>CM073778.1:18591821-19827878 GCA_037158775.1 Hetaerina titia | reverse complement strand
TAACAAAAATAACATGCTCAAGTGGGTACAAAATGACTAAATTTAATAGCAAAAACCAGTCGTTAGAGGAGAGTTATGCTCATTCAGTATCTGCGAAAAGTAGATCATAGTGCAAAAAGGTTTTGATCAAAGATCAATTTATAACATCCAATGAAAAGAGCAGAATTATTTTCTACCGAATTTGAAGAAGATGCTCAAATAATTTGATTTACGACGAATCCAATTAATGCCCATTGTTCACCAAAAATCGATAAAAATAACATGGCTGAAATTCACCGTTGCTAATCAACTTCTCCTGAGAAATCGAGCGAAGAATCAATACAGATACATTTTTGCATACAATTCAGATACATTTCTCACCAGCCAGACGATTTTTTTTTTACTAGCACATAATGATACCCATTAAGATGAGAGCACAACTTTGGCCCGCGTTTAACCTTGAAAGTGAATTTTCCTAATGCCAATCAGAGATGAGGAGCAAGTGTTAACTGTAAAATTTAACCCTATTTATTGCATTTGTGAATAGCAATTGACGTTGACCTCTTATCTTTTTACTTGAAAATTTTATTTGGACCGACGGTGGTTGATTAAACTCAAGAGCTTAAAAAAATTATTTGATATAATTTTAAACGGATTACCTTATTACGAAATAAATACGTTAAACCTTGAGGATCACTTTATTATGAAACGCAAAGAGGCCTCTTTTGAACTCGTTGTCAAAGAGATTAAACTGCGGCATTAACTCTTAATCCTCTGATATTAACTGATAAAACACGAAAGCACATTTAAAGACATCAAAAGTGAGATTTGAAGCAACATAATTGGCGTACTTGGCTACTCGAACAGTTTGAATTTCGATTAATGCTAATATCAAGTGGTATGAATGTCTACCATGGCTGAGGGGCAAATAAAAAAACCCTTGCACGAGCGGAGATGAAACGGAGAGCAAAAACATTTCAGGGCCTTCCAATTTAAGCTATCACGCTCGTTAGCCCAGTAGCTGGCCACTGCCAAGATAAAATGAAAGTAAAATCCAATAGTCACTACAAAGCCTGTAAATATGTCCGCAAAATTAAGGCTTTTAACCGACAGATACTTAATTCAAATTCGTACTAGTATGTCGCACGCTCTCCCCTGGAGTTAAATGGAATTTACTAGCAATTAAGGTTCTTAGATGTTTTCACTTTTATCTTCATTTTTTTAACCGGAGTACAAAGCGTTTTAGAATAACATTTACAACTACAGCGAAATAGAAAAGAAGTTCAAAACGGAGCCGATTGTCGAAAAATCTTGGCCGGGGAAACTCCTCCCGATCGAAAACTGAATTTACTAACGCTTTTCTCCATGACGGAATTCATTCGAACACAATATATTTTCATTATTTTTCTTTAATATGTCCTTTTATTTATTGTTGTTCTTACCACGAATGGATTTTACGATGCCTGAATTACGTTTCCGATTAATGATTAAGCGTGGCTCAAATAAAAGTGGTTTCCGTAAGAAATAGTAAGGACTACCTCGAAAAATATACCACATCCAAAAATATACCATTACAAGCATGAAAGCAAAAAGAAAAATCATTCGTGGGGAGAATGAAATTCCATGGGTAAGGTTGGTATGGGCCCTTTAGGAAGAGTAAAATGGTAATAGCCTTAGAGACGCAAGAATGAATGTGGATACTGAAGATCAATGAATCAAGCAACATGTGAACCAAAAGGGTGTATTATGAAGGGTATAGAGGCAATGGTCACCATGGAGTACTTGCGGCAACGGAGAATGTTTGGAATTCGATTAGTTACTTTTGTGAATTTTCCCCTCACCACCCCGCGTCCCGTTGGTACTTGGTTCCTTCAATAATTCTTTATAAAATGAAAGATATGGTGCTCGTTGTATCGGGAAAGGTTACTCCAGATACAAAAGAACAGTCAAAACAGTGGATTTTAAAAGGGATCCGGCTCCGAAGAAGGCAAAGACTGAGAAATTGGCCGACAAGGTAATGGCAGTGGTTTTTCTGGGATGCACGCGGAGTCATCTATCTTTTGTCTTGCAAAAAGGACAAATGATAGATTGAAGAGTATTATGCGACTTTATTGCATCGGTTGAGCGAAGAAATCAAGAAAAAATTTCATCGTTTAGCGAAAGAATCCATCAAGACAATGCACGGGTGAAGACCTGCGCAGTTTCGATAGCGAAAACTATGGAATTAAAGTTCGAATTATTACCTATACGTACAACATCCACCGTATTTACGAGAGTTGGCCTAACACTAGCATTTCTTGATTTCTTAACTTGAAAAAACGGCTCGGCGAAAAACAATTCACCTTGAACGAGGATATAATTGCCAACAAAGATTGCCATTTTGAGGACTTCTATTTCTAGATTCAAAATTCAAATTTCAAAATTCTACTTTTTAGACTGCTTAAAAAGCTGGAGAAACACTGGGAAAAGTGCAGCGAGCTTAAAGGACAAAGTTGAAAAATAAATATAAATGTACTTAAAATAATTAGTTTTTCTTTTTCTTCTTGAGGACTTTACGAACCATTTACAGCCTGAATATTTAAAATAACTAATGTCTTTCCAAAAAACCAAAGATCACCAACAAATCATGTCACCAACAAATAACAGGCGGACATATTTAAATATAATTTACTGCAGCAGGACAACTATGACCTATAAGTGAACGAAGTAATCGTATAGGGAGGAAGAATAGGAAGTCATTGGCTGCCTCTCCAAGCCTCACTAACCCCTTTTGCCAAGCAAGGACCGAGTCGAGTCGGTCGAGTATGGTGGATTTCGTTAAACGACCTTTGGTGAACCAACAATTTCAAATTTGTATCCGAGCGGCAACATAAGACGCAAGCCCATACACTACTAATGATTATTTAGGAACTGTATCAGAGGCTATATTTGGGTTAATACGTTGATAACTTCGAACCACCTCCATAGCATACGAAAATTTCAATAGAAAACACAAAGGGAAGTGTTTTTAAAGGTATGTACTCACTCTTTAGGTCTCACCAAGCAGAGGAGCTCATTATCACCTTACCTGAAAGAAAGAAATCACAAAATTATTTAGACATATTGGTGGAGTTATTTTACGTTAATTATACCTCACAGTGATGGCGAGGTGGAGTAGTAAGCACATCATTTCGCTACTGGCCTAAGAGTTCCAGGTGATGTCTTAGATATGCACATCAAATCCAAACGATACGAACTTTCAATTGCAAGAATTTGAGATAAAACATGGGGAAAAAATAGTCCATTCTTCATTGAAAATGTGAATTTCTTAGGTATTAAGGTTTATTTGCAGCTGAGCTCCACGTTCACCTATCAAAACCAGCAATCTGGTCAGTTATTGTAGAATATGAAAGATCCAAGAAATCGACATTTAGCAATTATGACCACTTAAAGAAAAGAGATAGAGGAAATAAAAATTTAGTGTTACAGCATAATAGTCAATTGGGTTGATAGCAAAACTGATAAAAAGTTGAGAGAGAAAAAACCAAGGTAACACAGAAGTCTAATGACAACTTTACAAATAAGAAGGGCTACCCTTGTCGGGTAAATTTCGAGACACATTAGCGTGCTAAAGACAGAAGTCAAAAGTAAAGCGAAATTGAAGAATTACAATGGAAGTCTCCTGATGGAATACATGAAAAAGTAATAAAAGACATCAAACAGGTAATATTTAGAAATGAAAATACTAGAAAATGAAAATAGAATTGCGTAACACTGCATCCCCACTTCTTCTTGAGCATTTCCTTTATAAATTCAATCATTGATTTTTTCTTATGTGTACTCGTACTTCAGTGTAACTTCACTGGCCAAACACAACTCAATAAGTATACCTACGTCAGGGGGGCCACGATATTTATAAATTTCCATTAATTTCACTGATTCTTTCACTTCAAAAATAGTAATTCTGACCGTTTCTTCTAGTTTTCCTTAGATTCTCTCATGACTCACATATCCATACATTCTGTTTTCATTTATTTTTATTCTGGAGAAGTTCTTCACATTATTTTTCAGAGTTTTTTTAATCCAATAGGAACAGTTCCCGGAGTATATACGTATATGAGGGTTCAAGTATGAGCAATAAATTAAGTCGAACGACATACGACCAAGGATGACAGAACGGAGGACATACTCTACGATAAGAAAGAAATAATCAGATCAATGATAATCATCAGAAAATTATCTTAATATTGATTAACTTCAGCTATGCTTGATATACTCGGTGTATAAATTTAACGGAAATGGGAGACTAATTACATTGTTCGAAAGGAATGCTATACATCGATGGTCAGCATTAAATACTTTCACAGACTTTTATGCCATCGACCTTACCTCGAGCTAGCCTCTACAGGCTTGTTAAATTCACACACAATGGATTAAGAACCTATGTAGTTTCCCAGGGAGATTTTGAACACACGAAGTCAGCATTTTGTTGATGTTGGGGAGTGTCCAAAGGTATAACACGGATTTAAAGAGGATTGAAGTTCCGCCACGCCACCATGAGGTTTGAAACAAATAAATAAATGCTAAATCTAACTCGATATTTTTTGTAATCCTTAGAAACCGTATTAATCTGGATTTTGTTTACCACTAAACAGATAAAATTAACACACGGGAAAAATTTCCAGAAGCGCAAAAAAAACATCGGAAGTAATTGTCTGTATTGATATTCGTAGAAAGGAATTCTCCATGTTACAGAAAATACAGTATCGCAAAACTAAAAATGTATTTAGCTTACTTGAAATGACTACAATTTTACTCCCATATGCTTAAAGGTAAATAGGTTAATGTTGACAGATCTCCAAGGAGAACCCAAAAAACGTTCTTCAAAACATTTTACCAGCTAAATTTATCACATATTATTCACTGAAGGGAAAACACCAACGACGGGAATTTATATTATTATAATTACCTTTATACGTATTTACACACACACACACACAAATATATATATATATATATACACTTTTTTGGAAAACCCACAAACGTGTAATGTAAATTCACTGATAGTCATAACAAACACAGAAACCAAAACACACAAAAGAGGGAAAACTCACTGGTTCTCGAATTTTCGGTGGTCCAACCACCTTTCTCAAGAGGAATTAGGAACAGAACAGTTCTGTTCCTAATTCCTCTTGAGAAAGGTGGCTGGACCACCGAAAATTCGAGAACCAGTGAGTCCCTCTTTTGTGTGTTTTGGTTTCTATATATATATATATATATATATATATATATATATATATATATATATATATATTACATATTGCATGTAATGCACAAACTTTATAGAAAATATAAGCATCCTAGACTAATAATAGGATAAATCAACATTATATATTTGCTTTTTCGCGGGGAAATGGTGCTGCCTGGGTAACCGGTTGAGAAATACTGCTCTGCCTCAGGCCAATAGAAATAACGGAGCAGAATGACTAAAGGAATATATAATCATGTTTTTTTATTGGTCACCTTAAATTTCCGTTGCCTAGTTATGTCTTTCCTGAAAATAATACTTCAGATGGATATATTTTATGTCATATTTGATGGTCGCGATATAAAGTACTTATGCACGATTAAATGACTGCGAGTCCACCAACATCTTACCCCCGGATCCCATTTTGCACAAGTTTATATCGTCTACCCTCTTCTCATCCGTTTCTTCAAAAGTTTCTTCTCCTTAGCGAACTTCACAATGGAAGCGCCCTTTCTTTTCGAAAACTAGCTCTCCCACCCGCCTCCTCGACTTCTCCTCTAGATCCCACCCCTTGTCATCCTTCCTTCTTCACCGTCATTCACCCAAAATTGTTTCTCCAACTCCCCCTTCGCCTCTTCACCCCCACACCATTCACGTGCCAGTTCCCACTTTAACAAACCCCTTATTTCACCCCCCATTCAATCCCTATTCCTCTCTCAAGCTCAGACAGACCTCCATCCCGTCTGCCCCAGGTGTTCCGAGAGGATATTCCGCAAACAAAGGAAAGCGCAAGCGTCTGGGAAAGCCACCAGAAGCGAAGAAGATGGAATGAGAGCAATACGGGAGTTCATATGAAGGCTAAGTCATGAACGTGCTCTGGCGATGGCTGTTTACTGGACTTGATTCTTTCTTTTCTCACGAACGGCTCAACCTATGGTATACGCGCGCCCCACTGACTTTATGTAAGAGATTAGAATTCCAATATTCTTACAGATATGTATTACGCGAACAGGAACGTGACAAAAATCTAGAGTTTGCACAATCTTTTTCTTTTACATTGATTTCCAAAAAAACAGTATACGAGCTTGCTGCCGCATTGCCTCGAACGCCGATTATATCGGAACCTATCTCTGCCACCCCAATCGAAATATATGATGCACGATTTTGAAGTGGACCCTAGATATTCCACGGATGAGAGGGTAATAATATCTGAGAACATTAAGTTTAGATGAACATTAAACTTTTTCGAGGTTAGCCCCTAGAATTGAATATCCGCAACGAATTCATTCATCGGAGTTAATCATTAATCGGGTACGACATCAGTTTTCGTTTGGGCCCTTTAAAAAAGGGTCTTTTTCATAAAATGTTCATTTTTAACGGGAGAGTCAATTAATGTCTGTAGTGTGTGAGTCCACAACTAAAGCTGTTTATAGCTAGGGAAGGCAGAAGTGATTGGGGACGACGGAAGCGGTAAGATGCGGGTGCAAGTGAAGATGTTGCGCATAAGAGACTTCGTTCAAAAAATTAGAGGCGGAGTGAGGAAAGAGTAGGAAGCGGCGGAAAGGACTTATAGAAGGAACACATTGACATAAACGCTTAAGCACATATTATCGGTACTAAGGAATCGGCGCAAGAAAATTTGTCAAGAGTGATTGAAACAATATCTTGATAAATTATAATTCGCATTTAATACGCAGTAGAAAAGAATTGTAACCTAATGCCTGGAAGCCCATTCAACGATTTACCAATAATACATAACCAACGGAAAGATTCTAAGAATAAATTAAATCATATTCAATTTCTTTTTTGGATACGTGCAATCAACATTCAACTTGTGACCTTCTTATGCGAAAAACTATTACGAGGGTCATCCGGAAAGTAGTACCCGTTCGTGAAATAAAGACACAAAAGTAAATATTAACAAACATAAAAAATTTTATTTGAAAGAGGATACTTTAAACTACTTCTCAACATAATCTCCAAGCAAATTAAGGCATTTGTCATAACGTGTGACAAGTTTCTGTATTCCTGCTGCATAGTCCTTCGCCGCCATCTCATTGAGATACAGGGTCACTCCTTCTTTAAGTTCTTCATCGCTGTCAAATCTTTTTCCTGCCAAAAAGTCTTTAAGCTTTGTAAAGAGATGAAAATCTGAAGGGGCCAAGTCCGGGCTATACGGTGGATGGTCGAAAGTTTCCCATTTGAATTGCTGCAAAAGTTTTTGTGTTATCCCAGCTGCATGAGGCCTGGCATTGTCATGAACGAGAATGACACCAGTAGACAATAGACCTCGCCGCCGATTTTGTATTGCCCGCCGTAATTTCTTTAATGTTTCACAATACGCATTGGCATTAATAGTGTCTCCACGGGCCATAAAATCAATAAGCAATACACCTCGTCGATCCCAGAAAATGGTTGCCATGAGTTTCCTGGTGGACAGAACTGTCTTGAATTTTTTTGGTTTGTTTGGTGAATGAGCATGATGCCACTCCATTGACTGTCGTTTACTCTCAGGTGATGCATAACAAACCCATGTTTCGTCACCAGTAATTATGCGAGTCAAGAAAGAGTCTCCTTCATCAGAATAACGTCCCAAAAACGTCAGTGCTGCAGCCATACGCTTGGTTTTGTGCTCATCTGTAAGCATGCGAGGGACCCATCTTGCACAAATTTTTGCATAATGCAGATGGTGTTTAACAATTTCATGAACAATTGTTCGAGAAACATTGGGAAAATGCTCACAGATGTCATCAATTGTGACGCGCCGATCGTTCCTCACGAATTCGTCAACTGAGCTCACCAGTTGGTCTGTAATGACAGACGGTCTCCCCGAACGCTCATCGTCGTGTGTGTTCCCCCTCCCCATGTTGAAGTTGCGACACCACCGCCGAACAGACGACTCGTCCATTACATTGTCTCCATACACCTCCTTTAATTGGCGATGAATATCACATGGGCGAACGTTTCTTGCATTGAGGAATTTAATCACTGCCCTCACTTCACAACTGGCGGCGTTCTCAATTTTTTTAAACATTGTAAACAATCACAGAAACAACACAGGCAATGCTAGCGTCACGCAACTTGGCTCAGAGAAGGCAGACAAGCCACTGAAGCTATCTGACCTCGTCCAGCGGCTACTCGCGTCGTCAGCACTTCATGAGGCACGAACGGGTACTACTTTCCGGATGACCCTCGTACTTAGTCTAATGTACCCCATATCTACATCGAATCTTGCCTCAACTTCTTTAAATGCAAGGAATTCCTTTTATGCCATGATGCACTTTTGTTCTAGTCATCAAAACAATGTGTGCCGTAAACGTTATGCATCATTAAAACACTGCCAGCGTATCTCTACAAGAGGCAAGGTGTTTCACTCATTTCCAATTTTGCGACACAATTAATTGATCTTCGTCTCATGTTTACTCGGTAATAAACAACTGGCACGAGGTTCATTCCGGTTCTAATCTCCTTAATTAAGCATATTCTATGTAAATCTACCAACACAAGACTCGTAGCTTTAAATCCGTCCATAGGACTGACAACCAGTGTTAATTTTGCTTTCCAGCATTTCTTCGGCGCGACCACTTGAATGGTTTCGGGACTAAATCAATGATTCTGAGACAATAAACAGTTGAACAACCATGCCGACGAATCCACTCGTACAAGTAAAACTGGAGTGTTCGGGATCTCCAATCGAGGAATTATCTCCGAGAAGGAACGAGAGTGGAGTATGAGGGTTGTGAAAGTCGGTAGTGATACTCTGAATGAAAAGGAAATGAGACGCCAGGGAAGGGCTAAGGGGACGAGGAATGCGAGTACTTCGGAGGACAAGAAAAGGAGATGAAAAGAGAAGATGATGACAGCTAAAGTTTCAGAGGAGCGACGATGGTGGAGAGAGGATAGCAAGATGAACGGCGGATTATTTTCTCATTTTACAAGGGGGGGGCGGCTTAATAGCATCCACAACAAGGACCCTTGGCTCCAATCAAAACTGAGATGGTGGGGAGATCACACCCCTTTAATGTATCGATTCCTTTATTTTCTATCTTCGGACGTACGCGTGAAAACTGCCGATAGAGTTGATTAAGACAAAGTCCTGTTCGCTTCAATCAACACGAAAAATAACTATAAAGAATAATAAAATGAAAAACGCAACACCTAAGTTCGCATATGGTTTAAGGTATAAATATTTCTAAAAGCTTTTTCAGGAGATTTTTCACTATGAAATATATATAATATGAAGGATATACTCATGCAACTTCCCATTTACTTAGAGACATTATCAAAAAATATTGGGCAGATTCGAATGTGTAAAGGAAATAATCACAACGGCCAGTGTAATATCCCCAACTATGGTTTGGAATATATATATATATATATATATATATATATATATATATATATATATATATATATATATATATATATATATATATATAATCACAGAAACCAACCCGAAGGTCGGTTTAGTAGTTGATGGTAGAGCTCACCCATGTACTAAGCCCGAAAGCGTGTGAATATTCACACATCAGGGTAGGGGGGCCAGTTCCTTTCCCTGTGCCGGTTATGGTTTCCCAGGAAGATCTGGTACCCGAAAAATCAACTACCTTGGGTATATATATAAATATATATTAGTTCAATAATAGTGTAATGGTGAACATTAGTCAATTTCCGCATGTCGCTTAATAACATTACATTAGGTTAAACTTTTCCATGATTAAAAGACGGTTACCAGGCTAAAACAATCTTGCTTGGCCACCAAAATGTTCCTTTCTGATAAATACATTATTCCTTTATTCAGCCTCGACTTGCACTCATGTTTTGCTCATGACTTGTGCGTTTTATTTAACTCAAATTTAAATTTTTTTTAACTAAATAACAACTTTGAATATCAATCTTACAGGTATAATCAATTTTCCCGTATATTAGGTTTTTCTCCCAGATTACGCCGTGGTCCGCCTATGGCAATTTCCTCATCAAAGATAACTTAAACTAATTTCCAATGAAGGCATTGCCGAGAGGGTATAATTGTGAATTAAAATACAAACAAATACAAAAGGAAAAACGATGGGTAAGCGAGATAGTGTGGAAATGATAGACAATGTTGGACGGAATGAAGGGAGGTAGAAAATAAGTGGAGTTAAGAGTGGATAATTGAACTGTCCAGAGTTAAAAATTTAATGTTGGATTAATCTAGCTTTCGCTTAAATCCAGTCCTAGGAGGTAGCAGTGGTTAGTCTCTGGGCTCATAAAAATCCTATCTTGACCACTGGAACACTGACAATGTTAAGTACTCATTTCGCACTCATATATTTTAAATAAAAAAACGCGTGTTTCTCCGAATTGCTTTGGTAGTTTTCTGGTAATTTTTTATCTCCACAACCTAGTTCCGACTGAAACATTGGTCATCATGCACTGACTGGATAAGAAAATGTAAAGCGCCTGGAGATACAACGATACCCTAAGGTTTGCAGACGTGCAAGATGGGATGCGTGCATTCACGGGGCTAAAATGAAATAACCACGCTACATACAATTGCCATAAAAGCGTTTACCTGTCCGCCCGTCTTTATGGTACGTACCATATTTTCCTCAGATTATAATCTGAGTTCTCCCCGAATAATTATTCGGGAAGTGTTTGCAGAAGCATACTATGAAGGATGAATATTATTATAATTACGACATTCTAACGTTATAGGCAGGTTTGGGATGAACACAGAATTAAAATCTCTACATTTCAAAACCTCACCTAAAAAGATACCCTGCACTACCTTAAGCACTTCTATACAATTAATTACGCGTAATTACGGACATAAATGTAACTATACATTCAATCCGAATCTCTCTATATTTTCCAACAAGAATATCCTTTCCCTCACCAACCCGATGTTCTATCTCCATCACTCTCTCTCATCTCACTCTCATGCACAACACCGGTCGTATTGTATTAAAAGTGTGTGGAAGTGTAGAGTTTTCTATATTTTTTACCCTCACCCTGAAGGAATTCCACAAAGTTAAGCCTGAAACTGTTAACATTCCATTCTCAATCGAAGCGCTGAACGTCCACTTCTTTTAACAACATTAGATTTCTATCATCAGCCTCCCCTCCTCCCCCCCATGCCAAGTACTTCTATGGATTTCCTATTCATACATTATACCACTTCTATCCTTCTCCGCGCCGACATCACATAACCCGGCGCTATCTACGCATATCAAATTGCTTTACGACCAAGTTTCCGCACCGTAAACAATCACGCTCCGGATTAAAGATTAAGCCAGTGATGACTGAAGAACACCCGGTATTTTCTCACACTAATTTATTGAAATACCTCGCCAATTACCAGTTTTGGCCCAAAATATCTTGAAGAAAGGTAAATTGTCCCACCTGCTGTAGTTAATGCTATCTAGCTTTAGCTTTTAACTTCTCCTTTCTCTTTCCCAAAATGCTATTTATCTTTGTTTTGTGTACAGTGGTACTCATTCCTAATATATTACACGATATTTTAGTGATGGCGTCACGTTAAAAACTCCATTGGGGAACTCAAGAGGGAAACCACCTCAATTATTTACCCCAAGAAAATATGATGGGCAAAATTAAAAAGGACGACTGCAATACCAAAAAAAAAGTATCCAAAAGAAAGGAACGCAATAATAATAGATACTGTAAATCAAGACGTGAAGAATAGCTTGGAGGGGATTTTATTAAGGAGAAAAAGGGTAGTATATTTCCGACGCTTGGTATATGAGCGCAGACTCGAAGCTTTTGATGCGCGGCTATGAAGAATAATGAAGAAAAAATACCGTCGAATAGGAAGACGCAGGAGGAGATGTTTATCCATGGTAGCGTAACTGAGGAATGAACTGAAGGAAATATGAAAAAGAAGGAAACATTTATTTAAGAAGATATTGATAAGCAATTGTATGCTGAGGGCCAGAAAATTTAGAATTAGGCTGAACGCAAGGGAGTATTTTAGATGACGTAAAACGGTAGACAATGTAACTAAAGCATAAAGGCCAACCACATTCAGAAATACTTTGCGCTGCGTCATTGAAGACCCAGTCATTGAGTGCCGAGTCAATAGAAGATCCAGATGCATAATACAAGTATTTTGCAGGCTTAATCTCATATCTACCGGTATTTTCTGTACACCACCTGTAATAATTAACGAACCAAACCTTCGAAAGACCCTGAAAACTCGAATTTACCATTATTTGCCTCTTCCACAAAATGGAGATATCGAGACAATTTCAATTGTACCCGAAAAATATGTAAAGAGATTCTGTGGCTACTACATCTCACCTCAAGATATCTTAAGTTAGACCCTCGATGCCTATTTACTTTTAAATTCGACTTAGAGAGTCGTATTCACTCCCTCAAAAATTATCGTTATTTGAATTGACTCTCGATAGAACATAGAACTAAGTTGAATTCATACAATCAGAAATACAACACCGCCCATTACTTTAACTAAGGTTTACAAAAAATAAATCAAGAAAGTACGCAGTATTTAACATTATGCTTATTTGGCTCTGTAGCCCTTTTGGGGAGAAAGGACGTCACACAAGCACTCGTCAGAGACATTTTCACTCCATGAAAACACGTGAAATTTCCCTGATGAATAAATTTAATCGATTTAGTAGCTTTGTCTGCAGAAAGAGCTGTCTTTTGTTCCACTTATTCGAAGAGATTCTGATGGATTAGGGGAAGCCCGCGTTCGATGAGGTGCGCTGGATAGTTGCTACAAAAACATTTTTCAGCACGCAAAAATTCACGCAACATACTTGCCAGGACATTAAGCTCGTGATTTGGCTGAGAATTATTACACCGATCTTAATAATCTTAGCTGATTTTGTTATGGTTTATCTTGGTTTTATCCTAGACAATAACATCAACGTCTTCCATAAAACACAAACTCAGATGGAACGTCTCAGAAAGTGCATTTTCTCTCTACAGAACAAAACTGCACAATGTACAAAATAACTCAATGGCAAGTTGTAAAATCCTATTTAGGAGTAGTATCTGGCATGGAGAGTTCTTTAAATGCATTTCCTGAGTAAATGTTACGTGGTATTACAGAAGGAATAATTTTTAATATGGCTAAGTTGGAAACTTACAGGAACCTGGTATTTCATTCATTCATATTTAATGTATCACAAAATGAATACCTAACGTGGAAAGATGATAAAAATAATCGTTGCATGCTAGGTGGGGTAATCTCTAAGGAATTTAAGAGCGAGATCATGCGCATTAGGGTAACTAAGTTTTTTTATTAGGTAATCTACCGGTTAAGGTAGGTTTTTGGATGGACACAATTATCAAATAAATATTTTGTGACTTCCCACCTAGCAAACTAATCTATATCAGGTCCCTCTTCATCTCGGTGTACTTCTTTCCTCCCTTCATCCCGTCCAACATCCCTATCCTGTTCCTACCCTTACCTCACTTGCCCAACATTCTCCCCTCTATTACCCTCTTCAACATTCCACTACCGCTCAATACGCCTTTCATCCATTTTTCCTGCCTCCATAGGATTTCTCTCAACAAACCCCTCTCCTCACCCATCATTTCTAGTACTTCCTCATTTGTTTTCCTTTCGGTCCATTTCACCTTCTCCATTCTTTTCCACACCCACATTTCAAAAGCCTCCAATCTACGTCTATCCTCCTGCTTCAGCGACCACGTTTCCGCGCCGTACATAGCTACGCTCCATATCAGAGTTTTTACGAGTCTTGTCTTAACATCCCTACTCAACGTTCCCGTCATCAATTCCCTCCTCCTTGAGAAAGCCTCTTTGCGTAGCGCAATCCTTCTCCTTACGCCCCTACTACTTTGACCATGCTTGCCCAAAACACTTCCGAGTTGCGTACACTGTTCTACCTGCTCTATTTTTTCCCCGCCAATTCTAATATTTAGCTTAGCCTTTTTCTTTCTGGAAAATCGCATAACCTTTGTTTTACTAATATTGATTCTCATCCCATATTTATCGCACTGAACCTCCAATTCACTCAACAATGCTTGCAACCCCTTGGCTGACTGAGCAACTAATGCTTGGTCATCAGCAAACCTAACCGATTTTACGAATTCCCCTCCGACTTTCATTCCTACCTCCAGTTCTTCCCATGCCTCTTTAATCATTTCCTCTACATATACGTTGAACAGTACCGGTGACAATGGGCAACCCTGCCTTACACATGTACAGGTTGCGGATCAGTCTCCTGTCCCTCCAATCCATTCCTATTTTCTGCAATACACGCATTAATTTTTCCCAATTCACTCTATCAAACGCTTTTTCGAAATCTACAAAACAGACAAAAACGTCCTGATTGTATTCTATATTCCTCTCGACTAGTGATCTCATTACTGCAATGGCATCACGCGTACCTCTTCCTTTCCTGAACCCAAACTGATCAACCCCTAAGTAATCATTTGCCTTACTCTCTATCCTTTTGTTGATGATCCTGAGAATAACTTTAGCTGCGTGGGATATCAAACTTATTGTTCTGTAATCCTCACATGACGAAGCCTTTGCCTTTTTTGGAATAGGAACTAACACCGATCTCACAAAATCTTCCGGCCAGATTCCTTCCTCATAGATACTACGAATCAGTCCATATATGGCCTTCTTCCCACCTTTCCCTAACCATTTCAACATTTCTACAGGAATATTGTCCAGCCCCACAGCCTTATTTGCTTTCATCTCCTTTAATGCCCTTTCTATTTCATCGTCGAGTATGCCTGGACCTAAGCTATCTTCTTCTACGTCATGTTCCTTTTCTATGTCTAACCTTGTCGGCCTAAGTTCTTTACCATACAGTGTTTCTATATATTCCTTCCATCTCTCTTGGATTTTTCCTGGTTCAACTATTATCTTACCCCATTTATCTTTAACTGTTAGCACACATCTTGCCTTCTTACTTCCCGATAATAACTTAACCTTGCTGTATAGAGCACCAATTTCACCCTTCTTCTGTAAACTTTCCATAACCTCGCATTGCGTTTTCCACCATTCTTCCTTTGCTTTATTTGTGGCGCTTTTCAATTTATTGTTTAAGGCCATTTTCAATTTGTTTAACTCTTTGTACTTCATTTTTCCTAACTCTGTGTTTACATTTTTCCATCTTCTTCTCTCATCCATCTTCGCAATCATCTCATCCGTTACCCATGGTTTCCTTATCCTTTTCCCGTTAACGGTTCCTATAGTGTCTTTAGCGGCTTCCAATATCCCTTTCTTGATACATTCCCATTTTTCTTCGATAGCACTCAGTTCTTTACCGTCATCCATCATTTTCTCTACAGCCTCCTGATACTCCTTCCTCGTTAATTCATTTACTGCTTCTAAATTCCATTTTTTAGCCCGCCGCCCTTGCCTTATCTTCTTGAAACGAACATTACATTTCATAACAACTAAATTGTGGTCAGAGTCCGCATCCGCTCCTGGGAAACTGTGCGAATTTATCACACTGTTCCTAAACCTGTGCCTAACCATAATATAATTTAACTGATACCTTTCTGAGTCACCTGGCATTTTCCATGTATACCTACGCCTTTTGTGGTGTCTAAACCATGTGTTAGTGGTAACTAAGTGCGATGTTAAATATAACGTTAATCATAAACCTTTATTCGAATAATTTAATACGCAAAAATTCGATTTTATGCTACATTGTTAGCTCAATGTATATTATAAGTTTGCCACAATTCATTCCGCTTCATGGATTTTACTCAAGTATTTCGACAGCCAATGAGTGTTGAAACATATTCATTTCACCTACAGCAATGATCCAAGTACCATGCGATACTGAAATTGTACACCGTAGTTCGTAGACGAACTGAGCATGTTTCAATATGAAACGGCTGCCGCTGACGCAATGGCCCCCTGACATTTGTCTATTTGCACATGTACATTTTAATAATAATAATCAAGTCGTAACTTGTACCACGTATGCATTACACATTACGCTAACTATATAACATAATATTAATTTTTGCACAAAACTTATCTGAATGAAAAGTTATGCTCACTCATGATTAAATGGCCCTCGTACATAATGATGAAAGCAACACGTTCATTGTTTACAAGGTCTCCGAAGGCCAATGTAGTGGATACTACGAGTCATTAATACACACAGCAACCTTAGAACAAGAAGTAAAGAGAGAGGCTTTAAATCACTGTCACAATTAAATTGCTATCGTTCAAGATAACTTTTTCTAAGCTAAAACAA
This sequence comes from Hetaerina titia, assembly GCA_037158775.1. NCBI lineage: Eukaryota > Metazoa > Arthropoda > Insecta > Odonata > Calopterygidae > Hetaerina > Hetaerina titia. The sequence continues at coordinate 19,811,453 of CM073778.1, read as the reverse complement.
ACCTGAAATCGTTATATTGTCTCCGTAACTTAAAGTACTCCCATTTAGAGCAAAACTAGTCACTTATTGGTCTAATTAGAATATCCATCATCAACATATAGGCTAAAAAACCAGACAAGAGAATGCGTGATTGGGCAAAGATGCCAAGCGCTATGTGAAAAAAAAACAGATGCATTATGTATTTATAAGTGAGATGTCGGCAAATGAGGAATAAATTAATCATAAAAAATGCTTTGAAAAATAGCTACTCTACATTTCATAACTAAAATGCAATATGCATTTTTATTGCCGTGATTTAATATACATTGATAAGAGGATATGTGAGAACATTTACATGAATACTGTGAGAAAATGTGATCGAGAAAATATAAATAACAACTGCGCACATTCAAGGGAGATAGATTAAAAATTCTCTCGAGTTCCAATTAGAACTCCAATTTGTTAAATGCGGGCTACGACCACAATGAAAATAAATTTAAAGGATAATTAAACCACAATAAGATTAACTACAGTCCACTACGACAGTACTCATTGCTAAATTTTGACCAATGTAAAACCAATAAAGCTTTAATGTGCCAACCAGCAAATTCCTCACTTCACCCTAATTACCAACAACAGTCATAACAAAGAGATCTAAACTAAATTAATAGGGGATTTTCGCCTATTTCACTGTGTTTAACCCAAAAAAAATGGTAAACATGTATTGGTAAAACATTAAAAGGGATATTAACTCTTTTACTAAGATTAAAGCCCTTAAATTCCCTGAACTTAAAAAAATGCCAATTAATACATTAATATTAATCATTTTGGACAAAGTAAGGTCTAACCTACAATTTGACTAAATACCTTACACAAACGTTGGTAAATTCACGATTCAGTATCGTAAGAAGAAATACTGTTCACAGAAAATGACAACTTTAGAATCTTGAATCAGTTTCTTTTTATTGTACAATTCAATTTATACCAAAAACTAACACTGCAATATTAGGTTGTCCCCTGAGATACGAAAAAATGGAATAAGAATCTTGTGTAAGGCTGAACAAATGACAAGCTTTGTCGAAAAAAACATTTATTTCAATGTTCCAATAATTTATATAACTGTACAATACAATGGAAAACTCCTTCTTACTAGTTCCTACGAAATTATTACAATACAAATGCTCTTCATTCGTCAGCATACCTAAAGATAATTTCAAAATCTTCCAACATGAGACTTCTCAGTGGAGGCCTCTGGTACGATGGTTACTTTGTCCTTCGAAATGGAGATGAGAACTTGGACTCCCGAAGGGCGAAGGGTGCACGAGAAGAAAAAGCGACGTGAATGGAGCAACAAAAGAGGAGACAGTAATGAGAAAAGAGATCAGGGGAAAGAAAAGATAATCAAAAGTTTCAAGCGTCCATTCGGATTGGGGAAGAGATGGACTGCGGGTGGGTTTTATCGAGCGCCATCGATCACCCAGAGGCATGAGGGACCCTTGTCTCGGGAAGAGGCATGAGATTTGGCACAGGATGCCGAATCTACCAGAGTTGAACATGTAAGCTTCCTGCGAGTTTCCCATGATCCAATCAAGTCATTACTCCCGTATGAAACTATTGTTTGGGTATTTACCGAGGCCAATGACAAAATGAGAGACATGAAACCGAAATGCAAACTACTATATTTCGGAACAGGACAGACGTTCCTTGAGAAGTCAAACATCCTATACCAGTGTAATGAGAAATCCCATTTGCGAGCCCATAATCCTATTTCTACACTAATACTTATTTCATTAAGAAACTGGACCTAAATCCTGCCTTTATGGTCAAATTAACGTTCTTACGAGAATATTTCAGGGTATTGACTGTAAGACGAACAGAAAAGAATGACAGTTTTTCGTTTTAAATATCTGGTTGTTTACTATGCAAATCACAACGCACTTTAATGGGTGAAAAATATCACGCTTCAACTAAATATAAATTGAATTTTCGTGGAATTTAACTTGAATCAAATATCGAGTTGGCAATTGAACTTGAGTCAATTATCTAAATACCTTCGCTTCTGATTTTGCATAGACTTTCCTTTTGAGAGGGCTCCGGATGAAGAAAAAAGAGATTCTGATTATACAAAACGATATCGAATAAAGCTTCGAGTGTATAGTACACATAGAGAAACATACCGTAACCATCTTAAATTCATGGAATAACTTTTAAACTCAATGAGTGATTGACGACTTTCCAAAAAAATGAGAACCGTTTTGGTCGTGTACGAAGATTATGTAGATAAATTGAACAACTTGGGCAAGGAACGTGCAGAATTGAACACATGACAGTTGAATGAGTATGAGAATGATGCCTGCAATATTTTTTTTCCGTGGAGACAATAATTTCCCTATCACCCATGAAAAACGTCTTTCATGGAATCATCGGTGATAGGTTATCCCTGTTAAGCACCCTGGATTTGGGGAGAAAAGAAATTTTTTTGTACGGAAGGAAATCGGTAACTTTATCCACAGAAGAAGCAAACCATCAGCGATTGGTGGGCCAATACGGTTATCATCATCCACACCCTGCAAACTGTTGAGCCAAAGAAAGGGCAAAAAGTTTCACCAGACGACCCACTACACCAAAGACCTTTTCTTTTCCTTTACGCATCCTCGCGTATGTGGCATGAAAAGGTTAGGTAGCGAGTTTCCCGAACAGCTTCTTCGCTAAGCTACTGAGAAATATGACTGACGAGCAACAGTGACTTCAGTATCAAAACTAAACGCTCACATTTATTTATCCGTTAACTTTAAGTAAATGCAGTTTGTTTACCCGTAAATCAGTGGGAAAAAATTGTGTTCTTCCTAAATTTCTCATGATTTAGGATTCTAAAAAAGATATATGGTATCAACTACATTAACAACGCGTGGATGTAAATGGGGTCGTGGTATTTCAGTCGGTAGAGATCTGGTCTACTGACTGGGATCGATTCCGGATGCGTCATCCGGAATCCCTCCGGGTACCCTCAGTTTCACCAAGATGTAATTTTTTGGGTATCAAGCCATCCTGGGAAACCACACGCGGCACAATGAAAGGAACTAGGCCTCCTACCCTGATGAGCACACATTTCACATTCCGTGTAGACCTTCGTAGGTATTTGGTGAACTCCATCCTCATCTATCAAACCAACCTCTCGTGTAGATTACAGTGGCTATACAGAACTACTTAAGAGCATTCGATTGATTGGCACCATTGGATGGGATATTTATATTTATTATCCTTACAAAATACGTTCTTCCCAATTACTCTTCATAAAATATAGAAAAATTCCACAATTTGGTTAGTTAAGTTCGTTAATCCAAAATGCAGCTCTAAACTTCGCCTTTTACACGTCCTTTGCTAACTAGTTGCTATTATAACTTTCATAAAACTCTCATGGAAAAGTATTATTTTAAATTTATGACAGTTATGCCATCGAAATACCGCATATCTTAGAGCTATAAATGAATTAACTGACAAAATAATATATAGCACTCTTCCACTATAATTAAAGTTGCAAATTAATTATTGTTGATGGAAAAGGTTTGCGGAGAAGATACTGAGCTTCGCATGCTCTTAATTACTAAATTCAATTTAAAATGTGAATTAAACGATTGAGTGCGTGTCGTCACGTCTCACGAAACGCAGCTTAGCTGAAGTTTGCTAGATAGGACGGTCCCTCAGACAGAAATATTGAACCTTACACACTTGTTTTTTGATCCCTTTTATTTTCAACGTTCTATTTATCAATATCGCATTTGAAGATCAAAAATAACCGGTGGGTATTGTCCTCGGGCAAAACATCCGCTGCCTCACACATTCGGTGACTGAGTATTAAAAAATCGTCCTTTATCAAAAGGTTTACGTTCAACTGAAAGACTCCAGCATCAGCTCGAATATGGGAGGCATGTTAAATTAGAGTATGCATGGAGCGTGAAAACATGACCGCTGGAAAAATATCAAGTTCAGCGCAGTAACAGATGGAGCATACACATATACACACACATATGATCGTATATACGTATGCATTCAAACACGAAAACTCGCCATATGGCGAAAAAAATTTAATTCACATGGAAATAGATATCTACTTATCTATTTCCACATATATGTACGAGGCATATATAGCAGACATCTCATCATCCCACGTTAAACATTATACCCCCGGGAAAAAAGTAGTTTAGTTACACATACGCGTGACGAAAATGAAAACATAACTATGCTATCGTTAGAATACCATCTTTCCAACGGACTTTCTTTTTTTACTTCATCAAAATTTCAATGGAAAACTACCCGAAATGCAAAGCTGCCATCGAGGACACAGAGAGTAGAGTAAAAAAAAATGGTCCTTCCGATCAAAGAATGCTCGAATCAATTTCTGATAAATGGTTCGTCGCCAGCTTGCGGTCAATGGTTCTTACACGAACATGGAGATTAAGGTCACCCAGAATTGACGGAACGTTTTTGTGAGCAATGAGGCGAGAGAAGATCAAAGGAAGGTGAACAACGCAATCAAGTGACGGACTCAACACCCACACAGAAAATCCATGAGAAAGGAGAAAAGAGGAAACATAGCAGCCGCGTTCTATTATTATGCGGAATTACCAAACTTTTGGGACGCATACATGCCTTGGCATTCTATATGTCATGGTATTTTGACCATAAAAGTTGAGATAGATCCACAATTTCTCCACTTGTTTAAGTACACAAAATGAAAACAAAACTTATGCAGTGCTTAAAAGTAAATCACTCTCTATCACAGTTGTTTCCAAGGCAGCTGGGTTGTGAATTGGGCAATCTGTTGAGGAGTTAGATGAAAATAACAGTACAGTTATTGCCGGTAGGTAGTTATGTTCCTTCATTAATTAACTCATTTCCTAGCACTAAGCCTCTAATTTCAAACGGTTTGCTGTTTCTGTGAAGTGAAACATGTCTCTCGACTCCACCTATCACAATCTCCTCTCAAATAACTCCTAGAAAGACGAATAGTTTTATTTTATTTGTTTAGTTAACGTATGGATGACTCACGTGAGCATAATTTGTTATATAGAGGAACATATATACATCTACGTAAATCCTTGAAAATATACAGATACAAACGTAATCAACACATATGATAAAAACACATTTACAAACACAAACACATCTGTTGCTAATTCCATACACTGTGCTTGGTGCAACATGATGAAGTCTGACTGGCTACCCCGGTATGCTCGTTCGTCGCGTAATTTTGGTATATGATGAATTGTTTGGCGGCGTGAACCGCAGTCGCACTCCAGTGACTCAACCATTTCCCACTTGTGATGTAGCTCCGCACATTTACCGTGCCCGCTTCTAATTCCATTAAGAGAAGACTAATTCTACCGCGGTAGTTCATACACTACGCTTCTCGTCTTGTTGTAATAACTCGTGGAATTCTTACGGCACGGTTCCAAGACGAACCTCCATCTATTTTCCCTTCATGCTAAAATTCGTCACCCCAAATCTTTTCAGTATTCTGATTTGGGTGGGTGGTTCTTTGACAGTTGCACATTTATTTCAAGGTCGGGATGTTCCACTGGATCTGGAGGCTTTGTTGTCAAAAGATTTTAGTTTGCTCCACATGGGAGACATTTGGAACTATGAAGGTGTGAGGGCGAAATTCTGCTAAAGCCTAATTGCCAGTGGCTTGAGGTCGACTTAATGATTCTGATATGAGGCGCATAGGGATATTAAGCTCTACATACATCAAGCACATTTACGTTAGCACTGTTAAGCAGCATTCATATGTGGAGTAAACCAGGCACATATAGCGCGTTCTGCTTTGAGGAGCAGGACGAGGAATGACAACTTTAATAATAACAATTCATTACACATCCGGATGCTTTTCGCTAATTTTAACAAATAATTTAATCGCTTTTCGGAAATCTAAAAACCATAGCCATTCATAATGGTCACATCTCCCGATATATGCGTTACATATTGTAAGAGAAACTGTTTTAGAAAATGGCAGCTGGTAGTAATGAGATGAACAAAATTCCAAATATTAACATCAAAAGTCAATAAATATACCGAAGGGCGACTTTACAATTCGTTCTATACTTAGCTGTCGAGTGAAAGATGTGTAATCACTCGTGATAATATAGACGTGACGAAAAGCATGGAAACGGTTGACGAAATTGTATCCAGTACTCACGGAATCTCAATTACTAATACAAGAACAAAATGGTTACTTTTTGTCCGAAGAAAAATATTAAATACACGTACTACGATTAACTTAAGGGTACATGCCAGATAATTTTCTGTCTAAAATTATAAATCTTAGGCCATGAATCTGCAAATTACATTAAATATATGAAGTGAAAAGGTGCCGGAACTGTCCATAATAACTATGTACTCTATTTTTTTTACTTTTTCAAGGTCTAAATGTCCTAAGGGCTTAAAGGAATCAATTGAATATAAAGCTACCTCATTATTTATAAGGATAGTTAAAACGAAAAATATCAAAATAAACAATAAAGTATAGATAAAATATGCCAAACCCATTTAAACATTATTTTCAGGAATCACCGGCTGAAAGGTACCTAGAACAATCCCTTAAAACTGGAGGAAGTTCATCAGCTCAAGTAACCAACACTGAATATACTTGGCAATTTGCATTATATTGAAAAAAATTCAAATTTCGTTAAAAATCTCTCTGAATATCATGTAGTTAAGTTCATCGAAGATACGTTTGAAAAGCTGTTTGTAGCAGTAGTAAAGATGTGTTTCATCTTCAGCAACACACTACAGTATTGTGCATTTCATTTAATTGCATGCTACGAGATTTTTTCCAACAATACGACCTCAACTGGATTTTTTTAGAATGACTATTACACGCTCTAGTATTTGTAATACCCTTGCCTTTTGTTAGATGATCATCAACTTTATTTGAGTATTTATTGGTGGATAGGATTCCGCGTGAATACAAGCAATTTATGATGAGAATTCTCCATTCATACTGCTCACGCTTCTTGGTAGTGGTGCGCGATTTGCTGCGATGTCAGTACAGAGAGAAGAGAGGCGCTTTTCCTTGATACATCCTCTCTCTCTTAGATTCTCACATTCTAGTATTCGCGGCTTGGGTAACAACATAATTATGATAATCTCTTAACCGGGCTATTGTACACATATTTCCACGAGAGTTAAGTTTAAAACAACGTCATATGTTGGGCGTACTCCCCAGTAATATTTAAATTCATAATTTAGGATCTTCATGTGATCCACTGTGATATCGGCTGTCAGAGCATCCTTTTCCACAATATTCAGAGATTCCTTATCAAAATTCTGACCGGTGTACAGAAAGAACCGCACACGTCCACAATTGACATATGTAAAGGCGTCCACACTTATCTTCGAGGACCATTAAGCTCGCAGATTTCAGAGAAATACCAACACGCCATTTACCCGACTACGTGGCAATTTAAAAAAAATCACCCGTTGATTGCACTGCGTCCCCAGCCTTCCAGGAGACACCCTGCTCGCCGTGCTGGGGAGCATTTGATCTGAACTGAACGTGCGGGTCGTTCGACGTGACCCGTCTGTCGCACGAGCGACTGCTCATTGAACCTTTCCAGAAGCCCCGCCGTCCTACACAGCCGCCTGCGGGCGAAGTCGAGCTACGCGGCCCCCGACGATCTATAAATATAATAGCTTCCCTGTGGGAGAGACGTTGCTCTAGTCACATGCATCGCTTGGGACTGTGTGGGAGGCGTAAGACGCTGCGAGGTGAGGGAGCGAGGAAAAAGAGAAAAATTAAAACAGTTGTGAGGCGCATTCCCTTGCCCTCCACCTTTCTCTCACGTTCTTTCCCTTCCTCGTGCTCCATTGTTCGGCACAAAGCGACCCCACGCCTCCCCACAGCCTCCTCGCCGTCTCCTCCTCATCCTCTCTCGTCTCTCTCGCCTCCCTAGAGCTTTCTCAACCCTCCTCTCTTTCACGGTAAACTCCACGCTTTGTGCTCCTTCCACCACGTGCCATAGACGTTTCCCCTGGGCGTGTTCTCGACCTCCAACCTTAATAATTCAAGCCCGAGGTTCTTTTACCGTGAAGAATATTCTCATTCATCGTCGTCTCATTCTTCCCCCACGCCATATCCCTCACTGATCATTTAAAACCTTCATTTATTTTGATTTGAAAAAATTTCAAAGATGTTTTTTTTTCACTCCGGATGTGGATTTTTCCGAATCGTCCCGCTTGCAAATCTCCCCTTCGGCGTGATAACCTCGTTCGCGCGTCTCTAGAGGCGACGTCATGGAATTAATTATGCTTCCTATGCTTGAGCCTCCATACACCGCAGAATGTGTGTACTTCCAAATGTAACTGGACATAGTTTGTTTTCCTTAAGGGTGGCAGGAATGGTTAGTGTAACGTCATGGTATTCCTTTGAAACGTGAAAAAAACAGGAGGTCAGGTTACTTGATATAACTCTTTAATGAGGTCCTCCTCCTTTAATGAGGTTCTGCTATGGAATAGCATCCTCTCATGAGCTCATACACATATTTATATACTTCTACTACTCTCTTTACAGAATAATATGGGCAAGAATCATTACCATATACATATATATATACAGATATAATTAATACTTCGTTGTTCTATCCCTAAAAAATACCTTCAAGATAAGGACATATGAAATTATAGACACAGTTACCGGTTCGCTTAAAGTATCATTAACATTAGCATCAACTGCAATATGTGATGATGCTAATTGATGATGATGATGTGTGATGTGTCTTTCCAATAAACCAAGAGGCTCAAAATGGTTTCGTTCGAATATAGTAATGATTTAGTTTCAACATGAGAAAGTCAAAATAAAATCATTTGCTAGACGCCACGTTTTCTTGTCGTAATCAATTCCCAAGAAGTTTCTTTACACCTAATATTTTCACAATTACACCTGGGACAGCTATTTAATCTGTACAAACCGGACACTACTATTGTATATGAGCTTTACAAATAATTGGTGTCCAGTATACACAACATGTGATAAGGAGCTGAATTAAGCAGAGAATGCCAGCTCTGTCACCCAGGAGGAATGAGGTGGTTAGACCTACATCTAACATGCTTTTGAACATAGCTGTAATTGAGGGTGTGGCCCATCTTTACTGCCTCGCTGAAACCGACAAAGAGGAGTTATGTTTGACCCCCCAACCCGGAGAGTTCGTTTACGCCTGTGGTGACTGCGTGCGTGCTGCGTACGTATATAGCGTCGCGAGGAACAAACTAGACCTACACATCTAAAGAGTTTTAACGGAAAATAATAACATCACCATTATTCATACATAAAACTTTCTCGTAAAAAAATTATCGAATCATGTTTTTCGTTTCATCCATCATATTTTTCGACATTAAAAATAAAACGAAAATCCTCAAATTTGACACAAAAACAATCCAGCTCGGAAAAATTATGAACTACTTAATCCTTTCAGGTTATGATCCACATCTCGAAGATCACGGGTCTCCAAGTATTTCAAGCATCGAATTTTTTTGCTGAACCGAGTCCACTGGAACTGTAATTATGTTAATTGACAAATATATTTAAACCAAGACAGCGAAAAATTTTTAAATTGATAATCATAATGAAATAAAGTCCCATTTCACCAATTACGACTGGTCTTATTTTCATTTTCCAGCACAAAATAATACCATTCGCACATTTTCAATCAACTTCCATCATCTCTTCGCCGAATATATTTGTCATCTTGGCATCCAAAATACCTCTAAATGAACGTATATTACTACTAAATGCACTCAAGTGTGTCATAAGACACCCATACTTGAATTCCAATAACCATGTCACTGTTACCTTAAAAAACTTCGACTCGATCACTACAATAAACGTTATCATTTTAATACTTTTAGATGTATATGTAATAACTGGGTTTTTCGTAAAAACCAAACCTAACACAAATCACACCTTAACTTTTGTAAGTAAGTTTTGTAATGCCAAATCCAGTACTAAAGTAATTTTAAGGCACTGGATACGACCCTATGACCATTAGTTAATAATAGTCCGACATCCACTGAACCAATTTGGTGAGTAAGATGCTAGGAAAAATGTCGATGCAGTCCATGTAACACTCATATACATGAATACTACGGCACAAAAACGCGACTAATATTAACATTATTGAGTCATCTACCGGTTAAGGTAGATTTTGGATGAACAACGAAAAAAAACATTTTGTGGCTCCTAAAAACACACAATCCAACAACTAAATCAAGTCCCCCTTCATCTCCGAGTACTTTCTTCCTCCCTTCATCCCGTCCAACATCCCTATCCTGTTCCTACCTTTTCCTCGTTTGCCTAACATTCTCCCCTCTATTAGTCTTCAACATTCCTCTGCCGATCAATACACCCTTCGTCCATTTTTCCTGCCTCCATAGGATTTCTCCCAACAAACCCCTCTTCTCGCCCACCACACTTCCTTGTTTGTTTTCCTGTCAGTCCATTTCACCTTCTCCATTCTTCTCCACACCCACATGTCAGAAGCCTCCAATCTACGTCTATCCTGCTTCAGTGATCAAGTTTCCGCGCCATACATAACTACGTTCGATATCAAAGTTTTTACAAGTCTTTTCTTAACATCCTTACTCAAAGTCCCTGACATCAACTTCCTCCTCCTTGAGAAAGCCTCTTTGCCTAGCGCAATCCTTCTCCTTACGCCCATACTACTTTGACCATGCTTGCCCAAAACACTTCCGAGTTACGTACACTGTTCTACCTGCTATATTTTTTCCCCGCCAATTCTAATACTTAGCTTGGCCTTTTTCTTTCTGGAAAATCGCATAACCTTTGTTTTATTAATATTGATTCTCATCCCATATTTATCGCACTGAACCTCCAATTCACTCAGCAATGCTTGCAACCCCTTGGCTGACTGAGCAACTAATGCTTGGTCATCAGCAAACCTAACCGATTTTACCAATTCCCCTCCGACTTTCATTCCTACCTCCAGTTCTCCCCATGCCTCTTTAATCATTTCCTCCACATATACGTTGAACAGCACCGGTGACAATGGACAACCCTGCCTTACACCTCTTCCTAACACTGCCCATCCGGACTCTCCGTTCCCCACTCGCACCTGAGCAGTCTAAGACATGTACAGGTTGCGGATCAGTTTCCTGTCCCTCCAATCTATTCCTATTTTCTGCAATACACGCATTAATTTTTCCCAATTCACTCTATCAAACGCTTTTTCGAAATCTACAAAACAGGCAAATACGTCCTGGGTGTATTCTATATTCCTTTCGATTAGTGATCTCATTACTGCAATGGCATCACGCGTACCTCTTCCTTTCCTAAACCCAAACTGATCATCCCCTAAGTAATCATTTGCCTTACTCTCTATCCTTTTGTTGATGATCCTGAGAATAACTTTAGCTGCGTGGGATATCAAACTTATTGTTCTGTAATCCTCACATGATGTAGCCTTTACCTTTTTCGGAATAGGAACTAACACTTATCTCACAAAGTCTTACGGCCAGATTTCTTTCTCATAGATGCGCTCCTGATACACTCCATTGAATTGAACTTGAAAATATTATATTTCAACATAAAGGAACACAAAAAATTTTTCAATCCCAACACAGAAAGAGAAGCAATGCCAATTCAAGCTTATAAAATTACCACAGGGGTACAAGGTAGAATATAATAACGTGAATGGCGTATTCCATCGCTTCAAATTCCGGAGATGCCAGAAAGTTTCTCAGGCTAATGAAATATTTTACTAAAACTGGACTCCTACGGCAGATTAGCATACCAAACGGCTATCTAATATTTAACGCGATCACTCTCAGCAAAGAGATTTACTTTTCATTCATTCACCGAAAGAATCAACAGTAATGCGGAGATTTAGGATTTGCCTACTGTATGTAAGCGAAATAAATTCGCCTTTCGCAGAAAAAAAGCCTGAACTAAAGAACCCTAGATGAGATATGGAGGAAGTTAAAGTAAATTATGTGTGCTGGCGAGTACTTCCAAACGTGAGCAAATGAGAAGGGTGCTTTTTCGTCGCCGCCGAGTCTCTTAGTCTTGGGAATTGGCTTCTTTGTGAGTTATCAGCTGGGAAAACTTCGGAGAGGTCGACTGTGCCAACCCCTCTCTCTTGGAGAAGTGGGGTAGAACTATGGAAATACCCACTTCCCACAAAAACGACGTCGACGTAAATATCCGGAATTGGAATTGAGTGCACCTGCAAAACATGCTTCCGAGAGAACATTGTTAAGAAGACTAAACAAGTAGACTTCTAAGTACAAAAAAGTCAAATAATAATATATTAAAATAATGAAAATAACAAAAGCTAACATACGAAGCATATTTGTCGCCAACAAGCAACGTAAAAATGTCATTTGCAACGAGCATAAAAATATGTATTTGTATTGGCTGGCAACATGCTATAATCCGGGTTGTTAGTCGCAACAAACTATTGATTTTCATGCATTTAAATACTCAAGACTGCTTAGCAACTTGATAGGTTTGAAAGGTCTTTGTTTTCTTAGGTAGTTAGAAAATATTTCTTCACTCTAAACTGCTCCAAGAAAAATCCATTATCTTATAAAAAACTACGTTTTCTTATTTCTACATTTCTTTCAAACAGTTTGGAAGCTAACTGGTTTATTTTTCCAGATGGAGAATCATAAAAGAAAAATAAGTGTTCTCTAACCTGAAAGACCCGAGTCCACATGATGCTACAGTATTGGGAAACTAGTTGACAACAATATATTCTTTCCTGTTAAAAGGCAAAGTCTTTGATTCTTTCTTCCTGCTTTGCAATCTCCAATTAACTAAGCGCCAAATGATTTATGCCAAAATACTTCCCCAATTACGATATTATACGGTATAGCCCATATATACAAGTCGGAGACGGCTGAAAACGAGGAGAATCAATTTCTCACCCTGACATGACTAATGATTTTCATTCAATTTCACGGCCAATTCGCATGATATTCAAGGGCTTTCGCACGGTTAAACATGAGATGAAATTGTTTATAACAAAAACATGCCCATTCCTTTGATTCAAAATTATAAATACTCTAGGCACCAATATATTTACTATTTATTAAATTGTAGCTACCTTGCATTTATTATTTTCTGTAGTATTTATAGCACTCTATTGCCATAGCAACTAATATGTTCGAGGAATTAGGTTGGGAACCTGGTGAACGAATACATCAGGTTAGACTGAGACGTTCTGGAAAGGAGTAGAACGCCTAAGTTCTCTTTCGACACCGAGAGTATAAAATGGCTTCAAAATTTATCGTTACAGATTTGAGCACAGAGGTAAAATGGCAGAGATTAGATACCGTTACATACAGATTCAAGTAACTACTCGTTCTTCCTACGTGACATATGCAGTCATAAGAAAATCTAACCTAAGCGCCCGAAAAAATCAAGTTACAGGTTGAAATTGATGAGTTAGTCAAACACAACAATTATTGCATGATTTATATAGGTATGCAAGTGAGTATGGGCAAGAAAGTTTCTGAATATCAGCTATTTACATTATAATATATGTATTTACTAGTAGTTCTGCATGCAGAGCTGGTTCCTAACACCACCAGCCACACGCCCCTGCAGGGTATTGTGTCGATACAGAAACACCATAAAGAAAGACGAAATTAAACTACTACTATGAAATTACCTCAATCTCGATCTACACATCATATTTTATTTTTTAGTTAGTAAGAGCCTTACTTAATTCACTAACCAAGACAAAGGTGATACGGTACAGGATTCCTAACTGTATAAATGGAACAAAATTAGACCATTAAACTTAACAATAGAAAATAATGTATAAAAGAAGCAAGAAATGAAAACATCCATATGTGTCTGCCGCTCTTCTCAACAGTCAACCTGCCATGGGAATCACGACCTGATGCTTGAGCCAAAATCTGCTTGCTATCTCGTATGGTTTGGCAACGAGATCTCTGTGGCCGTGATGAGCGAACAAGATTTAAAACAAGCCATCCGTCCATAGGCTATCTCTGTGACATACGAATAAGCTTGTCTTTGTGATAAGAGAACTACTGATATTCAGTGGAAGGGGATAATATAATACTTATCACTTAGCAATCAAATGTAAACGTTTCCAAACCAAAAAATACCGTATCTAAGTAGAAGAAACATAAAATCTGCCACACTATATAACTTTGTGTAGTAAGACAACAACTAAAAATGTAGCCATATTTTTACAATATTGAAATCCTTCTAAATTATTACAAATATAAATCCAATATGATTATAATATCTCAAGCTCAGAAAAATGAGTACAATCGGAATATGATTAGACTGTTATCGAATAATATTCTGATAACAAGGTATCCACTGTCAAGGAAATGAAGGGTGAAACAAATTTCGATGGAGAAGTTGTAACCCAGATGAACAGATTGTCAGTCAAGGCTCTTCTGAAGTGCGGGGGAGGAGGGGAAACGGTTCCAGCGAAAGGGCTGGTAATAAGGAAAACGGCGGTTGGTGAGATAAGGGCTGGACGACTTGAATGGAGAGACAACAGCGGGGGGAGCACGTTAAAGCTGTACCATTTGCAAAACATATATCATTATAAGAAAAGCAATAAAAATACAAGTCTTCCAGCAATCGATTTGCAAAAGGAGACGCTTCTATGCGGGAAAGTAACTGCGGAAGACAGATCGAACAAATATTCATGAGTGCCTTCCATTTATTTGGCCTTTTCTTTCGCCTATAACCTTGCCTTAAAACTATCCAAACCAGGGTTCCAAGCCATCGATTGTAGAAAAGATAGAGGAGATGACACTCGAAAGCGACTAACAATAGTGACAAACAAGAAGAAAGTTAAGAGAACTTTAAATGTAATATAAAATAACGGTAGAACAATTATTCACAAAGACTGTTTCAAACCAGTCCATCAACTTCATATCATCATTCAAAAATGACACATAATGAACTCAAAGGACATGACACCTTTCCGTTTAACTAGTGAAATGAATATTCATATTACTCGTAAAACATATGCTGAAGGAAGGCAAGACAGAAATGTACATGTAATATTTTTTTAACGTTCATATTATTATGATTTACTTTATCAGTAGTTTAAATTTGAAAATATTTAGGGTGATAACAGGAAATATTTTAAAAAGGCAATTGGAGATTATAATTGGCTCTATCAGAGGACGGGATTACTCCACTCAGAAACTATTACAATATACTTATTATTTATTCAGAAGAATGATATTAACTCCCCGAGTAGAAATATAGTACATAAAATTCAAATCAGCTGGATTGCCAATTTTGCCTTCAATTCAGCTGGAAGTCATCCTCACTTCTCTACGGACGCTAAAAAGGACACATCATTAATAATGTAGTTTTATTTCAAAGCATGAACGTCGACGTAAAATTATACCAAAAGTGCCAATTAGAACTTCAAATTGCAAATACGAGTAGATGTCGCATTCCCATTGTAATATCGAATTTATATACGATTGCATTATGCCTGTGCGACCTGATATTTTATAGCACGACGGTTCAGCGCCTTCCTCCAGTCTCTATTTAAACGATACCAACACACATATCAACCGTATAGATGTGCACGATAATCTAAAAACATCCACACTATACCCTCATCACTCCTAAACAATAAAACTGTCCAGAAAATGGAATACATATTCATTCACTAAGAAAGTTATCAGCGAGAAGAGTGGTTTTTATAGGTTAGGAGAGGCCTTACCCAGAGATAACTTCCAAATCGTGCGAAATTAACGCGTTCAGGATAGATGGGTCAATTCCCTTGGCAGTAACCCCAGCAGATTCTCACAAAGCTCTGAGATTCAGAAAAGCGCTCATCTTGCATATATGATCGCTGGTCCAGAGGTATCACCTAGGTTTTGAACAAGGGGCCTCACAATCAGAAGGGTCAACATCCACCCATGAGGCCATCACATCGCCCTAAATCCACAGTAATCAACCCGAAAGTTGGTTGGGATGGAATGTATCACAACCTAAATTTATTTCACTACTGGTATTACAATATGCACTAACCCGATGGCTTCGCGGCTGGACGAAATAGTTCGATGATATCACAAAAGCACGTTACATCGCAGTTGATATATCGCAACATCGAACAGGCTCGAAATAACTTGAAGGGAGACCCTTCGGAGTTCGGACACAATGGAAAGGGAATAAGCGAAGTGAAATGGAGAGGGAGGAATCGATGGAGCATTGCTCCGGACGGGAGAGGAACGCGGATTACGCGGAAAATAAATACGCGGAGCGGGGTCTCCGGGAACGAATGGCACGATAAGTGCGCAAAGATATACCTGAATGGTTTCACCAGTGAGCAGTGTGGAAAAAAGGCAAGCAATGAGAAGGGGAAGCGAAGGCAGAAATACATGACGAAGCCGAGACGGCGCGAGACTGAGAGCGTTATTATCCACGCATAACGCCGGCGACGGACGATAGATAAGGTGGGGATTTTATCAACTCGACCGAGTGGTCAAAACCCGGAGAGAAAGGGCGATAGACGAGGGTGCGGGAATCGGACAATAAATTACATATTCAACCAGTTTTCACGATTTTTTACCTCGACACTCCTCTCCCACTGCCTTCCCGAAGGAATTAATTTTGAAGCACCCACAGAAAAATTCCATTTGCAGTTTGACGTAATGAATGACCTACCCATGGCTGGATTGTGGAAAAGTGAAAAATACTCCTCCGCTGTTTTTTTTTAAATCGATACGGAAACATAGGCAGCGGAGAATTGAAACTCCACCGGCGTTGTTTTAAAGGTGCAAGCCGACGAAACATTTTAGCGAAGATAATGGGGTGAAAACGAGATTGAAACGTTACCTGACGGCGAATTGATGACGACTTAGGGGAGAAATGATGGGGCTATCGCTTTGTAAGGAAATGGGGCTATATTCGTCACTAAGAAAAAAAATTGATAAGGACCATTCACTAAAGGCATGCATGATACAAAAAGATTGAAAGCCACACAAAAATACGTAAACAAAGAAAAGGCGTGATACTTCTGCCAGACCATACCTTTCCTGTTTGTCAAGTCATGTATAAGAAAGAAGACACAACTGCATAAGTAAAAACCTCTCACTACATTTGGAATCTGGAAAAAAATAAACACAATGGAAGTTGGAAATCAAATTAATCAATATTAATGAAGAGAACATAACAATCTCCATGTCACATATGAAGTCGCATTTACACTATACAACCAAACGACTGCGTCTTGAACGAAACGATAGGATTCAAAGGCATAGCATTAAAATCAAAATGAAAAAATCTAAAACTTTCATATATGGAAGATGAAATCTGAATTCGATGTGGCAACATGGAGAGAAACTGGAACGTGTGATCTCTTTCAACTATCTCGAAAGTAGTACAGCCTGTCATGGGAGGTGTACGATGAACATCAACTATAGGTCGGCACAAAAAGGTGCGAATGTGAAGAGACTAATTAATGCATTGCTCAATGAGGATACGGTAACCAACAAGGAAGCAGAACGTGAGAGCATTCCCAACAGCACCCCATACTGAATCAGAGGCATGACTATTGAAGAAGCAGGCAAAATAACAAATTAAAAAAAGAAACAACGAAGTCTAGAGAAGAACAGAAAGGAAAAGGCTACATCCTTTGAATCGGACAAACCTTTTATTCAGACATTTATCTGGAAGGAACTCAATACACCGGAGATGAGTTAAAGGAAATAGCCCGCGACGAAGCCCAAGGAACAAATACCCAGGCCATCAAGGAGGGAAGTGAGATGGAAGAGGCATCAGACCATAAGAAAATTAGGAGTGGAACGACTGGAATCGAGGGCTGTCATTCATTCTTTCGACCGAAAGGCTAAGAGTAATGTTTTCAATTAATGGTAGAAGACTCAAACAGCATTGATACCAATATAATGAACACGATTTCAAATAAATACCGCATGGGTGATCACTCATTGAATTATACTAGCACACTGATCAGCTGAGGGAAGTGACCGAAAAGGCTCACAAATTGCAATAAGTACTCGCAAAGATGTAGAATCACTGATCTTTCAGCCAGCTTAATAAGAATGCCCAGAAAATACGTTTTCTAATTCCATAGGTCTCCCATACCATTGGAGATGGAATAATTTGTTTCAAATAACTAAATTACACATAAATGAGGCCAAACACTTTTATTTTGATGTTTTAAAGAATAATTCTACAGTACGTACATTTTCCATGAGGAAATATGTTCCATAAACGTTGGCAAGACCTTTTTCGGTGGATTTGACGATATTTGGACTTCTAGATGAAAAAAGATTAAAATCGTTTTTCATTCTATTGTGCTCTTAAACAATTAATTATATTAGATCCCAATAATTTACGTTTATTAGCCAGATTCATGATTTTTTCACTGGGTTTTCATTTATTTTCCCATTATTTGTTTAGAATCCAAGGATAAATTCTATATTAGTATTAAACTTGAAAAACTGACATTAAAAATAAGATGAACAATCCTGAAGTCCAATTCCATTCTATAAGTCCATTGGTACTACTTTTAAGGCATCAACTACGCACCGTACCAGAAAGACCCCTTCCCTCTACTTCACGTCATCACAAAGCTCCATAAATAAAAGAATAGAGGTTTCCTGTCGGGGACAATAATGGAACCCACAAATTTTACCGTTTTTACCCTTCTATGGATGCAAAAAGCACAGTTAAACGCAGGCCAAATCCCTGGAGAGCTCAAAATTTGAGCACATATTTCAAGTCACTAAGAGAAAAGAGTAATATCATGCTACCTCAAAGACAGGAGCAGTGATTAATCTCGAACAGTGACATAAACTTTGGCACAGTGTACGGAAATCATGAGCTTACGTTGAAAGGCCCACTCCGTAAATATTCTAACTGCAACTTGCGAAACTCTCTAAGACGTAGGAAAATAAATTCACCCGCTCCCATTTCAACATCAACAGTAGGCTTTTATTTCAAGAGAATACACAGGCAAACCATAATTCAAAACGTCAAAATTACATGACTACGTGTCAAAATTACCTAATCTATGCTTATCCACGACGATAATTCCAGGCTCGGGAGATTGTAGTGATCTTTTCATGTTTTTTAGTGGCGATAGTTCATATGCATCGAAAATTCAATTCAATCTGGAAGTTTTACTCCAATAATACCAACCGAAGTAATGAGCCTGAAGTTTGGCTCCAAAATGACATGAAAATAATTATATACATTAAAAATATCGGTAAAGGGAGCGAAACAGAATGGCAAGCAGCTCGAATGATTTATGGCAAATACATTTCAAAGGGCTTTGACCCATTCTCAACGGCATGAACGAGGGTTCAAAGTTTCAAAAAACTAAAGAAGAGAGAGCCCTAAAGAATTATTTAGCATTCCTTAATCCAAACACAATGGTATTAATCATTCTTAGCAATAACACATACATTTTTCCAAACTTCATTTCTTTGGGATTTCTCGATATTTTCCCCTTGCTCACTATTAAGAATTGGTCAAGATCTGTTACGTCACCTGAAACAAATGGACCTGAGTAACTCTGTTAAAATCACATATCCCACTACTGGTGGTGGAACTCCCTGGATAGCGAATGTGAAATGCATCCCCGCGCTGAGTTGGTCAGCAGCTACTCTTTCAGGAAACATACACAGCAGGTAGTTTTTCATTGCATCACCTCAATCTGCTTCGCACCCAATGCCACCAATTTCCAGACAACCTCCTAGCCGACAGTATCGGAATATAATACTTCACAGAATCCCGATGAGTTTCCGACATACGGTTGATATTTGTCAACATTAAAAATAATTCAATTATTGGGCATGATTATTTTTTCGGATATGTATTACAACTCTATACTTCTAAACCACAATTACCAAAACTACGACCCCATCAAAAATAGGATGAAGTACCATCATGTTTAAAATTTTACAACCTTGTCAAGATACTTTTAGGCCAATTTTATCATTTTTGGACTTGTTCATTTTGTTAATATTATATAATTATAATAATAATAACAACTGTGAACGGTAGTCGAAATAGGAAGCTCATATACTTGCAAATACATTATGCTGCCATAAGTGTCACCCGCCGTTTTCTCGGATTACGTTTAGTAACTTATTTAAAATGCTACATCTTTTTTGAAAATTCAAATAATGCCACGTACTAATCAGCTGTTAATGCTTATCCGATTAATTATAATCCATTTTCATTGTGTTTTAATGATTTTCTAAACATTAATTTTATTAATACATAACTTCACATAATAACCATGGTGAGAAATGACATCTCACCAAAACGTCTGTAACTTCTATCGTACGAGGCGTATTCTTAAAGTAAGTACCGTTTTCTTATATTTAAATATTGGCGCTTCAGAACACAGTTTTGCTCCTGCAGCGCCATCTACTGATTCATTGAGAAGTTATAGCAGCATTTGTTTTGTTTCAGAAGTCGTTTGCTTGTCCGTGCATGCAAACAACAATGTCCGCGACAATCGTTCATCCCGCCAGCTGTGAAGTGCGTTCTGTCATACGATTCTTGTATGCAAAAGGATTGTCGGCTGCTGAAATTCATCGGGAATTATGCCTAGTTCATAAACCTACAGTTATGAGTGAAGGAAAGGTTAGACAATGGTGCTGTGATTTTAAAAATGGACGAACAAATGCCCATGACGAAGAGCGAAGTGGTAGGCCCAGTATTATGACCGATGAAATTGTTTCGCAAGTGGAACAAAAACTACGATGTGATCGTCGATTGACAATTAATGGCCTGGCTGAACAATTTCCTCAACTTGGACGCACTACTGTCTACAATATTGTTACGGAAAACCTCGGATACCACACATTGCGTGCAAGGTGGGTACCGAAAATGCTCACCGACCACCACAAAGAGCAAAGAATGTCCAGTGGACGAGAGTTTTTGGGGTCGCTGGGAACTCTTTAAACCACCCACCGTACAGTCCTGACCTTACACCCAGCGACTACTTCCTCTTCTTGCACTTGAAACAGTGGTTCGGTAGGCAACGTTTCGAAACCGAAGAGGAACTAAAGAATGGCGTTGTCGATTAGTTCAACCCTCAGGCGGCGAGTTTCTATGCAGAGGGGTTAAAGAAGCTGGTGCAGCGGTACGAAAAATGCTTGGAAGTGAACGTCGATCATGTAGATAAGTGAAGTAGGTTTGTAGCTAACTAAAAGTGCCAATAAAATGTGTTTCATATGAGTATATTTTTTCCTGTGACCAAACGGGCCTTACTTTATGAACACGCCTTGTATATTATAAAAATGTAAACCACTATTATTATCACTAATAATCCTATTTTACGAAAATGTAAAAATCCTCCGTCTAGCACACCCTTAATTAGCAACCGTATCCAAATGCAATGCAACCTGATCTCTCCAGCAGATAAATCTAGCTCTGTCACATAGGGAATACGAAAGTAAATGCAGCCTGCTTAAGAGCTTTCTGCGTAGTAATTTAAATTCCTAGACTCAAATTTTTAAATTTCACCCGTTAAAAAAGCAGCGCGTCAAGGTTTCTGGGATGGTTGATAAGGAATGAGGTGTTCGTTTTCACGAGTGATGATAGCGGGATTTGCCTCGGGATGAAACCCCAAAGCGTGAGTGCGAAAAGAGGAGCTCATTGGCTCCGATGACATAATTTGTTGATCATCCGCATGAAAACAAATATGAAGAAAATCACCCGAAGGAAGTAAAGCAGAAACAATCTTTCCATAAAATGTGGTGCGAGGGTAGAACCTCTTAGAAATGCCGCGGAATAGCTACCAGGAACGGAGGTAATTTGCCATGGAATATTACGTGCATGTCTTCATTAAGCGCTGCCGAAGTAAGATTAAATACATGCATCCCGCCAGAAGAGCCTGAGTTAAATTAGTAATCTGATATAATTCACGGGAGTGGAGCACGGAGTGAAAAATGCCACTGGCTGTAAACGCATATTTAATTAAACGTGTTATTTCTTTTGTAACACATTTTCAAGCCAAGCACTAAGAGTAATGAAGAAGAGGTGCATAACGAATTCATTAGGAACGAAAATAAATGCAGAATAATGATGTAACGCTAGCATCCGCATTGATGATGATTGAAATAATTGCTCATGTGTTCACTATCATAGATCAAACCTTATGGGTTTGCCGACGCCCTGGAAGAGCACTATTTAAAGGACAACAAGTACACCATAAATAAGTGACTAAATACGGCATTAGGATAGCAAAATTTCACTCATCAGGTATGATGTCCATTTGTTGTTAAGATGAATGAGTCCATATGTAAATATTTTCAGAAAATGCTGTACCCCAGAATTGTAAACTTGATCTACCTGAGAATTACGTATTCATTTGCAGAGATTTGCTCTTTATCTTTCAATCAGATTATCTATTCTATTTCTCTTATCAACTGGGTGTGATTTTTAACTGATATCTGCATTAGAAAACTGATCATTTGACAATAGTTTTCCGGTGTGGATTTTAAGTCTAGCTTTTAGAATTCGATATTCCCCAACCCTAACGGTGGACATAGTGATATACTGTAATAACAAGTGCTTGCTTTCGAATGAAATACGCTTAACATTTAAGGAGGTTGTACTCCAACAAATTCCTCCGTGTAAGAGATAAACTAAGTGCAGGCGTAAAACCAGGCGTAAACACATGATTCCAGTACTGCGAAATGAGGTGACAAAGGAAAAAAGGAATCCACCTCGGCAATACAACATTCTTATTAGATTAAAGAACCATAAATCCAGAGAGTCCAAGTATGTCGATAATAATTCACAATCAACTTCATAATCGAATTGCTTATTTACATTATTGAGCAAAGGATTACGCGCGGTTACTTTGTAAGACCACAAGCACTGGCTCGAGCCGTTGGATGGAGATATAATGAACGAAATGAAAATATTCTAACAGTTTAAATTCAAAATCAATTGGGTATGTTTCAAAAGAAAACGTTATCGCAGCACAGCTGCGACAGTATACAATTTTAACGAAATCTCGTCACACGCAAATCGTCACCGCCGATCTCTTACACGTTTTCGGCCGCGTCAAGCCGATTCGCTTTCGACAACAAACTTCTACATTAATCTAAGCCCATAAGGCATTCACGCGAAGGCGTTCAGACTTAAGAATTCCCCGGGTAACTCTAGGATCCGCGGTCGACGGCTGTGAGCTGTAGCGTGACCGACCACTGACGCCAGATAGCGTGTTTCTGCCGTCGCCGGAGGGGAAGCCATCGAACGCCACAGTGCCCAACATCGTCTCATTATCACCTCTCCCCATCCCGCCCTGAGAATTCACACAAAGCTAATACCACGCCAAACCATTTATGGAATTCCCAACTTTCGGGGAAGGGAATTTCGCGACCCTATCGGAGGTAAATTTGGGAAAATGCTTGAATGTGGGACTATTACGAGCACACTGAATGGCAAATTTTAGGCAAAAGTTTAAGAAGAAACTCAATCCCGTGTTTTGAACTCAATGAATATTCAAACGGACGTTTGCCAATCCCTCATTACTTTCTATCCGAGCTCGAAAATTAATAAGGCTAAAATCAGTGAATAAGAGACGTAAAAAAAAGGAAAACTGGTTTAGTTCTGTTAATCATAACATGATCGCATGGTATATGTTTATTTTACAGACAGTATTTCACATTATCAATTATATCCAGATTAGCCAAAAAGCAAATAATAACCACCACCACCTCCTTCCAACTTTTGGCAGGGAATGGGGTTTTATGAGGGATGTATAGTATTACCAATTGGGTTCAAAAGCTCTATAGCTTCAATTTTTCTGTATCCT
Organism: Hetaerina titia; assembly: GCA_037158775.1. Classification (NCBI taxonomy): domain Eukaryota; kingdom Metazoa; phylum Arthropoda; class Insecta; order Odonata; family Calopterygidae; genus Hetaerina; species Hetaerina titia. The sequence continues at coordinate 19,787,640 of CM073778.1, read as the reverse complement.
TTTCTGTACCACTAGGTTTTCTGTAGCTTAAAGTAGACTGATCCATTCCTGCATCTAGAGATACGTAAGCCTAATATACTTCCATAGAAACATTCCATGTAACTACGGCGTAAAATAGTTTCCGGTAAATTTTGCATATTTTAAAAAGTTGACACCACCCAATGTGGCATCGCACAGATGGAAACAACGGGTCGGCAGTAAAAGAGACGTTTCCCCGAGGCTGGCAGTGTAGGAGCAATTAGGGCAATACGGTAGGAATATGAGAGTTGGTATGTGTGGTACCGAATTACTTAAGATTAAAGTGATTTTCTTTTCTAAATAAAATTACGCTCCATATACATGTACTCAACCGAAAAAGTAAACTACTAAAACGTCAGCTTGAATACAAATCGTTAATACTCATGCTAACACTTTAATGTCATAAACACTTTTCCAGAGTTAAAATACGATTACTTCCTCATACTCTTTTTCTTAGCTGCATAAGATACACAGGTGAAACATTCATTTCAACAGCCGGAGAATCATGAACTAACATAATGTTCCATTGAATTTACGCATGAGTACATATTTGCATGCCAAGCAACTTAATAGGGTGGTCCATAAGTACCCGGCCTGACCTAGAGATGTCGGTAGTTGTTTGAAAAAAATCACTGAATTAGAAAGTACGCAATCTATAAAGCATATGTTTCCAGTTTGAAGACGTCATGTTGTTTACCAATTGTTTGGCAGTGATCAATAGTGAACGTTTTCAGTGAATTTGTGAAAATGGAGAAAATTGTTCACCATTATGTAATACAATACTTTTATTTGAAAGCAGAATTTTTGCACCGTTTCTTAGCCATGGATGAAACATGAGTCCATTACTTCACACCGAGACAGAAGAACAATCAAAACAATGGATTCAAAAGGGAGAACCGGCTCCAAAGAAGGCGAAGACCGTTTCATCTGCAGGCCGTGGCGTCGTTTTTTTGGGATGCGCGTGGGATAATTTTCATTGACCATCTTGAAAGAGGAAACCTATCAACAGCAAGTATTATGCGAACTTATTGCAACGTTTTAGCGAAGAAATCAAGCAAAAACGGCGGCATTTGGCTAAGAAGAAAGTGTTGTTTCATCAAGAAAACGCACCAGCTCACAAATAAGTTATTGCAATGGCCAAAATTCATGAATTAAAGTTTGAACTACTACCTCATGCACCCTATTCGCTAGATTTAGCCCCCTCGGATAATTTTCTGTTCGCAAACTTGAAAAAAAGGCCTCGGTGGTCAAAGATTTTCCAAGCGTGACGAAGTGATGTCGGCAGTCAATGGCCGTTTTTAGGAGCAAGACAGTTCACATTATAAAAAGGGTATCGAACTTATTGAACATCAATGTGAAAAGGAGCTGAAATGAGATTTTGTTAGAAATTAAATACATTTTTTCCAAAATTTTCGTGTTTCCTTTGTCGGGTCGGGTACTTCTGGGACCACCCTCGTAGTTACAGCCTGCCTCGAAGAAATTCACATCTCAATCAAACAAAACCCATCAGCAGTCAAGGAAATTATACCTATCGTTCCGAAGATACCAGGCAATAGGTAATATTGTGAAGAATCAATATTCACCGGGGAAGGTCATTATCGATTTCTTTATTCTTTCACCTTACTTCTGTATCTCATGCAAAATTATATCACGCGAAAACTATATTGAATCAACCAAGATAATGGAACGCAAGTCAAAATTACGGACGGGTTCATGATACTGAAATGCGAATTGAAATGGAATACACTGAAGCTGGCATGGAGTGTTTACAAGGACGCATGCGAAAAAAGGTACATGCGAAAAGTACATGCGAAAAAAGGACTGCTCAATAAAATAGATCGTGTGCGCATAACATAATGACTATTCTCCTAATAGAAAATATTTTTATAAATCTAATCTCATGCAAATAAAACGCAAAAATTAAGACTTTAATGCCACCAATATAATAACTAGGGACTTCAGCATGCAAAATACCTTACACAAAAACAGGTTTTTTTCATTTGAGCTTCGAAATTTCTATCCCAAATATTTTCCATCCCACATTCGTCATTCGGTGTTCAATTACAATTGTAGAGTGTACCAAGAGACTCCTGAGGCACTGACCATGAAGGGCCTACAATGTGAGAATAGAGTCCTCTCCGCTCAAGTCCCACGAAATAAACAGCTAAAAGAACCGATAATGCAAGAAATTAAGAGATATGGAAATATTTCAAATTGTATACTGTATAAAAGCAAAATAAAATCCTGAGTTTGCAATTCTGTTTTCACAAATTATTTATGGACAATAACACCGAAATGTTTCATGCTCACATGTCAAAGACTGAGGAACAGCAATTTCTACCGTTACAATAGAGTTATCTTTCATGGACTACATTTCTTTCACTTCTACATCAATTTGAAGGGGAAAACTGCAAAAGTCAAATGACAATTTAGACCGAGAAGAACCTATCAAAATTATCTTCGAGTTCTGAGCACTCTGTGAGTGAGGTCAGCAATCACACATTTCAATTAAACGCCTGCGCAGCTCGTCATCGGTATGACGGCATGGTATTTTAAATGCTCGTCGAAATACCATTATCTGTCCATATTTAAATGAAAAGCACTGTTCTCAAAGCACAACTCTATGCAATAAAGCTGTGGAGTTATTATTAACGGTGATATACCGGTTAAAGTAGATTTTGGATTAACACCCGAACTAATCACCGCTACATATCTAAGCCTCGCTTAATACGACATAGTAACGCGACACCCTCACAAAAACACGCATCCTTTCTGCATCCAGTCCGCCCAAAATGCCTATTCCTTTCCTCCCCCTACCTGCAATGCAAAACCCTCTCCCCTCCATCACAATCTTCAACCTTCCATCGCCAGTCAGAACGCCCACTTTTCTTGTCACCTTGGGCTTTCTCCCGAAAAACATCCTTTCTCCCCCACCATACCTAGTACTTACCCATTTGTTTTTCCTTCTGTTCGTTTTCTTTTTTCCATTCTTCTCCAAGCCTACACCTCTAAATTCTCCAATCTACGCTTATCCTTTCATCTAAACGACCAAATTTCCGCGCCGCAAAAAGCTAGAGTCTTCCAATGATATATCTATACCAAGGTCTCAATCTTTCCTTTACCTCCTTAATCAAGGTCCTTGCCATTAACCCCTTTCTTCCTGTAAAAGCTTAATTGTCTACTACGGCAATTTTCAGTCCCCTAAGCCACTTTTCTCCAAAACACTTCCTAGATAGGTGAACTGTTCCATGTTATAGAACCTCATTACTTGTGTTTTACTTGCATTGATTCTCATCCTTTATCTATTAGACTTGCCTTATAATCTGCTCAGTAATAATTATAATCCTTCAGCTGACCGAATAATTAGCTCGATCATGTCTTTTCGATCATCATATATCTGATTTTATGACTTACCAATCTATTTTCATTCCTATTTCCAGCTAGTATCATATTTTCTTTACCTTTTCTTCGCACATGAGATTAAAAGCACAGGTTATAATGGACAGTCCTGTTTTTAATCCCCCTGCATAGCACTACTCATCCTGGCCCTCCATCCGCCACCACCACCTTTACAGTCTGAGACATGTGCAGCCTTCGGATGTCTCCGATTAATCAGTCTATTCCTATCACCTACAATATATTAATTAACTCTATTTAATTCACTCTAACGAACACCTTCTCGAAAACTAAAACACTTAAAAATACACCCTATATGCATTGTATACAGCTTGACATCAGTGACCTTAATATTGTTTCGGCACCATACCTACTTCCCGCCTTTTTAACTAAAACTGATCATCAACTAGATAATCATCTGCCCAACCTGAATATCATAAATACCAAAGCACAAAAGTGCGAAATCAAACTTATCGCTTTATATTCCTCACATACGGCTGCCTTCCCATTTTTAGGATGGGGTTTGATACTGATCTAAGACTTCCGGCCGAATTCCTCCCTCATACGTGATAATTATTAATAGGTAATCCACCCGTTAAAGTAGGTTTTTGGATGGACACAACTATCAAATAAACATTTTGTAACTCCAAACAAAACCCAATCCAGCAACTTAATCTACATCAGGTCCCTCTTCATCTCTGTGTACCTCCTTATAAGTGATAATAATTTACCAATAAAAAGTCTTCCTTCCACACATTCTTAAGCCATTAAGTAGTTCCGCGAAGATTTTATCTTTCCTCATGGCTTTATTTGAATCATTTGCCTCCGAAGCCTTTTCTACCTCGTAATCAAATATGCATGGACCTATGCTATCCTCATCGTCATCTTTTCTGCGTCTAAACTTGCTCCCCTAATATCACTACCATATTCCACCTTTATGACTCCTTTCCCATCCTTTGGTTCTTTTTTCGGTCAATTAATAACATTTATGCCTGATATCTATCAGTGTGAAGAGATCATTCTTGAGTTCCTGACAGTATTTTAACTTTCCTCTTCAGCGAACCCATTTTCCCTGTGAACTCTCCATATACTCCGCACTGCTCCTTCCTCCACGCATCCTTTGCCCTATTTAATTAATAATCTCTACAACTTTTTCTTCTACCTAATGCTTGGATTACATTCTTCCAACATCTTCCCTCTTTTATCATTCTAATACCCCATTCTACAATTCATGTCCTTCCAATATTTTACAACTTACTGCTCCTATTGTTTCATTTACCGTTTTCGTAACTGATCAACGTAATAAAATCCAACTGCACACATTAAACCGTGCAATTTCAATAACTTGTAATATATAAAAAGAGTTAACTGTTGTGAAGCTAAAAAATACCAAAAAAACGGTATCTAAATCATACCTTCAAGCTCACTAAAATGACGTTCAGTGGGACCAGACTTTTGATGATTTATTGCACTGAGTTATCACATTGCTTTTGGATAGTTTATAAAAGAGAAAAGAAAATTAAATGAAAATAAAGTTCACATATCACAAAATTTAGGGTCTTTGTTTTGACATAAAACGGAAACTGCGCGAGAGAAAGTGTTTAATTCTATCACAGCGCGTCTCTCGTATTTACTCAAGTGAAATGTTATCCGAGGGCGCATATTGTATGGAATTTAAATAATTCCTCAGTCCCTAAAGATAACTCAAAACGCCACACAAATTTCATTAAATTCCCAATGTTACACTTCCTTGTTCTATCTACATCTACACATACCCCGCAGGCCACCGAAAGGGCGTGTGGCGGGGGGGTTTAGGTCACCACCCGTAAAATAGAATAAAACCACACGCAAAACTACAAAAAAGCATGCAAATTTACACCCACATATTTTTACGCAAAACCCATTTTAACTTACAAACATGCAAATACATGTACTAGGAACTAATATACCCATGCACACACACCAGCGAATATGCCAGATGCCTACGCAGAGTTTAATCTTGTCCTCGCTTGTAATTCGAATTTCTTTACCATTAATATCATGACTTCGATTTCTTACTATTATGATTCCTGATTTTCCGAGGAAAGAACGAATATTTGTATCTATCTCTACTGGACTTGGTCTCCCTTATCTTATCTTTGTGGTCTTTATGGTCCAACCGACCAAAATAGCGTGGGGCCATAAGTCCTATTGGTGATTGGATTGATACTTAGAAACGATTTCCGAATTACAGTTCACATCTAAAATGACCACGTGATACACTGCCCCTCCAATCGCTGATCACAACCCCCGAATTCCTCACATAACCCGCACACCTATTCAGCGTCAAGGAGAAAGGCTCAGGACACCGCCCGAAAGAAGGAAAGAAACACCAGAATCAAATCCGTTGGGGAAATGTTTGCCTTCTAAAAGAGATGAGCGCGCAGGAAAAGGGAAGGGAGAAGAAAGAGAAGAGATCCAGAACTACGGCTTTCTCCAACAAGGATGGTTGGAGGTCGTGGGAGATAATTCAGGTTCGGAGGCAATAATCGGAAGTAAGGGGGGAGCTGGAGCAGGATGTGGGCGGAGATTGAAGGGGTGGTACACGTTGAGAGGGACCCGAGAAGAAGCGTGAAGGAAGCTAAAAGGTCAATGTTGTGACAAATCTATTGTGCGTCCACGCACGAAGGGAAAGCATGAGAGCGCATTGGTTGGATGGAAAGAATGTGAAAGGCGAGTCACAAAAGAAGTGTGCTGAAAATAGCCGGCCGGAGGGAAACGGCCCCTCACCTTTGTCCAAGGGGTGACCTCGAGGGCGAACATGGCTGGTAAAAAAAACTTCAATGTAATGAAGGCAGGAAGGAAGGAAGTATGCGGAATCGAAGAAGGGTTTATTGTAACGTCGGATGTCAGGTTGATTTCTGTTATGAGACGTACAGAGATTTATCGCTGTCCAGTCTGGGGCCATCCAAAACCTGCCTCACACGATATATATACATACTGTGAGTGTCCTTTCTTTCTGCCTCTGTGTGCTTGTGTGTTTGTGCGTCGCCTGAGAGCGTTATATATATATATATATATATATATATATATATATATATATATATATATATATATATATATATATATATATATATATATATACACTTTTTTGGAAAACCCACAAACGTGTAATGTAAATTCACTGATAAGTCATAACAAACACAGAAACCAGATTCCTCTTTTGTGTTTTGGTTTCTGTGTTTGTTATGACTTATCAGTGAATTTATATATATATATAATAATAAATAATTTATTTATTTATTTATTTATAACATTTGGACGGCACAATACATACGTTATTATTAGGTAATCTACCGGTTAAGGTAGGTTTTTGAATGGACACAACTATTAAATAAATATTTTGTAAATCCTAACAAAATCCAATCCAGCAATCTACTCTACATCAGGTCCCTCTTCATCTCTGTGTACTTCCTTCCTCCCTTCATTCCGTCCAACATCCCTATCCTGTTCCTGCCCTTTCCTCGTTTGCCTAACATTCTCCCCTCTATTACCTATATGAAATTGATTACCTATAGAAATAACGCTCTCCGGCGAAGCACAAACACACAGATACAAAATATTTAAAACACAGAGACACAAAGAAAGGACACTCACAATATGCAGTTTACGTTTCGACGGCACGATCATCGTCATCAGAAACCGTCGAAACGTAAACTACATACTGTGAGTGTCCTTTCTTTGTGTCTCTGTGTTTTGAATATTTTGTATCTCTGTGTTTATGTGTGTATGTATCCATATATATATATATATATATATATATATATATATATATATATATCAACAAGAAAGAACAAAAAAAGAACACTCACGCGTTATTTCTTAATAATTTCGACGGAATTTATATATATATATATATATACACGATGACAATTTAACGGGGGAAAACCTGCATCCTACCGTTTTTAAAAAACGAAACGAGGTTCACAGAATCTGCTTTACCTGGAAATAATGAAATCTTTTTTTCAAGCCCCGAGGTCATCGAACTAGTGACACCATAACCAAGATGATACTCTTGACGTTTCACACAGACGGACATTATAATGTATCTCTTACTTGAAGGAAGCAAAATAAAACTTAGGAACTGAACAAAATGACGACTTATGGGGGCAAGTGATTGTCCCCTTGCGGAATGAACGGAGTCACTCTGTACCCATTTATCTTAACGCGGCTGGATTAACGGGAAAAGATGAGAGCAGAGAACGCTGAGAACGTAAACTGAAGGCCAGCTGGAGAAGTTGAACGAATGGAAAGGAGGACGAGCTCACAAAGGCTCACTCGGACTCCGAGTAGGGATAAAGGAAAGCGGGTGGACGAATACTGGGAAGGGACCGTGCTGGAGTTAAAAGCTTGAGGGAAGAATTCGGGTCCTTGGATGGCTGTGTACGCAGCCTTCAACTCTGCTGGGACAGTGCTCCGGCAAAGGAATAATAAAAAATCTGGCGCAGAGCTCCTGAGTGAATAAAAAACTCCAGAAGAAAAAGGCAAGTCCTATGGGGTATGAGAGGGATGCAAAAGGGTTAATACGCCGACGACCCTTCTCCCCTCTATCCGAAGCTCCACGCCCAAAAGGAGTGAGCTCTATCGAAGGAATGGAAATGAGATGCCGGGAGGGGCAACAAACACGCTGCTGGGGGACCTGCGCAAATGATTCAGCGTTGCCTCCGTGACCTGGGCTTGCTTTTTGTTATCGTGAAGAGAGTCCTGAAGTCATATCGAAATCCGAAAGCGCACAGGCAAGGCGAGGTTTCCAATTAGGCATTAGAATTTTCATTTCCCAGGGGAAACATTTACATCTACACGGCTGGGACGAGATTTCTGAGCCGGATCATGAATGTAATTACATTGATCGTGCAGGGATGTATTACGAGACTATCCCGAAAAAACATATAAAGACATTTATAAAGGTAGAACTCAAAAATTGGATTTCCTGAATTTTGCAGGATCTCCTGACCAAATATTGAAGTTTTTCAGAGGAAAAACTGACTTTCTAATATCCAGTAATCTTTACCCCATCGTACAGGATTGATGGTTTATGCCAGGACTCTCTTCCTTCCCCCATGACTCACGAAGTATATATTCCTACAAGCACTACATGGTTCAAATTTCTAAGAATCAATATTTTATAAAAATTTTCTGATATTACGACGAGAGACGATTTAAAAACCTTCGGAAAGAATAAATTCTAACATTTGAACCACCAAAAATAACTGACCATAAACAAAGTATTTCTTCAACAGTATCATCAAGACATCAAGTGTTTTTAACTATACACGTACGTACTCAAATTATATTAATAGCATTTTACAGCCTCTGAAAAGCAAAACCAAGTATAACAAAATCAAAAGTTGAGGATTTGCGCACGTTGAGGAATGCATAAATGCATCAATCATGAGTTACATAAAATATTTTTGGTGATACTCTTAAAATTGTACCGGACCAGTAGAAAAGCAGGGCGTTTTTTGAGGACAGGATGAAATTTTAAAAACAATTTTTTTTTGTTTTCGTGTACTCCATACGTCGTTGTTTCATCAATTTTAAACTTTCAGGACGATATTTAATATTTCCTTAGGTTTTGATCTTTCAATGGCATATTAATTCACAGCCTTTTGTTCTAGTCTATATTTTCTCCCCTCCCTCGCGGATTGGTGATTACTTTAAAAAGAACACAAGCCAGTTATACGCAGTCAAATTTTTAAATGGCGAAGAGTTAATGACTGCAGAATATTCATATATGGGTACGTGTATTAATCTAAATGGAAAATTTGAAAATCAACATGGCAGAAAGACTATCACAACAATATTAGTATGCTAGGAAGGAAATAAAACAAGATGTTGAACTTCGAGTGCACTACCCGGATTATAACTTAGCATCGTTAAAAATGAAAACCAGAACATTAGAAAGAAGAATGTAAGGTGGTTAGAATTTTTTTATTTTTATTAAATTTATTTTTTATTTATTTTAGCACCCTAAAAGCCACTGCTAGGGTGTGCGGCAGGGGGTGAATACAAACCAGGTATTTGAATACGGAAATATTGCTATTGTTTGAGGAAACCCAACCCAATAATTTCGCACAAAATTAGTAAACCGGAAATTTAACCAAAATAAAAGCACCCATCATTTAACACGTCCATAAAAATTTCTATGGCATATTTCTCATCAAAATTTCCCTAATATACCGATCCTGATGATACCTTTTTAAGGTCATTAACTGACGCATGACTCAATTTTCCACCGGAAAAGGGTGAATGCAAGAAATATGGTTATGTATAATATATCCTATTCAAAAACACTGTAAAACAAAACTAATGTGAAATTCCGAATGCTAACATCTACGCCACTTGTATGAAATCTATCGAAATCCTTCATGTAAAGTTCACCATTGTGATAAAAGGTGAAGGAGACGATACTTTGTTAATAATAATAATATCTGCCCCACCATGTGAAGAAATGGAGTTCAAATGTTAAGAAGCAATGCGCAAGTATGTAGTGAGGATAAAATATCGCGGATATGAAGAATGTTTGCCGCTGTCCTCACGCCACACATGCTAAAACCTACCGACGGGCCTTATCCTAGGGAAAAATAAGAGGCAATTCAATAGCTCATGAATGACTGCAGGATCCACTGAGCACTTCTAAATTGATAATCTTTTCCAATATTAGGGCTGTCATGCGACGACAAGGCAAGCATTAAAGTTACAACGGAGAGAAAACGTACGAAGTTACCGAATATTGCCTCCACATGAAAAACTAATCCTAACGGATGACATGGCGTACGACCAATTCCAGAAGAATCGACGATGGAATGAAAACGGGTGACCCCGCTTCAGATTCATATAAGGGCATGTGCCATCGAAAATAAACTGCAGTTTCCATTCGGCGATAGCGATGCAGTTTAAAGTTTCTAGGAGCTAAAACGAAAGGGCTCTCCCTCGATCAGCGAAGAATATGGGTTTTTGCGTGACATATAGATAAAAAAAAATACCTTATCGCTTGAAAATGGATCTCTGATTTTCGACAGGTTGCGCGTCATGGAAATCTTGCCGCGGCTCTGGAGACTCAATCTGAATTTGACGGGAAAAAATAACGGGAGAGAGAAACTTCTTTAGAGGAGTGACATCGGAAGAGACTCAGCGCTGCGCAGCGGAATCGAATATTTCGAAAAATCAAGAAGGAAGAACTTCTCCAAAAGAAGAGAGGTCTCACATCGCGAGTCACGTAATTGCCTCTATCCATTTTTGACAGACCAACAAGAAGTGATTGAAAAAGTTAGTGACTTCACGGAAAAGCTGCTCATTATCTTAATGTAGGCCAAGTGAGGCTTACTCAATTGAACCGTTCTCTTATGTTTCGTGAGTTGCTGCAAATCTTTAAAAATACACGCGAGGGAGTTTTTTTTAGTAAATCGTGGAAATATTGTGTACATATTTTTTAGGAGTTTGATACAAAAAACTTCCCGTACTCCAAAAGTATCACAATTGTCGCAAATGCGCAACATATTCTATTAGTATAAAAGCCCAGAGGGGTAAACTTTTATTTATTTTTTCATATTAAAAACCAGTCTAAGTCACCTCAAAAAGGGCGTCCAGAGAACAAAGAGACGAGTAATTAAAGTGAACGTACACAACGGAGAAAATATCTCCTTTACTGAAAATTAGTTAATTTCCGTCTTTTACTGTATCACATAGTATCAAGAACCTAGTACATAATTATCTCTGAATATTGAGATCATGGTCATATCACTATTAGCGCGAATTAATCTTCTTAGCGAAAGCCTCCACAGTTTCATTTAGTAAGAGCTTCTTTTCCGTTTCCTTATATCTGACCGTTCTTGTAACACGGTGAAATGGTTGTTTCCAATACAGCAATTTTTCTTATTTAAGTTTTCAAGGAGTCTTCTACCTCGCATCTCGATGTCCTGGGTTATTTAAAAGCCAATTTTCCTCCCCTTAAACGCGAATCCCAGCGAAAATTCCATTCTCCGAAAACTCCATCTCAATTTCTCCTCCCACCCTACACTAATTATATTCTCTCCCATCAGCCACACAAAATATTGAACAATGGAAATTTAGTTCATACGTCCTTCATGCCTCTATTCATTATTCCACATATTTACCAAAATTTTGGATAATATTTGGGAGTATTTCTCCCGAAAACACACCTTACAGGAAACCAACAAAGAATCGGTCAAATACTTATCGGTGTTATGACAACTAAGAATATGTCCTCGTGAAAACAATGGTGACATTTGCGGAATAGCAAATAAAAAGGTAAGTTTCATGAAAAGGATAATTGGTAAATGGGATCGGGAAATAAAATGAGAGGGTTAAGAAGTTTTGTTATTTCATGTTAGTTAGGCCCTACCTTGAGTACGCTGCGGGTGGAATCCTCACGAGGTAGGATTAATTTTAAAACTATATCGAGAGCAATGTAGAGCGGCTAGGTTTGTGAAAAGTTGTTATGACCAAGGTAGCAGTATCACGACACTGTTGGAAGAATTAGGATGGGGGCCACTAGTTGACCGTCGATTGAAATGGGAGGTTAAATAAACTGCGTAAATTCGAAGAAGGTTGCTTTCCTGAAGATGTTAAAGACATATTACAGGCTCCGACTTACTATGGTAGAACAGGTTATGTGCGTAATATCAGGGAGATATACAGTAGAGCGGAGGGATATAAAATGTCGTTTCTTCCTCGTACCATTATAGATCATATTAAATATGGCCGTAAGGAGACCGCGTGAAGGAGATAATTAGCATTCATAGTGTATATATTTTGTCGATATCATGCATTTATTTTTAAATAGACCCATCTTTTTAACATCCCTCCCACATGAATATACGTGTCCTGTTATCGAATAGTCTTGCATTCAAGTACCCTTTTTCGGTTGATTAACTTGGTTCCAGTGCATAATCACACTGATATTTATGTAGAGGTGCCATAATTGGAACTGCGCATGTACGGTTGGTGACCTAACACCCCCATCACACGTTCTTACGACGGTTTGCGGGTTATTATGTAGATTCGAAAATTAAGAAGTTAGCGTAAATTAGGGAACAAGATATTTTGCAGTTAGGTAGGCGTTATACGTCTCGTATTTATCTTAATAAGGCTTCAAAATCAAAACTATCTGAGCCATGCTCGTGTCCAATGGTCGAATCTTTACCATCTGAATAAACATCTTTTGAATTTAGTTTGATAAATTATGTTAAGTGTCGAAACACGTATATACTCGAGCAGTACCAAGGAGCAAACGGAAAATACCAGCCATATAATTTGGTCAACACATAATCGAATGGAGAACTTCCGGAAATATACTAATTAAATGCATCTAAAAATTGAATCTACACATGCTATATTTAATAATGAAATAAAATCTTTTTAATGAAATATTTTCAGCTATGCGATTCAACAAAGATGGAAAACGTTGAACTTAAAACTGAAATAAATAGTCTTCACTATTCACCAAGAACTATTCAATCCAATTTTACCGTTGCAAAATATTTACGGTTAACTTAAAGTGGCGAGACAGTGGTGAAATCAAACGGAGGAAAAGTTCATGCACTATTCACAACGATTCACTCTAAAAAGAAAAGTTCAGGAAAAGCGAACTTTGGAGGACTTTACTCACAGTAAGTGATTCAATACCTACGACCCTGAATAAGTAGTAGTTCATTGAAGTATTAATTAATATAAACTCAAATGCCCATCTCTACGACAAAGTAGCTTCAACAATATTGAACGAACGTTTTATGAGATTTTCGTAAAGTTTTCCTAATTTAAAAGCGATTTCATTTTTGTAATTTGATTTTCAACTGGTTTATTCTCCAAATTCCGAAATTAATACGTGATTAAAATGGCAATATAGTATATAATAGCTACATACGAGCTATGAATAGCTCGTACATAGCTATAGTGACCTCATTCTTGCTATGACAATACATTCCGATTGCTTTTTATCTCTCTTTATTAGTGGCCTGCTACTACTGTGGCTTCATTACTGCTATAAACTCTCCTCTTTCTGAACCCAAAATGGTCATCCAAATAATCGTTTGCACTCCTATGCATCATCTTATTGATGATACTAGTACCACTTTAGCTGCGGAGGCAATCAAACTTATTGTTCCATAGTCCTCACATATGGCTGCCTTTTTCCCCTTTTTGGAATAGGAACTAACACTGATCTGACAACGTCTTCCGGCGAAACCCCCCACTCATAAATGCTACGAATCAACCCATAAAATCCTCCCACGTTTTCTTAAGCCCTTAAGTAGTCTTGCGGGAATATTTTCTATCCCCACAACTTGATTCCAATTCTCTTATTACCCACTCTGTCTCGCCATCAAGCATGCCTGGACCTAATCTCTCCCCATCTACGTTATATTCTCTGTCTTATCTTTCTGGCCAAATGCTTTTTCCTTGTACCATATAAGTGGTAAAATTTCATTGATTTCACTTAAGTATTGCGTCAGTGGTAACATAAGTTAAAGAGAAGTGACAGCCCTGAAATAATGGTCAAATGTTTCCTTTAAACATATGTTCATTACACTTTTACCTTTTCTCAGCCGCTTTTTGTAGTTTTTATTAGTCTCAGCCGCAGCTAGTTTTTATTAGTCCAGAACCAAATTAATTTTGTTTACTTATTTATTTATTTTGTTTATTTTTGCATTTTTACTGAAAGTGTTAGGATTGCAAAAAAAATGTCTATCGACCTCAATTTTCTCTGAATTCCACTTCTTAATTCATTTTCTTATTTGGACATGCATGATGTGAATTTGTGAAGTTCATTACGTTATATGATCTTTCATTTTAAGCGCTCGCCTCAGTTACTCTTTTTCTTCGGTTCAATTGTTATAATAATCATCATTTAAATACACAGATATCAAAGATTGCGAATATATTAATTCCAATTTAATCTTAGCTGAATCTAATAACCTGAACCCTGATTGTATCATAACGTGTATTTTCCGCAAGGTGGCAGGATAAGATTATATCCGGAAGTGCATTCACGGAGAACAGTATCATTGGCTATTTCCTGAACGAAAAAGTAAAATACCCAGGACATTTTGGTGTAACTAAAGGAAGAACATTACTTCGATTTATGTTCATTGATTTTATGAGGTTTTTCAGTTAATTAATTCCATTATTTCTTACTAACAATCCAACTACAAGTCACTTATTTATAACATTATTCATTTTATGCAATTTAAATTTTCAAGCTGTCAATACAGAAATTACGGCGTGCCAAGTGGTTATTGGTAACGGTAGCAGAAACGGAGTAATGTGAGGAAAAACACGCAATTCAAGTTTTTGATCGTTACGCATGCTAAAAATTAATTTAGTTGCCAATATCAATAAAGTCTTTTAGGGATACCGAAAACTGAGGAAGCGAATTAGAATATCTTCTATTTCCTCAAGGTACATAAATTGATTATCGTTAAATTTTCATTGCAAATATTAATGGGTCAATTTCTTGTGAAAAATTGGATAAGTGACTGGACTAATTAGTAACCGAAAACAATCCAGATGTATAACGATCCGGAATATTCCTACATCACCAACACTAATAATTCACTATGCTAAGAATGTAACTGACTTTCGTAACTGGCTTACTTCACGGGAAGGTAACTCGAGCATGGATAATGTATCGCTATTTCGTGAATAAGATGTTACGACTACTTTAAACGAAATGGAGGTGGACAGAAACGATAGCACTTCGAGAAAGCCCATCCATTTATTTTTAATGGCATAAACCGACTGTTGAGAAGAATCACTTGTGTTCCGTCGTAGGCAGAATGATAAATTTCTGTTCGGTTGGAGAAATATTCCATTAAGAATCCTATCGACCTACGACTGCAGATCTTTTCCATATCCTACGTGGAGAGACAAGTTTGCTCCCATACCATTTCCAGTCGTGGCAAAATATTTCCGGAGAGTGGATCGGCGAATCACCTTTGCGTCATCCACAGATTAGAAAGAAAAGAAGAACGAACGCCGTGACGTCCGCCATCACGTCATTACGCAGCACTTCACCCCAAACG
The DNA here is from genome assembly GCA_037158775.1 of Hetaerina titia. Classification (NCBI taxonomy): domain Eukaryota; kingdom Metazoa; phylum Arthropoda; class Insecta; order Odonata; family Calopterygidae; genus Hetaerina; species Hetaerina titia. The sequence continues at coordinate 19,772,146 of CM073778.1, read as the reverse complement.
CGTAGCCAGAGATTAGTCACGGAGGAAGGGGGGCGGCTGTTAGTGGGGTGCCCATTAGGTAGCAAGAGACAAGGTACCACCTCCTCCAAAATTAGACCAAAACTCTAATGCATGCTAACTCTGCATTTTGCCGATGAAACGACACAATTATTTCACAAATCCTTCAACAATATTTTCAAAGAATTTTTTCGAAGCACAATATCTTTGGCTAAGACAGCACAGTACATACGAGAGGATCCCGTTTTTTCTCCACACACACCTCAAATGCTTATTATCCTCTAATCTCAAAGACTAGGTTACGTATCCAACGATTTCTAGGTTCCATATAAAATTCTTCACTAATATTCTGTTAACCTCTTTACTTGGAGTACCTCTCATCAATCCTATCCCCCTTGGAAACGTTTATTAGAAAATGCAATTTACCAAGTTCCTGGCTACGAATATGAACTGCATTGAATTAACACAAAACTTGAGTTCTTCCTGCATATCCATCACGCTTACTCGTTCTCATAGCTATTTTTAGAATTCTAGCAATTTTTCTCCGAATTTATTCCATTTCCTCAATTTATGTTTTCTCTCGTGGGTCCCAAATGTAGGACGCGTAATACAAATGCGGCCGAACTAAAGAAAAGAAACATCTCTGAGTTAAAAATTCATACATTTCCCACAACCTGCCTAATGAAACCTAATTTCTTTCCGGCTGACCCTCTATTAAGAATGTGTACTAGATTTGTCGCTCAATTTATTAATATCCTAAGAAGCATAGAGATGTTAATATTTTTATTTTACCAAGGCAAAAAAAATGCAAACTGAATGAGTGCAACGACATATTTCGTGAGTACAAGGAAATTTTGGTGTTCGATGAAAGAACCTACAAAATTAGGCGTGCCAAGATTAAAGATGCAGAATTGAAAAAAACATAGCCTTAAAAAATACTGAATACTGATGTGACTTTTTTCTAAATATAGCAAACTTCTTTGAATTAATTTCTGGAGAAAATGGTAGAAAAAAGTCTTTGATGAAACAATAAACTTGGAGTCTTTGTAGTGGCATTTCACTACTTAGTGTGCATTATTGTTTTCCTGTAATTAATGAAAACAATTAAGCACTTGTAAGCTTAACTTAACTGCTAAGAGCAATTTCATAAATAAAATTCAACCAACGATAGCGATGCCATCAAAATCCGACTCGTATTGGTCAGCCAATACTTCTCTAACGACTAGCCAGAGGGTTGTGAGTTCAAATGTCTCTTCCAATCAGACACGGTGATTTGGTCTAGCACTCACGTTACACCTGAATGCAAGCCGAATACCAGAAGCCGAGGAACTCGATCCGTTAATCATGGTTGGTAGTGATCTTGCTGGAAAACCCCATATCACGGATTTGTAACCTACCGCGGAAAAGGATATTGTTTTTTGATTTATTCATATTTTTAATTAGCATATAACACGTGGAAAACGCGAATTAAAAAGTGAAACAGATTCTTACCTCAATGAAAGTTAATAGGATTTTGACAACCTGACATATTACAAAAGTTTTAGACTTGTATGTTATCCACTATCTGAGATAATTTCACCACATCATTTCCTTAAAATGAAAGCATCTCATCGTATAGGCATATTACTCTTTTGCACAAGTAGCTAACTCTAATAATTTTAAATCAAAAGTAAAGGAGTTATAAATCTAAACTGTGGTTAAGGTAGATTGTCCATTCGTATGGAGACCGATAGAATATGAAATCATGAATTCAGAATACGGTGACTTGTTCCTTTTCCGACGCTGACCACGGTCCCTAGCGGCGATCGGGATGGTGCGGTGGCTAACGTACAGGCCCGGGTTCTAAACCTGGAGAAAACAAATATTTTTCAGCGGTATCCCGATTCCTACTTCAGGTGCTTTGTGGAGAGCACTTTGAGTGAGTACGACGTCCGTCGGATGGGACGTTAAACTGCGGATCCCTTGGCGCCTTTCGACATGAGTAGGCTAATGCCGACGCCGGGTTTCTCTCCACCCTGCATCCTTTCCTGTCGATCCCTAATGGCGCAAATGACCTTAGCCTCCCATGGTCGCCTCCCATTAAAACTACAACTACTACGGTCCCTAGATCAATCTTTTACCACGTAAATCACGAAATTTTGGATTCGTCGAGTATCCAGGAGCATCACACGGGTCTACCCTCCCAGGCCGTCGCTCAATAGCCAGTACTCCTCTCATTATTCGGGTGCTGCATAACCCAAGTCCCGTTGGCATGATCCGACCACGCTATAAGCGCTGAGGTTGGTTCAAGCTGGAATTTATGGTTTATATTGTACTTCACATTGAGCGGATTTGAATTTGTCCATTGCCTATAGTCCAAAATTAGTTCAATTATGATGTTAACAACACATAACATATTTTATGCCCAGTGAATTCTATGAGTAAAGATACTCGTGGAGAAAGTCGTTGAAGTCAGTATCCCAAATAATTGTGAGAGTATTTATTCGGATACCCATGTACCCACTCGAAAATTTCGAAACGATGGATATTCTCGCGTAACGCCGGGAGCGGGATCACACGCAGCCTCGAACGAATATTCTCCAGCGCAGCGGAAAGGACCAGAGAGAAGGGACTAAAGAAAATCGCGAGCCCGGGAAAAAGCCCGACCCGCACGCCCCTCTACGCGCCACGGGCGGCATCGCCAACACCAGCCTCAAACGCCGGAAGCCCTAATTCTCGCGCGCCAGCGAGGGGAAAATCGATTCCTCCCCCTCACCTCTCTTTCTCCCCCGACCGCCCGGCCCTCCCTCACGGGATCTCACACAATCATGCGCCGCTTGTTCTCCCCGCTAACCCGTCCACGCGGGCGAGGGCCAAGTGACGGAGGGAATGCGCAGATCATGGTGAGGGAGATCAGCGTCCGGGAAGGTCGCGCTTGAGGTGGGTGCCAAACCTACCGATTTTTAACCGCTCGAGTGACCTCCACGACTCGGGACGAATGAGGCACCGCCCATGAATCACCACACGCGTATAGAAAATAAACCCACTGCACCATCGCTCACAATGGCTCTTCACCACCAACCGCTGTTTTGACGCACGGACATAATTTTTAGAAGTGTTCAAACTCATTCAAGGTGAGACGCCAGATTATGTAAATGAAGGAGAATTGAGAGGCCGGCCACGACGTAGATTGCGATATCAGCGTAACTGTTACGATTTACACTAATTAAATTCACTAAATTATAATACTTAATCTGCTCCAAGTTAATCATCATATATCACCCACAAATTCCTACCTAAACCTCTCACCGTCTTTCTGATGCCGAATCGAATTAATGATCAAATCCACGGTCCTTAGGTTGACACTCGCATAATCTGAAGCATGGTTACTCACGGAAGGAGGAAGGGAGGTTTACAGAGGAGAGCGAGAAGGATGCAGGGTCAAACGAGTGGAATTTAACTCCCCCGGTGTCCTCACTATCCCCACCCAACCCCTTTTCCTCTTAACTATTTCATCACTGAGCTTTGGAATGCATTCAATTCGCCCACCACAAATCTCGATTGTCCCCCTCATCATTCTGGTCGCCCGAGGTCTCGATATCGCTCGCATTCGTTGGAAATGAAACATTTGCGAGCACCTGAATGAACTTCATTTCTACGTCATACTTTCAAAGAAGGATGCCCAAAAACTAATGGAATTACGTCACGGGCTTTGGAAGAGGGGTTTGACCCATTGTGATACTTCTGGGAAAGGGGAACGTACTAAGCATCTTACAGTCTTCTGAAATTTATGAGATTTACTATTTCGTCTACGACCTTTGTCGAACGGATTGCAAAGTTACTTGTGGCTTCTAGAAACGGGCTCACAAGAGCAACTCGCCCTCATATTAAATATGTCAGGATGCTTATCGTTGGATTCCGCTATATGATTGCACTAAAACGCAACCTATTTACTGCAAAGATTTCTTAATTCGGCACTATCTATAGCAGCAAACGTGTCCACTATTTCCATAAATTCAAAAGAGGAAAAAATCGCAATTTCAAAGGAATAATGTATTTAAAAAAAAAAATTCTAATAACCTTCGATAGTAATGTTCACTGGCTTCTAGGACCAAAACGTTAAAGAAACAAATGAAAGTTAAAATTCGTAATTTAATCCATTGAAACTCTTTCCCATTCCTTTACAATAGCTATTGCACCCCCTTCTGCACATCGTTATTGTCTTATAGATTATGAAAGGGAGTCGAGTACATAATAGAAACAATTTATAAGACTCCAAAACCAATCTCCCAAAAGCACTTTGCTTGGTATTTTCTCCACCTGCTATACACCGTTATATTTCGTAACAGTGAAGACTATGAACTCAATGCCTCCCTGCATTGTAAATCGAATGGACACTCCAATTATGGTGCCAATACGGCCCTCGCTTCTTGGGCAACAACAGCACGGTACCATGGCAATCGAAACCTGCTGACCAAGTAGGCGGCATTAATAATTGATATAGAAGAAATAAAACCCCTGGATGCAATAAAATTCCTCCATTTCGATTTTACCGGTAAAAACGTGCACAAAATGATAGAGGAAAAGAAAATTGTTAGGACGTAATTTTACTTGTTCGCATCATCTTCCTGTGTACCCAATGAGCTCAGTACTAGTGGAATATGTACGTAAGAAATATTAATGCGACGGGTCATTTTACTAGAATTGTTTCAAATTCTCATCAAAAAGTGAATTAAATAGAGTATGGGATGTCTTAATTAAAGGCTGGAGTTCCCCCGAGCTGATGTGAACCCACCGCCAAAATCCTTTCATGCCATTAAAAGGAGAAATAATTGCATCGCAGCGGACGAAATGCGAATACCAAGTTTAATGTCAGAAATAAATCTTAGACCAGCGACAGAAGACATAAATGCAATATTCTTCCACATAAAAAATTTCGCCAAAGATGGTGGCAATTAAAATATGAATACTTCGTTTCCTAATAAGCTGCAGTATCATATCTCTCGTCTAATGGAGGTTTGATCCTCGAGATTTTTGAATTAATGAAATCATTTTACTCCATTCGTAGATCAAATGTCCCCGCATTCTTTCTCTGAACTATTAATAAAACGAAAATGAAAAAAAAAACATTTTTGTTATGCTCATTTGTTATGGACACCATTAAAGTCGTAACAAAATTAAGAACTAATTTAGGATAAATCGCTTGTCGAGTAATTTATTCAACCTACAGGAATTTGATAGCACTTTTGTTTGCATTGCCTGAAACGGTTCATTAACAGCACGATACTGACATAAAAAACAAACGGACATTTTAAATAACATAAAATCAAACTCTTATAAAATAATTAATTATTTTACCAGGTTTTTATTGAACTATGACATACTGTATTTTATATATTACGACGCTCAAAAACATTCCCTTATTTTTCGTATTCGAAAAACGTCAATGGATATAAAAGTTAAACTCTTTCGTAGCGCACGCCTAACTACTCAGTATTTTCACGTAAACCGAATTTCGACAAATCTATGGCATCCAAGCATTAATAATAATATATATAATAATCTTGAAAACTCAACACTACAACTGCAACTCTCGTGAGCAACTTACAAGGTTATTCGTCAAATAAATACTGAAATACTAGAGTGTATACTCTCAGTTATCCAAATAACTTCAATGCGTTCACGAATATGGATTACATACTTCTCACAGCCAAATCGTTGCCTATCAATCGTCAAATGAGACCATATTAATATTTTCATCAGCATATATTAAGCTGAAAGTAGATTGAAAGGAAATTTACATATAAAAGTATATGTACACATAACTAGTTAAGTGCAACAATAAACAGAAAGAAAAATGCTTTCAATTTATTTTCAGACAAAGCTTTAGTTTTCTCGATTTCCCACTCTTTCAATTTAATATTAAAATAGTGACTAGATAAACTGCGGATTATTGCAGTTCTTTCCTAAGAACTAAATTCGAATATCGTTATCCTGTGGCAATATTTCCGTTCAAGAGTATGTGTGCTTTAAACTTTCTTCAACAACAGCATTTACAATTCGGTTAGCAAAGGAAATTCAGTTAAATAAACGTGCACCTAAAAATGTGTATACAATAAATGTTATCACGTGATTCCATCCGTATTCTGTGATCGTTTTACCTGAATATTAGTTAAGGTACGACCCACGAAATATATCCTTCCCTTCGATCTTGTGTAATACTCTCCGAGAAATTTGACTCTCTCACCTCCAAGAGCAGCAGTTATCGGTATACCCGAAGTCCAGTAAACCTCGTGACCCGGTACCAACCCAACGTGAAAACACCTACTTACACATGGATGCCATGGAAGGGACCACCCATGCTTGTTAATCAGGGTTATAATGCGCCTAAACCTGTGTTGTGGTGCGCCTAAATCTACGGGAACACTAGTCGACGAATACGGAACACGCGACCAATTTATGCGGAGTCACATCTGTCCCGCGTTGCCCACCTTCCCCGGCCCACCCACGCTCTCCCGTGAGGGACAACATCTCGCAGTTTGACGCTCCACTCGAGGGAGTGGCGAAAGCGGCTAACTCTCCGATTAAGCGCGTCACCTTCGGTTAATGGTAGGTTAGCAGATGATGCGAGGGCCTTGACACATTCTCCGCGGCTGCTTTCCCAGGATAGTGCGATGCATAATGGATGATCGAACGACGTCCTCTGTACGAAAGACCAGAGTGAGGATCGTGCGTCTGATTAGCAAACGTATATCTGGAACACCCTCGGCTTCCTACAGGGAGCGTGAGCACCATACACTATTTTGTTTCCAGAGTTGGCATTTTGATCATGACCTTTCTCCACAACCGATAGCAATCCCTGTTAGTGGTCAAGCTACACGGACGAGTTGTAAATGGACCGAGGGGGGTAGAGTGCTGTTGACGAACGAAGGATATCAAGTTTAGCATGAATACGAGACGCTTTTGAAACAGCTAAACTCAAGTAGAGGTATTTTCTGGGTTAAAGATACATTCTGTTAATAAGATGCACCGATTTCAAAGGGTAAAATTCACTTGTCTTGAACGCGAATGACTTCTACAGTTAGATATGGATGCATTTTAAGACACATTAGCGGATGAAGTCGTTAAAGTTAGTCGCCGCATTTTCCGTAGTTATTTGAATTACGTAAATAGGAAGATGCACACGGAGATTGAAAGGGTCCCTTACCCATAATTCATACACTCGCTTACCCAGACATCTTCCGATAGATAAATTATTTTTATACTCTGATGGGGGGATCGAAGTGATACGGTCCCTAGTACAACGGCCTTCTACTTACAGCGTCCAGGTTCACGGCGAAGTGGAGACACACCCTTCAGTGGTATCGCGATCCCAATTTGCGGGTCGAGTGGAGGGAAGTGCAGTACGTACCTCGCTGGACGGATCGTTAAATTGTGGGCCCCATGGCGTAATTTATAATCCGTGGGATGATACCGACAGCGGATTCGACCACGCTCTCTTCATCCGCATTCTCAATTTTCGAATTACCTCCACTCTACCCTTCCAACCCTAACGACCTAAGCCGTCTATAACCTTCCCTAAAAATCCTACTAGGATGTTTATTACTCCGAAAATTCTTCGAATTTCCCTTCATAATTCAAGTTAGATAGGAAAGAATTTCACATTATTTTTCCGTTGGTAGCCTCCCACATTCCATCATCTTTTCCCGCATTACTTTTGATATTCATACGTCAACAATACATCCTTACGGGCGTATCACATTCATTCATGTCACAACGAGATGTCGCCCACGTCTCAAGACCAGAGGACATCACGAAAGCTTTTCTAATAAAATGTTATTTCATTTTTTTGTGGTTAACACACAGTGAGGTAAAATAAATGTTTTCGTTATCAGAGCTATTGTCAACATTCTTATCACTGAAATATATGGTAGATGATATCGAATTTTCCATTAGTGGTCGCCTTCGCCCCAATCAGTAGCAAGTTATGCAATCGACACCGAAAATACTACTTCGGGAGGTTTCAAGATGCTGGAGAAATACTCACATTGCCATTCCCCCTATAATAGTGGCATTACCCTTCCGTCCAGGTGGATTTTTCTTAATTTCCTTCAACCCCTGAGTAGATATCTAACATTTCCTACCTATTTTTAAACAATGAGCTACATGTTGAAAAATCCAGAAAAATCGAAACAAAAGTAAAAAAAATCACTAATTGAAATGAGAAGTAATATAGAAAGGAAAGGATTGGAAGATTGACCGAAATTTTTCCACTATATTGAAAAAAATTTGGGGTATCTGTTTGATGCAAATTGAAAATGCAAATGATATTTACATGCAATATTAGTTACTCCAATTTTTACGCAATACGAGAATCTCGTACATGAACAATCTCACCATGTAATGATGGGGTAGTGGGTCTCTCTCGGAGAAAGATAACAACAGGGATACATGGAATTATTAAATTAAAAGACGAGCAAATATGTAAGTGGGCGCCTTTTTTGAAAGTACTTGTACATTATCAATATGAAAATAGTCAGCTATTTTACATTCCCTATTATCCTTAATCATAAAGGGTAATGGTCAGACATGCGAGCTCCAATTAAACATACAACTACTCGAAACATATTTAGATTCTTGTGAAACACAATTACCTGCACATCCGTGATGCAATACTAAACACGAACAATGCACAATTAATACCGTTGAAGTGACTATAGAGGTGAAATTTCCCGTTTAAATAGTTATCCGTCGAATGTTTCCCAAATTATCACGTGCATTTTGAATTTTCAGATTAATTTCCTCTTTTATTAAGTAACTGATGAATACCGTGTGAATCATGCAAAATGGATTCAATCGTAAATTTGAGTCATAATGAGTTTCGTCTGGATAAAAGTAAAGAAATAAACATACTTAATGAATAGATAATGCACCATGGGCAACCAGCAACTAACGTACGTCTAAATTGCGTACTAACCCAAAATATTCAGAGATTAATGGTTATAAGACCAAATAAAATGTTGATTGGTTTAAAATCATACCAAGGCTGTGTTGGAATTCATTTAGGCATCATAAATTAAGCATCCACTAACCACCGCAATTACCTCAATTACGAATGGCTAAAGAGAAAATGAATTTGGAAAAGCGTAGTCAATTATCTAACGTGTCAAACTTTCTGCCTTAAAACGAAAAACGATATTCACATTTAATGGTTATTTTTGATTTTCCACTTAGTTACTCCGACTTTCATCAGATTGTAGTCCTCTTTACTGATGAATTATTCATACCATGCTCTTCCCGATCTCCGAGTTATGGTGGTTAAAGCAGTAATTACTGGAACTACGAACTCCAAGATGGTGCAACAAAAGGAAACACTAGTTAATCTATTACTTGATGGCAACAATGTGAACCCGAGGTGGAAGGTCTATTGATGGTTGACGACTTCGTACCCTTAAAGCTGGCGTCCTCTAGTGCGAGTTAAATCCATTACTGGCGAAAAACTTTTCATGTGTAATGTCAGAATATTCTAAAAAATGATGTCATTTGTTTCCCTATTATTTCATATATTAATTATGCCTGCAACCCTGTTACTCCCATAAATACCTCGCGTCCTATATAAAAAATATTAAAGTTGACTGATGTTAAAAGAATGAAGAAGATTAAATAGACAGACAAACTAAGGAATAAGAAATTGCAGGCTCCGTCCCAGAAGTATCGCTATGTTTGTCTTTTCCGATTCAAAGGCGTTATCCACTAAGAGTTTGTGCCTCTGGAGCATACAATGAACAGTAAGTTTTTAAGGGAAACTCCTCGAAAGGCTGCGGAAGAGAGTACAACGCATCATGAAGGCGATTCAAAGCACACAATCCAACTCCTCCTTTTTCATGGCCAGGTACCTGGCCAAGCACAAGATGGCAGCGCTACCTCAGCCGCCCTACAACCCCGATGTGGCACCGCCGGACTTTTTCTGGTTCCTAAGAATAAAAAGGAAAGATAATTTTGGAACGCTGAATAAGTTCAAAGAGTCCGTGACTAAGTACCTGAACAAGGTGCCTTCCAGGAAGCGTACCGCGACTGGCAGAGGCGCTGGAACCGGTGTGTCGATGCACAAGGTAATATTTAGAAGAATTTTAGTAATCTGTACTTTGATTTTCAATATTTTTCCCCGGATTTATTCCACTTATATTTGGGACAGATCATGTACGTAGAGGAGCAGTCGAGGAAAGGACAATATCGAGAACTCTACAGGAAAGAAGTACCATATGGATTTGAAACACTTTCAGGCAAAATGGATTAATTAGAAACAATAGGAGGGAAAACTGAACAGAATATCCCAACAGACAACTACATGTCCATGCCCTGTACATAGGGCAAATTAAGAAGGACGTTAAACATTGACGGTATTAGAAGGTGAGGGCATTCACATTTAATAGAGAAGAATTGAGGACTAGAGTAAAGCAATCGTAGGATTGAAATACTGATGATGATGATGACAGTTGACTTCATGTTTATATCATTTCACATTAAATTTAATCATCCCCTCCAAGAAATAGCACAAAATCCTATAAAAGAATACGGCTGAATATACTATAATTCTACTGTTTCAAAAATTACTCTTCGAGATAACAGACATCAACATATTTTTCTAGTACAAAACATCGTTCTATCGAAGATATCAAGCTGCAAACAAAAACACGGATGTTTCGCGAAAGGAAAATCAAAACTCCCAACAAAAATAAACCACAAAATTTCGTTAAGTGACGGAAAAGTTCCTGTCATCCGACTGTCGACTATTGGATTACGTCAATCGCAAGTCATTCTAACCCAGGAGGACCAATAAAAATGCGCCAACTGAAATGACGCGTGAACTTCATAAATCCGGCTTACCGTAGTTAATGAAAAAGCAAGTCGCGAAATCAAACGGTAAAGCACAAGTTAGAAAATGCAAAACAGGTTTAATATTTCACCATAAATATCTGGGAGAAAGTTTACAAGAAAAAAATTCAACGAAACCATAAACTAATCAAACGCAGCAACTTCAATAAAAAATTAAGGACGTAAAACTAAGAAACGCACGTCGTTTTCTTTCGTAAAAATAAAGTTGGCACATTTTACACGCCAATTCGTATTCATACTGTTCCAACATTAAACCGATTTTCTCGAATTAAAGACTGGCATACACCGCCATTATCAGGTATTAAATAGGAGGTTTTCGAATTCGAACCTTCAAGTTGTCTGACGGACAAGTTTATAATGAGTATATAAGAGGCCTTCGCTCTTAAGTATAGGTGTAAAAAAAGTATTTGGAAACAAAAAAATAATATTTGGAATAATCACTGAGGGTTTTTTAAACAAAATCCTACATTATAAGTAATAGAACAAAAACTAAACGTTTTCCCGCATCATGCTATTTACAGGTTTTTAGGTTCAACAAGCTCTCAAAAAACAAGCTTTTCCTGTTTTTTGCATAATATTTCAATGTATTAATATTATGCATAATATTCTATAATAAAAAAATTAGATTCTACGACGTATTTCTTCTGCTTTCATAATTCTTCTTCTAATAATAGAAGTTTCTTCAATGGATAGTATATCTTCGTTTTCTTTTTTTTATTTTTAGTGTATACTATGTATCGTTTTATATATTAAAGTATGTAAGTATGGTGACTATAATTTGATGTCACATACAAGGCCGATCCCAATAGTATTTTTCCCGAACTTATTTTATCCCGGAGATATGGACGGACGATTTTTCTGGCTGGGTTCGAGTGAGGGGAGTCTCAGGAAAGGTTGGAGGTCGGTGGCAGATGGCTCCCAGTCTTTCCGGAGTGCGGATCATTCGTTTGCGAAACCTCTATAACGTGACCTCGTTACGATCTGTCATGAACCGATTATTGGAACAGCGCTACGCCATTTAATGTTGCGTGAAACTGGGCAAAATCGGGAAAGAGACCCATGACATTCTCAAGGCAGCTTATGGGTAGATCGGGTATTTTTAAGTGGCACAGGTTGTTGTGGGAGGGTAAAGAATATATTGAAGACGGCAAACGTTTAGGACGCCCTTCGACCTCAAAAAGTGACGAAAATATTTGCAAAAGTGAAGGTTTTGTTGGCCAGGGATCGCATCTCAAGTGTTCGCATGGTTTCTGACAAATGTGGCATTCCTAAGAGTGATGTGCATCGCCTTGTGACCGAAAACATGGGCATGAGAAATGTGTGTGCGAAGTTGGTCCGCGAGCCCTCGGACGAACAAAAGGTAACTCGCACGCGGATCTACCGGGAGTTTCTCGACCATAAAAGTGAGGATCCAAATTTTTTAGACAATACCCTACCAGACTCCTTCCTCTTTCCTCGCCTTAAATCCGTCTTACAATAGGCAGTAACGAGGGAGCTTAGCAGCAGTCCGGGCGCCGCCTTCCAGAAGGCGTAAGAGGCGTGGAAAACCCGCTGGCAGCGGTGTACGGACGCACAAGGGTGCTACTTTGAAGAATTTCGAGTGAATATATAAATTCTGGCAAAAAATGTTTTTTAATCCACTAAGTTCTACTACTTTTGGTATAGACCTTGTAATAGATGGTGGAGGAAAATGAAACAGTGAACAGTCCTTTTCATTCCGCCGTTAGTAAATGATAATTTTACGTTTATCCCGGTTTTTCTGTTGGTTCATATCAATCGATGTTTTAATGAAAAAAAGCTACAAAAACTAAAAAGAATCCATTTCGAGTTTTCAGACTTTTTTTTAGAATTCGAGAATATCTAGCGACCCTAATTAACAATTTGCCAACGGTTTAAAACTTGCACATTCACGAGTAAAATTCAGAACATGTCGTCAATGTGGAACGAAATTTTATGTTAAAGAACAATTGCAACGATGATCCATCTGTAATGGGTTATAATGAACTGGATTCGTCCCCATGTTTAAAATAAAAATCATATTCGCCGATTACCCCTTTGGAATACCAAATGACAATGTTTAGCCCAATCCTCAACACCCGCTTCACTGAGCTAATCAATAGCGCTTGTGTGCAAGGTTATGCAACGAGAGATGCTCCAGAACTAAAACACCGCGTATTGTTCGCCTGCTTTGCGAAGACAGAATTTAATAACTTCACAATAATGTCAGAAGCATAATCTCCGACACTCAAAAATAGTATCTAAAAATAAAAAAAAAAACAAAAGTTAACGGTAAGTATAAACCCCCAAATGAAGTGATTATTTTTTTGCTCAACTGAAAATATAGTCGGGCAAAATTTTATCTTCCGCAATATAGCAATGTTAAATTGTATTTTAAGCAATATAGTAATGTTAATGTCCTTTTATCATTTATTTTTACGCAATATCATAGTGTGCTTAATCGTAGACGCATATTCGAATAACAGCTTGCATAATACTCGTTAAGAAACTAAAAAAATCCTCATAATTAATGAGATACTACTTTCATTTGCACTTGCAATGGACAGTTCATAGTATCATGTTAATGATTCAAAAAGTACGCCGCTTTAGCATTGGAATATATCATAAAAAGGTGAAAAGTAAAATGTTGGAGACGAAGTATAGAAGGATGGCTAAACCGAGTTACCCCAAATGTCTATCGTTTACATTCTGGAGACTTGTCTTAACAAGTAATACAATGCTATACCGCTTGTTAAACAATTACAGGATGTCCTCGTTAAAAATAAGTCCAGTGCGTCTTTCAGTTCGGTTGGTACGAATTTCAGCGAGAAATTTTCAAATTTAGGGAAATACAGGTATACTCTCCCATGACAGCCAAACAGCTCCGTGCTCATCCGAGAGGACCCCGGGACAGAGGAGGGGGAGTGGACACGAGCACCCTGCGGCAGGGGAGGAGAGGGATAAGCAGCGGCCGGTTCCGAGCATCACAGCGTTAAAAAGCGGGATGACGTCAACTGGAATCGAGGCCGCGATAGGCTCCGAAGGGAAGGGATGTGAGAGGAAATTGCTCGAAATCAACGCAGCGATGGAGATAGCGAACTGCGGCGGACGGACCGACGAGATGGGTGATTACTGAAGACAAAGGATTGTGGCCTCCAAGGAAAGGGAATTGATGTAGGACTAAGTGGTCGCCGAAGTCGATGGGAAAACGTATCGTTTCATAAACATTCTGTATGCAGAAGCATGGGGTCAATGAGAAAGAGGGCGTTTCCATTGTAATTCGTTAGAAGAAAAGGAATACTTAATTCTCGGCGCTATTATTGTAATAACAAAGAGTCACCTCTGTCTCAAATAACGCAAAACCGTATTCAAGTTTGAAAAATATTTTATACGACAACCATCTAATGAGCAATTCAATTACAATTTTGTGCTGGAAATAATGCACAACCATCATTGCCAAGGAATAGTTTTTTTTATTTTAGTGGCAGCAGAATACATGAACTAAAATGAGAAATATATTTTAAAACTCCAGTTACAGGTTGATAATTGATTCTATAATTCTGAAGCGACAATTCCATTAGTGATAATTTGCTCAAAATCTCCTATGTAGGTTAAGGATGACTAAAATGAAATAAACTTTAAGATGACCAAAAAAAAGGGGTGAAATAATCCTATATTTAACCTCACGTAAGGTTCTTCCAGTGCCTCTACCCCCCCCCCCCCCAAGGGAATCTAATGAAATAGAACACCCCCTCACCATTCCCAAAATCCTAACAAAATTTAAAAGCCCTTACACTCTCCTTATTTGAGTTGGTTCGGCACATGTACATCGCCAGGGTGATCACTGCGTATTTAATGAAATTGCAAGTTTTTCAATAAATATTCCATTTTCTAAAACTACACAAGGGGATATGATTTACATAAGCTCAATTTACGCGTTTGAAAATATCTCAAGTAAACTGAATTATATTTACAACCATTAAACCAATTTCAATGATTTTAAACAGTAAAATAAATAATAAATGGCTGCTCTAGTTAACATTCTACAGAAGATTTATTTTAGTGAAAGAAGCGTTTTAATGCTTCTTTGTTTAGAAAACAAATGATATTATCGGTATCTTGAAGCTCCGAAAATTTCGGGAATTTAACTAGCTAAGCAATATAAGTTTATCACGTACCCTAGCTTCAATGTATGATTATATTTACTGTCGAAAATTCCCGACGCTGACATTACAACTCCGTTACATTTACCTGGAGACCTCTGGATCATTGTGTGATCACTTGGGCAAATTTTTCTCAATTTCCACCAGAAACAATATCTGTACATTTACGTAATCTGAAACCAATTACGACTGTTGACATTCTTCCACCTCAAGAATTACCAAAATTTTACAAATAAAGAGGAAGTGAAAAACACCCTTGCTCTCACAGCATTACAGAATGAGCACACCAAGCCGGAGGGACATGAGTTTTGAAGTCATTCGTCCGTTAAATGGAAGAGAAAATTAAACGAAGTTCACTTTTGAAAAATTATTCAGAGAATCGATATAAATAACTTTTTTTGCATTTTTAACTTAGTTTATACAAATGTTAGGTTGTTTAGGTTAACGTATATTTTCTCATTAGGATTCGTTTCAATATAAAAAAAAATTTTTTTAAGTATGAGCCAGTTTCGCTTACCGGATGACTAGAAAATAGTATATCTTCATGTTAAGACTCCATTTAATGCATTAACACCAACGGAAGACCACCAGTTAAAAGTCTTATGCAGCAGGAATTTGATAAGCAGTCAGCATACATTAAAAGAAACTCACAGCTATCGATCACCAAGAAAGAAAAGATAGAAAAGACTTTGCGGCAACAACTCGGCGGTGCTAACGCTATGAGTTCATTTCGAAATTAAACAAGGAGTGAAATCGTTTGCTAATCCTGGGTGTTGATTCTATGACTTCGAATGATCCAGCCGACTACTTAGTACTGGTTGACTAATTATACCAACGAATGCAGTGAAATGGCGTATTTATCACCCTTCTTTCTTTATGCACCCAAAGCAAAGTTACGTCACATGTATTTGTTAGAGTAATGCCATTGGCGGACGCAGTGACCTCGGTAGACAGAATCATCGATCGGATAATCAAGTTCTGAAACTGAAAAGTTGGAGAATATAAGTTGTTAATATTCGTACTTAAATAGTTCCCCAGTGCATGGTCAAATTGCATGCAGCATAGGCAACTTGACCGCATTCCGAGCCATTTTTAATAACAATTAACAAACCTGAAATACTCTTACTAATGCACTCATAGATGTATCTTTCCCCTCCTGAAAAAGTATTTTTTCCAGAAATGGAACTTAACTATGATACGCTATTCCATTTTAGTAGCTAGCTAGACGAATGGTTTGTAATTTAATCTCAAACGATTAACTTGAATAGTTAAATAAATCCTAAATGCCTCAATGTCAACAGATGACTTCAGTTGGAGTTAGATATAACTCATAAGGGTAAAAATAATTTATCAGGTATGGTATTCATTATACTTGCGTTCAAAAGTTTTATTTCCTTGGTCTTCCGCAATTGGTGAAAGAGAAAAAAATCATTTAAAAAGAATTGCGGGCCTGGATTAAGGAAACTTTCTCTATTAAACGAAACGGGTAAATGTGCTAATAGAGTTAGTTCAGTGTAACCTTCAATTCCCCTCTACCCTTTGAAATCTTGCGAAGAACAAAATAATTTATGATTAAAATTTTAAATTGGCAGCTGGATTCATTAACAATTGTGATAGCCGAACAGATTGTTTCACGATTACCGGAAAACCTGGGTTACTAGACGCAAAAAGATTAAACATTAACCAACTGGAGGACTACCATATGTACGAGTTCAACACTAACACCGACGGAATAATTCTAGCTCCGCACTACATAGGCAGGTAAGACCAAAACGAGTGGGCAGGAGAAGGAAAAAACAGAAAATAGAAAATGTGTTATACGTACAAATCGACATGCATAACGAATCAATTTTCTACTACAAGACGTGGTCACAGGAAGACGTGGTCATAAATCCATAGGCACACCATTAAAATACATAAAAATAGCACATCTCCGACATTTTCTAAGTTTCGTGACAAAATCGTAAGTTTTCCTAATTGTTGGTAGCGTACGAGACAATTGACACGAGCATCTTTTTCTGAGCTTTTGTCAAATTATGCGGGACCCTACGCGAACAAATTTTTTTCACAGCTAAATGTTCATGCAATTGATATGACGAGCATCTTATTGATGCTCGTCATACTAATCCCCAAGGATGCCTCAATCTCACGATAAGTCACATGAAGATCTTCCTTTACTAGTTCTTGCACAGCACCAATGTTTTCTGGAAAAACAACTGATTTTGGACGACCTTCATGACTTTCGTCGCTGAGCGAACGGCGGCCATCATGGAATTCGTTATACCGGCGTTTCACATTGGTATAGGATGGGGTTTAATCGACAAGAGTGGAAGTAAGTTGATCGATGCACCTCTCTCTTGATAATAGGGGTCGACAGTCGTAAAAAATCATCGCACGAAAGTGTTCAAGAGTTCACTCGCATTTTTTTCGCTGAGACAAAATTTTAGAGTCACTGTAAACAACACATGTTATGATCAAACGACGAAATGTTCTGAATAAAGTTAGCGTTAAAAGGGTCAAACTTTCAGAGGGATACATCAGATGGCGCCTAAAGCACTTAGTGTTGTCAAGGTTCAAAATATAAATAGAAACCCTCGTAACAGCCTTTGCTAAACGCCGCTAGCAGATTAATGCGTCGCTGAAATAATTGCTTAAAGACTGCTCACTTATATTTAGTTTTTCTTAAGCTATTGGTGGTTATAACGGTTCTACCAGTTCTTATGGCAGTACAGTAGTATGCGCAAACAACATTCTGAAAGTAAATCATTCCCTTTAAAGCTTCTCGGTAATATATTGTATCCATGAAAAATGGGACTGATCGGCATCTTGATTAAACTCTTGCTGGTTTATACTACGCGCAAAAGTGGAGCTCTAATGGCAAGAACTTTACATGTCTCTGGCATTCTAGATATTCTTGACGTCATGTGCCGAGTATCAAAGCGAAAAGGAGCACGTATATATTACCGGCGAGAGAGCACTTAGCCTTGAGGAACTACCACGCTAAAATAAATTCCTTAGAAATTTACGGTCCTCGAATATCTTAACCGGCCATAGGTCACACATCATGCTACGTCGCGATACCGACACACGGTTCAATTCACCATTATGTCATTTTCATGCCATAATATAGTATTCTCCGCCTTCATTACACTTTTAACTCATAGCACGATTGTAGTATAAGTATATAGATACCCTTCGCACCTTTTGCTTTGAAATTAGGCAATGCTGTTAAAAGCCTGACATTATCTAACAAAAGAAAACTTTCTCTAACTAATGTATTCCATTATGAGATATCCTTACAAGTAACTTTTGCCTCCGTCACATTCAACGATTGTTTCACACATGCTCCTCTATTCCTGGAACTTCAAATATTCCTTGTCTCAAGAGCATCTTCAAGCACATTCACACTTGATATTGTCAGTCTAAACCTTTCTCTCCAACCATTTACTCTTCCCTCATATGTTTGGTAATTCCTCTTTCATTCGTTCTCCAGAGTAGCACATTTCTTTCATAACTTTCTATTGCCGGTACATCCAAGACACATTCTCCAATGACCCACTCCTTCCTCCCCACCTCACTCCCATTTCTCCGATTTTTACCACAAACAATCCTTAACTGATTCATTGGAAACGCAATTCGACATGATGGTTGTCTATCTTGTCAAATCCATATTTTCATTAAATGATGTCGGGAGGAGTAAAAACGTTGCCACTTTTACTGCCTTAAAAATTATTTTTTTATATACTTGGCATACGCGGACATACGGGCTTACTGAACGACCCATATACTGCCAAAAATCTTCCTGCCAGCATTCGCACGCCTTTAAATTTCTTGATCAATCTATTTTTCGTGAACATGTTGCCAAGATATACACGATTAACCCTTTGTTCCACTACTTACCCCTTTCCCTTATTGCAAAATCATCTTTGTAATTCTCCTTATCAAACAGGACTACTTTCGTTTATAACATTCTTTTATCAATTCCATCCCTTCTGTTACCTCCCTGAACATATCCAGGGTCATACCTGTACCCCTCGTATATCTTCAATACTTCACCGTCGGCGTACAGGAAGGTTAACTATGATTTCCAAAGTCTGCAGGAAGAAGCCTGCGTGCCGAGAATTGTGGAAAGGTGAAAAACGTTCGTTATGTTGGTATTCAGTGAATAGTAGGCGTTCCAGCTTCTGAGAGCGACGTAAAGCTATCGCAGTTGAAGTACCTAACACGCATCGAATTGAATGGGTGGTGATTTTTATTCTATCATTCAATATTATTCCAATTCGATGAACTGTTGACAGCAGCCTTTCATTTTTCCTTACCTAATTCGCACACAATTGCATTCTCAATGAGCTCGTATCGTCAGAAACTATAAATGTAACCAGGGACGTACCTAAAGCATGGTAAAGTCGCAAGTACTGTTTTTGAGCGCGCCCCGAACGTTGTAAAGAAAAAAATTGACCGTTCCCTGCCTAGGTGCGGGTGCGAGCGCAAGACAAGTGAGTCACTTTTCCGGGAGAGTGACAACAAAATTTCCCTACAGCATGCGACGCCTAGATTTCTGCCACTTGTACCGACCCTACGTTGTATCGTTTCAAAATGATATGGGAAACGATCACTCTTTCTCCGGCATGCCCAACATGATGCAGAGACGTCTTGGTAACAGAATTTATGGAATCATAAAATTATACACGCATTTCATCAAGGGAAAGATAGATTTGCATTTCACCCGGAAAATTTATGCTACCATAAAAGTCTATACGGACGCCATTCTGTGACATGGCGGAATTGCGATCCGCCATGTCACAGAAATTGCGAACGGAATTTGTACAGAACCTTCCCAATTAATGCCGAATGTTCAATCAACACTGCTGATACTTTCGGAGCCTTGCATGGAGCGACAGCAGCCATTCTACTATTAAATGATTTAAATCTCAGTAATGTTCTTCTTAACGTATTTACGGACAATACTAAATCCTTGTACATCTTCAAGAAGGATAATGGATTTCTGTTTCATGTACATCCAGAAATCTTAGAAGTGTATTGCAGATTAATAAAAGAGTTACGTTCACAGAGTTACGTGGCGGTACGTCCCATCCGAACTCAATCTGGTCGAAGGGCCCTCACGGGCCGTATCCGCTTAAAATATGTGTGCGCCGGTCATATTGGTCGCTACGCCATATACAGGGCGGCGTATATATATACAGAGACGCCTGTATATTGGGCGGGCGCGGACGCGTCGGCAGTCGAATAACAGATTGGGTTCGGGTAGGCCGTGTCGCCACCAGTAGTTCAGCTGGAATAGCTGGGGAAGAATCACCATTTCGCTTGGATGACATATTACGTATCTACAGCATATGATGTCGCGTACATAAGATAATGGAAAAATATTCTTTCACAACATTTGTTTCAGACTTCAGGGGGATGGTCAGTGAGTAAACATAAATTGCATTTGGTGGCTCATGGCAATTTCAAGATTGAATGTGAGGGGGAAAATATGGAGTAATAGAAGAGAAGGAGAGTATGGGGAGAGAGGAGGATGGGGAAGGGGAGTTAGTATGATGAAGGGAGGAAAAAGGTGCCCACACTTCTTGAAGATGCAGATTTTGGAGAGAGACAGTAGAGAAGCAATTCAATTCATGGATTGTAAAAGCCCTTGATATTTTTAAGCTTGGACATTCTGAAGCTACGTATACAACAGATACTGTATTTTCATTTATTTAAGACTGTTATTTCTTGATAAACTATGAGTGCCCAGATATTTGAGGACTTGAGTGGGAATAAAGGGGAACAGAGATGGGCATGAATAAAAAGCGATTGGAAAAAAGAATGTGGGTATGGGGAGAAAACATAAAAGGTTTGCGGAAAAACGTACAGCAAATATGGCCATGTCAAAGTCAATGGTTTCTTCCTTCCTCAGGCAAAGGGTTTTTTGTAAACAATTCTTTTTCATTTCCCTCCTCCTTTTAAATTTTAATGGCCAATGAAAACGCAATACAATTTGCATCTCAATATTTAATTAATTAATTGGCATAAATACCTAAATATATACATGTACGTATATATTTACATATATACGTACATACACTCCGCTCGTGCCGCTCAATACGCCTTTCATCCATTTTTCCTGCCTCCATAGGATTTCTCCCAACTAACTCCTCTCCTCATCCACCATCCCTAGTACTTCATTTGTTTTCCTTTCGGAAAATGAGGAAGTACTAGGGATGGTGGGTGAGGAGAGGAGTTTGTTGGGAGAAATCCTATGGAGACAGGAAAAATGGATGAAGGGCGTATTGATCAGCAGTGGGATGTTGAAGAATGTTATAGAGTGGAGAATGTTATTAAACGAGGAAAGGGCAGGTACCTAGTACTTCCTCATTTTCCGATAGGAAAACAAATGAGGAAGTACTAGGGATGGTGGGTGAGAAGAGGGGTTTGTTGGGAGAAATCCTATGGAGGCAGGAAAAATGGATGAAAGGTGTATTGAGCGGCAGTGGGATGTTGAAGAGGGTAATAGAGGGGAGAATTTCAGGCAAACGACGAAAGGGCAGAAACATGATAGTTGGACGGGATGACGGGAGGGAGAAAATTCACAGAGACGAAGAGGGACCTGATGTAGAGTAGGTTGCTGGATTGTGTTTTGATAGGAGTCACAAAATATTTATTTGGTAGTTGTGTCCATCCATAAACCTACCTTAACCGGTAGATTACCTTATAATAATACATTTACATATGTTATGCCACATGCTAACGTTAGAGCTAGAGGCGTTAGACAGGGGATTACATGACGCCACGTTCAATTGATATGGATTCCTCTGAGCATTCCCAGCTAAATGTTCAAGTGTTGCGTTGTTCTAAATACCAGAGGTGCGTGGTAAATTGGTCTTTATAGGAAAAGGAATATTTCTCACCATATACGTTGAACGTACTAAATATTCTTTCATGCAACTACATACTTTCTCTTGTGTGATTATTTTTTTCCCAATGCATGATCAAACTGATATTTGTGTCGAGGTATCATGATTGTGAATGTAAATACACTGCTTTCTATGCTATACTACATGGCTTATACATACAAGACTTCTACATGTAAATAACTTGATATTACAAATGAAATAACTGATAAAATATTTAAAAAGTGGTTGAATAATAAGCATCTTTAATTCGTCTCAAGAGCTTGTGCCGGAATGTTTCACGTGACGCAACTAACAACTAACTAACGCGTGTTCTGATAGTATGAATCGGTTCAACGATTTTCATTTTACGCACTAGGTTCAGCATTTACTATTCCGTTTCTGAAATTCACAGTGTTTCATTATGGAAATCACTGTTTTCGCTCCGAATTTATGTGAAGTACACACGACAAGTCCAGAACATATATGTAAGCAGCCCCTATACCAGTCTACCAATCTCTTTCATTTGAAATGCCTAACTTTGCACTAGAGGAATTGGACCGAAATTGCGATGCAGGAGCAATAAAAGGGCCCTCGCTTTGGTCCACCTCTCACCCCTCCGACGACATAAACAGGCATCCTAACCACGAGCTCATTCTCGACGATTCAACCAAGGGACTCGGTAGTAAAACGAACCAAGAACAGAGCACGTCAAGTCATTCGTGCGACCACAATTAGGGAGACGTTTGAGCCCAGCGGAGAGAGGGGGTGAGCAAGTGGGGGAAAGAGACGTTTTATGGTGAATCCTTTGAGGAGGATGCAGAGGAAAAGATGAGTCAACATTACCACAATGAGTCAGGTCAGCCGAGAAAGAAAGCGGGCATTGGTCACTGGCCTGTCATGAGGAATTTAAGGAGAGCATGGCGCTCGTCATTAATATATGTGGCACAAAGAACATCACTCGCAATATTCTAATAGCCGTCATGTTTAAATTGGCAACGAATGAAGGTTCTCCAAAGTGAAATCTCAAAAATATTTGCAGTATGATTCATACATATGGAAAACATGACAATTTAAAGCAGAACATCCACGAGAAAATGTGAGAGAGCATTTGTCAACGCAGGGATGTATTACAAAATTTTAAGGAGAGTTTAAGATGGGAAATACAATTTACACACGGATTTGATAATACACGTAGTAACTTGAATAATTATTTTATTCTATATATTTTAATTTTATACATTTTTATTTTATATATTATAATCCATCACCCTGGGCTATCACCATGCAAAAAAGCCGTTTTAAGAAAATTATCAATTATGAGAGACTCATATGAAAATTCTTTCCAAGAGTGGATGATAATTTAGTCAAGCTTTTGCTTTTCATACAAATACGTAAGCGCGTCACTTTACCACAGGAGCATTAAACTTTGCAGTTATAAAAATGAAATATAACGCTCATAATTAGTCTTAAGGGGTTCTCAATTGATAGCCGTCGTATTTGACTGGTGCCATATTGCACCATTCAGCAATATTTACGGCTCGTACGGGAAAAAGCTGAGGGTGAAATAATTTCATTTTCAATGAAATCGAGGCGCATGCTGCTACTAAAATCGATTTCCAATTCTGAATTTAAATCCGATAGGTTATTCCGCATTGAGATGTAGCGTTTCCTGACAATCTGACACTAACATTTAATACGAGTATATCCAGGGGGAATTCATTAGGGTGATCATAAACAAAATAGTGAACGTTCACGACTAAACGACGCTTAATCAAATTCATACATATTAAATAATCGAGGGGTGTTTTTCAAAATACTCGCTCCAAGCTTCACCTTAGAAAGAACTTAAACTGGAAGGTATCTACTACAGTCGCCCTGGTACGTTTTCATTGCCAAATTTACAGTGTACTCCAAGTACTTTAAATTCAATCCTGGTTGATATTAATTAGTTTTAAGAACATTTAACGCATTACTATTCTTACAGAATCACTAATGATGCGAACGATCAACAACTTAAAAAGCACTGAAGATTCTATTTCGGAGAAAAAATCGATTTTCATTAAAAATAATTAATTGGATCAAACCACACTCTTTTGAGGTTATTTACGACTATTAAGGGGTAGATATGATTTGGAGCATTCTATGGTGCGGAGGAAAGGTAGATGGAAATCCGGCGTAGCCCTGGTCCTGGCTTACACTTAACGTCAGAGCTCAAGGGGTCCGCGGTTGGAGGGGAAACACTCTTCATCCGACGGAAGGAGAGGAATACTATACTTTCCAAACAGAAACTCAAGCAAGTATACGAATACCAATTGAAAAACCAGCCATTATGTCTGGAACCCTTGGCGAGGGATCCCATTCCAATAATCACCGCAGCTACCCCCTAATCTTAACTCTATCAGTTCTGCACCTCTCTCATTTTATTGACTTCATCTCCTACCGTAGTAGGATGGGGCCAATATGGCGTACCAACATCATTGCTAAAGAGATATCCTTCCAATGTATGCGATAGATTTAATCAGTAATTTAATCTCCGCTCCGTGAGTGATTCCCAACCTGACCCCTCTAATAATTTCGATACGCTAATCAGTCAGAACAACGTTTTACAAATGTAGTTCCTCTACGCTGCACGCGATCTAATTCTGCAATTATTTCAACTTTATGAGGATCCCATACAATAGCAGCAGATTCTAGATGAGACCTAACGAGCGAAAGGTAGCATTTCTCTTTAAACTTTTCACCGCATTTTCCCAATACTCTCCCAATAAATCCCAATTCTTTGTTAGCTTAGCCACATATTCCCCACATGTTTCACCCATGGAAGTCTTGAGTGAGGGCAACGCCAAGTATTTCATCGAGTCTAAACTTTCTATTCCATACTGGCTTTTGCAGGCGTTTTTTTCTTAATTACGGGTGGTGCCCTAACACCCCCGCCACACGCCTCTGCGGCGGCTTGCGGGGTATTAAGTATATTTAGATGCATTCCAGCATTCCTGATGTAATAGGCGTTTGGTAGAAAACTACTCATATTCCAAAAATGTATCCCTATGCATTTTTTAAAGTTTAATTCTAATTGCAATATGGATGTTTAAATATGGAATATTCACCTAATCAATCATGGCTACGCTATTTAATGTTTAATTCAATGTGGATATTCAATGGTTCTAATATCCAATCTCCACGCCCTAAGATACTCGCAAGAATATCATCCGAGATGTGAGTACACCAAGTTATTTTTCTTTATTTTAAATTGGATTATAATATTTTAAACTTTTATAGTAATCGCGATTAATTTAATGGCATAATTACTAATTTGTCAGTAGTAGTCTGTCGGTTAAGGTAGGTTTTTGATGGACCCAGTGGGTAAGCACACACTTCTCATCCCCGCCACCCACGACACCAAATACCCTCAGGCCCAATATACAATAAACCATTATTTACCTTCTCTACTTTCCACCTAACTTCATTCCATCCATCCAGCCCGCCATCCCTCTATTACATTCCTCAGCATCCAATGCCACTCAGTATCTCCTGTAACCACTTTCCTATGTTTATCGAATTTCTCCCCACGGTCGCCTCTCTTGCCTTACTATGGAACTTCGTCGTTTTTTTCCTTTCCGTCCGTTTTATTTTTTCCATTCTTCCACACACCGGCATCATGAAAGAGTCCAGCCTACGCTTAATCTCTCGCCTTGAGAACCGATTTTCGGATCCATAAAAAGCTGTCTTCCTTCTGATGAAGTTACTAACTGATTTAGTAATGTATATACGATAAGGTTATCCAAAAGCTGAAATAATAAAAACATGAACTCTATATAACTAAATTTCGAAAAAATAATACCACTTGCATGCATGAAAAATTATAATTGGGAATAAATAAACTTTTTAAAACTAGCTAGGTATATAAAAAACTGATAAAATTCAAAGAAGAAAATAGAAACTTGTTAAAAACCGTTGCCACCAGGACAATTGCCTAATTGCAACGAATATCATCAATTAAAATAAAAATTAAAAAATGTTTTAACCACCATTCCAATCTATAAAAGTTTAATTTAATATAAATAAACCATTTGCACAGTAACTAACCCGAAGTTCGGTTTGGCAGGTGATGGTAGACTTCACAAAGTACTAAGCCCGACGGCATGCGAAATTCACACATCAGGGTAGGGGGGCCAGTTCCTTTCCCTGTGCCGGTTATGGTTTCCCAGGAAGATCTGGTACCCGAAAAACCATACAGCTCGGTTGGAGCTTAGGGTCTCCATAGATGGGTGCCAGGGAATCGACCCAGGACCTCCGGTTAGTGGTCAAAAGCTCTACCCCTGGACTACCGCGGCTACATTGAATTTCATTTACCCCACTAAAATAATGTTAAGCATCCAAAATAATTAAAAAATCTTTTCCATTCAAAAAATTTCGCATGCTTACATTCGCTGAATAATCGATTTTTATTCATCAAATAAACAGTATACCTATCGCTTATAACGTACGTGATATGTTTACCGTAAGTGGAAATACTGTAAGTACTTGGAACTTACTCTAACATAAATGCAGGTGACGTTTCCGTTGAAATGAACATTCCAAATTTCGTTTTCTGACAAATAATGTATGCAGAAATATCAATAGCACATCTGCCAAAGAAGATACCCAATCTTTTATGGAATCAGGTCCTGTTTTCTACATTTTTTATGTTTTTACCCATGTTGCAAGGAAGATATTTTAATGAAAAAATGTGAGTCGAAAATATCCAAGCAGCATCTTTTGGCTCTTCTCCATCACCCATTGGAAAATTTGAGAACGGTGTAAAGCTATCGTGTGGGTGACATGGCGACTATCCAATCTCACAAAGCCCTCGAAATTGACAACCTTCATAAACTGCATAGGAAAACCATGGCAGAAGATGTGACATTTTCGAGGGATACACTGTCCACACAAAATTATCCCAGAATTGCTTATAGTATAAAATTTAGAAAGTGCCACGATTTTTGCTTGGCATAGACTTCACTGGATGTAATAGGTAATGTGGTGATTAATTGTAATAAGTGCGAAAGTGTCATACAAAGTAAATAGATGTAATGCTAAACCTGCGATGAGATGTCACTAAAAGGATGCAAGTCATGAGAGTTGCACGTAATTGAAACAATTTTTCCCATTGTTTGGATTTCACAAATGAGATAAATTCTAAGATTTTCTTGTACCGAATTTTTTACGAGTATTTTCCTAGAAATAAATAATGTGCAAACATTCTATTTTATTAACCTAGACAACTCATAATACGATAGCTGATAACTTGGCGGTAGATCACATTTTGGAGTACGCCTACCAAGAATAATATTGCCTAATTTTTAAAAGAACGTAATCATATTTATATTCGCTCTACAAGGTATGATCAAAAAAAGACTGGATTGTTTTTATACCTTGTTTATAAGAGACTGTTTTAGCCGTTACTATGTGGAATTTTTCCATCGTATAGAAAGAAAGAAAACACGGCAATTCCACATTTACCCTTTATTCAGACGACCATGGTTTCACCACTGCGTGGCATCTTCAGGTGGAGCTGAAGATGCCACGCAGTGGTGAAACCATGGTCGTCTGAACAAAGTGTAAATGTGGAATTGCCGTGTTTTCTTTCTTTCTTTCTATACCTTGTTTATATCGACTGATACACCTTAATCGAACTTGTCGCCCTTAAAAGTATACTATATGCCTTGGCTGACGACATACCTTTGCCAACGTTTTTTCTAACTCTCGAACCCAGCCTGGTACGCCGCCTTAGGGAACCTTTTCAGGTCCGCCGTACAATTACTTTTGATATACCCAATAGAGTCGACTCGGCGCCTTGTGGATGAAAATCCTGGCTGCAATATTATATACTTTAAATAACTAACATAAATGGAGTAGCAAGAACTGCTTACATTTTATAAGACCTCTCCAATCTTCTAATGTATCCTACCCTATTAACGAATACAAAACATAGGGCCAAAGGATTTTCTGGGTAAGACAGCAATGATAATCCTCACAACGCAAATTCTAAGCAAGTCTAAATGCATCTGAATCATGCAATTTTGCACAAACAGGTTATTTTAACAGTTACGGAAACAATTTTTTCAACTTCTATTCAGTAGTAAATATACATCAATACTACTGTTAGAACCAAAACAAGGACAGAAATATTCTGGAGATATTTCCCCATAAATCATTCCTGTTCCAAATGAGTAATTCATTTTTTTTTAACTTGAACAAGTTCCCGTAACTGCCAAGTACGTGCGATCTTTCGGGCGGTATTATTAGTAGCAAGAACGTATAACTCTGTTCAACAAAGAATTTTTATTGGCACCAATTAATGCGCTAAATATTAATTTTGTGTCATATTGCTAGCTTGATGTGTATTGTATGTGTGGTACTATTTTCATTGTATCAACTCCGGCAATGCGTCAGCGACAGCCGTTGAAAACTTAAACACGCTCAAGTTGCCTTATATTACATTTGATGTTGTAAAACGCTGTACATGAAGGCCATCCTTCGTTTTGGGAAATAGTTAGAAGTCACGTGGAAGTAGGTCTGGTCTATAGGTTGGATGAGGAACACATTTCACATTTATTTTCGCGAGATAATCAAGTCTTCGCAGTGGGTTTTGGAGAACACACCACGTAAAAACAAACCTCACGTGCAATTTTTATGTTATCAATGTTTGGATGGCACCCAATAAAATGCCAAATATTTCTAATGGCACTCTTAAATTTATTTTTCTCTGAAATTTGCAGCTGCAGTGTTAATATTTATTTCCGTAATAGCAGTGACTGGAGATCCAGGTCAGCCTTCCATTGAAATTGATTGCTTCCTCCCTCTAAACATTTTAACCGTCGTCACGACTGCAGATTTTTTCTGGCGAAAGCAAAATACCAATGCAGCAGGAAGTGTTACCTCCATCGTTGCTGCAAGCGCACTGAACCTGTTTCAACTTGAAACGCTGCCGATGACGCTATTGGAGTAGATTCTACTATGTTTGCATCACGTATACATTACACATAGTCTAACAATATCACATAAAAATAATATTTCTTGCCATAAATTATGCCACTAAAGACGTGTGACCATTCTTTATTTAACAGTCCTCATACATTAGACCCACTCGCTTTGATTGAT
Source organism: Hetaerina titia (assembly GCA_037158775.1). Classification (NCBI taxonomy): domain Eukaryota; kingdom Metazoa; phylum Arthropoda; class Insecta; order Odonata; family Calopterygidae; genus Hetaerina; species Hetaerina titia. Next base: position 19,743,078 of record CM073778.1, on the reverse strand, counting down.
TCGTTCAAAACAGTACCACGCGAGTGGAATATTACTCACACAACAGAAAACCCAAAAAAGTAAATCAATGAAATCGGATTAATGGCAACCGTAAACATTGCGACTTTAAATACTGAAGGAAGGTTATCACGTATTGTAGTAATGGAGACATTCGACCATTTAGCGTTAGTTTTTACCATGGTTAGACAATGACAGGAAAGATTCTTCTCGTGAAAAATTACAATGAAACTATCCTAAGGTAAATGTTCAGTGGACATACCCAAGCTGCAGAAGAAAGGAAGGCTCCTTACAATAAAAGAGGCAACAAACAATAAAAGTAATGGACAAACGAAAGAATTTTAATTCGAAGTGTAAAAATCATTCGTCTTAACCGGAATTCGAACCCGGATCCCAATTGCCCAAATTCGAACCCGAACCTGGGATGTCCGGCCGAGTGCTTTAGCCAGCTACGCTACCGTCTTCTTACAATCTAAAAGTTGCATTTCCATGCATAGCGGATGACTCCGATAAAAGTTACTGTCGCGGCATCTCCCGCAGTTTCCTGGAATTTGAAAACATCACGTTTTCTTCTAACATCACCATTTGCAATTTGCACGGAAGGAATCTTTGGTAGCTGCGGATAAGTGCAAAACATGGTACAATTTACAAACACTTTTACCGTGGCTTGAAGGACGTAAACTGGACAAGATATTGCCAACACACGGAAGTTGATCGCGAATGGGTCTCCGATTCCAAACCCCAAGCTGACCAGTCAGTCTTTCATCGTGAATATTTGCGGTCGTGCTGACGGAGATGGGCGAAAGGGATTACACCTCAAACACCTCCAACACTGGGCACCAAAACCAAGGCTGTAAAACGTGAAAGGTGAACATGAAGAAGAAGGGTAGAGCGAAAGTGAGATGCGAGCGAGCGACGTGACGTCAATGCTTCAGGCTCGAATTCGACCCCGGCAGAAAGGGACGAGGGAACGGCTTGATTGACCGCAGCAGCGCGCTGCTTGCACCGTGCGTACTCCGCATGTTCGCGGCCAAAGCAATGGAGTGAGGTAGAAAAAACCCACAGGGCGATGATAGCGAGGAAACTGAACGACAGGCAAGATGGACAGGAATGGGGAAATGAGAAACGTGTTCAGGGTATCGAACAGGTTTAGGAGTATAAGACTCCACGGTTTCTGTGGCGGTTCTACTTCAAATTTTTCTGGCAAAATTTCGATCTGGTTTGTGATCTAGCAAAAATATACATTTCAAAAATTATTTTCGACAAAATAGCTTCAAATGTATTTTATTTACGTGGTAACTATGGTAAAAATAACGTTCTAACCCGTATCAGGCGCCTGCGATGTTTTTTAATTATTTTGTGAACGGATCTTTGTTTACATTTATTTAAACCCTTGTCATGCGTTTATTAAAATCAGGTAAGTTATTGTATCATACGTAGTGGGGACGTAGTCGATGTTACTAGGTGGTTGTTCGGCTACTAATCGGAGGGTCCCATGTTTACATCCGAACTATTCCTACGGAAGCCTGAGGTGCGGCATGCTGGTTACAAGCGGTGTGACATCATGGTTACCTGATCAATCCTGATTAATAACTGCAGGAGGAATTAGCAAAGAAACTAATCACCCATGAATGAGTGAATATCCCAAGCCGATGTGCTCCGTACCAAGTGAGCTCAACGCCACCTATCCAACCAATGATCGTATGCAAACAGAGATAACGTGCACATTAAAACAAATAATAATATTATATTATACTATTAAATAGGCATTCGAACAAGGCAACACCAGAAACAACATAAGCACTTAAGGCTAAATAAGAGGAAAATAAAGGAAAATGAACTTTATACCTGTATGGACAACATTGACAAAGGTTGAAAAATAAAAAAATAAGCCACGTAAATTTACCTTATTCTGTCAGTGGAACCTGAAACTTCAAGACGAAGGATCAAGGTTCACGCAAAACGTGGGCGTCCGAAACGATCCCGATAATCCAATTGGCGACCTGCTATTTTGAAAGTCGTAGGCAGGTCCTGCTGACATGCGTTGTGACTGCGTCTTTTTTATGTATACTGGAATATGACACGACTCCGGTCATCGTATTTATTCACGAAAAATTGTCACATTAACAAATCTTGATACGACCACAATGTCTCAATGACTCTACCCAAACGGTACTAATGGGACTGCTTGAGGAACAGCGGTCTACGCTTTCAAGATAGCCACTGTAAATATTGTTTCTGTTATCGATTCTCCATTTATAATCTAATATTCAGATAACTAATATTTACCTAGACGAAAAGTGATAATAGCTATTATATAAAATTTTGAATTAGTAAAAATGTGACGAAAGTGAAATTTCAAACCAATATAGTACAGCCGTTCATTAGTTAGTCGCGTATTACCTACGCTCGCGTTGTTATTAGCTACGTGCCTGCGTATCGTTTAATGTCATGGCATTTTGTACATTTTAAATGTCAGCTTAAAATAAATACTTTTGTTAGAAGTCACGTAGGCGGAAAATATTACACACCTGACTGTCTAATTTGGATGTAAGTTCTATTCGCCCATTCAAACATTTTCCCTTCACAGCCAGTATTCAAGAATTACGTACATTTGTACAAAAAATCAAAAAATGTACAAAAAAAATCGCGGGTCGCTGTGGTGTAGAGGGTAGAGCGTTGGACTACTGACCGGAGGGTCCCGGGTTCGATTCCCGGGCAAGGCACTTTGGGCACCTGCAGCTCCACCCAAGCTAGTTGATGTGACTGATGGTTGAGGCCGAGACTTTGTGGAAATCCATTGCGAACAGGAGTTTAGAAATAACTTTGCAGCTTCCACATAAAATAACTTATTTTATTTTCTACTAGTTTCGCTACACTGTAGCATCTGTACGTTCCTGAAGATGCTACAGTGTAGCGAAACTAGTAGAAAATAAAATAAGTTATTTTATGTGGAAGCTGCAAAGTTATTTCTAAACTCCTATTCAAGCTAGTTGATTTTCGGGCACCAGATTCTTCCTGGGAAACCATAACCGGCACAGGGAAAGGAACTGGCCCCCCTACCCTGATGTGTGAATATTCACACGCCGTCGGGCTTGGTACACGGGTGAGCTCTACCATCACCTACTAAACCGACCTTCGGGTTGATTACTGTGTTTATGGTTTTTTTTTATGGTACAAAAAATTATTAAATTGCAAATTAAAATAGTTTTTCCTGGGGAACATGTAATTATAGTACAATCAACATTCCCTATAAATGCAAAAAACACCAATCAGTCGATCCGGTTGGAATGCTAACTATAATATAGGGCAAGCGGGATGGGTGAAAGAAGAAAGCAGAAGACGTGGTCCGCTACATTTTTCCCACATGAATTTATTATCTAAGTATCGTGAAATTTATCCCCCTATAACTAGAGAGTAAAGTTACTTTTTTGTCCCTATCTATACATGTTGGCAGATGGATAGTTTGCATTATCCGGCCCATCACCGTCGAAGACACGCGCCGTGGCCTTAAATACGCTGACGCGCAGCCACAACGCAAGTGGGCCCGGTTTGGAGAAAAATTGGGGAGAAAGGGAACACGGCCGCGAAAAATCCGGGCAGGGGAAAGTCAACGAAAGAGGGAGAGAGAGAGAGAGAGAGGTGGAGAGACCCTGGGCGACAATTTGTCTCCCTACCCTGACCCAGTGGGAAGAGGGGTATGATGGGAAAAGGGGGCGATGGGGAGAGGAACGGGAATGGGAAATGGGGTCGAAGGGAAAAAAACCCACGAGTTTGGGGGGGAGAAGAAATAGAGATGTGGAAGAGACAGCGCGGAGAAGAGGGGGAATGAAGCAAAGAGGGGGGCATGGAGCTAACTGGCGCGGATTGCCTACCCAACATCGATGGCCCACTTCTCTCCACTTCTAGGGACTCCCTCTACCCGGCAATCGATCCAACCCTCTCCTCTCCATCCCTCCCCGTACGAACTGGTACCCCTTCCCCTCCCCTCTCCCCCACTGCGCCCTCCCTCCAAATCCTTCCACTCTTTCACCCACCCCTTGCTCCATTCCTGCCTAGATAGACCCTTTACGTCCACCCCTCCCCCGGGCGGCATTCTTCGGCAGAGCGACAACAATTCGGCGAGCTTGTCGTCGAGTCTAGCGACTAAGACCCGTGCGATATTCTACCGTCCACCATCGACATTGAGCCCCACTAAGAGACAGCAGTTCACTCACAAATGCTTGATTTTAAACAAATCAAATCTAGGTCGACCACTATTGAAAGATCGAACTTACCTACACAATAAAAGCTATGATCAGCAAATGTATGGTGGCAGGAATATTAAAGACGGTCGAACAACTTTTAAGAGAATAAAATTATTATTAGTAGTATTCTATTAGTGAAGGTAGGTTTTAGATGGACACTTAACAACATGGCTACATTTCTTACCCTACGTCTAACAAGAAATAGCCTGACACCGCACGCTACGTAAAATTGTTCTTCAATTCCACTTGCTGTCTACCCTCTGCATTCTATCCAAAATGCCGATCCTTTCCCCGCCCAACCTGGCGGAGCCTTTCTTACATTCTCCCTTCTCCCAGAGTCTTCAACATTCCATCCACAATAAAAATGCTCTCCATCCACCTTACCTGCCTCTTCTAGATTTCTCCCAACAATTCTCTCTCCTTCCTCAACATGCCTAGTATTTCGTTCGTTTTCCTTTTCATTCATTTCATCTTTTCCATACTTCTAGACACCTACATTTCAAAAGCTTTCAATCTATGTCTATCATCTCATTTCAACGACCATATTTCCGCGACGTGTCTAACCTCACCCCATACCAAAGTTTTCAAGAGTCAATTTTGAATATTCCTACTCACCATCCCTGTCATTAATTCTCTCCTCCTTGTGAACGCTTATTTGTTCAATGCAACTTTCCTTTTTCTGACCCTACTACTTTGACCATCTTGGTCAAAAACAGAGATAAGATAGGTAAGCCGCTCCACCTGTTCTTGTTTTTGCCTTCCTATTTTAACATGTAATTTATCCTACCTCTTTCTCCAAAAAGTCACAATCTTTGCTTTGCCTACATTGATTCACACCTTATTTCCTAATGCACTAAGCAATTATTTTAATCTTAACCCCTTGGTCGACTGGCTAACTAAAGCTTAATCTTTAGCAAGCCTAGCTGCTTTTATGAATTCTCCACCGACTTTCATTCCTGTCTCCAGTTATTCCCATTCCACTTAAATTGTTTCCTCCACAAATACGTTGACAAGCCCAGGTGATAATGGCCACTCCTGTCTAACCTCTATTCCTAACACTGCCCATCATGATTCTTCATCCACCACTCGCATCTGAGCAGTCTGAGACACAGTTTGCGGCTAAGTCACCTATCCCTCTAATATACTCTTATTTTCTGCAGTAAATTCATTATGCTGTAGGACTTCTAGACATTTACGAAAATAACAATTACATTCCGATAGTATGTCAAATTCCTCTCGATAAGCGACCTCTATGGCACCACGTGCACTTCTCCCCTCCCTGAAACCAAACTCAAAACCCCTAAATAATCATTTGTTTTCCTTTCCATCCTTTCATTGAAGATCATAAGTACCACCATATTCTCCGCCTAAATTTGCTCGCCTGATTTCTTCTCCATATAAATCTATGTATTCTTTCCATCTCTGTCGAATCTTTACTGATTCAATGAATAATTTCCCTGCCAACTCTAATGTTAATGTGTACGGAGTTCCCTCCAAACTGCCTGATACCGCTTTCACTTTTCTGAACAGAGCACCCATTTACATTTAGATGCGATAACATTCTTCATTTCATTCCATTCCATCTTCCGAATCAAGTCATTTGCATTCCATGGTTTCCTTGTCCTTTTCCTATTTACTGTTGCTACACTCTTGTTTGCTCCTTTCGATATATCTTTATTGAGGCGTTTTTATTTATTTTCTACTTTCTCCTTGTCCTCACTCATAATTTTCCTGCTGCCTCTGGTACTCTTTCTTTTGGATCCGGTCAATGCATCTACTTCCCATTTTCCTGTTCTATTCTCTTGAATCTGACGTTACACTTCATTTGGACTAAATTATGATCTGAAGTATAGAGTAAAATATTGACGTAAATAATTAATAGTTTATTGATCCCCGAGCCAATAAATAACAACTGTGCTGTTTATGCTATTTGCTATTTAGATCTGAACGATCTGGTCGAAATAATTGAATTCACTCGGATGGCGACGAGGACGGTGGCTAATAGATCCCAAATATTGAACCCAGCTGTGATCGATAGCCAAGTCGTATGGAAATTGGTATGACAAACGTGAAAGTTATGCTTCCGATTGGACTTTTAAACAAGTCAATTCCTCCACATAATCGTCTATTTTAACAAAGGATAAAATCGATATCTTGATGATGATATAATGATATCTCGATCGACACAAAGAGCAAGTATTAGCAAATATCGAAAAAATTCATCAGGACGTCGAGATTTTTGTCCATATTCTCCTCTTACACAATGCATGGATCAAATATGTACACACACCAGCCGTTTTCTTGAGGATTTTCTGACGCGGAATCACGCGTGATTCCATAACGTTCATCTTAAATATGGTCCATATACTATGCCTACGATATGAAATGGCCTTGACTTTATGCAACAAAATTCACTGGCTTGGTTTGGTCTAATTATTCACACAGACTAGGAAACTTTATAGCTACGACAAACGATATGGAAATAGCGCACAACTCTATCAACGAGATGAATTTTTAGTGTCTCTACTAGTAGTTAATTAATAAATCTTAAGTTATTTAATCATACATAGTAGATTTCAAGAAACTGTAACAGTAACTTTAACGGAGTCACCCGCTATGTGTGCATTATAATGCAACCATTTCAGAGAGTAAAAATCATTCGCCTTGACCGGGATCGCCTATCCCGGTCAAGGCGAATGATTTTTACTCTCTGAAATGGTTGCATTATAATACATAGTAGAATTGGGCAAGAGGACTCCATGAAAAGATGGAAGTCTACCCAAATAAAGACCCACACACAGGGTACACCATTAGTTAGGTATTTATAAAAAATTCTATGAATACATACATATGAAGCATAATAATCTACGATAAGGAAAGAAAGGACAGCAAAAAAAAAAGAAAAATAATTTGCAACGCGTATTTCTAAATAATGGTGACTATTAAAAGAACGGGACGAAAACGAAAAATGCACCCGTCCTAGGGTTAGTGGGCAAATATAAAATTCCGTTTAAATAGTGAACACTGAAGCAGAAGAAAAAACTCAATGGGGATATCCTAAGGCAAAAAAGAGTCATGGACGTTTTTATTAGTGGAAAACTGGATGGAGCGAGAAACCTAGAAAATTAAGTGAATTAATACCTTATTAATCGGTTTTTAGTAGCTATTACGGGAAACCCCTAATCTTCAATAAAGGGCCACATAACCTTATATCTCATCCAATATATGATATATAAGTTGACCTCTACATAAACCCTAGGAGTAAAAGATACTGCCCACCAGAATAAGTCCAACCTATCACGTCCGCCAGGGATGGATGGTGCTTGAGAAAGTAGCAATATTTAATGATCTGACGATGATTACATAAAACATCATTCAATGCTTGACGTGAGTGAACCAAAAATACCAATAAAATCCTATTTTCTGTGTCCAGATATGTGTGCATATTGTGTGTATTTGCATAAAGATTCATACAAGTCTAACACTTGTATAATCCCATCCCTTTGGTATATACGACAGCAGACACCCAATATAACTGCAAATTAAACCCAAAGTAATTACCCAAATTTGATTTATAAAATTTGGATACTTGTATTCTTAAGGAAAACTTCTTTCAGATTTGAAACCTCCACAACTCTGAACCATCAACAATTATTATTAGACCAATGTTTTAGGTGATTGACCAATGTTTTAATTTAAGGTCTGCTTTACATGGCTTACGGCACACATCATTCAAAATATTATGATAATATCTAATATAGTTTATGATAATAGGCCCTGAGTAAGAAATAACAGGAAGCATAGCATTTAAAATGCTGTTCATACTCTATTCTCATACTAATTTTCCAAACTATTACGTTATTAGACGTATGGTTAATGTAAACATGAAGTTTTTCAGTAGTATACAGGTATTGGTACTTCCATTGGTAAGTAACACCAGTAATATTGATTTTTATAGCTGGCAGGTGATATGGAAATAAAATACAAATAGTATCCATTGGTACCGAATAACGGCGATCCCCCACCCCACTGTGGGAGAGACAATATACAGCCGTCGCGCCAGTATTTGGACTGTGCTCAACAGTTTCATGGAATTCCAAACTCACCATTCATTCGTCTCGACAAAAGTTTGTTCATTGAGCATTATATATGAATATAAGGAAGTGTCTGGATATGCCAATCCAGCATATTTATACTTCCTCCAGAATTGCAACTCTAAGGTGCGCGGTATAAATCTCTCTGAAACCGCAGATTTTGCTCCAACCCCTTCTGCTGTCCTAGATTATCCTATCCCAACCCCGCTCACTAAATCTAGGGTATATTTATTGCTTGATGTCGCAGGAAATGCAGAAAAAGAGCACTGAGTAAAATAGAAATTAAACTGAACTGGGAAAATTATCGCACGAGCGGAACCTAGTCGGGGGAAAATAAAGATTTGAGAAAAAACTCAAGAAGTCGAAGACCCATAGTCGCCTCCCTCCCCCCTTCTCCCTCTCCCTCCGGTCGGCCACATGCTAAAATGTCACGTTCGGTGATTGAATAATATCCTAAAAATCAAAAGAAAAATAAATACCAATAGGGAGGTGTTAAATGGGATGTGAGTTGACAGAAATTGCTCCTAGAGGATAATCGTAACTTAGACTATTAAAAGGTTCGATGATATCGAAATTTTTCACTCAAGGTCAGAAAAATAGCAATCACATTATAAGTGAAGGGAAATAATACCATAACATCATTAGTAACAGATTTGACCAATGAAAAACAAAATGCGGATGTTTCCAGAACCAGGTCGGGCAAACGATATTAATCAACCAATTAAAAATCTCTGGAAAATATTTTTTTCCTATTACTCTGCAAGTCAACTCGTTAAATGCCAACTCTTACTAACTTACTCCTGCTTTTGAGATTAAATCTTTCGAGATATCATTCATCATTTATGGTAAAAAGGTATGCCAAACCATAAGAACTTTAAATCTTAAATTTTAGTAAGAGGGTTAATTATGACAGTATTCAACTCTTATCGTTTCCCTAAATACGCTGAGGATTCCCTCTGCACACCACCTTACTCGTAAAGCTCGCTATGAATGGCCTAGCCTCAAAATATTTCCTGGGTGTCTTCCCTTGCCTTGGCTTTACTCCGGACTGTGATACACGAATCTAGCTAAGAGCTATGAAACATTCGTCAGTCAATATACGAATTTAAACGCTATAAACCATTTAAAAACTCCATCAATAATGCGCCTGACCCGAAAATCATTTGGAAAATAATTTTTTTGATACTCGACAAGAATTAATATTTTGCTGTTGTTGATTGGTATAGAAATATAACCTTTTCATCTATTCCTTCTGAAATAATCTTGCACACAGTCCTTCTTATGATTCAAATCTCAATAGCTCTGAGGAACGTCTGTCGAGAATGGAACAAATCACAACCGTGTGCAATAAACCTACTCTCCAGTCACCAAAATTAAACTGGTTAAAAATTTAAACTTTTACATTATTAGGAGTATTAATTCCGCTAAAAATACTTCTTCCTATCCTTTTCCAAATATACTTTTTATGTGTTATCTGATTCTGGTTACACGTAAACAATACATCGAAGTTTAGCAAATAATTTTAATGTCAATTGCCACGTAATCAAACAACCACCACCAACCTTCAACGCCAAAAAACAGGCGTTAACAATACCAAAATTATTTTAAAGAAAAGTATGAGCATCATTATCATACAATATTTTAAAGACAAACCATTGAACTTTGGCAGGTTCATTAATCTGCAATGTCAGAAATACGTCATCCGAAAAGAGCTATAGTCGCAATCTGGTTGCGGTTCGGACCAGCTCAGAAGGCGCAGACCCCTCAGCACCTTAATTCATCACACTGATTTTATGCCAGTACCCTTTAAAAAACATTCATATTCTTAAGAGTCTGAAGTGATTAAATAGCCTGACTTTTACAGTTTATTCAGGTTATTATGCTCTAAATCTAAACTTCATCACATTATTCCAGAAATTAGTATTTGAAAAATCACATAAAATTTGTATTTTTAAGCAGTGTACACTTTAAATTTCTGATTCAATGACTTTGTATTCCACATTCCCAACGACAAACGTCCGATCCCTCCAACATTATCATATTCTTCACACTTACCAGACTTGAAGCATACCCGTAGATTGTTTAACCTAAACCGTTAATCAAAAACTGATAATAAGTTATGGTAGACCCAAGTTGTGTCACGGGATAAAATATTTTCGCGGTAAATATCCAGTTTGTAAAAGATGAACTTTCAGTCACTTCTTCATATTCAACATGAATTTAGCAGGACCGGAAAATCAGTACGAGTCAACCAAAACAGAAATCCAAACTCTATGCAATGTTTATCATGATGTTTAGGAAAAGACTAAAAATTAATGATTTTACAAAGTACTCCTGGTAAAAATTATAACTGGCAAACATATTAATTAACAAAATCACACAGCACGCACATGAACTTCTACGTACACGCAGAATTTCAGCATCTTAAAAGACCTGTCGATCATAACAGAAAATGATTCGCGGGCGGATTGATCATTGCTTCAGTTGAAATGCCTTCACATGGCTGACCGCTCCCGAGACGCTTCCCGACAACAGGCCCCTCTCTCGCCATTTCCCGCCATTCGGCACCCAGATCCTCCCCAGACCGCAATCCCATCACTCCCAACCCCCCCCCCCCCCCCCGAACCGCACACCACGCTCAAATCAACGCCGCAGGCGGGAGAACGGCGACGGATAAAGATTAATAACACCGACGCCAGGATTTCGGGGCCGTGTTTTTCCCGGCGATGCACTGACATGGCAATTGGAAACCGCTCCTCTGACTCTCCGTAGCCATCCCGTTGGAATGACCGGAGTGAGCGGCTGCGCCCACGTGCGCACCGGGTGTTCACGACGTGCGGGGAAGTTGTGCAAAAACACGTCATTGGCACGTTGGGACGGAAACGACAAACATTTACACTCTACTTCGACAAAATGCCGTCGACAACTATGCACAGTGACCAGTGTCCATCTTTCCAAATAAACCGCGACACGAACTCATTCAACTATTTGTATGAAATACGGGGAAAAACGTAAACGTCAGTATTCAGATTTAGCCGAATGAAGGTCGTATTGTCGCAAAAGTTTACGCCCATCGTCCTTTCCCGGTCCGAGTTCAAACATGTACATTTTCTGCGTCACCCCCACAATAACAGGAAATTAAACTCTCATCAATCGTTAATTTGGGGGATATATATTGATTTCAACTCGAAAGCCAAAAGAGAAGCACGCAGATTTCCAGAATTATACAATTTACTTCTTCATAGCCACGGTTCCCTTGCGAGTCATGATAATGCTGATTCGTAATGAAAGATGCGAATATTATATTACAATAGAGATTGAAGTGTTTTTTGTTTCTTTTCCTTAGAATTTCAAAGAATTAAACCACTTATTATAATTTTAACTTCGCAAATTAATTTTGCAATTTCCAACAACTGCTGACGATGGAGTAGAAAAATTTAGTCCATTTTAATATTATTTCCGTGTAAGCACATAAATTTTGAATTACCGGAGTGAAGCTGATCATAATTAATATAGGTCAGATATTAAGTAATAAGGCATATTATATCAATTTAATTTCTATATCTCTCCACAGAAGATAATAACAACCTAATTTATATACGCTTCTCATTTCATACACGTTTATGTGAATGAGAATTCCGGAGTCTTCGGCCAAGCTATTTTTCGTACCATGTATATACAAGAACATACAATAATTTTCATTGAAAGGTAACAGTTATTAAATTTCATAATAAATTAGAGGCCAAAGATTTCAAACCAGACAACTGGGTATTTCTAAATTTGAGCCAAAATTGTTGTTGTAGTCGGCTGGAACTTAACACGCTGCTATCTTTTGCAATAGCCGTGGTATTTTCATGTTAGCTAAGCAAATGGCGATAATTCTGCTTCTTTTACAATAAACGATAAAATGCAACACATTACGCTCTGCGAATGAGTTGAACAACGATAGAAAGATACTATGACGACTGCGGAACATTGTGAGAAAATAGTCTTAATTTTAAAAATTTTTTCTTCCCACTGTTCCCTCTGAACTTGAGGAGAGTATCGCAAATAACAACTGGATTCAGTACCCTGTACAGACATTTGGGGAAATGATTTACCCAGCCCAAAAACAAAAATCTACATTTGAGAATGAGATTAACGCAATGAATATTTAGCAACACGTTGGAACTGTAAACGACTGTATGATATTTAGCAATACGTTAAACTGTAAAGGCTACTCAAACTAGTAATTTATGGAATCGGTGGCATTTTGAGTTTTTAACTTTTCCGATTCACCCAATGAGCACAGAGTTACTGGAACTTGAGCATATACCCGTACGGTCATTTTCTGGGGATGTGATTAGTGAGGCGGTTAGTAATCCGGCTTCTCACCTCGAGGCACCGGATCGAATCCTGATAGTTTATACGAACTTTCGAGTTGTTCCGCTCCCTACTCGGGTGACACGTGGAGAACACTTCAAAGAAGTAATCAGACGTCGGGTGGGACGTTAAATTGTGAAACACTTGTGCGTACATATTTCGTTAAGAGTAGACTAATGCCGACGCCGGGTTTCTCACTACCCTTCATCTATTATCTGGAAATCCAACCTCTAACAAAATAACCACCCATCCCTATTGGCGCATATGAGATCTCCGCTAACAAAAACTACAACGGTAATTCCCAATACGTAAAGCGTGGAAAGAAAAAGATTACTTATTATTTTTAAAAAATTACGTGAATCTGCCTACCTTGGATATGTGAAGCTGTTCAGCAAAGAAAATTCACCACAGTAGATATCTCCTGAAAATAAAGAGCAAATATGAAACAAAGATATCAATTCAATGAAGAGGAGTTTTTTACACTATAGACTGAAAATTAAGAAAAGTTGGTTAATATCAACACCATTGAGAATATCTTACGCTGGTTCAGTCAGCAAAATATGGATCGGGTGCTTAGATATATGGGAAGGGAGGGTTGAGAGGTTCTGAACCCTCCAAGATCAAATATTTATAAATATAAAATAAGATTATTAAAGAATAAACAAAACAATGCCGAGACCGGCCTAGGCATTTTTTGTTTACATTGATTCACGACCGTAGCTACGTTACTTGTATATTTAAAGAATAAACAGTTTGTAAAACCATAATTATCCAATATTTCCCTGCCAATACTCCCATGATTTTCATTCCTGATGCATACATGGTTTCAATGTGTGACCAAGATTCGTTCATCCTGCACACTATGACAGCAGGAAACGGCGTCAATAGTAAACAGTTGTCACTGAATCCGGGAAAACCACCAGATTATCGAAACCAGTCACTTTTAGTTTCAGTCGCACTTATTCCAATTCTATCTTCTTTCTAAGATATAGTCTTTTTTCTCTTATATTTCTATATTCTATTTCTATGTTTTGGCCAGCTCATCAGAAAAATGTGATTCGGTTGAAAATATTATTTATGTACTTGATTTACAGCATACAAAATTATCAAAATAAGTCTTTTTCTTCCCCCTACATGATGGAAATAATTAGATGACCTCTTTAAACTATTTTAGCACAAAGTCCATAATTAACAGTTCAAAATTCAATTCATCAATCACAGCACTTCATTGCTATTTTATGCATGTCCTACACATCCTACATCACTTAAGAATAATTATACACATATGGGAAGATTAAATGATTATGCAAAATCCCGCACATATAGCGAGACCTCCAAGAGCTGTACTGACATATGTGATAGGGTCACCCTTGTGCAGTCTCTGTTCCGCAGTGACGAATGTACAAAGGCATCTGCCCCAATGGGACATCCATTTGAGTGATTATGTGAAATAAAAAACTCTCTTGTGGGAGACAATAGGAAAGCACCTCAGGTAATTATCCATAGGAATTATCCTGGGTATATATTAGAGGAGAGTCCTAGAAACTCAGGGATTTGGCCAGCTGGGTCATGCAGTGCCAAAGGCAAGGTTTCTGCGACTGTCATTTTACGAAATCCTTGCAAAGCACAAATAAAAGCAGCCATACAAAAGACAACATTTGAATTGACACGAGTGAAACTAATAGCAAAAACACAGAAGAGGAATGAACCAGTTACAATAGGGACTTGAAATGTTAAGAAAATGTTGAGGACAGAGAAATTAGAAAAAAGTGTGAGCTGGATAGAGAAAATATAGATATATTAGGGATAAGCGAGGCGAAACAAAAAAATTTTGCGAGGATTATTGGAGTGATAGTTATAAAGTAATATACAGCAGAGGGGAAAAGGGCCATTTAGGGGTGGCAAAAGTATAAAACCATAAGTAGGAAGAAGAGTAATAAACAGAGCAAGAGAATGATAAAATAGTATTAGCAGAAGGCAAAGCTAAACCAAAAAACTTGGTCATTGCTCAGGTCTACATACCAAAAAGCAGTCACAGAGAAGAAGAAGTCAAAAAGGGACATAAGTGCAATTATAATGCAACAATTTCAGAGAGTAAAAATCATTCGCCTTGACCGGGATTCGAACATGTCTCGGTAGCTTAAATGGTTAAAGCACTCGGCCGGATATCGAGGGATCCGGGTTCGAATCCCGGTCAAGGCGAATGATTTTTACTCTCTGAAATTGTTGCATTATAATACACACATAGCGGATGACTCCGTTAATAGTTACTGTTGCGGCATCTCCCGCAGTTTCTTGATAAGTGCAATTGTTCCTGAAATGATACCTTTACTAGTGATGAGAGATGGGAATTGGATGGTAGGCAAAGGATGATATGGCAGAAGGTAAGGAACTAAGGTTTAGGAACAAGGAATTACAGCAGGGAGATACCAATAGTGTGACAAGAGTTAGGGTTTAATCATAATACACAGTTTAAACACCAGATTTGGCATAGTTAAACATGGAAATTGCAAGGGGATTCAGAAAGATGAGTTGGATTTTATTATGGCCAGCCACAGATTTAAGAACAATGTGATCAATTTGTCGAGCTTACTAGGAGCTGATGGAGATTCAGTTCATAATTTAGTACTATTGCAGTTAAATATCAGATTCAAGAGGATAAAACAGGATACAAATTTAAGGAAATTGAATATAAAAAGATTAACCTGGACAAGAACAAAGGAGTATCAGAATGTTAAAGGGAAAATTATGAGTGAGAAAAGGGAGGTGGGTACAATAGAAGAAAAATGGGAGCATATCAAAAAGGGATATTGAAAACCACAGATGAAACTATAAGAACATTACAAGGGAAAGACATGGAAACCATGGATTAGAGAGAATGATGATTAGACAGGTAGATGAGAGAAGACTACGTAAAAATATAAATAGAGATAGGTAAAAGACAGTTTAAAGAGTTGAGTAATAAACTAAGGTAAGAAAATTATAAGGTTTAAGAAAAACCACTGTAAGGATATAACAGTTTACAGAGGAAGTGATAAATAGTTGCACTCTCACTAATTTTTAAGAAGAAAAGGTGTGTTGGATAGAATGATGGGAGGTAGAAATTATGCAGAGTTGAATAGGGGTTTATTGTAGTTTGGGATACCAGGTGGTATTTTGTTAGCATAGCCAACAAATGTATCATTATGCCATTGTATAGTCTGTGTCCATTCAAAACCTACCTTAAACAGTAGAATATCAATAATAATAACTACTTATGCCCATGAGTATAAATAGCCAGACAAAGTATTCATAAACAATATATAGACACCAATGTGACTGCACATGGGTCTAGTTTGCAAAATGCTGCACTTTTAAGATGCTTGGGGATTCTTGGGCTCTCCCTCATGGGCTATAACCTTGACATGCTGGCTGGGCTTATATGTTCTGATAAACCCTACAGCTCTACTGCCATAGCCAATGATAATGCTCTAGGTAGAGTCGAAGGGTATGAGATAAAGGAAAGGTTCACAGTGTCCATTCCAGTGTGGTGACTGCAAGGTATATGGTCCCAGTATGGTACCGATTCAATTGATTATGCCTTGCTAAAAGCACTGTTGAGAAAGCCAATGGGCAACCATTACATTGTTTTCAAAATGTGCTACAATTGACAGGTAAAACTCAATAACAATCACCGGGGAGGTTAAATATTGGTTGGAACTGCAAAGCAAGGTAACCTTGAGCACACAACATTTCTTTACTTTTAAATATCAATAAAACTCTATGTCATGATACTGATAAGACCAATTGATTTCAAGTAAATAAGTTTACCATGATAAATTAATTAAACACTCACACTTCAAAATGTTCATTATAATTAAACAAAACTGGAAAAAATGGAAGTCATTTCACAGAGGATCAGTTCAGCTTTAGAAAATGGAGGGGCACAAAAGAAACTATACTAGCAATAAAATTAGTGATCAAAAGAAGGAAGGAGAAAGTGGAATTAATAATGTTACTAAAATATGATGAAATCTAGACCTGTTAAGATTAACAAAGGAAACAGCATGGTTGATGATTTAAGATATTATTGTTTAACAATATAAAAAATGTTGCATACAAAGTAGAAACAAGTGTGATTCCCTTTTATTCAATTCATGTTTTCACAATTTAATGCAATTCCCACTTCTATTTAAATTCAATCCAAGGGTGATAGAGTCACGGATGCACTTAGTGACTGTGAATAAAAGTTGTTTTAAGAGAACTTAGGAATATCTTCCTGTGTTAGAATAGAATACTGAAGATCACTACAGAAGAAATTATGGAAAGGTAAAAACTACAAAGCAAGGACAAATAAGAAGAATCAAGGCTGATACTATGCCTTGAATTGAGAGAGTAAAGTGATCGGCAGGAAAAAAAATTCTTGAAGAAAAAATCTTTCTTGAACCAATCTTTAGATAGCTTAATGGAGCAAAAATGATTTTCATGCAAGTAAAAAAGTGAATATTTATTCATTGCAGAGGTGGCTTTGAATGTTGTTGCATATGAATTATGCATTATTTGGAAAATGCAAATATTTATCTACTTATCTAACTACATGTTACCCAGCAAGCTACCACTACGGATTGTGGCAGAGGGTGATTAAATACCAGGCATGCAACATTAAAAAGTTGTTCTTAATTTTTAGCTACAATATATCAATGTTGGGTTGTGGCAGTCCAGAGGTAGAGGGACCGGTTGGGAGTTGGGCTTCAATTCCTGGGAACACATCTATGCACCCTCAGCTTCACTCAAGCTGTGACTTTTCAGGGACCAGAACTTCCTGGGAAACCATAGGTAGCAAAGGGAAGGATCTGACACCCCTACGCTGATGTGAATTTCACATGCCATTGGGTTTAGTATTGGGTGAACTCTGCTAACCCCTATCAAACCAACCTTCGGGTTGATAACTGTGTTCATGTTTTCATATAGGCATAAAATAATCCTCAATGCTTAATGTGTGCAATCACATGAGAGATGGATGAGTTCATAAGGTTTGAGTAATAATTGGAGATGTGCATGTACCCATCTTTCTAAATTCCATAGATGAAATATCACCGGACAGTCCCGGTGAATTTCCAGGGAGTCCGCTAGATAGCAAATGAAGTGAGATAACAGAGAGAATGAATTTGATGGCAAGCACACCCAAAATGAAGGAGAAAGAAAAGAATGCATCCTTTTAAATTTAAATACTGATATTACTTAAAGCATCACAATTTAAACCCATTGACACAAACAAATGACCAATGCTCTCATTCAGTTTCCTTACAGCTGATGACTGATTAAAATGAAAAGAAACTCAAGTAATCAATATGTCAGATGCTCGCACATTTTAACATAATACACTGAAAACTGAACTTTGAAACACTGGTAAACATTTCTCCTTATACAGGACAACATTCTAGCACATCCACCAAAGTTGGAGGAAGAATCGGCTGATGAGTTTAATTTCTTCAAAATTAAGTTCTTGAATCCTAATACCACATCACTTCTAAAACAAATATATCAATGTGTTATTGTCAAAATCAGAAAATTTATACAAAGCTATCACTAGCACAGAATTGACAGGGAATCCTGTAATAATAATTTTAATAACCTCAATTGTTTGAATCTTAGTAAGAAATCTGTTTCTACGAGCATACTGAAATTAGCCTGGAAAAAGTTGAGACCCAACCGTTGGCAAAAAACAGCCTTGAAGGGATCTGAAAGTGAATTTGGCATTGTAAGGACATGGCCAGGAAATGGCAGACTTATCATAAACAAAAAATGTCGAGACTGTAAACTTGAGCATTTTTTTGTTTACATTGATTCACGACTGTAGCTATGTTCCTTGTATATTTAAATTATTCATCATGGTATAGGTTTTTTAAATTCTCATCTAAGAGACAAAAAGAATGTTTTGATCAAGTCTAATCAAGAAGTGAACTACAAAAACATTCAAAAGAGATATTTTTTATTTAATGGAAGATGAATTTAACACAAACCACATCAAAAGAAATATTTTATAAATATAAATATGTAACAACTGTACACATTCATTTTTTTCATATTCAAAGTTACTAAATCTGGGAACAGAATGATTTCCCTAAAGATAAAATGGAAACTTGAGTTTCAACATACTATGAGACAAGAATGAATTATGTTCACAAGTCAAGGTACCACTGCATTAGCAATAAGATAAATTTAGATCATATGCATCAGTCGAATCTTTTCAACACATATGAAGTGTGGGCACTGATATATCATCCAGTAATATTGGCATATTTTTTCAATTTTCATCAAAAAAGATTATGAGAGAGGGGATGATATTTTAACAAGAAGTAGTTCAAATGTCTAGCATGCAGCAACTCCAACCCCACCGCATATTAGGGTCCATCTGAAGGAAGTTGGGAAGGTTAAGGGAAAGGAGTTGACATCTACCAGCAGCCTCTTGGTGTTTACTAAGAAGATATTAAATTCTCAAGCAATATAAAGCAAAGACTGGCAACTACTCCATGATAGCTGGCACTGCACATGGTGAGACCTTTAATTGTGATTGTCATGCCAGGAAAAAATTGAGTTACATGAGAGACTTAAGTTTTGAGTTCCATTGAATCAACGGTCTCTAGTACCAACATAAACAGCTTAATATCTCAGATGTGTCAGAGTTTGGGAGAATAAAATGAGATGAGCACAAACCAGTTCAGGAAGCCTGAAAAAGTGAGAGAGCAATGTTCTTGAGTATGGCACAGTATGGCACTAATTGGATGAGTAAAAACCCCTGGGAAAGAAAGTAACCCATAAAGGCAAACCATTCATTTATAAGAGAGTACCCTTAAACAACACTGGTATTAAGAACAGTAAGAGGAAGTTCATGTGAGGTCACATTTAGAACATGCATGAAGGCTGACATCTATTAATTAAAGAATTAGGCACGAGTTCAAAGGTCACTAAATTTGTTTGTCAGTAAAAGAGAGGATGATAGAATAAGACTTTTCGAAAGGAATATATCATTTAAATTTACTTTCAAAGAAGAGAAAATTGAAGAAGCACACTGGGAATCAAGGGCATAAGTATGAATGGTCAGTAAATGTGCTGCATTCACAAATGACTTCTTTCTACATTTGCCTAACCTTCTCCCCTCTAACGTCTCTATTCATTCTCACCTCTATCACAGTCTTCAACATCCCACTGCCAGTCAATATGCCTTTAATCCATTTTTCCAATCTCCTTATGATTCCTCCCAACAATCTCCTTGCCTTACCCACCATACTCATTTGTTTTCCTTTCGGTCCATTTCACCTTCTCCATCATTCTCCACACCCACATTTCAAAAGCCTCCAATCTAAGTCCATCCGTCTGCTTCAAGTACCATGTTTCCGTGACATACATAACTACGCTTCATATAAAAATTTTGATGAGTATTTTCTTAACATCCTTACTAAACATCCCTGTCATAAACTCCCCCCTCCTTGTGAAAGCCTCTTTGCCAAATGTAATTCTTCTACTTATATCCCTATTACTTTGACCTTGTTGGTCCAAAACACTTTTGAAATACATGATCTGCTCCACCTGCTCCAGTTTTTGCCCTCCTATTTTAATGTTAACCTTGGCCTATCTCTTTCTGAAAAATCGCATAACCTTTGTTTTATTAATATTGATTTTCATCCAATATCTATTGTACTGAGTTTCCGATTCACTCAGCAATGCTTGCAATCCCTTGGCTGTCTGACAAACTAAAGCTTGGTCATCAGCAAACCTAACTGATTTTATGAATTCCCCTCTGACTTTCATTCCTACCTCCAGTTCTTCCTATGCCTCTTTAATCATTTCCTCCACATTTATGTTGAACAGCACCAGTGATAATGGGCAACCCTGCCTTATACCTCTTCCCCTCTTCCTAACACTGCCCATCTGGACTCTCTGTTCCCCACTCGCACCTGAGCAGTCTGAGACATGTACAGGTTGTGGATCAGTCTCCTGTCCCTCCAATCCATTCCTATTTTCTGCATAATATTCATTAGTTTTTCCCAATTCAATCTATGAAACACCCTTTCAAAATCTACAAAAGATGCAAATACATCCAGATTGTATTCTATATTCCCCTCAATTAGTAATCTCATTACTGCAATGGCATCACGCATGCCTCTCCACTTCCTAAACCCAAACTGATCATCCCCAAAGTAATCACTTGCCCTGCTCTCCATTCTTTTGTTGTTGATCCTGAGAACAACTTAAGCTGTGTGAGAAATTAAACTTATTGTTCAGTAGTCCTCACATGATGTAGCCTTTACCTTTTTCAGAATAAAAACCCACATTGATCTCACAAAGTCTTCCAGCCAGATTCCTTTCTCATAGATGCTACGAATCAGTCCATAAAGACTCTTCCTTCCACATTTTCCTTAACCTTTTAGTAGTTCCACAGGAATGTTGTCCATCCCCAAGGCCTTATTTGATTTCATCTCCCTTAATGCCTTTCTATCTCATCATCGAGTATAACTGGACCTACGCTACCTTTATTTACGTCATGTTCTCTTTCTATGTGTAAGCTTGTTGGCCCAAGTTCTTTACCATTTTCCAATACCAATTCTTCCATATATTTCCTCCCCATCTCTTAAATTAATTTCTGTTTCAACTACTATCTTACCAGGCTTATCTCTCTAACTGTTAACACGGATTCTCCCTTTCTACTTCCCGATAATGTTTTAACCTACTCGCATAGAGCACCAATTTCACCCTTTCCCTGCAAACTTTTCATATCCTCGCACTGCTTCTTCCACCATGCTTATGTCTTATTTTTTACCATCTCAATTTATTATTTAACTCAAAAGCAGGATATGGTTTTAAAATAAATTTGAAAAAATATGGTCCATTTTCAATATATATCAGGAGGAAATGATAAGGGAGACATAGGCACATCTGGAGGGTGTAGTTAAAGTAGGTGGGGAAACATTCAAAACAGTTGGATTTGATGATGAACAAGCATTAGTTATCCAGCTGGCCAAAGATAGATATAGGATGAGGATTAATTATAACAGAATGAGAACCTCAAGAAATAGAAATGCAAAGATAAATAAAGTTGGCGAAAATATACTAGAACAGGTAGAACACTCCATCTAATAAGAAGTATTTTAGAATATGGTGGGAAAAGTTATAAAGATATTAAAAGAAGATATGCATTAACTAAAGAAGTTTTTATTAACAGTCAGGAATTTATGACAGGCACCTAAGGTTAAAATATAAAGAAAATAAAATGCATAAAGAAAAGACTACGGAAAACTCTAATATAGAGCATAGCTATACAAGATTTGAAAATTGGGTCACTGAGGTAAGAGGATAAGCATAGGTTGAAGATTTTTGAAAATTACAATGCAGTGTCACATGATTCCTCCATTGTTACCATTGAAAAACTGAATATGATTCAATTAGCAATAAGTGCCGCTGATATAGCCATCAAGTCAATGAAATTTTAATCATACATACATTACACTTTAAGCTAACATCATGACAAAATTAAATATTGTACAATAAGTTATGCAAATAACAATATATGATCACTTTTTATTCAACAGCCCTCGTAGATTGGTGCATTGTAAAAATTACAGAACCATTCTTGTTGTGCCACTGATGAATATGCCCATTATGTGTAGACATTCAATTTATTTACAGATGATGGCATACTTAACATTCTGGGCAACACTCATGGGCTGAGTAAGACTTTTCACAGAAGCAACAGCCTCTTCATGCAGTTCAAAATCCAAGGACAACCTCATCCATATCAGCATGAAATCATGACTACTAATACTGAACTGCTAATCTGAATTTGAAGAGCATATTGAGTTAATGAAAAAATATATTTGTGTGCTTGGGTGGACCTCAATGTTTAGCAATTTCACTGTGAGTTTTGGGTTTATTCAGGAGAACAAGCTAAGAGCTGCACCAATACAATTTGAGTTGCAACTGAACTGAAATTTTCCATTTTCAAGTATCATTCAATCATCAGACAAGTCTTAATTTGCTAGTTGTATGAAGTGTGGTTATCGTGTATTATTGTGTTGAAATGAGGGGAGGCTACCTCAGTAAGTCAAGCTGGCTGCCCATGTGGTGGATGCCAATCCAGATTTCCAAGGGCTCTAAGGAACCAGAAGGTTTTCTCAAAATTGAAAGTTTACCCAAATATTTCACATGATTAATGGCACCAAATTATCACCAAATCAGAGAAATTTTAGAAGAAAATAATTTTTTGCTCTACCCTGATGAACAGTAACCACAACAGGAGGCTGAGGAGAGCTTCCTCTGAGGGTGGTGCCCACCAGATGCAGAGAGGGTGCCAGATGCAACAAGAGGACTAGCCACCACACTGAAAGTTCAGTGAGAGGCACCACCCCTGCCAAAGAGGTCTGAGAAGGGAAGAGCACTTGCAGCAAGGTGTAACCTGGTATTCCTAACCAACTATAGGTAACATGAGGTAAGGGAATTCACAGACATTGCAGTATCAGGAGACAATATGGTGGCACTCAGTGGACCCAGGGTTGAAGAATGGAGAGCTACGATATCTGAGAAGTTGCAAAACATGAGGGAACATGGTACCTGGCAGTTAGTTCAAAAACCAAAGAGTTCAATGTGATCAGCAGAAAATAGTTGTTTATCTCAAAGAAAATGGAGGAAGGACTGTAAGGAGGTTAAGTTAATACTACAAGACTTCTAGCAAAGTTATGATATAGGTAACTCTGAGACATCCAGTCCTATACTGCAAAGAAAGATTTTTTACAGTCTTTGGACTGGTTGGCAGCTATTATACTCTTCATAGATTCTTATCATCTACAAGTTGTTTTATGTGGTAGAGTATGTATTTGATTGTGGTATAGGATGTGCAGCCAATATTATTGTTGGAGATGGATCCAATGAGTTTTCAATAGCCACCTAGAAGACTATAGTTCAAATGTTTCTAGCCTATTTTGATAATTTATTTTGTATCCACATTCATCAGACCTCAATTCAATTGAAAACCTCTGGATTTTGATGTAACATAAATAGTCTAATCATAATATAGAGGCACTGGAAGCCCATGCCCAGGAAGTATGGAACTCATTAACACTCATTGCAGATTATTTAAAAGAGTCTATCAAAAACGGACTGTTACCTGTGATATAGACCAATGGAGGCATAACAAGATTTGAAATGTTTTCTTTAAACATCTGGATACAAAGTTTTCACTGCAATTCAATTATAGATGAGTTTCTTATTAAACTCGAGTAACCCCTAATAATAATTTCTTTTATAATGTGGAATATGTGTTAAAATCATCTTTTCTTTCTTTAAATACCCCTCAGGAATATCATGACATGTATGTATTTCTATTACATCCTAAAATGAATACTAATTCAATTGAGTCAAGAAAATATTAAAACCTAGCGTCTATAAAGGCAGTATCATTATATAATGGTACACCTTATATTGGAAATGAAATAACAGATATTCTTTTCAAAAGTAAGATGCCCATGATTTATTACGAATTTTTTCTCCGGAAGAAGGAAAGGGGAATACATCATTTTACAACTAACACTTGAATGTAAATCATCTCCAATGAAAGAGAATAGAAATTACTAATATTTAAAACCTGTTATTAATGACAAGCAGTGAATTCAGAATCTTTTCTAAATGCTTTTGTCCATAAAAACAGATTTGGTGGAGCAGCGCACTTTGTTTCCATCATGCATTCATACTTTGTTTTATGTCATTCTGAATTATTCTGTACATAGTTGTCCCCAGATATTACATGTAACTGCAGTGAAATTATGGAAATAACACTATAAATTTATTTTCTCATTTTCTGAAAAATAATTGCTGTTCAGTGTACGCCAGAAAATTCTTCCAATTACTTAAACTGGTTGGGGAGTAAAAGAAGAAATACACTACTATAAGATACTGAACTGTTATAACATAATGGTTTATTTCATTAGGCAATATTAGAAATGAAGCAATTTATTAGATATTCCAATAAAATAAAGCAATCAGGAACTATAATAAGCAGAGAACCATTTGCATAAATTTGTCAAAAATGAGTTTGAACTCCAATATCAATTCCAAAGTACCCACAATGCTACAAGCACTGCAATTTAAGCTGCATTAACAAAAGTTGAGCGTGGTTCATGCCAGTTCATTCACTTCAAAAAAGTAGTTGAGAAGGGACTTGAGTGATAGCAATTACAACACAGTTAATTACAGCTGCTAAAGACAATGACCGCCAATGTAATCACCCAAAAATATGGGAATCTAAGGTAGACACTTGTACTCGGAGACAATTGTACTTCGACTTAACCAATTATTCTAACATGCCGCTAGTATATGGGATCCTCATGAAATTGGATTGATTATGGAATTGGATCGCGTGCAGTGTAGAGCAGCTGGATTTTTAAAACGTTGTTATGATAAACTTAGTCGCATATCCAAAATATTAGAAGAGCTAGACTGGGAATCACTCACAAAATTACAGATTAAATCTCTGGCATAAATTAGAAAGATGTCTCTTCCGCAATGATGTTGAGAATGTATTATTACCCCAATCGTACTAAGGCAGGAGAGATCATATTAGTAAAATTAGAGAGATTAAGAGTAGAACAGATAGACATAAGATGTCACTTTTTCCACAAATGGTAACGTATCAAAATAACATTGGCCAACGACAGCTGGGGTAAAAATATCCAGGTCAAAATTAGTCTCGTGTGTTTTCATGCCCTAGTAGTGGTACTTGCAGGCTACTAAAAAACACTGAAGACATAAAATACCCTATGGACAAAATCATAGAATGTATTGAAATTTAAATAACAATTCCAAAAACTATAATTCTAATGATATTCTATTCATAAGATGAGACATGTTTTTTAAGTAAGTGCCATTGTGAAATTTAAAAAAACAAATATATTTTATTTCAAGAAACTGCGGGAGATGCCGCAACAGTAACTATTAACGGAGTCATCCGCTATGTGTGTATTGTAATGCAACAATTTCAGAGAGTAAAAATCATTCGCCTTGACTGGGATTCGAACCCGGATCCCTCGATATCCGGCCGAGTGCTTTAACCATTTAAGCTACCGAGACGTCCTCTTACACTCTGAAATTTTAAAGCCCCCAAAATTTCAGAGTGTAAGAGGACGTCTTGGTAGCATAAATGGTTAAAGCACTCAGCCGGATATCGAGGGATCCGGGTTCGAATCCCGGTCAAGGCGAATGATTTTTACTCTCTGAAATTGTTGCATTAAAATATATTTTAGTTACAATTTAACTTTTCATGAAAGTCTGTACCTTAATCCATTTTTCTAGATTATTTCCACAAAAACTGAGGCACTTTTTGCACCAAAGAACTAGTTCTTGAATCCCATACTCATTGAAGTCTGATGCCTGATTTGACAACCACTGCAACACGGTCATTTTGACCTCATCATCGTCAACTTAGCGTTGACCATCCACAAGCATTCAAATTCAAAAACAGGTGGTGGTCCCTGGGCCCTAGACCAGGACTGTAAGGAGGGTGATTAAGTTGTTCCCATCCAAATGATCCAATGAGATCTTGATTTGAGTTTGATAAGCCATTTTGTGGAAGGATATTGTCATGAAGTAAAACAATTCCCTTACTTGGCCATCTCAATAAGCTTCAAGCCATTTCCGAAGCATTCCATCACTCATAATATTTTCTCCATAAATTTTACTGATCTGCTGATGAATTTTAGCCATTTTCATGCCTTTACCACAATGAAAATGAATCACAGTGCACATTTCATAGTCAGCGGGACTCTCAATTGGTGGAGACATTTTAAATACTCACAAGCAAACTTAAACACTATTCAATGTTCCTTTAATAGGGTCTGTGGCTTCCTAACAGATGTAGGTACACAGCAAGCATACACCAAATGTTGACTGCATCACTGCCACAGCCAAATTTTAAAAAGGTACTTACTAAAAATACATGTCTCGTATGTGAAACAGATATAATTCATGTAACTCATACTAACAGACAAGACACAAAGAACAAAGCCATGGAGTCAGTTTTTTGGAGGAATTTTAAATCCCACAGTACATTCACTTCATATTTGATATTGTTGAGAGAGGGAGTCGCTGGGGAAATCCACAAAACATAGAGAATATAGATGGAGGAAATATAGAAAGGCAGTGGGAAGTTGAAGGCCACAATACATGAGGGAATTTTGAGAAAGTGGGTTAGAGGAAGGGACAGCTATTTAGATAGCATAAAGCCAAGTGGAAGTTTCAAAGAAATTGAGAGATATAACATCGAACAAAAAGAAGAAGTTCTCATAATATGAAGAATAGTCTCTAAGGACCACCTAAAATATACCTAAAAATAGACAGAATACCTTAAATAAAAGGACCTTGTACACAAAATATCTAAGCATTGTGCACTATTGTACCCATTCTATCCATATGTATGCATAATGTACAAGCAAATACAAAGTATATACCGCATAAAATTGTGCATAAAAACTGAACACAATTGGGTAAAGTCAAATTTGCACAAATTTTGTTCATTGAAAAATGTTTTATACAATTTTTTCAAACCACCAACTCATTGTCTCTGTCATATTGTCCCTCCATGTCCGCAATTGTAATGCTTCTTCCCATCTCAGTAACCTTTTCTCTGGTGTTAACTCCTACACTCAATGCTCTAAAATAGGAAGCTCATATTATTATTAGGGTAATCTACCGGTTAAGGTAGATTTTTGGATGGACACAACTATCAAATAAATATTTTGTGACTCCACACAAAACCCAATCCAGCAACCTACTCTACATCAGGTCCCTCTTCATCTCTGTGTACTTCTTTCCTCCCTTCATCCCGTCCAACATCCCTATCCTGTACCTGCCCTCTCCTCGTTTGCCTAACATTCTCCCCTCTATTACCTTCTTCAACATTCCACTACCGCTCAATACGCCTTTCATCCATTTTTCCTGCCTCCATAGGATTTTTCTCAACAAACCCCTCTCCTCACCCACCATCTCTAGTACTTCCTCATTTTTTTTCCTTTCGGTCCATTTCACCTTCTCCATTCTTCTCCACACCCACATTTCAAAAGCCTCCAATCTATGTCTATCCTCCTGCTTCAGTGACCATGCTTCCGTGCCGTACATAGCTACGCTCCATATCAGAGTTTTTATGAGTCTTTTCTTAATAACCCTCCTCAATGACCCCGTCATCAACTCCCTCCTTCTTAAGAAAGCCTCCTTGCCAAGTGCAATTCTTCTCCTTACGTCCCTACTACTTTGACCATTTGGTCCAAAACACTTCCAGGATATGTAAACTGTTCTACCTGCTCTTGTGTCCATCATTTTTCATGGGAGTAATAATTGAGGTGGTTTCCTGTTGCCTTCCTCAATACTGTTTTTAACGTAGCACCATCACTTAATGGCCACCCCACTGGGGTCAGACACCTTTGCAGCCGCCTTAGTGAGGAACAGATACTGCATGGACTACCTTTCATCTGGCTCCTAACCTTCGACCTATCTGGCATGGGTGACCCTACCAGGAGCAATGATTATTACTCCCGCCAGCATAGCTCTAGGGGTCATCGGAATGCACAAGCCCTTCCACCACGTCAAGGTTGTAGTCCATGGGAGGGAAGCTCATATATGGAATTTAAAATGATCTTGGTCAATGCATTTATATTTTGGTCCGGTGGTTTGTGCAACATCAAGGGTTAAAGGCAAGGCCCCTGCTGATAACTATAGATCTTTTGCATATTCCAATGAGTTCTATTGAATTCACACTTGGCTTATATGTCATCTAGACCAAACTTGATGGGTCAGTGCATAAACAATTCAATACTTTATCTATAATTTTGATTGCTAATTCTCAAATTCTAAATTCAATTGCTGTTAGTCCAAAGTCCATTCCTCCATCTGGCTGCAGCCCTTGGTCCCCTCTAGTCATTGTCTGCTTGAGTCCAGAGCAAGGCCCTGTTCTGCCCAATCCCACCACAACTATTTATCCTCAAGATACCACTTATTTACTGGCAGATGGGTCAAGAGGTTTCCTGTTCGCAAATCAACAATGGAAAAATGGAATATGGTAATTTTTCCATTTCTGACAACAATGCTTTAAATCTATGAAGGTCCCAGATGAACTATAACTGTATGTCAATGGAGATCACCCCAATATAATAAAAAGTGTTCATTCTGAAATCCTGGCAGAAAGGTTAAAAACGAAGTGAGTGTGAAGAGTCTCTTTGCAGTGATTGAGCCAAGTAATTTAAGAAAAGAGGCCCCATTCTCTGTCAAAGAGCAGTTATTGAGCATTACAATCTTACCACATAGTGTTTCTGTAGATAAATACTACTCCCCGTGTATTGCCCGACACCAAAGTTCACAACATCATGAGATCCCCCAGAATAACCATTGAGTCAAAACTCCCCCTTTGCGATCCAAGTATTATTGCTCAGCCTCCCAGAGTATTGCCCCAGCAATTGCTAATGAAATGCCTCAAAGTTCTGCCCAGGGGTTGATTGTTCAACAATTAAATTTCATTATAGTCCCTGGTCCCACTAGAGAAGTGGTAACACACCAGCAGTCAGGAGCCCTCAAGAAGAATGTTACTTCAGAAGGCTCCCTCGCCCATTTTCCCTGAACTGCATATAATTGTCCATTGCACCATTAAAAAAAGTCCCAACCTTGAAAGTTGCTAATGTAGTAGCTGACTGTGGCTACCAGGACTATTATAACATGACAAACAAAGTAACAACGGGGGACTACTTTGATTGACTGGGTGAAATGGGCCATATAGTCTAAACACATTAGTCAACAAAACATACTTGATTCACAGTTAGGATTACCATGAAAGATTATTAATCATTAATTCAAGGTAACTAAACTAATTTTGTCAGAAGTTACTTGTTTTTTTTATAATTTGCTCTGTGATTTCTGATTTGTATTCTAAAAAACATATACATAAAAGTAAGATAATTATTACTACTATGTAATTACAGTTATTTTTGTACTTTAATACGAGCAATGAGAAGATACACTCGACCCCATTTACTACAAATATTATTTAAAATATTAAGTAAAATATTAAACATGGAATATTACAATGTAATTTATAGAATGGGTGGTTACCAACGGATTAATTTCACTCTGTTAAAAGTTAAAAAAAACAAAGTGATAATTATTACACAAAATTATAAATATTTTAAACTTTACAAATTTGTTTCAGTACAATTTTTGAATACCTATGCATTCTATGTTTTTCAGAATACAAGAAAAATAATGATCAGGAACATACCCAATTCGTGAAAACGGCAAAAAAGGTCAATAATTTTCGAGGAATGAATCAATAAGTCACCGTTTTAATTCTTAGGAATAAATAGAACATTATTTTGGGAACATTAGACAAATGAGATGTCACCATTATCTCATTATCTCTTGATAATTTTGCTAATGGTTATCGACGTTTTTCTCCCAAAAATGTTGCTTAGACATAATAAAAAGAATTTTTTGGTACTAAAACGAACATCTTAAGGGCCATGCAAATTTTCTTCAATTCTCATATT
This sequence comes from Hetaerina titia, assembly GCA_037158775.1. Taxonomy (NCBI): domain Eukaryota; kingdom Metazoa; phylum Arthropoda; class Insecta; order Odonata; family Calopterygidae; genus Hetaerina; species Hetaerina titia. The sequence goes on along the minus strand of CM073778.1, from coordinate 19,712,823 downwards.
ATGGCTGGCTAAGCTACGAATTTTTTGGAGGATTGGTTGATTAGGGTGACTGGTTGTGAGTGAGATATATATTATTTAGTAAGAAAGTGCACCTTGCTGGGCATGGCTAGGAAACGGCAGACATGAGTGCACCTTATCTTCGAGAGATTATACATAAAAAATTATTAGAGCTAGATAGTTAAAATTTGGCAAGAGGAATAAATTCGGTGGGGATTGTAACGCAGAGAATTTCATCAAAATCTTAGATGATATAAACTATGGCTTACAAGAACTTACATGAAATGACCACAAAAGACAACTTAAATTAAATAAAAACAAATTTAAATCGAGTTGGTATGTGGTTTAAAACAGAACAACACGTTATTCCCCATATCAGTCGCTAGAGTGGTTTGTTTCCGATTAAGGCTAAGAAAATAAAATATCAAAACAGGATTAAAACCTTAGATTACTTAATTTTGATGCATGACATTAAGATATTCAAAATTGAAACTTATCATTGAATATTCCAGATTCTTAAAAATTAAATGAGTTCAGCACATCAAAAATTGCAGAGTTCGTTCGCGCAAGTACTCGAAAATAGTGGTGACATCATTTGAATAATAGAATACTCATAATATGTACCTTGACTAGAATCCTACGAAGACCTTCAACTCTTGCTATGATATTAGCCTGGTAATGTATAAGTGAAAACCTTGAACGGAGACTGCAGAAAACAAACCCAAAGTGCCGAAATTCCACTGACAGCTTATTTTTGACCTTGCAGAAGAAAACAGCAGAAACAGTTCCGGTTAGTCTGTCGATATATCGTTCGGAATCTTTTCGGAATTTCCCATGTTAGAGTAGTCGATAAGTCGACAAGAGGAGCAATACCTAAAGAAAATGAACAATTTTTATCTGGCTAGAATAAATGTGTAAGTACCTTTTAAATATTATTTTAATAGCTTTGTAAATAATATAAATTTTTGAGCGATTTGAAGAATATGATAAATTTGAGTACCACCTTTAAGAATAATAGCAACTTACCATATTATTCGTATTGTGGCTATACTGCTATATCAGCGTATCGAATCGTTTCACTGCTCTGAAAAGATATGTCATGTGTTTCCGAAATTTCAGCACGTTGATGCTTCGAATCAAGGAAGTTGACAAGTTATGTGCATGTATAGTAAATAGTTATCCTTTAAATGAATAATTAGGTCGTACATGATCTAGTTTTGTTCGTTCGCACGGTTTTAAAATCGATTGAAAGCTCTTGGTGTTTTATTATGCGAAAACGTGTTAAATGTTTAAGGTAATTAATCATGGAAAACTTTTATGAAGACATTCCCTTACCCGCGAGGGGATTTTCATACACCGGGCCTCGCCCTCTCATGAGTACAGTGTTTCCGCACCCGCCAACCAACCATGAAAACTTGAACAGATTTCCAGCGGTCGGAGGTAACAATTTTTTCCATCATACAAACCCCAACTTGGCCCATTTTGGCCGGAATAATAACGAGGGAAACAAATTTGAAATATATCCGCCACATAGAAATATTCCCAAACCACGTTACAGATGGTTCGAAAAACAGAGGCCTTACAGCCATATGAATTTTCAACCTAATGTATCACAGTATAATACTGGATATCATACCAATTCAAGGAATGATGTTCATAACATCTTTCAAGCAAACTTAATGCAATACAAGACATTCATTGATTCTCATGAAGAAGGGTGCCCCACGAGAAAAAAATCTCCAGAAAAAGATGAACAAAATGATGCTGAAGCAATTAAAAAGTCTAACCTCGCAGCAAAGTTAAAAAAATCTTTAGAAGCATTCAAGAAGAATCCGTCGTACAAAAAGAAGAATTTATCGATTATAAATAAAAGTGATGGGAGCGGTCCCTCCAGATATACATCAGAAATCCAGCCTTGCTTTCGCTGGGACCTACCTTTAACTGTGGATGATTTAAAAACTATAAGGCGGTGCCCTTCTGGAAGTGATTCAGATGATCAACCCAATCCTCAGCATGATGTGGTTGAAACCAGAGATTATTCTTCTGATGTTGAGCCAATAACCATTTCTTCTCCAGACATAACATATATTAAATGTTGTCGAAAGAGAAAGTCGTCTGAAAGTATGGAATGTACGGCAACGAAAAGAAGGGTAATTGGTCATCGCAGACGTCACCGTTCAGCATCACCTAAACTTTGTTTGGAAAGTAATTCTGTAGCATTTGTTGGGCAGCCTCAAAGTTCCCTTCCTGTCGCGGAAATTTTAAATAGTGATTCAGTTGGCACTATAACCAATGAAAGCTCTCGTAGGAAACAAAAGTCTGGGAAAAGTTCAAATGTCATGCAACTTCTTGGGATTAAAAGGAGAGAACTTGATGAGTTGGTCAATCAGCCTCGAAGTCCTCGTGTACAGTTTATGCTAAGACTTTTGATGAAACGGCACAAAGAACTTCTACTGCAGCGTGCGATGCAGTCTAGAATTTCGAGTGGCCAGAATGAAGGTGGAACAAGTAGCCAAAGTGAAGAAGTTGACTCTGTTCAGGTAAGCGAATCTCCAAGTTTGGAAAATAAACCAATCAAATTAGAAGGTATGGGTGCTAGCGATACAATAGACCAGCTGAGTAATATACTTCTCGAGTCTTCCCTGGCTGTGGATATTTCAAGCCTACCTCAAGAACTAATTGATCAGTTAGGTACATTTTTGGAAATGGGGGCAGACAGTGGTAACCACAATGGAAATATAGGCGAATGTAGTGATAGTGATCTAAATATACTAACTAGAGAAAATAGTGATCATGTGGTTTCTGAAGAATGTAGGAATGGTGTTTTTGGTGTAATAGAAGATAGCAGTAGTGATGCTTCTAGATATGGGGGTGAAATTACTCAAGCAGAAACGAACATCAGGTCACAAAGTAATTTTATCTCTCCTCAAGGTGAAATTCAAGGGGCAGAAGTGGACCATTGCGGTGAGCAGCAGTTTAATGTGAACAGGCAGACTTTTAATGAACTAACTGAAAGCAGTTATGATTCTCATGTGAATTCTAGTTCTCCTAAAGTTATGAGTCAGGAAAGGGAATTAACTGGAAGGGGAAGTTTAAGTGGAAATGGCTTATATGTTTCAAAGACCATTCGCCAGAGAAGGGATCATGCAAGAGCTAGCAACTCATCAGCGTGTGCAGAAGAATCATCTGAGCCCCCTCCTTCAAACATTTGGGAATGTGAAAGTGCTTCCACTAGTAAAGCACATCCTAAACAAAATGTTTGCAGGTTTTATGAGCAATGTTCTGATTCAAACCCATTGCATCCACAAGATGATGAAAGGACAGAGGAATCTGAAGAACAAATAATAGCAAAATTATGGTCAATTGATACCAAAATACTTGAATTAATGGAAGAAAAAAAGATACTGTATCAAAAAATTTTGAGAAACAAGGTATTGTTTCACAATACATTGGATAGAAATAGTTCGTTATCAGGATCATTTCAGAATAACAACACTGCTAATTCTACTATGGCACCAGTGTTTGAAAATATATCTACATCAGGTTCTCAGAGTTCAGTCCATGCTCATGGAAATCGTATCACTCCTATTTCTAACGTTATGTGTCATTCAACTACAGGAACTACTACAGTGAATTCTGTGAATCAAATCAGCCATTCACAGCCTGGCCCTGTCTGCTCTATTGCCCCAGAAGATTTTAGCAAAGATAGTGTAGCGGAACCAGAATTGATTCCGATACCTATTTCACCTAAAGGGCCTAAAGTTTCCAGTTTACAAAGGCATGAAAAAGTTAAAAGGAAATGTGAAAAACTGAGTGTTAATAATTGTACTGCACCAGATAATTGTCATAATGAATCACATAATAATGCTGTAAATATTTCATTGAATAAAGATCATGTCGTGGCTAGTATCAGAAATTCTAATTGCAAAGTAGTCAATTCATCTCCTCGTCATGAACCAGCAAATGTAGAGTTGGATCCTGATATAGTTGAAATCATTGATGAGCCTGTGGAAATAATTTATGATTCTAATGTTTGTGAAGCTACTGACAACAGAAATGAAGGAGATTTCATTGGCCACAAAGATGCTGTTCTAGCTCTCAAGGTAAAATTCATTTCCTTTCCAAGATAATTTTGATTAATTTAATGCCAATTTGCCTTCAATGTGTATTTAATTATTATGGCTAATTTACTGCTATTTTGGCTTAAACTTTATGTTGCATATAAATTATCATTGTCACCACTTTTTTATTAACTTTTATATAATTAAGAGAACTATGTTAATGAGTTCACATGATGGTGACTAACCTTCTGGTACAGAGTTGTGTTCAAATACTATCTTAAGTTTGGAGTAAATAAAGGGATCAAGTGAAAAAGGAGAGAAATTCCATAAAAGGAAAGAGAATCCAACGAGTAAAGGTGAAAAGGTGGATCCTCTAATCGGAAGGTTGTGGGTTTGGTATGTCTTGCCATTGTCTAAATCTTATATATTTCTAATGAGTCTCTTTACCCACCAGTAAAATGCTTATGTACATTACGCAGCCATACAAAGCTCTTCATTACAGGACAACATTAAAGTATCATTTGCATAGGTCAATACACTACATTGACTTTTTCTTTATTTTCTTACGATCTTCTCATAATGTTGGAGAAGTAAATAAAACTAAAGTGAAAACACCATGCACTACCAAAATGAGATACAAATACTTATTCATTCCACACAAACAATTCTTATTTGATCTGGACCTGTGTTTGAGTGTAAGATGTCATCAGATTATGTCTTTCCATCTTTATTTGATCAGGTTTTAACATCTTATTACCCCATTCGGACACCATACGTCAAAATCTGGTTTTTAATCATATACTACAGCTTGTTAATCAGTTACGAATAGACATCTTTTTCCTAGTATTACCAATCATTATCATTTTTCACAAATGTATAGTTAATAAGTCAATTACAAAGGCTGTTTAATTCTATGCTGCCTCACTCTCTGGCTTGTGTTCATTCGCACAAACGAGTCATCACTAGCAGAACCGTCCTTCCTTTTTGCTTAGACAACCTGTCAATTTCTCCTGTCAACTACAATTGGTGGTAGTAGTAGCAGATTTAGAGGAGTTGACTGACACCTGAGGTCATTTGTGCCATTAGGGATGGAAGGCAGGAAGGGTGTAGAGAAACCCAACATTGGCATTAGCCAAGTTTTGACAAAAGGCACCAAGGGCCCTGCAGTGTAACATCCCATCCAACAGTTGGCTTACTCACTTAAAGTGCTCTGCACAAAGCACCTAAAGTAAGGATCAGGGTAGCACTAAAAAAATCTGCCATCTCATGGATTCAAACTCTGGCCCTCTGGGTGGGAAGCCTGTATTCGAGCCACTGCATCATTTCAATTGGATTTTCTGAGAACATTGTGTTGTTTTCCTTTATCCACACTTCATCTCCAGGTTGTAATGGCTGTTTATTTTGCCCTTCTTTTGTTATCAGCATATTATATTCCAAATGTCATCAATATATGCCTTAAAAACCTGTCATTGAGATTCTGGATTTGGGTATATGCAGTCATTTGTGTTGAAATAATCTCCTCTCTAAGAAAAAGTGTAATACTTAAAATACAGAATATGCTGTTCCCATTGTGTCAAGGCTCTAAAAATCATACAGCTATATACTAGCTTCATGCTTGAGAGGGAAGTAGTGTGCAGATTATACGTATATCTGGAGGGGAAGGGACAGATTCTTATAATGTTGTTGTTCCTGTGCATGTGCTGTCTAGATATTAAATATTTTTATTAAATCACCATTTACAGACATTACTTAACTCCCTTTATTTCCAGTCACACAACAGTCTTCCATTTCAGAGGATAACACCAAGATATCAGTTACTTAAGTACCTGTCATCATTGCATATGCCAATTTACTGATTTCATCAGCATTGTAATTTATTGCCAATTGATTTTCTGTAACTCTTGACCTCTAAGAACACTGATATTTCGTATATCTACAAAAAATTTAATGATGAAAAGTCTCTGTGCTGAATTGTTAAAAATTGTATGTCTACCTTAATCAGAATAAGTGTAATACTGGGTGGTCATACTGCTTTTTTTGTTCCTATGATATATACCATATATGGGGCATGGTTCTCAGTTAAATTTACCAATTATTGTTTCATTAAAGGGGTCAATCCAAATACTGGTTTTTGGCAGCACTCCACTCCACTGTTGCGTGCCAATTCACTTATTCCTTCATAGTTCAGTCCACTAATTACTTGGTCTTCATCTGCAGTCCTTCCCCTCAGTGTTTCCTTTAATTATGATCGTTATTCAACTGTCATGTCCGCATATGTCCAATGAGTTTCTCTCCTTGTGTCTTCCACAGGATTCTATGTTTACCCACTCTTCAAAGTTCCTACTTCTTCATATTGTACTCTTTCTATCAATTTTATTTACATATTTAATTTTTCTACAGCACCATATTTTAATTGCATTAATCCGCTTTCCTTTGCTGCAGTCACTAGGCCAGAGAAGTGAACTCCATACATGTACAGGTTGTACTTTCTAATATGCATTCTAGTACCTTATTACCCAATATTAGAATATTCACCATTAGTGGTAATTTCTTTTGATACAGCGCCTTCACCTGCACCATTTTGCTATTTCTCAAGATGCCTGCCTCTTATAAGATTTGCATCATAAATAGCAAAACTCTCTCATGCCTTCAATGTTGTATTTCCCTTTTAAAAGTTTTATTGGAAAAGTATCTTCCCAACTTTCATAGTTGACCATTACCTTATTTCTCTTCTTGTTTATCTTGAGATTCCAACTTATACTTGTCTCAAAATAGATAAGCAGCCATGTCAGATAACCTCATTACCCTTCAGGTATCACTAATTCATTGGAAAATTGCTGCCCGTTTATTTTCCCCTATCATTTGTTGGTTATTATCTTTTCACTGTGGATCACGGTAGTCCAGAGGGTAGAGCGTTGGACTACTGACCGGAGGGTCCCAGGTTCGATTCCCAGGCTAGGCACTCTGGGCACCCGCAGCTCCGCCCAAGCTATGTGATTTTTCGGGTACCAGATCTTCCTGAGAAACCATAACCGGCACAGGGAAAGGAACTGGCCCCCCTACCCTGATGTGTGAATACTCACATGCCAACATTAGTACTGGGTGAACTCTGCCAAAACCTACCAAACCAACCTTAGGGTTGATTACTGTGTTATCTTTTCACTAATATAATCCAGTGTCTACACAATGTACACCTAAAAATCAAGGTCAATAATCAACAATTGTGCATTACTAGTTTAATTCTTTTATCTGCTTCTACCATATCTAACCAAAGGTATATATTCCATATAGAGCAACTTGTTCTTCTCTCAATCTTTTGTTGTTTTAGTCATTTCCATTTTATTTGAGGATGAATAGCTTTGTAAGGCCAGGTTGTTTTTGTGCACTGTTAGAAAAATATGAAAAACTTGTGTACAAAAATGCGAACAATATTTCATGACCACCATTGACAGCTATCAATACAGTGGCTTTATGCATTTGTTATGATAATGAATTCAATATTTTACCCAAAAAAATCTTTTCAATATTGCCAAAACAATTAGCCATGACATATTTTTTAAGCCATTTTGAATGCATTGTAGATGTTAAGATGTTTTTATAGTAATTCAGCAGGAGTGTTTTTAAACAATTTTTGTTGTAAAAGCATGTCCTAAAATTAAAACTCTTTGGTGTTGTACTTAATAACATTAATTTTGGTTTGAAGACAAATTAGCATGATATTACATGCAACATGTATACTAGTGTAATATTTATGGATAGAAGGTGCAGTTAGTATTTAAATGATACATTCTATTCTAACTTATTTGATCCTCCTCACTCTTATTGTGATTTTTAGTTACCATATTAGCAATTTAAGTCATTGAGAGTCTACTGCATAAAAGGCATAGGGCAAACAAATTTAAAAAGAAATTCTAAGTTCTGTTTAATTCTATTTAGCATAAAAAAGTTATTTTTAATGGAATAAAGGAAATTAGTATGAGAATGTGGCTACTTCAGTTCACTGTCAGGATTCAATGCATAAACATCATCAGTTTTCACTTACACAGTAAACCAAAAAATATCCAGAAATATGTTTAATTTAATTTCCTCTTCTTTTTCCCAGGTTGCTGGTAATTATTTATTTGTCTGCTGTTCAGATTTCTGTGTGCATTGTTATGACATAGGAACATGCAAGCTTATTCAAACCTACAAAGGGCATACTGAAAAAGTTACCTGCTTACATGTTGAACTGTCTGGAACTGGAGGTGGAAACTTATACTCAGGATCTCATGATCATCATCTAAAACAATTTGATATTAAGGTATGTACTCATATTATGATGATGGCAGTTTTACATCACACTTCCTATCTCATGAACTTTTACAGCCTTAATAGTCCATTTTTTGGTAGAAATTGTGACTCTAATAATAATAACAGTGAAATTACTGCATACACATTACTTAGATTACACAGGCCAACAGTGGTTTTGGTGCCGGAGCTTTTAATGTTGATTTAAAGAACAATTGGGGTGCTGAATCCAATTATGACACTAGTTTTTTCCTATCAGCTATAGTTTTCAAGATATAGATATGTTGTTACTTACGTAAAAAAATCTTCTACATGATGATATGGGAATATTATATTAATAATTATCTCATTGGCCTACAATATAAAAATATGCATAAAACTTATTGACAGTTTATTGAAAATAAAAGGAACACCACAGAGTGGTTATAAATTAGTATACTTATAGATTTATATACTTAGTATACTTATAAATTAGTATACTTACTTTGAAAATTATTTTCTGGAATATATCAAATATTAAAACAACTAATCGTAAGATGTGCCATATCTAAAAAAGTAGAGCTGTTAAATAAAAACGGATTTCATATTTGGATTCAGCTCTACAAATATAGTATAAATCATCACAAAGATTCCCGGCACCAAAAAAAAATTTTTTTGTAGGCCTGTGTTATTTATGCTTATCTAGATGAAGTCAATTTTTTTCAATTTCCCAGAAATAGAATGGATCCTTCTTTTATAATCATAAAACTGTAGGATAATGCCTTCTCTGTAATAAAACAGCATATTATGAGTTATGAATGATGCCCATGAGAATATCATACACAAAAGCAATTAATGCCTAACTATGTTAGTGCCAGATCTGGTGCTTTTCTGGCATATTGTGCATAGAAATTTCTCCCAGGTCTTACACTGGGAAAGTCTCCATTCTGACCGACATTTCAATGCTCGGCATGAGCATTGTCTTCAGGAAAGGGCTGTCTTGTGTTCCTTATTGGCCACTTGATATACTTGTTTACCTGTTAATACTTTTCCCTGCCATAAGACTCTCTTCTGTGTTCGCATGGGACTTGGTAAATGCCTGGCATCATGAGGCTACTTGGTTCCTTGCCTCTTATGAGTTAATCTTTGAGATTTGCTGGAAGTAAATGGATCACCCCAATGTTGTGTCTACCCAATATTCTGGAAATTTTGCTGGAAACTGAGGAGATAAAGTCTAACCATGCTCTGGCGACCAGCTCCTCCCTTTCCTCCTGTAGGGTCTCTTGTGTGAAAGGACCTTTTTTAGAACCAGTGAGATCTTTTTCATTCTTCATATCCATCCTGATGGAAGGTTGTCATGAGATACTTCATTTCCTGGGGCTAGCTGTTCTTTTTGACGATATACCTGGCTCTGCAAATCAATAATGTTAGCACAGCCCATAGATAGGAGGGATAATGGTTTCTACTATCCAACAAGACACCTTGACATCCAGCAATGCATTTGCTTTTGAATTCTGCATATTTTCTTGGGCATGTTGAGAGCTTAAAATGTCATCAAATCTGCTCAGGTTATATAAGTTTGCCATTATTCACTGAGAAGTATCATCCAAATGTAATATAACTGAGCACTTTGTGTGTTGTTTCCATGATCAGAATGAACTATATGCGTGAAATGGAAATGTCTCTCCACCATTGCCTGAAGTTCACTAGCCAGTCCTTTTTTCCCTCTCTTCCATAGCTGTCCTTCATCAGATTTTGAGTTTATGTTACTTCTCTCTTCTATTTCATCCATTACTTCTTGTGTGAGTCATGGTTTCTTTTTCATGGTTCCATAACCCTCAAGATTTTTTGTGGCTTCATTAAATTAATTCTTCATTTCTTGCTATTTTTCTTGTCTTGTGTTTTTATATTTTCCATTTCTTTTTCCAATATCTACTTGAAATCCAACCTTGGCTCTGTTTCAACATGTTTAATTCCTGTGAAATTCCAAAAGCATTTCTTATCATTCATTTAGAATTCCTCGTAAAGAGCTTTCTCGTATATTTCTTATTTGTCCTTCTCTAATGATTGCAATTTGTCAACTAGCATGATTAGGTTTTCACTCTCTATTAACATTTTTTTAATTATTTCGGTGATACCATCTTACCTCCTCCACACTGTCATCATTGTGGTCCATCATTGGCATGTAAACATGAAACATCAAAGTAGCTCCAGCTATTGTTGCTCTTGCATCAATCTTAAATGCATTGCAAGAAGCTCTCGACTTTCATAGCAGCCCCTTTTTGCAATATTGTCCCTAATCCCACTTTTTCATTCAAGAGCCCATGTGAATGGTTATCTTTAAACTGCCTCTCCTGAAGTCTCCATCAGGCCACTTGATTTCACTTACACCCAAGATATCAAACCCAAAGATAACAATCCTGTGCTTCTCCCTCTACCTTCTATTCCCTGACCTCCCCCCTACAACCGAAAAGGAATGGCCATTCCAAGTTCCTTTTCTAAATTGATGATCCTCTTTAATCTATGTGCCCTCTCAAATATTACCCGAAGTTACCTTGAGCCACACCTGTAGTGAAATGAGTGTTGTTGTGCTACATGCCATAGTCTCCACCTTCCTTTTATGGAGGAAGACTCCTGCTCCCCCCCCCCTCATGGTAACTGGTGGTGTATTGTTTGGAAACGGCTCATAACCAAGTCACAGCACCTTCATAGGCTTTTGTACAATTTTTAGGCCCTCTTACCCAAGGCCAGTCTTAAACCTTCTCTAAGTATCTCTATCTGGTGGTCAATCCATAATCTGTAGCCCATTGGATGCAATCGATGACATAAACCTCGGTCATTATTACATATTGAATAGTACTGTTATCTAGTTCAGGTGAGGGTAGAGCATTGGACCACTGACTGGAGGGCCGGAGTTCAGTTCCCAGGGAAACCTCTGGCCACCCTCAGCTTCACCCAAGCTGTGTGATTTTTTGAGTAACAGATCTTCTTGGGAAACCATAGTCAGTAGAAGGAAAGGAACTGGCCCCTCCTTCCCTGTTTGTGTGAATGTAACACATGGTTGGGCTTAGTACTAGGTGACTAAGTGAGCTCTACCCTTACCTAGCAAGCCAACTTTTAGGTTGATAAACATGAAAATCAGTGCTTAGTTATGGCTTGGTGAGCTTGCTCTTCAGGCATGTTAATCAAAATGAAAACATTTCAATCGCCTGCTTATTGTGCCTTTGTGATTTTTTTTTGCCATTTTTAAAACAGTATTTATAAATCAATATCCTTTGGAAAAAAAAATTTTGCAAAGTATAGATTAGGGTGATTGCTTAAGTATCGCATTGAATTTATTAAAATGCCTCCTAATAACAAATTCATTTTTAAATTTAATGAATTATACAAGTGATACAAACAGAAGACAAATTAAGGTATTAAATAAAATGATGGAAATTGGATTATCAAATCAAAGGGTCAGGGAGATTTTGTGTGAATTTGAGTTTTTACTAATTTGCTATTTAAGGAAATTAATCCAGTCAGTAATAAATTACATAAATTTAAGGAATATGCGAGTTTGGGATAGGTCATTAATTCAAGTTTTCACTGTTCATGTTATTGCATGTAAAATCATTATTTGATACAAATTTCATGAATGTCAGAGTCACCAGAAACAATTTTGTTTCCATCAATTTTGTCTGCCTTTCATAAGTTTGTTGTTTGTTTAATCATATTAATGTGTATACCTGTTTGGATTTTTTGTATGTTTAAGACAAATGGTAAATGAGTGAAGTAAAATACATGTGGCATAAAACTACTCTCCTAAGATACCCAAGTTTGTTTTTCCCTATCATTAATCTGATTAATGCATCTTATATATTCTCAAAGTAGATATTTTGTTCCACTTTGAATTGGGTATTTAAAACTGCAATACACATTCAACGTATGACCATGACATTGTGTTTAATGCCAGCATTTTTATCACTATATATATATATAGAAAGGAAAACTCCAATGCACTAAAATATTGACCGAGCCTATACAATGCATGGGGGAAGGCTGGGGATTTCTTTTCCTTGGCACAAAAAGAGGGAAGATTGAAAAATACAGTATAAAGGTAAAGTAATCCAATATTAGTTTTAAGTTATTAATTCAAAGATAATAATTTCTGTTATTCCAATAATTTTAACAGTATCAAAATTAATTTATTCTGTAGTAACAAAAGGTAAGTTATTTCCTTGGATTTTTTAGGCATTTTAGGCCAAAAATTCATTCTCTAAAGTCTAGTAATGATCACTTTACATTTTTGTCCATGGTAGGACTCAGAACCGTATACACATTAGCAAGAGACATGTTAACTACGTTACTGCTATACTATAATATGTCACCGAAGAAATTTTCATAAAAATGTAAACCTGAAAGGGAGTGGGCCAGTTGCTTCAGTTAAAATTTGTCGTAAATGCCAGACAAGTGCCATAATAAGATTGACAGACTGTGCTGTTACTTTGTGGAAATTCCAAACATTGGATTGAATATTCTTTATATCCATCCCCAAAGACTACTCTTTATTTCAATACCGTTTCAATAGAAGATGCTAACATATTGAAGATGCTAACTTATTGAAACTAGGGAGTGGAATACTAGGGTTGTCTGAAAAGTTTCTGACGTTAACATGAAGATGGCAACAGTCTTCACAAAAGTTGTAGAATGTGTTTGCACATGGACTGAAGGTACTCACCAAAATTTCAGTCATTTGGGACTCATAGTTGTTTTGGGACAATCATGTAGCAAGCTTTAATTAAATATTTGTTTTTGAGACAACATGCCTATACAAATCAAAGATGAGTTGGTTGCTTAGTTTGGGGACTCAGCAGCATCATTTACTACCATGAAATTTCAGGCAGCTGTATCTCAACGTGACCGTCCCAGCTTGGCTGACGATAAGCATTCAAGACCGCCAAAAACTGGGACAACCACAGATAACATCTAAAAGTTTACCAATGGGACAGGACAATCCTCAAATTAAGTTTAGAGAGATAGCAAAGTCCAAGTTAATATCGAAAGACCATGTTTGTCATATATTGACAGAAGAATTGGACACGAGTAAGCTATCCTCACATTGGGTGCAGTGTTTGCTCACTTTGGACCATAAACAAATTCAAATTAACATTTCCAAGGCCCTGTAGCAGCTGTTTAAGTGAAGGGAGCCAGATTTTTTGTGTTGATTCTTAACTGTAGATGAAACTTGGGTCCAGCACTACTGTCCTGAAATGAAAGAGCTGTCAAAACAGTGGACTTCAAAGGATGAACCTGCTCCAAAAAAGGCCCAGATGAATGATCTGGTACTTTCCCGGCGAATAATGTTTTCCAAGGTTATTCGGGTCTCCCACCGGGTCCACGTTCGTAGAGTTGCCGACGTTTCAATGGCCGAGTCGTCCATCGTCTTCAGGGCTTGTCGTGAGTGAGTTTTTGGCCGTCTTATATAGCTTGATCCCGAGATCAAGTCGCGTCTGATTGGTCGGATGTTTTTCATGAGTGAGTTTTTGGCCGTCTTATATAGCTTGGTCCCGGGGTCAAGTCGCGTCTGATTGGTCGGATGTTTTTCGCCTCATGTTTTCCTTAATGTTTCTCAAAATGGGTTTCCAAGTGTTGCTGAGGGAGTATCCGCTATCTCGGTTGATGGTTTGACTTTCGAGCCGGATCGCTATTGCTTCCTTTGTCAGTCTTTCCCAAAATTTCGTCTCTCGGCAGAGAATCTTTGTCTCTTCCCACCGGATGCTGTGGTCGGAGATGATGCTGTGCTCTGCAATGGCCGACTTCTTGGGCTGGCATAGTCTGAGATGTCTTCGATGTTCTTTTAGCCTTGTACTAATGGTCCTTCCGGTCTCTCCCACGTAGACTTGGCCGCATTCACAAGGTATCCGGTAGACTCCAGGGGTCATGAGTCCACAGGAATCCTTTGCCCTTACTAATTCGTCCCCGAGTTTGCTACAGGGACGGAAATAGGTGTTGATGTTGTACCTCTTCAAAATTCTTGAGACTCTTCCCGAGACCGTGGAGACAAAGGGTAGACCCGCCCTGGCCAGTGGTTTTGGATCGTCCTCCTTCGGTGTGGCGGCCTGAGGTTTGATGGCCCTTGTCAGGGCCAGCGCGATTTCTCTCTCGCTGTAGCCATTTTGCCTGAAGGTCTTCTTAAGGTGTAGCAGCTCCTTGTGAAGACTTTCTGCGTCAGATATTGCTCTGGCTCGGTGTATAAGCGTAGAAAGAACTGCCATTCTCTGGGAGGGATGATGGTGGCTTCTTCCGTTGAGGTAAAGGTCCGTGTGCGTCGGTTTGCGGTAGACGCTGTGTCCCAGTGACCCGTCTCTTTTTCGGTGGACGAGTATATCGAGGAATGGAAGGCTGTTGTTAATCTCCACCTCCATGGTGAACTGTATACTTGGGTGCCGGCTGTTCATATGGTCCAGGAACTGCTTGAGGGTCTCCGACCCATGCGGCCAGATGATAAATGTGTCATCCACGTACCGGAAGAAACATTTAGGTTTAAGAGGGGCTGATATTAGGGCCTTTTCTTCGAAATCTTCCATGAAGAAGTTGGCAATCACATGAGACAGGGGAGATCCCATTGCCACCCCGTCAGTCTGCTCGAAGAACTCGCCATCGTATTTTGAGCCCCCTGAGACCCATCGTGAGTGCCATTGGGTCACCCACATACAATTTGGCCAAACATCTTACCGGAATCCTGTCACCTCACGTCGGACTGGGTGAACACCATATCAAGAACTCGGGGAACTTCGTCAAAACTTTGGCCGAACTTTGCCTCGATGCAGGGGACCTCATGATCAGCCTGGATGTGGTGTCCTTATTCACCCGTGTGCCCCTCAAAGACACCCTCAGATTACTGGAATCCACGTTCGACCATGACACGGTGAATCTCTTTCACCACGGACTGACTACCACTTATTTCAAATACGATGGCGAGTTCTTCGAGCAGACCGACGGGGTGGCAATGGGATCTCCCCTGTCTCATGTGATTGCCAACTTCTTCATGGAGGATTTCGAAGAAAAGGCCCTAATATCAGCCCCTCTTAAACCTAAATGTTTCTTCCGGTACGTGGATGACACATTTATCATCTGGCCGCATGGGTCGGAGACCCTCAAGCAGTTCCTGGACCATATGAACAGCCGGGACCCAAGTACACAGTTCACCATGGAGGTGGAGATTAACAACAGCCTTCCATTCCTCGATATACTCGTCCACCAAAAAAGAGACGGGTTACTGGGACACAGCGTCTTCCGCAAACCGACGCACACGGACCTTTACCTCAACGGAAGAAGCCACCATCACCCCTCCCAGAAATGGCAGTTCTTTCTACGCTTATACACCGAGCCAGAGCAATATCTGACGCAGAAAGTCTTCACAAGGAGCTGCTACACCTTAAGAAGACCTTCAGGCAAAATGGCTACAGCGAGAGAGAAATCACGCTGGCCCTGACAAGGGCCGTCAAACCTCAGGCCGCCACACCAAAGGAGGACGATCCAAAACCACTGGCCAGGGCAGGTCTACCCTTTGTCTCCACGGTCTCGGGAAGTCTCAAGAATTTTGAAGAGGTACAACATCGACACCTATTTCTGTCCCTGTAGCTAACTCAGGGACGAATTAGTAAGGGCAAAGGATTCCTGTGGACTCATGACCCCTGGAGTCTACCGGATACCTTGTGAATGCGGCCAAGTCTACGTGGGAGAGACCGGAAGAACCATTAGTACAAGACTAAAAGAACATCAAAGACATCTCAGACTATGCCAGCCCGAGAAGTTGGCCATTGCAGAGCACAGCATCATCTCCGACCACAGCATCCGGTGGGAAGAGACAAAGATTCTCTGCCGAGAGACGAAATTTTGGGAAATACTGACAAAGGAAGCAATAGCGATCCGGCTCGAAAGTCAAACCATCAACCGAGATAGCGGATACTCCCTCAGCAACACTTGGAAACCCATTTTGAGAAACATTAAGGAAAACACAAGGCGAAAAACATCCGACCAATCAGATGCGACTTGACCCCAGGACCAAGCTATATAAGACGGCCAAAACTCACTCACGAAAAACATCCGACCAATCAGACGCGACTTGACCTCGGGACCAAGCTATATAAGACGGCCAAAAACTCACTCACGACAAGCCCTGAAGACGATGGATGACTCGGCCATTGAAACGTCGGTAACTCTACGAACGTGGACCCCGTGGGAGACCCGAATAACCTTGGAAAACAAGGCCCAGATGGTTCCATCAGCCAGGTACGGCTGTACTGTTTTAGGGATGCGAGGTCTGTTCAAAAATTTCCCAAATTTATTATTACAAAAAGATATCACTATCAAATTATTGGTGGTCCCTAAGTGGTATACATCAATACCAATGGCGTTTCCACTTTTTTAAAGTGGAATATTGGCATATATTCAGTTGTTTGTTAATACGTAGTGGAATTCCAATAATTTTTATTACAAAGATTAACAATCTTGAATTTTAGCTAACGTTTTGATAATCAAACTATTTTGTATTCAGATTCAGTTTCCAGCATGATGTGGTGAAAGGAAATACTATATATAAATGAAAATTCATAATTAAAATGAGATTTTAGCACATTTCCTCAAAATAGAGAGTTAATGAATTAATGCATGTTTCAACTTAGAATCATCTTATGGTATGACTCTTACCATGTCATAACAATACAGATTTTGTAGGTGTTGAAACTAGTTCCATAGTCTGAGACTATCTACACAACTGTTTAATAGTGTGGTTCACTTGTTTTGCGATATTTTTGTTTTTCTTCAGTGCAATGATTAGTTTTTCTACTTCATCAAATCTTATCCACAGGTAACATCTTTTATCATCCATTTATTTAGTATTCATGGTATGCAGTACTACACAAGAGCCAAAGGAGGGGTCTCCATTAAAAGATGCCTCGTAATTGCACAAAAATCATTAACTTACAAGAAAGTCATTTCTACTAACTTATGCATCGGAATATCATCATAAATGTTCGAGCTTGAGTGCCCCTCCTTGAAAGCACTTGCCCAACAGCAGAGTTATACAGTGTGTTATTTCTGTCATGCTAATAACCTCAATATTGCCAATGATATTGAAAATCAAAAGCTGCATCCAGATGCTTTAGTTAGCCAATTCATGGCTGCCAAGGCATCTGACCAAAGTGGAGCATCCAACAAGCATTGGTGCCGCCCTAGAAAAAATGAGGCAGGCAACAGGATATCAGTTCTCAATTATTCCGTAAGATTTTAATGATAGACAACATAATGAAAAGAAAATCCTGGCAACAATGGGACTTAACTCAATTGACTGTGTTGTGAGGCAAGGCTTCCATGGTTTCCACCTCACAAAATCCTTGCAAAGGGAAAACTTTAGTAGTAGCCCAGGTGAATACATTATTAAGCGTAGGAACTTTGAATGTTTGGACAACCATAAGGGAAGGAAAATTAGAAAGAGAGAAGCTAACAGTTTCAGGCTTAACTTTGTGGAATTCCTTCATGGTGAGGGTGAAAGAAAGAGAAAAGAAAACTTTGTACTTCCACACACTTTTAATATAACACGAACATTGTTTAGGATGATGATGCACCACATCGAAACCATGGTCGTGTTATATTAAAAGTGTGTGGAAGTACAAAGTTTTCTTTTCTCTTTCTTTCACCCTCACTAGAAAGAGAGAGATGGAAAGAAGAAATAAAAAATGCTTTAGGTCTTCACAAGGTGAGATGCCAGAGGTTACTGGAGTGATAGTCTTGTAATAATAATTTATTTGTACAGCAGACAGGACATCATAGGACAAATTGTATAGGACATCAATGGGATAATCCACACATCATTCCCAAATATAAATACAGTTATGCCAAGAAACTAGTATACACTTAATAAACCTCATAATGAAAGCATAATCCCTTCAATGATCTTTCTTGTATAGCAAAATACTTAAGAGTGAAACAACTTTTTGTACCTATATATAATGCATTCCATGCCACAGAACTAGTTATGTACAAGGTTTATTTGAAAATTATGTATCCATTGTTTAGGATGATAAACACCTTTTCTTCCATTGTGGAATGAAGCAACCAGGAAAGCAAACTCACCATATGTGTAAGCAAAAAGAAATTAAATAAATTATTAATCATCTATGTTTGTTATTTCTCTTTTGGCTTTCTTCTTGTGGATTTTTCTTTGATATTAATTTTAAAACTATAAACAAAATATTATTAAACTTTGCATACTAAAATCATATACATGTTTGAACATAAGTTTGGCAAAAATTGTGATCACTAGCAACAGAAAGATGCTATCAGAGCAAGTGGTTAATACAAACTAAAATAGCAGTCAAGAAATGAAACCAGGAACGCAATCCTCCTCAGCACTTGGTTACGGATACATTTGTTTTCCAAGTCGTTTTTGGGACGAATATTTTTGTTTGTCATGAAACTTACTCGCTGTACGAGGTGCTTACTAAGCAAAGTTCCACTGTACTTATTTAAACTATAGCAACACTAGTCAACCAAATATTCTAATGACTTATTTAATAGTGAAATTTAGTGAATAAATGAGCTTATTTATAATGATTGTATTAAATAACATTTCCTTAGCCATTTAAGGTTTTTTACACTACGGCAACAGTAATAAGAGGGGGAGGGAAATTGAGATTAGTGGAGTAAAAAACCTCTTACGGCTTATGGAAATATTATGTAATAGCCAGCCTAAAAATAGGCCAGGCTGTAAAAAGCTCAATTTATCATTTTGGCATTTATAGATAGATTATATAGCATTTTTTCACACAAAAAACATACTAGTGCCAGTTTCTTTTGATGCATAGGCAACATTATCAGGTATAAAATCTCATATATGGCCAGGAAATAGATTTACTTTTACTACTAAGGGAGGTGAGTTATGAAATGGAATTTAGAGCGGGAAGGGGCAGCCTGGGGTAGGAAGACAAGGATTATGAACGAGGGAGACGAAGAGTTTACAAATGTACTTTGTATGAACAATAATACTTGCAAAAGAGATGAGTACCTTAGATGTCCACTTTCTTATTTCTAATTCTTCCAGCATGTCCATTTTGTGTCACCATTTAGAGGTAAATACATCCGGAATGAAGTCACTTATGGTCCATCTCCCATAGGTGCTTGGTGAAATAGAACTGGATGACATTCACACCAGAGATTTCACTTGTGTTCCTCTAATGGTAGAAGTTGTTCTCTACATCTACATAATACCCCACAAGCCACCGCAAGGGCATGTGGTGGGGGTTGTTAGGTCACCACCCGTAAAAAGTTACAAAATCACACGCAAAATCAACACATGCATGCAAAACTATAGCCACAGTGGCTTATACATTCATGAAAAATCCTTTCATTCTACACATACAAATACAACAAATAATTGCACCACAGGATGCAGTAAGAAATTTATCCAATAACATGCAAGTTACAATTTGAAAAGTAAGAAAGCAAAATTCCACTACCACACGGGCATGTAACAGATAAGGTAGAGCAAGCAATACTGTTAAGAGCAGCAAATTATTTAATGGCATTCTAATGCGAACGGAAAGGGTTTTGACAACAAAACAAATGAGGTTAGTGAAATTGCATGCAATTGAGTAGAACTGATATTCCCTAGATGCCGAGGGCAGAAAGTGGAATTTTTGCTATCTATAACCCTGCAGTTGCTATCCTGTATTATCTGTGGGAAGGAGTCCTCGAGTCTGCTAGTTCTGGCATCTGTTTCCTGAATTTTATATATGTGATCCAAGCGACTGATGTATCTTGGAGTGCAAATATTTTGTAAGACCTCTGAAGTGAAACATACGGATCCGAATTTATTTAGTAAGTTCAACCTAGCATTGAGTCTTCTTTCTTCTAAGGATTCGCATCCCAACTCCATAAGCATTTCAAAGATGAATTTTGTTATATCATAACAGTTTTTAATGAAACAGGCTGCTTGGTGTTAAACCTTTTATATTTCCTGAATGAGGCCTTTCCACTCGGTTCTCATATGCTGCATGCATATTCTAAATGAGGCCTTCCAAGAGCGTGGTAACGTTCCTTGACCTTGGAGTCACTTCTGCCGACAATGCATCTAATTACCAATTTTTTGTATGCTTGCCTGCAGACTAAGTACGAGAGTTCAGTCCCCCAAGTTAAGTCTTTAGTGAATGCAACACCTAGGTATTTTCCCATATCAACTATTTCTAGGTCAACTCCAGCTAATTTTTAAACAAATCCCGTTGATCTTTTAAAGAAATTTACCACCTAACATTTAATAAGATTTAATGACAATCTTCATTTTGAACCATTTAATAGTGCTACCTAGATCCTGTGCTAGAATTAAATGATCCTCATCCCCAGATATCTCCTAATAAATCAGTCTCATCTGCAAACATCCCAATCTTACTTTTCACTGCGTGGTTCAAATCATTAACAAAAATCAAGAACACACTGAAAGAAAGTCTTCAACCCAATTTATTGAGCCCTTGTTAGTACTTGCGACCTTTAATTTATGAATAAGTTTACCATATATACCAAGTTTACCTTGTCAAATACCTTTTGAAAATATGAAAAGATCACATCCACTCGCCCACAACTTTCACCCGATGCAAGTGTGGATAATCCTAATTGGTCTTGTATGACCGGGTTTTCTTGAATCCATGCTGATTGTCACTTAAAAAGTTAATGTTATCAAGGAATCTCATTATGGAACTGACAATTATGCACTCTAAAATTTTGCAATGTATAGAAGTGAGAGATATAGGTCTGTAACTACTGGGGTCCTCCCTGTCACCGCTTTTAAAAATGGGCATTATTTGCATGGTTTCTTAGGCACTTTGCAGTGTAAGTGATTGGTTGAATATAACTTCGAGGTATGGGGCGATGTTTGAGCTAAATGTTTTATCACCCTAGATGGTATACTTTTGGGACCCGGGCATTTGTTGTGTTTAATCTTGTTGAGCAATTTGAGAAATCCTTGTTCATCTGCTGTTTATTTGTCATGGGTTAAGTATGTATTGTTTCTTGGAGTAGGAGATACGCAGTAGCAAAACGTTCATGAAAAAGCTTTGGAAGAATGTACGAGGGTCATCCGGAAAGTAGTACCCATTCGTGAAATAAAGACACAAAAGTAAATATTAACAAACATAAAAAATTTTATTTGAAAGAGGATACTTTAAACTACTTCTCAACATAATCTCCAAGCAAATTAAGGCATTTGTCATAACGTGTGACAAGTTTCTGTATTCCTGCTGCATAGTCCTTCGCCGCCAGCTCATTGAGATACAGGATCACTCCTTCTTTAAGTTCTTCATCGCTGTCAAATCTTTTTCCTGCCAAAAAGTCTTTAAGCTTTGTAAAGAGATGAAAATCTGAAGGGGCCAAGTCCGGGCTATACGGTGGATGGTCGAAAGTTTCCCATTTGAATTGCTGCAAAAGTTTTTGTGTTATCCCAGCTGCATGAGGCCTGGCATTGTCATGAACGAGAATGACACCAGTAGACAATAGACCTCGCCACCGATTTTGTATTGCCCGCCGTAATTTCTTTAATGTTTCACAATACGCATTGGCATTAATAGTGTCTCCACGGGCCATAAAATCAATAAGCAATACACCTCGTCGATCCCAGAAAACGGTTGCCATGAGTTTCCTGGTGGACAGAACTGTCTTGAATTTTTTTGGTTTGTTTGGTGAATGAGCATGATGCCACTCCATTGACTGTCGTTTACTCTCAAGTGATGCATAACAAACCCATGTTTCGTCACCAGTAATTATGCGAGTCAAGAAAGAGTCTCCTTCATCAGAATAACGTCCCAAAAACGTCAGTGCTGCAGCCATACGCTTGGTTTTGTGCTCATCTGTAAGCATGCGAGGGACCCATCTTGCACAAATTTTTGCATAATGCAGATGGTGTTTAACAATTTCATGAACAATTGTTCGAGAAACATTGGGAAAATGCTCACAGATGTCATCAATTGTGACGTGCCGATCGTTCCTCACGAATTCGTCAACTGAGCTCACCAGCTGGTCTGTAATGACAGACGGTCTCCCCGAACGCTCATCGTCGTGTGTGTTCCCCCTCCCCATGTTGAAGTTGCGACACCACCGCCGAACAGACGACTCGTCCATTACATTGTCTCCATACACCTCCTTTAATTGGCGATGAATATCACATGGGCGAACGTTTCTTGCATTGAGGAATTTAATCACTGCCCTCACCTCACAACTGGCGGCGTTCTCAATTTTTTTAAACGTTGTAAACAATCACAGAAACAACACAGGCAATGCTAGCGTCACGCAACTTGGCTCAGAGAAGGCAGACAAGCCACTGAAGCTATCTGACCTCGTCCAGCGGCTACTCACGTCGTCAGCACTTCATGCGGCACGAACGGGTACTACTTTCCAGATGACCCTCGTATTTAGTATGTTAGCTATACCTTCACTGTCAGAATGAATTACATTGTTCAAATCCCTTTGGCAAGTCACGGTTTGCTTACCCCCTTTCACTTCTAAAAAATATAGTCCTCAGTAGACCACGCTGCAATCTTTACATTAATTTGTAAAGGCCACTTTTTTCCATGTTTTTCACTTTATCCTTGGTCCTATTAAAAAACATTCACAAGTTGCTTCCGTTGCTGAATGCAATCCTAAATTTGTCTTTTGGATATAGATTGGCTAATTTTCAGAATGAGTCCATTACATGCAGGTTTACACCAGCAAAATTTTTTTCATCATTACCTCTGAATGAATATATTTAATTTCTTACTAGGTATTCTTACAATCAAGTCAATTTTTCACTGCAGTAATTTTATTTATGAAGCTCTCCAGAAACATTACAATTTGAAAGTAGAATATTTAGCAATCTTTTCAATAATGAAATGCTGAGGTTTTGGGAAATATGGTGGTGGGTGCTGAAGGTAATGATATGGTCTGTAGACATTGTCATCTGGTAATTAAAAAAAATCATAGCCTTTGCTGGTTTTTGAGACAGTGATATCAAGGAAATTGAGATTTCCTTATCACAAGTAAAATTTTAAGGCTTTAAGTGCTCAAAAAATGTCCGACTGTCTCTCTTTACAGCCCACACTGTGAATACATAACTTGTAACAGCAATAAATATATTGCGAAATGTCTGACGACTCTCTGAAAAGGTTTTATTCCGGTTCATCCATAAATAGGTCTGCCAGGAGAGGCAATCAAGGTGAGCCTCTTGCCAATCCTTCCATTTGCTGGTTGTATTCCCCCTTGAATTGTAACCAATTCTGTTCTACATATTATTTAAGGAGGGACACGATCTTTAGAAAAGGGGGTTGAGCACCAGCACTTTTTAGCACTTTCTCTGCCTAAGAAATGCAAACACTGGTGAAGAGGCCTAATGATCTCTTTTTTTATGAACACTGGTACTGTATGCCTTGCTATACCATGATTATGACAGAAGTGGCCACCCTTATGTGGTGAACAATGAACTGAACTGCATATGAACTGCACCTGTCAATTGATGAAAAAGTTTGTGAAAACCAGCATTTTATGATATCTGAAATCTTTAGAAAGTTTTCCTCAGATTTCAACGATTCTGTTGTATGGAACGATGACTGAAAAGTTGGGACTACTTCCATGATTTATGTGTCTCAACGAGGAACTTCCAAAATGCCCTCATCAGTTCGCTGCGAACTTGGGCAGCAGAATTATGCAGAAGGAATTTGAAAACTAGTTCAGAAATATGACAAATGTTTCAACCTATTTGGCAAATAGGTATGAAATTGGTAGACTTGCAGCTTTGAGATGAAAATTTTAAATTCATCTATTCCAGTGTATAACAGAGGTAACTTTCTGTAGAGCCCTCGTATATTGGAACTATGTGAAACCATGCCGAAGGGTGTTAATCCCTTAAGACGACACAATGAAGGCTTTTTGACTACTACATATCCTATTATTTTAACAAGAACAAGTGCTTCACTACATGTGATAACATATTCACAATATGTGAACCATAATTATTGAACTAATGTGAGCCAATATATTTAACCTATGTCAGTAACTTTATTTTGATCTACTCCTATTTCAGAATGGTAATTTTGCTAATGGTCTCAGTAGTATAAACCATGAAATCATGGCAATTGAGACTAGTAAAGAAGGACCACGTAAAGTGCTCATTGTAGCATGCAGAAGAATACCAATGATTATCCGTGATGCTAAAACTGGTAAATACTTGGTCCTTTTGTAAACCTGGAATAGATGGCACCTTCTAGTAGAAATGGGAGGTGCCATGCTGCTTGTGTTGCAATATCATTGAAATAAAAAAAGTTGAATTATTAGCTTTCTGAAATATTTTTTCTCAAATGTGAAAACTCAAGCATAGTTCTTTGCATCTGTGTACTTGCTCCGCTCATTTATGTAAACAACTTTCACCCTAGGTTTACTGCTACGAACGATCAATGAAGAAATGCTGAACACCACAACATACTCCATGTGCGAATATCAAGGATTGGTGTTTGCAGGCACCAGTATGCATGGAGTTGTAGCATGTGATTTCACGGTTTGTTCTTGAAAATTTTATATGCATTCAATATGAAGTGACACTACTTCTTTTACTAGCATAATAAAGTATTAAAATGATCTTTACACAACATTCTCTTGCAAACTTCATAGATATTTATAAGTCTAAATTTAAACATTTTTATTTTTCAACCAATATTCTGATACAAATTCATTAAATCAAAAAATAGACATTGCTGAATAAATTCATGTATGGCCATAAGAATATTAATGAAGATAATATTGTAAACCCTAAAAATCCAGGAGGAATCAACTGCATGAAAATGAGTCTCGACTGATTTTCCGCAAGAAATTTTTCAATGGATTGCTTGTCAAGGGCTTGAAGTTGGTAATAGCATTTGGGGGTATGTAAGGGAAGTTTAGGGCGCAGGATGAAATGCACGAAAAGTGATATTCAAACAAAACATGCACCAAACAAAGGTACATGGAATATGGCTAAAAAGTAATCTTGTTTTGGAATTCATTTTCTGCCTCAAAAACAATAGATTTTATCCTGGCTCAAAAGGGAATTTAAAGGGCTCAAGATTAAATGTAGATTATTTTGAACTTTGATTTTACAGGAATGGCTTTAAAGGCAATATTGTTTCAATTTCACAGTTGATGTAATTTTTTCAGGACAAACTAATGCAATTTACTAAATTTAGTCTCCTTTCAGCCTTCTACATTTCATTCAACAGAGCTCCACTGTTCTGAACCTTCCTAAATAAAACCAATAT
Organism: Hetaerina titia; assembly: GCA_037158775.1. NCBI lineage: Eukaryota > Metazoa > Arthropoda > Insecta > Odonata > Calopterygidae > Hetaerina > Hetaerina titia. The sequence goes on along the minus strand of CM073778.1, from coordinate 19,687,205 downwards.
TTATTTCGTACTCTGCAAAATAGACATCATTTACATAATTACCTTCATTTAAAGAAAATCTTCCAGCCAGCTATTTCTTGTACGTCCATTATTATGTTTAGGCCAAGGGAACCAAATCTGGAGAGAAGTTTGAAGGAGAAGAATCACAAATCTTAATTTTGTGGATACCTAAGCAAGTGAGCTGATGGGTTTAGTGAATCCAGATCTTCCCAGAGACACGATGCACCAATATGGAATGCATAATTATGCAATAACATTAGAGGACACCTAATGAATTTCCTAATTTCTTAAAGAATTTCTAATCTACTTCCCATTCCAAAGGAACAGATTTGAATTCTGCCGATGCAAAATTCCAATGAATTTCTCCATCCTGGGACAACATGATGCTGATATTAATTCCAGTGATTAGGATCAGTTGCATACAGGAACACCACACAGATTCATAAATCTGTAGCCCTCCTTGACCAATCCACACATCCTCCTATCTTCATAACTGGATTCGTTGTTAGATTGTTATGAACATACAGCCCCTCCAGTAATACTTAAGTAAACAGTCCAATGCAAGGTGAACTACTACAGTAATGCCTTTTATTTGCATTTTTCTAGAGACTCCAAGAAAAAAGTTACGTGTGGCTATAAAAAGAAATTTTCACCATTTAAAATGGTCTTTTCTTGACTTTTCTTTTAATTTCCAAGTAGGAAAATATTTAAGTAATTAAAGAAATTTTAACAAGATAGAATATGAGCAACCTCAGTTTGACTAATTCAAACCATTGCCCAGCTTCCAAGTTTTTTAAGAAATTAAAATTTTTTTATTCAATGAATTTAAGGTATGATGAAGTTTTGATACTTTTAATCATATCTAGGAGTCCAACACTTACACTTGGTGTGTCATGGCAGTACAAATGATCCCAGTTGTCAGTCACTAGTTCTCAAATTTTTGTGCTTCACCATGCTTGGGTCAGTCATTTTCATCCCTTATATTTCAATTTGTATGAGATATGAACTCCTAGTTGTGCCAAGTATGTACTTAATAGCTAGAATCTTTTCCTGGTATACTAAAATTATAAGATTAAGTAGCTCACATTTTCATCATTTTTGACACACTATACTGCCCCACCCAATTCAATTTCTTCTCTAAAATAGCTCTCATTGCTGTTCTCTCAAATCGTTTAAAGGTTATTTATATGGAATAATAAAGTCAAAGAAGTTATTATGAAGTAAGTTGTTGGGTTGAGTTGACATGTATTAGCTTTCTAGGGCTTTGAATCACTTATGACCTTTCCCTCCCCACCACATCTAAAACACTGCTCTGTTCTTGTTACCTCCTCCACCCTGCAATACTCTCACCATTTCCCCAAAACCCTCTCTCAAGTGCAACTGAGGCAGCTTGACCAATGAACACAGAAGTATTTTTATCTGCTCCAGCTTTCCAGACATTTCACACTAATATATTTTCATTTCAAAGAATTTCTTATTCACGACCTTAAAAAATCTTGGTTGAAAATCTTCATTTGCCAAATGCAAAAAGATGTATTTGAGGTTTCGCTACCCTTCTCTAAATTTTATCATTTTAATTTCAGAATGGCAAAATAATAAATAACTATACGGGATGTGGCAGTATAGTCTCTGTTAAAGTCAAAAATGATCAACTTTATGCAGCTTGTTATGATGGTAAAATATACATCTATGATCTCAAGGTAAGCTGTAGTTATCAAATTCCAATGCACAATAATCCTTCCAAAATTTGCATGTCATTAATTTCAGTGTTTAACATTTTAGAGTTCTTCACCCAAACACAAAATTGAGGCTAGTACAAGGATGCTCTTGTGTATGGAACAGAAGGATGATATGGTAATTATTCTAGGTTTATTTACCAACTATTCCATGGAATTTTATCATATAAGATTCATTAATTATAGAGTAGTTCCTGAAAAACACACTTGTGATACATTGAAACTAAGTGACCGATGCAAGGTACATGTTAGATGGAATGAAGGAAATGTGATGAATTGAAGAGTAGCTTTTCATAATGTCAGGTGGCATTTTTCCAGGAGAGGCAATGAAATTTATTTTGTACAATTGTATTAACTGGGCTTATCTAAAAGTATGTGTTGGCAGCTTAACAGTTAAATAACGTGTTCCTTCCTCTTACATGATGCGAGATGGCAGTTTGATCACAAGCAAATGCAATATAGAAGAGTTCAGCAGCAACGAGAAACTATAATTTTTTAAACTTTGCAAACTAATTGCAGTCCAAGAAAATTTTGTGGCGACCTTTATTATGTACTGAAAGGAGTATGTTGTTATAAGTATGAAAATTATGAGGAAGAGCTTAAATTTCAATAAGGCTTTTACTCCTATGATTTACTAATTTAATATGCATGTATATGGAAATTATATTGTGCAAGTTTTTTTTATATTTCCTTAAGATAGGTAATTAATATACAGTGGAAGCTTGCATAATGAGCAGAAGATTTTTCATTGAACACTTACCAAACAAGCAGAACTTGACAGGAGTGATTAGTAGCAGGAGACTCCCAGGGTGGTTAAATGCCTGTTGCTTCTGTTTGGCAATCTCTTAGTGCTGCTAGTAATACCATACAACTGAAAAACCCCATAATTATTAAAAACTTGGTAAATTTAAACTTAGTACTTTCAAATAACTTGCATGACAACAATGATTAAACACATGTTGAGTATGACTCATGGAAATCTAGTGAACGAGGTTAAATGGGAACCATGTTTTCCCATTAATCATATACCTTCCCTTAACACTCTTACTTCATTCTCCAAGAATATAATCATTCAGAGGTTTTCATTGCTGTTTGCAAAATAAGTGTCTCAGAAATAGTTGTAAGGAACTTCCAGAGAAGTTGATACATTGTCAAACAAGTATTTGGTGTGACTAGAACAAGTATCAATTATGATTTTACTTGTGAAGTTAAAATAATAATTCAACACCTGTAATTTCCTTCAAACTTCGACAAATGCCACACCATAGAGAGAGGTAGGTGTTGCACGAAGTGTGTGCAACTTACCAGACGAATCAAAATTTCATTAAGAATTGCAGCCCAGGAATGTTTCTTAAGATCTTGATAACTAAATTCCTTTCCTCACACATGATGATTGCAGGGAAAATGAGTTTGTTTTCCATGTTACCACAAAAATACTTTATTACGTATCCTTGGAGGAATGTAGTTTTAAGGATATATTTACAAATACAGGGTCGCACCCAAAAGTGGTAAAACTGATTTTCTCTGATGCGAACAGAGCGGTGGAGTGGGGTCTGCCTGGCTGAGTAAGGTGGAGGAGGCTCTTAGCAACAGACCGATACAAACCTCGGTCGCCTGCAGGCTGTCGCCGAGTGAGGACACCCGTTTTTAGTGAAGCAAGGTTTTTGTCCGCATCGAAAAACAAAATGAATCTGAATTTAAAGCAATGTTATTCCGTGAAGTTTTGTGCGAAACTTGGGAGGAACTGAGACCCTTGATGTGATCAAGCAGGCTTATGGGGACAATGCCTTAAGCCGTTCCTTAGTGGCACAAGTTGTTAAAAGAGGGTAGGGAGCTCGTTGAAGATGACCATCGCTCCGGACGGCCGTCGACGGGAAGAACAGACACGAATGTGGACAGAGTGAGGACACTGCTGAACACAGACAGATGCATAACCAGTGAAGAAATTGCAGACCAGTTGTGTCCGTCTGCATTCAACGTCCAACGGATTATTCCACAGGATTTGGCCATGCGCAAGGATGGTGCCGGAAATTCGTGCCATGGCACGCTTGTCGTCAGACAGCTCCTGGCCAAATACGGCTTTGCGACATTGCCGCACCCGCCCTATTCTCCCGATCTGACACCACCGGTTCTTCTTCATCCCTCTGATGAAAAGACAGCTCAAGGGACGACGTTTTCACTCGATAAAGGCCGTTCAAGAGGCTTCGACTAGGGTCATCAACGGCATCCCCAAAGAAAATTTCCAGCGGGCATACAGGGAATGGGAGCAATGTGATACTAAGTGTGTAGCAGCTCAAGGAGCATACTTTGGAGATTATTAAGTTGATGCAAGTATATCGTCAAAATTCTATAAAAAAATCGGTCCTACCAGTTTTGGGTGCGACCCTGTAGATTGACCAAGATTTTGGTATACATTTGTACTTATACTGTTGGCGGCAAAAGAACCTATATTTTCTTCTTCCATAATTTATGGCCAGTACACTCGCATATGGAATCAATGAGATACTAATAAATTGTCAAGCATGATGAAAAATCTGAGCTCTAAACATACTCTGGTTAAGTCCGTAACAAAAGCGATATTTCCAACCTCTTGCCCATCAGAAATGCTGATCATCATTGCTTTTTAAATATCACTCAAATACCACCATGTAAGTGTGATTTTCATTTTTTGATTCTAACCATTTCTGAATAATGAATATTATAATTTTAGGCTATCAAAAATGAGTAACTAACTCATCATCATGCAAGTTAACTATCAAATCTAAATTCAAAGCCATCACAAACGGGAAATCAATTTACCATCATTCAAGTAAACTATCAGAACTTAATTTCAAGTCAGAGTTGCCAACGTCAGACTTAAGCCTATTATATCAATAATTGACAATTAGATACCGCAATTGAAACCATTTTTCGACATGGGAAAAGATTTTCAATGGAAGGAGAGGAAAAATTTCAAGGAAAAAGAACTGCCGGCTTTCTGCCATTATGTTCACCAAATAAAATGCAGTGCGTTTTCAATTCATTACTAAGCATGTTATTAATCATTTCTCAATCTTATCTAATTAGCTCGGAAAAACCACTGTCCTACACAAACCTATTATATCACTTCCAGTGGAGAAGTTAAGCAATTGAACATTTACTTACTATGGGTGAAATGTTAAGTTATTCTAATTCCCTCATTTCTTTCAAGATTTTTGCAGGGGATGTCAGCGGGAAACTGAAATTTTGGAAAATACCTGCATCGGAAACCATGAAGAGAGGGACTTCGTAATACAGTGAAATATGGACCATAAGACTGCCTCAAGAGTATTTATAAAAATTAATTTGCGTACGATTCACCTACTTTCAAGGTGAATGTGTACAAAGGTTTCCTTGTTCGTTGTTGATTATATTTTTTTGGATATCTCTAAAAGCCATTTTTTAAATTTGAACCTTCTAGAGGTCGTGAATCGATTTGGCAACCTTTAACCACATTGTTCAACCACGATGAACCAGATTTTGGCCATTATTCAATCTTTGTTCTGGAAGGTTTACATGTACAGATTTGACCATTTTATTCAGTTAAGCGTCTCTTTTAAGTATTTCCATGGAAGCTATTAAATGATACCTAATAAGAAAATTGCTGATGGTCTAAGACTCGCTGCACCAGGTAATTTCTGCTGTACTCGCAATATTATTCCTGCTGTTTTATGGAGTTTTTGTAAATATTTTTGTAAGCTAAAATGAAGTACCTCAAATACATGATATACGATCATTCCAGATGCCTGGGGCCATGGTCCTGATCCTTTATATGCGTGCAAAACGCTTGCAAATACTAAATCGTAAAATTTGGTGTCCACCTCTCATGACTAGATTCTTTCCTTACCAAATGCAGATCATTCAGAGTAAAACTCGTTTTGTTAAGTCCTAAAACGTTTACAACTAAAAAGGTAATTAAGCCAAAGGAAAGTGCTTTTCCAAGAGGAATCACGAGTGAGGAGGGCTAAGTATACTACTCAAAATAGAATGCTCCAGGACAGAAAGTAACAACCTCCTAGAAACTAAATGCTAAAGCCATCGAAAATAGATACCATATCCTTACTACATGGGAGGTCATTAATTCCTTCGAAAATCTTCGAGATGGCACTTGCAGTAATGGGAAAGGTTTACTTTCAGGAACACATTATACAGGTGTTAAAATTTCAGCTATATTGACCCTGTGCTTACGATGTCATGAGTAAATGAAGCACCCAAACATATTTAAGCTGAACCCCAAAAAAAGCTATGTAGGATTGAATTCATGCCTCTGGTCCCGTGTTTGCGAAAGTTTAGTATCCAAGAAATTCGTTTAAACATTACTTCATTCACAATGACCATCTAAGACTCCATAGGGAACAACCTTCTCTAAAATTACCGGCAAACCGAACATTTGTTCAAACAAGATAGTTGAAACCCTAGCCACATTCAAAAATTCAATTATGGGTAAAAAATTGTGCAAATAAAATTGCAACATTGGTTTCAAATTAGTTTTCAATTGAGAACAAATGCAATAAAGAGTGTATTCAGCGAATGATGAGGTCTCAGGCGTGATGTGGTGGAAGCGTAACATTAAAACCACAGGTATTGCAATTTTCCACTAGATATTTTATTTCGACACTACCGGTTTCGATGTTTTCACATCATCAGGTGGACACCTGATGATGATGTGAAAACATCGAAACCGGTAGTGTCGAAATAAAATATCTAGTGGAAAATTGCAATACCTGTGGTTTTAATAAAAGTGTATTCAGCGGCTGGTTTGGCACTTTTCAATCATAATCGGAAACACTTGTTGACAAGTGACCATTCCTATTCCCTATCTCTGGGTGTCACTTCTACACCTAGCAATCGGCAAGCAGTCTTTGTCCAAGCAATCCTCTACTTCGAGCATTCCCCTTAAAAGTTACATTTGGGTGTTTTTTTCCCTTCACTATTGCTTTTCAGATCTTTCGATTTTTTGTTAAATTAGTGCCAAATTAATTCATGGTTTTATTAAGGTTTGCTGAAGACCTATTTGAACCTGGAGCTTCCAGCAAGCATAAGAGTTCTGTAAATATAAAACTTTTTAACAGCATTTACTGTGACCTCTATATGCGTTCACTTTGGAAAATTTTGATGCAGTTTTCAGTGGACATTAATGGTTAAATTTAATCAAATAGCAATTTTAAATATACATTCTTAATTTCCATATTGTGGAAAATATAATTTTTAATTTTTTTTAAATACCATCTTCATTTCCAAAATTGTGGGAAATATAATTTATAATTTGTTTTAAGGTAGTAGCAATTACAATCCTTTCAAAACCAACAGGGACAAAGGAATACAAGTTTGAATGGTTATCAATTAAGAAAATTGTCAAGAGGAAATTCATTAATTTCAATATCCCTTTTTTAAGATTTCGGTTTCTTGTATAGATAATAATAGGAGCACTTATAAGAAGAGACCAAAAAGACCATACGGTGGATTTTCTTATGCTCAACATAATTTAAGAGAGGAAATAAAACTTGCATAATTTTAAATAAATATGACATTTTTAAAGTTTTATTTTCAGTATCTTAGAGGCTTTGAAGATCCTCTGCTCCCAAAGTACACAAACGGGTGAGATCACCACCTTTGATACACCAGTACCACCATGTATCACACAGTAGTATGATTTTGGACAGAACAAGCAATTGCAGGAGGCGATTACTGAAGTGTGTTGAGTCCATGCTACGTAAATTTGTCTGGCAGAAAAGGAATTAGCTAATCAAACATCACCATTACATGAACAAGAAGGGCAGCAACTTTCATTTCACATCTTGATAAGTGCACATATCCACACTGGAAGGATCAGAAACTGGAAAGATTGACGTTGGAATAATACAGTTTTCTTGGGGGGTTTTGTTCCATGTGGGCATTATCAGGTTTAATTAGGTTTCCAATTGTCAGAATGGGATTATTGGAATTTTAAATGCCCCCTTCTTGGAGCCAAGAATGATTTCTTATAATAAACTTCAGGAATTGCACTCTTCTGATACTCCAGAATTAAGTCTGCTACTAAACCTACATGTACCAATCTACTATAAAATCGTTTTGAATGTTTCTATAAAATTATTTTGAATTTTTTAGAGCAAATAAATTATTTGTATAGACCACGTAAGAAACTTGTCAATTGACAAACCAATGATCCTGTGAAGGGGACAACTTTTAATCGAACAGTATGTACAAGAAGATTATTTCAATATTTTTATTCCGAAGTTTTAAGCCAACAGAATCTTCAGTCAAGTAAAATGAAATGGTAATGCAAATTATGCATTTCTAAAATTATTTTACACAAAAAGGATGTCAAGGCACGGAACATATTGAGTGCATGGATAATTTATGCAAGTTTACTTATCTCAGTGGTTAGAAAACTGCAAAAATGTATGTAATGTAAAAAATGTAAGGCACACGCTTTGATCAAATATGAAAGGGAATTCCAAGGAAGTGACAACAGAAAAATAAAAGGGGTGAAATGATCATGAGACAAAAGATCTGAGCACGAGAGGAATTATCAGCGAGAAGAAAAAGGGAGATGAGAGAGAAAGCCTACAATGATTGTAGAATATAATATAACCATGGCAATAGCCTAGACCAATTGAGGTCCTATTATCCACATGATAGACCTTTAGTACTAAAAACAAACTTATGCCAAATACTCGGAAGAGTTTTGATACTTTCCCACGATTTTTCAGCACCAATTCTGGCCAGACGTTGCCGACGTATCTCCCAAGACATCCCATGCAATTAATCATTCACAAAAAATTTCTTCATTCACAGAAGGAAACTCCAATAAGAAATGCCATAAATGATGCCTATTAAGGATTCTTAAGATTTTTTCACCTTAGGCTTCATATTTTAACGGTGTTGCTAGGCTACCTTTCGTTATTTTAAGTTATTACTCTCAAGGCAAACAATCTGCACACAATCAACATTAGGAACCTTTTACCTTAAGAATTGGGGGAACCCATCCAAGATGGAGATAAGAGCATAAGCCGTAGAAGAGACTAGAGCAGTTAACTGCACCACATAAAAACAAAGGAAAAACCATGGACCCATATATTGACTTGCTGGCAGTAAAAGGGTTAAATGCATTTACATATGATGTACAATGTTTGGGCCATCCAATGGAAGTGACTACCAACCTTCACTAAATAGCCTAAGCAACTATTAAAAACTGGCAAAATATTCACATCAACTTTTAAAATTGCCCTGTAGTTGCGTCAAGTGCTGTCATTTGTGTGACTGTCCAGTTTAAGTTTCTGCAGTCTGCTGTGCCTAGAAATTTTCCATTCTTGAAATTGATTTTTAGCAGTTAAGGCAGGGGGGGAGTTTAACTTTTAAAATGCGTTTCCCTATTCTAAAGTCACACCTGTTGTCTCTGGAACATTTTACTGTCCATCATTAAAAACTTGCCAGCTGCAATTGTCAAAAATTAACTTATGAGACATCAGCATTTCATTGAAGGAAGAAGATCCCTTGAATATGAAGGACAAGTATCAATGAAAAGAAAAACTGACCAAAACCTATGCTTAACTTAGGACAATTGCTAAACTTAGGTTTAGCTAACATCAAATGCATCAAGACTCCCTTTCGGTGGGAAATCGCAAGATCATTAAACTGAGTACAGGTTTATCTTACATCAAAAGCATCTAGACACCCTTTCAGTGAGAAATCATGATATCATGAAACTGAGTACACTGCTCTCCAAAGTTTGTAATTGCCACCTTTCAAGAACAATGTACTAAAACCCATGATATCTGAAACAATCTTAAGATTTGACAACCACAACCAGATAAACAATTCTCATTATTCTCGATCTTAACGGTATTTAATTACTTCATAAAATGACAGCCTCCTAAGAATAAAAAATTTAGAAGTACAATGATATAAATTTGTTACAATAAAATACAGGTTCTTACCCCTCTTGATGTAGATGAATATTATACACATGCTAGAACAGTCGTGCTTACATCTTTTCGAGGATTTTACTTTCACATCTGCAGGTCGTGTGTCCATCTTTTTCTGAAGAGACCTTTCACTTGGCACAAAAATCACATTAATTACAGAGTGATTCTTGAATAATGCTTTCCAAGTAATGTTGCACTGTAGCATGTCTGAAAAACATTAGGGAAAATGTGTAATCACTTGCATTTTAAGTGTTGCTAGTGATCACACATTTTTCCTAACTTGCCTAACAGACTGATGTAGCAGGTACTCGACCAAGATTCTCTTTCCTTGTCACTCAATTATGAGATCAATCTTAGACTTGCCCTCTTTTCATCACATTAATTGAAATATCACACAAGTTAATTAATTTAAAATGTTTTGCTCACTAAATATTCACAAAATTGAAAGGCATGTTCAGGAAATCAAATAACAGATGATGAAAAGAAGATTGCACACAAGTGACACGCAGTAACTGTCATGGCTTGCAGAGCATTGATGGCAGATTGGAAGATTTCATGAGGCCACAATTCTCAGTACACAGTACTTGGAAATTATAAAATAAACTTTCAAAGTTGTGTGTACCGAAACTGTGGTCAAACCATTCTCCGTGTTGGAATACCTAAACATGAAACAATATTATCATCTCACCATTCTCCGTGTTGGAATACCTAAACATGAAACAATATTATCATCTCAGCATTCTCCTTGTTCGTGTTGGAATACCTAAGCGTGAAACAATATTACCATCTCAGCATTCTCCTTGTTGGAATACCTAAACGTGAAACAATATCATCTCAGCATTCTCCTCGTTGGAATACCTAAACATGAAACAATATTTCCTCCCAATTGTTAAAGCTTCATCAAAAATTCTTCTCCATTGATTACTACTATGAAAATTGTAGTCCAAAACATCTAGTTATGCAAACAGTTTTAATTTGCAAACAGTTTTAATTTGCAATAGCCTTTGTTTCTGGAAAACCACACCTTTCAGTTTTATTTACCTTTATTCTCATCCCATTACTTATATCTCACTGAAATTCTGATGCATGGTTAGTTGGAATAGTTTCCAACCCCTTGGCTGACAAACCAGAATATCGAGACAACCCTCCTTACTCTTCTTCATAACACTTCCCATTAATAATCACTAATTACCAACGCCAAACTCGATGCCACTTTATAGTTGAGCATACAGAAATCTTTAATGCAGTGACTTAAGAACACCATATTTGCGAAGTTTGTCATGACTATTGACTTGTTCACCAGCCTTTCTTTAATTCTAATTACCGATAATAGTTTTTCGCTTTGTGAATGACATTAACTAATTTCAAAACAGGCTATTTTACAGAAGCTTTAAAAAAGATTTTATATTAAAGACTTACTTGATATATGATAACAGAATGCATCCTCTATTACTATTACTTTCAATGAGATGATTTTTATAAATGCATAAATATATTATCAGAAATCACTACCATAATGCACAAGAAGAAGTGCCCCAGTGTGTGAAAAAATGACAATTAGAAAAGTTAACCAAGTAGCCTAGAATACAGAAATGACAATGCACCCATCTGAAAAAAGGACAAAAGTTAAGAAGTAATACTGTTCGTGTTATCAACCAATATACTTTAGAACCACAGTTCAGAGGCATGAGAGGGCCAAATTAAAATTAGCTCCATTAAAATTCAAGATTGGTAATTGGGAATTAATATTATTCTGCAACTAGCTTCCTTTGTTGTAAATATGATCACATGCATTCCCCAACTGAAAATACATTTTATATAATTCAGCATAAAGCTTGTTTAAACAAGGTCTTTTGAAATAATTGAAATAATAGTTTTAAATTAATAAAAATACCAGCATTAGGCTTCATTCTACAGTTTCTTGGCAAATACGCAAATCTAATTATTAAAATGCTAAGTTGCAGCATGACCTTCATGTATTACGAAACAAATAATTACGTACCTCCCATTCCAATACTGGTTCTTGATTCTGGGAACAAAGTTATCTTCCTACATTTTTATTCTTACCATACAGTTAGGAACTACCCCAAAGGTAGACATGCAATGAAGATTCAATGAAAGTTTAGGCATATGGTCAATGTGCAAACAGTAACCTAGTACATCAAATATAGTAGAAGAATGAATACTTATTAAAATATGTAATGTATCCATGCATATTTCAAGCACGCAGCACAATTCAAAGATTTTGACAAGCATAGACGTAATTCAAATACATCCTACTCAAACAGCAGTAAATTTGAAATCTGCGATCCCTTACGTTATGCTACTGCAATGTAATTGACTATTGACAGACAAAGAAATACAAATAAAAAAATTTTAAAACTTGTTATGGTATTAACAACAATCAATACGTGTCATTCGAGAGAATTATATGTAGCTTTCAGAATGATAAGTATTGAGGGTTGGCAGCCACCATAAAAACACCTTGGTGTTAAATGAAGTCTTATGTACTCCATTGTGTTATGAAAACACCTTTAGTGCTAAATTGAGTCCTTTTACTCCATTGAGCTTTGTTGCTGTAAGCTAATTCTTAATGAATAACTGCATATCAAAAAACTGCATATCAAAACCCAGGACATTTCATTCTGGAAAAATTTCTTGAAAGTTGCCATCATGGCAGGCATTGCTCATCCATCAAATTTCTGTTCTGGAGCAGAGCACAATTGCCTGTATGGAACACTCCAAATATTACATCAACTTGCGAGTGTTTAATGCAGGAGACTGTGCTTGCAAACACCATGAAAAATGTGAAAACTTGATCACAGATTCGAAGTACTGACAGGGTCCGAATATTCTTTACTCTATTCACATTTCATGTAAGTGGTAGATGTTGTGCAACACTGATGTAAATCTGCTGGAACACACAGCTCAACAACCTTAATACAACACTCAAAGTGAAACAAAGACAACACTCTGATTGTTGTATACAGGAAATTGTGCTATGCACATAATTCAAATCTTGTACATTCTGGAATATTTTTCCTTTTGGCCTAAATTCCATAATGATTACAAATCTAAAAATAAACCTACAGTTGAATTCATGCTCTGGTATGAATAAGAAAAGTGATTTTCTGCAAATGCATTGGAATAAGCAACAAATCAATATTCGAAATATCCTAGTGTCAAATCTTGTAATGAAAACAGAACAAGACTTCCAAATATCCAAGCATTAATGCTTTTGGCAAAAACAGCACCTCTCCTCTCCATGCAAATAGCCTCGTTCCAATCGAGATCATTACACGCTGCACACGTCCAAATCCAGCATTTCCAATTTACTGCTGCTGATGCATATTGTCATGATTAATCAGGCAATTTTAAGAGAAGGTAGAGGGAATGTCCTAAAATCAGCACCTCTCCTCTCCATGCAAATAGCCTCGTTCCAATTGAGAACATCATTAAACAGCTGCAGACGTCCAAATCCAGCATTTCCAATTTACTGCCGCTGATGCATATTGTCATGATTTATCAGGCAATTTTAATAGAAGGTAGAGGGAATGTCCTAAATCTCCATCTGTTGCAAATGAAATGATGAACGTGATCCACGATCCTAAACAATAAATACCTTATTTTCATTGAATGAACCTTGTGTGTACAAACTTTCCTTTTCATGAAATACATTACTGTGCTTTACATATTTTTAAATTTCTCTCGAATGAATCACACAGTTGCTTATTACAAAGAATTCATGCATTTGACAATTGCTGAATATCATTAATGGTGATGATTGACGTGACGTGCTTGGTACCTATAGTTATAAGATGTTAACTTAATTCCTTCAATATCCGCATCATTAACCTTTATGTCAACTTGTTACTTTTCATTCACAAGGATGATTATTTAAAAACAAATTTTCTCTCAATTTTTATGAGCATTAAAATACAATATTTTGTATTACTTTCTGTCCTACCTTCTATTACAATTGAATCTATTATTAATAAACCATATTATGCCAGTTTTTCTCATCCTTTCTTTAAACGATTTAGATGTCCTTCAAAACTTAATTTCGATATTGCATCTGTGGATTTTAATAATTATCTGTTAATTTTATCTTGTGAATTATTTTAGAATTAACCTAGCAGCGATTTTTTTCTAAATCAGCAAAAAAGTGCTGAAAATTCATCAAATTGGATTATACATGATATTTGACAATAGCAAAAAAATATATAAAATCTGTGCAATGCCACTGAAGGCCTCTATTCACAATGAAACCTTTGATACAGCAAGGTTAGAATTTCCACAAGGGTCAAAAATGCCTCAAAAATATCATTTCATGAAATGTTGAATGCTTAAAATATATCTTAAACAACATGGGGCATTATTTAAAAACTTAATGGGCCAAATCCAAGAAGTAAAATTACCCAAATACTTTAGATGCAAAGTTGTTTTTAGCTTTCACAGACTAATGCTAATTTTCCACTACATGCATTAAATCATGTTGATTTTTAATTATTTCATCCACACGCACTATGTGCTAAGCCCTTCTCTGAATAATTTCCATTTTTTAGTAGTCAATACGTCATTGAAAATTTCTTATATGATAACGGCAAAACACTTATAAGTAAAACACAAAATAATTTTAAAACTTTTAAAACATGAAATACCAAATGAACCTAACAATTGCTTGGTTCCTACCTAAAATTATCGAATCATGGTATTAATCAAAGATCAGTATTCATCAAAGATCAGAATTACTCCTCAATAGTGCGACCTAGTCCACTGGGTGTTAGTTAGTGAAGAGTCGACCTAGTCCACTGGGTGTTAGTTAGTGAAGAGTCGACCTAGTCCACTGGGTGTTAGTGAAGAGTCGACCTAGTCCACTGGGTGTTAGTTAGTGAAGAGTCGACCTAGTCCACTGGGTGTTAGTTAGTGAAGAGTCGACCTAGTCCACTGGGTGTTAGTTAGTGAAGAGTCGACCTAGTCCACTGGGTGTTAGTTAGTGAAGAGTCGACCTAGTCCACTGGGTGTTAGTTAGTGAAGAGTCGACCTAGTCCACTGGGTGTTAGTTAGTGAAGAGTCGACCTATTCCACTGGGTGTTAGTTAGTGAAGAGTCGACCTATTCCACTGGGTGTTAGTGAAGAGTCGACCTATTCCACTGGGTGTTAGTGAAGAGTCGACCTATTCCACTGGGTGTCAGTGAAGAGTCGACCTATTCCACTGTGTGTCAGTGAAGAGTCGACCTATTCCACTGTGTGTCAGTGAAGAGTCGACCTATTCCACTGTGTGTCAGTGAAGAGTCGACCTATTCCACTGGGTGTTAGTGAAGAGTCGACCTTTTCCACTGGGTGTTAGTGAAGAGTCGACCTATTCCACTGGGTGTTAGTGAAGAGTCGACCTATTCCACTGGGTGTTAGTGAAGAGTCGACCTATTCCACTGGGTGTCAGTGAAGAGTCGACCTATTCCACTGTGTGTCAGTGAAGAGTCGACCTATTCCACTGTGTGTCAGTGAAGAGTCGACCTATTCCACTGGGTGTCAGTGAAGAGTCGACCTATTCCACTGGGTGTCAGTGAAGAGTCGACCTATTCCACTGTGTGTCAGTGAAGAGTCGACCTATTCCACTGGGTGTCAGTGAAGAGTCGACCTATTCCACTGGGTGTCAGTGAAGAGTCGACCTATTCCACTGGGTGTCAGTGAAGAGTCGACCTATTCCACTGGGTGTTAGTGAAGAGTCGACCTATTCCACTGGGTGTTAGTGAAGAGTCGACCTATTCCACTGGGTGTTAGTGAAGAGTCGACCTATTCCACTGGGTGTTAGTGAAGAGTTGACCTAGTCCACTGGGTATTAGTGAAGAGTCAACCTATTCCAATGGGAGGGCCTTCCTCATTCCTTCCGAACATCAACGAGTCTTGTCACCAACTCAACATAAATGTCACAGTCATTCCTTCAGAATATTTCAACCATCACTAGCTCAAGTGAATTAAATGGAATTACCTCCATTATAAATCTGATGATATTTATGCTATACTTTCTCATTTTCCCATCTCATGATGATATGAAGCTGTCTCGTATGTAAGTATGCACTTTTTTAGCACAATACAATTAGAGTAACCTGAACAAAAATACCAAAAGCATCATTAAGCATTTTACGAGTTATAAGTTACCATATATTACCAGCTGCCCACTTCCATTTCAAATGGTTGCTGTTGGCATTATTTGATACATTTAGAGCGACACCTGTCAGGTTTATTAAATTACACCAGGCAGATGAAGCTCTAAACACCCAAAGAGGCCATTACTGCACCTCCATATCTGCTTTGGACAAGATCTTTATCATTCCATTTTCAGAGGTGTATCGGTAATCATGATCTTTTAGAATTGTGATTGTCAGGTTCTGATAATTTACCTAACATGCACATCTCTAAAACCTCAAAATACCTTGGAATCCATATATCCTTCATAACTGGAACAAAATACTGGAAGAAAAAAATCGACAATCATTAAGTAGGTCATCCTAATTAAAAATAAAAAGGGAAAATCCAGGCATATATCTAGCAAGAACGATGCTACAAGTAGTACAAGTACATAGGTACAAGTAGTGCATGATGAATCGAGGAAAAAGAAAAATAAAATTCTCAACATACAGTAAAGCCATACATTAAATTAAGAATATGAATCTTTCTGCAGCAACTAAATAAAATAAGTGGGTTCTTCAGTCCCTTGAAAGTCCGAAAATCCAAGAGGTCTCTATCCACTTGTATCCAAACACGATGAGTTTTAGTAAGGATCACCTCTCACTAATACTGCTAAGTTACAGCTATATCCATTTCATTATTTCAATTTCATTGTTTATACGAGCAACAAACGTGTTTGTTTAAAAAAATGGAAAAATTGAGTGCTGTGTAGTGAAAAAATTCTAGTTAAAAGACAACACCGAAAGATATCAAAGCAGAGTTGGATGAAAACCATGGCAAATCTGTTCCTTTGTTTGTGTCTGCCATATCAGAGTATGATATAACACTTTCGCATGCTATCTTATGACCTCCATATTTTGTTTAGCGTGGGTCGTGGTGGTCCAGTGGGTAGAGCGTTGGACTACTGACCGGAGGGTCCCGGGCTCGATTCTCGGGCAAGGCACTCTGGGCACCCGCAGCTCCACCGAAGCTAGTTGATTTTTTGGGTATCCGATCATCCTGGGAAACCATTACCGGCACAGGGAAATGAACTGCTCACAGGGAAAGGATCTACGTGTGCGAATATTCACACGCCGTCGGGCTTGATACATGGGGAGCACATCTACTAAACCGACCTTTGGGGTGATTACTGTGTTTAAGGTTATTATGTTTAGCCCTCTTTTTTTTGGACTTGATTCGCTTCCTGGAGGCTTGCTAAATACTTGGAACTCGTCTCGTGGAATATCTTAATGGTAAACAATCAGGGGTTTTATTTTTAAATCACAAAATTAAAAAACCTGTTGCAATAGCTAACCCTCAATATCTGCAAGCTCTGAAGTCACCAATAGAAGGTTCCCTGCTATCTTTAGTTTTAGTTTGCTCTGTTTCTATGTTTAATAGCACTGCGGACGCTGGTGCTTTCAAAACTTGTGGCCACCCAAACCTTCTTTCCTGAAAAGCCTCTTTGCTGGGCATTTATCCCAGCCTCTTCCTTAAATGTCAGCAGAATTTTTTTTCCATACCAAAAATGATTTTCTAATAAAATAGCGTAGCCTTGCAATCACTTTTCATTTATTAACATTAGAAGCAACCTTTCAACATCATTGAGAATGAGCAACATTGCATAGATATTCTTGTCACTCTTTGAAGCATTCTTCTAGTTTTCTGTCATTTTTGATGTTAGTGCAAATCGTTTACGTTGATTAATTGTACGTGCATACTATTTCAGCAATGCTCGCACTTTGGTCTTGTTTTTCATATTTTACTTTTAGCTTCTACTTGTTACTTTACTCTCGAATGACTCTTCTCATGGCTTTTCTTTGGGGGCACTTTCAAAACTATTGAGCTATATATTATTATATTATTATCACTCATAGGAAAAATACCAGCCTTAAACAAAATGTTAAAAAATGGATAACAGTTGGCATCAAGGTCGCCCTTTTCTTGTCTGTGGTCTCTGGGAGCCAAAACTTTATTACTCTACAGGCGAAAAGAAAACGGCTTCTTAGGATAGTGACAGGCCACTTTGCATGGCACTTGGGAAAATTTTCTTGAAGTTTAGCAAGATTATTGTGAAACATTCTTTAGTGAAGCTGGTTAAAAATTACTATTAAGGTGATGCTCCCCTAAATAATAAAAATAGTATAACAGAAATAATAATAAGTAACAAAAATATTACATCCTTTCTATTAAAACTTGCAATGGAAAGATTAAACAAGGTTAAGGCATTTATCAATTTTAAGATCTTATGTACAATCAAACCATACCCTCAATTGTAAAATAACTAATAAAAACTGGAATATGGAGAAAATATTCTATACTTTCTACAAAACTTCAACTTTCCTTGCCATGCGAATAGCAGATGAGGCTAAGAAATGTAGCAATGTTAAGGTCGCATGCCCATGCAAACCCTACCCTAAATTGTTAAATACGGAATAATTACTACGAGAATATATTAGAAGAGTATATGCAGTTAATTAATCAAGGATTTACCTGAATTAAAACGTGTAATGTGAGAATAATTTTTCATAAATAAATATGGTGGATCCTAAATGTCAATAATGGAAGATGGGAAAAATGGGCGAGTCACAGAACACCTACTACTGCAGTGCCAATTAAATGTCTCTGACCATACACACACATTCTACAGGATAATGACTGAAAAGAATGCTTGACATGACTTGAGACTTTGACATGACTGTTACTCCTTTGAATATCCAATGTGGAAATATTTTTTTTTAATTGTTTGCACAGGGAACTAATTGCGAATTTACAAGTTACACAGGTTACACTAATGGGTTCAGCAGGAAGAATTTTGGTTCACTGAAAATTTCTCTTGCACCAAAAATTACACTTACTCAAGGAAACAGGACAAGGAAACAAATTAACTGGGCAAGGAAAAACACCTTGCACTGGAATGAGCTATACAAGTATTTTGAGCCTATGCAAGTTTTCAAATTTCTTGATTCAACCCTCACCTTGACATTATGAACTCAGTGCAAAGGTAATAAAAGCATGCCGTTTATTTCCTTGTGCCCTGACAATGTTGCTTCAGTCGGGGCAGAAGGACGGGGCAACCTTCAATGCAATCTTACATTGAAGGGTGACTGATTACACAGGCCAACAGTGTTTTTGGTGCCGGAGCTTTTAATGTTGATTTAAAGAGCAATTGGGGTGCTGAATCCAATTATAACACTAGTTTTTTCCTATCAGCTATAGTTTTCAAGATATAGATATGTTGTTACTTACGTAAAAAAACCTTCTACATGGTGATATGGGAATATTATACTAATAACACAGGCCAACAGTGGTTTTGGTGCCGGAGCTTTTAATGCCGATTTAAAGAACAATTGGGGTGCTGAATCCAATTATGACACTAGTTTTTTTATCAGCTATAGTTTAAGATATAGATGTTGTTACTTACGTAAAAAACCTTCTACATGATGATATGGGAATATTATATTAATAATTATCTCATTGGCCTATAATATAGAAATATACATAAAACTTATTGACAGTTTATTGAAAATGAAAGGAACACCGCAGAGTGGTTATAAATTAGTATACTTATAGATTTATTTACCTTTGAAAATTATTTTCCGGAATATATCAAATATTAAAACAACTAATCGTAAGATGTGCCATATCTAAAAAAGTAGAGCTGTTAAATAAAAACGGATTTCATATTTGGATTCAGCTCTACAAATATAAAAAAATTGGCAGCATTTCATAGCATGCTACACAGAGCACTCAGCATACCACTGTCTAACGAAGAACTCACTAAAGAAATATCCCTCATCAAACAAATAGCTATCAATAACGGCTACACTGAGACATTAATTGACACATTATTAGACAAAAAACGAAAAAAGTTAGCCATAAAACAGTTTTACACTCCCCCTCCACCCACCGATAAAGAAAAATGGCGACGTATTAGATATTTAGGTCCTACCTCCGGAAAAATAGGCAAACTCCTTAAGGACCTCAACATAAGACCGGCATATTACAGTGAAAACAATATGAAGAACCTGCTCCCCAAAGTGAAGGACTCCACTAACAAGTTGGACCAAAGTGGAGTCTACAGCTTGGAGTGCGCGGGACTGCGCGGCATCCTACATAGGACAAACGGGAAGGAGCCTCCGCGTCCGGGCAGCGGAACATCAGCGGGACTTCAGTACCAAAAAAGGGAATTCCCAATTTGCAGCTCACCTCATCAGCGCAGGCCACAACGCAGACTTCATACCAAAGCTACTACACAAAGAGGAGAAAGGAAAGAGGTTGGACATCAAGAAACAATTGGAGATCTTAACCGCCTTAAGGGAGAAGAAAACATTAACAAACGACCACCTCTTTCCCTTCCATTCCCCTCCCATTCCTGGACATTCCACAACTCATCCCCAATGACGCCTACGGCCATCTACCCCCCCCTGCGAATAATGTCCCTCCATAATCCTTCCCTAGCCCCCGCTACTCACAGTCAACCACTCTCACTCACTCTGACCGCCCCCACCCAGGCAGCGCGTCCCGCAGTTTCCCCCCCCCCACCCACCCAACCCACACCAACTTGGACTAGTATATATGTGTGAAAAAAGAATATTTTCTTTGTACGTTCCTGAAGATGCTACAGTGTAGCGAAACTAGTAGAAAATAAATAAGTTATTTTATGTGGAAGGTGCAAAGTTATTTCCAAACTCCTGTTCGTAATGGATTTCCACAAAGTCTCGGCCTCAACCATCAGTCTCTACAAATATAGTTAAAATCATCACAAAGATTCCAGACACCAAAAAAATTTTTTTTTGTAGGCCTGTGTTATGCATGACAATACATCATAATCTTTTGAATACTTTACCTGGTCATCTGGTGATCTTCCTTATTCCCATAGAACAAAACCGTCGATCAAATTATTACATAAATTGTTTAAATCTTTCCTTGTAAGTATTCACTCAGGAAAGGGGTAGAATAGTTTTGCAGGTAAGGTGTGTTCCAATCAACAATTTTTTTACTAAGAAATGAATTTTTTTTGTATTGTGTGCCCGGCATTTTACCTTGAATTTATGACCATTCCTGCCCAAAAAAATTGATTTCCCGCCTCGTTCCTTAGTTTTGGCTAAGTTTTCTCTCCCTTCAGAATGTGGAATATTCCACTTAGTCTACTTATTTTTCTTCTACTTTGAAGAGGTTACCAGCCCAGCGTTTTTAATATTTGTGACCCACACTTCCTATCCTCCTATGGTTCCCCAGCACATATCTGGAAGCCTTTCTTTGGACCTTTTCCAGTCCAGCCCATATGCCCTTCTACGCGCGGAAGCCATAAGATGACGAGTACTCTAAAACTGGTCCTGATAAAATTGATCCACCTTTTGTAATGGGCAATATATAAAAATTGAACGTTTAAAAATGATTGCGCTGTTTGCCATAAGCCATACGAAAAAGATGACCAGAATTAAGGTTAAACAGTTTTAAGGCTTTATTTTTTTATTTTAAAGTCCGAAAACGGCACTCTTTGGCCGTTACATCGGACTTTTAACAGCGACAACAATGGAGGATTAAAACCACACAAGCCCTAGGTGGACCGTTGGATTGGCAGACGAGGACGTTACCTCGCCGCCACCGGGGCCGGCAACGCGTTTAGCATCAAGATAATGCACCTGCTTACTGATCGTCGCCTGTTAAAGAGATTTTTTGGACAAAAATAACACCACATTCAACCCTTGACCACCATATTCATCGGATTTGGACCAGTGGCTTTTTCCTGTTCCCAATACCGAAGCGGAGATTGAGGAGATAAAGACTGGAAGAGCTAGAGGCTATACCAAAAAGTGTTTCCTTTGAATGGGGGAATTTAAATATGGAAGAACCAATTGACACTGTCATGAAAACATAAAGTCACCTTACATTTTGAACACCTAGTATCATTGTTAGATTGATAAAGAAAAAACTCGACAGCAATAGAGAATTGTTTGTAAAAAACCGGCACAATTTAGGATAAGAAAAATGCTACAGCAAAACTCAGCACTTCACATTCATGATATTTTGGATTCAGGAGAAATTTAAGTTCCGGAGGTAACGGTTTTTCTACACTTAAACAAACGTTAGACGAAGCATCCTCTAGTGAACTAACTACTAACAAAGCTAGAAGCTTATCAGATGATCCCCGAGAAAATGTTATCAGCCTCGGCTGCTGCAGGAATTAACTCCTGTGGTTCATAAGATAACCTTTCATTGCAGACAGACCCGAGGATATAGCAGCTTCAGCAGACGACCCTAATGAAATACGTTGCTGCGACACAATGAAGCTTAATTAAGTGTAGTTATAAATTAACGCGTAAAAATTCACTTTAACAAAACTGCAGTAATGTTGGAATGGTAGTAGTTATCTCCCGAACGCTTGTCAAATCAAAAATACCGAAATGGATATTTTTGATTCGAAATCATTTTTACTGATTCAACGTCTTGGGTAAATTGGACACAGGTTTCATTGGCGGTGATATTGAAAATGTACATTTACCTACCCCATGGTACCTGGGTAGAATTTAGATGTATTACAGGGTGTATAATTTAAAAGTAAATGTGCCTGTACTAATGACGACAACGTGCATTGGTTAGGATAAGAATAACGTGGTGAATAGGATTAACTGCAAAAACATGGACAATACTATTATTAATATTTAATGAACCGGCCACTCCCTTGGAAAAAGATACACGATCGAGATT
This sequence comes from Hetaerina titia, assembly GCA_037158775.1. NCBI lineage: Eukaryota > Metazoa > Arthropoda > Insecta > Odonata > Calopterygidae > Hetaerina > Hetaerina titia. The sequence goes on along the minus strand of CM073778.1, from coordinate 19,664,638 downwards.
TTCAAAGAAGCGGCTTTCAAATGAATGTACGCGAATGGAGGTACATGGTTACAGAACCTAAACACCAGCTACTTATCATTCAAAACTCGCCCTTGCCTTATAATAATTAATTAAATTAATTAATAAAAACGCATTAAGCATTACATTGGCAATACAATACCCATCGGCTGTACACATATATTATCAAATCGCCTGACGTCTCGGCTAGTAAATGAACGAATTAAGATAGAAAGGTAAACGACCAAGTGGAGGTTTAACGAAAGAAAACATTCGAAAAAATATGAGTCGAAACGTGCTAAACGAAACGATTGATTAATTACGCTGCGTTACGATTTCTTTACTTATTAATCAAAGACAACTTTGATATTCCAACAATTTATTCAACAGGACCGAATCGATGAAATGCGACTCTCGGCGGAAGATGTCGCGAGAAGACGACAGCCCAGGTGGAGTCCAGTAAACATCATGGACTGAAAAAGTTCGTTTCCTACTAACGAATTACTTGCCCGAAGTTAGCCCAGATATAATGGACTTCCTTTATATAATTCAACATTGACAAAGAAATCTTTTAATGAGCATTATTAGTACTCCCCAAAACGCCTAAATATAAAATTCCGATGGCAATCATCACGAAAACTAAAAGGTGCTCCAAATACCTTAAAGTTACGGGAACGGAGCAATTCTTACCATGGGCGTGGATTACTTTTCCGGTGACTAATAAGAACCACTTCAGCTCAAAATCAAATTGAACTTCCTCCGCATGTTTCCTCATTGTATAAGTAGGCGAACCATAAATTCCAAATTAAATCGACATGGAATCTCTCAAATTCGGTAGTTTTGACAACTGAGGAGATTGGACAGAAGAACCCATGACATTGGAAAAAAGAACTCGTAACATAGAAACGGGTATTCTAGAATGTAAATAAATGCAAATAATCCAACAGCATTCGTATGACCTCTTATCCAATGATAAAAATTCTAACAGAATTTAATTCCGCTGCCGGCTCAGAAAATTACATTTAGGAGCTTCATAAAACATTTCATTATTACATGGTTAATTACTTAAATAAAAATGCATATCGTTATGTTTCAAAATATTCCACATTAAATGGTAAAATATGATGGAACGCGAAAACGATCCTATGGCTCACCAAACGTTCGCAGTCCTCCCGTCGGCCGCAAGTCCCGCTGACTGGCCGCACCCGCCAGCCTTCGATGCCGTCCCGCGAGCCATCATAGGTGGTAGTGGGCGTCACTGAAAAAATTAGGCCGAGTTATTAACAGGAATTTTTTAAATTGTACAAATACAATGAATAGGGATATGATTAATACTAGTGCTGGTTTTCTTTCCTGGATTCATAGAGAAAAGTAAATAGCCTACAGTCATCACGCAGTTCTCCAATTGACAGCGAGTCCTTGGAATTGATGTGGGACGAGGGTTAGCGGGTGCTGAGGCTGCTGCGGAACAGAGGAGAGGCTCCTCCGTTTAGGTTATTGTAACTAATTGGGAACCATAAAATTGAAACAACGGCTTGGGTAAGTTACAGACTAGTCATAATTTCACACTTATTTACAATGCAAATGAATTATTAAAAAGCTTAACAATTATACCACGTCGATAAATAAGCGACGAAAACTAATATCTTTCATTAGAAAATGAAATCGTAAGTTCAGATTCTCTTTCCTTTGAATCTTTCAAGAATAAGATTGTGTCCCAGGAAAATGAACGTAAATATAACTTAAATATACGTGAAAATACACGAACATGCCACGAAGTTATTCCAAAATAACCGCTTGGGGATTAAAAATACTGAAAAAAAGTGATTCAAAATAGTGATTCGTTAATAACCTACGAAAAGTATAACGAATGTGAATAAAACCAAACCTTTTTGTTGAATAAAATGAATAAGTTACTTCGAGCTTGCACTCCCGTTAACACCACTTCGATGAATGGAACTACTATCGATAAATAAAATGTGGGTATTTCCCTTTGCCAACCTATCTAGACGCCTATAACGAAACTAGGAAATATCAAATATAAGGTATATACTAATTGCTACAAGGCATTAATGGAAAACTCCGAGCATACCTTTGGAACTACAAAGCATCATACAGCATAAATACAGCATACATTAAAAATACAAGGCAATAAAAACCCAGTTTTACGAATTAAAAATATATGGTGACAACGGTTATCCGTACTGATTAAAACGGTATGAGATGCAATCGTTAGGATGGCTTTTGCAATTCTAATTCTGACACCGTGTTTCCTTAAATATTGCAAACTGTCTCTTACTTAACACATTTCCTTGCAGCGAACTATTATGAATACATTTAAACGCCCAATATGATGTAATATCAAATAATGTGAATTCTATTTCCAGATACCCATTCGTTAGTCGAAACTTCTAAAAAAACGAATCAAAGAGTAATTAAAAATATGCCATATGAAGCACAACAGCGACTTCTACGGTGATAAGAGTTTCTCATCATTCTAGACCCCAATATAAACCGCCGTCATTCCACATTAAGGCAAGTTTCTGACATAAAAGAGTCCCGGCATTATTTTAGTACAAGGATAAAACAGCCAATTTCTAATCGTTGCTAGTAACCTAGAGAACGCAGTCAAAACGGCATTTCCTAACTATGCGTTAGTTCAGATATTTCTGCGAATACCTTACAATTTTTTACTTTTGAATGATAAAAATTCAAGAGATGGTAGGATTACCCTGCACGACCCATAATATGCTCACGAAATACGAAAATCAACTTAGAAATATTAATTTCACCACACATTCACTATTCCATACGCAGATGGTTCCAGCTAAATTAAAGCCGAAAAAAAAATTTAAAAATCAGCTTGGAAATATTACTTTCACCCCACAGTATTCACTATTCCTCACGCGGATGGTTACAATGAAATCGTCGGAAAAGGAAATAAGTCCTCATCATTTGAGACGTGCCAGAAACCACCCGTAAACGGTAGAACTCTAAGGAATTTCATTAGAAGCATTTCTGTACCCGCGTAACCCCCAAAATCTTTGGCTAAGAGTAACGAATAACTTAGAACATTTACATATAGTTAATGGAGTTCTTGGTAATCGGACGTGTAGCGGTGAATCAATAGCCAAAACCACTAGCTGACAAGTAGGCTTTTTCACTAATTATCACGACACATCTACATAAATTCCCATATGCCACATCTGGAGAAATTAATTCAGTCATACCCCAGTATTAACAATTATAACTTAACTTACCGGGATGACTTCTTCGTTGGGTCGTCCTTTCACAGCCCGCTGGTCCGTGGGAATAAACAGCTTCGTCTTTTACCAGTCAACTTCCAACACTGGACCTGTGAGTATTCTTCACATGGCTTCTTGTAACTGACGAAGCGCAAGCGGTCGGAGTTCTACGGCCAATCAACTGCGTGGAGATCAACCAGTGGACGAATGGGAATGAGGCAGGACAAGAGCTTGGGGTGGGGTCCCTTTTGGGAAGGAGGAAGTGGAAGGGGCGAATTTGTTCTTGTGATGAGGAGGGTGGGAATCGTGCCCCCATAATTTTTTTCCTAGGTCTTTGAGGCAGGCTGGAACTTGATAAGAGAATGCCAGTCTGCAGAGGAGGGTTTTTATTTTATATCTTAGGTGAGAGTAAATGGATGCTGAGTGAAGAAGGTGAAAAGCGTCAAAAGGTGCTTTCTCAAGGGTGTCTTTTTATGAACCTAAATGTATGAATCTGAAGGGACGAAATGTTTTTGCATTATCGGCGTTGCCCAATTCGGTTTTCCCGTCAATTAAAATATTTCAAAAATTAATTTTCGGACTCTATGTCAACAAAAGTCAGTGCGATAGTTATGGGATTAAAATAGGTAAAATAAAAAAAAGGGCAGGCGGTTTTCCAGAAGGGGAAAAGTTGCGTGCAAAGTTAACACAGGAGGTTTTACCTACTGTGTTAACTTTTCTAACTAGAGCTAAACTAAACTAGATCTCGGAAGTGTTTCGGACCAAACTGGTCAAAGAAATAGAGAAATCGGGAGAAGAATTACGTTAGGTAAATAAGCTTCCTGGACGAGGCTAAGAAGTAAGGATTTTTAGATAAGGCCTGTCGTACCTACTTTTATGACCATTTCATTAAGAAAATTGTAATTTTTCTGATATTATATTTTTTCTCCAAAAATTAGATGCCCGTCTACGTCATGAGACTCAGCCGCGAAATACCACGGAACACGGTAGGCGAAGTTTTGTCCGGGGCTGTTAGATTACCAGCCGTAGCAACATGCGTATCTGATGATGCCGTGTCGTGGTGAGTATGAGTAATACTGTGGAGTTAACGTAAAATCGGAGAGAAAAGTTAACCCATAGCATTCATCATCTAGAACATGTGCTGCGGCTAGCCACGAAAGCGCGTAGCAGGGGTTTTGATGATATTAAATTTCCGAATACACTTACCACGATTTCGTGGTAGAGATAAACGTAATTCTCCGTAAAAGGGACGGCATATGACGATTAAGATAAATATGTTCTTAGGAAGATAGAAAATGGATAAATTTCGGGAATCCATAGAGAATGTACATTGACTCTTTACCCAACCCAACCCACGACTCACTTTTCCTGAGAAACTATCAATGGCAGAGAGCTCGAAAAGTTGGGATTTCGACAGCTCACAGAAAGACCAAACGTGTCTAATGCTCGACGGTCAATTCCACGCTCCGAAGACTTCGGAAGAATTCAGAGGGTGAGACTTAAGAGAGATGTTTACTAAGCAGGAAATTAAAGGGAAGGGGAATACAGCTGAAGGAGGAAAAAGGATCATTTACAAAGAATGGACAAGAGGAAAGGAGGGGGCAGAGGGGGGTCTTGAATGCGGAGGCCGGAGGACATCCCACACCCCAAGCCCCCAGGGCCCATCGCCCACCCACTCAACACCTTGAAGACTGGAAACGAGATGTCAAAAGGCAGCATTAGTTTGACCCAAGTCTAATGGGGCCATGTGTCTTTTCTCTGCTCGAGCATACCATTACCCATAAATGTGATCGGTCCTCGGTCGAGAAAGATAAAACGTGCTTGATAACCAAGAAAGACTGTTGATCTTACTTGGGAACAAAAGGAAAAAGAATTCACACGTCATATACTATCTTAATACTACACTCGTTGAAGGTATCGGGATCCTCTTTTTTAATATTATCTAGAAAACCCCAGTTTAGTTTATCATTATATTTGTTCCGCGACAAAGCATCTAAGTACTGCAACTCGAGGGTGACTAGTAGATACTCTCTCCAATCACCGCTGGTAATAAATAGAATGTAAATATGCATATACGCATCACCATGTAAGACACCAAAAGGGAGTGTCCCGGGGTTGTTATTCCACCAGTGGTGCATTCACAAAGTGCCAGTTCTACATGCTTATGACTATAGAATCGCTCTTATAAGTGAATGCACGTACACATGAATATAGTATGCCCAGGCCTGTATTCATCTGGTAAAAATTGATGTTTTTGACAAAATCATTAAGTTTTTGGTTTAAATAAATATTCTGATGCTTTGGTTAGATTTTGCTATGATTTATTTATTTCACATCAATCCGAAAACAGCACTTTGCATTTACAATCTTTACATCGGACGTTTACAATGATATTACATTAGGAAGAATTACATTACAATTACACATGATTACATATCGTGCAAGGGATGAATGAGCACATGAATGGCGGAGTTGAGTTATCTCGGTGTTCGACTCTATTAATATAATATGGGGCCATAATACGTGTTTCATTCGGAGTCGTAAGATAATTTTGGTGTCATATTCTTTTCTATAAGTCTTTGGCACGTATTGAAAAACGTTTCCCCAAGACTCGCGACGATCTCCTCTTCTGATAGGATAGAAGCCTACGGAATAGATTAGAATATCGTAGGCTAGATATTACAATATTTGAAAGGATAACAATAGATGGTGTGAACCCTAGGGCAGTAGTAGTCACTTAAGATGCTCCCTGGGAAAGTTTTATGGAACCTCTTTCGTTCCTTCTTCGTGTCAACGACATTAACTCTCGTGATCAATTACGCATCTTTGTCGACGACGTAGTAGTTAACACAGACATCCGTAGTCTTAAGGATAAAGTAGTTTCAGCAGAACAGACTTTAATGCAATACAGTGTTGATACGAAATTTGGCAATTAGAAGTAGCCTAAGCAAAGTGCAGTGATGATTTTTTTTGGAATAGGAGTAGTTCTTTCCCGAACGCCTACTGCATTACAATTAGCGAAATAGAATGTTTTGATTCGAAATCAATTACTCCGACATGACCCTTACGACCTCTCCTGGGAAACATATACGGGTAATGTGCAAACAAACTAGCAAAAAATGAAAACATTTGAAACAAAATAAAACAACAAGAAGGGTATTGCGGAAATGTGACGAGGAGTTAAAAGAGAACGTTTATAAAATATGTTTTTAGGCGTAAATGAAGGAAGACTAACTGGGCAGATTTCACTAGAATTGTTTGTTTTTCACGACCGTGATTTCGTCGCAAGGCAACATCGTCACGAAAATATCACCCGATATTGCGACGAAACAATGGTGATGAGAAATAAAAAGTTCTAGTGGAATCTTCCAAGTTAGTCTGCCCTCATTTACGCATAGACTGAAAGACTTCCACCAAGAAACGTGTGAGACTGAGTCACCTATGTTTTTGTTATTTCCACGTTCATGCCATCAATTTTAATTTTATTTGCGGACGAAACAGTGGCATGCAGATAAAACAGGATACCGGCAGATTATGTCCCACTCTCTAACGATTTCGACAAGATATCTACATCTACTCAATACCCTGCAAGCCGCCGCACGGGCGTGTGGCGGGGGTTGTTAGGGCAGCATCCGTTATTTTGAAAAAAAAACCGCATGCAAAAGCCACAATTTTATTGCCCACAGACCAAACAGGGTAAACATTCATGCAAGAACCCTTTCGCCCCAACCCTTTCACACACATGCAAACCCACAAACTACCAACAAACATACACATGCACAATCTTTGAATTTTTAATTTTGTACCGACTTGTAACTTTTAATATTTCTAAATGGACTTCGGATTACTACTATTATGATTTCTGATTGTTCTGGGGAAGAGTGAGTATTTGAATCTATCTGTATTGGAATCTATCTTCCTTATTTTATCTTTTTGGTCTGATCTACCTAAGTAGTGTGGGGCCAAGATAATTCCTTTTGTGTCATCGTTAAACTCGCTGGTTCTGAATCTCTCTAAAAGTCTTGCTTGTTCTCTTCGTATTTCAAGGGGCTCCCAGCCTAAATTCCCTAAGAGACCTGTTACACTTGTGTTCTTGTCATATATATTTTTCACGAATCTGGAGGATTTTCTCTGAACTTTATCTAGTTCTTTTTGCCAGATTTTCTCCCAAGGATCCCAAATTCTTGCGGAATATTCCAAATGTGGTCTAACTAGAGCAAAGTAACACCTCTCTTTAACTTTCTCATTACATTTCCCCACCACCCGTTTAATGAAGCCTAGTTTCTTTAAAGCGGATCCGCATATTGTCCTGATATGTGCTCCACATGAAAGCCGTGGTGTTAGAACTACCCCCAAATATTTTACTTGTTTGGCCGTAGTTAGTACTGAACCCCCTATTTTGTAGTTTGTGTCCTGTTAGCCACTTCCTTTGTTCCAAAATTTCAAAACTGCGCATTTGTCTATATTAAGCATTAATACCCATTTCTTGCACTAATCCGAGATTGTGTCTAAGTCTCTAGAGAGTAGCTAGTGGTATAATGTATGTCGGACTGGTATAATGAATAGGAGTGCGAAAACAATATCAGAAAATGTGAAAAACTGAAGTTTTGCAATAAAAGAATAGATAAAGAAGACTTGTGAAAAAGATGGGATCGAGCTAAGCAATTTAGAGAAGGTCTAATACTTGGGTGTTACAGTGACATCGACCCTTTCACGGAGTACGCATATTAGCAAAATATGCGGGTAAGCCTTAAAGAAGGTTTCATTAGACGGGCTATGGGAAAATGTAATGAGAAAGTGAGTTGTGTTGCTTCGCTTTAGTTAGGTTAAATTTAGAATACGCGGCAAGTTTCTGTTACCCATGGGAGAAAACGTTAAATTAATACCTAGATAAAGAGAAGTTAAAGGTTAAGAAAAATCCGCGAGAGTTGTTAAGAAATGCAACTAGAGGCGAGTAAGTGTGGCGGGTATGCTGGAGGATTTACGTATGCTGGTAGCCTCATGATTCCCGCAGAGAGAAGTTAAGGCTTATAATTTTAGAAAAGGCATAGGGCTCCTGAGTTTCTTGCGGGAAATAGTCATTTTTACGGCATCAATTGATAGTGGTGGAGTCGACGACCGGGTTGAAATTAGAGAGATGGACAACATCACAGACTAATTTATGCAGTCGTTCTTCCTTCGCAAGATGCGCATTCTATTATCTCGCGTATTTTGCTATTTGTTCTAGCGATAATTTGGCCAACATACGTATTCAGAAATTTTGACTGTATACACCGTTTAATATAATATAATTCCTGCACAATATCTGTCCTAATTAATTATCGGCAAATTTAAGCCGCCGGCAACTACCAATATACGAGATGATATGTTGGTTGCTACGCTTCATGAAGAGTTAGAAAATTTGGTTGTCTAGTTTACATGGAATATCTCTGTCAGAGTCAGGCGATCTGTAGAGAAAACATACACGTATAAAGAAGCTTCTATGATTATAATCCTCGACGTAACACTGATTGTATCACCGTAAATATTGATCTATTTAGTACAACATACGGATGATTGTTTTTCAAATTGTCAACTTGTTTGGGTTAAGGCAGTCTGAATAAAATTTCATTCCATAAATTGCATGGGCTATTTCAGTACAATTGCTGTTACAAGTATTTTCATATTTTTAAATTTCGTCCCACATAACGTTATTGACCTTGAAAATTGATGGCTTCTCCTTTCGACCATTTTCGAATCAAATTTTCTCTCAGAGCAAAGTATAATGCTGAGATATTCACAGCAAAGTTCACTGAAACATTCTGAAAAATGATTTTCGGAATAAATTGCCACGCATAAGCCAAATGCGAGGCAAAAATCAGTTGAAAATAATTAAGTAAAGTTTCTCAAAAACGTATAAAAACACAGTAATCAACCCGAAGGTTGGTTTAGTAGGTGATGGTGCTCACCCATGTACCAAGACAAGCCAAGCGTGTGAATATTCAGGGTAGGGGGGCCAGGTCCTTTCCCTGTGCCGGTTATGGTTTCCCAGGAAGATCTGGTACCTGAAAAATCAACTAGCTTGGGTGGAGCTGCAGGTGCCCAAAGTGCCTTGCCTCGCTCTACCCGCTAGACCACCGTGACCCGCTCAAAAACATAAAATTCCTTTAAAAGTGGTATTGTGGTTTTTTGTCAGGGGGTCACTATTTTAACTATTTAAGAAATATTTTAGGTCTATTAATCATAAATAATTTTTGATAAGGCCATAATGACAATTTTAGTCGTACTTGAGCTTGTGATACAGGATACTCCAAGTACCTGTTAAAATTTCAAAATCAGCGAAAGTGGAAATTGCCAAAAAATAGCCAAAAACATTGGCAACAATACAAATATGATATTTTTTCCACCATTCCGATATGTTTCAATGTCGTTTCACTTATCTTCTTCCTAAACTTCCAGAAGTTTATTTAATCTGCGAAAATAAAACATTATAACAAATTTGATGTCCTCACGTGTCCTCAATTTCGGGCCTTTTGAGGTTTCTCCACTTTCTCCAGAAATGCCTATATTTTCTTTAGAAGGAAGTTGACAGAATTTTCTTTGATCTTCCCGCGTGAGAAATCCGCGTAAGCGACTCTTGAGCGTGCTTATTTTTCGCTCAAGCCTCTGGGCATTTCACAGCTCCGCATGGGGTGAGGTCGAGAAGGGAAGGGATTCCTTCCGAACAAACCATTGCGGATTTAGGAAGGGTTTTTCCCCGGCAGTGAACCTTACAATGTCCCGCGCGGGTCATTCGCCGTCCTTGGGGTAGTCGAGACAAACGCGAGGCCTGTGAAGGGGGATTAGTGACTCCACAAGGAGAACCGCAAGATCGCCGTAGTACGAGGAACCCAGCGTGGCGCCTCCAAGTGCTTGAGAACAAAATATTTGCGTCCCCTGTCCCTCCCTCCACCCACCGATCCCCAACTATTTTATCATGTTTCATTGAGAAACTAAAGCTTGAAGCATTTTAGTCGAGGGTTCTTTACCATTTCCATGAAAATTCTTTTGATATTTTTAAGCGAGTGTCTGAAGCTGGTCGGTAGCAGATTCATCTCGCCGTATTGCTATTAAAGCAGTTCACTGCTGTAATCCAGATAAAAATAACGGAACGTAATATAAAAATGGGAGAGAATAACTATCGATAGAAAAATTAGATAATACGCCAAAATAAATTTTAATCGACTGCTAATCCACTGAAATCGCCATCAGTGAAAGTTTCCCGATATCCCTTTCCATTTACCGATATTAGAAAGTAAATAGAATTGGGGCGGTGTCTTTAATGCAGCTCCCTACATCTATGCATCTATTCCCTACCCCGCAAGAAGTCGCAAGGAAGTGTGGCAGGGGGTGTTAGGTCATCAGTCATACCACATCAACTCCACAATTTGTATACACACATTATATTCCCTGATCCGTTGAAAGGGCAAGTGGAATGGGGATGACTAAACACGCAAGTCGTGCAATATCCGTTACACGCACTATACTTATGCTCTTATTAACTACTCCACTGGCAACTAAAAAGTCAAATAAGGAAACCCGGTAAAAAGGGCGGCTTCACGTGCTCGCCCTTTCCATACCGTTACATTCCTACATCTACATAATCAAGCAAGCCGGGTGTCATCACAATGGCGTGTGACGGGGGTGTTAGGTCACCACCCGTAAAAGAGAAAAAATTACATTCAATGAATTGAAAACTATTGCTGAGTGAATTGGAAATTCAGTGTGACAGACATGGTATGAGGAACTATATTAATAAAAAAAAGTTATGCGATTTTCCAGGAAGAAAAGGGCTAAGCTAAACATTAAAATAGGAGGGGAGAAAATAGAGCAGGTAGAACAGTTTACGTGTATCGAAAGTGTGTTGGAACAACACGGTCAAAGTACCAGGGACGTAAGGAGAAGAATTGCGCAATGCAAGGAGGCTTTCTCAAGGAGGAGGGAGTTGATGTCGGGGACGTTGATTAGGGAGTTTAAGAAGACTCGTAAAAACTTTGACATGGAGCATTGCTATGTACGACTTTCTTCCGCCGTGAAGGCCTTGCTTTCGTTTCGCTTACTGATCCAAGAATCATCTTAACTCCTGACCTTAGGCTCCTTTCTGTTTACTACCGCCGGATGTTTGTAGCGGGGAGGGAATGTTTTTTTTTTACTTTGGAGTACTCGTTCTTTTGGTGCACTTTCGTTCTTCACGCAAGCGTTCCGTATTTGATTTTTTTAAATGGCTGTGCGCCGCTTAAACTATCTCGCCTTGCAAGTTGACGAGAAGGCGAAGTCCCCTACCCCGTTGGAGGTCCACCTCTTCCCGTTAGAGTTGCTGGGCCTCACACTCAAAGAAATAGTGGCGATCCATTTTGGATACAATCCTCATTTGATATTCCTGAAGTTGCGGCAGCTCGTGTAATATTAGGGTTCTTTGTCTCCCCATTGAAACCCCGTTGGCAGACATAACAAGCGAGCTCCAACGTTTTGGTAAAATCCATCGCTCGTTGGAGAATAGGTGGGAGGGAAACAAGACGGCGTCTGTGCTTACGGGTAGTTATGGGTGGATGACGGTCGAGAGTAATATCCCCTAGTACCTCCACATCGGCGGCAATCGGGTCATCACCACCTATGACGGTCAGCGCCGTACTTGCGGCCCCTGCAACCAAGAAGGCCACGAGCGCAAGACCTGCCCTCCGAATCAGGGTGGGAAGAGCTATGCGGAGTCAATAACAATGGCCTCCAATCAGAGTGCCGCCGTAGAGATGGACGAGCCCGAGGTGGCTGTGGAGGAGAGGGTGCGGTCGCTTCTTCTTATCGAGGGTGCGCCCCCATCGGCTCCCGTCGGTCCCCCGCACATGGAGGGAAATGTCAGCGGGAGTAAAAATTGTCCACAGAAGAAAGGGATACAACGGAGAAGAGGACAGACGACCCCAAACTCCTGGTTTCGAATATCGATCTACAAGTAGCAAGTCCCTACTACCTCGCCAAATGAGGAGGAATCATCTTTCGCCCCCCCCCTCCACGTCGTCGACGCCCTCGCCTCGCAATCTTTGTGTCACTGGCTTCCAACACCCCGGGAACCTCTGGTGACAGGTGAGGAGGATGCATCTGATTGCGATTGTTTCCCATCTCAAACAGTTCGCCCTTCGACACCTTTATCATTGACAATAAAGGAATTGTCACCAACCCCGGAAGTTGGCACAAATACGAATTACCCGATGTCAAAAATCCCAGACACCCCATAGTCCTTCTCCATTTAGGACGCCCAAGTTGACGACGATCTTCCCAGCGCTCGTCTTGGGGCAGACCACATGGAACTATGTCCCCTGATATATCCCGACCACACCCCTTCGTATACACTCACACAGGGAAAGGAACTGCCCCCCCTACTCTGATGTGTGAATTTCACTCGACTTCTGGCTTAGTAGAGGGTGACCACTACCATCACCTACCAAACCGATCTTCGAGTTGATTCCTGAGATAATGATTTATACTCCGAGGTCGGGACGGCCTCTCAGTTGCATCGCATATCTCATCGACATTTCCATTTGGAATAAGCTTTAGTGCTGTGGGTAATGTCCACATTTATCCTTCCCTGTATGTGTTTTTGCGCCCAATATACCATTCTTCAAATTCGCCAACCAGAAGCCTCATATTTTTTCGATTGGGACGAAATGGAGCGATTAATGTTTTCTTTCAAACATTAAGACTTCTTGACGTTTTTTTAAAAATAAAGCCTTTTTGCTTTTCCACATAAACTTTTTATTCTCACGACCCAGGTTTCGTTATGGCATAACATCATCAGGTAAAAATACAAGTCAAGCACAGTATTTATATGTATAAGAAAAAAATGTTTATATATATATATACATATATATATATATAATAGAAATATAAATATATATATATATATATGCGGGTCGCGGTGTTCTAGTGGGTAGAGCGCTGGACTACTGACCCGAGGGTCCCGGGTTCGATTCCCGAGCAAGGCACTTTGGGCACATGCAACTCCACCTAAGCTAGTTGATTTTTCGGGTATCAAATCTTCCTGGGAAACCATAACCGGCACAGGGAAAGGAACTGGCCCCCCTACCATGATGCGTGAATATTCACACGCCGTCGGGCTTGGTACATGGGTGAGCTCTACCATCACCTACTAAACCGACCTTCGGCTTGATTACTGTGTTTATGGTTTATATACATTTTATATAAATTATTTATATTTTATTGTTTATATACATACTGTGCTTGATTTGTACTTTGACCTGATGATGTTATGCTATAGCGAAACCTGGGTCGTGAGAATAAAAAGTTTATGTGGAAAAGCAAAGTGGTTTTATTTAAAAAAAACGTCAATATAAAGATTTTCCACCAAGTTACGACAGAAACTGTTTTACTCTAAGACTTAGATTTCGACATTTTCTTTTAATTATCAGGAACTCCTACAATGGTTGTTGAAATTGTTGAGCACTTTGTCTTTGCAGGAAATAATCGATAACAGAATTAAAATGTCGATTTCATCATCTAACTTGCCTGATTCGTTTAAATTGGTATCTGAATAGAGAAATCTTTCTTTCGCTCGAGAGTCGGTCGTTCAGGCCGCCGACTAAGCTCTACGGTCCTACTAATTGCAAAAAACTATCCACCAAGATTCCATTAGCACCGATGTTTGTAAACTAGAGGAAGGATGCTGACAATGCATGGTATTCGATTATCTAGAGACCCGGGCGACGGTTTATCGCTGAGATTACGCTCTGACGGGCTTAAATTAGCTCAAGAAAGCGGCTTGAGGCAGCAGATAGCTTCACGCCATGGGCATGCCGTCATTGTATGCCTGACCTTGGTACTTGTGGTGCGGATTATTTGATCCAAGGTTTCTAGGACCCCAAAAAAGCGAAATTGTTATCGATAGCGTAAATAACGCCAGTATCCTAAATCATTTTTTTTAGAACGTCTCCTCGAAAAATATTTGTGCACAAAACGAAATACCCCACACATCTGAAGAGCTCATAAGTGATATATTATTGTCCACGGAAGGTATAGAAAATCACTGCGAAATATAAAACCAAGATCCAAAAACCTCCACACAAGTAAAGGAAAGGTACTTGAATAAGACATCGCACCTAATTTACAACCCGATTTTTTTAAAGGAGATTGAAGAAGTTTTAATGCTTCGCGACTGGAAGCTAGCTCGCGTAAAACCTTTTTCTACAAAGGCGACGATAGTATGAATCCAGTAATAACAGACCTATCTCTTTAACTTTAATTATCTGCAAAATCTTGGAACGTGGTGGCGATATAATGGTCTATAATAATATATTGTTTAGGAAAGGAAGAGGTACGCGTGATGCCATTGCAGTAATGAGATCACTAAACGAGAGGAATATAGAATACAATCAGGACGTTTTTGCCTGTTTTGTAGATTTCGAAAAAGCGTTTGATAGAGTGAATTGGGAAAAATTATATGCGTGTATTGCAGAAAATAGGAATGGATTGGAGGGACAGGAGACTGATCCGCAACCTGTACATGTCTCAGACTGCTCAGGTGCGAGTGGGGAACGGAGAGCCCGGATGGGCTGTGTTAGGAAGAGGGGTAAGGCAGGGATGCCCATAATCACAGGTGCTGTTCAACGTGTATGTGGAGGAAATGATTAAAGAGGCATGGGATGAACAGGAGGTAGGAATGAAAGTCGGAGGGGAATTCGCAAAATCGGTTATGTTTGCTGATGACCAAGCATTAGTTGCTCAGTCAGCCAAGGGGTTGCAAGCATTGCTAAGTGAATTGGAGGTTCAGTGCGATAAATATGGGATGAGAATCAATATTAATAAAACAAAGGTTATGCGATTTTCCAGAAAGAAAAAGGCTAAGCTAAATATTCAAATAAGCGGGGGAAAAATAGAGCAGGTAGAACAGTTTACATATCTCGGAAGTGTTTTGGACCAATACGGTCAAAGTAGTAGGGACGTAAGGAGAAGAATTGCGCTAGGCAAGGAGGCTTTCTCAAGGGGGAGGGAATTGATGACGGGGACGTTGAGTAGGGATGTTAAGACAAGACTCGTAAAAACTCTGATATGGAACGTAGCGTACGGCGCGGAAACGAGGTCACTGAAGAAGGAGGATAGACGTAGATTGGAGGCTTTTGAAATGTGGGTGTGGAGAAGAATGGAGAAGGTGAAATGGACCGAAAGGAAAACAAATGAGGAAGTACTGGAGATGGTGGGTGAGGAGAGGGGTTTGTTGAGAGAAATCCTATGGAGGCAGGAAAAATGGATGAAAGGCGTATTGAGCGGTAGTGGAATGTTGAAGAGAGTAATAGAGGGGAGAATGTTGGGCAAGCGAGGTAAGGGCAGGAACAGGACAGGGATGTTGGACGAGATGAATGGAGGAAAGAAGTACACAGAGATGAAGAGGGACCTGATGTAGATTAGGTTGCTGGATTGGGTTTTTTGGAGTTATACAATGTTTATTTGATATTTGACTTAAACTTAACCCGTAGATTACCAATTAAATTAAAAATATACATATTTTGTTTGTACATATTATGCCATTCAATATATATTTAGTGTTATAATAAAATGTTAGTTTGTAAGAGATATCAAGATTGATTTGAATAAAAAAATATTTAAAAATGAAGTCAGTTGCATTTTCACTTGGAAAGTGATGGAAAGAGGCCCATTAGAATTTATGGAAAGGTATTTTAGATATTTTGGGTATTAGTTACTTTCTCTTACAGGTAAAACGTTTTTTACGTAAGTGTGGAGGAAATGTCACGAAAAGAGGCATGGGAGAACCTGGAGATAAGAATGAAAGTTGGCGGACAATATCCAAAATCAGATGTGCGGGGCATTAATTTTACAGTCAGCTAAAGTTGCAAGCATTGCTTTGCGTATTAGAGAGTCAGCACGATAGGTATGGAATAATAACACAGGCCAACAGTGGTTTTGGTACCGGAGCTTTTAATGTTGATTTAAAGAACAATTGGGGTGCTGAATCCAATTATGACACTATTTTTTTCCTATCAGCTATAGTTTTCAAGATATAGATATGTTGTTACTTACGTAAAAAAATCTTCTACATGATGATATGGGAATATTATATTAATAATAAAACCCACTAAATATGAAGACTTGATTTATTTCTAGGGCTGTTAAATCACCCACAAACACAACAGAATTTTACAATACAATTGAACACAAATACTAAATTTTTTTACTGTAATAAAACAAATTGAAAAGAAAAAAATACATAAAAACATCACTCAACACATCGGAAGCTTCTTTTGCGCGATTTTCTTGAGTGCACTTTGTTCAAACAGTCTCGTTTTATGCACCAGCAGTAATCTGCCATCATATGGTTATTCCATCTTCCTTGGTAGCGAGCTTTCATTGTTTTTATATCCTGGTGAAATCTTTCACCTTGTTCTTCAATTGTGTCTCCTAAATTTCCAAGAAAATTGTCTAAGTGGCTGTGTAGGTAGTGAACTTTTGTGCTCATATTACATCCAAGTGATTTGAAGATACTGAGCTTAATGTTTACCAGCTCAATATAATTTTCACTTTTGTGATTTCCTAGAAAAATTTTTATGACCTCAACAAATGACATCAAACTAATTTTTTCAATCTCATTCATTGACTCGACAAAAGCAGGATCCTTGTAAGTTGTCTGATTTGTGGCCCCTCAAAAATACCAGCTTTAAGTTTTTCAATACTTATATGGGGCATCTTTAGTCTTAAGTAGCCGAAGCATGGTCCATCCTTGTCAAGAGCCTTTACAAATTGCTTCATTAGGCCTAGTTTAATATGTAGAGGCGGTAAGATGATTTTCTCTCTTTCAACTAAAGATTCAGCAATGATGTTTTCTTTCCCAACAACAAGTTTTCTCTCTTAGGCCACTCCTTCTTAATCCAGTGGTTTTGTCTGCCCTGCTATCCCAGAGGCACAAGAAACAAGGATATTTTGTGTAGCCACTTTGCTGCCCAAAAAGAAAGTTCACCATTTTTAAATCTACACAAATCACCCAGCGATGTTCCTGGTATTTTATCTTCTGTAAGACCAATGCTATTGTATCGTATTCTTCTTTCATTTTAGTTGAATGAGCGATTGGTATTGCGCCAAACTTGTTACCATTGTGAAGAAGTACACATTTTAAACTACGCTTGGAGCTATCAATAAACAAACGCCAATCACTAGCATCATATTGTGATAGTAGTCCCATTTTTTCCAAAATACCCTTAACGTCTAAACAAAATGTAAGATTGTCTTCTTGAGTAAAGAAGGGTAGCATATCCTTTTCCCTTGTGCGATAAAAACTTATTTTTGTACCGGGCTGCAGTAAATTATTTTCATGCAGTCTTGATGCTAGTAGTTCGGATGCTTCCTTCGATAAGTTCAGTTCTCTAGCAAGATCTCTTAGTTCATCTTGATTAAATAGTTGAGGAATTGTTGATACCCCCTCGTAGTCACTGCCACTATCGTCAATAGAATGAGAAATGTTTTCAAATAACTCAAATTCTTCCTTAGATATATCTGGTATAACGCCTGAAATATTGGGATCGGTATTTCTTCTGAATGGGGTAGCGGGCGTCTAGCTGAAGGCAAATCTGGATATGTCCACTTGTGGCGATTTTTTCGATTAATTCCCGAAACATTTACTATGCAAAAATAACAGTCGTCAATATGGTTCACAGATTCTCTCCACACCATTGGCACACCAAATTTTAGACTTTTCCTTTGTCCTGCTGTCCATTACCGCAGATGTTCAGTACATGTTTTACACATGGTTTTACATCTTGGTCACCAAGCTTAACACCAAAATATCCCAAGTATGCACGTTTCACAAAGTCTGTAATATTTTTCCTATTTTCTGTTACCATATATTCCCATGTATACTTATAGATTTATTTAACTTTGAAAATTATTTTCCGGAATACACGTATATGGAAAATTTAAAACAACTAATCGTAAGATGTGCCATATCTAAAAAAGTAGAGCTGTTAAATAAAAACGGATTTCATATTTGGATTCAGCTCTACAAATATAGTTAAAATCAACACAAAGATTCCCGGCACCAAAAAAAAAAATTTTTTTTGTAGGCCTGTGTAATCGACGTAAAAAACCAAGGCTATTCGATTTTCTAGAAAGAGGGAATCTAAGTTAAAAAATAATATAGGACCTCATAATCTAAAGGAAGATGAAGAGTTTAATCTACTCGGACGTGTTTAATGCCAAAATTTTAACTTGATATAACACGAAAAATTGCATTAGGGGAAAGGAACTTTCACATGGAGGGAATTGATGACAGGGACCTTGAGTAAAGATGTTACGAGACCGCTCGTCAAAACTTTGAAATGATGATATGAAAAACGGATACTTGAAATTATCGTTTCAGGAGTCAATTCCCATTTTGTGACGATTGTCTGCCTTCCTTAGGTACTTTGTGGGCTGAATTATGTCTTCTATATTGAATGAAAAACCAAGCGAATGTTATATTTGATGTTCTCAGCTTAACTGTTTTCACTTCAATGGCACGAATATTATTTTTGCAATAGTATTGACCTAATCATGAGTCTTAGCATATTTAAAGGTTCCCATCCCAGATATTGGAATAAATGAATGACGCTTTGTGTTCTTTCGTACAAATTTTTCGAACAATCGGTTGGGATTCAAATGTCCATTGCCATTGATTAGACAACGCATACGTAGCTCCAAGGCAGGGGGTAAACAAAATTACTTTTGAGTAGTTTTGACTTTCTTTCACGCCGAACGTAGTAAATCACTGATCGCTCCACCTACTAGCGGAAGCCCTATAGTCCTCGAATTTCCTACTCGTAATACACCTGACGCCTAAGACCTGTAACCCACACCAGAGCAGTTCCTCATCGTCGTTTAAGTTTCTCTAGTTTATTCTCTTCATTGGTAATACTATCAAGTTCTTGCTGTTTTCTGCTTATGTTTCTTCATACTCATGACTTCATTTTATTTTCACTTATTTTATTTTTTTTTTAATTTTAGTACCCTGTAAGCCACCGCTAGGGTGTGTGGAAGGGGGTGAATACAGACGAGACTAATTTTTATCCTAACATTGCCTTACCACGGTCGGACAATGTTATTATGATCCCTTATCGTCCGTGGAAGAAATGACATCTTCAATGTTTTTGTGCTTCACTTAATCTCTCTAAACTTATTCACTTGAGATCTCATGATCTACCGTAGTACGATGGGGGTAATAATACATTTTCAATATCATCGCTGAAGAGACGTCCTTCTAATTTATGCAAGAGATTTAATCTGTAATTTAACCTTCGCTCCGTGACTGATTCCCGACCTAGTTGCTCTAATATTTTGGATACGCTTCTAAGTTTATTACAACGTTTTACAAATCCTCCACGCTGCACGTGATCCAATGCGGCAATCAATCCAACTTCGTGAGACTCCCATACACTTGCAGCATATGCTAAATGAGGCTTAACCAAAGACAGATAACATTCCTCTTTGACATTTTCATCTCATGTACCAAGTACTGTTCTGATAACTCCTAATTTTTTGTCCTAGCTTATCCACATGTACCACTCGTATGTGTTTCACCCAGGAGAGATCGTGAATGAGGGCAACGTCTAGGCATTTAATTGAGTCTACGCATTGCATTTCGGTGGTCCCAATGCATTAGGCGTTCGGGTGGGAATCGCTCTTTTTCCAAAAATTTATCACTTGGCACTCATTAAAGTTTAATTCTAATTCCCTAATGTACTAATGAAATTACGCCACCGGAGTTCAACATAATCTCGGAGGGCCATGACACTTGGAGTGCTATCGCCTTTAGTTACGCAGAAATACCGGGTCCCCAACATGCTCCACTCTTACCTACTGCACATCCCTTAGCACATTATACATTACCCATAAAACATTATCACCAACCTCGATTGAGGCAGTGGCGAAATTATCATTCACAGGAGCAGAATCTCGTCAGAATTCATTGCTATTTTACTGAAAATTGTGTTGTCTGTAGTGAAAAACATGGCCAAAAGTAAAAAGGATCCCCTAAGTATGCATACAGTGTAAAAAAGGAGTGCACAGCATTTGTTAGGCTCACCTTAGGGGCTAAATAATAATGAAAAAGTCCTAATATTACAGAGGGGTAAAATTGTACGATAAGACAAAGTGGAACAATGTAGAGGGTGACAAAAAGTATGCCATTTGATAGCTTTTCATTATATATTTATAATTTTCCCGCATTTATTTTTTGTCATTTCTTCAACGAAACAATGGCGGTTTTATTATAAAATTAAAAAAAAATAATATTACACTGAATATAAAAGTCATAATAACATTTAGAAAAACATATTTTTCAAATTTATGAAGTACGTACATCCATTTTTCAAATAATGCAAAACAACAGAATATTATTTAAAATTTCAACAAATATCCAACTTAAAAAAACCCAATATCGATACTAAAACAATTACTTCAGAATATTTTTTTCGTTAAATGATAAATTTTACTAAAAAAACCCTCCTAATTTTTCACTTGAAGCTCTCGCGTAAGTTAGCACTAATAGGGTTTAATAATTAATCTAGTGGGGGCCATCAGGGCAAGATTAGATACTTGTACGATATCATAGTGATGCTTAATATCATACATTTATTTGTGTGCTAAAAATCAACTCCGATTAAGTAATTTTGTAGCAAATATATACGAACAGAGATTGTAACGGAGCACATTTCTTGCTCCTCAAATCATGTGCAATGACTTGCTCTTGCTTAGATATTTTAGATAGATACAGATGTTGTAGTACAATGCAAGCTACCGCTTGGGTATTAGGCAGGGGGTGAATACAAACCAGACTGATTTTCACCCGAATATGACCCTACTGCGGTTGGACAATGTTGTTCTGATCCTTTATCGTTCGTGGAAAAAATAACACCTTAAATCTGTTCTACACTTAACATCACTTATTTTATTGACATGATCTCTCCAACCGCTCTTTGATGGGCTTGGTGCGGTTTTCAATGGGCCTCAACATATCAAAAAATATAATCCTGGACCTCAGTACTGAAGTAAATTCAGCTAGGCTTAAACTTGAAAGTTTTTTTAACAAAGTATCGGTATCAGGAATTAATGGTAGGTAGTTGTATCGAAATCAAGGTACTCAGTTTTCGCGACATACTAGGAAACAAATTTTCTATTTATTATGTAGTGATGCGCGCAGGGTTACTTTTGCCAATACATAAGTTTTCTAAATAATGAAATGAATTTCCTAAGACATATATATACATGTAACTACATAGATTTTTTTCGGGGAGAAAAATTTGGCTGCACTCCATCTCATCAACCTTTTAATGAAGATAATCAGTCATGCAATATTTTAATTTCGATCTCCATATGGGAGTTATCCACCAAAAGAAGTGGATTTTTCCCTGCAGGTCCATTTTACACAAAGAAAACTATACACATACCCATAAACTGCACGTACTGGAGGGCGCTACCGGTCCCTCGATTTCAAATGTTTTCGATAAATGTCCGTGGATATCCTGACAACCAAATCTACCCCGTCTGGTCACCCTCCGTACCCACATCCTTCCCGTCCGTCCCTTTCCACGGCCTCCGAACCGCAGCCCCTCATTCCTCCTTTTCTTCGAACCTCCCTTTCCCTCGAAGGGTCCTAAACTTCCCTTGGCGAGAGTTTTAGCGTCAGGAAAACCCCAAGGTCCTTACCCTTATTTATGACACCATTCTCGCCACCTTCTTTCCCTCCCCTCGGTCCGCCACAAGCCAACCCTGCACCCGGTCGGAAACGTTTACGAAGCACGTGTCCTTATCTTGTGAGTGGGACGGATGAGATCGTTGATGGTGGGTGGCCTACAACCAGTGCGAGTGGACGGGCAACTGACGTTCGGTTTTTTCTTTATTTCAGCTGACGCTTTCGTAGTAGCGGCTGTTTTCATTTAAAAGTTTTCAATTGCAACTGTCCCGTCGGTATCCACTTGTTCAAAGGAGAAAGTTGAAATCGCGATCAAATAATAATTTTCGTTGTGGCAATCCTTTGGCATTTCGAGGTTGTGACATCACATTCTTGTGATGATTACTATTGTAAATGTACAATGAACGTAATGGGAAGAGTTGACCCCAGCCGTACTCTTATAAGTGGGCAGTGGATAGGAAGGGGAGTTAGAAAGGTTATAAGTTTGCGGAATAATTATAATATAATAAAAAAATTGTACTTACTACTGAAGGAAAGATTCACCCACTCTCTAGTTTGGATGTGCTATGCAGCCTTGATCCTTACTAGTCGCAATCACTCACTCCCAATCAAGACTTACGAGAGGTTTCCCTCTACGGTAGTGGTCTGACAATTACACATACGAGTACGGCTGGGGTCAACTCTTCCCATTATTTCATACGGCCGTAGTTACCGTTCGCCTCATGCATTGCAATGAACGTAGCTACGGTCGTGAATCAATGAAAACAAGATAGCCAAGACCTTAAACTTGATTGGCACTAAGTGACAAGGAGAAAAAAAACAAGGTTGCAAGAAAGGGGAAAAATAGGGAACACACACTAGGTCACTTGTGAAGACACCCAAGTGACCTAGTGTGTGTTCCCTATTTTTCCCCTTACTTGCAACCTTGTTTTTTTTCTCCTAATCACTTAGTGCTAATCAAGTTTACGGTCTTAGCTATCTTGTTTTCAATGATTACTATTCAGTATTTTTTGGAGATTAGATATTATAACTTTGATATCAATGTAGGAAAAGAAAGGTTACTGAATACGATTACACATTCCTTTTACACAATAAGAGCCTAGTAAGACTCATTAGAATGAGGAATGGCATCATAATTAGACGAATGACGATAAGGCAACAACTCTTCAGTATTAAAACAAAGTCCACTGATCAGAAGATTTTCTCGCAGGAGTCCTGAAAGAGAATAAAATACGAGAATTCTCTCATATCATATTCTCTTACATCTCTTGGAATAGATATTTATCAAATCGATTTTGGAAGGCGTGGTTCCCCAGAGCTGGATGGAGCATTGCTAACGTGACACATCTTCAAAAGTGGAACAAACAAGGCACCATTATTGCTAGCCAATGCTTCATCTCTCATTACTTCAAGAGCATGTCATTCAACGTCCAACGTCATGACATTCCTCTACACTAACAATGTTATATCCAGCAAACAACATGGATTCATAAAAAAGAGATCATATGAAACGCAGTTAGGACTTACAATACAAAAGAGTACAGATAATCCTACAATCGGGGGAAGGAGCAAAAAAGTCGATGCGATTTTCTTGGATTTTAAAAAGGTCTTTGATAAAGTCCGTAAATGATAGCTTAGATGTTAGGCAAGAGCGCAGGTTATATATTGGGAAAAATAAAGTAGGTTCCAGCGCTTTTTTTCATTTAATATCAGACTATGACTCTCAGATCTCAAAAATAATAGAACAAATAAACACTTGCCTTCAAACGACATATAACCCACTTGGTGAACAAGTTAAACCAAAAATAAAGGAAGTACATGCCAAGAAACGGATCAACGCAATAATATTTACCTGTCGTAGTATTAAAAACAAAAGAGCCGAAGTCGATCATATAATATAAGGATATATTCATTGCCATTGAAAAACACTTTAAAAGCTATGCGCAAAAAATTGAAGACCAGATCGAGAACGTTTGGTGCACAATAGAGAGGAATAACCAGGAAAATATACACTTATGCTAATTTTATAGGCCACCCGATTCTACTTCAGACGCTATAGAGATTTTAAATAACCAAATAACGGATTTTATCCGCAAGACGGCGAAAAGCGATATTATAAATGGGGGAGGCTTCAATTTTCCTTCAATGGACTTAGACAAATACTGCATTATTACCTCTGCGAGAAACCGCGATTCAAGGGCGCCTGCCCTTAATATGCACGAGTATGCTCGCTCATCCACGACGCATAGAGGCAAATAATCACACCACCAAGGGGCAACAACATTCTAGATCTTTGCTTAATAAACCATCCCAAAATGGTCACACATTCACACGTAACGTAAGTAATCATTACCACAAAGCAATTGTAATGGAATTATCTATTTCGGTGAGCGAAATCGTTAAACCCAGACGATAAGGAAAACCTATTCGTGAAGGGTAAACATAAGGATTTTGCCGCGTGTTATAGAAAAAGCCTACAATTACACATTTCGAAAACGCACAACGCGGGACTAAGGCTGCATGATGCAATCAATTACCTTGCGATTCCTTCACATTAGTAAATAAACTCAAATCCTTTACAGAAAAAAATGCGTAAGTGCGAATCACTTGTTGAAAATTCATCGATTATTGGGACATAAATGATTTATATGGCGCTTAATGCCATTACATGAAGGATTATCAACCCGCTATATAACAATCTCTAATTCGACGAAAAACTGCAAAAAATCCTTAAAATTTCGATAGTTTTTTGTTTCAAAAACCGTGAATTCGAAATCGTTGGTCGAGTGATTGCCATATATTTCCTTAGTGCGTTAACGCAAATGTCATAAAATAAAATCACACGCATTGTACCTAGCAATAATGAAGTGTCATGGAAACTTTTATTTGATGAGAAAAAATTGATGTTTTTTTTCACTCTCCAGTTTTTTTTTCAAGAACGGCCTCCCCGGAGGGTCATTATATTCAAGCGTGAGACGATTTCTAAGAAATTGGATCCAAATTACACCTACTCTGAATGAGTAGTCAAATTGGGATCAAGTTGAAGGTCTCCTATTTCGTCACACACCAAGCGGTCTCTCCAGGAATTCCAGCTCAGCGGTCCCCTCGTAGGGATGATGTGGAATGGATGGATGATACCGTCTTCGACGTCGAGAAATTTGATCGGCGCTACCACAAGGCGAAGGAATGTTTACATTCTTCTATTCATTGTGCATTAATACCTCAAAATTAAAAGTAGCCGTTGACTCAACAGAGAAATGATGAATTTAGCAATTAACAGTGAGAGCTCCCTTGGTCAGAATGGAGTGGTCCATAAAATTGTATGGATTTGATCAGGGCAGAATGCTGATCATATGACCTCTATCTTTTACCATATTTTCGATCGATACTTTTTGAAGTATCTTGAACAATAAATTTTTGGGCCTTATTTCACTTCCTGTGACATTTAAAAGACAAATTTTCTAAACATAACAGTTTCAGGCTTAACTTAGTGGAATTCCTTCATGATGAGGGTAGAAAAAGAAAATTTGCACTTCCACATAAAGATTTAATACTTCACACCACCATGGTTTCGATGCTGGGTACCATCATCAGTTGGCATACATGAATATTTTTCAACTTATACAGCCTGGCTCCAAGAGGAGGGGGAAGGTAGGGGGAGTAAGGGAGAGGGGGTAAGTTGAGTAATGGTGCAGAAACCTATTAGGGAGGGGGGAGGGTAAGTATCCAATGTACTTGGGAGGGGGCAGGGTAAGTATTCAATGTACTTGGGAGGGGGGAGGGTATGCATTCGATGGTTTCTGGCTCCAATTTTTGGAAGTTTATGTTCATTAAATGAAGAACACAATGTATCCCCCTACCGTTCTTAGAAAGAGCAGTGGAAAAAACATTGTTCTTCATTTAATGAGGGGGTGTTCGTCCGCAATGGTTTGACCTTCAGTAAGGGACGGTTAATGGTCATCACTGCCATGTTGGGGGTGGCGTTGATGTGAAAAGATTGGAGTCTTTTAGGAATTTTAGGAGGGCGGAACGGGAGAGGTATATTGTTTCGTTGAACACCTCAAATCTGTCAGACGGAAGGGATTGCCTAATTTCCAACTCCTCCAAACCATTTAATCTGCGTCCTTTCTTTTCTGTATGAAGAATGTCCGCTGTGAAGTTACTGGTATGATTCTTTTCCAAGAGGTGCTTGGCGAATTGGGGTCTGCTGTCTTTCTTTGTGAAGAATGATCAGTTGTCTTTAATCCTAATGACCAAAATGCTTTTGGATTCTCTTTCAAACTTTTCACTTAACTTTTCCTTTTGAATTACCTTAATGCTTTCCGAAATTCATTCTTGGCATTCGCCCTAGATATCATATAATCATAAGTGATCTCATCTCTTTGTCAATAGAGATATCATCCATAATATTTTTCATCCTGGCGTGACATAATAGCCTTTGACGTCGTAATGCCTTTCTAACATCCGCGTTGTACCATCTAGGTTCCGTGTTATCTTTTATAAATTTACTGGGAATGAAAGCATTAACTGCTGAGCGCGTGATCTCAAGAAAGTGATTCCACGTATCCTCAGTATCTCGGTGATTACTATCGTTCTTAAAACCAAGAAATCGATTTTGTAGCACGCACTTTAGGCAATAGCAGTTCCCTTCATTACACAAGAAAATTTACCTTTTGGGTTTCTTATTTCGGACCCCATGAAGCGAAAACTTGACTGGTCTGTCACCAATTCCTTTTATAGTTTCTATCATAAAGTCTTTCGAGAATATTCATTGCTAATAAATAAAGAATATTATCACCCCTAGAATCCTATGGAGGCAGGAAAAATGGATGAAAGGCGTATTGAGCGGTAGTGGAATTTTGAAGAGGGTAATAGAGGGGAGAATGTTGGGCAAGCGAGGTAAGGGTAGGAACAGGATAGGGATGTTGGACGGGATGAAGGGAGGAAAGAAGTACACCGAGATGAAGAGGGACCTGATATAGATTAGTTTGCTAGGTGGGGAGTCACAAAATGTTTATTTGATAGTTGTGTCCATCCAAAAACCAACCTTAACCGGTAGATTACCTAATAATAATCACCCCTAGTTGATGAAGCGACAAGTTGATTCAATGAGTTCGGCGTAAAAGAATTCAATAGCGATTCGTAGATATCTTCGTCTTTACCGCCCGTTGTAAAGATCTATGTGCTCTAGTCAATAGATGGGACATTGAAATATTCACCGATTATAACGTCGAGGTCATTGTGTTGAGATAAGAAACCTTTGATTTGCCTGATGTGTGATGATGAAATTTAATCCAACCTTGATTCGAAGTTTGTATCACGTATCGCCGTAGTTTGTCTCTTGTCGGTACCTCAAAAGTAATTGTTTGCATTATGCAATATTCAAATCCTTATGAAATGTGTTGTCATGCTAATTTTACATCCAAAAATGTTAATTCTTGTTTGCTTGCTTAATAATGGACATAATTGTTTACTTAAATTTTTCTCAATGTAAGTTATGTTATCATGTTAAAATGTAAAAAATCAAGTCTAATCACCAGTACTTCCTTTCGGAAAGTATACGTATGACTATTTCATTGTGTTAGACAGGGGACATTCTAAAAGCTGTTATATTATCGCACGAACACTATATATCGAAATCGCTTGGATTTATAATAATTCGTTATCTACAAAAATGACTGAATGCACGATTTAAAAGTAAATTGGCATCAGAAATATCTAAGAAGTATTGTAAACTAATTAGAACACATTGTGTATCTGAATATATAACACACTTATTGTCACCATGGACAAGGTGAACATGCAAGTTCTTGCACTTGGTTCAGAACCTACCGAAACCATAGATATCAGTGCATCACAAATAGGATAAGATAATTCATCATTGGTTTTTACAATAAAAAATGTCCCTGCATCAGTTCTCATTGTTTTCGAGACAGTAGTTCCATTTCATAATATACGTATGAGCGGATCCAAGGGAGGGAAAAAGAATCGCTATGCCATTTTAATTTTCTAGTATCGACCATCAATATAGAAGAAATATTAATTTGCCGATGAAACACCTAAACGGAGATAATCATCGGTTTTTCGAAAAACATTTCCTTAATCAAAACATCGTCCTTGATCATCGATATTGTCGTATCGGCCATGTAAAAATCGATTGTATCGAATAATGGCTCCTCGGTCGTATAGTACATGTACACAAATACCCTGCGAGCCACCAAAAAGGCGTGTGGTAGGGGGTGTAGCACCATGCGGAAAGGGTAAGGGATGAAGGGGGTTAGGATTTCTCAAGTAGGTGGGGGGAACCTGTAACAAAAAAATATTTAAAAAAACCCACGCGCAGTCCCTAACCTCTACGTTAATGCTTATTGCGTTGAACTGACTCCTGGAGGATTTCGAATACAGGCATTCTGGTCTCTTATCGTTCTTGGAAAAAATGACATTTTAAACCCATCAGTCTTGCAGTCTATCTCTCTAGTCTTATATTCGTGATCCCTTCGACCGTAATACGTTGGGGTTCGTATTATATCCTTGATGTCATCGGAAAAGGGCCCATCTTTAAATGTTTTTAATAAGTTTAATCTATATTGGAAACGCCGCTGTGTAAGAGAATCCCAACCTTAATTTTCTTGCAAAGTAGTGACGCTGCTGCGTTGGTCATAACAATATTTGACAAATCCAGCTCCCCTCCGCTGAACTCGATCTAACTCCGAAATCAAATAAAACAGTTTCTGGTTTAACTTGGAGGTAAATCTTCATACTGACGTTTTAATAAATCAAACCACTTTACTGACCTGATGATGTTATGCTATAACGAAACCTTGGTCGTGAAAATTAAAAAGTTCATGTGGAAAAGTAAAGTGGTTTGATTTATAAAAACGTCAGTCCGAAATCAAATTTATATTTTGAAGATCCCATATACTGGCAGCATGCTCTAGGTGGGGCCTGACTAAGGCAAGGAAACATCGCTCCTTTACTTTTTCGTCGCATTTAGCACTCTTTTCACAAATCCCAATTTTTTATTAACACGACCGCATATTTCTCGTATGTGCTTTCCCCAGGACAGATCGTGAGTAATTGTTACACCCAAGTATTTAAAGGAATCTTCCCTCGCGATTTTGGTGTGTTTCACTTTGTAACTATAAGGGATATAATTACTCTTTTCCTAAAATTGTATTGCTACGCATTTTTTCAAATTTAATTCCAATTTCCATGTGTCACACCAATTCTGAAGTATCTCAACAGCAATCTACCGACGATATGGTCATACTATTCTTCGGGGCGAATATATTTCTGTGACACAGTTTCATTGCTTCATTTTGAACCGACTCGTTTACTGATATTTTATTGTGGTCGGCAGTGTTAGTACAGAGCTTCCAAACTGAACGTCTAATACAATCCTTATGCACAAAGGTTCCCTTTATCATTCTGAAAAAAGTACTACTGTTTTTTCGAGCACCCCCTTCCCTTACAGGTTCCTCGTGCTCTTTTTCTCTCGCAACACTCTCAGCCCGTTCCCTGCGACCCTTTCTCGCTCGCCACGCCTCCCCCCTTCGCCTCGACGTCTGGATCTTGTCCCTTTCGACCGAGGAAAGAGGTCAGAGGACTTAACCCACCTAGCCCGTTGAAAGACGAGGTGTGGTTTGAGGAGAGTATGAGGGAGGGTGGGCGAGTGGTGACAGAGGTGGTCTATTGGTCCCACCCTTACATCGCCACCTCACACCATTTCGGCCGCCCCTATGGTGGAGAGAAGAGGAAGGCAGAAGAAACCTTTACTGTGGCGCGTCTGCCGACAACACCCACTCCCACCCATTCTTTTTCCTCATCTCTCTTACTGGGTAGATTTTTTCAAGGGCCCTGCGGCTCTTCTCCACTCGGTTCCTTTTTCACGGGCGTTTTGACTGGAAAAAGGCACCGCTTCACAGATGAGTCCCCGTGAAACACTAAAGAGTTCCATCTAATTCATTTAACGACAATCTGCGCTTGGATGCGTAACTAGGGTCTTCATGCACAGAAGAGCCGTGAGAACGAAATAGAATCCCATCGCGGGAGTCTACCACCCATCCTCAATTCTGGTGTATTCCGCTTCTAATCCAGTTAAATCCCTAAATCGAAGTCTTTGTGTTGAATTTTCACAAATTGATTCACAAAATCAATGCTTTGAAAATTGTTGAGAAACGCATTGCCTCTTATAAAATGCAAAACTTGAATGCACACATTCTTGATGAAAACATTTTTCATTTTCCTTTTTCCATATTTAACGAAGTTCACCAGTTTATATCGAGCTGCCAAGCGCCTCGAGCTCGGGCGGTAAATCTCGTCTGAGCGCATAGAAATTTGAAATTTGTTAGGGCATTGGATAGCGTAATATTCGTCGTATTACCTGGTATGGTCGAACATGTGAACCCATCAGTTGTATTCATCATTTTTTCCACTATCACAGCAGAACAGAATTCACAAACCCTTCCATTATCCCAAGGTTGTAGTCCATGGGGAGGGCGAATATCATTATTATTAGGTAATCTACCGTTTAAGGTAGGTTTTTGGATGGACACAACTATCAAATAAACATTTTGTGACTCCCCACCTAGCAACTAATCTATATCAGGTCCCTCTTCATCTCGGTGTACTTCTTTCCTCCCTTCATCCCGTCCAACATCCCTATCCTGTTCCTACCCTTTCCTCGCTTGCCCAACATTCTCCCCTCTATTACCTTCTTCAACAGTCCACTACCGCTCAATACGCCTTTCATCCATTTTTCCTGCCTCCATAGGATTTCTCTCAACGAACCCCTCTCCTCACCCACCATCTCTAGTACTTCCTCATTTGTTTTCCTTTCGGTCCATTTCACCTTCTCCATTCTTCTCCATACCCACATTTCAAAAGCCTCCAATCTACGTCTATCCTCCTGCTTCAGTGACCACGTTTCCGCGCCGTACATAACTACGCTCCATATTAGAGTTTTTACGAGTCTTGTCTTAACATTCCTACTCAACGTCCCCGTCATCAACTCCCTCCTCCTTGAGAAAGCCTCCTTGCCTAGCGCAATGCTTCTCCTTACGTCCCTACCACTTTGACCGTATTGGTCCAAAACACTTCCAAGATATGTAAACTGCTCTACCTGTTCCATGAATATCATTATAAATATTTAAAAAATTAATCTAAACTAGATGATGCATATGGTTAAAAAGTAATTTAATCTTTCATTTCCCTGAGACCTGTTCGCCTTTCTTCACGTGGTGATGTCTGTTAATTGCATTACTTCTTTCATATTGGCTCAAGAGACAGGGGAAGGGAGCCCATTAACAAATGGCATGATGATAGTTTGCAAAAATAGGAAGAGAAAAAATATTAGATGTAAATTATTACCATATGGTCTAAATTTTGTTAAAGACATAACATCAAGATTAATGAAAAACTTTTGATTTTGTAATTATTCCTGCAATATGTTCTTGTTGTGTTTTCTGGGAAAAGAAAAACAATGGTACAGAGGATTCACTCCCTATTTTTCATTTTCCATCGATTGCAATGTTCAAATGTTATCCTACCCCTTTGTATAAAACGATGTGCGGGTGGGTGAGCAGGGTCTCTCCACAGCAGATGCTGGAGGCGAATGCAGTGACTGGGTCCTAAGTCCAAGAAAAAAATATCAGGAATATTATAGACTTTACTCAGGCTTAGTATACATCGAATTTCATTATAATTTCATTAAATTATTTTTTAGAAATGTCTATTATTGAATAAAGTGCTGTTTGATTGGAAACTTAAAATGAATGTACCTACGGTCATGAAACGATAGAAAACGAAAAACCCGAGACTATACTCTTGATTGGCACTGGGTTTGTTCAAAGGGGGTAGGTAAAAACAAGGTGACAAGTCAGGGGAAATGGAAAACACACACTCGGTCACTTGTTGTGTTTGGGAAACAGTGACCCTGGTGTACCTCCATCACACAGAAACAATGCAAAAATAAAGGAAACAGACCACCACTCGATTACTAGGGTTTGTCAAGAAATAATAGTCACTCTCGTGAATCGCATTCACACACATACACACCCAAGGAATGCAAGGAAGACAGTTGCGAGTCGGCAAGGCAATGGGCGGTAGGGAGGCTTTGTTTCGAGCAGGATGGGGCATGCGGCGGGAAGTGGGGTGAAAGCACATCCCGGGAAGGAAATATCCCATCAAAATGGTCCCGACGAGAGTCGAATGGGCGTCACGTAAGAAGAGAGTGACGACTCGCGCGCTCACGTTGACCTCCGAAGGTTCCCTTCTCACAGGCAACGACAGCGAGGTCCCGCACCCCACGAGAGTCAGCGGTGACACCTTTTTCGCCGCGCGTTGAACTCTCCGCCTTCATCTCCGGTCCCCTTCAGTCCTTTCGTTGTTGACGAGACTAGAAAGTCTTTTCGTTCAGTTTTGTTGATTTTAAATCGTTTCTTACAATGTGAGGTATTAAATGTACGAAACAGATGACGAAACTGAAGCTTTTTCGAATCACAATAGGATACTGGGAATCAGAGCAACATATTTTTGACGGACGAAACCCACCATAAACGCTAGAATATCAATAATAATATTAACTGACCATTCCGGAGTAAAAACAAACCTTTTAAAATTCCCCCGGAGAAGTTAGGAGTAGGAAAAAAAGGGTAGGGTAGGAATTGAGTCTATTATAGTCACTTCCACACGCCTATGGATTTTGGAAGTCGGTTGTGACATCAGTATAGCCACGGCCTACTCTACAGACCATCTTTACACCGCTACGTGGATTAATAAACCGATGAGCGTATTAAAATCCGTAGTTTGAAGGGAAAAACATCAAATTTATTTGAAAAGAAGAACTCGGATGAAGCATGCGGAGAAACTTTTTAAAACATTCTTCGGGAAAAGAAGTACATATAGCAAGATGGTGATGTGCTGGAAAGAGAGGGGACGTTTCATTCCCAAAAATATTAAACACAATACGGCACTGCAGTGGGTCGGGACGAGGTGCCTCCATGGTAATCTCACCTGAAAGTAAATCATTGTGAAGTATTAAAAAATTTGAATACCGATTCTAATATTGTGCGGATCAAAGGAAAACTTTACTTACTATCCTTTTGAGATGGAAAAATAAAGCTCCTGGAGAACATAATTGATTGAAGGAAATTTTTCGCTACATAGGTCTCATTTAGAACATGCTGCTAATATATGGAAGCTACTTGAAGGTGGATTGATTACCAAATTATATCGTGCACAGCGTAGGGGAGTTAGATAGACAAGAAAAAGTAGCAATGAGCAGTAGTGGGTGGTCAACTCTTGAGTCAGCATTTATCAAGCATTCAGGAAGTCCACACTTGAGTTTGAGGGGTATCTTCTCAGAGAGGAGCGTTTTTGGAAGAGAGGATGGAGTAAAAAATGTTGATTGTACTCAGCCCATATGCAGCAGTTTCAAAATGAAAAAATATTCGCCGGGAAAAATAATGGACCGGGATTAAAATCAAGGATCCCTTGATTTCCGACCTAGTGCTTTGACCATAAACTACCAAAGCATCCTTTTTCCCCACAAATTTGTAGGAGCAAGACGTTATGACGAAATAAAGGCTCAAATTTAATGCCGACAGACATCATTTTGTGGAAATTCCCAATGATGGAAATATATGAACAAAATTTTTATTGAACGCAACCTTCTTTTAAAAGCACAATCCTGGCTCTGCCATTTCACAGTATTATCAGATACACAGTCATAAAGTGGATGATTCATTTTTCACATCAGGAAAATAAAGTGAAAAAGGATGGAGATAGGCACTTTTGTTTATGGCAGTGGGCTATAGGAATGTGTAGTGGACTGCTAAGAGGTGGAATGGGGATTAAGGTAAACGTACACTCCTCGATAACTCAGTCTAGCGGAAGTGGTTCGGAAGAATAGAGCTTGATGTTGAGGAGTAGGGAGTGGTGGAGATACATACTGATGTTGGTAAAGTCAAGTTTTCTTGCTGCATTTCTAATTACTCCAAACTGTTCAGGTAGGTCAAAGTTCGGTTCCCTTGTCTTGAAACTTGAATTGTGATCTAAAAATTGGACGAGTGTTTCTCTTTAATGAATTGTTTAACAAGCAGTGACTAAAATTCCTTCTTTTGAAAACAATTGGTTTTATATTTTTCTGATCCTCCTTTAGGCTTTCCTTCCTAATTGGTCTATATGTACTGCCAGGCCATCATTGGAATGTAGTTTGTGAAATCTATTTCTCAATCTGTTTGTCGTCTTCATGCAAGAAATATTTCAGGTCAGAAATCTTGTATTCGGGTATGTTTTTTATAGAATTAGGAGGTTCAAGTCCTCCTTGAATATCCTCAAATATCCAGCAGAGTTAATTTAGTTCAGTTCCCCTACTTTGTGTGGGTCGCGGTAGCCCAGTGGGTAGAGCGGAGGGTCCCGGGTTCGATTCCCGGGGAAGGCACTCTGGGCACCTGCAGCTCCACCTTATGTGATTTTTCGGGAATCAGATATTTATGGGAAACCATAACCGACACAGGGAAAGGAACTGGCCCCCCTACGTTTATGTGTGAATTTCACACGCCGTCGGGCTTTGTCGGGTGAACCCTGCCCTTCACATCACCTGTACCGAAATGGAATCACGGAAACTGAAATTTTCCCAGAGAAAAATAGTCGCATATAATTTCATATGCCACAAGCCTTTGAACTGATCATTGGTTTGAGCGTTGTGCCTAGGCTACGAACGTTCATACACTAGCCATTGGTGAAAGAATGGAAAGCATTATTTAGATCATTGAAATAACTTAAAGACATTCATGAGCACCTAATAGCTGCTGACTGTCTCTTGATGATGTTCTTTTCTTATGCGATATTTTTTTGGTGCTATTAGAATCCTTTATTAGTTTCTCGGATAGTCGCACAACCCCACCCCTCAACTTCTAATCTGGACCATTATGTTACTCAATAGCATCCCCCTTCTGCCTAACTCATTCGATTGACTTTGAAAGTGAATGAAATGAGTTGAAATTCCAAGGAAAACTAAGCCATCAGAATTTCAGCTCTCCCTCATTTAAAGAAATAATGCTGAGGCCATAAATATCCAAAATACGAGGGCGGTCCCACAAGTACCCGGCCTGACCTAGAGATGGCGGTAGTTGTTTGAAATATCACTGTATTAGAAACTACGCAACACACGTATAAAGTATATGTTTCAAGTTTGGAGACGCCACGCTGTTTAGTATTTGTTTGACAGCAATCAATAGTGAACTTTTCAGTGAATTTGTGAAAATGGAGAAAATATGTATGTCATCGTTATGTGATACAATACTTTTATTTGAAAGGCCTCAGGCCAACCAATATAAAGCTCAACTGGATTCTACTCTGAGTGAATCTGCTACTTCGTTTACAACAGTAAAATATTGGGTGGGAGAGTTTAAACGAAGCCGTACGATCTGTCAAGACGAGCATTGCATTGGATGACCAAATGAGGTGACGACTCCAGAAACGGTGAAGAAAATCCACAAAGTGATACTGGATGATCATCGACCGAAAGTGCGCGACATAGCAGGCATTTTCAAAAAGTGGGGTACATCGCATATTAACTGAAAATTTGGAAATGAGAAAGCTGTGTGCAAGATGGGTGCCGCGCTTCCTGGCACTCGAGCAAAACCAGTGTCGTGAAGATGTTTTAATCGAGTGTTCAGCAAAGTTTCACAGCAACAAACAGAATTTTTGCGCCGTTTCATAACCATGGATGAAAAATGGTTCCATTACTGCACAAAAGAACAATCAAAACAATGGATATAAAGGGTAGAACCGGCTCCAAAGAAAGCGAAGACCGTTTCATCTGCAGGCAAGGTCATAGCGTCGGTATTTTGGGATACGCTGGAGATAATTTTCATTAACTATCTTGAAAAAGGAAGAACTATCAACGGCGAGTATTATGCGAACTTATTCCAACGTTTGAGCGAAGAAATCGAGCAAAAGCGGCCGCATTTGGCTAAGAAGGAAGTGTTGTTTCGTCAAGACAATGCACCAGCTCACAAATCCGTTATTGCAATGGCCAAAATTCATGAATTAAAGTTTGAATTGCTACCTCATGCACCCTATTCGCCAGATTTAGCCCCCTCCGATTATTTTCTGTTCGCAAACTTGAAAAAATGGCTCGGTGGTCAAAGATTTTCCAACTGTGAAGAAGTGATGTCGGCAATTAATGGCTATTTTGAGGAGCAAGACAGTGCTTATTATAAAAAGGGTATCGAACTAATTGAAAATCGCTGGGAAAAGTGAAGAGAGCTGAAAGAAGATTATGTTGAAAAATAAATAATTTTTTTTCCAAAATTTTTCCGTTTTATTTGTTGGGTCGGGTACTTCTGGGATTACCCTCGTATCACACTCATTTGAAATAAACAAAGAAAAAAACTAATTCTTTTGCCAGCTCTTAAATTTTCTCGCACTGCGTGGACGTTTTACCCCCAATGGATATCTCTCATCTGAAACCATGGATATCTTCAACTTTTATTTTCTGAGTGTACTTGTTTCGTTCTGTTTCATTTCATACCTTCCTTATCTGAGATCAACTACTAACAAGTTAATTGAGCCATATTTATAGGAAATAGCAAAATAATGCTGCTACTATAGTAATACAAGAATGATACTGATCGTATATTCTTCTCATGTATTCTACTATACCCGTATGTTTATATGCGACAAAGATAAAGTACAGGAAAAGAAAGTCTCATTTCAGGTTCTTGACCAGTGTGATATGACCTCTACATTCACTCACAAATTATCAAGAACAGCATAAACACAATGCTCGCACAAAAAGGACAAAATTTTCATTTTGTTGCATTAGAAAAGTTTTTTGTGCATCAAATACCTGGTATTTAGTAAAAACTGTCGATAAAATATTTGGAAAAGTTTCATTAATATAGAATTTTACTTTGAATATCTGATTGTAATTATTTTTAACATTTTACGAAGCCACTCATTTTTGAATCCTCGGGCGATCAGGATTTGTTTATTTAATAGTTTACGTACTTAGGTAAAGTTCCTGGCTTTTCAAAATAATAATCTTCCTGCAGCAGTTGAAGCCGAAGTGACGGCAAAAAAATTTTACTCATTATCAAGCAAACAGCAATAAAAAAAATAAAAATCATTACAAATGGTGACCCATTATGTCTCGGGTCAATGAACAATGAGATACAATGTACTGATAAATTTATAATTAGGTGAGAAAACAAAAAAAATGTCGTATCCTACAAGGTAAGCGGATGTTTAACTCATAATAATATAGCAGGTTGCATACAATTCAGGAGACAACCTTTTTAACTCGAATGCTCGAAAATACAACTTCTCTCCCGAAAGTAGTATGACTTATTTTTTTCCCGCATAGACGGACCAACGTGACGGGTGGCGGTTTCTCAGGAAAGGCTGGAGGTTGGTGGCAGATGGATCCCAGTGTCTGCGGAGGGCGGATCGTTCGTTTGCGAAACCTCTATATAGTGACCTCGTTACGCTCCGTCATGAACTGGCTATTGGAACAGCACTACGCCATCAAATTTTGCGGAAAACTGGGCAAAACCTGTAAAGAGACTAATGACATGCTCAAGGCAGCTTTTGATGATAACACCATGTTTTTGAGTGGCACAAGTTTTTTCGGGAGGGTAGAGAAGATGCCCAACGTTCAGGACGCCCTTCAACCTCAAAGAGTGATGTAAAGCTTGCAAGAGTGAAGGATTTATTGGACAGGGGTCGCAGATTATGTGTTCGCATGGCTTATGATGAGCTTGGCATCCCTAAAAGTGATGTGCATCGAATTGTGACCGAAAACATGGGTTTGAGAAAGGTGTGTGCGAAGTTGGTGCCGCGAATGCTCTCGGACGCACACAAGAAAACAAACACGCGGATCTGCCAGGAGCTTCTCGACCATTTGAGTGAGGATCCAAATTTTTTAGACAATGTCCCATCAGAGACTTCTTACTCTACCCCCTGATCAAATCCCTGCTTAACCGTGGCTAGTTGCAAAAGTTACCACAGGCCGTGGCGAAGAAGCTGATCAGTATTCCGGGCTTCGCCTTCCAGAAGACGTACGAGGCGTGGAAAACCCACTGGTATGTGGACGTACAATAGTTCGAAGACGTTTGATTGAATGTATCAATACTGGGAGTAAATTTTTTGAAATCAGATCAGCCCTACTACTTTTGGAACAGACCGAGTACACAGGTAGTCCACACCCCTTTGAGGCTCATGAAACTAAACAGATACTGTTAACCCAAAATGATACCACTTTTAACTGAGGTAATTAAAAATACGCAGGTAGTATAAAACCCTTGCAACTCCAGAGGTTAAGAATAAACAATGTTATAAACTATTAAACTATAATATCTTCTGGGCTATTAACTTTGTCTTTATTATTATTATCTTAATTGTAGCGCCTTTATTTCTATAATGAATTTTTTTTAAATGTTCAACCTGTAAAGTGATTCTATTTTTCCATGGTATTTAATTAAGCTTTTTGGGTATGTATGTGCACTCTTATTTAATAAAAAAGCAATGTTTACCTTTATTAGCTAATGCCAATTTGGATGCGTAAATATTTAATAAACTAAAATAATAATATGACTTTTTTACTTATCCAATGCTTTGACTCATATTTTTAAAAAATAAATTAAGCAATAAAATATTAAAATACTTATTTTTTGTTCACTATCCATTGTAGTTAATAGTTAATTTTAAGTAAAAATAGCCGTACAAAATTAAACTCTTGTATCATCACTTAAGTTAAGCATTTATTTTCAATAATTTTGAAATATTCTGACCTTGAATTAGGATTCATGTAATACAGGCCTCCGTACTTTATCATCATTTCATTTTTACATCTCCATTTTGATTCTTATAAATTTGTTAGCTATAAAGCGCCCCCTCAAAAGAATTCTGCATTCATTTTCCTTTACTTTGGCTAAACTTCATTATAGAAGGCTTTACTTTGCTGTAATCATACCTAGTAATTTAATGTGGGTTTGTAAATATTACTTATGCTAAATGTGTTAGTGTAAACCTCAAGAGAGTTGTATTTATCAAACAATTTGAATCATGCACTTGATATTCGTGCTACTGGTGTTTCCATGCCATTCAGTAATAATGTGACACTTTATATTTATTCATACTGTGCTTTCATAAAAAAGAACTTTCCCCTCTTTTCCCTGGTTAATTTCATACTTATTGGAGCCATAACTGTATTGTTGCAGCCCATAATATGCAGGGCAACAAAACCCATACAATTATATAGTGTTCCATGGTGAATAAATCTATTTATCTACCTACGACACACACTGAGGTAGTAGTAGATTTCAAGTTGCCTTCAACATATAGGATAGGAAAGATTACAAATGAAGGAGATGGAACTCTGGGTGCTGATGACTATGCAGGGTTTGCAACCAATGAAAGAGATAATATTTTTGGGAAAAGTAATATACATGCCAGAAGTTATCCCTGTTGAGGTTTTTCCTTTAAGAAAACTCAAAAACAAAAGATTACTTATTTTGTCTTATCGGAAATAAAAGATTTGCCTGTTTTACCAATGATTCAAGTTGCTCATAAAGTAAAACAACCCAGAGACATTAGAAGAAGATGCCTTGATTTCTTTGATGGGAAGCCAGAGTTTATAGAGTGAAATATTATGACTGTTGAAATTTAAAAATAACAGGGCAAAAATTATGTTTAATGTTTATTCTTACCATCTGTGTATTCATACAAAACAGAAAATGAAGCACGTAAAATTGCATTATTTGAAAAACTATAATTTTACAAAATATTTTGTGGCCAAATTCACCCTATAATGTGGAGTGACTTTAGCCATTGTACCTTATGTGTAATTTCAAAAATATGCTGTAGTTTTTAGAAAATCTTTTTGGAGTTTGTATTACTAAGGTATTATTCCATTTGATTAAATGTTTCTAGGCATGCAGGACAGATTAACTCAAATAACCGGTACCTAAAAAAACTGCTAAAAAATCCAAGTCACCCTATTTTGCCCTAGGTTGCTATAAATATTCGATAGGTTCAGATGATTAATGCAGGACAGTTAATCTTTACAGTTATTCAATGATTAATCATTCCAAAGGAAGCTTATTTAGCTCAACAGTTTAGATTATCAATCATTTTGTTAACTGGATAAGAGTAAAAATAATTATGTAGATAAATCAATCCAGATGATGCACATTAATGGATGTGGCCATTGCCCAATCGGGTTGCAGTTGCTGACCTTATAGGATTGAGAAAAACCTGTTGACATTAGGAATAGATGTCCCCAATTCGCATTTGACCAATAGTTGGCATTGTGAATGAAGAAGTTGCAGTATGTCATTTTGAAAATATTAATATAAAAGTTTTGAACATTGGCTGAAATATCACAGTATATTAAACCCATCTACTTTGATGTCAACCAGGCAATGGACATAAGCATTATTTGATTAATGACAAATGCTACACCCTGATGATTCTTTCAATATTCTCTCTATTATGAGAATGAATTAGTAACAATGAATCTTTATATATGTAGCCTCTACCACCACCTAAATATATACAAATTATTATATTAAATATTATATAATTTAAACCATAAACACAGTATTCAACCTGAAGGTCGGTTTGGTAGGTGATGGTAGAGTTAACCCAGTTCTAAGCCTGGAGCATGTGAATATTCACACATCAGGATAGGGGGGGCAGTTCCTCTCCCTGTGCCAGTTTTGGTTTTCCCAGGTAGATCTGGAACCCGAAAAATCACATAGCTTGGGTGGAGCTGCAGGTGCCCAAAGTGCCTTACCCGGGACCCTCTGGTCAGTAGTCCAACACTCTACCCACTATTACCGCGACCCCCATATTTTTAAAAAGGTAATCTACCGGTTAAGGCAGGTCTTTGGATGGACATAACTATCAAATAAATATTTTGTGACCCCTAAGAAAACCTACTCTACATCAGGTTCCTCTTCATCTCAGTGTACTTCCTTCCTCCCTACATGCCATCCAACATCCTTATCCTGTTCCTGCCCTTTCCTCGTTTGCCTAGCATTCTCCCCTCTATTACCTTCTTCAACATCCCACTACTGCTCAATATGCCTTTCATCCATCTTTCCTGCCTCCATAGGATTTCTCTCAACAAAACCCTTTCCTCACCCACCATCTCCAGGACTTCCTCATTTGTTTTCCTTTCGGTCCATTTCACCTTCTCCATTCTTTTCCACACCCACATTTCAAAAGCCTCCAATCTACGTCTATCCTGCTTCAGTGACCACGTTTCCGCGCCGTACATAGCTACGCTCCATATCAGAGTTTTTACGATTCTTTTCTTAACATCTCTACTCAACGTCCCCATCATCAACTTCCTCCTCCTTGAGAAAGCCTCCTTGCCTAGCACAATTCTTCTCCTCACGTCCCTACTACTTTGACCATATTGGTCCAAAACACTTCCGAGATATATAAAATGTTCTACCTGCTCTATTTTTTCCCTGCCTATTTTAATATTTAGCTTAGCCTTTTTCATTCTGGAAAATCGCATAACCTTTGTTTTTTTAATATTGATTCTCATCCCATATTTATCGCACTGAAACTCCAATTCACTCAACAATGCTTGCAACCCCTTGGCTGACTGAGCAACTAATGCTTGGTCATCAGCAGACCTAACTGATTTTACGAATTCCCCTCCGACTTTCATTCCTACCTCCAGTTCTTCTCAAGCCTCTTTAATCATTTCCTCCACATATACATTGAACAGCACCGGTGACAATGGGCAACCCTGCCTTACACCTCTTCCTAACACTGCCCATCCGGACTCTCCGTTCCCCACTCGCACCTGAGCAGTCTGAGACATGTACAGGTTGCGGATCAGTCTCCTGTCCCTCCAATCCATTCCTATTTTCTGCAATACACGCATTAATTTTTCCCAATTCACTCTATCAAACGCTTTTTCGAAATCTACAAAACAGGCAAATACGTCCTGAGTGTATTCTATATACCTTTCGATTAGTGATCTCATTACTACAATGGTATCACGCATACCTCTTCCCTTCCTAAACCCAAACTGATCATCCCCTAAGTAATCATTTGCCTTATTCTCTATCCTTTTGTTGATGATCCTAAGAATAACTTTAGCTGCGTGGGATATCAAACTTATTGTTCTGTAATCCTCACATGATACAGCCTTTGCCTTTTTTGGAATAGGAACTAACAATGATCTCACAAAATCTTCCAATTAGATTCCTTCCTCATAGATACCACGTATCAGACTATATAGTCTTCCTCCCACATTTTTCTAAACATTTCAATAGTTCCACAGGAATGTTGTGTACCCCCACAGCCATATTTGGTATCATCTCCCTGAATGCTCTTTCTATCTCTTCATCGAGTATGCCTGGCCCTAAGCTATCTTCCTCTATATCATGTTCCTTTTCTATGTCTAACCTTATTGGTCTTGGTTCTTTACCATACAGTGCTTCTATATATCCCTTTCATCTTTCTTGGATCTTTTCTGCGTCAACTATTATCTTATCTCACTCCCCTCTAACTGTTAGCACAGATCGCCCCTTCTTACTTCCCGATAGTGATTTAACCTTCCTGTGGAGCGACCCAATTTCACTTTTCCTCTGTAAACTTTCCATATCCTCGCACTTTGTTTTCCACCATGCTTCTTTTGTGGCCTGTTTCAATTTATTGTTTGACTCTTTGTGCTTCATGATCTACCAATGATAATGAATCTACGTGACTAGAATAATCGATATAATTTTTTTCCAAAAATATTTAAATATATATCTGTATATTCACACGCCGTCGGGCTTGCTACATGGGTGAGCTCTACCATCACCTACCCAACCGACCTTCAGGTTGAATACTGTGTATCTGTCCAAAAGTCCTATTACTGTCAATTAATCATTTAGATTTCCCTTCCAATTTCTTTTAGAAGTCATAACAGCTACCATCCTTCTTGTCTGCCAATTATAATAATAATACCTTCATTTGTTTGGAGATTTGTGGCATATCTATACACAAATATAGGACACATCATAATACAATACATATATATACATACCAATACACTAGTAGAGTGGCAATTCCATATATTCATTTACAGAGTAGAACAGATGACTTTTTAATAGTTTAAACAGCTTTTTCTTGAAAATAGGTACTTTTGTTTCATATTTGATTTCATGGGGAAGTTTATTGAATAACCTTAAGCCCATTACTTTGGACCCATGAGCAGTATTTTAAGTCCTGACATGCAGTTGGTGCAGGTCCTTATATAGTGACTGTGGTAATCGTGGTTGGACTTGTATTGAAAAATATTACCCTTTGCATGCAAGATGGCAATAAATATATATATGGAAGGTACAGGTAATAAACCAAGTCTTTTGAAGAGGTTTACATGGTGCATGGAACTTTGCACATAATACGTATAATCCTCTTTTGGATTTTGAAGATTATGCCCACAAAGGGGGAGGAACCCCAGAAGAGAATACTAAAAGAAACTCGGGAATAAAATCACCGTAGTAAATGGATAGAAGGACCTCTAAGTTTACAGAAGGTCTGATATTTCTAATGAGGAAGCAAAGGGAACTTAACTTTCTACGTAATTTGAAAATGTGTTCCTCCCAAGACATGTTTCTATGCAAGATAACTCCCAGGAGTTGGGTACTGTGATTTTGGGGAATGCTTATACCTCTATACTATAGATCAGTCTGCAGATAAAGGGCCTATCCTCATATGTCCATTGCACATGCTGTAGGTGTTACAGTTAGTACCATGTGAGCTCAGGTTGGTAAGTCATCAAAAGTCATGTAAGAGGACCTGCACTTAAAATGTACACAGATTCATGAATGATGGATCAACTTACTTAGGAGACTAGGACATACTTTAGAATATTGAAACAATTCATCATATCTTGCCAAGTTTATGTCAGAATTCCTGTATTTTTTGATTAGCCGAATTTCCAGATTTGTGAAATCTCTGCTATGTGTATTGGGTGGGAATACAATGGTCTCCATGAATCTGACTGAATGGATCGTTGAATATTTTTGAGCTATTGTGCATTGGTTTTCCATTTTTAAATAAAATTGGCAATTTTCCACAAAAAAATTTTTTTCACAAAGATTTTTTTGTGGAAAATTGCCAATTTTATTTAATCATGTTATTCCACCATATCACGCCTGAAACGTCTCTTTTTATTGGTTTTCCATCT
This sequence comes from Hetaerina titia, assembly GCA_037158775.1. Classification (NCBI taxonomy): domain Eukaryota; kingdom Metazoa; phylum Arthropoda; class Insecta; order Odonata; family Calopterygidae; genus Hetaerina; species Hetaerina titia. The sequence goes on along the minus strand of CM073778.1, from coordinate 19,620,486 downwards.
TCCCAATTAAAAGATAAGTTGTCACAACTGAAATGCACAGCACAAGACATGGTGGTAGGGTTAAAATTTATTGTTACGTACCGTTTACCCACATTTGGTGGAAAGTATGGTGCGAAATCGCTCTTATTGTTATTCTTACTACCTGAACCAAATTATAACAAAACGTCATTAGGAAAACATTGTTTTGGAAAGCAGCCTCAATTTATATGAAGTGCCTTCCAAACGTATCGTATCTGCACTTCAGGTGCTTCAATTTGGGAAGAACATTCAAATAAATTGGGCACCAGGGCATCAAGGTTATAGGATACATTTTTCTTTCTTAAGAACCTATCAACTAATAGCTTTGGCAAGATATTCTGAAGCCATTACTAAAATTAGGGAAACATTACAAAACTTGGTCTAAGCTGAAAACTAACCAATACGGTTACTGGTTGGAATGAACCGGTTCACGTGAAATAAAGTGGCTCTGTTTGGACTAAACTACACAAATTCAGTTCACTAAGTTCCACAACAAATCAACCTAAAGGGAATGTAAGCGTTAAGCAGGCATACGCAGAGAACACATTTATAATATAAATACGGCAGGATACAAGCAATACATATATTACAAGGTATTATGAATTTACAGTCAAAGCGATGCGTATTACCACGTTAAAATGTCAATACATACGACATGAAGAACTAATGCCAAAATGATACGGTATTGTATTTTTCCAAGGGAGGCCACCCTCAGATTTTTAGAACAATTAAATATTTTACAAATTATATTCATTTATCAAACAAAGATGGACCCAAGTCAATAACATCATTAGCTGAAGAAAAATTTAATCATTCTGTCGTTGCTTCGGAATTTCGGACTTCAATTGTCATGTTTGGCTTTTTTTTAAATTCTTTACTCAATTGCCTTCATACGCCTTTCATCCGCCATTCATCCGCAAATTGAACACATGAAGTGAGTGTTGGTTGTTATTTTTGCCGAAGAAATTCAATTAATGAGTGGCATCTTCCGTTTTTCTTTGTGAAACTAAAGCCATGGGAGTTCCCGCATTCTTTCGTTGGTTAACCAGGAAATATCCTTCCGTAATTGTCGAATGCATAGAGGAGAAAGTGAGTATGCCAACAGTTTCGAGGGAAAGAATGAAGATTTTTGCATCTTTGCTCTTCAATTTGTCAATTTAATGTTGCATTTTTTCAGCCCAAGGAAGTATATGGAGTTAAAGTTTACCCAAATTCGGCTCACCCCAATCCTAATGGAGTGGAATTCGACAATTTGTATTTGGACATGAATGGAATTATTCACCCATGCACACACCCGGAAGACAAGTAAGTATTGTGATATTCATTTATTTGTGTGCATTTGATGGTCTAATATTAAAGAGTAATCGATGATTATTAAGGAAATACTTTAAGGAAAAATCTGAAATTTCAGACCGGCTCCTAAGGACGAGGATGAGATGATGGTGGCAATCTTTGAATGTATCGACAGATTGTTTAGAATAGTTCGGCCTCGCAAGTTGTTATACATGGCTATTGACGGCGTTGTAAGTTTTATGTGATGTATTCATTTAATTCTATTAACTACTTAAAATGAACCATGATTATTTTGGACTAACTTCATAACTTCACTCTACCCACCTGTTAAATTGCATTTTCTAGGCTCCAAGAGCAAAAATGAACCAGCAAAGGTCACGTAGATTCAGGGCATCTAAAGAAACTACCGAAAAGATAGATGAAATAGCCAGGGTCAGAACCGAATTACAGTCTAAAGGAGCAAATCTGCCTCCAGAAAAGCCGAAAAGTAGCCATTTCGACAGCAATTGCATTACTCCTGTAAGTGTATCAAACACGTTATATCGAAGAATAATAATAAATACTTTTGAATTTACGTTTTCATTTACACTTACCGCAGTGTAAATGGAAACATGAAAGTGTGTAATTAATGTAATTTCAAGTAAGTATTACAAAAATAGCAGTTACGTTTAAATTTTATGCAGGCTAATTTTATATGTTGTTTCATTTAGGGAACACCTTTCATGGCTAGGTTATCTCAGTGTCTACATTATTACATTCATGATCGCCTCAACACCGATCCAGGATGGAGGAACATAAAAGTAATTTTGTCTGATGCAAATGTACCTGGAGAAGGGGAACACAAAATAATGGACTACATCAGAAGACAGAGAGGTATCATGGACTTATTGGTGAAGTATTATTAAGAGAAAAAGGATATAGATTAAGGTTGGCGATCGAAAAAGTGTGGGAGACTTTTGAATATTATTAACTTGCATTAATCTTTTTTTCTATTCTAATCTACGTATGTATTGAGATAGGTGGTAATTTCTTAATGGACCTATTCCATGGGAGGAAACATGCCATTGTAATCTTGAAAAATCAGGAATCTAATTGTGCTTGTCAGTTTATTATTATTGACTATACTTTTTAGTTATATATTATTCTGGAAGAATGACAGTTGTCACATCTGCATCAGTATATATTTTAGTGTTTAATTGTTACACAGGGATTGTGTGATCGATGTTATTGCAATAAGCTTTTCACTATGTAGTCCCCAGCATTTATTTTCATTGTGGTATGAGTTAAATATAGGGTTATTTATATTTGCATCAGATCGTATTAATTTTCATGAATTCTGATGTCATTGAATAGCTTAATGCTGTAGATATAATTAGAAAGGTATCATTTGTTAGTTATTTACAATTGAACAAACGTCATGCTACAATTAGCTTGCTATTGCATTAATCATATAGGCATGTTGTTTTATGTACATATATATGCTACAGGAAATATCCTTTTCAGCTCAACCTGACCATGATCCAAACACACAACATTGTTTGTGTGGGGCTGATGCTGATTTAATCATGCTGGGGCTTGCAACACATGAGCCCAACTTCACTATTATTCGTGAGGAATTCAAACCGAACAAGCCAAGGCCCTGTGATATTTGTGGCCAATTGGGTAAGCCTACATATTTCACTCTTTAGGTCGATTAATACATTTTTCTTGTATGATAGTTTAAATAAAACACTTGTACAGTATATATTCATGGAAAGAAAACTTATCTTGTGTAGAGAACATCATAAAGTAATTAGAAGAACATTAATATAAAGAGAATTACGTACAATAGCCCTTTCTCTAGCTCCCTTTTGGAGTCGCAAGATCGTAAAACTTCCATTAAAGTTATTTAATGAAATTCATATCCTTTCATTTTCTTTCATATAGCACTCTGTTCATACTTGTCTTGCTTCTATGAGCATAACAGCTCAAATAACGGATCCAGCCCTAAATATCAATTCAATACTTTATTTTGTTTAGACTTTAATTAGCAAATTGAGTAGTGCATGATGTGGTGTAAGTCTAACATAATAAAGAAGGAATGGTAGCAATTTTCCACTTAATTGGATGTGCTGTACGACTGGGTTTCAATGTGTTACATCATCTTCAGGTACCAAATGAAGTCAAGTGCCATCTTATTTACATTTTTACATCATGGGTAGGGGGTGGATGTAGCAGGAGAGGGGAGAGAAGGGAAAATCTGGCATAGGATTGCTAAATGCAAAGTTTGCAACATGTTAAAAACAGTATTTAAAGTCTCTCATGGTCCTCTGGGTGATTCGCCGCCATCGCTAATCACCTATTGGCAGCAGGAATGGCATCAGGATGTGTGTTTTGATTACCGTGTGACATACATGCCCCCTCCCCCCCCTAGGGATGTGTACTAGGTGCAGGGGCTTCATTCCTTACCCACCCCTCCATGAGACTTTAATCCCTTGGCCTGGGCCCCATCCTAGCCTACTCTCCCCCTCCATTTCCTGATGCCATTGCTGCTGCCGATAGATGATTGGCGATGGCCACTAATCATCCATGACTTTGTGTAGTGTGTTTAACATGTTTCAAACTTGGTATTTCCCAATGCTATGCCAAATTTTTTCTTCTCTCCCCTCCCTCCTTTCCTGCTACACCCATTCCCTCTGGGATGTAAAAACGTTTATACGACGGCACTTGTACCTGAAGATGATGTAGTACATTGAAGCCCAGTTATACAATAAATCTTTTCTAGTGGGAAATTGCTACTATCCATTCTTTACTCTTTAATTAGCATAAAGGTCCATGTAGATAAATGATTATACTCAGTTTAATTAAAAAATTTTCTTCAAAATAGATTCCAGATTCTCAATAGAAAACTCCAATTCCTTAACTGAACGTTTTCTGCCCTTCACCTTACCACCCAACGCTAAGTTAGTGTCGTTTGAGCCTCTTTACTTCTACAGTGGTGCATGAAACATTAATTTACGTTGAAAACATATTAATCAAAGTCAATGTGAACCAACACCTCATTAAAGAATTGATTGCACTTCTTAAACTTTGTGTAGATCAAAATTACTTTTCTTTTTGTGGCAGCTACTATAAACAAAAGAATGGATTGGCAATAGGGTCACCTCTTTCCCCACTCCTTTCATATGTATTTTTATTATTATAGTGTAAAAATTTGCAAATTTTTAATTACTCATGATATTCCACCATATCACGCCTGAAACCTGTATTTTTATTTTTGATTGTGCCCAGGTATCACCTCATATAGTTTTTTTATCCTTTAAAATCCTCGCATTGTAATTGGTTAAAACTATTACTGTAGATCAGAACAACATTTTAAATTTCACATTCTGTGATTCAAAATCATTTAATTACAGAAACTGTTTTATTAAATTCATTTTAGGTCATGAAATGGCGGACTGCATGGGGATTGAGAAGGAATGTGATCCTGATGCTCCTGTAATCTTTGGTTCTGAACAAGAATTCATATTTGTCAGACTCAATGTGATGCGAGAATACTTGGAGAAACAACTGCAAATGCCCAATTTGCCATTCCCGTATGATTTTGAGCGTGTCATTGATGATTGGGTGTTCATGTGTTTTTTTGTTGGGAATGATTTCTTGCCTCACTTACCATCACTGGAAATTAGAGAGGGGGCAATTGATCGTCTGGTGGATTTATATAAGAAAAATCTTTATAACACAGGGGTAAGTTAAATTATTTTTTGACAAACTATTATTTATAATATTTGTGCATTAAAGTTTTTTATATCTTTTAGATAGAAATTTAGAATGTTTGCTAGTAACATGAAGTTAGCATTAGAAAATTAGTTGGGAAAGTGCTTTCCTATAGGGATGTGGAACATAGCCATTTTGGAAATTGATAGATAAAGAATAGAGTTTTGAGTTTTGGAAGAATGTTAAAAATAAAATGCTGAGATAAATGGGAGGTTTTCAGAAGATTTTTTGAAGAAAGATTTGATGCCATGGAGGGGTTGAAAAGAAAATGGATTGGACATGTTATGAAAAAGGAATGTTTTTTAAGAGATGTCCTGAAGGCACAGTAACTGGAAAGCCAAAGATGGGTAATCCATAAGGATGACAATGATTCTCAATAGATGGGACACAAGATGGGTGGGAAACAGAGAACTGAAGAAGATACTCCTGGGAGCTGAAATAATAGACCACTGTAATGCTGAGCTGAATAGACGTCTCTGTCACTTGTTTTAAGATGAATTCCAACTCAAATTGTGCAAATGGTCAGGCTGTTGACCTTTTTGAAAAAAATAATTTGTATCATTTTCTATTTTTTTGGTCATTGTTAGCCAGAAATGTTTGGCATAATGCAATGGAATGTTTAATCAGCAGTGAATATGGAGGAAGATGTACTGAAATCATTAATGGAGAGTAGTAAACAAATTAAGGAATGCATTCAATATTTCATAGCAGTCTAGTAACTTCTTGATGTTAAATGGCTTGTGTGTACATACATACATATATGTATGTGTGCATATATAACCACACACAATTTACCGTTTTGCTCATTGGCATTTTTTTTAACTTGGACAGCTCGTGAACTGGAGGAAAAAAAAAACGATATGTTTGAAATTTTGTCTGATGTGACCCAAATAGGATAGAGCAGGTTTTAGTTTTCCTGAAATCTGTATTAATTGATGTAGAGGAAAGAAATAGCTAGTTATTTATGGAGGCATAAATCAGAAAACTTTGTCAGTTGTACATAATCTAAATAGTTAGGGTCATGCATTCCACACTTTCTTGCATAGGCTTAATGGTAATTCACTGATTAGTTGACTCTAAAGTCATTGGGTTGTACTTCTGCTTGGGGCAATTCAATGCTGTTGTTTGATGGTTATTTTCTTTCATGGTGTGTGTGGAGCTCAAACTAAATGGGACTGTTGGGGTGTCTGAAAAGCACTTTTACTGGCACAATGGCTTTCAAATTATTGTGCATACTCCATAATTACTATTCCTTTTCTGAATTACTGGGCTTTGAATGTTTGTCTAAATTGATGATGGAGAATATTTGCCTTGAGAACTTACAACCTAGAATGGGATTCATACAGCTTAAAATACTTATCATTTGGTGGCATGGTAGCCCAACGATTGGTGAGTGTGTTTTGAGTATTGCCCAGAATTCCCCAAATTCTAATCCAAATGATACCGCCCTCCTACACTTGCGGCTCTGCTTGAGCAATATTATTTTCTGGATACTTGACCTCTCTGGGAAGCTAAAATAATGCAGGGATATGTAATAACACTTAACCATAATGTATTTAACATTATCAAGGACTGGGTAAAAGTGAGGTCCACCCTCACCAGCCAAAACATTCTTCAGTCAATTACTGTTGCCACTCATTGTATTTATAAGTATATTGTGCGTGTAATTGAATCATTCAAAATGATTTCGGATGTGATTGTAGGTACAATTATAGTATATAAGTAGGTGTAAAAAGTTTGAATTAACAAAAATTTAGACATCCATGTTTAATATTTGTACACAAATGTGCAATGATTTGCCACAAAAGCCACTTGCAGATTTAAAAAAATGATGGTATAGAAGAGAAGAGGAAAGATAAATCTGAAGCTTACAAACATTTCAAGGTGGGAGTCCCTTTGTGAGCAGAAGACTGCCTTCTGCTGATGAAAGGGGTGCCCCCAGGCCTTGCAATTTTCATAATTTTCATGTGTCTTTCCTTTTCTGTGTCAGATTTTTACTGTAGAGTTTATTTTTTATTGTATTTGCTCAAGAGAGAATCCATTTCAAAGTTTTTCATTAAATATTCAAGAGAGATTATTTAACAATTTAAATATTTTGTTTCCATTTTCAAAAGTTCATTTATAAGGAAAAATTTGGATGTTACTGAATAAATGAACTTTAGAAAATGGAAGAAAGGAAGAATAATTTCTTCAGAGAAAGAACGGAATTTACCGCAGTTATCTTACATGTGTTACTCTTTAAATAAGATTTTTTATGCTGTACCATGCAATGAAGAAAGAGCTTCACAAATAAAAATTTTAAGTCAATTGTTCCACACAATACATCTGTTTTGACTATATTTCATTCCTTTATGCGTACATACATGCATCCACAGTAGGGTCTGCTAAAAAAAGCTGAGTCTAATATTCTGAAGTGAAACTTATTTTATGCTGAAGTAATTCTAATTTTACTGTTTAAGGATTTGTGTATAAAATTTTACAACAAAATCTAATTGTTGTTTGTGTGCATAATGGTTTGTATTTTAATGCGTGAAATATTTTGAGGAAAAAGTTACTGTCTTTGCTGATTCAACTTTTATTTTTGAAAATAGGGATACATAACTGACAGTGGACATGTCAACCTGGACCGTGTCCAGTTGATAATGTCTGACTTGGGAGAAGCAGAGGATAACATTTTCAAGAAAAGACAGGAGAAAGACTTGGCTTTCAGAGCTAGAGACAAGGCTAAGAAAAGAAGGGAAGCAGCCATTTCTAATTTCAAACCAAAATGGATTCCTACAGGGGATTTAGCACCACAGGTATAATAGTCTCTTAATAAGTTTATCTTATAATTAATACAGGTATGATGCCATCCACATACTCATGGAATGCTGTCTTTCTTTTTAATTCCCTTCCCAGGATGTACATACCTTTTTCCTCTCTTACCCTAGTCACTGCCAAGTGGAGTTCAAAATATTCTAAGAGTAAAAGTTTGAGGAATAAATATTAGATATTTTTCTATTATAATGCATGCTAATACATAAATCACCCTAGGAAAAGGTAGGACATTTACCTACTGCTGGATTGCTTAAGTGGGAGTAATCTGACAATCTGAGATTCTTTCTCTTGTAGTTACATAAAACTAAAATTAAATAATCACTAGAAAACTATTTGCACATTGTATGAAAATAATGATTGTTAAAATTACCCACTTTGATAAATTTCTGTGAAAATCATAATTATCCCACCTATCTTATGAAGGAGCCTTGAATGAAACCAGAACTACATAAAACATTTACCATTTCTAAGAAACATATTTTATATGATTAATATTTGTTGAAAGCTTATCAACAATATTCAATTTGTAAGGGGCCAAATTTCTACCACTTAAAACAAATGAAATGTCAACTGCTCCTCTCACCATTGTCAAAAAGTGCAAATATTGTGAGAAATGATCAAAAATACAGATTATTACAAAGTATTCAGATACAGTTAGATGACGTGGATTTGGGCATTGGAAGTTTAGAACTTCAAACTTCAATTTGTTTAATAAAATAATGGGATGATATTCCTTCCAATTATATAAAAAGTTAATAGAAACTATGAAACAATAAAGGTATCGTGATGCTTTTGCATAAAGTAGACTAGCGGTAATTGTACTCCACTGATTAAAAAAAGGCAGAAAGTAATTATGCTTTATATAGCTTTTATTAGAAAAATGTGCTGAAAATTTAATAATGGCAATGGATGACGGTAAATAATAAATAAATATCTAAATCATTTAAGAAAAACTAAGCTGCTGCTGTGTTGAAAAGCAAGGGAAGTGACACCAAGACTGAACCCTTTGCATTAAGGCTAATAGATAACTGAAAAACATGATGGAAGCACTTGGAGCTGGCATCTGTTAAAGACTGCCACAGGAAAAGAATTGAGAAGAAATCATAGCTCGTCTGTGTTGAACGTGTTAATTTTCTTCTTCAGTGCTGGATCCAGATTTAATTACAGCCTCCTGCTGATCATTGTACAGATTGAGAGTCATACTTGTATCATTTTAAAATACTCCAGTGTCCTTTAATCCAATAGATATTACTCTCTGTAAATCCACAAATGCAATGAAGCTTAGAAACCATGCAAACACTTAATCTGCAATCCCTGTCCAACAAAGCCTTCATTCTTGCATGATTTTCATCACTTTTTGAGGTTGAAGGGATCCTGACCGTTTGCCATCTTCAACATTTTCTCTATCCTCCTGAAACAACTCGTGCCACTCAAAAACATCCGATCTACCCAGGATGTTATCGTCACAAGCTGCCTTAAACATGTCATGACTCTCTTTCCTGGTTCTGCTCAGTTTTACCCAAAATTGATGGCGTAGCACTGTTACAATAACCAGTTCATGATAGAATGTAACGAGGTCACAATATAGAGGTTTTGCAATAAAATGATCCACACTCCGCTAAGGCTAGGAGCCATCTGCCACTGGCCTCCAGCCTTTCTTGAATCGATGCTTGGTCTCCACATAATTTGATGTAGTATGTAGTGGTGTTGTATAAGCTGTGAGGACTTGCCTCTCAACTCTTTGAGATTTGGGAAGTTAAAATCTCGGAGATTTTCTTCCTTGGTCTCTTTCAAGGTTTGGTGGAATTTATGAAACTTCATCCAAGAAATGTTTGTTATTCTGAAATAGATAAATGACCCATCAGGTTAAAAATTCAAGTTTTTGATGATGTGATCAATGCTTTCAAATTTTGATCATTGCTCATTATTATTTTTTCTAATAATTTGGATCATTTTAAGATGAATCATATGTTTAAGAATAGTCACCCACCCTATAATACTTCATGATTCCCAAAATCATTCAAATGTATAGCCTGACATCAGTGGTCAGACTGGTACTGTGCCAAAAATGAAAAATATCCTTAACACTTAAGTAATGAATTTTACATCTTTCTTGAAACAAAAGGCATCTGTTCTAAGGTAATAAAATCACCATTATTGTCAATTTGAAAAGTTATTACTTATCATTATAATTTACTCATCTTTTACAGTTATTATTTCAATGTTTGTTAAGTTAGAGAAGTAGTTGGTAGAAAATTCTATTATTTTTTAGCTAAACTATTTTCCAGCACTTGCCTTTCATCAGTAATTTTATGGAAGGTAGATACTCATATTTCATCTTATTTTGTTATTCCGAACGATGTTGCATTTTTCTGTAGATATGACATGAACGTCTCATATGGTGCACAAAAATGTGATGGAGCACAAATAAAAAAAAACCATAAACACGGTAATCAACCCGAAGGTCGGTTTAGTAGGTGATGGTAGAGCTCACTTATGTACTAAGCCCGACGGCGTGTGAATATTCACACATCAGGGTAGGGGGGCCAGTTCCTTTCCCTGTGCCGGTTATGGTATCCCAGGAAGATCTGGTACCCGAAAAATCAACTAGCTTGGGTGGAGCTGCAGGTGCCCAAAGTGCCTTGCCCGGGAATCAAACCTGGGACCCTCCGGTCAGTAATCCAACGCTCCACCCACTAGACCACAGCGACCCGCGGGGCACAAATGCAGACTCACAAATTCATTACTTCGATTGGATATCATGCTGTCGCCTACATGCTGGCTCAGAAACTAGACACGTTTTCCACTTGGTTCTCCATTTGATTTTGTAATAGGTTATAGTCATTGTCTGACATTTGGTCTTAGTACTTGAAGGTTGCAGTTTTCAATGTATTTTCTTTTGCATTACTGTCTGTAAATCTGTTTAATTAAATAGATAAATGTGAATTTTACATAATTATCAAGGTGTGCAGAGTGCCAGTGAACCTTTGTTGCACTGATCCATGAAAGTGGAAATTTTTATTGACCAGGATTCATTTAATACCCAAAGTTTTAATTTTGGATCTTGGAGACTGTTGTTTTGTATATGGCCGCTCTTAACTTTATGGTTTGGTGTGGTTATGCAAATATGTTTTTTTTGTAATTTTATCTTATTAGGAATGTGAAAATTCAAAATTGAATACCCTTGATTTCAATTTATTAATAACCAATCAACAAATCCTCTATCCTTGTAGACTCCTGCTGAAAGAGTAAATTCCCTGTGGAATTCTCGCCCGGATTCATATGGAGGTGTGGGCCATGGGCGGAGTGGTGGCATGAATTATAGAAACCAGAGCCCTTTACAATCAATGCTGAGACCAGAGGTGAGCTCAAATTTTGCACATGCACAAGAGATTGTAATTGGAGAATCATTATGGTTGTAGCCCTGTTTTACCAAAGTATAATTTACATCCACCCCACCTTTGCAGGGTACTATTTCCAATTTTTTAACTCTTCAGAAATTGAATGATGATATAAGCATATATGGAATCCAATTCTTAGTGAAATATTTATTGATATAGTTTATCTTCTGGTTGGTCCTCTCACTAAGATTTTTTATTGGTAGACTATAAATAGAGCAGCAAAGTATTCTGTTTTTCTGACCAATCATTCTCTTTGTTTGAATCCAAGATACAATTCATGGGAGCTTGGGTTTCCTGGAATATACCTATTGACTGACAGAATATTAACACCACCACTAAATACTCACTCAATCATTTTGTACTGCCTTCTGATACTTTGGTACCTACTCCTTTCTTTTTGATATAATTATTACGTCAACATTCCATTTCTTCATCGATTCTCCCAGGTTTATCCCCTTGAATCAGACATTATACTTCATTAGTGCTAAATTAGGATTTGATTAATGTAATTATTTTTTATTAATTAATTTCATTAATTGAGTGTAGATTGTGTGTAGCTCAATTTCTTCATTAATATTTCAGGGTGGAGGCAATGAACAGAGAGGTGTTAAACGTAAATCAGATCATCTGGAAGAAGAAGAGGACGACGGTCCTCCTGATGAAGTGAGGTTATGGGAGGATGGCTTCAAGGACCGATATTATGAATCAAAATTTGACTCGCCTCCAGGAGATCTAGAATTTCGCAGTATGATTGCAATGGAGTATGTCCTTGGACTTGCTTGGGTTCTGCAGTACTATTATCAGGTAACTTTTAAAAGTGAATGTATTAGAATAAAATTGCAATATGAAAATATTATTATCAAGTGATTTCCTTGCATCAGATGTACCGTTGTTACATTTCTATGTATTGTTACAGTAGTTACATTTTGTTGCCTTTGACACTTTTGTTGCCTTATTCACTAGCATGGAATTGATGTTTTAGATTGCTGATATTAACCTGCAGTGATTTATTTTTCAGGGTTGTCCCTCATGGAAATGGTATTTTCCATTTCATTATGCTCCATTTGCATCTGACTTTATCAACATTGGCAGATTGTCTACAAAATTTGAGAAGGGAACTCAGCCGGTATGGTTATTAATTCTCAATTCATTTTCTATTCAATTCATTGGCAGTTGCCAATGGTGATACAATACTCAATTTTTGTTGTAAATTTTTGGTGATTGGATAAAGCCAGTGCAGTAGTTGTGCCTGAAAAAAATCTTAAAAGCCCAATTCATATCATCTTTTTAGTTGTTTCCATATTAAAACTTGTACAGATAAAAAATCAGAATGTGATGTTAATTATTAAAATTAGTTTATCCACTTGCAATTTCATTCATGCAAAATGGCTTTGCAAATTAATAAATTGGCATATTTAAAATAAATTTGTAGCTATGTGAAACTTTTTGAAAAGTTTTAATTTATGATTTCGTCAAAATTAGAGAGGCATTTATCTGAAAATAAAATTTTCAATTAACTCCAATTCCAATAGCTTATTGCAGTGTCATAAAATGTGTTTAAAACCATATTAAGGTAAAAATGATTCATTCTGGTTAGTGAATTCCACACAGGCTTGCTATTAGGTCAACTTTTCTACCTACACTTTTCAAACTGACCATTGAATTGATAACTGTGTGTATGGTTTTTTTTTATACCTTTGGATTACTTTAAACAAGTTTCAATTTGGACCAAAAATTAATCATATGGGAAACTTAGCCATAAAGAAATTTTTTTAAGGTAATCTACCAGATTAGGTAGGCTTTTGGATGGACACAACTATCAAATAAATATTTTGTGACTTCTCTTTTGTTCATCATTTACTTTGGAATAATAATTGAAGTGGTTTCCCGTTGCCTTCCTCAACGGTATTTTTAATGTGACACCACCACTTAATGGCTGCCCCACTGGGGTCAGACGCCTTTGCAGCCGCCTCACTGAGGAACAGATGCTTTGTGGACTACCTTTCGTCTGGCTCCTAACCTTCGACCTATCTGGCAAAAATAAAATAAAATAAAAAAAAAATTTAGCAGCCTTAATTTACAGTATTTCAAGCAGATACAGACGTTACAATCCAATTAAAAGTTATTATTCAGCATTCATTTTGGGTTAATCTGTTTTGGTTAATATTATAATTCCATTGCTTTAAATATGTGCTAATTAGATGTTTTTGGATTTAATCTTATAGTTTAAACCATTGGAGCAGCTCATGAGTGTGTTTCCAGCTGCAAGTCGGAGTCATGTACCTGAACCTTGGGGTACCCTCATGACTGACCCTGTAAGTTATTTTAATTTCATCATTCATTTTCTCAGCAATCTCTTTATTTTTTACATTTAATATATATTTGTCTGTAGAGTAAAAATAATTTTTCTAAATAGATTGTTTGCCTAAGTGTGCATTAAATTATCAAATGTTCTTTTTCTGAAGCATTCACCAATCATTGATTTCTACCCAGAGGACTTTAAAATTGATCTTAATGGAAAGAAATTCGCTTGGCAAGGAGTTGCACTTTTGCCTTTTGTGGAAGAGAAGAGATTGCATAAGGCCTTGGAACCTTATTATAAGCTCCTAACAGACAGTGAAAGTAAGTAAATTGAGAATAATGGTGAATCTTAGAAATTATTTACAGGGCTTCCACCTGTCTGGAAAACTTAGGAAAATCTAGGTTTTTGTGTGTGTTAGTAATTCTGGAAAGGTCAGGGAATTTGAAAAATATCCCTGAAAAGATTTGTAGCATCTTCACCTTTATTTTCCCATACATAATATCCTCAAAAACTTTTCCAGTATTATACAAAGGGAGGTTGAGTCGACTTTTTGTCAGATTTTTGGAATTTTCATGCTGAATTTTAATGAAATAACAAATAAGGTTTATTTGTGCTGGTATAAGTGCGATGAAGAATTAACATATAAGGGTGCTTGTAATCATACCTTTGCATTTAAAATAGTCATATTTGTTGTTTAGGGTTTTGAGCTTTGAAGATTTTTCCTTATTTTTTTTCAATTACTTGCATTTGATACAAGGGCTACTGAGGTATTCAGAGGCATCAATAAAAACCTTTTATTTTAAGATATTAATCTAGTAGTATCATTATATCTACTTCTTATTGTAAATCAATCAAAAGAAATTAAGAACTTAAAAAAATGTACTATTCCACTAAATAAAAGATTTATCACGATGTGTATTTCAGACCACTGAGTCATCATAAGATACCAGAAAAAAACCATAAACATAGTAATCAACCTGAAGGTCGGTTTGGTAGGTGATGGTAGAGTTCACCCAGTACTAAGCTCAACAGTGTGTGAAATTCACACCTCAGGGTAGGGGGGCCAGTTCCCTTCCCTGTGCCGGTTATGGTTTCCCAGGAAGATCTAGTACCCAAAAAATATAAGATACCATAAAACCATAAAAACAATAATCAACCCAAAGGTTGGTTTGGTAAGTGATTACAGAAAAAGAAAATACTTAGTTCTTCCACACAAATTTAATTTAAATACATAATAATTATATAATAATTAAATTTGTGTGGAAGAACTAAGTCTTTTCTTTTTCCGTTATGAATTGCTTCCACAAAGTGATGCCTCAAACCATTCTTTGGTAAGTGATGGTAGAGTTCACCCAGCACTAAGCCCGACAGCGTTTGAAATTAACATGTCAAGGTAGGGGGTCAGTGCCTTTCCCTGTCTTTGTTATGGTTTCCCAGGAAGATCTGGTACCTGAAAAATCACATAGTTTGGCTGGAGTTGCAGGTGTCCAGAGAGGCTCTCTCTGGTCAGTAGTCCATCGCTCTATCTCTGGAATACTGCGACCCACCATCAGATACAAGACCTTCCATATTTTAGCTCAGTTGAAATGTACATCATAAAATACTTGACTCAGTTCATTATCAATTTCTGACATTCGTGCCTTTTTTCCCTTTCGAGTACAAAATTATAATCAAGGTAAGGTATTGAAAAACGCTCAAACATAATGAAAAGTGAATTTAAAGTGCCTTGTGTTAAAAAAATTGTACATGTCTGTCAAATTAGATGAGCCATTTACCAGTGTCACACCTATGAATATGAATGAGATAGGCTTTGCACTGGTAACTGAAGGGACAGATAGTAGTGAGGTAAGGGACTATGGCTCAGGGGCAAGGAATGACTGTGGGGAGGAGCATTGCTTTCTAGCCATTCTCTGCCATGCAGTCTCAACATGAAAATAACTTTGATGATATCTAAAAACGGTTTAATTGAAAAATACATTCCAATATTTGCAAACGAATTAGCACTATGCCATTTCCATGTGTTTTCGTTGGTGCTGTTGTTGCTATCAATGATTATGCAGGCACAATTAACTCATGGGCTGCACAGTAATGACCCTTCTGGCTACTTTCTTGCCTCACCCAAAGTTTATTAATGATGAACTCCCTGAAAAGGTTCCAGATATGGCCAATAATGCATTAAAAAAAGCTCATAACATTTTGATGAATGCAGAATTTCTGCCAGCTTGCACCCTAATGGAGCTTAGCTAAAAGTTGGGAGTTGTTGTTCTATTTGAACATTCATGTTCAAATGGAATACACGATTTCATCAACTTTTGCCGAATGTAAAAGTTAATCAATGTGCAAATTGGATAAATCATAGTATTATATGTCAGTAGATATGAACCCATTTCACTTAAATACACCCTCTTTCAGCAGTAAAGTAAAATTATGTCATGCTAATTTTTATTTTTACAGAAGAGGAAAAAGTTATGGAAAGATGTATCCGAAACCACTCTATCAAAAAGACAATGTAGTAGAATAATTATATGTACATATTAATATAAACCATAAGTTTTAGGCACAAATTTCAACAAATATTTTTGATTATCAGTGAATGAGACATATTCCTCTTTTAGGCATATTTAGAAAGTGCATCCTATATGCAGTCAGTTATAGTATTTTTGCATCCTATGTGCAGTCAGTTTTAGTATG
Organism: Hetaerina titia; assembly: GCA_037158775.1. Lineage (NCBI taxonomy): Eukaryota > Metazoa > Arthropoda > Insecta > Odonata > Calopterygidae > Hetaerina > Hetaerina titia. The sequence continues at coordinate 19,604,208 of CM073778.1, read as the reverse complement.
CATGTCTCAGACTGCTCATGTTTATGTGATATACTTGTATAATATCTGTGTACATAAAATATTACAAAACTATAGTATATCATATACTGCTCATGTGACACATGCATACTATTTATGCTGACAAGGCTTTTTTATGATTCCTAAAAGTGTTTATTTTTTTGCATATGAAAATGATTGTTTCAATTTCTCATTCTGTTTTTCTTAAATTTTCTAGGAAAACGAAATGTGAGAGGTGATGATAGACTTTACGTCCGTGAAGCGCATGATTCTTACAGATTCTGCCGAGGGCTATATGAGAATGAAATGGCACATGATATTGAAACCGATATCCTCACTCAAGGAATGAGAGGAAAAGTCCTAGTATCAAATGATTGTGTATCTTATGAGGGGTAAGTAATTGCTGATTTTAGGTTATTGTATGTTCATAGTAAAAAAAACTTTTGTCATCTTCTGTTGAATATAAATTGACTTGTTCGACTCTACTCTACTGAGTAACTTCTCAAAATGTACCAAGCAAGCAAAACCATCCTTTCTGTTCATTTCTTTCTATAAATGTTTTTCAACACTTGTGGCATGTCACACAGCTCCATCCTTTCTAATTCCAGACAGATTTTCCTTTCCATAAGTAGTTGTTTGCCATCTTCTCCATACTTTGTAAATTTTCTGTATGCCTAGCTTTCTGCAAGGGTTTAATATATTCCCTATAATTTTCTATCTTAATTTCCCCTGATACCCTTCCCCATCTCAGGGGAGGAAGTTTTGAAAATTTATTTGTAGATTTTTGATTGTAAAAATAATTTTTTTTCCCAGGGGGCTGGAGTCACCGGTTAAAGGACTGCCAAATTTAACAAGGAATGCTGTTTTATGGTGATTTGCTTTTGTTATTACTCATTGAAATAATATAGCAGATTATAAAATATTAAACTTAGATAATTGTTGTTCCTAATGAGAAAAAATACAGTTTGAAACTATGGGTTATGAATTTTATTTTAACTAAAAAAAGCATTAATACTACATTTTGATATTTCTTGGGGTGCTATTTTAGTTAATGTAAATGTTTTCTGTACTGATGATTTTTCTCTGGATAGTTTTTACTGCATCGTTTATTGAATTTTAGGATTATTTTGAGAATGTTTGTTTTTTTCAGTGTACGATTCAGAGATCCTAAGTATCCAGATTCATTTATCTTCCCAGCAAAGCGATTGAAGGGGGCAATGTAAGTCTAAAAACATTTCTTTGACCTTTTCTATTCTAAAATTTATTATTTAAGAGTTTTCTGGCATGCAAATTTGTTAAACACTCTAAAACTACCCACCAACTGTTTTTGGCTATTGTCATAGATCTTACGTGGCTACAGAAAAATCTTGAGTTTACATAAAATCTGGTGACCATCGATATCGGTGTCATGCAAAATCAAATTCTGTAAAATCAAGATTTTTTTTCTGTGATGATAAATGAGCCATAGCTTTCATACACAAATAGGCATGCCTGAACAGAACACTTTTTCATTAATTTTTCATCTCATGAGTGATTATTAAATCATTATACAGTAATTCCAAAGTGAAATTATAATTTGATGTCTAAATACTAATTTTATTTCAAGTGAAAAGTGACATTTGAATGGTAAATGAAATTAAATTAGGTTTCCAAAATGCTCATATAAATCACCTAACAAATTTTAATCATAGCCCTGACAATAGAGCCTAAATAGAATTGGTCAATAAAATTGAAAATATGTCAGAGGTGTTATAAATCAGTCAAAAAATGTTAACCAGCTTTTAATATAGGGTTTCTCCCAAAAATAAGTAGAATAAATCCAGGAAAAAATTCAATCCAGATCAAAGTACAAATGCTAAAATTCTTTAAAATAGTACCTTGTGCATCAACACACCGATGCGAGCACCTCTGCCAGTCACTGTAGGCTTCCTGGAAAGAATTGATGGTAACCTCGTTCAGGCACCTCTTCACAGCTTTATCCTTATCTAGTCTATCCAAAATAATTGCCAATCAAGCTCATTTTTATTCTTGATTAGGAAAAGTAGTCCAGCAGTGCCACATTGAGATTGTAGGTCACTTTCACAATTGCCCTAGAGATCACGTGAAATTGTCACACAAGCAGCCTTCTGATCTCCTGACAGCACCTTGGGGACCCTCTTGGCCCCACCTTTCTCGTGGCTAAATGTTCTGTTAGAATGTAATGCCTTGTGGTGTTTGGAAATATGCATTCTTCTGCTAACATTCTGACCCTTTGGTATTGATCAGAATTAGCATGTCTCTCACTTATTGGACATTTTTGTCACACTATGTTGCTGAGGGATGTCCAGTTAATTCCTCATCATCAACCTTCTCTCTGCCCTCGATACGATTCAATGCTAGGTTGAAATTACTAAATAAATTCAGATCCACATGTTTCAGCACCGAGGTCTGGCAAATTATTCGCACTCCAACATACATTGGTTGCTTGGATCATGTATATACAACAACTTTTATATACAACAAAGGGTTATACTTGTAGATAGCAAAAATATCATTTGTCACCATCAGCATCTAGGGAATAATTAGTTCTACTCAATTGCATGCACTTCCACTAACCTCGTTTGTTTTGTTGTCAAAGCCCTTCCCACATGACCGCATTAGAATTCCATTATATGATGTAGTGCTCTTTACAATATTGTTTGCTCTGCTTTTGGTACCCTAAATTTCCCCTTACATCCCACTTTTCTCTCTGTGGGGGGACCCTCCCATTATCTGTAGTGTTGGGTCACATTCTGTACCTCTGGCTTGGCCTGGCTGCCTTGGGGAGGAGACCGTTGTATGTTGCATATCCATGTGGTAGTGGAATTTTGCCTTCTTACTTTTCAAATTTTAGCTTGCATGATATTAGATAAATTTCTTACTTCATCCTATGGTGCAATTATTTCTTAGATAATAGTATATACAATTGCATGCATGTAGAATGAAAGGAGGTAGATATGTATTTTTCATGTGTGTAAAGTGACCTAATTCCCCTGCCACTTGCCCTTGTGGTGGCTTGTGAGGTAGTATGTAGATGTACCCTCCCAGAACACCTTGTGCCAGTGGAAAACTATTCCTTGGGACATTGCTTAACCTCCCTTAGCATCCTTAACCATGTTCATGTTCTTCAAACCCAATGTTCCGAGCTGAACACAAAATTTTATTGCATATTGCTGCTCCATGGAATGTGGCATTGTAAATTCATGACGTGACCCTCAAACAGGGTTCTAGTATAGCAGTGATCTGTACACTAATGACCTGCAGAACTGATGTGGGTCACATTGTTTTCCCAAGATCTCCCACCACCTCTCCTGCCACAAATCACTCCACTCCAGCCGCCTGCGTTGGCAAGAAAAAATCATTTACGTATTTTTGGGTAGATCCTGTAGCCACCTGTGTTATAGAAAATGTTAGAATATACCCAATAACTCATATTGTCTAGTACCAGCATTTAGGATGACAATATTTGTATATGTGTATGCAGGCCAAGGTGTCCACTTGATCAGGAAGTCAGGAAGAGTATGGCATTTCTCCATATCTCTGAAAACTCCAGAAAAAATTGGGGTAGAGGAGTTAATTTGCAAAGTAAATATGGGATTTAGATAAGGGGATGAAAAGGCACAACATCAAGATAGACAAAATTTAAACTAAAGTCTGCTGTTGAAGTAGAGAAGATAATCTTCAAGTAAGACTAAGGAAAGACATTGGAACAAGCTGAAGGATTTTGGTATTTAGTAAGCTGTGTTACCAGGGATGGATGAAACAAAAGCATAGGGTAAGCAGAAAATATTGAAGTAGGCTTTCTATCGGAAGAAGCAATTACTAAGTTGTCCTAGCAGATATATGAGGAAGCAACTTGTTAAAAGTTATGTATGGCATCTCCTCTTCTATTGATGTGAAAATTGAATGATAGTATTAGCAGAGAAAAGATCATAGTTGATGGGAATAGGGCATGACCGAAGAATGCTGAAAGTGAAATGGATAGAATAACTGATGAAGAAGTACTCTGAGAAGTGACTAAAGAGAGAAGCTTTTGGTGGACTCTCACTGGAAGGAGAGGGAAATTCATTAAGCCTATCGTGGGGCACAATAGTTAACTGAAGATCATATTTGAAGGAAAGGTGGCAGGGAAGAATTACTGAGGAAGGCAGGCGTAGGATGAAAGTCCAAAAACAAGTAAAGGAAAATGTCTGTAAACGGTTATGAGGTAGAAGACTTTGGATAGATTGGCAGGGGATAGGATAATTTGGAGAATAGCTACAAACGAATTGAATAAAAATCCTTGATGATTAAGACACATTTCCTTCTGATAAGCAGTTGTATGTGTAACAGATGTGGGCATTGTGAAGTAATCATCACTCAGATGTTATACTGATCGCTCTTTAACTTATTGTTCTGTTTATTGTCTTCTAATGTGAAATTGTGCATAGGAAATATGTATTTCATATATTTTCTGATCCAGATATTGACACAAAATTCCAATTTAGATATTGTTTTAATTCATTTTTAATTTTACTATTTCAGAGAACCTGCGACGGTGTTACCACCTGGCGATCTCCCTCCATCAGATAATCGCAGTTTTAGACCACAGATAGGGATGGTTCGTTCAAACCAGCAAGCCTCCCTTGGCAATGCAGGACACAATATGCTCAGGTAAGCATTTTTGATCTTATTTAAATGATTTTTTGCTCTGTTTTTATTTACTCTTTGATAAACTTCTTCATTTGCCTCATGCCAAATGCTGAAAGATCTGCTGGGCTTTTGTCAAAGACTTGGTAAAAATTACCACCATCAGAAGAGCCGACTAGTAAATAGGCTTATAGTTCCTATAGAGTATAATAAACAAGCCTACAGTTATCCATACAGGATGACTGTGACCCCAGAGTTGAACGTGCCCAAAATATTCTTTTCAGTTTTCAAGCTTTCAGTTCGTTCTATATTTACCGTCCCTTCACCTCTTTCATTTTTTTCATCTCTTTATTTGAAATTGGTCATGCCATTTTAGTTTTTGGATTTTTTACACAAATTTGTATTTCCTGAATGTTAGCAATGAAAATGGAAAAATCGATCAGCCATATGGTAAAAAAGAATCAGAAGCTCCAATGTAGGACCCCAAAAACCACAAGCAGTTAATTGCTATTCCATTTACAAGATTTTTATTCAGGTGGTGTATTAATTTTTTGAACTATTGTTATTATTTCTTCGATTACTCATGAATGTTTACGCTATGGGGTAAAATGCTCAAATGTTTGCATATGTAAATTTAGCGGTGTCCATTGCATTACATCAGAGGGATGCAAGTTAGTTAAAATGCAGCACAAATGTAGCACATTCTTGAAAAACAATTTTTCCCCTTGAAAACCCAAAGAAAAACCTGGAATCACAAATGGCTACATTACTATCAACAAGTAACTTTCCCTAAGTGAGGGTGTCCATTCATGTGGTAACTATGGGAAAAACACAGGATATTAAGCCACTTGTGCAAAATTATGGAATAGCTTAGGAAATTTACCGAAAAAAACATGGGAATTATAATAATTGCATTTCTATCTTCTGGAATCTCTTTAGCAGTTACAGATTTCACGTTTCTTGCCTACAAATTTAAGTTTACATTGTTAAAAGTTCTATATCATTCTCTATTGTGGTTTCAAATAATAGTTTTCAACTGAGCTCACCTGGTACCAAGGTTGATGAGTGTTCAGAGTGAGGGAGCTGGTCCGTTTCCCCCATTGACTAAAGCTTTGATGTGATTGAAGGATTTGTGCATTCTAATGATCTCTAGAGCAGTGAAAGTGGGAGCAGTGACAATTACTGGTAATAGGGTCACCATGCCAGATAGTTTGAAGGTTAGGTGCCAGACAAAAGATGGTCTGCGCAGTTTCAGTTCCTCATTGAGGCTGGTGCAAACGAGCCTGACTCCAGTGGGTGGTTCTGAAAGGTGTCATGCCAATAACACTATTGAGGAAGGAAATGGGAAAATATCTCATTTATATAGCCCAAGAAATGATGATTGACAAAAATATGAATGAGTCTTGGCAACTAAAGACTCAGCCCACTGGGTTTTATGTTGAGCCCACCATTTCCTTGGAAAGCTGAATTGACAACAGCAGAAGCAAAGAAGACACAGACAATGGAACCAGTTAGAATAGGTAGGTGAAATGATAGAACGATATTGAGGATGGGAAATTACAAAATGTAAAGCTGGAAATAAAGAGGAAATAAAATATTTTAGGACTCTACGATGTGAGATGGAAGAATAATGGGGATAATTGGAGTGATACATGTATAGGAGGAGAAGAGAGCCAGTAAGACGTGCTATCGAACAAAAAGGTAGGGAGAAGCATAGTGAACAGAGCAGGCAAGCTATAAAGTATTATTAGTAGAAGTGTAAAAGCTGAACCAACAAACTTGTTCATTACTATGATGCAACCATTTCAGAGAGTAAAAATCATTCGCCTTGACCGGGATTCGAACCCGGATCCCTCGATATCCGGCCGAGTGCTTTAACCAATTAAGCTACCAAAAGCACTCGGCCGGATATCGAGGGATCCGGGTTCGAATCCCGGTCAAGGCGAATGATTTTTACTCTCTGAAATGGTTGCATTATAATGCACACATAGCGGGTGACTCTGTTAAAGTTACTGTTACAGTTTCTTGAAATTTGTTTATTACTAATATTTTAGTACCAAAAAGCATTGATTGATAGGAAGTAATCGACAGGTCATACAATTGACCTTTACAATTGACAATTAGAATTGACCGGTCTGTCCCAAAAGTAGTAGGACTGTGACAATTAAAAAAAAAATTCAATAAACTGCAGGAGATACCGCAACAAATTGTTGCCAGAATTGGTACATTCACTCAAAAGTCTTGGAAGTAGCACCATTATGGGTCGACACACCTCTGCCAATGGGTTTTCCATGCCTCGTATGCATTTGGAAGGCATACTAGGTATGGTGAACTACTATTTCATAATTAGGAGCTGATGGGACAGTTTACTTTTTCCTTGAAAGTGTTTTGGATCAAGATGGTCAAATTAGTAGGGACTCTAGAAGGAGAATCAATTTAGGAAAATAGTCATTCATAAGGAGGAGGGAATTTACAACAAGGATGTTCAGTATAGAGGTTAGAAAAGACTAGTGAAAACTTATGCTTGGAGTTCAGTTTTTACGGTGCACAAACTTGGTCATTGTAGCAAGATGATAGACTTAGGTTTGACGGTTTTTGATGAGGTTGTGTAGAATGATGGAAACAAGTATGGAAAGGAAAATAGATGATGGAGTATTTGGAGTGGTGGGGAAGGAGATAGAATTTTTGGGAGAAATCCAAAGAAGGCAGGAAAGGTGGATGCAGAGGTATTTGACTGGTAATGTAGTCTTGAGGATTGTGATAAAGAGGAGAAGAGAACCTCCATTAAGCGAGGTAGAGGGAGAATAAGGGTTGGTATGTTGGATGGAATGAAGGGAGGAAGTAAGTATGTGGGCGTTGGGTTGTGCTTTCTTAGGAGAGATTAGGAAACTTTTCGGTGTTCAGTATTTGCCAATCTAAAACCTTTATTCAATGGTTGAATATTTTATTATGATAATAGTTTTCACTGGTTTGGTCCTCTTGTGTGTCTTCTTTGGTGCTAGTGATGTCAATTTCACTCTGCAAGTGTTTCTTATCATGAAAACCGCGGAGGCCTTGCCCTCCCCCTCACTGCCGGAAACAACGCACAGCCCACAAGTTTAATTGATTTGTCTCCAGTAATTTGCCAGCGGCATCCACAAAAACATGGTCAGTTGCATTACAGAATCGATGGAGGTTTAGAAGGGTTGCGAGAAGGAAATTTTACTTTTGCTAGAACAAATCGTTAGCTGACACTTAAAGGGTGTATTCTGAAAGTAATGCAATTCCTTTGTTAAGTAATTTATTGAACAGATTTGCACAAACACATAAAATTCTTCAAAGTACTGTCTTTGGGCCTCTACACATTTGGTACCTGGTGTTTGGCCAAGAACTCGTGGACTCATAGTGCATTGTGGCAAACACCTTGGGCACGAGCTTGGCGCACACTTTCATCATCATTCAGTAACAATTCGAAACATAACAGTAGACGGCAAGTTCACTTCATTGGCAACCGTCTTGATACTCATCATTTTGATCTGAAGAGAAAACAGCTAAGGCCTGTGTGAAAGTCTCATCAACACTAAAAATGCCCAAGTGGTGGTGCCTGCTTGGAATATGTTCATATTTTTTTATGCTTGTACAGCTCTAAATGGGGCATATTATTATTTTTGCTGAATATCTCGTGTAAATAAATGTGAAATATTTTTATTCATCTTTCATATCATCCGGACCCTAGCCCCTTGCGACTTTTATTTTTGTCCACCAATGAATCAGCAACTTTGTTGAAAGTATTTTTCTTCATCATAACGGGATTAGTCGAACCAAACATGCCTTTTAAGTTCCAACAGTTGCTGCTACCACAGTACTGGAGTTTGAAACTTGTATTAATTATAAAATAATATTAAGAGAACAATAACAAAACGCAAAGTTATTTTTTACCTATTTAATTGTACAAATAGTAAATGAGTGATCACTCTTTGTGTGAAATTATTATAATTATTGTTATTTAACAGGCCTTGCACAGTTTTTGGAAGTAATGAGTACAATTATATTCTTGATCGAGGTTGTATTGATTGTTCAGTGCTACTGATTCATTAAATAATGAATGAAACATGAAAGGAAAATTTAGGGTTTAATCTCGAATTATTTAATCTTAACTACATATCTTAATTAATCTTACGTTTACTGAAATGCTGAAAAATTGAGTTGAGAATCGCTCGATTCAAGGAGGAAGTTATAATGCATGTGTGCATATAGCAATCTTACATTGGGGATGCTGCATGGATTGTTATTTCAGAAAGGTTGGAAAAGCTCTTTTATCTAGGAAGGAAAGACCATACTTCAAAGATAGAGCCGTGAAGTAATTTTTATAATCCAGGAAGACATCCCCTTTTCAATATTGGGATAGAAGATTGGGTTGCTTGGGACCCGAAGGTATCCTGGAACCCTTCTCAAGGAAGGTCGGACGTTTTTGACTAGGGTGGGGAAAAATTGACTTACTTTTTTGTGAGATTATGTTGTTGTATGTCTCGGTATGTATTTTCGGTACTCCCTGTACGAGTAATATTTGCATCATTTTTTTTGCCAACTCACTTTACCACCCGATCGAATGGTCGACTTTTCAACTATCGTATATTAATAAATAATAATATTCTCCAGCGATTTCAAAATAATAGCCACAGTTTCTTCCCAGATGGAAAAAGGCTTAGTGGAGCAATCAGGGAAATGGCATACCCTTATTCATCCCTTCCTCAAATCTGAGGAAATCGTAAAAATATCCGGAAACAAACCGGGAATTTTTTCCACCATTTTTAGTGGACAAACTTGGGAGACCAAACGATGCAGGGATATACACATGACAGCCGAGCAAATCCTGGGCGAAAGGTCTCCTTAAATGTGAAATAAAGCCGTGGGAAACAATCTGAAAATCCAGGAAAAATTGAAAGGAAATCTGAGTTAAAATTGATGTACCTCTCGCTTTCACCTTTAATGCCTGCATACAGTACGACGAATCCACTACGAATTTCTACCTGAACGGCAAACTGTAAATGCTGCATTTTACGTCCAAGTGCTCGACAGGCTTCGAAAACGAGTGGCACGCGTCCGGCCAGCGATCAACCGTATGACTGACAACCTGAGCGACAATGCGCCGTCTCACACCGCGCTTGTCGTGTCGGACTTCTTGGCCAAGCACGGCGTGGCAACGCTGCCCCCCCCCCTACAGCCCGGACTTGGCACCACCGGACTTCTTTCTGTTCCCGAAGATAAAGAGGAGTTGGAAAGGAACGCGATACGGGACTTTGGACGCCGTCAAAGAGGCCGTGACGACGTGTCTTCGAGAGGTTCCCGATGATGCCTTCGCGGAAGCGTTCCAGGAATGGTAACGCCGCTGGAAGTGTATCGACTCACAAGGGTCCTATTTTGAGGAATATTAGCTTAAGATATGTAAAAGTGTAATAATTTTTTTTTTCCTGAGCTCAGTACACTTATTTTCCGGACGAACCCTGTATGTGCGAGTTTGTAATCAAGGATGTACAAGGTGTGATAAAAAAAAGACAAGATTGATTTTATAACTTGTTTATGTCGACGGATACAGCTTAATCGAACTTGTCGCCCTCAAAGTACCAGCCTTGGCTGATGACACACATTTGCCAACGTTTCTTCGAGTTCTCGAACCCTGCCTGGTAAGCCGCCTTAGGGATCCTCTACAGGTCCACCGCACAATTAGTTTTAATATCCGCAATAGAGTCGAATCGGTGCCCTTTCAAGGTTGATTTTAACTTTGGAAACAAAAGAAGTCTGATGAAGCCACGTCCGGAGAGTAGGGTGGCTGCGGGATCACGGAAGTTCCGGTTCTGGCGAAAAACTGTCACGATCAGCGCCACGTGAGCGCTGTTCGTCTAGCTCCTTCATTTCTGTCGTTGCACGCGGGACGAACAGGTACGTACATACCGCCGCTGCTGCGTAACGACTCGATGTAAACAAACGCAACAACTCTCGTTTTAGTCGTCAGATGTGTCGCTAGATGGCGCACTGTGTGTCGTTTCGATCCGTTGAATGGTTTGCGCAGAATAAAATCAATTTGGTCCTTTTTTGATTAAAGCTTGTTTTTGCCCGACCAAGTTACTTCTGGGTGTCGCATGGGGGGGATATGTATTCGCAGTTCTCTCTCCTCGCGCCATTTTATTTCTTCACGACCCCTCCTTGTGTTCCTCTTCGCCTTTCTCCATCCTCCCGAATTTCCAGTTCCGCCTCCTCCCCTCCCCCACACACCAGCGGCGATTATAAAAGCGATCGATGTCTCCCTTTCTAAACCACTTCAGGGAGTCTTATCTCACTCGAAAGGGAGAGAGGAAGGGCTGGAGGAGTGGGAACAAGGGGAATCGAGGAAGGAAGGAGAGGAGAAATGGGAGCCCTACTAAAGAAAGCACTCAAAAACCATCAGAAAGAGATCCCGGTGGGGATGGAAGGGGCACCTCGGAGGTTGTGCACATAAAAGGCGGCGCTGGAGTGGAGAGTAGACAGGGTTAACAACACTTCAATGGGCCACTGGGGTTGGGTCGGGCGTGGAATTTGTGGCACGCGGCGTTAGGAAAGATCCGGAGAAATTTTTCGCCAATTATAAGCGCGCCCTGGCAGTTTCTCAGTAATGCCTGTTTCCCTTCCATTTTCGAGCAATCCCTCCACCCACCCATCACGGCCTCGCGCCACTTCGACCCACGATAAATTCGGTCTCGGCGACCTTTTTCCTGGTGATATTCGAACAAAGAAACGCGCATATAATAACCAAAAGAGATATTAATGGATGTACTTCGAAGTTTGTATTTTCATTTGTGTAAATAGAAAAGAATAGTATGAATTGTCCATAGAAAAGTGGACCTGATCAATTGATGGTTCTTTCAAATTTGATTGATTTCACTTACCTTGGGACGAACTCATACATCGTCCTATGATCGGCCTGCCCTACGGGTATATCATGTTTCTTTGCAATATGATTCGGAAAGCCAGAATCAAATTCGATGAAAACTGCATTCTGGATAGTTGATGTTCTTTCCTTTTATTTTTTCTCATATCAACATCAAGGTTAATGAGTCTTTCTAATTTGGAATAGCATCATGGTAACCAACTCCTTATTCCGACTCGCCGATTAAGTTTAAGGTCGCGGCTTCCACGGGAAAGGATGCTGAGGTGGCCTCTCCTGGCTGTTATTTTGGTCATGACCTCGGGGATCGGAGATTTTAAAAAATCCAAATATTTTACTGTTCATTGGAAAATGAAATTTGAGTTAAAACTATATTGTTTTGGTTTATCATTTTTTGGAAGATTTCTGAACATAAGCTTTAATATCATAGCATGTTAAGGAAATTCACTTATCTGATAACGGCGAGGGAGTAAGTAAAGAATGAAATGTTAATTATTAATACATATATTTGCAACTTTTAGAATGCAAAAGCACCTACTCCGGACTCTTTGACTGAAACTGTTTGTTGCTCAAGTGTAGGATGTCATTTTTGAAAAAGTACAACCCTTTATTGCAACAATTTCAGAGCGTAAAAATCATTCGCCTTGACCGGGATTCGAACCCGGATCCCTCGAGGACGCCGCGATAGCTTAACTGGTTAAAGCATTCGGCCGGATATCGAGGGATCCGGGTTCGAATCCCGGTCAATGCGAATGATATTTACGCTCTGAAATTGTTGCAATGAAGTGCACGTTAGCGGATGACTCCGTTAAGAGTTACTGTTGCGGCATCTCCCGCAGTTTCTTGAAAGTACAACCCTGTTAATGTCGTTAATCTGGAATGCGTTTTTATGAATCGTTAATATTTAATTCAAAACTGCATTGAAATTTCTAAGGACATCTGCTATTTATTGTTTTGTGTTCAATGTTAATCTGCGCTCTGTGCGTAATCAAATGTGAATAATGTTAGTTCACAAGGTGTACATTTTCTTTTTTATAGGCACTACACTCCAAGGGTAGGAGGCTACAACAACGTGCCACCTCCCGCTTCCACCATGGGCTCTCTGCAGCGATACACTCCCAGATCTGCACCGCATTATTCTGGTAAGTCATTGAAGCATTTATTTCACTTTCTTCGAGGGTTATCTATCCGTTACGTTTACAGGTGCCGTTCGGAAGTGGTGAATTTTTCGACGTTATGGCATCATCCAATTGAAGGTGCCTTCCTTTTCAGTGGGTGTACTGTTAAAGTTATTTACACTGCTCTTTTGTAGAGTGTACTGCCTTGGTGGCTGCTCATTAATAACAACTGTTGTAAAATCTTATGTTTAACAATGGATTATTAGAGATGAGAGTGATTATTACGCGCTTTTCGGAAAGTATGGTCACCGGCCTACTTCAACTGTCAACCTTTACGCCTACTGTATTATGACCACGTAAAGTATGACGTCAGCATAGAGATATGTCCCAAGGTTTTATAAAATGTTCATTTCGATAACTATTTTAGTAACTTTCAGCATTGTCTTGATTTTTCGTCTGAATTTTTTTGAAAGGGGGTTTCAATGTCACATACATGTACTGTAAATTAGTATATAAAGTTTTACCACGTGTAATAACCAGAGCATGATACGTATAGCCTGCAGGAAGGACCACAATACCATTATTTTATCACATTAGTTTGTGATTTGTTCGAAATGGAGGTTTCAGACTACAGTATCATAGTTTCTTGGAGTATAGTTCTTCGATCTACATAGGGGATCGAGATGGTGGCTCTATCTGGAAACTAGCTTCCCACCAAGAGGATCCGGGTTCAAATCCTGTATTTTTCCGAGAGATGGCAAATATTTATCAGTGGTACGCCGATGCCTACTTGAGGTGCTTTGTGGAGACTACTTTGAAATAACGTCCGTCGGATGGGATGTTAAACTGCAGACCCCTTGTATCATACATTAAAAACCTAATTAATTTCCTAGACTCCCAAATGTTGGGAGCAGGATTTTCTAATAGAATTTATTGGCACTCAGTGATATAACGCTTATTTTAAAATTAATTATTATAATTTTTTACTTTTCTTGATGCCGGTTATTTTTGGCTAGTATTTTCAGGATCGCAACTCTTTTCTATCTATAGGAGGCTAGGAAGAATACATTTAGCCGTAAATAATAAGTTTTACTGTGATAGATAGATGAACAGTAAGATTGAGGAAATTAAATGAAATTTTCTGGTGCTTTAAAATTTAAAAAGTTTTAAACCCGAAGCCTGAAAAATTTTAAATTACGTTTTGTTTGGAAACACGTGTTTTTAATAAAGGGAAAACAAACCAAAGCTCTTCAGTGGGAGAGGAGGTGTATTTGATTTTATTTTCCGGAGTTCCTTATAAATGTGAAGATATTATGATGACAAGTAGTTATTGAACAAATTTATTTACGTTCTGATCACCATTTAGTGCCATTCATCATTGTGCTAGTACAACAAATATGTAGAGCCTTAGGGAGAGTGCTATGTTGATCAATTCTGCATATCTTTCGCATGGTAATATTCAGCTTACTCTTATAAACTGGTTGTTACTATTTAATGTTACTTAATATCATTTTATAATAGAGAAACCACATAAGGAATAGGTAATGTGCTGGTAGAATTTGGATTTGCAGAACATTTTTTTCATCTTTGTGTGGAACTGGAAATGACTCATAATGATTCGAAAAACCCATTTCGATGAGTAGAGAATCGATGCAATGGTTTATCTGGAAAACGAGCAATGCCCGAGGATTAAAATCAACATTGCCTGTATTAAATTGGCGAAACTTACCTCACATGCGTCCAGTAATAGTATTTTTTAGAACTCGGGAAGAGTGCTTGTGGGTTCCGTTGTTCAGAGGTTTGTGTTGGATTATAACATTGAGTCCACATTTCTTGTCGACTAAATTCGTTTTTCCAAGTTTTAAGATGGCTTTACTAAATTTCAGTAAACAAGATTTTCTGTCTCAAATTCGGAAGAGGGTTAGGAATAAGAAAAACGTAATTTCTGTTACTTTATATAATTTAACTTACGATAAATTACAAGTACGTACATACATGACAGCACTGCTGATCCGGAAAATCAAAATTTGCTGAAAAATCGACGAGTTTGGTTCTTTCGGAAAACTTTTTCAAACCTTCTTATTGCCTGAAATGATTAGCTTTTGAGTGAAAGTGAATTTTTGGTTTTAATCGGATTAGTTTTTTATCTTGTTCAGGTGTATTATTTAATGACTATTACAAGAAAGCATTTGGAGACTGGAAATAAAACTGTAAAATCTGAAAAAGTTAAGGAGTTTCTTGATGGTTGAAGAAGATAATTATTAGAATTTTAGGAAAATCAAAGAAATTAAATCTTTTTCTATAATTACTAGAGCAGGGGTACACATACATAAGAGCTGCATTATTTGTGCCAAGAACTATTGAACAGTTTTTATCTTGTATATCATCGATGACGTCTCGGTTTTTCTCGTTTTTTCTATCGTGAAGTAGGTTAATTTCCCGGTTTCACGCTGCTTTTGGAAACTCCGAACTACAGGAAACGTTAAGCGTTTCTGTTCGTTGCGGATTTTTTTCGCAATTCTGTTCGCCGTCATTTCCTGGCTCCTTCGGGATCTCCCTTGTGGTCCCTCGGACACTCTTTCCGGTGGCCGCCCCCGTGCGTCTTCGAGGCCTAATTGGGGCGATCGCGAGGGCTCGTGAGGAGGGCCGAGAAGAAAAGCATCGCCGCGCCATTCTTCATTGTTTACGCAGGAGGGATCCACTCGAGATCTTTTATTTTTGTATATTTTTTTCATCCTGAACTCACTCTCTATCTCCGCTGAGGACTTGTTCTCTTCCACTCCGTCCCTTTCCCCAATCCTTTTCTTAACTCTCATTTGCCCTCCCCCGAAAAAACTCTTTACTCTTGACGCGTCCAATCTGTCACACCGACGTACCCTTCATCTCCGCCCTCCTCTCTCGTATCTTTCCTCACATTCCTCCCCTAACCCCCCGTACGAGTCATATTTCAATCTCCGCCAATCGTCTTGACAAGACAACTGTGGCAGCAGAAATTTCTGCTTCGCGGGCGACTTAATTATGGTCGAGTTGCTCATTAAAAAAAAAGTATAAAACAAAACCCCGTCCTCTCTTTTCTCTCTCTCTCCTCTCCGATAGTCGTTTCCTTCCCTCACTCCGCGCTGTTTTTTGTCCCTCACCCCTCGCGGTAGGAAGGAGCTGGGGATTGGGGGAGGCACGAGGAAGGATAGGGGTCAGAGATAGGGGTGGGTGAGTCAGGGGTCGGTCGCGCCTTCGGGCAAATTTAAGAGAAGGCGTCGCGGATGGTAAAAAAGTGGTATTTTTTATTCGGAAGGGTTCGTTGTGGGTAGGGGGGGAGCAGGAGGTGGCAGGAGTCGCAGATGGGAGGAGGGAGGTTTTGTCAAAGGGGTTGGAGGAGGAGGTTCTTCGGTGCCACCGTTGAGTATTGGGTTGGGGCCTGCCTGGAGTTAAGGCGGGGCTTGGGCCGGGGGAAGGGTGAGATTTTGGGGCGTGAGAGGGGGAGGGGAAGACAAAGGCCTGCGCGCGTGCCGTTGCCGTGGTAACGGAAGACGTCGTCTTCCCCTCAACAATTATGTTTTCATTGTTGTTTGATTGTTGACAGAATCCCGTCTTTCCTCTCCCTCCCCTCTTTCCTCCCTCTCTTGTTTCCCCCTTCCCTCTCCGTTCGTTTCCGCCAGCCCCAGGGTATCACGCCGAGGAAGAGAGGCGAATGAAGATGTGGCTCCCTGCTTTACCAAAGACCCCTTACCCCCTCCCGTTTGGGATTTCAGCACTTTAAGGCCTCGTTCCAGCATTTCATTTAAGATGAGTCGTGATTTCTTTCCAGCAACTTTCGTACGCGTCTTCTTGGTTTGTCATATTTTCGAAAAACTGTGAGGTTCTTAGTGCCACTATTGATCAATCTCCAGTAAAGTTAAATAGGCATAAGGACCATTCGAAGAGCCCTCCTTGTCTGAAACACGGGGTCCATTCCAGTATTGTATTTCATTGTTTTTTAACTTTTTAAAAATACTTGTGAAAGATTAACCTTGGGTCCTTGAAGGTTGAAAGACCAATAAGGTTCACAAACGAACCCCAGAAACTTGTTTCGTGAACAGTATTACATGCAAACATGTATAATTAATATTATATATATATATATATATATATATATGAGCGGTAGTGGAATGTTGAAGAGGGTAATAGAGGGGAGAATGTTGGGCAAGCGAGGTAAGGGTAGGAACAGGATAGGGATGTTGGACGGGATGAAGGGAGGAAAGAATTACACCGAGATGAAGAGGGACCTGATATAGATTAGTTTGCTAGGTGGGGAGTCACAAAATGTTTATTTGATAGTTGTGTCCATCCAAAAACCTACCTTAACCGGTAGATTACCTAATAATAATATATATATATATATATATATATATATATATATTAATATATATAGACACGTGTATACAAAATAAGAAAGATGACAAGTATAAGGTGCAGTGCCGTCTGACCTGAGGAAGGCCGAAAGCTCAATCCATGTGAGCGTCGTTTTACGTGTTAACTATTTTATTTTGTGTTCTATCGTGCCGTCCAAATGTTTTATTGCTCTCGTGAGTGCTTCTACATCATCTAGTTTTCACAATCTTACGTTATATTTTTATTTCTTTTTTCTCTCCGGATTAATAGCTAATATCGTGGAATTCATTGCGCATCTTTTTTTTTGTACTCTCTTTGTTGGTCTTGGGGGATGGATGATACCCTTATACTAGCAGATCAAAACACACCAAATCAATGCCTTACTTCTCTCTCAACTTCTCCGGAATACTCGGCCATTGCTTCTTTTTGTGCCTCAGTTGGTAAAATAAAGGAAAAGGCCTATAAATATTCGCGTCTAATTTTCCACGCTAATAAAAAAAGTTTATAAGGAGGGAGGGTTAGTTCCTATTCCGAAAAAGGTAAAGGCTACATCTTGTGAGGATTACAGAACAATAAGTTTGATATCCAACGCTGCTAAAGTTATTCTCAGGATCATCAACAAAAGGATAGAGAGTAAGGCAAATGATTACTTCGGGAATGATCAGTTTGGGTTTAGAAAGGGGAGAGGTATGCGTGATACCATTGTAGTAATGAGATCACTAGTCGAGAGGAATATAGAATACAATCAGGACGTTTTTGCCCGTTTCGTAGATTTCGAAAAAGAATTTGATAGAGTGAATTGGGAAAAATTAATGTGTGTATTGCAGAAAATAGGAATGGATTGGAGGGACAGGAGACTGATCCGCAACCTGTACATGTCGCAGACTGCTCAGGTGCGAGTGGGGAACGGTGAGTCCGGATGGGCAGTGTTAGGAAGAGGTGTAAGGCAGGGTTGCCCATTGTCACCAGTGGTGTTCAACTTACATGTAGAGGAAATGATTAAAGAGGCATGGGAAGAGCTGGGGGTAGAAATGAAAGTCGGTAGGGAATTCGTAAAATCGTTAGGTTTGCTGATGACCAAGCATTAGTTGCTCAGTCAACCCAGGGGTTGCAAGCAGTGAATTGCTTAGAATCAATATTAATAAAGCAAAGGTTGTGCGATTTTCCAGAAAGAAAAAGGCTAAACTATATATTAAAAAAAGAGGGGAAAAAATAGAGCAGGTAGAACAGTTTACTTATCTCGGAAGTGTTGTGGACCAATACGGTCAAAGTAGTAGGGACGTAAGGAGAAGAATTTCGCTAGGTAAGGAGGCTTTCTCAAGAAGGAGGGAGTTGATGACGGGGACGTTGGGTAGGGAGGTTAAGAAAAGACTCGTAAAAACTCTGATATGGAGCGTAGTTATGTACGGCGCGGAAAGTGGTCGCTGAAGCAGGAGGATAGACGTAGATTGGAGGCTTTTGAAATGTGGGTGTGGAGAAGAATGGAGAAGGTGAAATGGTCCGAAAGGAAACAAATGAGGAAGTACTGGAGATGGTGGGTGAGGAGAGGGGTTTGTTAGGAGAAATCCTATGGAGGCAGGAAAAATGGATGAAAGGTGTATCGAGCAGCAGTGGGATGTTGAAGATGGTAATAGAGGGGAGAATGTTAGGCAAATGAGGAAAGGGTAGGAACAGTATAGGGATGTTGTACGGGATGAAGGGAGGAAGGAAGTACACAGAGATGAAGAGGGTCCTTATGTAGAGTAGGTTGCTGGATTAGGTTTTGTTTGGAGTTACAAAATATTTATTTCGTAGTTGTGTCCATCCGAAAACCTATCTTAACCGGTAGATTACCTAAAAAAAAGAGGGAGGAAAGAATGGAAACCAGTGAGGAAATATTATAAATGAGGAAGGAATGCTGTTGAAAATGCCCTAATTTTAATGCTCTATGCATGAAACTTTTTAGGTGCCGTTATGAGTCGAAATTCCCCCAGGTTAATGCATCGGGAATTTTGAAGTGGCATTGAAAATCCTATTTGATATTTCATATTCTTATGGGAAGTTCTTACAATGAACCGTCATGATTATTTGATCGTTTAAAAATAAGAGTAGTAAGTGTACATGAAAGAATCTCATTGTTTGGGCTAATCTCCTTGGCGATTGGAAATAGTGTAAATTGAATTTCTAAATTGTGGCGACCCATATTCTTCCATATTGCATGAATTAAAAATATTAAAAAGTGGGTGGGATTCAGGAAACTCTAATTTACAACGAAAGAAGACAATTTGCATTTGCACTTAGAGTATTTAAATTAAGGCCTAAGTTTCGTTACAGCGTAACATGTTCAGGTCGAAGATGATATCCTGAAGATGTTACGTATGAATTGAAACCTAGGTCGCAATAAAAATACTCAATGTGGAAGGGCACAGTGTGTTCGTTTATCATGAATGATTTCCGCCTTGTTGTGCCTTTAACTGTGTTATTTATTAAATAATTTATTTAGGTGGATATTGTTAGCCAAAGATTTTATTCGTACCTAATTGGTTGTGATAATTCTAAATAGATGCACGAGTAGAACAATACTTGGTAGCTGTACGAGAGTAGATGTCTCGTATGTCTGAGGTAGATCAGCGTAATAGCATGGGTTTAGAAATAGAAATGGCCGGAAACCCTTGGTAAAAAAAACTGAAAACACGCTACCTCTGTGGAGACATACCCCCTGTTCTTCCGTCCAAAGCATTGATTGGTTTAATTAACATCTACACAATGTCCAAAACCCGCCCGAAAGGGCGTATGGCGGGCGGTGTTAGGGCACCAGCCATACATGCTAAAAATTCTAATGTGTCCTCCTTGCACCCAGAGCAGTATGGAAAAAATGGACGGTGCTAGTTAAGGCGTCGCGGTATTTCGTGCCTCCTTTTAAATAAGAACGGCCTGGCTTTAATTGCGACTTTTCTTTATTAACCATTGAAAGGAGATGCTCAAGTATTCTTAATTTATATTATTATGTTCTTGTAATCCTTGATCACCCTTTTTTAAACTAACGTAAATGAGCTTCATACAGTTTAAACTCAACTATACTTCAATTTGATTATAGGCGGATTTAAGAATTCATTAGAAATTAATAATGGTCCTTTTCTACGGAATATGCATGACGCTATAAAGATAAGAAGAAAGCGGCGACAAGTTGCAAGACGTCAATTTGCAAGGCCAACACTTTAAATGCATTTTAAAATTATATTAACTTAAAATTCTGTGTAATTCCACTTTCGTCCTAATGTAGCGTACTTTCGCCAGGGCTTGACCATATTTGATTATGGTGCTGACGATTATGGTAAGGTGATCTAGCAAGACCTTTTAAGGAAGCGTACCCTAGGTTGAGGTATTACAAGAGTTGATTTTAGGCCCGAGTAACCCCTTCCGTGGTAGTGGTGGGGTAGACGGTGGTTGAAACCCTAGTTCGGCTTGGCGTATTGACTGGTCGTGGTGATAAGGTTGTGAAATGGGTGTCATGTTCGGATAGGGGAATAAGAGGGGGGTAGGGAAACGATGGGTCATGTGGGGTTCGCTTTCGTACCCCGTTCCTCCATCCCTGGAACGCTGTATTCTCTTCGGGTGGGAGGAGGAGGGGGTGAGGGAGGAGGGGTGGGCTCCACGTTGGGTTATTCGGAAGGGTTTTCTTTGTTCGTGCTGTGCCGCGAGTAATTAGTAGAGGCGTGCTCCGCTATTGTCATCGTGTCATATCCTTGTCAGATCCTGCTGTTTGGCTAATTTCCCACTGGGTCTCTTCCTCCCTCACTCCTCCTCTCGCCCTCTCCCCACCCCCTTACCATTTCCGTTTCACCCCAGAGCCCCGACACTTCCCATCTCTCTCCAGTCCCCCCAACCTCCCTCTTGGGCGTGGGAGCAGCGCCTCTTCTCCCTCCCCTGTTTCCATTCGCCGCGTGTCTTTCTTCCTAGAGCGTCCTTAACCCCGCTACCACTTCGGCGAACCGATAGCCGTTTTGCCGAACTTCACAGTTGAGGTAATCTCCTTTATACGAATCCCAACTGCCCAATACATTCCCCAAATCAAAATATGGCATTTAGACTCGGGAGTATTATATCAATGCATAAAGGAAACTGTTCTCAGTTTATGCTTTCCGTTATTTTAGACTGGAATCCGTTTGTCAGCAATTCTGAGAGCGGTGCATAATGAGCTTGGTGTTGGCCCTTTCGTCATGATTTTGCCACACGTGTGTGAGCAGAAGTGTTTCGTAACTACGTCTCTTATGTACCGCGCGTGTTCGCAACCCTTCGCGTACAATGGCCGGTATGGATGCACACCTAGTCGCACACTTTGGTGGTTACTTTCATGATAGGTGTAACCGGAGGGATCAGATCTGCCAAGAGCGTAGGCTATCTGCTCATCCTAATTGCGTTTGCAGACGTTCTATATAGGGTGCTACTTATTGAATTACGTTTCCGCATTTACATGAGCAGCTACATGTGTGATCAATTCTTATTTCCATTTGTACTCTCGAGAACATTCCCAGAACTTCATGAGTGTTTTCAAGTTTGTAAGTTCTGGGTAATCTGAGTGATGATTTTGGTCTCTATTCCTCCTTATCATTTTTTCAATATATGACCTTCAGTGACATTAAATAATTGTTTCCTAACCTAACCTGTCCTCTACCGAGCACATATTCCGTACAAACGCAAATACATTTTTGCGAATTATTAGTACTAAATGTCTAAAATGCACTACAATTGATTGTAAATTTAACAGCACGATGCACATAATTAGCATTGTGCCAAGTAAAGTTTGAAAAAAAAACGACAAATCTGATGAAAAATAATGAACTCCGCGGCGTAGCAAACATTGAGAAACAGGCTTAAGATCAGTGTTTGTCACTTTATCATGAATCGTGTAACGTGGCACATGGGCAGTTTGGAGTCAATTAATTTACTTGTACAATGATACATCTTAATGAAGTCGTTGTGAAGGTCTACGTTTTTAGCATATTTTGTAGAAAAATATATACCAAAATGCTGGCGACAAGGTGCTTACTTGTTAAAAAATAACCGAGGGAATTATTAAATTAAAGTGCAGGGGAGATTCATGCGCTCATGTACACAGTGGGCCGAATAATATCCGAAAGCTAAGTTCCAGGATCCTATGTCTACGGTAGCTTATATATTTTTTATACTTAATGAACGCATTTTAGTTTCAGCTTTAGTGCTCGGTACATATTCTGGATGAAAGACTCGTGTTACAAGGAAAAATTTGCATAATATGAGGCATCCAGTGAATTTATGATTGTGTTGTACACGCTTCTCCTGTTTTTTTGCATGTTGTAATTTCGTTATACCGTTTGCGCTGAACTGAAACCTGGTTATAATGAATGAATACCTTTCGCCACTCAACTTTCGGAATGATATACCATCGGAATATCCTCAGTGAATTAGTTATTGGCATTCCTTTTGGGCACTTGTCATTATTTGATTCCGCACCGTAAGTACAAACACCTTGTACTGGGATTTAATCTTCGTCTCACCGAAGTAGATAGGGTACTGCCTAATTGAGATCATCACTCATGAACAGGTAATTCTCTTCCTTCCCTCTCCGGAACTTGGGTCCCTCCCCTGGCGTCCGTCTCTTCGGCTGCAACTCGGCGTCCGAACCCCTCGACAACTACCCACTAGCCCCCGGGCAGTTCCACTCCTCCCCAATTTCTTTCCTCCTCCTGCCCTCTCCACTCACTTCCCTTGACCTCTCTTGCGTTCAGTATTTGGGAAGGGCGAGGGACGGAGGATGCTTTTGTGGGGACTGCGGACACGCGCGCGGGGTTCCTGAAATTGGCGCTTTGGAGTACCCTTGCCCTCAAAACCCACCTTCCTTCTCCCTCTTCCTCCCCTCGAAGCCTGCCTCTTCGCGGCGCCTCTTTCTTCCCCGTATCCTCACGTCCTCACGGCCCGCTGCCTCTGTTTCCGTGCGAGGAGTCTTCTTATTCTTCGTCCTCCGCCGCAAGTCCCTTCGGGGCGAGTTGCCTCGTTAGATGGATGGGTGGGGATAGGGCGAAGAACAAGGGAACTGTGCCCTAGAGGTTGTCGGTCGGCTCTCTCTTGTCTCACGACGGCCGTGTTGGTGTGTGAAAGGGGCCGCATTTCAGATTTGGGGGTTATTTTTTACTCCCCTCGGAACTCCAGTTGGAGTAGTCGATGGACGGCACGGACTTCCAGCTCCTGCCTCTGTCCGTCTGGGTTTTATTTCGCCCCGGACTATATGACTAGCGATTTATTTTGTTCATCTCATTCCATTCTCCGTGGAGCCATTGTTTCGTAGGGTAGTAAATAGAATCGTTCGGTGAATATCACCCTGCACCTACTTGAGTCTTCTTACTTAGAATTTGGAGTCATCATCTTTGAGAATTAAGGTCCATTGCTGTGTGTATTTTTAGTTTTCTTTCTTCTGTGCAATTGGGTAACAGGTCTCGCTTGTTGGAGCTGATGCCGCTTCCGCGCTTTGGGTGTCTACTTAATTTTAAGACTCATGACAACATTGTATGAGTGGACGAAAGCCGTACAGTTCGAGAAAGTTCACTAACCTAAGAAAATGCCTAATACGAGGGTTGTTGAGTTAACCAGCGGCATCGGGGTTTTTTTTTATATTTTCTATGGCAATTCCTATATCTCGACGTCGTTCAGCAAGAGAAAAAGTGTGTGGCAATTCCATCGACATTCAAATAATTAGGTTTGCCGGTTTCATGTCGGAAGATAGCGTTTCCCTTTCATTTCTTTCTATTACTTACAATATCTTGATGCTAAATTACATTGACTTTGACGATAAGTAATTGGGATCATCCTATGGGTAAATCATTTTAAAAAGAGTGCATTGACGAAAATTTCGTTTTTCTTTTTAAAAGATGTCGAATATTAGTTAGGTATTATGTATAGAGTATTTCTAAAAATACTGATAATCGCAGTCATACTTCTGCATATTAGTAGAATCGTTGTTATGTAGGTTGTAGGTAATGGCTGCTCAATAGTATTTCTCTGGATCGATCATTGGTAATTTTTAAGGTTTACTGCAGATAATATACGTAGTTACTCCGTTCATACGCACTGATGTAGTTTATTTTTGGGTGCTTCAGTTCCCCTTATTTCTCTGGTGCCACAACTGCTTCTTGGCTCTCTTCTTAGTTCTCATCGCTTCCTCCAATTAAGCGCATTGTCTCATCCACAGCTTTTGTGGCCTCGTGAAGGGCGTCTTTCATCTTTTGTCTTTCACATTCGGCTTGTTATTGCTTCCCATGCCCTAGGCGGTGGGGCGGCGACGGCGCTCCCGCCGGTACCTCGTCCGTCCATTTGTCGTTCGTTGGAGAGCCAGGGTTGCCCCAGGATATTTTAAAGGGTCGTGTTGGTTGAAGCGAACGCTTTTGAAATTATCGAGCTTATTTCATGATTTGATCGGCTGATTAAGTGCACCCATTGTGCGGGGTCTTTTGTGTTGAGTTCGACGTACAACTCTAAGCGCTTGCTTTTCTAAGCTGTAAGGTTTTTTGTGTTGTGTGGGAAGTGTGTTAGGTCTCAGTTGGAGAGGGAGCGTTTCTAATCCAAGATTCATATCCTCAAAATAAAGTCATCAGAGTGTGGTGCGATAGCTACCATTGCCGTGTTTGTATGATTGGCGTCTTGTCTAGCATGGCTGATCTCTTGATTATCCTGTCACTTTCGCCGTAAATATTTCAATGGAATTAGGAACAGAGAAGTAACGTCATGATGGGTATTGAGAGTGGGATGGAACCCTCCAAATAATTTTAATAAATTAAACTTGAGAAGCACCTGGAGGTTAAATATTTTTCGAACCAATCCTTTTTGTGTTATATACTTCATTCAACCATCTCAAACTAACCTTTTAGTTGGAAGTAAATGTTACGCCTCAGGCAGTGCATGTACAACCTTGAATCAATCTACGGTGATTTTATAATGATCTGTTTTTCAAGTCCATCAGCATTTCCGTTTCTCGCGCTTTATTTCGATGACTATCGTTGTTTTAATTATGTCGACGGTGGTTCTTCGTTAATTTTTGGTCGTGGTACCCTTTAGCAATCTGTTAAAACATGTAGACCTCATTACGATGTATTGCATATTATTTACAAATACGCGAATAGAGTTTATTCTTAGGCTCATGGGGTCTTTAAAGTCTTTCCGTGTACCCATGAAGCACAGGGGTCAAGTTCAGAAAAATATTTGAATTTATTATTGTAAAAGTTACCTGCTTTCATTTTGTAGTGTCCATAAAGATGCCCAGTAAGTACATTTTTTTTTACCTTGAATGATTTTTACAAATCAATGGTGCAAAATTTCAGTGATACCAGGGGTAGAAATTTACCTCTGGTTATTAGGTATATATTGTTTAGAACTGGTTAATTTGACGGGAGCCCCCTTTTATCATTTATAAACCTCTTATTTACGGCAAGAGAGTTTTGCCAGACTGCTTACTTCGAGAGAAACCCAGTCCTGAAGGAATTATTCTGTCCTATTATTCATGGAAGGTTAAGGGGTGCGTAACTCGTAGTTAAGGGCTGGCCGTTTGCTTCAAAATGTTTTGGTCTCATCAGTCCTTACATTTCGTTTTAGATGACATACTACCTTGATCAAAAAGTCCCCGGAATAACCACCGTGTGGCGCTCCCATCGTTCCGATTTGAGTTCTGTTTTTTTTGTTAAATTGGTACATCTGTTGTTGATATTCCCTTTAAATCTTAGTGTCATAACTTGACATTTGCAAAAGTTACGTAGCCAAGAGTACATCTATCTCTGTGTGTGTTGGCGATTTTTTACAATTGCAGAAATGGATTTAAATTTGCAACAACGAACTTGTATTAAATTTTGCGTAAAAAACGGATTTAGTGGCACACGGACGTTGGAAACGTTGGAAAAGTGTTTCGGCAACGATTCTCTAAAAAAAAACGGTCGTTTACCAGTGGCACGAGCGGTTCAGAAGTGGTCGTGAGTAAATCGAAGATGATGAACGCAGTGGCAGACCATCGACATCGAAAGTCGGTGAAAAAATTGATAAAGTAAAAGAAATGTTGGTCAATAACCGCAAATTAACCATCAGAGAAATAGCGGAGGACTTGAACATTGCCTATGGATCCGCCCAAGACATTGTGGTTAATGATTTGGGTTTCCGTCGTGTAGCAGCAAAGCTGGTGCCAAAAGACCTGAATTTCATGCAAAAAAGAGACCGTGTTGACGTCGCAAAAGACATGATTTGCGAGGCTGAATCCGATCCCACATTCATCAAAAGGATCATTACTGGAGACGAGACGTGGGTTTATGAGTACGACACGCAATCCAGACATCAGGCAAGTGAATGGCGTTCACCAGATGAGCCGAGACCAAAAAAACCACGTCGTTTTCAGTCAAAAAAGAAGGCAATGCTGACGGTTTTCATGGATTACAACGGTGTAGTGCATCATGAATTTTTGCCAGAAGGCCAGAGAGTAAACAAAGAGTATTATTTGGGCGTTATGAGACGTTTGCGTGAAGCAATTCGCCGAAAGAGACCAGAAATCGTCGCACAGTGCGTCGAGACCGTCGCACAGTGCTATCATTATTCGTAATTTTTTGACGAAAAATGCAACAAATACCATCCAACAGCCACCGAATTCACCTGATTTGGCTCCCTGTGACTTCTTTCTGTTCAATCGAGTTAAAAAACCATTACGGGGAACGCGTTTTAGCAGCCGAGAGGAAGTAATGGAAAAATCGCAGGAAGCACTGATGGATTAACCGAAAACCGAATATAAAAAATGTTTCGAGGATTGGATCAAGCGCTGGCATAAGTGTGTTGCAGTCGATGGGGATTACTTTGAAGGGGACAATATAGATTTAGATGAATAAACTTGTATTTTTCATTTTCTGAATAAATTCCGGGAACTTTTTGATCAAGGTAGTATCTCCAGTATTACATCATTTGCGTACTTTTGAAATTCTTAATATAATTGTAAAAATAAAATAGAATTGCATATAAAATTTGGTCCCTCCGCTCGCCCGAGTTCTTAAGTAATGGACCTATACTTTGAATAGCATCATTCGTACGTATCGTACAAAATTCAGGCTCTTTGTGACGTTTTACCTCCTTCTCATATGCTTAATCATACTTGGCATGGATTGCTCCCTCACTTTGAATGGAAGCCATTTTATGGACAGCACCTTTTGATAGAGAACTATAGACCGATGGATTATGATTCTGGCATGTACTTTATATTTCTGCTCCATGTGCTTAGAGGTGAACCCGTCAAGCCTTTGAATTTATATCAAATACTTATGTCCCACCCTCAAAAGGAACGATGCCTCAAGCAAAATAAGATCTTCATCTGTAGTTGACACATTCCAAGATGGTTGTGCGTCTTTCGTGTGGTTCCTGAGTGAGGTGCGAACTAAAGTCCCAGCACGTTATGCGAGTCATACATTTCTGAGGGGAATATTCAGTGGTTAAGAAAATTGTTAGTGTGATGAAAGTGTAATCGTAATAGTCAGTACGTTGGTTGTAATTACAGGTAATTGACTGTAAATTGGTTGGTTTTACTTTAGACTGACTAGATTTCCAGATCACTTGCACCTCACTCGTTCTGCTTGTTAAAAAAATGGAGGGGAGAGAATAAACGATACGAGGAACTCTCTCGAGGACACGCTCCTTTATCCTCTTCGAGCGGAGGGTTATATTTTTAGCTGGAATAGTAGTCTCTCGTCGTCAGTGATTTTCTCCCGGATTTGACTTAAGGCTTGTGAGAAGAGAGAGCCGGGGAGAGATATATCTTTCTCGTCCTTCCGAGGCACGACAGGTTGCTAATTGACGCCATCTCCCCCATTCCCAGCCTCCTGTCGTGCCCTTTTCCTCCTCGCCACCCTAGTGTAACTCCCTCCGGCCCCGCCCCGCCCCTTTCCGCTCAATCCCGTCCCCGCCCCACCCCTTTCTAGCTTCTTTGCCTACTCTCTCGAGTTCGCTCCCAGGAGTGAGACAGGCAAGAGGGAGCTCAGAGGGAATCGGCACACGTTCGGCACGGAGGGAAGGAAACCTTGTCGTTTTTTCACGGCAACGGGGGTGGAAAAGGGCTTGCGCGTAGTGTTTTCTTTATTTATTCGGGAGGAGGATGTTGTGGTGCGTTCCTCGGGGCGTGTTCTTCCTGTGGTTTTGCGATTCGTGAAGGACTCCTGAGAGAGGGAGGAGGGAAAGGAAAAAAAGCAGGGAGAGTTGGAGGGATGGGGTACATGAGAGTGAGAGAAGTGGGCTCCTCACCTATAGCGAGCGTCTTTATACTTTATTAATTTTTTCGTCGTTGTAGATGGAGGAGCAGATGAGACATTGCACGTGTGTGTGTGTGTGCGCGCGCGAAGATCTTGCGGAAGACACGGGGGCAGGATGGGGGGGGGACATGTGGTGAGGTTCGGTGGAAAGGTGGGTTTGTTGGTGGCAGGGACGGAGGGGTGGCATGAGTGTCGAGGCTCCCCTTGATGCGCCCCATGGCGCTTGTTTCGCTCTTATCTGTGAGACGCCCCTCCCAGCCCTCCGCCCTCTCTTCTCACTCCATCCGACCACCTCTCAACTTCCCAAGGTGCGTGCACAAACACGCCAACATAGTTTACCAATCCTAAGATTGAAGCCATCCTGTTACTTGTTTTGCTGTCAATCTCTTAAAGCTTCATGACCCTTGGCTGTCTTCTCTCTTCTTATTTCTTGCAATTGTATATTGGCCTCCGTCTTTAACTTTTCTTCGATGGTTATTCCACATTGTTTTTCCCATGCATATTCAGTTTAACAAGCACATGTATTTGAACTGCATCAAAGGGCGAAAGCGTTTGCCTATGGAGTTTGATATTTAAGAAAGGAGCAGAAAACAAAAAATGGACAATCTCTGCTAGTGATTTGTTAACTACTAGCGTGCGAAACCATCTACAAATAGAAAATTTATTCCAAACAAAGGAAAGATTTGACATGAGTCAAGAGTCAATCCATGGATTCGGCACTGATTTTGATACTATCTTTATAAATCTAATTTTCGTTGAAATTATAGTAATTGAAGGCAATATACAGGGTGCGTTCCGAAAGTAATGCAATTAATTCTTTAATTTATTGTACAGATTTGCACAAACACTTAAAATTCTTCAAATTACTGTCCTTTGGCCTCTGCTCATTTTTTCTAGCGAC
This sequence comes from Hetaerina titia, assembly GCA_037158775.1. NCBI lineage: Eukaryota > Metazoa > Arthropoda > Insecta > Odonata > Calopterygidae > Hetaerina > Hetaerina titia. Next base: position 19,575,000 of record CM073778.1, on the reverse strand, counting down.
TCTGCCATAACCGGTATGCGGCCTGGAAGGCGTCTTCGGGGGCCTCTCGCAAGGTCTTCGTAACGGTTGATTAGATCTCTTCTAGGGACGAAAAACGGGTTTCTTTCAGGGCTGCCTTAATCCGAGGGAACAAAAGGAAGTCTCATGGGGTGACGTCAGGACTATAGGGGGGCAGCGATGGCACCTGGTGTTTGGCCAGGAACTCGCGGACTCGGAGCGAGTTGTGGCAAGGCGAGTAGTGGCAAGGCGCGTTGTCGTGATGGTGTTGCCAGGTAGCGGATATGTTTTTTCTCCTCCAAATGACCCTTTTTCGGAGTCTTTCCAGCACATCCACGTAGTGTTCAGCGTTAACTGTGTCCTTGAGGAACAAACTCCTTATGGACCACTCCTTTACTGTCGAAAAAGTCAGAGAGAATTGTTTTCACTTTCGATTATTGCTTGCTTATTCTTGCCTTTTTGGACTTGAGGGACTGGTTGGTGTGCCACTCAGAGTTTTGGCTTTTGTTTCTGGATCGTTTTAAAAAAATCTCAGGTTTCATCACCAGTGATGACGTTCTCCAAATAATCAGGTTCATTTTCAGTACTTTGCAAAAGTTCACTCGTAATTTCCGTTCGGTTGGCTCTTTGGTCGTCTGACAACACCTTGGGTACGAGCCTGGTGCACACTTTCCTCATCGTTAAATCTTCAGTAACAATGAAAAATACAACAGTAGACGACAAGTTCAGTTCATTAGCAATCGTCTTGATATTCAATCGATGGTCAGAGTCCAACAATTGTTGAACACGAGCTACATTGTTTTCGGTTTTGCAGGTTGACAGCCGCCCAGAGCGTTGTTCGTCGTGAACCTCTTCCTGGCCCTACTTAAAGGCCTTTAAACACCTCGGAACGTGTGAGTAGGACTGAGCCGAGTCCCTGTAATTCTCGCGGATCATTTTGTTAGTCTTCTTCTGAGATTTTTTCTGTGTAGCGCAAACTTAGTAATCGCGTAATGTTGTTCGATCGTTGATTCCATTTTTTCGTGACACGGTCGGCACCCAGAGGTTTACAATAACTGACATCCTGCCGCGCCCACAGCTTGGAGAGCACTGAGACCGGTTTCGCGGCAAAACCTAGGCCCCCCCACCTACTCCAAGTCGCCCGATCCCACTTCGACCAGTAGGAGCGGTGCGGAAAATTAAATTGCATTACTTTCGGAACGCACACTGTATGAAGGTTTTAGACAAGCGATAGGTCTCGATCATCTAATTTTCAAATCTCAGTTGTGGACGGACCGATAAAAAATGTTATCATTAAAAGAATGAACGACTACAATGGTAAAGTACTTTTCAGGACACTAATGAAAAATAAGTGAGCGTAGATGGTGAATCGTGAGGAAATGAAAATACTCCTGTTCACGATTTAAGAGCAATTTAGATTGGTCTTCCTTTCATAACTATCGCCAATTTTTGCTCGCCAAAAGAAATTGAACGAAGGGCAAGGAAACTTGTAGGTTTAACGACTGCACGGCTCTAATACTAGCAGTGCAAAGAAATCATTCATGTTCTTTTGTCAAATTTACTATGATTTTTTATCGTCTAAATTGATTGATTATAAGGGGTATGTCCCAAAAAATAAGTGGAATAAATCTTGGGAAAACTATATTGTATATCAAAGTACAAATTACTAAACCTCTTCAAAACAGCACTCTTGTGCATCAACATACCGATGTCAGCGCCTCTGCCACGCTTCTGGTACGCTTCCTGGAAGGAATCGACGGGAATCTCGTTCAGGCATCTCGTCATGGCCTCTTTGACGTAATCCAGTGGTTCAAAATGGTACTCTTAAGGGGTTTTACTTGGGTCGTACTCAAAGGCCCGTCTCTTCGTCAGTAGCCACTTATTCTTAAAAGTTCGGGTCAGTTTCGCAGTGGTCCAAGACAACATTGGTTACGCCAGCAATCTTCCGACAGAACCTTGGGGACCATCTTGGCATACCTTTCTCATGTGAAAATTTTCTGTAATAATGAAATGCGCTGTGGTTTTCTGCACATTGGACTCTTATGCTAACATCCTAACACTTGGGGGTCGATCTGAATTGAGCATGTGTCATACTTTTTGCACATTTTTATCACACTGTGTTGTTGATGGATATCCAGGGCATTCCTCATCGTAAATTTCCTCGTTACCCTCCCAGAACATCCTGTGCTAGCAGAAAACATCACTAGGGGCATTTATCTATCTTCATATGCATCCTCAACCATGGTCATGGTCTCCGAACCAGATTTCCCAAGTATAAGACAATAGTTGAATCGCATATCATTGCTCCATGGAAAGTGGTATCGTGAATTCGTGACGAGACCCCCGAAGAGGGGTTCATCCTAGCAGCGATCGGCAGACTGTAATGGCCCGCAGATAACTGATGTGGATCGTGGTGCTTTCCTAAGACCTCTAACCATTTTTCCCGCCACAAATCGTCCCACTCCAGTCGTCCTCTTCGCCAGGAAAAATCGTTTTACTTACTTTGTGGGGCAGACCCTGTACTTAGCGTCACATATTTTTAAAATGTGATCCAAAGAATATATCATGAAAATTACTTGACCAATTCACGAGATCCCCTAAATGTATCACAGATTTTTTAAGACATCTTTGGCGCCCTCGAGTTTTATGTCTTTCGTTCGGAGGTTCCTCTTTCGCTGATGAGGTTGCGGAAAGCAAATGACAGTTGGACACTAGTATTTTACTAGTAAAAATGAATTTCGTTGAAAAGATACCGCCGACCGGGAAGAAGTCCAGGTGTCAAAGAAGATGTCAGGTGTGCTCCGCACGAGGTAAAAGGAGGGATACAGTGTACTGGTGCCCCGACTGCAATGCAGGCCTATATTTAGAGATTTGTTTCAAATTATATCACACAAAACTGAACTCTTTGGAACGTAGGTTCGAAACTTAAAGGCGAATGAAAATGTGAAAATATGAAATATTACGTTAGTAAAACTTTTATTAAATAGAATAAGCAATTTAACATAAGGTTAATTTTTTAAAAATTTAGAATAAATATTTAAACAGATACAAATTATTTTCAGCGATGCTGCAGAAAGAGAGATTAAAAAAATAAACACCGCGATTATGGCCCAAGAATTTGAATTCCTATGCCGGCTTGAAGAGCAAACGCAAATACGCATGTATGAAGAATAACGCAAATAAATCTTCTTTTATACACTATGGAAATGACATCTTAGTTCTTACAACTCTGAAGTAATTGGTCCCAAACTTAGATTTTTAAGTGTTGCTATTGTAACTCTTAATGGCTGAAGAAATTATTTGAAAATTGGTGGGATATTTTTTTAGTTTTCATAGGATTGCTTCCTAGTAGCTCTAACGACAGGGTTATGGAAAGAGTTAGAAAAGTAAATTAGTGTTGGCATTTTAATCGCATATAGATTTGTGGTGTACGAATATGTCTTGTAAGCATAGGTTTGATTCTAGGCCCAGGTTAACATCCCCCTGGGACATTTCGGGTGGCTTCGAGAACCTTTTATTTAAGCACTACTGATTGGTTGTAAAATTTCCCTGACGTTTTTGAATAAATGAGTAGAAATATTTCCCGAAGCAGATATATTTTAGTTGAGAACTATCCGAGTTCTTTCAATAATTTGGATAGCACTTGACCAAATGGCGAGTGTACTTTTATTCTCGCAAGCAACAGGTTACGGGACCTTACTTGAAACGCTTTGGCTGCGGGGGAATTGAGCCAGAGTAGCTTGGTAGGATGTTTCTATAATTATATTGATTTCAAACGAGTTTGCAGTTCAAGTCCTACCTCGGAAGCCGATTCAGAATTATTTTTTGCAATAGACGACAAAAAATTGCCGTTGATGCCTATCGTCAGTCATCGAAATTAGCGGAGTTTTGGAAGGTAATGTTTCTTTCATCGGTCGGAAAATGTGAGGATTATCTTCCTCTCGACATTATTCGATAATTGCCACCTATTAAATAAGATTAAAAGTTGGGAGTTGTGGTAATAAGTAATTAGTAGAGCGTGTTCTTTAAAATTTATATGGAATTTTAATTTCTCATATAAACTTATTTGGAGTGGAATTTAGGGGGAGACCAACCTGATTAGATAATTTTTTTCAAAACTGTATCTTGTAAAATGTATAGTCATCCACACCCATTTTCGGGTTTATGCTTAAACATGCTTAAAATAATATAAAAATTTAAACTTACAGTGTGTTTATATTCGTTGGGAGTGTACATTTCTTTTGCTCTGGGGGTATTATTCAAACCCAATTGGAATATAAGTCCAGATGATTCCAGTGTGCAATCATTGTTGATCGTCATAATATGATGAAATGAATTAATGAATACTCATCGATCGTAGTGGATTATTTCTGAGCATTTGGCGGAAACATTAGTTTTGCTGCTCATGCCCCTTAGGAACTATATCCCCGTGTATTTATGGTTTTAACTACGTGTACTCTTGCTATTACTACTCCTTGATCTTTATGAAGATAATGGGTCATTTTTTTCGTCATTAAACACTAGTTTTTTCAGATGTTACATTTTTCAGCCGTAACTATCCCAGGATTTCTACAAATTCACGTATTCATGTCACACGCATACCGAAGGTAAATTTGTGAACTAAATCTCTTGGGTATATCTAAATAAGGCATATTTTGTGGTAAAGCTAACAGTTTCAGGCTTAACTTTGTCGAATTCCTTCATGGTGAGGGTGAAAGAAAGAGAAAAAAATGTTGCGCTTCCACACACTTTTAATACAACACGACCATGGTTTCGATGATGCGCAGCAAGTTTTTTTTTCTCTTTCTTTCACCCTCACCATATTTTGTGGTGATGTTCAAAACATTTTCAAACCTCATTATGCTAGGGTAGGATTACACTGAAAATAAAAACTACGTGTACATCGCTGACGGATTTAAAATATAATTTTTACACGAACTATACGATAAGTGATTAGAATAGCTGTTATCAAAATTTCTTGGGAGGCAACTCATTCGTTGAATACCTATTTATGCATTTAGTACTGATAATTCGTACTCTATGTGTAGTACTCATTATACTCTAAGTTTAACAACTCGTCTCGCATGCGTCAGTACAAAATTATGCACTTGAGTGAATGTGCATGTGTTCTTAATCCGGGTACTTCTGCTATTCAAGTTATAATGTTTGTTTTAGTTAATCTTCCTTTAGGTTTTTTTTATCTACAATTAAAATAGATCGTGCTTGTATGATGGTAACTGCCAACCGCTTACATGTTTTGTGTATTATCGAGAGGTAGATGTGAATTAATTTGATAATGCCAAGTTCACAGCATTGATTATCGACCAATTCTAACCCCTAATCATTCCTGGGAAATGACAACTTGTCAGTTATATAGTCTCTATATTCAATTCTATGTAAATGATTATTCCTATTGCATTGAAATGGGTTTGTATTTTTTACCAACACCTCAAAGGAAATCTTTTGTCATACCGAGAGATTTTAACCCAGAGAGATGGAAAGAGAAATATATTTGCGAGGTTTAAACCACAAATTATCCTTCAGAATGTGATTGCCGCTTATTGCATTCGTGAATTTTTCAAAGGCTTGTGATATTTTAGGCTGAAAGTCATCTGTTTACTTCTTACATGTGGCTAGTTTATTCCTCGGCATTTAATAAACAGCATTTAATCCGCTATTTTATGAAACAAAAAGAATATCGGAGTTTTTAGAATTAGGCCTCTTTAAGGCGGATTAGAACTATACTCGGATGTATTTCGATAATATCTAGAAATTCTGAAAATCGCACGTCTTAATTGACAGTCGTTCATGTTCTGAATAAATAAATGTATTCATATATCCTATCTCAGTAGGATATTTACGCTTATATATTTATTTTTATATGTATGTTTATGTCTGTAAGTGAATGCATCGTATTTTGAATGAGTCAATGTATTCTCTCTTCGGAACAAATTTCTAATGTAGTTGAAAGCAAATGATACAGGCATTTTTTTGTTCTCAGCTCTAAAGTTTATCCTATAAAAATGTGACTTGCCAATTCAATTATAAATTCACTAGGGAAATACCACAGTAGATCTCTGTCCAAAGTAACGGGCACGTGTGTGTTAGTCAAAATCCTTGTGAGTGAAAAGTCACTATGAAAAACTCAATTAAATAGTACAGAAGTTGTACGTTGCTTTAATTGATCAAAATTTCCCTAGCCAGGGAAAGATAAATCCACGGAAAGATAATTTATTATCAATGATCGCGCCCATCTTTTTAGGAATTAGTACTGCTGGTGCTAGGGTTTCACACCCAAGTACAACTCATATGATATAATAGCGAATCTTCTTCAGTTAGTGTATTATATGTAAATAAAGTTCAACTATCCAAACATTTTATTCGACGGTGTGTCTAAACTTTGTGCAAGGTAGAAAGCTAAATCGTTTCCAACTTGCAATGTGCATGTTCAAAATAATATTCATTGTCCGTGGATTTAATTTATCCTTGCTAATGTTTCGGCGTGATTTATCTGAGGGACACTTCTATCCTCATTCCCTATCCGTCCGCACCACTTAAATACCTATTCAGACGCCTGCGTAGCTTTCCAGCATCCTGGTCTTTTTAAGGCTCGGAACATGACGCCCGAACTTCGCCGAGAGGTGCGAGTTAGTCCTTTTAAAATTCGCTTCGTGGAGGAGAGGAGAGATGTTTAAGGGAAAAAAAGGAAATAAAAGAAAGGCACGTTTCATGGAATTGCTTCACACCATCTTGGGAGCCCCCTCTCCGCGCTCTCTACGTGTCTCCACTTGCTCCCTAACACAGATATCTCTTCTTACCCACCCACTCCCCGCTACCTATCTTACCTCGTCCTCCACTTCCGAAGGGTGGGCGTCTGTGATCGATCTTCCCATCGATCAATTCAGAAGTTGGGAGAGAGAGAGAGATACGTTCGCCTTCGGGAAATGGTGGTTGAGAAATATGTGGAGTTGGCAGGGCAGGGGGGGGTTTGATGGCCCGGAAAAGGGGGGGAGGACGCAAACGGGGGTTGGAGTGCGTGGGTGGGACCGCTCGCTGCTCTAGGTCTTGTTAAGGAGAACTCTTTGGAGAGGTTTGAGGAGGCGGGGTTTGCAGGGGGTGAGAGAGGGTTGTGTTGGAGAGGGTTAGGGGGGTGGGCGGAAGGGCCCTCCCCTCCCCGTCCTCCCTTCGCCTACTGCCAACCCTCTAAAAGCGCCGAAACTTGGATCCACGGGCGAGGGGTGCCGGGGAGGGAAAGGTCGGACGCTGGCGGTGCCGCGGTAGGTGACGGGAGCCCCGGTAGATGGGGTGGAAGAGGCGGCACAAGCGGGGAAGCGTCCCTTCCATCCCCTGAACTCTGTCTTCCCCTGAGAGGTAGCGGGTCCCTCCGCGCGCCCCGGCGTTGGGGGTTGCATATGTTATATCAAAGCCCGAATATTTGGGGTATCGAAAATTTGGGCGTACGTACCATAGAGGTTACTACGAGTAGGTATCGAGGTTTCCTAGCCAGAGTATATACATTCCGGACGGAGTGACTGAAAGTGGCAAAAGGTTGTTTGACCAAAATGCGATCAACGCGAAATATTTGTCTTGGTCTCTCACATTCATCTTAAATAAAGTTTCGTTTGTATTATGTGACTCCCTCAGTTTTGTCGGGTATAATTTCCGTTTGAATTTCTTCGCACATCCTGCCTGGTTTCATGACGTCTTTTTTCGCCGACTCTGCTTACCCAATATCCCAATTCTTCTTTCCATCACGAGCTGCTACATCTCTATTACTCCTTGTTTTTTTTTACCTTTTTCGTGTTCCACCCGGCAACACTTCATCGTTAATCATCTTCTCTGTCCAACTTATTTGCCATATATCTCCCACACCCATATCTCAAAGTCTTCCAATCTGCGCTCATTCTATTACCTTAGACACCAAATGTAGAATCCTTATGGTAATCCGTTGCGTAATGAAGTCATTGTTAATATCCTGTTTACGTTTTACGCTGCGTGCCTGTTTGCGAATTATCTCTTTGCGAATGCCTCTTTCGCCACGCAATTAATCTGCTAATGTTCCCACTTCGACGCTTATATTTTCCCAAAGTAATGATCCGACTAGCATATTTTCGTCTGTTTTCGTATGACTTCCGAGTAGAATGTTTTACTTGCGCTTCCGACGTTTTGAGAATCTCATTACTCTTTGTCTTTTTGCGATTAATAGCCTTACCACACTTCTAAAATCGATCCTATAAAGCCCTTAATAATAATTGTATTCACTTCGCTGTCGAATACATTGCTAATTCCTCGTACGCATGCCTGCCTTATTTAATTAGCTCGGACCCACTTTTATTGCACTCTTGCCTTTTGCGCTATTGCCCTTCATATGCTTTCATATGATTCATCTATTTGCAACATATGGCTGGTAAAGGACTAAATGCTTGAGGTAATGTCGTCCGCCTTCACACCTTCTTCCTTCGTCCAATCCAGGAAAAGTTAAACAATACTTTGTAGTTCGGCCTCAAGTTGTGAATTCATTTTCTTCTGAGGAAATGTAATGGTTTTACTTCACTTGACTGCTTTGATTTTATTTGACTGGAATGATTTTCAAACTCGCAATGTGGCGGTCCAGCAGTTTTTGTCCGAGAGGGCCTTGTGTGTTATTTGATATTCGGTGAGTTTATGTACATATGGAATGAATACGTTTGTAGTCTTGCGTTTTAGTTTAAAATATGGAAATGTTTATTGTAAAAATATGAAAATACCCATTGAGGAAAAAAGTAAATCAATTGAAAGATTCCATGTACCTGCATTTTCGGATTAAGTGGAGGATCACCGTTGCCATCTCTTCTGATTTTAGGTATTTAGTAGCTCCAGATGTTGATTAGTGGAAAAAAATGTAATAATGAACCTTTTTTTATATTTTTAAATCACTCTCTTTGATTACGGGTGTAGCGGAGATTTATCCAGAAGGGGAAATAAATGCTGGTGTTCTACGCATGTTAAATTTAAAGAGTCTTTCTGGTGGGCACTTTTCCAAATTTTCACGTGATAAATTTTAATGAAGCTTTTCTCAAAAGACATAATTTTTCAACTACCAAAGGATGTGACGTTCGTAAACGTTCTTGAAAAGAAGTAGCACGATTCGCCCACTCCTCACCACGCTTATGAGCCGAAATGAATGAAAACTGTGGACTAAAAAAATATAGGCAAGCCTAGGAAAGCTGTAGATTTAAAAATAAGTAACATTGTGCCACATGACGGTTGCTCGACATGGCTTCTCTTATCGTTCGGTCGCCTAAACCTTCAGAGGGAGTTATTTGCTTCGCCATTTTACTTCCGCGGATTGCCGCGAGAGGAAAGGTTCGATTCCGCTTTCACCGCACCGAGAGAACTCCCATCTTGTACTCCTCTCGAAAAAGCCTTTGCTTTCCGAGCGGACGGGTGCTCTGTGCATGGAGACCTTCAGCACGGCTCCCTTCTCCCCTCGCCCGCAGGGAGAGCCACCCTTTTCTCTACCCCTCGTCCTTCGACTCCCCCACCCTGTCTTCGCTCCGGAGCCTTTTCACGGGCACCCATGATCGCACCCCTCCATTTTAAAAGCCCCCTTTGGCGGGGAAATTGACTGGGAAGTAATTATGGAAATTGATATCCGGTCGACTTGCCTTCACCCCATCAGAATGTGACATCTCCACGCTTTGCCCCCCCCCCCCTCTGCTCCTCTCCCGAACCCCGGCGACGGGGAGGGGAGGTTGTTTGTGCTTGCGGGAGGATTTAGGGGGGGGGGTGGCGTGGGGTGAGTAGGGGGTGCGATGCATGGGTGGGGGAAGGGGTTTGTTGCGGGGGCGTGAAGCGAGAAATGGAAGGGTGTTGGTGCGAGTCTCCATTTAGATTGACTCACTCTCACGCGTCCTGGTCTGTATGCAAACGACGTTTCTCTTCGATTTGGTTCGTTGGAAGCCTGGAAGTGACGAGTGTTGAAGGCCCCGCCTGGTGGCCGCGTTAACCTCACGGGAGCCTCCGATTGAATCGGGTCTCATTATCTCGGACGGTTTTGTTTATATGATTAGGGGAGCCAACCGATTGCAACCGCGATAAACGGCGACTACGCTTCTAATCATCGTTTGTTCGGTTGCGGATGGGAAACGTGCCTGTCAAGTGGCCCAAGCGTACTCTCTCCATGTGGTCTTCTTGGGTGCACTAGCTCTCTTCTTCATCATTGATCAGTAAATGGCAAATTTATTTATTTATTTTAAAACATTATTCACATACAGCAGTAGCGCCAATTTACAGTGAAAAATGTAACATACATGAAAGAGGAAAAAAAGACAGTAACAGCGTAACAATAAGAACGAGAACCGAGCATGGACCGGGGAAAAATTAAAAAATTAAAAATATCCTTCAGGAACTGAAAAAAACTCCCATGGAATTGTGGACATGCCTTTCCATATACTACCTTGATCAAAAAAGTTCCCGGAATTTATTCAGAAAATTAAAAATACAAGTTTATTCATCTAAATCTATATTGTCCCCTTCAAAGTAATCCCCATCGACTGCAACACACTCATGCCAGCGCTTGATCCAATCCTCGAAACATTTTTTATATTCGGTTTTCGGTATGTCCATCAGTGCTTCCTGCGATTTTTCCATTACTTCCTCTCGGCTGCTAAAACGCGTTCCCCGTAATGGTTTTTTAACTCGATTGAACAGAAAGAAGTCACAGGGAGCCAAATCAGGTGAATTCGGTGGCTGTTGGATGGTATTTGTTGCATTTTTCGTCAAAAAATTACGAATAATGATAGCACTGTGCGACGGTCTCGACGCACTGTGCGACGATTTCTGGTCTCTTTCGGCGAATTGCTTCACGCAAACGTCTCATAACGCCCAAATAATACTCTTTGTTTACTGTCTGGCCTTCTGGCAAAAATTCATGATGCACTACACCGTTGTAATCCATGAAAACCGTCAGCATTGCCTTCTTTTTTGACTGAAAACGACGTGGTTTTTTTGGTCTTGGCTCATTTGGTGAACGCCATTCACTTGCCTGATGTCTGGATTGCGTGTCGTACTCATAAACCCACGTCTCGTCTCCAGTAATGATCCTTTTGATGAATGTGGGATCGGATTCAGCCTCGCAAATCATGTCTTTTGCGACGTCAACACGGTCTCTTTTTTTGCATGAAATTGAGGTCTTTTGGCACCAACTTTGCTGCTACACGACGGAAACCCAAATCATTAACCACAATGTCTTGGGCGGATCCATAGGCAATGTTCAAGTCCTCCGCTATTTCTCTGATGGTTAATTTGCGGTTATTGACCAACATTTCTTTTACTTTATCAATTTTTTCACCGACTTTCGATGTCGATGGTCTGCCACTGCGTTCATCATCTTCGATTGACTCACGACCACTTCTGAACCGCTCGTGCCACTGGTAAACGACCGTTTTTTTTAGAGAATCGTTGCCGAAACACTTTTCCAACATTTCCAACGTCCGTGCGCCACTAAATCCGTTTTTTACGCAAAATTTAATACAAGTTCGTTGTTGCAAATTTAAATCCATTTCTGCAATTCTAAAAAATCGCCAACACACACAGAGATAGATGTACTCTTGGCTACGTAACTTTTGCAAATGTCAAGTTATGACACTAAGATTTAAAGGGAATATCAACAACAGGTGTACCAATTTAACAAAAAAAAACAGAACTCAAATCGGAACGATGGGAGCGCCACACGGTGGTTATTCCGGGAACTTTTTGTTCAAGGTAGTATGTCATTACTCGAAACACACCATCCGGCTTGAGTCCACGACGATGAATTCCTTGTCCTTTCGGTCCAGCATCCAAATAATCCTGACTTCATAGGTTTTTAGTTAGAGGGGAGTTTGCTTAATCTCTCCCATTGAGGCCGCATTTCCTCGCATTGTAGTTGTATCACCTGGTTTTAAATGTCAAATCTTTTCGCCGCTGAAATCATTCGTTTTCGTGGGCATGCTATGCTCACCAGTTATATTTCTTTTCTGTTATATTTTTATTTTTTAAATTAATTATATAGTATGCGACTCTTCCACTTCGTAGGTAGTTTTTTGTAAATGCATCCATTCGATTCGAGACTTCCAGACTGTTGGAAACGGTTCAGTTTGTCGTTGCTTTCCTCCGTACAAGTTCCCGTCGTTATAAGGCATTTTGAAGATTTGGAAAGGCATGTAAATATGATTTTATTTACGAGAACGTATGAACACAGTGGCGCTATATGCATAAAATGTGGAGCGAAGCAGTTGCTCAGAATATCGTAGAAAACTAAAATTCAGAGATTGAAAAGAGGTTCTATAAAGCTGTGTTTATTAAAACAATAATGCGAACATAATAAAATGCGATTATGCGATTATTATAAAAAAATAAATACCATATCCCATTCCGATACCTCAGCTTGAATCTTCTAATTGATTAAATATTGGTACTTAGTTTATTGGTGTTTATACGTATAAGGAATATCATGAATACTGTAATCTTCCGCCAATGCCGGAAGCGGTTAAATTTACTGTAATGCTAACCTGGATTTGATAGTGAAGGTTCACCTTTTACTGCCTAAGCCCAATGCAATATGAAACCCACACATTAAGATAGGGGGATAATTCCTTTCGTGGTGTCTCCTATGGTTTCCCAGAAAAATCTGGTACCCGAAAAGTCACACCCCTTGAGTGAAGCTTTAGGGTGCCCAAAGGTATCCGGGAATCGAACCTGTGCCCCTCAGCTACTAGGCCAACGCTCTAACCAACGTACTTACACTTACGCCCTAGGCGTTAAAATGAATGCAACAATTTCAAGGCGAATGAGTTTTACACTCTGAAATAGTTGCATTGTAATGCTATACGTAGCGGATGACTCCATTAAAAGTTACTGTTGCGGCATCTTCCGCAGTTTCTTGAACTTTGTTAAAAATAATTCTTAAAATCTAAACTTGAAAAATGAAGCCCATTTAATTGGATATTCTAATCAACGTAGAAAATTATAACCGATGGCTAATTTTAGCGGAGAAGGCTTTCTCAAATGTAGCGGTGAGGAGCATGTTCTTTCCGAAGTAAATTAGTGATTTGAAGAGGCGGGGGATCATGAAAGCCAGTGCGGGATGAAAGTAGCGAATATTCGTCCTGGTGTGCTTAAAATGTTTTTCTAAAAAAAATGCGAAACACTCAAACACGCTAGTTAATTAGTTCCTGGGCAGTGGGCAAAGTCTAAGTTTCTAACTCTCCCCTCCGAACCATTTCTTCAGTACTTGTTGAGTGAAGGAGAGAGAGAGGCGAGAGGAAGCACCGCGCGTCAAAGTAAGAGTGTGTGTGTGGAAGCAGGACAGAGAGAGAAAGAGAGAAAAAGTGGCGATTATGTCATCCCTTATGGTTTTTACTTCTCTCCCGTCGGGCCTGCTTAAAGGGTTTTGTGTCGGCGAGGGAATAAACGTCTCTTGTTCGACGATGGGACATGCTCCCGCGTTAGTGTGCGGTTTGCGGAGAGTGGTGTAGAGGCGGGAGGGTCGGTGGAGTAGGCGGTGGTGGGGTAGGTGGGTTGGCCGGTGGACTGAATGAGCCGTTATCTCGCGCACGAGGAGAGTCGAAGGAGGATGGGGAAGGGGAGGAGGACTGTGAGGGGGGGAGGGAGTGAAAGGAGGAGGAAAGGAGTGGTGAGGCGAGTTGATGTGTGTCCGTTGATGGGAAGTGGCCCTGCTGGAGGGCCCTCCTGGTCCTCTCCTGTGAAGCCACACCACATCCAACCGTATAGTAGTAGTAGTGGCACGTCGGCGGTGGTGGCAGGAGAACCAGGGAGGGAGAGAGGGAGGGAGGGAGGTGGGTTGGGCGGAGGGAGGAAGGGCTTTTTAGGAGTCGGGGGAGGGCTGAATTTCCTCCCTTTTCCTCTCTCCCCATCGTCGAGGTTAGATAGGGGAGGAGGGCTGGTAGGGAGACTTGGCCGGGGGAATAAGATCGCGTGGGTGGGAAGCTCGTCCTTTTGTTTATTTTTTTGTTTATTCCCCCACTCACTTCCTCCTTCCAGTGTTTTTTTGGAGCTTAAAAGGACGCCTTCCAAGTCCAGGTTGGATTCCGAGAGAGGACTCCATATGCACTTCTTTCTGTCACTCGGAAGTTGAGAGGGGAGGCTGAGGGATGGGTGGGCGTCACGAGGAAACCTCTCCCTTACCCTCTCTTTCCTCCCTCGTCCTCCGTCTCCCGCTCGCTCCTCGGAGAAAGAGAGGAGTCCTCCACGGAGTGGTCCATTTTGCAAGGGAAGGGGGGGGGGAAGAGAGAGTGGGGTGGAAGGGGCAGAAGGGGTTTGTAGGCCATGTAAGCGGAGGACGGCCCTGGGGAAGGCAGGAGAGGGAGGCGGAGGGTGGGTGACAGTCGGGAGACTTGGAGGGCGTTGAGATCTCTACGGATGGTCCTCGGGTGTTCAGATTCACGAGTTGTTTTTTTTTGTGTGGTGCTCGCGTGCATAAAGCGTGACCCGTGCGCGCAAGCGTGCATGAAACGTTGCCGGGAGACCTCTTGGGTTAAGCCGTTCGGGGGGTAGTGAGTAGTTCCATGCGGAGTGGAGCTTTTTTCTTTTTCTTTATTTTTTTTTTAGACTTCCTTGAGTGAGTATCATGTTGTGATGGGTGTCTCATTTCCATCGATTTTTGAGTATTACAAAAGAGACGGCGGAATGTTTATCGTCTTTTGAGTCCGTGTAGTTTCATTCTCCTTACGAGGTTTTTTTTAAGAGCACTTGGAAACTCGCAGAAAACGTATACCCTTGTTGAATCGAACCAAAAGGGTGCCGCTTTCTTTAAAAGTTGGCTTCTTTTTTGCTCTTAGGTCAAATCTCTATTGTTGATCTTCATGCACTAGTGCAAAAGTGAGAGAATTCCTCCAGTATGAAGTATTGTTATTTGCAGGGAAAATATTGATATCCTTTCTGATTTAAGCTTATAATTTTTTGCCGGTATGCTTCATTTTAACCCTACTTACATACTTGTGGGAAACATACCAACGAATTCGAAATACATTGAAATTAGATAATTTGGAGTACAATTTTGAGTGATTTAGCATATTTTCATGGTTATTGTGGAATAAGCTGGTGGCTTAGGTCCAGGCATACTTGATTGAGTGGTAGGAAGGACATGTAGGGAATCGAAGTCAAATAAGGTCTTCAAGATAGATAGCATTCCCATGGAACTACTTATGGGTTCCAGGAAACACAAAAAGAGGTTTTTATGGACTAATAGTGAGAGTTTATGAGTGAGGAAATAGAATGAAAGATTTTGTTGCATAGTGGTATTTCCCTGGCCAAAAAAGAAAAAGGTAGCCTTGTGTGAGGAGGATAAGTTCGATTTCAAACGTAGCAGAAGTGGTTCTTATGATGTCTAATAAAAGGATAGGGAGAAGGACTAATAATTGCTTGGGATGTTCAGTTTGGGTTCAGAAAGGGGACAAGCATGCGTTATCATATCATCTCACTAATAGAAAGGAAAATATATAGTTCCTATCAAAATTATCGGAAAATAGATGCATTTCAGATAACGCTACAATGCCTCAAAATTCTTCGAAGTACATCCCACGAGCGTCGACACACGTTTGCTAGCGGATTTTCCACGACTGGAAGGCTCCTTGATTGGCGGATTCCGGAATGTCCTTAAGGGTACGCATTCAAGCTTCTTTGACGGCACTTAGGGTGGTGTCCTTTGAGGGAGGATTTTACGTATAGGAATAGGAAATTGTCAAGCCATGCCAATGCGATCTGCGGTCATGGGCACACTTAACCGACGGTCTGAATTCAGCCATTCACGCACACGTCAGGAAAAAATTGCTGCCGACTTTTTATACAAATCTTAAAGAATGCAATGAGAATGTGTTTATTTATTTCGTAGAATTTGAGACAGCATTTGATAGAGTGAATTGGGTAGGATTAGTGAATGTATTATAGGATATAGGAATAGATTTGTGGGATATGTGGTTTTTTTAAACTGGGTATGTCTCGGACCGCTAAGGTGACGGTGGCGGATAAAGAAATTTCGGGATGGGTAGTGTCAGGAAGAGGAGTAGGACAGCGGTGCCCATTAGCATCCGTGCTTTTCAGATTATATTATATATTAGTATTCAGATTATATTAGTATATGAACAGTTTTTCTGATTGGCATACGCCCCATTTTCTGCACCTTTCTGTTATTATGATAAGTTAAATTGCTAGGAGTTCTTGTTAAGGAAGTTATTGAGCACTGGGAACTTCAGGGTACGAGGAGCCTACAAATGTGTTGGTAGATGAAAAATATCCGTGGCTCTTTGCAAGATTGGAGATGCTTCATATCCGTTCAAATGCTATTTGCTAAATGGAAATTTCCTGTCAGCTACGTATACATCTTGTTCCATTTTTCGTAACCACATGGCCGTGCTCATGGGTAGCCTCTGCATATATTTTTTCTTGCATACTTTTCCGTTTCTTGATATGAAATGAAATATTCCTCATCATAGTTATCCTTTCTACTACATTCATCTGTGACTCTCTCGGTTAGCCCCTTGCCCTAAAATTATTTACCCCTTGCTCATGTACTGTATGTACCTGTTTGGTAATTCGGGTATCGATATTGTCTCATCGTAACCAAAACAGCGGAGCGCACTTCTTTCATACTTGCCGTTGGTTACTGCATCCAATCAACATTGTTTCATGGCCTGTTTGTTCCTCCCGATCTCTTTTCACGGAACGAAGGTTGAATCAGAGATTAAAGTTCTTCCATAAATTAGTATTAGGTCTCTCTTGCGATGATGTTAGAATCGTATTATTAGCCTCGTCGTACTGCGGTAGGAGATATGAAAATAATATTAGGGTGGTCAGCTATAGAAGCGAAAGATTTAACGGGGTCAGTTTTCACACAAACGAAAGGGATCTGAATAACTGCAAGCGGTGGGTGTAGGGAAAATTTATTCCGTGTAGTCTAGTACGCTACCCTAATTTTATAAAACCCTTCTTTTGTCTTTCTTCTCGTAGCTCGTCTTACACGCGTAGAGAAGTATTTTACACTTCAAATCCATAGTGAATGTAGCTTATGTAAAAATAATGTACAATTTCAAATCATGTAGCATATTTATAGTTACTTAACATTCCATTTGATGACTTTGATGTTATATGCCCAGTTTGAAATTAGCCTCTGCCACACACGCCAGCAGTGACTCCCAGGGTACTATGTAAATGTAGACTTTTACTAAAAACATTAAATTGGTACCTCTTAACCGCATTTCGCCAACTTAAGCGTACACTGGCCATAGGCTATAGCAAGTTTAATTCTTTATAGTATTTGGGGGGGGGGGTACGTAACGTATGAATGTACTTGGCGTACATTCAAACGTTTTCAGTTTTATTGCAATAGTAAGTTTTTGTTTCTACTCAGCATATTTTCAGAAACCTTTTGCCGCCATACGCATTTTATGTTTTTATCTTAACTATTGTTTTTCATTGTCATTCTAACGTATAGGTACACGAAGTTATCTACTCGTTCAAATATTTCTCCGTTTACACACACTTTGTGAGCGTTCTTCCTCATGCCTAATGGAATTAGAAAGAGTTCAGATAAAGTTCGCTAGATCTGTTGAAAATACTTGCGAAAAAAGTGGAAATGGAATGATGAAGGAATTATGATGGGAGGCCTTTGTGTCACGTAGAGAACAAGCGACACTTAAGACTTCCAGAAGAAATCCATGGGGCACCTGATTTTGCTTGTGACAGCGAGGTAATAATTATGGCTCCAAATTGTATTGGCAGATTTCGTTATCGGAATAAAATAAGGGGGATAGACACCACTCCTGACATTAGGTACTCATTCTCACCTTGCACGATACATAATCATAACATGTCAAACGTGCTCACTTGCATTTTAATTTTTAAAAGCGGTATTCAAGCTTTAACCAAATATCCATTTTATCATGATGAAATATACGTGTGTGCAAGTGTAGGTGTATATTTATATATATCCGCCATAAGTATATATACTTGTACCAAATGCACGTATAGATACAGGGTTTCATGAAGACAGTGCGTAACTTCAGGGGGTGGTGGGCCATGTGATTTCAGCATTTGTCGTATGAACACGTGGTCTGCACTTCTTAGTTACGGGGTTTCGGCAACAACCTGCAGCCATTTCATCGAGCAAGTCCTTCATTAATCATGAAAAAGTGTTGCATGGTCGCATAAAAACACATCTTTATTTTTGAAACCACCACGAAAATGGTAAATCGCATTTACCTTTGCTTTCCTGTCACCCTGTAGATCTTGTGGATGGTTTACCAGCAGTTTAGGAAAACGGGCACCTTGACATCTACAATCCCATCACCTCCTGCCATATCCATGCATCGATCTGCCATACGTACATATATTCATGAAAACGTACGTGTTCAACAACCGTGTTGACATGGCACTTTCTTATTTCACACCACGCTCTATTTCAAACTAATCGTTCAAGCTGCTCTCTTGCACTCGAAATGCTCACATTTTAACGTACTTGCCATTCTATTGTCATATCTTGTTTTTATATATAACCTCACTATTCTTTCAAAACTTTTCCCTTGGTATCCCTTCGCATGTATTCTCCATATGCGGAAATGTGCAGGTATGTTTTTTCGCTGAAAGTTGTATCATTTTACGGTTGGAACCATTAGATAACTTTGACTTCGTTAAGGTTCATTCACAGGATTTCAACGATTTTTTGTTGGGATTAATTCTCGTTTCTCGCAACCTCCATATGGATATTATTTGATTTGTTGCACATAAAAATGTGTACAGCCCAAGACTTAAAATTTTTTCTAATGTCTCATTTGGTGTACAGCGTTATATGGCGATGGTCTTGTTGCTGTTATGAAACGGTAAATATATACTTTTATAATTCACATGCGTCGCACAAGTATTGGGACTGGGGTGCATCAGGAAGGCAGTCCTTTCATGTCATATGTTCCCGCCATTAACACTCGTGATTTCCGCTGCTGTTATATTTATCAGGCACCATGAAGTCATAAGCTTTTTAGCGGGTCGGTTTACAGTGCTTTGACAGCCGAGTGACGGTTTCGAGTACCCGGCAGATGGTTACTGTGGGGCGGTCCTCTCCAAAAGTGTTGCGCTTTAATCCTCTGCATCCTCCTGGTGAGTTGTCGCACATGGCCATCCGGCTGGAATGCTGCTCGATGGCGTGTGTGTGCCTCGTAAAGGTGTTCAACTGTGTTGAAGAAACGGCGTTGAAAACGATCTGTGTTCACGAAGATTTCACTGCTTAGAAATAGTTTAGTGTTCAGCGAATGGTTTGGAATCCACGTTGGTGGTTCACGCCGCATTGCAATTATGAGTGGGGAGTAAGGAATGAGCTAAGCACACTGGGATTACATTCCATGAAAGGAAGAGAATGGCTACGTTGTGGATAGACACACAATCCACTTATTCCCCGCGTAAAGCTTTCTTCTTTGGCGAAACAGAACGCCTGCGTCAACTGGGCATACTTTCCAGTTGATGTATAATATGAAAGCGGTGGTTAGGTTTCAATAGGTAGTCAGAAATGTCGTTTATCCCAGTCCGGATTCTTCACCCAGCAGCGATAGTGAGTCGTTAAAATTTTGGGGACTGGTTGGAGTTATTGACAGTTTACAAGCTGGGTTAAACTTAAAAGTCACCTTTCATGCTTTATAGGGTTTTGGGAAAAATTTGTTGAGTGAATCCCAATGGAATCGGTTTTAGCTTGATTTCGTCATTCTCGTAAAAAGCTTAATTTTTGTGAGGGTTATCAATCCATACCTTTTAGTCACACGATCTACTGTTCTCACATTTGAATTTGATCCTAAAATGGCGGAGCACGTGCGTGTGAGGATTTAGTCGAGTTGCTCGAGATGAGTAATATCCTCCAGATATTTCCTTCCACCCGCGAGATCGTTATCACATGAGAATTGACGTTGAATATTGGACTAGGATTATATGATTTGTGCTTAGGGCTTTTTAATTTACGTGATAAATAAATTTCATTTAAATTAAAAATACCTTTGTTGTCGTAGTTAAACTTTATTCCGATATACGATGGCAATACGTCTTATACCACGTATTTGTGCTACGTACTATAAATGTTCCAGGGGAGACATTAGGCGAATGACTATTATAACATGAAAACGCTAATGGCGTTCGCAGTTACAAGTTTACGACAGAACCCTGCTCTTCGTCAAACCATATTAATGGTTTGTAATAATGAAATATCTTGAAAATGCAATTTATAAAATGTGTTAGCGAATAAATTTAGTTGAATATTTGAATGAAGTTACGTTTTTTCACTGAAGTAAAAAATGCCAATGTATCTTTCCACTAAAGTTTTATTCAGTTCAACTAGTTTCGCGTTTTTTCGTAATAAAATTTAATTTTCGAGCTCGCCAGTTATAGGACCTGATATTCAACCACAGTAACCACTCTTTCGCTTACCGCAAGATTGTAGGGTGCACAGGGCACCGATAATGAAGAAATGATTTCTCTCACATGAGCTCTACCTACGTATATCTTTTGAATTTTGTGACAGATTTATAGCTAAACTAACGCCTCTGCCAATCGACAGTCTTTAACCCGTCATTGACTCACTGTAATACGTTCCTCACAAACAATTGGTGGAAGTAATAAGCGGTGTGGTTAGCCTTTGTGTCCCCCCATCGCCTTTATTACTTATTCCGTCGCCCTACGCATTAAATGCGCACCCGGCCTCCACCCCCTCGGGCCTCCCCCGTCTCTCTAGCCTTCAACCCCGAGACACCCCAGGGCTCCTCCCCTCCCCTTCATCCCGGTCCGTCGCTCTCCTCCCCAACCCCTTACTCTGTGAGACCCCCACCCTTCCAGGGCCGCCCGCCTCGGCTCCCCCTTCAGCAGCACCCCCTCGGGGTCCTCGGGGCCACTTGGTAGTTCCCTCTCCCGGAAGTAAATCGGCCCGAAGCCAGCTCCCGATTGTCGCTCTTAGATTGCCCGATAAGCCAATCCCCTCCTCTCGACTGTCTCCCTTCCCGCGCGCCCACGAGACCGTCTCCTCCGCATTAATTCTGCTAGCGTACACCAAAGTCTTCGGGGGCGCGTCTGTGTGCGTGATTTTGAATAGGGGTTGCATTGGGGTGGTTTGATGGGAGGGAGTATTTCGAGTGTAAGAGGATGAGGGGAGGGGGGGTGGCGTTTCATGGGAGCTCTGTGCCTAGAATGGTGTCGTCCTGGGACCCTTTTGGAGTGGTGAGCCCCCTCTCCCCCCCCTGGGTGAAATATCCCTTCCGCATCGCTCACGCCCGGAGTTTTTACTTCCCGCTGCGCTCCTTTCCCCCCCATCCACGCCCTATCTTCACATCTTCCCTCTTTTGTGTCCACCTCTCCTATTCTACTTCCGTCCCCTCTCCTTCTCCGTCCTTCTCTCCCTCTCTCTGCTTTTACGCCATTCTTTTCACGCCCTTCCTCCCACCCGGCCCCAGAATTTGCTTTAGCACCCGCGATCTTATCACCCGACGTTCCTGCTTCCGAACCAATCACCGGAGCGCGTGTTTGCAGTGTTTTTCCCCATGTGCAAGGGTGGCCGTTATTGTACGTGCATTCGTATCGCGTCGGTGGCTTCCGTGGCTCCCGTGTGCTCAACGTCAATCAGTTCTCCTTTCGGAGGAATTCCTCGCTTTTAGTCCTTTTGTTAGCTCCCCCTTAACCGTGCGGGGGGTAGATAGTTTGCGGAGCTTCAATCGATCCTTTCTTGTTCTCTCACCCTCTCTTTCCCTCCCTCCCTCCTTTCCTACCTCCCTCCCTCCCTCTACCCCCATCGCTATTCTCGTTGGCGAACGGGTCCATTTCTTATTATCTTCATATTGTTTGCGTAGCTATTATTTTCCTGTCCGTAGGTCATCTATTGTGGTTTTGTTAGCGTGTCACTCCGCACTTGGTTTTTTTCGGAATATCGCCGAGTAATACAGATAATAGACAATAAAAAGGTATACAGCTGTGACATCATTGTATTCATTGAGTTTTTTTTGCACATCGTATAACATTTAATGGCTATTGACGTAGATGGATGTGTCTTAGTAGGGTTGGATGTAAATATAAATTTAGATGCTCAGACTTCTCCTTGACGATGCTTCTTGTAACGGAGGTGAAACTGTCGTCGGGTGGAGATAGCGGTTGTGTAAGAATACTGAAAGCCATTCATTTTAACATTTATATTTTTGGTATGTTATATTATCGCGCCTTATTTTCAAAATAATGGGGTTACTTCTAGTGAGAATCTTTAAATGTTAGCGGGAATAATAATAGTGTAGTTTTAAGAAAGAACAATGAACAGCGCACATGAGGGAATGGTGGGAAGGAGAAAGTCAGGTAGGAAAGAAAAGCGAAGGAAGAGTGACTGTAGAGGGTGGCCAGCAGTCCTTCATTACCTGCAAACTGGAATGGGATACAGCTTGGAAAAACATTGGATTGAGTAGGAAAAACCTAAAATTGGGAAATTATTGTTACTTAACCGGAAATATTCTAGATGGAAGAAATATCTTTTAAGAATTAGGAATTCTGCCTGTAGACAGGCTGTATAGATATACCGTCATAATAGGAAACTATTTTAATGACAGATATAAAATGCCTGATTTAAATAAAAAGGAATTACCATTAAGGTACAATATTAAGTAAAAACAAAAATATTTCATACAAATGAAGGTAGAAGAAAATTGGAGGTTATTGTACCTCTCATTTTTAATGAAATACTACCTTGAACAAAAAGTTCCCGGAATAACCACCGTGTGGCGCTCCCATCGTTCCGATTTGAGTTCTGTTTTTTTTGTTAAATTGGTACATCTGTTGTTGATATTCCCTTTAAATCTTAGTGTCATAACTTGACATTTGCAAAAGTTACGTAGCCAAGAGTACATCTATCTCTGTGTGTGTTGGCGATTTTTTACAATTGCAGAAATGGATTTAAATTTGCAACAACGAACTTGTATTAAATTTTGCGTAAAAAACGGATTTAGCGGACGTTGGAAATGTTGGAAAAGTGTTTCGGCAACGATTCTCTCAAAAAAACGGTCTTTTACCAGTGGCACGAGCTGTTCAGAAGTGGTCGTGAGTCAATCGAAGATGATGAACGCAGTGGCAGACCATCGACATCGAAAGTCGGTGAAAAAATTGATAAAGTAAAAGAAATGTTGGTCAATAACCGCAAATTAACCATCAGAGAAATAGCGGAGGACTTGAACATTGCCTATGGATCCGCCCAAGACATTGTGGTTAATGATTTGGGTTTCCGTCGTGTAGCAGCAAAGTTGGTGCCAAAAGACCTCAATTTCATGCAAAAAAGAGACCGTGTTGACGTCGCAAAAGACATGATTTGCGAGGCTGAATCCGATCCCACATTCATCAAAAGGATCATTACTGGAGACGAGACGTGGGTTTATGAGTACGACACGCAATCCAGACATCAGGCAAGTGAATGGCGTTCACCAAATGAGCCGAGACCAAAAAAACCACGTCGTTTTCAGTCAAAAAAGAAGGCAATGCTGACGTTTTTCATGGATTACAACGGTGTAGTGCATCATGAATTTTTGCCAGAAGGCCAGACAGTAAACAAAGAGTATTATTTGGGCGTTATGAGACGTTTGCGTGAAGCAATTCGCCGAAAGAGACCAGAAATCGTCGCACAGTGCGTCGAGACCGTCGCACAGTGCTATCATTATTCGTAATTTTTTGACGAAAAATGCAACAAATACCATCCAACAGCCACCGAATTCACCTGATTTGGCTCCCTGTGACTTCTTTCTGTTCAATCGAGTTAAAAAACCATTACGGGGAACGCGTTTTAGCAGCCGAGAGGAAGTAATGGAAAAATCGCAGGAAGCACTGATGGACATACCGAA
The DNA here is from genome assembly GCA_037158775.1 of Hetaerina titia. NCBI lineage: Eukaryota > Metazoa > Arthropoda > Insecta > Odonata > Calopterygidae > Hetaerina > Hetaerina titia. The sequence goes on along the minus strand of CM073778.1, from coordinate 19,551,133 downwards.
AACCGAATATAAAAAATGTTTCGAGGATTGGATCAAGCGCTGGCATAAGTGTGTTGCAGTCGATGGGGATTACTTTGAAGGGGACAATATAGATTTAGATGAATAAACTTGTATTTTTAATTTTCTGAATAAATTCCGGGAACTTTTTGATCAAGGTAGTACCTTAAGATTTAAGAATATTACACTCAGTTAATGCGGTATAAGGGAGAATAAAATATTGGCTATTATACAGAATGGATTAGGGATTGGAAGAAAACGTGACACACTATACGTATGTAGATTTAAAATTGCATACACTCTAAGCTCTCATTTGTGTTTACGTGGCACCTGCTGTCAAGCCAGAACCGACTGACTTAGCAGGAGCAGAAGGAGTATTTCATGTATAAAATTTTAATGTATACCACTATGGTATATTATGAAGATCATATCACAATGGTATATGATAAAGATTGTGTGTAAGTGTACTTTGTATTGATTGTCTTAATTCTTTGTGATAATGATGAAGATTATACTACAATTGTAAATTATACATAAATATCAATTAATTAAAGGTTAAAGTTAAAAAAAATAGACAGTGAACAATAGAAGGAAACATGGTTTGAACTTCGTTCTTTTAATTAAATATGAATACCTGTTATTAGCTTTAAACATTTGGGTTTCAGTGTATTCTGTAAGATGCCAAAGCATTTTGTGGTACATCTAGACTTGAAATGAGCTTCCGTTCGCTTAAACAAGCTGAGTGTCGCGTTACAAAGCAACTTCCTACCTACCGCTGCACTGCAACTGAGTAATAATTATTACGATTATAACGATTATAATCGTTAGGTACTTGAGTAAGGATACCAGAGTAGATTCCACGCTAATACTTCGTTATGGGAATGCTTTTTCTCTCGTGTCATTCTTTTTTTAGCAGTTAATACTCAAGGAACTATGAATTCGTGTTAGGAGCTGGGAGACTTCCTATTCAAAGCCATAATGAGCTTGCTTCGGGTTTATACGTACGTGTATGGTTTTCCCGAATGTTGGAAATAGAAAACGTGGAAAGGTGCCATGGCATGGATTTTTTGTTTTCTCTCTCATGATGGTTATATTGTTTATCAGGCCCCGCCACATTTCAATGTGGCTGCGAAATTTTGACGATGATAATTTCTCAACTGAATCCTTTTGTTTCTCTTTCATTACATTTCTAAAACTTTCCGTGGATCCCTTGGATACCCTATCATTTAGGGGAGTATCATTATGTCATTGTATGATCGTCAAATAGAGCTTCCGTAATTCGTTCGCATGTCTTAGAATGTTGGTTGCTCAAACTGCCTCACTGCATCGCATTGTTTGTGAATGGGCATCCCATGACAATCAGATATTGTGTTTGTAAAAGCTCTGGCTTATTAATAGATTTTCCGACATTAATGTGGGAATATCTGATTAATCTGTTGGAAAACTTTTCTCTCACTTCTCACTTCCTCTGTGCATTTCTGTTCCATTCAAAAATAGTTTTAGTGTTGTGTTTCATCAATTGTATTGAGCGGTTTTCTCAGTTCATAGCTGATATTGTACGAATAGGTTTGTGTCCTAACACTCCCCGCCCCTTGTCCTTTGGGCGGCATGCGGAGTATTTGTAGATACATAGAATATGACAGCCCCCTTCCACGTGACCTTTCGGTGTAATACTTGGTGCCATGTGCATATAGAAGTAGTGTGGCAGAAGCAGAATGATTGCTGACCTAACACCCTCTGCCACACGTCCTTGAGACGGCTTGTAGGTTAGTAAATAGATATAGTCTCATTTGTGACATGACGACTCGGTTATGTGATTTACAAATCCCCGCGGCTCTATTGGAACCAATCATCTCAATTAAGTTTCACGGTGACGCAGGCGGAATAATTTTATCCCCGTATTACATTGTTTGAGGATAATGTCGTCTTTCCTTGGACGAGAATATCGTCTTGCATCAGCAACCATATTTTTGCTCCGTACAAAACCACGTTCCATATCAAGGTTTTGAATAGTCTTTTCTGATCCTTACTCAACGAACCTATCATCAATTCTCTCTTTGTGAAAGTTTATTTGCCTAACGCATCCTTCTTCTTATGTCCTTACTACTCTCACCATTTTGGTCCAAAACGCTTCCGAGATAGGTAAACTGTTGCATCTTGTCACGTATATGACCTCCCGTTTTAATATCTAACTTAGCTTTTATCTTTCTCAAAAACTGCTTCACCTTTAGCTTACATTTATTCTTATCCCATGCCTATTACATATACTATCAGTGCACTCAGCAATGTTTGTAGCCCCTTTTGGGTGACTGCAAACTTTGAAACAAAGGTCGATGATGATCATCTGCAAACTTAACTAATTTTATGAACTATCTCCGACTTTCATTCATATTCCCAGGCCCTACAGCGCCTTTTTGACCATATCCTTACAAATATGCTAAAAGGTAGGGTTACATTGGACATCCGTCTCACTCATCTTCCTAACACTGCCCACCAGGTCTCTCCATTATCCGCTCGTATCTGGACTGTCTGCGACATGTACAGGTTGCGGATTAGTCTCCTATTCTTCCAGTTTACTAGTAACTTCTACATTGCATCCTTTATTTCCACCCAACTCACTCTATCGAACGCCTTCTCGGAATCTACGAAACAAATGCATCCTAATTGTGTGTTTATTCCTCCCTACTAGTGACCTCAGCACTGCAATGACATCACGCATGCTCTTCCATTTCGGAACCCAAAATGATTTTTTCCTAGTTAATCATTTGACATGCTCTCCATTCTCCTATTGTTGATCCTGATAACAACTTAAGCTGCGAGCGAAAGGAAACTTATTGCCAAACTTAGTGTGCAGTCCGTACATATTCCCTTTTTACATATGGCTGTTTCCTTTTGTTGGGTAGGAATTAACACTGATCTGACTAAATCTTCCGGTTTAATTTGCCCTCACAAATGCTATTAATTAATCCATAAAAACTCTTCCACCTTACTTCTTGAACCCTTATGTTGTTCCCCACAAATGTTATATATCCCGACGGCCACATTTGATTTCAATTCTCCTAATGCCCTTTCTTTCGTGGTATGAAATATACCCAGACCTAAGCTAACCCAATCTGCGGTATTAATTGTAAAGCATCACATAAAAATGTGACATCCGCATATGACTACATAAAAGTGACGCATCTACAAAATACTCCGAAAGCTGCAACATGGGCCTGTGGCGGGGGTTGTTAGGACACCATACTCTTATGTGTGTGTGTGTGTGTGTGTGTGTGTGTGTGTGTGTGTGTGTATATATATATATATATATATATATATATATATATATATATATATATATATCGATGATGCGGAAGTACTCACGAGAGCAATATAACTTTTGGACGGCACAATAGAACACAGAATAAAACAGATAACACGTAAAAGGACACTCACACTGTAGATGATTTAAGCTTTCGGCCTACTCCGAGGCCTTCTTCAGGTCAGTCTGACCTGAAGAAGGCCTCGGAGTAGGCCGAAAGCTTATATCATCTACAGTGTGAGTGTCCTTTTACGTGTTATCTGTTTTATTCTGTGTTCTATTGTGCCGTCCAAAAGTTATATATATATATATATATATATATATATATATATATATATATATATATATATATATATATATTCACTCATACATCAGTGTAAATATGTATACATTTACGCAGACGTGATATATTTAATTTTAGACATTTTTGTATGAAATATTTAGAAACCATTTTAATGACAAAATAGAGGTCAAAATTGAGTAGTCGCGATTTGTGAAGTCATTGTATTGGCGATTCGTACCGTTTACGAAATAAGAATTGGTACCTATCCACTGTGGGGCGTTTTTCCTATATTTTATTGGTTCTTGTCCAGTTGCAAATTTGAGGGTTTTGATTTCTTTTCAGAACTTCCCGAGTATCCCATGCGCAAATGGGAATTAGGTCAGGCTTAGTTCGAATTTTGGCACTTGGCGACCCTTCTATACCTCTGTTGCGTTCTCTTTTCCGCGGGAAAACGACCGCTATTCATCGCAGCAAATCCCGGTCGATCAAGGCCTCACCTTTCGTTGCCCCCTTCCCACCCCTCGTGATCCCCTCTTCAAAGGCCGTGTGTGGACGAAAAGTGGAGGGGCCGTGTAGCGTCGGCTAATTCGGCCCAACGCATTTATCTCAGTTATTCATTGGCCGTCGTCACGTGTGCATGTGCGTGTCCATGGCTACAGTTACCACTTCCACTCTCAGTTCAAAAACCCCTCTCTCTTCCGCTCACTCCGCCTCTTTCCCCGGCTGCGACGCCATGTTTTTGGGGCCCTCTCCCCTCATCTTTCCCTCTGGCCTCCTCCTTTTGCGTCAGTCTCTCATTTTTTTTCAAGCCTGCATCCTTTCTTTCCGAGCCCCTGCCTGTGGCCACCTTTCCCTTTTTTCCCCGCCCAATCCGTCCCAGGGACCCCTCATCCCTCTGCCGGTCTTCTTCTCCCGAACGCGGGGTCAGTGGAGCTCCTTGTGCCATCGCTGTAACGTTTTTCCCTTCCTCCCTCCCCGACCTGCCCTCCCACTTCAAGTGCCCATTGGTCCCGCCAATAACGACCGCCTCCCATCCCTCTTTTTCCTACCCCCTGCCCCCTGCGCCCCCGGAGCGGTGCAAGTTTGTACAATGCGAGCGCCGAAGCAGTGGGGAGGAAGGGTGCTATCCGGTTGGTTCCCATAACAATGAGATTTCTCCGTCCTGCCGCCCCTCTCGCCCGATACATGCCCCACGAACCTCACCAGCATCCCCCTTCCTTCCCCGTAAAATACAAACCACCCCCTTTGCCCGTCCTGAGGGGGATGCTATGGTGTTGAGGGCGGTGGGGATGGGGAAGGGCGAAGAGGTGGGGATGAAATTAGGAGTTCGAACTGTAGCACTTAATGCTGTTGTGGATTTTTTCCTCGTCGTGTTCGAACCGTGTCCCTTTCAGGGTTACCAGGGGTTGGGGGAAACATTACACGAGGTGCGGTTGTTTTGGTACAAGGGGTTTTTGCTGTGTGGAGGGTGAGGAGGAGGATGGAAAGTAGGGTTGTTTTCCGGTGCCTCGGGGGAGGGTGGGCATTGGAGATGCCTGCGTTCTCTACCTCCTTCCACGCGTCGTCGATCTTGTCTCAGAGTCTTGTCCCAGCTGTCAAAGTAGGTGGATGAACCCGAGGCATGCATGCTGTGAGCAAAAAATGCTCGCATTTTGTTCCATATGAAGAGGGATGCGAAGTGGAATGGGATGTGGGAAAGAGTTGTAATGCAGTAAATCTCGGAACTTGGCTAGTCCCACTGGATACAATATTTTTGTTGGGTTATTATTCATGACCTAGAAAATGAATTTTCATCTATTCGGGTGTATGTATTGGTACAGCTGGCTCTCTTGGCTATGCGGAAACTCTCACTTAAGCGTCAAAAGAGTTATATATAAGTAGAGAAAGAATTTCTATGTGCATATGAAGCAGGTCAGTCAGCTGTTTGCGCGAAATAGTTCTCCAAGGTGTTTCTTTTGTAGTCCATCAGTATCATTAGTTAATAAAAAGTTGATGTATGAGCATTTTAGTTTCTAAGTCGTTCGGATCACTTTGGTGGGTTAATCGCCTGCCCTCTTATCGAAAGGCCGATGGTGGGAACCCCACCTCAGACACGGTTGCTCTTGCGTTTTGTAATAGTAATACCCTGAGACACCCCATGAAAATGAAAGATCTAAGAGCACCTTGTATTATCGTATGCGACCATTTATCAGCGGCCCAGGGAAAATCAGCAGCTTCAGGGTAGTAAAAAAGCTTAAATCCCTCCTATGAGAGTAAAAATGTCGTTTAATTAATAGCATTTGTTTTCTCTAAAGTTAATTTTTTCCATTTTAGCACGTTACGCAAACATAACCAAATCGAACTCAAAAATCCGAAAAAATTAAATAAACTTGAGCGTTAGAATTAGATAAATTATTCAAGGGAAACAATTATTGCGTAATGTATACATGAATCATATGAATTATTGCGTGATTTATATGCACAAGAGTTGTATATGGGCCATCATTTCTTCATCTGTACGTATAATAATTGTGTATGCATGGCTGGCACCCTGAAACCCCCTGCCACACGCCCTACGATAGCTGATAGATATTGTGTAGATATAGATGTAGATTTTTTTTTGTTATCTAATATGGCAGGAATTTATTGAAAATGCCAGTCTTTCATCTACATATACGTCGTTCCCTGTCATCTAATCCCCCAGGAGGCGTCTGGTAGGGGGTGTTGTCACCCGCCATCAGGAAGTAAATGGATACATTTTTGAGGTTATTTGTTCCCAGATAGGATCATTGGCCGTGGGATTTTCCTTGTTTAGCTTTGTTCTGTTGTGATTGCGAATCCTACGAGGAAATAATATTCCCAGATATACGAGGGTGCTGCAGTCTCAATATCCCTTATCTTTCCTTTTTATCCCGAGTGCGGTCGCTTACAGTTATCCTGATCCCCTCTCGTCCGTGGGAAAAATGACATCTTAAATCTGTCGGTTACACCCGTGATCTTTCTAATCTTACGGCCGTGATCTCTACTACTGTAATGCGATGGGGCTAATAATACATTTCAATGTGTTAAGTTGGCATTCCTGTCGTAGCATTTCTTCGGAAACCTTTGAACCTTTTTTTATCTCCTTAATCAGCTCCTCCGACAGATCTCAAATCCCTGCCGCTTATTCAAATTGCGGTATCACCAGCGCAAAGTAATACCTCTCGCGTACTTTCTCATTTCCGTACAACTCGCTTAATGAATCTATAACTTTCTTCAAGGTTGCTCCACCAATCTTCCCAATTTCCATGTACGTTATGTGATCAGTAATACCAAACCTGCAATGCACAGCACTTTGTATTCCAGGTGTGGATGGACCATGGTCCTACGCCAGTCGGAAATGTATTTTTGTGTTTCAAATGCAATTTCCTTAAACCTTAACTCACCGTCGTGGCTCGTTCCTTTCGTGCTTTGTTTTGCTATGAATATATGACCCTTAATCGTGTCTAAATAAATTTAGGAAACACATCCATGAAGTTTTAGTTCCACTATTGTGCGTTTTCGTGATAAGTAATTGTGCGGTTTTTTTAAGATGGTAAAATACTTGAATTTATCTTTCTTTTGCGTTTCACGATGTTAATTACCGACGCATGCGCTTCGGAAACAATTGATTTGTGTTGTTACTTATCACTTCGGTTACATCAGAATGTGTCCTCATTTCGGGTTAATTTATGAAACTAATATCGAGAATGTACTCGTATTTTCCTCTGGTTGGCATTCTTATTATTTCGTGCATTGCGTGGTTGGCGAACAGATTTTGTTCCCTCGCATGAATCGCATTTTATCGTTGAGGTATGGAAGCAGTAGTTATTCCAACCTATTGAAGGAAGACCGAAATCACCACCTCATGTAATGTTTGTCGTGTTCTTGCGGTTGAATTGCGACATTTGGTAATAAAAAACAAGTATTTCGTCCGAAGTGGGTGCCTGTAAAAGGAGCTTACGATATGTGCACGTTTTTCTAGTTATTTTTCTCCATGGGACACCAAACTCGCTCACTCTGGTCATGTCAAATTTTTGCGCATAGGTTTTATGTGGTTTTTGGCGGAAATGAATTCTCCTCCACCGTTCTTATTAACCATGTCTCTTCGAGAAATGCTGTAACTTAAATGGAAAATCTGCAATTTTACCACGTATTTAGCTGCGCGACTACTACAGAGAATAAGTTTCAGTGAGTAGGAAGTGGTAAAATTTACCTTTCATAAGGCCACTTATGGAATACGTGGCAAGGACTTATGGGAGATAATTCAAATTAAGGAATTCGATCAAGTTCAGATAATCCGCTAGTTTTGTTATAAATTGCTGCTGGAAACGAGTGGGCGTCACTGGTGTGCTGGGGGAAGCGGATTGGGAAACTCTGGAATCTCGGAAGGTAGCTGGCAGAAATTGAGCTTGAAGAATGGTAAAAGGTACCCAAGTTTTAATTGAGACACTATGGAAACAACTGTGGAACCAAATTATTTTGGTTTATTCGTTCCTGGGGATAAAATAAGAGAGATGGAAACCGTCAAAGACAGATTAAAGTACTCGTTCTTCTCTCGCACGGCACGAAAATATTACAAAATCGAGCACTAAAACCCGAAAATATTAAGTTAACTTGAATGCTAGAATTTGATGGTTGGTCTAACAAAAGCATAATTGCATGGTGTATATAGTATATGTAGGGAAGTGTGTGCCAGAGAGTTTTACATTTGCTAATAAGCACTCAAGTCTTGTTAAAATTAACAATACTGTATGTTTTGATGGTACCTTAACACCTCTGTAACACCCGGGATATTTTGCAGATATAAAAGTTACCGTAATAATTATATAGTTTTGAAAATGTTTAGTATTCGGCCGAGGTGACCTGTTGGTGCCAGTGAAACTTGAACTCCCAACTACCCAATGAGCGTGGATGTACTGGGAATTCTGAATTTCTTTATTTCGCTAAAATGGTGATTTATTTGAAATTAGTTTTTTTATCACTTCTAATTTGATTATTCTAGCTCATTCAGCCAGCACTATCATATCGTTTTTGATAATTTATTGCAGGCAGAGGATTGAAATTATAATGGTGATATTTATTTGGCATGGTGTCACATGCCTTCACACACTTCCAAGAGAAAAGTTACTAAGATATGGATTTAAGAAGGCTTGGACCGGAGAACATTGGCGGGGCATATGTGTGATTTTCATGATGAAATTAAAAGTCTAATAACTTGTGTACAGTATTTGATCTTTTTTGCCACAACAACATAATTTAGATTTTCAGTATTTTAAAGCTCCCTTTTTGCCCTTTTTTATATTTTATATCGGCCATTTGGCAGAGTTTCTGTGTGTTTATCCTTACAATTGTGTATCATTTTCTGTCGCTTCGATGGTTTACTCTCTGTTTTCTTCATCTTCTGGCTGCATGGCATAATCAAACTTACTGCAATCGTCAAGCGAGCGTTGAAATCAGGTTAAAGGCATTTCCTTGAAGGCACATCACTCAAATGTATATATAGCGTCTTTTATGTTGCGTTAATATCACCGTATGTTGTATCAGAGATTTTCAACGCGTTGGCAGGTATATATTTTTTTAGTATTTCGATCAAATCTTCACAATTCTCCCCTCTCGCTATTCTTGAACGACCCCCACAAGGCACGTTCAAGATGTGTCCCTACAATGGACGAAAATGAAATTTCCCTTTTCTTTATTTCTTCACTTCGCGAGTCGTCGTTGATCTAGGTCTTTAGCTCGACCCCGCGTTTTTCGTCGCATAAATGCCTTCAGCGCTCCGCCGTTGATGCTTTTAAATGCCTTTCACCGCAAACTCCTCATCTAACCTCTCCACCGTGATTCCTTTCCGTCTCCTTTGTCTGCTTCCCTTCCTCGCTTCCCTTTACCCATCTTCATCTCTCCTCCCGTGCATTTTTCCCTCTCCACGAGCCCTCCCCTCGTATTTCCGCCTCCTGTTCCGCGGGGAGGAAAAAAGAATTCCAAACTTACCTCTACCAATCCTCCCCGTCCCTCCCGCGCCGCCCCCGAACCGCGTCCCTCTCGCCAACGTCCCACGCCCCTAAACTCTCCTCCAGCGACCGACCTCCGCCTACCCCCCGCCCCCCCATATCCCTCCCCTGCCCCCTTGGCCTTCCCGTGCCCAGGCCCCAGCGGAGCTGAAAGCGTCATTTGGTGCCTTCGTTGCGGCCTAAGTGGAAAATCGCTCGATATTAAAATGTGTTTGCGGCTGGGAGAGGAGTGTTGGGGGGCGCGGGGGACTACCTGCGGTGTTGTGTGGGTGCTGATGCGCCTTCCCCTGGCCCTCCCCACCCGTCCCTCGTCGTTCCATCCTCAATGGGATACGTAGACGCGAGCCCATTGTGCGGGCGTTGGAGATGGTAGACGGGACGCGTACTGCTCGGCCTCGGCCGGGTGGGGGGGGGCCTTGGCCCTCGAGTGCCAGGCGATCTGCTCGCGTGTATTGAGGGGTTGGGGAAGGAGGGTATGGAGCATTGTGATTACTTGTGGTCCCTTTAGCCTCTTTGTGAGCGTTTTTTTTTTTTTAAACGTTCGTACATGCCCGGATGTGTGTGTATGTGTGTGCCTGTCTGCCTACCTGTGTTAATGCCAACTAAAGCGAGAAGATGAGGTTCGCCCCATTTCGTGGAGGTTGGATAATCCCGCCGGTTAAATCGTCCGTTAATGCTCTCGATGGAGTGACCGTGGCTGGGGGAGGCATGGGGAAAAGGCCTGTTGCGCTCATTATGCCTTCCTCCAAGTTAAGAAGAGATTCCCCACGAATTTATACTAGTCGTGCCTTCTAGTAATGGAAGTGAAATGCACTGTATTTAAGTTTTGTAATAAAATAAAGGAGGAACGTTAAATATAAAATAGATGGGATTCATTTAAGTAACTTAGAAGTGAGCAAATACTTGAGAGTAAGGCTTGTGCCAACTCTTTCATGGGATGCACATCAGAAGACAGATCCCGAAAAAGGACGAATTTTCACAGGAAGGGTACGCAAGGCCAGTACCTTTTAACAATCTCTATTGGAACGCCTGCATAAAAATAGATAGTACAAATAGCAGAGTTCCAAACACAAATTAAGATCTCATAAGTTGCGTGTTATTGTTTCAGAAAGGAATATGAAACTTCCGAAACATACTATATAAATAAGTAAAGCTCCAGGTCTGAAAGAAATAATCCCCGCTTGAGAAAGGAACTTTCAAAAGCTATCGCACTTCATTTATAAACACGGAGTTATGAAGTTTTGAAACAATAGAAAAGTAGAAAACGTAAAAAATAAAATTAGATATGCTGGAAAGAAACAAATCAGAGTCGTTCCATTTTTCTTCTATTAGTAATTTTTAGCAAATTCAGCGGATTCTCTAACCTTTTTCACATTTCTTTATTAAGGTTTTCTCCCATGTATCCCAAATAGCTCCCGCGTATGCATTTTCAGAATGATACAGCACTCCCAAGCTTTTCCGGGAACCTGAGGGAATTATTATGGCCCCAAATTATATTGGTAGATTCGGCTATCTAGGTAAAATATGTGAGGTAGACATTGTTAATGATGGATTTAAGTAGGTGCTCATTATTCCCTCGCACGATAGACAATGAAAACAAAATAGAAGCAAAGATCCCGGGTATTTCTATTGAAAAAAAAATTAAATTTAATAAATAATAAAATTTAAATAAAAATTTAATAGTAAAATGCACTCATTAATGCACAATATTGATATTGATTAACTCGTGTATGAGGAAATGTATATCTATGCGTGGATTCATGCGTTCATGAATGGGCGGTGCATTAGAACCCTCGCGCAATTTGAATTTTTATATAAACGTAATTGATTCGAGGTGAACGATGACACAGAAAGACAAATTTTACCCCGCGTTAGTGGTGGGCTACTGGATGTTATGTTAGTGAGACCACTGTGAGAATTGAAAGGAAATGGACAACGGAACCGATAGATAGAATAGAATACATTTGCAACATTGTCGAATGAATGTGGGATGGATATAGGTTACCAGACTAGATGTTATTGTACAACCATGAGGCATAGAGTAAGGAAAGAGTAGATCATTAAGAATGCTGATTGCGAACCGGTGATACGTTTGGAAGGAATGTTGTGCTTTAGTTTGGTCATGTTGAGAATGGGAGAGTATCGACTCCCTGAACAGATGTACGACGGAAGAGGGAGAAGTAGATGAAGAAAACAGTCGAGGGTGATTATGACCTCAAGACTAGAAACATTAGATAGAGTAGTATAGAAGAAACTAGTTTCAGGTACCAAGTTCTCTGATATAAGCAAAAGTCCGACTTGATCTTTGAATAGTTCCGGGTCCTCAACGCGGTCGTGGGCTGGGGTGGACAACAGTTTCCCAAGCAATCCTGCGAGCGAATTTGTTGCCAACTGAAGGCAACGACCACGGTAGGAAACCGGGTCTGTTAAAAAAAATCAACTGTGCAGTGACATGGAAACCTACCCACGATTATGAATTCAGACGTTTCTGACTTTATTTACCCCATAAGGGAACGACATGAAGAGTATGTAAGAGACATCAACCACGAAACGGGTTAATCAGTCATACGATGAAAATTGACTCGTGTTCAGCAAATGTTGGGTGGAGAGTTATGTTGGAGTTCATCGTGAAACCATCATTAAGTTACTCCTGAGACAACGAATTCGGTAAAACCCGAGGTGGTAGAAATCCATCCTACTCGAAGCCTTTTCACAAACGATGTGTGAGATCGCTGAGAGGAATGGGCGGGTGAGAGCATGTTAGAACACTTCAGCCGTTTTTGCACTCCCCTCGTATACATTTGGATACATTTTATAAATTTTGACACTTCACACTTGCCACAATTTCTTTTTGAATGCCAAATTAATTCTCTTACGATGCCTCTTCGTTCCTATATGCCAGTAGTTGTAATTCTGCACCTGTGTATATACGTACACGTTATATCCTGCAAGCCAGGTTGGGATATTTTGCAGGGAGAAAACCCCTCTTTATCGTATAAATTCAGGTGAAGTTGAGGTTTTGTAATAGGGAGTTCATTGTGCAAGGTCGAGTACTATTTTAGGGGAAATTAACGCGTGTTCCTAATGTGATCCCAAATTGTGTGAAGTGCTGTAACGAAGACGGGACTGTGGTAACAAAACACAATTAAGAAGAAAATGTGCAATGCTGATATACTCGTAATTAGATATTCCAGTCAAAAGATTCTCGAAAGAGTCTAAATTTCTTAGCGTTGATAAGCGTCACCCAATTTATAGATATAATATAGTAGCTCAGTTAATATAATATAATAGCTCAGTTAATAGATACTGAAAATATACAGCCCTTCGATTTGCTGATTCACGCAATTTCACCTCGTACTGAGGTGTCGGCAGAATGTAGATCATTTGTGGGTGGTCAATCCGCAAAACCCTATTATTGGTGTGTCATGCGTCCTTTTCGCAGTGGGCATTCGTCGCATTATCCATTCCTTCGCCTTTGATTGCAACATTGAAAAATTATATGCGGGCAGAAAAGGTTAAAAAGTCTCTTACTTGTTTATTTATCTGCCTACGATTAACCTGCCTTGTATTAACTTTTCCTCTCTCTCAGTGCGACAAATCCTTTTCCTCAAAGGAAATATATTTTTTCACTCTTCGCTCCACAATTGTCGACTACCGACTAAAAAATTATTTCTAGAGCTAGTTCGTTGGCAAATTTTAAACGTGTACTGCCAAATTTTTCATGACGTCCTTTAAAAACACAAACTTAAAATTATCACTAACTTGTTGATGGGACTAATTTACAGCAGTTCAAGTATCTCAGGACTAATTATTGAATAAATCTCTTTATGTGACTAAGAAGCACATTTATTATATATTTTCCGGGGGAAGTATAACATACCTCATTCTATGGAAGGAGAATAATAGAAATTAGATAGATAAACTGTAGAATAGGCAGGTTTAGTATGGTATTACCACCAACTATAATAAATCAGAATATTCTTAATTGGAATCGCCTAGGAATACGTTTTGTTCTATGTAGCCTACCTATTTTAGCTGTGTACCTATTTTTTAGCTGCTATTCTATCAAACAATTAATCTATTATGAAAACTTATAGCAAAGTTATTAGTGGGCTACTAGTCGTAACGGAAATAATGTAGTTTAATAGAGCTTAAACCTAGTTTCTTCCTTTCCTTGAATCGTATGGCTACTCACTTTTTTACATTATTATACATGCATATTATAGTGCATGTACTTGGTTTAGAATCACCCCCTGCCACACTCCCAAGCGGTGGCGTAATGTGTAGAATGGTAGAGGTGTAGACCGTAGATGTGTAGAGGCATGGTGGACATGCTGGGGGAGTAAGGTTGGGAGGGAACCTCTTTGATTGTCGAAGAGAGCAGGTTAGACATTTCTTCTAGGCCTTGTCAAGAAGGCCACCTATCAAAGCAACAAAATGGACATTTCACCAAAATAATGCATGGCCGCACATTGGAAATATTTTTGCTGAATATTTCGTTGAAGTCAATGTTGAATGTGTTCCTCATCCTACCTCCAGTCTAGACTATGCCTCGAGACTTGCCTTGTTCCACCGTGTGAAGAAACACCGTGGGAAAGGATTCTTCTCAGTAGCAGGCGTAGAGGATCTGACCATGTTTCAACTTTCAACGTCCACCGCTATCCCAATAATGTAGTCAGTTCAGCGTACCTTGTACCACACATATTAGGGATTAAGCAAGAAAATATATGCTCATCAAATTATGCGAAGAAAAATTTTATGATTACTGTCTGCCGGAGAGCCTTCGTAAAATCTCAGCATATCTCAATTCCACTGTGTCCTTACAAGATTCGCTGTTGGAATAAATTTGGCTTTGCCTCTGGTGAAAAATTGTTGGCGGAAGTCGTAGATAATTTTTGCAGTAGTTTTGATCATGATAATAATCAACAGCGAAATGCTCCTTCAATTAATTTGACGCAGATCTACACTCCCATCTGCTAGATTTTTCTGCCAAGAGAACGGAACTATTTCTATGCGTTTGGCCTTATAGTTCTGTCGAGTGATTTTTGGTTAGTGTTTTTAAATTCATTTTTACGATTAATTAGTGCTAAAGCAACGCACTTTCAGGTTCTTGCAAAGACTATGGCGGTATGTTTTCTAATAAAATAACAACGTCGAGATTTTTTTTACAGCTGTATGAAGAGCTGGAAATCGATTATTTTTCGAGAGGCATTTCTCCCATCTTCCTCGTGGTTGCTATCCGTAGAGTGTAGGGCTCGTTTGACGTTAATCAAACGGAATGATGGCACTTAATTATATATGCTTAACTTTTTTTTTAACATAGCTCATACTAATCCTTTATCCTGTCATTTCTTTTTTTGCTCTACGTTTTTGTGATGCCGCGGGTTATGTACACGGGGCATTAAATTCTCGCCGTTGAGAGCCATTTCAACTCAACAAGTAATTGTTCGTGAATTCACCATGTTTGTTCGTAGTCGTCGGTCTTTACTGTTGACCAATTTATTTGGGTTAATCCACTCGCGGAAAGTGTGTTGGCGCAGCTAAGTAGATGTGTCGGAAATGTCACCGCAGCGGTGAGCAGCAGTGGTGGTCGTTCGCAGTGGCTCACCCTCGGGGGATGAGCGTAATTACATAAACTTCGTTTGCGTCGTGCGCATGCTATTTGGAGAGGTGCAAGACACGAGTCACGCACACGTCGGGGCGGAATACACGTCATATTTCAACCTTTTGTGGCTTTTAGAAGGGCGCGGTAGAGTTGGGTATACTTGTGTGTGCTCTAAATCCCGCAGCATTGTGCGATAGTCGTATCGTCGAAAGAATGGCATAATTGAAGAAAATGAAATTGGGATTAATTTCGTATCAATGATTAGATTAGAAATTTCCCTACGTCCATAGTTTTTTTTCCATCGAAACGACCCTCTTTTGCTCGGGAAGGAGCTTCTAAAGTAAATTAATGCCTCCTACTAAAATTAATTGGAATGCTATTTATACTAATTTATTCGCAACAATAAGTGGCAAAGTCACTTATTTTCTTTCAAGGAGTATAAAGTAGGCGGACGAGCCTATGGCCACTTTCTGTGATACACACTTTATTTTTTATATATATGTATTTTTATTTATCAACAATACGAAATGAAATGACGAACAACATGAAAATAACGAGGACTTTCACTCGCTCACTATCCGAAAGTTGAGGAATATACGCCAAGGAATCGAACCCGCAGCCAATAGTTTAGCAGCCAAGGATGCGCCTCTGAAGACGGCAAATGCTTTCTATTAATTAATTACCGCGATGGTGCTCAAATGAATACTTGGTGATTTCAGTTTAGATGCTCTGTATCCTTTTCCCCAGTCTTGTGTCTTTTTGGACCCATTGGAACCAGATTTCGGTCGATTATGCGAAGTGAACACTTCCTTTTTTGTGAAATTGTTGTTGTACAAGCTTGAAAATATGTGCTAAATTTGTATCTTGCTTTATTCACTTGTAACTAATGTTCATCCCGTGGAAAACGTTTATTTTGTTCAGATGAAGTGTACGCACACTTCTCCACATCTAGTTTCCTAGCCGCCTAACCTTCTAAATATATACATTTATTTCCCCTGCCACACGTCCTTATGACAGGTTGCGAGGTATTGTGTGCTGGTGAATATGCCTTGATCAATAGGAAGCTAATGTTCTTAATTCACGTCAAAAATACCAACACATTTAAATACTTGGCAAATGAAAATACGCCGAAAAAATTAAATTGAAATTCATTTATTTCTGCTTGTTAAAGCAAATGTGAAATCACAATTCTAATACGTATCAACATAATAAAAATTATTTTTCGTTTGGATTAAATTCCTTGTTAGATTTATGTTAACAAGTGCTATTTTTGTAAGTCGTACATGTGACACATTTGGAAACAATATCATAACCCGAAAAATGCTGATTTTCATTCGAAAAACCTGGAAAATTCGTGATCTTTGTTAAGTCGTTGATATTAGACTAGCCGTAAGATTCATGTCGGATAAAAACACGTAGTTTTTCATCAAGTAATTTTAATGATTTTGGTCGGGTACTAGTTCGCATAACGGCACAGGAAAATTCGACGTACACTAATACGTATACAAGTATACGAGTAAATGCTCGAGTTTTTAAGTTAAATCATTTCATTATTTTTATTGAAATACTATGTCCGTGCCATATTTGACGATTATATTATTATATTTATGTCATACGGGAAGTACAATCTGTCGTAAATTGTTTCTTGCTGTTATGGTTTCCAGTTATATAAAAAAAATCGATGTGATTTTGTCTGGTGTTTGTGTCACTTATGATTTATCTATGAATTGCATGACGTTACTTCATTATTATTCTGAAGGATTTTGTGTGAGAGGAATGTTTAATGTGATCGGTCATTTTAAGGATCTGTTTATTTTCGCGTCTATAAATGTTGTGTTATTGTTTAGCATATTCGACAATGCGGCGTTTTAACTTTTGATGACTAGTTATATATTTCTCTCCAGAAAAGCTGCAGTAGCCAACTCTTTCAGTATTCAATCCTCTCCATTAATGGGATTGTTTTAGCTCTGACCGACTTGAGATGTTTCACTAGTATTTTCGTTACGGCACTCGTCGGTTAATTTTTCCCAGAGAAATTTTCGATTCACTTCGAATCATCAATATTGTACACGCCCTCAAAACGTATTGTCAAGAAGTTACCTTTGGCTACACTTTTTGCTACTTCTTCGCTTCTGCGTATGTTCAAAGGAAATGTAGCATCATCGCCACACGAGATTATTACCTTCTAGCCATATAATGTAATCATATCTAGAACACCTAGATGTTGCGGAATGTTTTGAAATAGGAAAAATGTTGATAAAATCATGAAATGCATCCTCACTTTCTGGGAAAACGTGATTTGATAGGACTCCGAATTAATCTCAGTTAATTTAAAGACAATCCCCATTTGGCCTCGCACACGAAAGAAGGCCTGTAAAGGAAACTACGTTATACTTATATTTCTCACCGCTCTTCTGTTTCTATATTTTTCCTAAACATTTTGCAATCTGCAAAATGTTTAGGAAAAATCTATCCCTCGTATGTTCATTTTTGTCTCAATCCCGTCAACTGGCATATCAACTTGGTCATCGTTTCATGCTTAATGACCCTCCCAATATCCCCAATTTAAATAATATTCAGTTTACCCCAACTAACCCTTGGAAAAACGAATCGATTTTTCTCTTCACCAGGCGTAACTTAATCGTGTATAATGTTAAAGTAATTCACACATGGAATACTTTCGTGTAGCAGTTCCAGTAAGTGCTTCGAAGTACTTATTGTTACTGGTTTTTTAATGGAAAATTTTGGCACTTGCATGTAACGCCGCGATTGTCACCCTCCTTATTTTTGGAGAAAAATGAGATATAACAATTTTGATTTCCACTGTACTATTGCTGAAATCACAATTGTTGTGTATCATTTCTCTCCAATATAGAAAGTTTTCACGGAGTTAAGCCTGAAGCCATACGCTCCTTATATTTAATAATACAACCGTAATTCAAAATCTTTTTTGCCGTGACGTGATCAAGCATATGTTTTCAAACTTCTTGTATCCCATTTCTTCAAACGGCTCCCTCTATTACTTACACAGTATTCCCCGGCGCTTTTGTTTTCTTTCGGATATGGCGTAATGAATGAAGAATTCGTTATCAGAAGATAAGTATAAATTACGAGAAATTGTTGTTTGAAAATGATGGAAATATGATGCAATGATCTTCAGCAGCCGCAACGTTGCATGCGTTGTGGTACCGCTAATTTCATTCCTTGAATCTCCATACGGGTTGCAAGTCGGCCTTGTACTCTGGTGGTCGCGGATTTGAGAACCTTGATCCCCTCATCTCTGGAGCCTTAGCGTCCCGCTCGTCCTCTCCCGTCGGCCCTCCCTCGTTTCTTTCACCTCCTGTCCCTATGCTCTGTTTCTCGAGTATCTACTCGTCCCCTACAGAACGCGGTCCCTTTTTATTCCTCCACCTTCCCCTTTTCTTTCTGACATTTCCCTCGAAAAATTTTTGCCCCGATTTTTCGTCTCACTTCCCCCACCACCCTTTAAAACTCCGCCGTCTCCCGCCTTCTTCCTACTCTTGCTTTCAATTTTTTATATCCCGGCTTCCCTTTATCCGCCTTCCGTCGTCCTCCCGTCTCCCCGCTGTTCGTCATTCATTTTTTTTCTCCTTGCGTCACTTTTGTTTTATTATTTACCCGCTCTTTCCCATCGGGGCGCCACCGTCCTACTCTTGGCCTCTCCCCCTTTCCCCCCCATCTCAAGCGGCACGGCTTCTGTTTCTTTATTTCTTTCTTTCTTCCTTCATTCTCTTCCTCCCCACCTCACTCCCCCGTCTCTCTCTCCATCTCTTTTTTTCTGTACGTGTGTCGCGCATTTCTTTTTCCTCCATTTTGTTTTTCGTCGCCCTTACATGGCGGATCTCCCTCTCTCTTTCTCCAATTTTTTCCCCTTTCGGATGTCTTTTTTTATATTATGGAGTCCTTGTGTATCCCTTGTCTCAGCTCTTTTCACTCCGAATCTCTATCCTCCTCCCACCCCCTCCCTCGTGCCCTCAACACGAATGCCCAACACCATGTGAGCCCTGCCCCTGCCTGCCATTCTTTTGTTGCTTGTTCTTTTCCTTTGTTTCTTATTCCGACCCTCATTTGTTTCCATAGACCTCTTCTATTCCTTCCGCCGGCAGGGACAGAGTACAGAATATCCGAAGCTTCAGCTGTTTCAATTGATTTGCCTTGTCGATATTTCTGTTCGAACGATGATCATAAACTATTTTCTCTCTCCTTCCCATGCTCATAATTTTTTCCGCCTGTTCCCAGCGGAATAAGGTAGTAATGAGTAACCATTCCGCAGTCACATTACAGTTAGTGCTCCCATTGGACTCTCCTCTACTTTCGGTGTTCCGTGTGGATGTTCGTGGGAACTTATACGTAATTTCTTCAGTGTTGCATGATTTTGGTTCAATTCGCTTCTTAACGCTGATGGTTCTCGTGTCATACTTGTCATCTGTTTTTTCCCGTCTACAAATTTCTCTTGTAAGCATAAACACCCACGTTTCTTGTCAGCTACAGCCCATCCTCAAAGTTAAGAATTATCAACCCCATGATCCACTGTGGTTTAAAGAGATTTTGCCTTCATTACAATTGCATTACTCAAAGCAGTAATGTGTCATGCCAGATTACTTTCCCATAGTTCGCTACGTTTGACTCTCAAGCAATGTCCTTTATCAATCGAAAATTATTCCTTTCTTCCTGACTGAAGCCCTCATCTCGATATTCACCAAAACTCATTGCATGATTATGACGCTTCCCGGATAAGGTTTTTGCTTTGCATTAGGGATTAGATCTTTTTGCTAGGATTTGTAAACGTGCATCGACTCTTTATTAGAGTTACTTTTGACGGCGATTGTGGTCAAGTGTTGGGAGCACCGTGAACTCTTTGTCTATCCAACCTCATTATAATTATGTAATTTCTCTCTTACAATGTGGCTTCCGCAACCAAGGTTTAATAAATTTCAATGTATTTAGTGATCGCGGAGCACACTGTGAGATTTAAACTTTTTGTATAGCAATTTTGGAACGTGGCTTTATGAAATGCTTTCTATACAGTCCTGTTTTTTCATGCTCTACGCGGAGCCGAACTATCAATCACAGCAGTGCATGTTAGCTGGAGTTGGTAATCAGTAAAAAATATAAGATTTCCACGCAATACCTTGATGAGCATTTCTGCTAGGATTAGGGAAAATAACGCATTTCTGAAAAATAAAAACTCAAAGCCAACTTCGTGAGGAAGGAATTTGAAATCTCTTTGTAGACTACCAATCGCATTTCATATACATTCTGTGCAGGATTTCTGATGGAAAGAAATATAGTCCTCTAGTTTCTCTGTGTTTCCATCTTAGCGGATTTTTACAAATTAGGACGTGTTCTCTCCAGTTTACTTATTTACATAGCAGTTTTACAGCGATACATGTTTAGTTTTTTGATGAATTACCTATTTGACAAAAGTTTTGTAACCCTTGACTTCAATCAATCGCAGTCAATACTGCTTAATTATCTTAAGTGACGAGATGCGAATGTAAATGTCTCACTATTATTTCAGCACGCGATAATTTTCATTTCCATTTTGTTTTAAATGCGTAGGTTCTTTCCCCCAGCAATTTTACCTCCCTTCCATAGCCGAGTACTTCAGGTTCCATGCTAATGTAACACCCACATTCGTTATATTAGTATTGAATTCACCTCGGCAATTAACTATTGTCAGACCTTATTCGTACGCGCCTTGTCGTATTTTGTGTATTGTACTTACGTTGGCACAAAGGAAGATATAATTAGGGAAAGGGTAATTGAGTGAAGTATACGATGTAGTCAACACTTATAAAAAATGTTAAAAGTTTTGTACTGCCTGGTTAGATTTTTGTCTATTGATCGTAATTTTTGTATGCGAGCAATCGCAATATCTTGATTCATGTGAAATATTTTTCGTTGCTAAATTTTCGGCAATTTGGTCGAACTAGCTAATCTAACAATATCCATAATGTCCGCAAATAATTTCCCTTCATCTACTTATGACGTTGGTAACATGTTCAATAATTAATTTGATATTAATTAAAAATACATGTTAATGTTAACTCTACTCCACTCCGAACCTGATGTAGCAGTTTCTGCCGAAACATTACCTATTCCAGGTTCAATTTTAAGTTAGAGAATATTTAATTCATAGCTTCAGGCCTCCATTAGGATTCTTCCACATTTGATGATGACGGTGTGATCGCCGAAACCAAAAATGTTTGTTTGTGTGTGTATATATATGTGTAGTTGAAACAAAAAAATATCAATTAAAACGAAAATAATTCGCGTCAATATTTCGGTGGTTCCAGCCACAATGATACCCTGATGAAGGTGAGTGGGGCCACCGAGATATTAAAAGTGAGTTATTTTCGTTTATATTTTAACTATATCGAGCATTAGTGAATGCCATAAAGGCGTTATCTGTACCACATATATAATGTGCGTGTGAAAATGTTTTGTATATGTGTATGATTTCTTTTTGCGTAGCGTATTTTATTTCTATTGCGTAACTTCCTCTCTGCGTCGCGGGTACCGTTCCAGCATGTATTTCCTCTACTACGATCTTCTCTCCCTGCTTTACTTCTGTCAAACACATAACCGTTCGCTTTCCAATTCCCCACACCTCACCCCATGACTCCATTTCAGTCTACACTCGCTACCTTGTCAGAACGAAGCCCAGCCTTCTCCTTTTAGTGCCGCTAGTATATAGGTATACGTGTACGTATATATATATTTATATATTATATATCAGTCCCTCCTTTCCTCCGTTCTCTCATCACTCCTTTCCCTCGCTCCTTCTTATCCGTTCCCCACCTCTCCCCTTCCACTCACCTCTTCTTTCCCCTCTCGTCTTGAATAGAGCGGCTGTAGCGGCGCATTATCCTGGCCTGTTTGATCTCTCAAGAGATGGCGGTGTTCCTGGGCTCTACCGGCTGCCATTGTTCTCTGCTGTGTGCTGCCTACCACTTCACATGCTCCGTCCCTTCCCCCTTCCACTCCTCTTCGCTCTCCCTCCACACCCGCCCTCCTCCTCCTCTCTACTTCCCTCCCTCATTCCATCCAATCCCGTCTTCCGCATCATACCCGCCTCCCTCTCTTTTCTCGCCTCATTCTCGTCTTCGTCTTTCTTGACATTCTCCATATTTCTGTTCCCTCTCTGTCTTTATCGCCATTTCCCCTTCTCGCCCCTCACCCACCCTCTTCCTTCTTCCATTAAATGTTCACTTTCTTATTCCACAGTATCTCTCTTTGCGACTGCTTTTACAAATTGGATGCCTTTCTCACTGGCCTGACAGTCGCTATAGTTTCAGTGAGATTAATCGTAGCCGTGTAGGAATTTCATCAATGAAATGTCGTGAAAAATAATCCCATCGTACGGCTGTCAGAATTGCAAAAGAATAGTTTTACTCTTTGGAAAAATGCAGCGTGAAAGCGGTACAAAATTGTGACGTAGGCGATGGTTTTGTGTCTTTTGACGCACCTTTGGTTTAAAACAAATCTAAATCATATTTTGGAACTGATCATTGGGAATTATTTTCAAATTATATTGCATCAAAAAATATGAAACGCTTATAACCTGCATTAGATCTCAAATTTATCAGTCTCCATTTATTAATCCACAGAAACGCAACACGCCTCAAGCCTCCACAAATGCGCAGGGTGAGGAGTGGTAATACTCCAGCATTATTAGCACAAATTTCAATTTATGCATGCATATGGATATACATCTGCCCATATACACAAACAAGTGCTCACATAAATATACATGCCTATCTACATCATGCAATTGTAGGTGTGTTCAAGTAAAGTTTAAAATTTTGCTTTTGGAATTTTCAATTTAAATAGTTACGCCGGATATTGTTTTTATTATGTATTGTGCGAGGAAGGAACCAGCATTTGAATTTGACAATATCTCTTTTATCTTATCCTAATGTTACAGTGTGCCATAGTAATGTGGGGCCCTAGTAAATCCCTCGGTGTTATTGATAAATTCAGTTGTTTTGTATCTGTCGATGAGTTATATTCCTGCTTCCGCTCTTCGTGATTCCAAAGCCTTCCATTGCATTTCTCTCTGCACACCCGTGACGCTTACTTGTTTCTCATAGCAATGTTTTTACAAGCCTAACGGTTTTTGTCTGACCTTTGTCATACTCCTTTAGTTAATTTTTTCTCCCATAGGTCCATGGTCGCAGCAGATGCTTGACACATATTATGAATGTGGCGACGCTATAGTGAAGTGACATCTCTGTTTTATCTTTTCTTTACATTTCCCCTACAACTCGTAGATTGAAATTCAGTTTCTTTAAGGCTGACCCACATATTCACGCGATGTGTGTACCCCATGAAAGGGTTAATATGTGTAACACCGAAGTATTTGACTTTTACTAAGTTGCTTAATTCGAACACTTCTCTGCTTGTCTTCTTCCACTTTGGTTTTATTAAAAAACTGCTGCACTATACATTTTCTTCTTCTAATCTCCAATAAATACGCCTCTCCGATATCTTATCTAAATCGACTGATAGTAGCTCGAAACGTGCCAGTGTTGTTGTATCTTCGTAAATATGTTTCGTATTAAAATAATTTAAAGTTGCTGGCAGCGCATAACTTAGGACGGTAATGTTTATGGATAGGAGTATGGTCACCATTACCTTTCTCTGTGCTGCTCCTGAAGGTACATCAACATCCGAAGAACTGAATACATCTACCAAATACCTTTTATTTACTTTTACTTGTGAAGTCCTATTTAATTGGGATGGAGTTACATCTTTTTGCCGTTTCGCTTTCTCCTTATTACCGTAATATCTTTGTTCGTCCATCAGTTTCCTGCGAAGGATCTTGTTGAATGCTTTCTTGAAATCTAGAAGTACAGAATCAACTTGTAAATTCCTTACCTCTGTTTTAGGATATCATGAACAAAAAACCCAATTGTTTTTCGCATAATCTCTTTTTCCCAATCCAGTGCTGGTCACGGTAGAGTTTGTTTCTGCTCCCGATAGAGCGACATATGCTAATAATAATATAGCCGAAGATTTTGCCGGGTATCGATGTTGATGTGTCTAATTCCTGGGGTTTTCCCTCTTACCGCCTTGGTGAAGGTGTGCTAGGTTTCCTGGTGACGAATTGAACCTTCTTCTATCGACTTGTAAAAGACTTTCTAATAGGTGCGATATCTTCAGCAAGTTCCTCTTGTGTTTTAGCGGAAATTTCTTCTGAACTGGAGATTTGTTTGTTTTTATACTTCCAAGTCTTCCCATTGCTTCTTGGGGCAACAGTGTGTCTCTCATAGCTCTTCACCATCTTGGATCTTTATTGTCGTATTTCATGTAGATCTGCATAAAATCCTGCAAGGCACCGCAAGGACGTGTGGCCGGGGAATTTGGGACACCAACCTGTAGGCCCTCCTAACCTAGCATCACACCAGTCAGCGTTTTCATCTGTTAAAGGGAACTTCTTTATCCTGTGACGCACCAAAATCATGAACAAGTTCCGAGAAACTTTGGTGTCATCAATCTGAGTTACTAACGTGAATATTTGCAGTTTTCGTCTTGGTATTCTTGTTATTTTTATAGTGAATAATTTTGCGAATGCATTGAAACGTTTTGGACAGGAGTCTTAATTTATGCCTATTTTCTTAGGCAATAGGTGTTCCAACGAATCGACGACAGATTGAAGTCGGCGTCTTATTTGGATCTCTTAACGGATATACTTAAAATATAATTCAGAGAAGTCTTACGTTTGAAATAACGATGAGTAAATTGAAACAAATTAAAGAGTTTATGATTCGTTCAAAAATATTGTTTGATGAATATGTTTTTTTCAGACCCTGACTTTAATTATTATTAATCGAGTCTCAAAATTAGTTGTTGGGCACTTCTTAAGGCGCTTAGCCAAGCACAGATATTGCAGAAGAAGCTAAAATCCTCTGTTTTATTTGTGAAGCGGCAACACTGACAATTATTTGGCCTCATCATTTGCTCGTGGAAGTTATACCTTGTGGCAGATACTCTTGTGTTCTATTCAATTCGAGCTCTTCCATATCCCTTCCTTTGATGATAAATACCGCTTACATTTACACAATACCCCGCAAGCCGCCGCGTGGGCGTGTGGCGGGGGGTGTTAGGTCACCAACGGTAAATTGGAATAAAACCACACGCAAAACCAAATCGTGTCACCTATACACAAATATTAGTATGATCATGCACTTGACAAATTTTAATCTCACGAAAGAAAGTACTCACGTGCAACAATAATTAATAACAGGATACGTATATTCAAATCATCCTGTAGAACTGTTAACAAGATGTCTATTAAAAAAAAAGAATAACATGCTGGAAGAAACAAGATATCGGTAAATATATACACTACCAATTCTAATTATCTCCTACGTGATTGCTGTCATATTCATTTGAATCTCTAATGATACGAGAAAAAAACGACATTTTAAATCTATCCGTTCTACAATAAATCGTCATGATTTTACGTTGGTCATCAGATCTATTATACGAGGCGTGTTCATAAAGTAAGGCCCGTTTGGTCACAGGAAAAAATATACCCATATGAAACACATTTTATTGGCACTTTTAGTTAGCTACAAACCTACTTCACTTATCTGCATAATCGCCGTTCACTTCTAAGCATTTTTCGTACCGCTGCACCAGCTTCTTTAACCCCTCTGCATAGAAACTCGCCGCCTGAGGGTTGAACCAATCGACAACGCCATTCTTGAGTTCCTCTTCGGTTTCGAAACGTTGTCCACCGAACCACTGTTTCAAGTGCAAGAAGAGGAAGTAGTCGCTGGGTATAAGGTCAGGACTGTACGGTGGGTGGTTTAAAGAGTTCTCAACGACCCAAAAACTCTCGTCCACTGGACATTCTTTGCTCTTTGTGGTGGTCGGTGAGCATATCCGGTACCCACCTTGCACGCAATGTGTGGTATCCGAGGTTTTCCGTAACAATATTGTAGACAGTAGTGCGTCCAAGTTGAGGAAATTGTTCAGCCAGGCCATCAATTGTCAATCGACGATCACATCGCAGTTTTTGTTCCACTTGCGAAACAATTTCATCGGTCTGAATACTGGGCCTACCACTTCTCTCTTCGTCATGGACATTTGTTCGTCCATTTTTAAAATCACAGCACCATTGTCTAACCTTTCCTTCATTCATAACTGTAGGTTTATAAACTAGGCATAATTCCCGATGAATTTCAGCAGCCGACAATCCTTTTGCATACAAGAATCGTATGACAGAACGCACTTCACAGCTGGCGGGATCAACGATTGTCGTGGACATTGTTGTTTGCATGCATGGACAAGCAACCGACTTCTGAAACAAAAAAATGCTGCTATAGTTTCCAATGATTCATTAGATGGCGCTGCAGGAGCAAAACTGTATTCTGAAGGGCCAATATTTAAATATAAGCAAACGGTACATACTTTAAGAAGACGCCTCGTATCTACTAAGCTGCCTTAGATACTTGAATTCATCAAACGAATAATTTAAAATATTGTGTGGATGTAGTTGGAAATAAAATTTAAATTAATGTTAAAATATAGGGAGAATATTCGATTGGAAATGTTTACGAGAGGAGTTGTTTGGTATACGCACGATTCATGACCACAGGAGTATAAAGCAACACGTACGATAATATGAACGTCCATATAATAAATTGATGCAGAATACCTTTTCGTGAGTTTTTAGAATCAAGCGAGATGTTGTGGAAGGCGAACATGATCGATTCGTAGCAAGTAGTGATGCACCATTCCACTGTTCATAAGATATATACAGGTATATATATATATATATATATATATATATATATATATATATATAACATAAACACAGTAATCAACCCGAAGGTCGGTTTAGTAGGTGATGGTAGAGCTCACCCATGTACCAAGCCCGACGGCGTGTGAATATTCACACATCAGGGTAGGGGGGCCACTTCCTTTCCCTGATATATATATATATATATATATATATGTATACAAATATATTTTTTATATATATAAACATATATATCCGGGTCGTGGTGGTCTAGTGGGTAGAGCGTTGGACTACTGACCGGAGGGTCCCGGGTTCGATTCCCGGGAAAGGCGCTTTGGGCACCTGCAGCTCGACCCAAGCTAGTTGATTTTTCGGTTACCAGATCTTCCTGGGATACCATAACCGGCACAGGGAAAGGAACTGGCCCCCATACCCTGATGTGTGAATATTCACACACCGTCGGGCTTGGTACATGGGTGAGCTCTACCATCACCTACTAAACCGACCCTCGGGTTGATTACTGTGTTTATGGTATATATACATATATATACACATAGGTTTCGACGTAACTTAGTCAAATTCAAGACGACGGTAGAAGGTGACGGTATTTACATTGAAACCTAGGTCGAAATATATTCAATTGAGGTGGAATAGTGCATTATTATTGACTACGAATCGATTCAGAATGCTACTAATCACCAATTATTTTAACATATTATACAGCTATTTGACAGTGAATGGTGAACTGTCATCTAAAGACTCAGCGTCATGTAATGGTGATGTTCTCAGTCAAATGTCATGGTTTTCAAACATCGGTACATTTACAGTCTACTGTCGCCGATGAAAATCTGCGATCTTATCTAGAATAAAGTTCATAGAAAATCAGCTTAGTGTGTGAAAAAGAGTATGAGAAGCGAGTAATCGGCACGGATAATCTGGAGAAATTACGCGTAGGTTGCGAGCCCCTCGATTCTCTAAGAGAGCGGGCTAGACTGAATTTGAGAAAGGTACAGGAGTTTCTTTTGAGTGTTACTGGAAATTTTACGAGATTAATTTCTGTTGTCTTTGAGTTTTGTCATTACTTTTCAAACTTTTTATAAATTTGAATGGATTTTTCGTTGCCTTCTTAACGCTGCGCTATTCTGTCCGTAGTAAATCTTGGTTCCACGGTATCGGGTTTTATTGTCCCATTTTAGCAGTTTAACGTTATTTACATCTTTCTATTATAATAACCAAGAGATTTTTATTTATAAGCTTCTTTTTTTAAGTTTCCCATTTTTGTCTTTCCTGTTATATTTTTTCATCATTCAGTTGTTTAGTGGGGTGTCCCATCCTCCCCTAATGGCACCCATGTGAAGTGTAGTAATTTTAACTTTTCAATTGCCCTTTATTGCTAGTCGTAAGATACTCAAAATGGATGGCGACCTAATACCCCCTGCCACACGCTCTTGTGGCATTTTGCCTTGTAAGCTGTACTGGTAATGTGTCGATGCTCGGTCTGGACCAAGGCACAGTCGCAGCCTTAGGGCAACGTGGCCCGGAGAGGGAGAACGTGTGTGATAGGAAGTTATGGCGAAGGGCGGGGGTAGGGTGAGGTGAAGGCGGGTCTTACGCCACCCTCTCCCGACCAGCCAACTTTCCGCCACCCTTTCTTCCCCCACTACCCCTTTGCCTCTGCGCGCTGCTCCGCCCCCCGGTGGCGTGGCTGCTTCTCTACGCCCCCTTTTGCCTCATCCACTCACCCAAAATCCCTCCTTTATTCCTCCCTCTCCCCCACACCCCGGCCCAACGCCACCTTCCGTCCCATCGCCTCGCAGCCCTCCTCCCCTCATCCGTCCCTCCTCATTCCTGGGACCACATGCCTCCGTCGGTTGTTCTCACCACTTTGCCGCCTAGCTCTTCTCTGCCTAAGGTCTGCCTATCCTCACCAACGTCACGAATGCCGACTATTATTGAGCCGTTTCAAAGTAAAATGCTCAAAAATCGCCAGTTATAATTGCGTCGCTGAGAAACTAATGTCTCACACGGTTGATCATTTTCATTATAAAAAATCTGAAACTACCGAGAGAGAAAAGTATCTTGATTAAGCTGAAAAACACTTTCTGAGGTCTACAGCGGACATTGCATGCTTAATCATTTCATGGATATTTGGTCCGATTTTTACTTAAGCTATTACGTAAAATTCGTTGCCAAATTCTTTGTTTACATTGGTCGATAATCTTTGTGTATCGTTGTTACTTTACTTCATCATTGTTGACACGGTTTTCGCCAAGTAAACCTGATTGAATTAGATTGCAAAGGTGTAAGCTTTTTTTAACTCGAAAATGATATTTATGAGATAATGATTTAATGCAAAGAAATTATGAAAAATACATGGATCAAATTAAACAAAAAGGCAATGAAATTATTTGTGGGACATGACCGTTGAACCATAGATTTGATTTTGCTAATGCGTAATTAAAAATAATATTTCATTTTGTGATCACTGACAGAAAATGCGCATGGCTCAATTGGAAATTTATTTCCGCGAACAAAAAATACCGTCAAATTTGATCTTTCGAAACTGCCATCAGGGCGTGCTAGACCGAACCAGAATGAAGAGGATGTAGCGATAACGTACGTCTTTCCGTTATTTATTCTCATTGACGTGAATCTGTCTGTGATGGTATCTCTCTTATTTTAGATAAGGCAGACTTAAAGCCCGGTACAGACAAGATACATAAATCGGTAGAGTTTTCTGCCGATAGCGATGCCGAGGGAATTTTGATGTCTAGCACCTAGTTAATTCGACCAACGAGTTATTACAAGAGGTACATACGTGTATATCATCACCGGCAGATTTAAGTAATTGTTCTTCCCTCATGCGGTACACTATCATAACAAAAACGAAACTCAGAGCTGGAATACTATTATTTAAAAACTAGAACTTAACGATTTAGGGGATTATTGAATGATTTATATAAACTTAACTATACAAGTGTGTGTATATGGTGGGTTAACGTGTTTGAATATGTATAAATATATATATTCATTCAAACATAGAAATAGGTATCTATTTATATGTTTGAATGATTATTTGTGTGCCGTATGGCGGGATTTCGTATTTGAATGTGTGTGTGTGTGTATATATATGTATATATATACACACATACACACACACACTTGTATATATATATTCCTAACTAATCTTCCGAAGAAGACGGAGGTAGTGTCCGTCGAAATTATCATAATATAACGTGTGAGTGTTCCTTTTATGTGTTCTCATGTTGTGTGTTGCTGTCTAAGTTATATATATATATATGTATGTGTGTGTGTGTGTGAAAGTATAATTGTGTATATATATATATATATGCATGTATACCCATTCACATGGAAGTAGATATAAGGAAAAGGGATAGGAACACACATGAAAGACTAACACAGGATCAGTTGTTAAGGCGGAATCGAGAATATCACAAGTGCAAATATAATTTCGTGACCGAGGCTTGAACACCGGATATTTGGACGTTCCGGGCCGATGCTCTAACCAATTGAGTTATCGAGGAAACGTAGTTTACACAGAAAAAAAACATGTGTAGGGGTGGTTCTGTACATGATTTAATGTAAACTCAAAGGGATATCTAAACTTTTTTGCGATTGTACACAATACCTCGTTCGACGCCCTACGGAAGCTGGCAGGGTATTGTTTACATGAGACTAATCTACTAGTGATGATGATGTCTTCGTCATGATTTTGAGTCTCAAAATTTTTCTTTGTCTTACTTGATAAGGTGTGTATGTGACTAACAAACATTCATATACAATACGTGAGTGCAAATTTTTGCGTACTGTGCATGCCTGGTGTCTATGTACATCATACCATGCACCTTGAAGGTGGATGCCAATACATAAAATGTGGGCGAGGGTTGTGGGTGGCGAAACGGACCGAAAAGTGTTGGCGGGCCGAGTGGGTGCATTCGAAGAGCAATTGCTTGTCGGTGGCGAGATTGCCCTTCCTGCCTCCCCTCGTTCGCGGTTCCCTTCGCGCTAACCTGTTAAAAAGAGCAGTGAGTGAGAAGGCGGCTAAAGGAAAGAGATCCCTTGGTGGTTGCGCCTTTCCCGGGGGAAGGAGCCACCTCTTGGCTTGCTCGATTAAGTGCCATTTGGGATAAGACGGCGACGGGCCTTCCGTTAATGGCGTCCTCGACGCACGGCTCCGTCTTTCGATTCGTCGATGGATCGATGCCGCCCAGGACACTCTGAGAGTTTTCGGACATCACAGCCTGAAGAGGCTGGAGCGCCCTCCACATGTCGTATCGACTCTTCAATTTCTTTATTTTGTGCCGGGGCGTATCGTCTTAGCCGTAGCTGCTCCTTAGGGCCCTCAATTCGGATTGTTTTCGTGGGGCTGAAGTTGTAAATTCAGTAAATGCTTGCTTGCTGACTTGGATTAAATAAGAAAAGCAGACTGATCCGGAATCATTAACGAAATATACCCGATATATCCTTGCCAGTGGTGATTATGAAAAGAATAACTTAAACTTAGCATTCTATACCTTTTAAGTACTATAACTTTTAATATTTTGTATCAATCTAGAGTTTCCATGTCAATGTGTAACATAAACTGTTTTTGTATTGCGTAATTGACCTGGTGGACTACCCCGCTTTACTACAACTCTTAACATATACTCACTCGGCGACTAGCTGGTTCTAACGTAGTTTGACGCAGACCTGTAAAAATTGTGTGAAATTTTCTATCATTTTATACTTTCGATGAATTTTTGAATAGTCAAGGTACATTCAGTCAACTTAATTACTGAATATTATATTTTTCAGTGTTGTCCCATGGGAATTTGTATTTGTATGAAATGCCTCAAATGATACTAGAACTTATTTCAGCTCATATTCACCGGTGGTACGCCAGATTTAAAAATTACTGACAGCTTTAATCTTAAATTAAATCTATATTGAGTGAAGGTGATGAATTTCGCAAGCGTTTAATTCAGGCTAAATTTTGTTTACCTGCCTACTATGGGATCAGCCCCTTCCGTACTCCGTGACAATTGAGGCTCGTATGGCTGGTGCCTTTCAATCCTCCGCCTCACTCCTATATGGCGGCCAGTGGAGGATTATATTGATGTAGATAAGTAAAATGATATTATGCAGAAAATTACATTTTTCAGGGTTGTCCCCTGGGAATTTTTATTTGCATGAGAATACTTAAAATAATTCTGGAGTGATTCATGGCCAGGCGTACAGCATGAGCAGATGTTTCTGCTTTGTTGCTGGATGCAAATATTCATGTTAAATATTTATAATAATGGAGATTATGTTATTGACAGGAACACACACTATGAGATCTAAATTTAATGTACGTATGCGAAACATATATATATGTTTCGTACACGTATGTATATATATATATATATATATATATATATATATATATATATATATATATATATGTCTTGTAATAAATGAATATTGGCATCCAGCAACAAAGCAGAAACATCTGCTCATGTTGTACGCCTTTCCATAAATAAAAAAAATATATAAACCATAAACACAGTAATCAACCCGAAGGTCGGTTTAGTAGGTGATGGTAGAGCTCACCCGTGTACCAAGCCCAACGGCGTGTGAATATTCACACATCAGGGTAGGGGGGCCAGTTCCTTTCCCTGTGCCGGTTATGGTTTCCCAGGAAGACCTGGTACCCGAAAAATCAACTAGCTTGGGTGGAGCTGCAGTAGCCCAAAGTGCCTTGCCCGGGAATCGAACCCGGGACCGGAGGGTCCCGGGTTCGATTCCCGGGCAATCCAACTCGAATTCCGGATCCCGGGAAAATTTGCCCGGGTTCGAATCCCGGGCAATCCCGGAAAATATAGTCCAACGCTCTACCCGCGAAACCACCGCGACCCGCATATATATATATATATATATATATATATATATATACGTACATACACACGTAACAATGTTTAAAACCTAGCGGGCATTCTATGAACCTTATTCAATTATGCATTTTTAACATTTTCCACTATGGATCCCGGAATGTGGCCTAACCAACGCGAAGTAACATCTCTGTCTTTCTTTCTCATAAAATTTTCCTGCAACCCGTCTAATGAAATCGAGCTTCTTGAAGGATAACCCGTATGTCATATCGATATGTGTATCTCCTGAATGGTTTGATCTCAGTGTAACCCTAAAGTATTTTAACTATTCTGGAATGCCTATCTCACTCCTGTTTTATTATTTAATTATTTATCTTTCCGCTTCTACTAAAACTTCGGTATTTGTATTTATTATGGCGTTTTCTGAAATGTAATTCTGATCCTCTTTCTTTCCATCACTTCAATATCCGGTCATGATCGATATAGTGGAACGCTCTCTGCCGGTGTCATCATTTATCCGTAAGGTGCATGTGTCGTCTGAAAATGCTCAATGATTGCTTCTAACGTGGGAGCCTAGACCGTTAATGCATGGCAAAAAGGGGAGTGGCCCTATGACGCTTCCCTGCGGCATTTGTGAGGATAGGTCTGCTTTATCAACACATCCTCACGCTACCCGAAGGCACCTCACATGGACGTGTGACAGAAGGTGTTGACCTTCTAGCCATTCTACTTCCACTCCACTATTTCCACATTCACGTGACACCTCGCGATCTACCGAAAGGAGGGCGACCGGACACCATTCACGTTGCGTATATCACGAATAGTATACTGTTATTAACTACTCCACGGAGCACGCAAGAAGGGAACTAAAGAAAAATATAAAAGGGCGGGCTCACGTGCGACTGGTTTTCTAATTATGTCCGTCCTGCATGAGTAGAATGCTACCTGGTAATTAGTGACTGCGTTGCAGGACGGTTACGACCCAAATATTAACGAGCTCAGAATACCAGAACGTCACAATTTTACAAGTCTTCTTACTCGTCTTATTTGGAAGAATAATTTAAATAAACATGCGTTAATATATGTAACCCACATAATTGCCGTCTATATTATGTTAATGAGCGGACATTGTTTTGCATTTGCCTATTACTGTCGCAAATCTACCGATTACAGGAACTCAAAAGCAAAATAGTTTCGATTGTCTATTCGTTTGATTTGTTTAAGAAATGCGAAAGCCATGGTTATGTGTAAGACACAGTGAAAAATGTTGTGAAAAAGCTTTTTGGAGTACGATGTTAAAGACGAGCAGTTGCATTTAGTATTGTGTTGTTGTTGCAAGCGTGATATAAATCGTTAAAATTCTTTTACTGAAAACGTCATAACTCCAGATCTCAGTAAACTTACAGAATTAAAAAAAGTAAGGTCAAATGCCGAGAGTTTGTTATTGCAGCATGTACGATGTATCTAGGAAACCACTAGCAAAATGTTTAAATTTTGCTTAAGGCTAATAGTGTACCACCTCGGAGAGGAATCCGTTCTAATGTGACATGATGGTGACGGACTATGTCAAACTACGTGATAAGTCAACGTTGCCTTTTTGCTGTACCATATTTATAAAAGATTAACACAGTTATCAACCCGAAGGTCGGTTTGGTTGGAGAGTAAGGTAGAATTAATAAATGTCTTGCAGAAAATAGGAGTACTCGTAGATTGGCGTGATGAAGGACTAATCCGCACCTGTGCATGTTACATGGCTACTTGGTGCGAGTGGCGGATGGAGATTCAGGATTGACAGTGTTAGAAAGAGGGCTGCTAATTATCACCTGTGCTTTTCAACTTACATGGTG
The DNA here is from genome assembly GCA_037158775.1 of Hetaerina titia. Taxonomy (NCBI): domain Eukaryota; kingdom Metazoa; phylum Arthropoda; class Insecta; order Odonata; family Calopterygidae; genus Hetaerina; species Hetaerina titia. The sequence goes on along the minus strand of CM073778.1, from coordinate 19,516,446 downwards.
AAGGAATTGTTAGAGAGGGATGAGAAGAACTGGGGATAAGAGTGAAAGTCGGTGGGCAGTTCATAAAATGAGTTACATTAGGTTTGCAAATGATTAAGCTTTAGCTTGACAGTTAGTTATCCAAGGGGCTGCAGACATTGCTGAGCGTTTGGTAAAGTCAGTGTGAAAGGTATTATATGGGAATCCAAACAAATAAAGCAAACGTTCAGAGGATTTCGAGAAAGAGGAAAGCTAAGTTAAATATCAAAAGCATTACATTACAGTTTGTACCATATGTTGAACATATGGAACAGTTAACGTATTTCGGAAGTGTTTTGAGCCAAGTAATCATAAAGTAGGGTCACAAGAAAAATAATTGATCGGTAAAGAAGCTTTCATAATGGGAGGCAATTGATGACAGGGACGTTGAGAAAGGATATCAAGACACTCAATGGTTTGATAAGGACCATGACTTTGTTTGGCGCGGAAACATGGTCGTTGAAACAAGGTGGCGGAAATTGGACTATATTTAAATATGAATATGAGGAAGGATGGAGGAAGCGCTAGGCGTGGTACAGGAGGAGAGGGGGTTGTTGGGAGAAATTCGGAGGAGGCATTAAAAATGAGTGCAGAGCATCCTGTTTGTCAATGGGACGTTGAAGATTACGATAGAGGAGAGATTGTTAGGCCAGCAAAGAAAGGGTAGGAATGGGAGAGGCATGTTGAATGGGATGGAGTAAAAAGTATGCGGAATTGAAGCGGTTGTTATTGTTTTGTAGGGTGTCAGGTTGTGTTGCACCTTTGTATTGTCTTTTTCCGCCCAAAACCTACATTAACCGGTAGAATCAAATAAAAACAAAACTATAAGAAATACACAAAATGAAATTTATTTTAAAATGCTATCACCGATTATTTTAATTTTAGACTAAGTTTAGGGTAATGAAATGTGACCCGAAATGGGCAAAAGCCATCGGGTTAAGGTCGGTTCAAGTTCACTGTTGCCTCTTTGCACTCCGTATACTGTGTAATTAATTATTTGCTTAGGTTTCCTAAGGTAAAATAATGAATGACGCTATATTAAAAATATGGTGTCATTTTTCATCGATAGAATTCGCTAATCCATTTGGGCAATGACGACATGCTTTTATGCGGGGTTAACTGTTGTTTTAAGAGAAAAGCTGTCTGCGATGAGTAATTATTGGTTGCAGCGCGAATAAATTCTCCGTGAGTCGCAAGATTCCCCGCCCTGAACACGAGACAGAGCAGACACATCGGAGGAGTACGTAAGCCAACCCATACCATTTTTTAATCCGTGCCCGAACTTGCCATCATTCCGTGAAAGGCATTACACATTTATTCGTCCGCCACATTATCACCCTCTGCCACCCACCGAACGGGGACATATTCTCCATCCCCACCACCAGGCGTTTCAACCTCTTGGCTGCTTTGGAACGTCCGTGCGTGAGGATGTGCGTGCGTGTGTCGCGCACAAACACTTTATTTTCTCCCCTCCCCCACCTACGCGAGCAAGCGGCAACCGTGCGTCATTTTTTTTCTCTCTCCCTATCCGTCTCTCTCTTGACAAGTTTTATTTCTCCACACTCGTCCTGATGAACGCGTGTGTATTTTGTTTTCATTTATTTATTCTCTCACGGCGGGAGATGGGCACTCAGGCAAACCACACTTTCCATTACCGGACCACCGAACGTAAGTCGCGGTACATGGACGCGGGCACCCCCCACCCCCAATCCACGCTCGCACGCTCGTGCGTGTGTACACGAGAGAGTAGGCATATAGATTTAAATATGTGAAAAGAAAAATGGCGAAATGGAAGGTTTATAAGGGGAGATGACTGTGAAGGGAAAAAAAAATGTATGTCGAGAGTTAAAAACGCAGAGGCAATGCCGGGAGAAAGTGAGGGAGAGGCGACGGCGTGGGGTGCGGAGGTGGTGTGGGAAGAATTTTTCAGCCGGGTGGGGAGGGCGGAGAGATGGGGGAGGCAGGAGGAGGGGGTGGTGGGACGGAGGGGGTGGGTCGGGGTTTCTACCGGGTCCGTGCCAACAACAGGGAAAGCCAGTGCAAATAATGACCGCTTGGTGCGCTAGTGTGAGGGAAAAAGAATGGGCGACGGACGCGTAACGCACAGCCTGATTTCGAGTGCACTTAAGGCCACGGACGTTTGGTTTGTATCAACGCCCCGTCGAGGGAGCCTCACTCTCCCGGAAACAAAACACAAACACGCGGGGAGCTTCAAGAATTGCGCGGGAATGAGTGGGGAGAGGAGGGGCACTTTTTTGACCGTAGGTTTTTGGGCGGGGGTTGAGGGGGGGGAAAGAGAGAGGTATGTGTGTGTGAGTGAATGTGGGGGGAGAGAATAAGGTGGGCGTGGTGGGCGAGGCTTGAGTGCGCGAGTCCCTTTCGCGGGGAAAAGAATTCGCAACAATGTCAGGGGAGAGGAAAAAGTCTGAATAAATTCGCGTAAAAAAAGCGAGTGCTGGGCAGAATGGCTGTAGTGCCTTGGGTGGTAGTGGTTGGCTAAGAGGAATTCCTTGGACAAAGGGAGTAAGGGAAAACATTGTTTCAGTGAAAGAAAAGCATTTTCAGGGAGAAACTCAATTACTGAGAATTCCGTTTGTTATTTTTTTCCTTGCCAGCCATAAAAAGGAGAATGGCGGGTGTATATGAATTGTTAATTCCGGCTTGAAGCTTACGGCATCAGATGGGAGGCGTCCCAGGATGAGCTCGTCTCGTCTCGTTGATCGAATAATATACTCCCGTTTAAAGTCGTCTCATCCACGATTGCTAATCGAGTTGGAATCGACCTGGCTGACTCGATAGCCCTGGACAGGTGGATGTTGCTCTGGAAGGAGTTGATGCGGCTAAAAAAAACCCAGGTCGGCACTGCCATATGGACGACAGAACACCTAGGCGGAGGATAAAAAGAGGAGTTCAATGTGTTCGGTCGAACGTAGTATCTGAGGACCCCTATTGTGTTTGTTTCGTTGGCAGATGTACGTACATATCTACATCTACAATATATACAGGCTTCGGCGAGGGCCCGTGGCATGGGGTGGTAGGGCACAATTCATGCTCGGACACTTATTAGTTCATACGTACATAAGCACTTTTACACATGAACAATTCCATGCCTTATGTCGTAATCCATCATGCAATAATTGATTCAATCAATAAATGTTTCAATCAATGTTTACGGTCCCGGTATTTTTTGTTTACATTGATTCACGACCGTAGCTACGTTCCTCGTATATTTAAATAAATGTTTTAAGTAAACATATTGGGGTTCTTGGATTATATGTATACATTGTATGATGATTGCGGTTTGTGCGAGAAAATACCGTGTACTTGAATCTGTCGAGGGAAGAAGCATTTGAATTTGTGTGTAGCGTTGTCTATCTCTCTTATTTTATCCCGTTGGTCGAATTTACCAATACAAGTACACTCATAATTTGGTGCCATAAATATCCCCTTGGTGTTGCTAGAAAACTGGTGTTTTTTGCTTTTGGAAAAGACTAAGCTTTACCTAATTCCACCTACATGCCCATCACGCTTTCCATCCTTCCGTAGTATTTTTTGCAAGTATCGCGAGCTAGAGTTGTGCATCTTTGTTATGATGAACTGATTAGCGTGTCTAGATTATTAGTGGAAGTAGGGTGGGAATCACCTGCTGAGCGTATGTTAAATTACAGATTAAATCTCTTTTATAAAAGGAAGTAGGTCTCTTAAGCAGTGATGCGCATCTGTAATACCTATATTATCGCTGTCGTACTGCATTAGGAGAGATCATGGGAAAATAGGAGAGATTTAAGATTTAATTTTTTTTCCACGAACGATAATGGATTAGAGTAACTGTTTAAGACCGCTTGAAAGAGCAAGAATTATTTTTATCATTTTAAGTAGCCTAGTGTTTTGTTGTCATCTCATCTTGTCTATGTTATTTTTCCTTTTCTTACTAACAGCTCCTCTCGTATTCTTAGAGTAGTATAAATTCTCTTAGATACCGTTTTGCATATACCAGTGCATTGTCCTGTAGCTATCACGACCTACATTATTGAATTATCTGACATAATATTGTAACTTAAAGTTAAGATAATGTTTATATAGCTTAATTTTTTGTTTTGCATGTCTGGGGTTGAATCACCCCCTTCCACACATCGTAGCGGTGGCTTACAGGGTACCATGTAGAAGTAAAAGCGACATGTCATTACGACGGCTTGTGGAATACTGTGTGGTTATAGATGTGCAAGGAAAGGAGTGTACAATCTTTCTTAGCTTTCATCTTGTTTCAGAAGCGACGGAAACTTAAATATTTCCCTCCCTGCATTTTATTTATTTTCATTAAAAAAAGTAGTTTTGTAGGAAAGCATCGTATCTTCTTAAAAATGGTTTCGTCCTGTGCTTTATTTCCATCTTGCTTTTCAGGTTTAGCACTCTCTCTAATTAGAGGATTTATAATTACACGCAGGAAGCGAAACTGGCGAAGTGTGCTTTCTTTTGTTCCGCGCTTTTGTGACTAAATTCGGAGAAAGATTTGTCCAGGAACTTTCTGTCGAGTAGCAGGTGCCCAGTTTGCATTTATTGCTCGTGTAATGCAACTAAGGATATTCCTGCGTGGGGTAGTCTTGTGCACTTGGTTTAATTAAGTATTGTGACCACACCGTGCTATTCATAGCATTTTTATTCAAATTGTACGTTAATTTAGAAGCTCTCATTTTTCATGACATGCTATTGCCAACATAATGCATTAATTAGTGATTTTAATAATTATAAGAGTACTTTTTAATTTAGCAACAATTGTTAGATTAAAAATATGCCATATAATGCTATTTAAAGAAACTAATATGAACTAGTTTATGCCAGACTAAAGTCCTTAGAACGGTCATTGGACTCCCCAAGGTCTTTTTAGACTCCGAATAAATAATTAACTTGATTTTGACTCGGAGATGTTTGAATTTTGCCAAGATCCAACTTCAATTATGTGTGTTTTGATCAATCAACGCAAATGGCGTGAAATTATGGAGTTTTGCTGTGGTATTCCAATTCAGAATGCTTCGTACAAAATTTGTTTTACCTCTGCTCGTTATTTTGCTTTAAACAATTCAACGAATTGAGTGTTTATCAAAAAGGGAATGTAGATTATTAGTGAATTGTGTGAAGTACTTCCATTTTTTTCAGTTTTACTGCGTTCAGCGTTTGCTTTCATTCCCTACAACGCGCATTTGTGGCCCGTTAGTGGCTTAACTATGTCACATTCAAGAAATTGCACTGATCACGCCTCCGGTGACTTTATGGAATTGCTAAATTTCCCTGGACCGAGAACAGAATTATTGCTTCAAGAGAAAACTTCCTAATGTCATGATAGACCCCATATTGGGGTTAGATTGAAGTCTTTTGAGATATGGGCGTGGAGGAAAGGAAATAGGCAATAGGAAAACAAACGATAAAGTTCTAGACGTGGCGGAAGAGAGAGAGAGCTCTTGGAAGAAATTTGAAGGCAGGACATGTGGACGTAAGATATACGGAATGCTGGGCAAGCGATTACAGAAAATACAGGGTTAATTATGGATAGAATTGAAGGAAGTAGAATGTATGATTAGCTATTGGATTAATGCCTGTACGAGTACTCGTAAGATATACTTATTGCTCGTAATATGTAGTATGTGGATTAAGGATATTTTGTGTCATGTCCGTTCGGGTTTTCGGACATAGAAGTGTGTATTACCTGTGTTCATCAAAAACGTACCCTAAGCCCGTAGAAAACTGTTAATAATAATTTTTAAACAGATGGCAATCGGAAAAAAGATTTTCCGACTAGTAATAGGCATTGACTGGGAATTGGGAAAGTACTGGGATCGAGCTACGCATTTCAGAATACGTAAAACTCTTGGGTTTTACACTGACATCAGAACTTAAATGCAGTTTACACATTAGAAGGATATGCGGGTCTTCCTGTAAGGATCTGGTTTTTTTTAGACAGGTTGTAGGGAAATTAAATGAAAAAGAGGGAGACGTTCCTTCGCTTTGGTTAGGCCACAGTGAAATACGCGGAAAGTTTTTGGGCTCTATGGAAGAAAACGCTAATCAAAGATTAAGATAAGACGCAGAGAAAGTCCGCTAGGTTTGTTCAAAATTGTTACGATAAGCGAGTTAGCGACACGGGTACAATAGAGGGTTTAGACGGGGAGCGTCATGACTCGTAAAAGAGAGCAACCTTTGACTTTTACAAAGGTATGGGGCATCTGGGTTTTCTTGCGACACTCGGAATTATTATGCCCCCATATCATATTGGTATATTCAACAATAACAAAATCGAACAAATTAAAATAACTTGAACTAGTTTTTAATGAAATGGCGAAATGCCAAATTATGTCTTGATGTATGTAAGTACCTATGTGCACGTGATGTTGTGTGTGTGTTAGCTTTCCTGCATTGAAGTGTGTCCTAAAATTAAATATTATTAAAACACGTAAGAATCATACCTATTATTTTATTTAAACACCACGGCATAGGTGTACAAGGACAATGTCCAGGGATTCGCAAATATATGAGTTAGGCTATGTTATGGTTACGCATAGATTTATTTGCGTAGTTTCTCGGAACCGTGTGAGGATTCAGATCATAATTTAGTAATTATGAATTGTTGCGTTCAGTTAAAAAAAATTTAAACTGGGGAAGCGATTTAGGAATCAGAATGTGGAAGGAATAACCAGAATTACAAAAAAGGAGTATTGGTAGGATATAGAGAAAACTATGGTTGAGGGGAGGGAGCAGGGTGCTATGGAAGAAAAATGGGAACATATCAAAATAGGGAAATCGAAAACCGAAAGCGAAATTTTAGGAATCGTGCATCGGAAAAGGGCAAAAAAAATAGTGATTATGGACGACATAATTGGAAAGGTAGACGGAATGGCAGAATGTAAATACAGAGTTCAGTAGAAGGAAGTATGAAGAGTTAAATAATAAACTGAGACAGGTAGCAAATAGAGCGGAAGAAGCGTGGTGGAAGACGGTGTGAAGAAGTGGAAATTAACGAAGGGTGAAATTGGTGCGCTGCACAAAAAGGTGAAAGTTCTATCAGGAAGTAAGAAGGGAAAATCCGTGCAAGCAATGAGAGATCATTCTGAGAAATTATTATCTGAACGAGGGAAAATTCAAGGGAGATGGAAGGATTATATAGAGGTACTATATTGCCTGTGGTGTGTGGTGTTAGGGTACCAGTCATATGCCTAGAAATATTTACTCATACATTCACCTTGCTTTTATATAAAATACGTATAAAAAACTCGTTCCCCGTGTGAATCATCCGATAATTGTAGTGTTTGACTAATTCAGGAAATTTTAGTATGCAATATTTTAGTATTTCGTTATGTTTGCGTATCGTTCGAGGGAACAGGGATTCCTTGAATCTGGCTGTGACGGTGTTTGTCCCTCTTACTTTATCTCCATTCTACCAATATAATTTGGTGCCATAATAATACCATCTATGTCGCAAGAAAACTCAAGTGTCCTGTAACGTTCCAATAGTCGGAGAATCATTCAAGTATTATTTTGAATCCGTCTTCTGGCACATCCCCGTGGAATTTATTTCATATCATGTGATTTGGTTATGTTTCCGTGTTTGCTCGTTGGGTAGAAGATGCCCCTCTGATGTGCGCGGACGTGGAGCAGAATCATTTCTGTAAACCCGATAGGAATGGCACCACGGAGGAAGTAGCATTTGGTTGTCTCCGCCCTCCGAACTTCACTTGCGTCGTTTCGATGAATCGGAATACGTCGGGGGATTGTGTTTATCTCAGATGTGCGCATATTTTTGTCCTAATGCGTGGATTTATGTGCCTGCGTATTATTTAGAAGCTTGGGTTGTTGCCAATTCAATACACATTTAATTCAGATGCAATTTCTTCTCTATACATCGGGGGGTAGGGTGAAAGGGGTTGCATGGGATTATTCTGGCTAAATGTGTCTATCCCTTATATCTCACTCAACCACCCCCACCTCTCCTCCCTCCCGTGCTCCCTTTTGCACTCACACGCACCCTTTTGCCTTTGAGACGAACCCTTCATCCGTTGGCAAACATTAAACTAAAGGGCTGTGTCATAACGAAGGTTTCAGGCCCGTCGCCTTGGCAATATAGTTGGCACGTGAAATCCTTCCGCTTGCAAATCCGAGTTAGTGAGAAAGGGGAGCGGGTTAGGGCAGGGTGGAGAAGGATGGAGAAAAGCCTCTCGAGAGCGGCTTAAATCCCCAACCCCGGTGGGGGTGAAGATCGCCTAACCTTCCTCTCTGCCCCCACTCCCCTATCCTTCACTTCTCCTCCTTCCTCTTCCCTCCCACCGACTTCCCAGCAACCCTCTTGACTCCCTCGCTGTCCCCTCCCTGCCCCGATCTCCCATCTTCCCGCCGCTGCCACCCCCGCTCCCTCCCTCACCCCCGCTCTGCTTCCCAATCCTCGCGCACGAAAGCAACCTGTGTCAGCCAGCCCGGCAGTAGAAGACACTTATACTCGTAGGCACCTCCGTCGCTGCAAGCCAAAGCTTTTCCGCCCCTAAGTTCCCGAGTCGAATGCGTCTCCAAGATGGTGTAATGTCTAGTGGAAGGTGCAAGGAAGGCGCGGACGGGGGACCTTAAAAAAAGGTCCCTTAGGGGGGGAACCTGTGGGGGTGGCGTGGGTGGTTCTCGGCAGCAGCGCTCGCCCCGGTCGCAATTTTGAAAGAAGAAACGCGGGAGTGTATAAGGCGCGCTTTTATACAGACGTGCGGTGGAAAAGGGGGAGGAGAGAGGGAGGACGGGGTAGTTGGGGGAGACTAACACGAAGGAAATTCCTCGCGAAACCAGGAGTAGGAATAAATGTCAGGAATGTCACTCGCGCCTTTAGAAATGCCTTTCCTTTTATTTACCTTTTATATTTCCAACTTAGACATTAAAACCTTTTGCAATCCCTTTTATCTTGTTTGCGAAAAGCAATTTGCGCTTTGCGTGTTTAAGCGACCTAAATAATGGCAACCTTAGGAGGTTTTTTTTTTATTTGCCCGAGTCGGATCTGCTTTCTTGACTCCCGGAGCAGTAATAATTTTGGCATTTGGCGGAAATGCGCCTGGAGACGGCAGAGAGGAAATTATATTTTATGATATCGTGTGCGGTGAGTGAGCGAATCTCCCAATTAATGGGTCATGAACCTTTTGACTGTCAAATCACTTCGTGGGGGGAGGTAATCTTCTTCCTACTCTTGCTCTTGTAGGGCACTTCTTTCTCCTACAATAATTGCATTCCCGTTAACGATTACCTATCACGAGATCTGTGATCCTCTTGTCTTACGTTATGCTCTTATCTTTTTTAAAATGAAGTCACTTGTGATGTCATTTGATCGAAGGAAATTAAGTCAATCCCATCTACAGGTATTAGAGGAACCCATTACATATTTTCTTGTTACCTGAATTGGGTAACTGGTTGAAAAGAACAAATTGAGTAGTTTCAGGCGTGATATGGTGGAATTCGATCATAATAAAGAACAGATAGTAACCTTTTTCAACTAGATAAGTTTAATTGTACGACCGGGTGTCGTGGTATTACATCATTTTTAAGTATTCAGACCTGAAGATGATGTAATACATCTAACCCGGTTGAACAATTAAACTTATGTAGTGGAAAGAAGTGGTATTAAATGGGCTTTATGTAGCACCACTAAAAAGAATAAGTTGTATCAGTGGAATTAGTAATTTATTCCAGAAGTATAAAGTGGAAAATACTGAATATGGGAGAAAATTGTGATATAGGTCGCATTATTTTTAAGTACTATTTAGTATTTTTTGCGGCCTGCGTCAAGATCTTTACCTTGATTCACGCACAGAGAGTCTTTCGATGTTACTATAAGAAGGGGAAATTTCCAGAAGGCCAATCAGGAAAAATTTCATTCTTATTTATCAAGAACGTCTGTATTTAATGATGCGCTTTTGAAGACGATTTAATTAATAACGTGAGGTCAAGGTGCACCAGAAAAAAACCGTCGAGTAAAATCCTTGGCGTTTAATCCTAATGTTCGACCAGGAATTCCATTTTGTGGGTTTTATTATTTTTCCACTTTTGATATCTTCGTGATTAAGTTTTGGGCGTAAGTTTTTTTCATTCCGATAAACATCGTTGGAATGTGTAGCAGGGTGTGATTATGTACCATAAGGCCATGTAGGGTTAGACAATACGCCACAAGCCACCGCGAAGGCGTGTGGCGGGACGTTTGGGGCACCAGCCATACGGGCAGAAATATTAATTAGTTCATGCTCTTGAATGCATGTTAGCTCATGGACCCTTCCCGCGCACATGCATGTCTACGCATGCATCGTACATAACGTAGCATTGTTTCGCTTGACCTGTTTATGAAACTAACATTCAAGTTTATTTAATATTTTCTCGGAATCTTGGAGTGACTGTTATTGACCTGCGGCCTGCCCTTTCATCGTGTAGAGCGTCTCTCAATCGTTGAGGACTTCATTATAGCAACTAGGCATCGTATGAGGTGGCGTGTAGTATACAGGGGTACACAACGAGAATCCAGCATAGTTGTTAGTTCAAATGATAGATTTCCTTATGAGGAAAAATGTTGAAGAAAATTTCCCAAGACCAAATTGGGGTAGGTACGTGCAGGTTTTGGAAAGTAAATAATAACGACAGGCATGCTGCTCGCATTTCCATCCCCGCTCGTTAAAAGGTTTAAAACTAGTGTGGACGGCTAAAGCTACAGAGTTTTAGATATAATGAATATCATATTTATATCTATGAATATATCATTATGTATATATATATATGAATTATGTCTATATGAATTCAATTGCCGAAGAAAAATAAATATAAAATCGTAGAGATGTCACATCTTTGAAACTGCAAAGGCAGATTCCGTCATGAAAATGGCAAGAGATGATACAGCGAAATTTTTCCGAAAAGTTCAGTCATAAACTGAAGAGAGAAACTTGAAAGATTGGGTGACGTAGTATTCGTCGCAGTTCGCCCATAATTTAGTAGCTACACTCGTGAATGGGACGCGTTTTTGAAAGATTGTTTGAATATTACGGGCTATGATCACAGAAGCTTATTAAAATGTTTAGATTTTAGTGTAATTTTCAATCTAACCGCTATATATGTGATCGTTTTATCTATTTAGGAACACTTCAGACACTTTTTTTTGCCAATAATCGCGAATACTTTTTCTATTGTCAGTGGTTTATGAGATTGATGGTATCAGTTGTAAACATGCAGGTGTTTAATCGTAAAAAATGCAACTCTTACATTTTTTGTTTTTATGATTGGTTTCAAATTTCGAGTCCAAAAGTTTTCATAAAAGAAGATGTAAGGATGAAACTGTCTTTCTAGTTCTATATTGAATGAACGTTAGCGTCTGCTGTTGTACAATATGCGCCTACACACATTATATGTGGCGAACCTTTAGTTGACCAGTAAATAATTTTAAATAGTTAAGTATCTCAGGTCTTCTGCCACTCTCGACTGCGATTAAAACTCCTAAATTTCAACGGACTCAATTATTTATGGGAATTGCTACGCTTCTCGGTAGAAGAAAAAAGTAAATGGTGAATTTGGGAGCAATTGTTTGCAAGTGGTAAACCTTGATAACATATTTAACTTGTTACTTAGCATTTTGCTGATTGGCCTCTGCGAATTTTTCTGTTTGCTGAATTGTTCGTTAATCTTATAGGACATGATGACAATATTTTTAAAATGCGCGTACTGCAAGAGGGTGTCTTATCTTCACCTGTAGCTATGTTGAAGTTTTATTTTTAAGATTTTTCAGTGGTTCACCTCAAAATAATAATTGATGATATCTCTCCCAAGGAATTACCTTAGTGCTAGACAGGAAATGAAATGGCTTTGCCTCCACTTATTCCTATTGGAAACAGTATTTATAATTAATTCGGGTGAATTGAGTGTGATCTTGTCTCGGCAATGTCTTATTGCAAAAGAAGTTCAGAGCTTGTAGGAAAGTTACGAAGGAGGTGATGATGCTTAAGTTTCATCCCGCTGCAGAACATTGTAAGACTCGTCTCCGTGGTAACCGTGTCGTTTTCTTCTCTCCCATTTCATTAGCTTGGGACCTCGTTAAGGAGGATGAGGGCGCAGGGTAGAGGGATGAGTGGGTGTGGTCGAGAGGGAGCAAGGAAGAAGCGGGAGGGTGGGGTGCCGTGGAGGAGAGAGGGCGTTGGAGGTTAACACATCGCAGTTTGAGTGAGAGGGGATAGATAGCCCGCGACCCCCCTTTCTCCTTCATCCCGCGGATATATCCAAGGTTCTCTTTGCCTCTGTCCCTCTCTCTCTCTCGCTCCCATCCACTAATCACTCACCAATGGCATCTCAGGGGCAAGGAGGGGTTTGGGCTTCTTGAAGGGGCTTAGGCTTCTGATTTCTCGGTTTCACTTTTTGTAATTTAGTAAGTAATTATTGACTTACCGACCTGTATGTTAATGTCTACATGTAGGATTTGTCTGGTGGTATTTCAGTCGTGTTATGTTGTGATTATTCTGAATTCCGTATTCAATTGTTTCAGGCTCAACTTTGTGGAAGTTCATGTTCATTAAATGAAGAACACAATGTATATTCCCACTGTTCTTTATTTTCGTACAACTGGTTTCAACGCTTACGCGTCATCATCAAGTACAAATTAAACAAGTTACCGTCCATTTATATACCATTCATGAGGGAAAGGAGGGGAAAAGTTTTAATTTGTACCTGATGATGACGCCTGAACGTTGAAACTAGTACGAAAATAAAGAACGGTGGAAATATACATTGTGGTTTTCATTTAATGAATTCGGTATTCCATTTACTTTCTAAGTTAGTTATACAAATATCGGATACGGCGGAGTGAATATCTTTTTTGCGTAATCTATTGATCACTCTTATTCATATATAATGTTTACATCTACACAATGTCCAGTAAGACCGGCCAATTGATTACGACGTATTCCAAGTGCGCAACATCTTGTACCAAATTTAGTGTAACCATTGTAATTATTGCCATTTGCATTAAGTTTTGAGTGTACGAGTATGGTGTGTTGGATGGTGTTAATCCCTATTAGACGTGCTATGTATTTGGTGACACGTACTATGCGTACAAATTTGATCGTCACAAAAAACCTCTCATATTCCGCGATGAAAAATTACTTGTCTCAAATTCGTAAAGCGAGGAACATTTGGTAATTAAACCTTTAATGCAAGAGAGGGCATCTTTTTGGTTGAAAAATACTCGGAATATAATGATTTAAGAGAATATACGGATTTTTCTGTTATTAAATTCGCTTCACCAACATATTTTTAAAATCATTTATCTTTATTTTCATTTATTTTTGTATTTTGGTTGGAGTAATTTTTTACAGAAAAATCTTTAAAAGAGAGAAAAGTTTTATTATTAGGTAATCTACCGTTTAACGTAGGTTTTTGGATGGACACAACTATCAAATAAATATTTTGTGACTCCAAACAAAACCCAATCCAGCAACCTACTCCACATCTGGTCCCTCTTCATCTCTGTGTACTTCTTTCCTCCCTTCATCCCGTCCAACATCCCTATCCTGTTCCTGCCCTTTCCTCGTTTGCCTGACATTCTCCCCTCTTATTGCCTTCTTTAACATCCCACTACCGCTCAATACGAGAGAAAAGTTATGTTTAAAAAAATAATAACCCTGTATCTCCTGTAATTTATTACTGAAAACTGAATTTTTTCGAGAAGGTTAAGTCATTAATACACTGTGCATTACGGGAAATCGCGTACTGTGCATACCTGGTGTGGGTTCACCCACGCGCAAAACACTCTGCTGGGTTCTTCCTGGGTATCATGTAGGTTGAAAAAAAGATTCTGAACTTTAACGTAGAATTGAGCTAGAATTATTTCTGAATGAATGAAAATGAATGAGCATAGATTGGAAGGATTCTGATGTGAGTGTATACTGATGGATGGAGAAAATTAAATCCAAGAAGAAATGAAAAAAATCGTTCGAAGTCACTCAAGAAACAATTTTTATATTAGGTTACCTGATTGGCCTAGGTAGCTATGACACAATGCACCTACCTGCTGGTACCCCGTAAGCAACCTCTTTGTTGGAACAAACACGCAAATGAATCTAATAGTAGATCAGAGGAGTTGAAGGAAATGAAACCATTCGCAATCAGGATTAGCAAAGTAATGGTTTTGCGCTCTGATTTATATGCATGAAAGAAATCCAAGACATTTTCTTGGGGCGTTAGCGTTGAACTCGATGTATACAGGGTTATCTCTTAGTCTTTTTTAAAACTTTCAATTTACAATTTCAAGTTCGATTACGACGGATTTGTTAACAAAATAGGATTCTGTGAGCCCAGTTTTGTTGATATTCTTGGTTATTATACTAAATTAATTAATGATACTGGTTACTATTCGTGGGATCGTATTGTTGATTTTGACTTATTCAGTGTGAAGCGATATTTTAAGTTTTTAAAAGATGCATGAAAAAGTATGTTATAGAAAATTATTGGCGAACCCGAGAGACCTATGAACTAAGGACTGTAAGCCGGAGCAAGTAAATTATTTTGTAGCATTAATTTGTGCATCTTGGATTAGTATCTCTCTCAGCCACTGCATATGTACTGTTGGTCTTGCACGAATAGATTAATACGCTCAACTTGGCCACTTAAGCCCATGTAAGGCTAGTAGTATGCATAGAAGTATCGGATAACATTCACCACACACATTGGTGATTCTTTTAAAAAGTAATGGATTTTAACACTCCAATGAATTGTAATTTTGAGCCGAAATGTCTGGCTCATTTGCTAATTCACTTTTTAATATTAGAATATTAAAATTGGGGAACTTTCTTTGATTGCAACAAGCGTGGCGTAATATTTGCTGGTTAAACATCATATTCAAGAAGATCGTTTGATTCATTTCGTTTCAGTAGTTTGTAGATGTTTAGAAGATCACCGGCTTTCGGAAATCGTATTAACATAATTATTCAATTTTTAGTAAGGAAAACTGAATATGCAATGAATGAATATGAATGCAGACTGATTACTGAAATTAATGAAATCCGTTGTTTCTATACTACTTTGTGGATTGAACAATGGCAAATATATGAATGGATGAAAAATTTAAAAATATATCATCTGTTGAGTTAATCCTGCATTGAGATATTTCTTTTGTGCCATCCGGATTCATGTTTTTATTTGCTGTACCAATATGCAATTAAGGTGGGTGCACATTAATCGTGTTGCTTTCGTGTTTCTTGTATTGATCTCTAATTTTCTCTGATGATTTCGATTTCGAACTCGATTTCTCTAATGTTGCTCTACCCAATACGTATCGATAAACATGCATGCCTATCAATATAAAAAAATTGTGTCTTTATAAAGTTTATGCTGATGATCTTAATCTTGACTCTGGTTCAATGTACAAATTGTCAAATCTATTTCTATGATATGAAGCTGGAAATCCGTTTGTGTGTACTAATTAGAACGTTTCTTTCGTTTTAGGTAAGTGATATACTAGCCTCTAGACAGCCAAACTGATTGCTATTAATGGTAAGTAATAAAACGCCCCTATTGTTTAATCCAGGGAATGCGCAAATGTGATATTTGTAAATAGTAGAATCCACTGGCGTTTAGGAAATTTCTTGGATTATTTAGTGTAGGTGGTGTATTCTTGCCTTATTTTTACGTTAATATAATAAAAAATTGGTGTTTCTTGTACAACTACACAGTGCCGTACCTAATTGATTGGTTCACAATTTAAGTCACAACGCAATGAAAAAGGCCCGTCTCTTCGTCAGTAACCGCCTATTCTTAAAAATTCGGGGTAATTTTACTGTGGTCCAAGAGTCTTCGACAGCATCTTAGCACACTTTTCTCATTGCTAAATCTTCTGTAAGAATGCAATGCATTCTGGTTTTATGAATATTGCACTCTTTTGCTGACATCCTGATACTTGGGGGTCTATCAGAATAGAGCATGTCTCAGTTTTTGCACATTTTCATCACACTGCGTTGTTGATTGATGTTCAGGGGATTCCTCATCATCAACGTCCTCGTTAACCTCCCAGAACATCCTGTGCGAACAGCAAACCGTCACTGGGGCGTTTCTCCATCTCCATAAGCATCCTTAACAATGGTCATGGTATCAGAGCCCGATTTCCCGAGTTTAAGACGGAAGTTTAATCGCATATCATTGCTACGTGGGAAGTGGCATCGTGAATTTGTGACGAGACCCTCGAAGAGGGGTTCAGCCTAGCAGCGATCGGAAGACTGTAACGGCCCGCAGATATCTGATGCGGGTCGTGTTGCTGTCGTAGGATCTCTCACCATTTTTCCCGTTGCAAATCGTCCCACTCCAGTCGTTCTTTTCGCCAGGAAAAATCGTTTTACTTACTTTTTGGGACAGACCGTATTGATTAACGACCAAAGTTACCATGTTAGCAGCAACCTTAGATTATTTGCTGAAGACACCGGTATATCTCCGATCTTTTAGACTAGATGTCGGAGTGGTGTAAGCAACGGGTGTAAAGAAATGAATATAAGGAATTGTACATTATTAATGTTTTGGGAAAAATAAATTAAATAGATGCACTTTAAAAAATAGATAATTATCAATTAAGCGCCATATAATAGGTCAAATACTTGTGTGTAAACTTAACTACATCAAACCTTTCGTGGGAAACACGCGTTACATATGCGGGTCTGCCCTAAAGACATTGCGTGCCATCTGACGGATTAAAGAAAATTTCAATGAAAAAAAAGAAGAGTGATGTTAGTACACTTTGGTTATTCCACATCCGGAATACGCAGTAAATGGTTATTCTTGGGAGAAAATATTATGAAGTTTCCGATAAAATCCGCCAGATTTGTGGAACTTGCGAGAGGAGAGTAAGAGTGTTGGTTATATAGGAGGAATTAAATTGGAAATCCACGAGTCACGAATAGAGGCAGCAAGAGGATTAGACAGGGAGAGAATACCCGAGTTCACTAGTTACACCGAGGGCATTTGTAGAGCGTATGTATGGCATTTGTAGAGTATGTTATATTGGCTGATTGACCGCTAATAATTAATCAATTAATAAGGGAAATAAAACTGCATTACTTAAATATTCAAGTACTCATTCTTCCCTCGCACGATGCATAATCATTAGAAGCACATACTATACGTAGCCACCACCACCAAGTTTTTAGATCCAAAAACTAAATGGATAACTTTAATGAAATACTTTCCTTAGGGCATGGTGTAAAAAAGCATGATGTGGGTGTTATTTTGTTTATCCACGAGCAAAAATTATATCGTACTTATACCTCTGTGAAAGTGTATATTTATGCATAAAAGGATTATTAACGAATAACTCCAACACCCCTGCCCCGGACGTGGAGTATTGTGCTGTGTTGGTTGGCTTTTACGGGCAGCTGAACTGAGTTATTATTCCACAGGGGCAACTGATGAGGATGTGTATCTCGTTCGTCGTCGGAATTCTCTGTTAAAGTTGAAGTATTAATTTTATTAATAGTTAGTTTTAACTGTTAGTTTTTCCCCAGTGAAACTGTTAGTTTAGAGGTTATAATGTTAATTTAATTAAAAAATGCGCGGGATTTCTTAGAAATATTTACGTTTAATGTAGTTAGATTTTGTCACCAGTGGAGGTTGGTTTGATTGCACCATTCAAACATTCTCAAGCATAGGGGTTATGCCGGAGAGTTCTCAAACATTTTCTAGTTAAGTAGGGCTTGTTGCCGAGGAGCGATCTTGGTAAGAAATTCTAGGAATATTAAATTACGTTGAGCTTACATTATGTTCTATTCTAATTTTAGATTTTACTATTTTTCTAGCTTGGCAGATAGAAGTTTCGTACGTTTCTAATGCTGCCGCATGATTTCGCATGCAAAGGGGTATTGCGCGAGAAATTGATGTCTATACGGGAAAACGTGATTCTGTAGCGTCGGTCCACTTGTGCGTCGAGAAAAAATAACTACCTTCCCACCTCTCTGCTACGTTCGCAGGAAACTGAACCCTCGTGCGTTTTAGGTGACGAGGAAGAGGGAGGAGGGGGGGAGAGAGATACAGAACGGTTTCGTGTGAGAGACGTAAAAGGTACATGGGAGGAAATGGTTTGGGGTGAGGGTGGGTTTTTTTTTGCGGACGTTTGGGCCATAGGTAAGGACAAGTGGAGGGTGAGGGAGGGATCGTGTCTTTTTTTGAAAAAAAAGGGGGTTTTCGGTTGTTAAGGGTGGGGGATGCGCCAGGGACGTGCTCAAGTCCCCGTTGCAGACCTGCGGGGGCGCCCGTCCGATTCCCCGTCGCCACGACGGACGCCGGCGACGCTCTGGAGGGAAGCCAGCTCGACGTGCCGAACGACGCCGGGGAGGCCCCGTCTAATTGCGACGCCCGCAAATTCTCTTCCCCCTTCCCCACCCCATTCTCGTCTCCCTCCCCCCCGAGGCCCAACGTCCATTCCCCCTCCTACCCCCCCCCCCACGCTCTCCCGTCCCTCCTCTCCATCCCCGGTGTCGACCCGCAGTCCCCCCCCCCTTCGTGTGCCACCTCTCCCCCCTTCGCCCCTCTCCATCTTTCGCCCTCTCCTTTTCCCGGCAAAAGGGTTGAAGGTGCCCCCTCCCCCTCACACGCTCTTCCACGTTCCTTTCCTTTTCTCTTCTCTTGAGTTGTGATGTTTTTGAAAATGTCTTGATTTGCCTAGGAGCAGCACGCACGAACGACGGTGCAGCATTTGGGAGGAAATGCTCAAAGAGTAATTTCTCTATTTGCTTAAAATTTAATATTACAATTTGTAATTGAAAATTTCGTACCTGCGCAATGGGTAATGGACAATGTTGCCCAATTGATGCGAATACTTTTTTCCGTACACCCTAAGCATATTCGGCCCTAATTCAGTTTTTCTCTTCATTCTTTCTCTTCTTTGTCTTTCATTTTCTTTATACAGTTATCTATCGAGACCGATACATTTCCTTTCTGCAGGACCAATGGTAATTACCTCTGCAACGAACTTAAATTCATCTACTGAGGTTAATGTTACAATCAGATGACGGTTCTAGATTGCATCAAAAAATAGGATAAATGCATTAAATATCCATTTACTATTAATTATATAGGAATTTTTAACACATGATAAAAAATCAATTGAGTTTGGTGCGAAGGAACATTTTTAAAACAAAAAATATGTTGGGCTAAATGAAAAAATCTTTTAGTTTTGATTAATAAGAAATAATGCTTATTAATCTTTAACTCGATTATTTTACCCACCTTTTTCCTATGCATGATTGGGATTTCGGCTTGCTTTATGAAACATTTGTCTTCTTCATAATTAATTTGGTTTGAAAAGTTTTCCTTGTTTCTGACGAGTACTTTTTCATTTCAGTGTTCCAAAACTGGATTCTCTCGGTTATTACATATCTTCATTTATTGTCTTATGCATTGAAGCCATAATCCGTAATGCTGCAATTCTTTTAAAAGATGAAACTGTTGGAAAAATAATGACAGCGTGGCCATTTTATGATTATTTTTTCTCTTAAGGACTCTTTAATAATTATAAAGCCCGATTATTGTTCATTTCTTCGTGGAACGAATTTAGAATCGCTATTCTAAAAATCCTTAGAAATCGAGGTGAACAACGTTCGGCTTACACCCGGTTCCTCAAGGCCATTATATTTTCTATTGTCAGCACTTTGAATGTTGAGTAAAATGTTGACGCATGCAAAACTTATCACCATACTGTGTGAAACACTTGTGATTGTTCTAAAAAAAACAGCCGTCTATGGAGGGAAAAGAGCATTTGTATTAGGAATTGAGTGTTGGACGCTATTAATACCATGGCTGTGTTATAAAGGTAAAGGTCTTGCCGAGGAAAAAAAGCCCTTCCGCCTCTACCTTTCATCTCCGGGCCTTCGACTTGGGGATACGGGGACAAAACTGGCTCTTCTTCGGGGACGTGTGTTATCTCTTGGAGCGGCCGCCATTGTTGGCACGTACGCCCTCTCCGCGTAAAATTACCAAGTGCGAGATTGGGTATCATCGTCTCGTCGTTAATCCAAAACTATTCGCCTCTTGTCAAAGAAACATGCGTATTAACTGTCTGGTCCTTATTTTTACAGTTTTTCCCTCGCTCCTGGCCAATTATTTAATAGGTTTAATTTATGGTTTTGTAGCTGTGTTTGAGTTTGACCATCTACGGTCATACTTTGAACTCATTTCTCAGTTATTTCTCATTAGAGGATGCCCATTTTCGGGAAATAAATTATCTTCTTCTCTATACTGCGTATTTATTGTTAGATTTAATTGTATTCCTTTCTTTGTTTCATTAATATTTTTAAACGTAGTTTAAAAGAAGTCGGCAACCTGCTGTATTCCCCAGGACATGGAAAAGTAAAGAGAGTAACAGATTTTGGACCACTTATTTAGCATTAGTGTACAAGTATCTTGTATAGTGTCAGTTATGAGGTCGATGGTTAGCAAATTGCAAGGAAGAACGTATGCAAAAAAACATGGAGACAGACATATTTCATGGAAAGGTGACAGGATTGAATAAAGAAAATTGGAATGTAAGAGTAACTGTCTTGCCAACCTTTTATAAAATTCACTCGTTGAAGGAATATGCGAGTCTTCTAAAAAAAAGTTTGACTTTATTGGTTTATTAATTTGTGATTGTAATATTTATAGGTGTGCTCCAAGTATATGTGAGCCATCTAATAGAGTACGAATGTAAAGAGTTACGAATGGATAAGAATATTTGCTAGATTTGTGTGAAGTTGTTACGAAATGAAGACCCGCAAATGTCCCAGGCATTAGAGAGACCAGAATGCGTGACCCTCCAGTCTGTAGATGAGTAGGGATGACCAAAGAATTGGTCGCGTTAACTTCTAATGCCTATAAAACGGTTAAAGTCTCTCACGTTTTCGTCTGGTTTGAAATTTAGATAAACGAAAAATACAAGTACTTAAATCTCGTACTGATAAATTCCACTCCTCATTGTAAAGTTACGCATGTTGTGATTACGACAAAGCCAAGGCTCTAATACGCGTAATTACGGCTTTATTAGTCTTTAGTATTAAAAGCTGTTTGGTATACCTTAAACTTATTGTGCCAAATTTACGGTTGCCAGGTGCTACAGGTGATTTTGTTGTTTCATTGGTATTGTTCGTGATGACGCTCGGAAATGAATCATTTAGTGCAATAGTTTTACTTACACTCTGTAATAATATCGCCATTCGTTCCTTTCAGAGAAGGTACCCAGACAGTTTCTCATGAATTTCTGTAACACACGACAAAATTGATTTTGGCTTTTCGTCCAAATATTCGCTTGACGATTTAATTGTGAAATTACCTAGCCCTTTGCTAATTATTTTCTTTATTTTTTCTCATCATTGCTTGTGTTATCTTAAGAAATTTTCTGCCAGTCAATGTCTCTTCTTTCCGTACTATTTTAGAATTTAGAGTGCAGCATTCTTCGTTGAATTGATGCCAATCTATCTTCTCCGTTGTACCATCTCGGCTCTTTATTATCGCCTTTCATTTTGAAAGGGGCATAATTGCCTATTCCGTCACGTAAGATATTTAGAAAGAACATAAAGGGTCGTTCGTGTTGGAGTTTAAGGTTTTAATTATGAATTCCGCCATATTCGCCATATTTTCTGGACGCAGTGAAAATCACCCTTGTTAAAGAGGTATACCTCTGCATTTTTCCTTGTCCACTCTCGCGAGTAATCCTGGTCATCTCTATGAAGACTGCTTTACGATCACGTATACGCTTAATTGATTCGACATTTGCGGTAATACTCGGGCGTTTGTAGAAAATATTTCGAGTATACCGCTGCCTCGGGTAGTGTTTTAACTAATGTTTATAGGTTTGCTAAAATCTCGTAGCATCTCTCTTCTGTCTTTAGAGAAATGTCTCCCAATTGACGTTAGGTTTCAATCTCCTCCGACGAGACTTTTACAATGGCTATTTCAAGATGAGGGCTGATATGTGGGCGTTGAAAATACGAAGAACATCTGTATTGGAGTCAGGTGGTCTTTACAACGAATACACTAGAATGTTCCTTTGATTCAACCATTTCACCTTGCGCCATACTCTCTCTATATTACTGTTCTTATACAAGGGTATAACAAAACGGTGGCTATAGTTTCGCGCTGACTTTGATAAATACTCTACCACCTATATTATTATTCATATCTCGCCTGTGTGCCGCATTACATTTCAATTATTATTATTATTGGTATTCTACCGGTTAGGGTAGGTTTTGGATGGACACAACCTATAAAAATTGTAAAGAAATACATTGACTTGCCCCTCCTAGCAGAAAGTACAGCCTGAAGTTGGAAATCGTGGCACTACAGTAAGTCCCTCTTCAATTCCACACATTCCTTTCCCCCCTCCTTTCTGTCCTATCCTATTCCTTCGTCTCCCTCGTTTTCCCTACGTTATCCCCTCTTATCACAGTCTTCAACATCCCATTACCGGTCAAAACGCTTTCCGTCCAACTTTCCTGCATCACTTGGATTACCCCCAACAATACTCTCTCCTCTCTCACCATGTCTGGCACTTCCTCGTTTGTTTTCCTTACCGTGCACTTCACTTTTTCGATCCTTCCAACTATTTGCATTGTCTTCGATATGTCCGCATTTTTGCCTACTTGGTGTCGGTTCGTGGCAAATATAGTCTGAATGCTTCTAAAAGATTACTTTCCTTATTAATCCTAAATTCCTCAAGATTTGCCATACCGTTTCAACTTACCATCTATGCTAAAAATATAGAGCTTGTTCGCGTACCCTACGCACTAGAAACCCCGATGCTTCGGGGGATCCCTGGAGTGATCGAGTGAGTCCCAAATCGATGAGAGGATAGACTTCAGGTCCACAAAGTCTGTTTCATTTTCCGGTTATAAAGCCCTCATTCTCCGAATTAACCTACTTGAAACGATGAGGATCACTCTGTAAATTTCTGGCACAAGAAAGATAGCAGGAAATGCGTAGTCAGGGGATTTTAATGATTAAGGAAGAATATTTAAGAAGCAGGCAAGATTCAGACTTCTATAAAGGTACAGGGCACCTGTTTTCTTGCCACAGCGAGATAATTATTATGGCACCAATTTATATTGGTAGAATCGGCCATAGGGATAGACATCGCCACCGACAAATTTAAGTACTCGTTATTCTTGCGCACCACAAGCGCTCGTAACGGAATAAAACCCAAGGAAGTACCGTTAAGACAAATATATTCAAATACATGCATAGACTAATATTTCTGCATGCGTGGCTGGTCTCTTAGCAAATCAAGCCACACGCCTTCCCGGCGGCTTGCGTGAAAAATTGTAGATACAGATGAAAGAGCTCATGTTTAACGAATTCACAAGGCTTCTTCGGTTACTAGACATTTATGCATCGCATTGCTTTGGTAATGACGGCGTAAATTTTTCTATCGTGACCATGGATGCGTTGGAGGATGTAAATATCCCTTGATGTAAGAGTCATTTGATAGGGAAAACGTGGCGGGAAATAGGAGAGGTAAGGATCGAGTCAAAAAACCCTGTCTCAGCCACGCTCGTCGAACCCCTCTTTGTGTACTGTGGCTGTGTTGGTAGTGGCTGTGGTAAATGGTAATAGTAATTCGAGTCTGGTTACAACTGAAATGATGTCATGATATTAACAAATGTTTCCGTGGATGGCATTGTGGATTGTGTGACTGAGTTCAGATTCATAGTGCTGTGGCGTACGGTGGCAGTACTTTTTATGAATCGTGAATTGACGCACGTATAAGCATGTTTTCGGTAATTGTAACTTTCTCTCAAAGTTATTACCTTAATGTTTCAATATTTCAAGATAGTGTGATGATTTTCCTACATTTTTATGCTCTCATTCGCGCATTCATTTTTGCACCTGCTATAATTGTACACGGCATTTTCAGGATCCAGGATATACTAAAAGTCATATTGATGACACGAATCATGGTTAAACTTATGTGCATAAGAGTGTACGTATTTAAATCTGATAATTTGGCTTCCTTTGATGACAATTAAAAATCCAATGGTAATATTCATACAGTATGTTTATTTTATTTGATGTCTAGTTGTTTTTAGGGGATTCTTAGGTGAATTGGTAGAGCTCTAGCAATGGAGACCGACCTCGACTCGTGCTGGCGTCTCTGGGTATCCTCAGTTTCTCGCAAGCTAACTTTCGGGTACCAGTTCTTCCTGGGAAGCCATTGGTGGCTCACAACAGGAACTAGTTCTTGATGTGTGAATTTCTTCCGCCTTTCGTCTTAGTATTGGGCAATGTTTACCCTTACCTATCGAAGCAAGATTACTGTGGTTAGTGGTTGTGGTTTAGTGAAAACAAAATGAATTTTGTTTCAGTTCAGTTTGCAGATTCTCATTCTCATTGATAGAATATCTTAAATTATGTCATTTTATGTTCTGTTGGTAACGTATTCTTAAATTAGGTAGATCGATCTTTGTCGATTTAGCGAGAAGGCATTTTTTTGAAGCGAATATTTAACAGCATACCGAATTAGTTTTTAATCCTTTATTCCAGCAAGGTTTTAGTTATTTCCTTTCTGATATACAAAGAAGTATAATACAAAATAACATGGGCATTAAAGTTGGGTAAATATCTAGATATTTTCGATTATATATTCCCATAAATATCGTATGTATGGTCTACGGTTAAAATAAATGCATACGCGCTTCAAAGTTTGAATTTCGGCCTTTCCTGTTGAAATGTAAATAAAATACGGTGTTATATGCAATTTGAGGCCTCATTGGGAAACACGTGGATGATTGAATGTTGAGGCAATCGCTTCGAGGATTCGTCATGTTATGCTTATGTTCGTCAATATCCTCGTCGCTTCGCTCACGTTTTACGGGTCGGTGAGCATTTGGCGAGCAAATAGGCTATTAATAAATGACACGTGGCCGGCGGAAGGAGAGAGGAAAAAAAATGTTTCCTCCAAAATCCTCTTCTCGCTGACCACTTAACGTGTCTCCATCTGCCGCCGAACGAGTCAATTTTCATAGCGCCCTCCCACCGCTCCTTTGTTTTTCCGCCCTCGCCCCCCTCTCCTCCTTCCATCGAGCGATCCTCCACTCTCTCCCCCCATCCCCCTGCTCTCACTCTTTAAGCACCGACTCTGAGCGGCCCTCGTGGTCCACAAGGGCCCTCCCGTGCTTCTCCCCGATGGCTCTCAAGTCTGCAGTGGCACCGAGAGAGGGAACTGAGGGCGGGGGTGGTTTGGGCGGTGGCCGAGGAAGGGGCGGGAGGAGGAGGAATCGAGTCGTCCATGCGAACCGGGGTCCGGCAGCTTGTCGTCCTCGGGCGACCACTACTTAAATTCCGAACCGCAGCCTCGCGTCCTTCCTTCCTTATCCCAGGACCCGTCTCCCGCTCTTTTCATGCCTGTATGTTTCATGCGCTCACTCGTAAATAAATAAAAAAACGCTATGAATAAATAAATAAATGGGCTCGTTTAAAAGAAATGAATGTACCTCTCTAGCAGATTTCCCGTCCAGCGGCCAAGCGGGGAGAGTGGGTCTGCGCCGGAAAAAGTCGAAAAAAGTGAGCAATGGAGCGTGGTGCCCGCCGGTAGGGAAGAGACAGGAGGGGCGGGCGTAAGTGCCGCTACTCGTCGTGGGCGGGCGATGTCCACCATATTCGTTCGTCCCGGAGTGGTCGGGATCAACTGGATCGAAAATGGCGGTCCATCTGGTTCCGCGCTCCGGTGATTGTAGTATTGCGTAGTCTTGCGGGTACTGGAGGGAACGTGCGTCCCTCTTACCCCCTCAAAACCCCTCCTGTACCCTTTCTTCCGTTTCCTATTTCTGTTTTTTTTAAGGCTCGTCTCGAGTGCTTTGATCCAGGGTCCTACGCGCGCCACATTGGTCGGTTTGTTTTTCGTTTTGGTGTTTTTTTTCGTTGCCCCGTGAAGGATGAAATGGAACTCGTTCCCTCAACGACAACACTCGCCCTTTTCATATTTTGACTGCGTTTCCGAGTTGTGTGCATCTCTCTGCCATTCCTGCTCCACCTAGCTCAGCAGTAGGGTCCTCGTCCATTTCCGGCTGCATTTGTTTCTAGCCGAAAGGCTTAAAAACTATGGGGGTGGATATGTGGCCGTGCATGCTCTGATGGGCGGGAATTTCT
The DNA here is from genome assembly GCA_037158775.1 of Hetaerina titia. Lineage (NCBI taxonomy): Eukaryota > Metazoa > Arthropoda > Insecta > Odonata > Calopterygidae > Hetaerina > Hetaerina titia. The sequence continues at coordinate 19,490,295 of CM073778.1, read as the reverse complement.
CCGTCCAGGGAGCTCGAGATACCCTAGTTCCGCGTGTTGAGTCCACTAAACGTATCGCCAAAAGCTCTTTCTCCCTCCCATCGCCCTTCTTTCGCATTGCCGGACCAGGGTCCGACGCCATGGCCTCTTGGCTGGCTGTCTGCCTGCGCGGACATCGCCGGTCTATGGCGCTCTGCCTTCCGGCTCGTGCTTTCAGCGGCCTGCGAACCTGACGTGTTCCGCCTTGAAGAGCTGTTAGCAGCGGCCACTCCGAAATGACCGCATTGCGGAATTCCGGTGGTGGTGTGCACCTTCTCCGCAATTGGCCAGCGCGGATGGCCCTCGGCCGACGAAATGCAGCGGAAAGACCACTCGCTTCTTCTTTCCGACTCTTTGTCAGGGGGAATGGGTTTGCTATTCCACCACTGCTCAAGTGCACCGGTCCGCGTGGGTCTATCCCGTCACTATTCGGTTGCGCATGGTTCACCGGGAGAGGACGCTGTCGAGTGTGTTTCCAGTACGCTTTCCGTAGACTGGAGGCTATCGTAGTATTCCAGAATACTAGTTGAGCCGAAGGTTGAGTCTTCAGAAGTGAAAAAGAGCGAAATTACGACGGCTCGATATTTTCCATGCATCCTCGGCGCTCTCGTGGTGTTAAATGCAATCCAGGTTAGGAATGAAATTCTATTCTGCTGTTTCGAAACGGGAATTATAAATTGTATTTGTTGGTCGTTTCGAATCAATCTGGGTTTCGAATCAATCTGGGTTTCCGTTGTATCGTTGTTTCGTCCCGAAGATCTTCCATAGTAGATGATCTAGTTTAACGATTTGAACGAAAGAGTAATACCAGTTATAAAAGGCGGTACAATTCGCACAAAGTTTTATGTAATTAACAAATTTGTAAAATAGCTTGAAAACATGATTGGACCCATCAAAAAGAAAACATCGATAAATGCAGACATAACGGTTTTGATGAAATGGAATGTATTGAAATGGGCTTCGTCTGCTATAATTATTTTTCATGTTCACGTTTCGAATGATCTCATTGCCCTCCTGTCTACTCGCGAATCCCGCAATATTATCTCTTAACCCATTCTACACGGTCGAACAACTTCTTAAAATCCTTCCTGATTATATTCAGCATTCCTTTCTACTAATTATCTCATCTCGTTGTAATGTCGTCACACCTCTCCCCTTTCTAACCCCGAACTAGTATTCTCCTAGTTAACTGTGTGCATTGTATTGTATGTGAAATTAAATGTGTCGTCTTATAGTCCTCGCATGCAGCTGCTTTGCAATTATTCGAGTTGGGGATCAAAATTTACCTGAATAAATCTTTTGGCCTACATTCTTCCACGTTGGCTGTTTAAGTTCAAAGAATCCTTTTCTTCCATTTTTTCCTGAACCGTTCTGTAATTCTACATTATCACATACATCATCTGGAACATTATCTACTCCCACTGCCTTGTTCCACTTCATCCCCTTTAGCTCCTTTTCTTCCTCCCTTTGTAGTGTTACTGAACTCTGGCTATCTTCGTCCACGCCACATTTCCTTTCTCTTCTAATTTAACCGGCATAATATATTTGAAATAAAGTCCTATTTATTTTTCCGTCGTCCATAAATCTCTTATGGGTCTATTAATAATTTCCCTGTCTCTCATGGTAAGTAAAGTTTTTCTCTACGCATTGAAAATTATCTTGCCATCTTATGCTTTTACTCTTTCTTGTATCTGAAATTTCTCCGTTGCCCTGACTGATCTTTCCACTACATTTTCGTGGCCCTATTTGTTTCTACTCTAAGTACATTGCGTACTTTTCGGTAGATTCTTTTCGCCATTACTGTGCTGTAGTTTTTTCATTTTCTTCTTTCATCCGTTCTCATATTCCCTCCTCATCCTCTCGTGATCCGTGGTTTCTTAATTTTCTTAATTTATACCATTTCTATTGTTTCCTTTGCTACTCTTTTCTATCCTGTTCATAAGATACAACTACCTTTCCCCAACTGTTTTTCCTCCCCAACTGTTTTTCCTCCCCAACTGTTTTCATTCCCCTATCCTCATTTTGTTAGCGATTAAGTTTTTCTTGTTATTCCATTCTCTTTTTACTTCCGTTGAAATTTCCAGATTCTATTTTGGCACTCTCCTAATCATTTTGAATTTCAAATTGCCTTCCAAGGCAACTAAGGTAGAGCCATAATCTGCATTCGTACCCGAGAAACTGTGAGCTGATTACTATGTTTGTAAACCTATGTTGCACCGTCATATATTCATATTGTTAGCGTCCCGTTTCATATTACACTAAGACAGTTACATTACACCCAAGCCCAAGTTGGAGGAAAAACCACCTAGGCGGGAATCGAACCCGCGACCCCTGGGTTGGCAGACTAGGACGTGACCCCTCCGCCACCGGGGCCGGCATTATTATATTTGTTGTGATACTTGGAAATATAAGCTCTTTATCATTGCTGGCTATCAATTCTAATTTGGAATTGATTAATTGAAGAATTGATTATTTAAATCCATGCTCTAAAGTTTTTACTTAATATTTTAGTTAAATTGGGCCTTGTGATGTTGCAATGCTCTGATGGTGAATTAATCGAAAAAATTACCTTGGCCGTTAGACTGCAGCTAATGAACTAATATTAACCATTTCCTCACTTTTCCATTACCGTTATTCTTCATGGTTTATTTGCTCATGCAAATTTCGTAAGTCGCTCGAATTGAAATGAACGTTGTGTTTTAAGAAATATACCTCTCCGCGTACCTCAATTTCACTTACCTTCTGGAAGAAAGGAATGAATGAAGGAAACTTAGGTGACAGAAATATATATTAATGGAAAACCTGATCTCTTGTGTCTAATTGCCTCTACCATACACTAATGTTTGCACTTCCCCAACAATTAGAAAAGTTTTATTCGTTTCGAAATTGCGTTTCGATAGGTATTCCTTATAATGTGCAGGTTTCAGAATTTTATTTAATAGTCAAAATTTTATGTACTCTCATACATGCCTGTGCAGTATGTCGAGTGTAATGTAGTAACTACAAACATGCTAGTTTTTTATCAGCTGGTATTTGGTATGTTGGTATACCGATACATCATCGCTAACCTGCAGCGGCTCCCGCATGAAGTCACCAATTGGCCCCCGGGTTCGCATTGCATTAGCAGCGTGGAAACCCCATCAGTAAGAGGTTTTTAAGCTCCCCCTCTCTGAAGGCGAATGAAGTGCAGGCCATGTGTACCGAAGAATTATTTGGAGATTGCAGTGGAGGCGGAGAATGGGAGGGAGAGAATTCCCGAGGGGACAGAAATACGGGGACGAGAGATGCATGGAAGGGAGAAGCTGGGGGGGATTCAGAAATGCGAGGGCTCATGGCGGTGTACCAAATGCGACTGCACTAGGCATTGACTAATTCTACGGGGTTATTATATTACGATTAGCATCGTCACCATAACCAGCCTTTAAACGAGGACGAATCTCACTTTTTCAGCGGATAAAAATTTGATAACAGCACGCTTTCTAACCCACGTTGACATAGCACTAGAACAGGTCTCAATACTTCCGCTTCTCAAAATATCCTGGATGAATGAAAGGACCTCAAACCTGCGCATGCGTGTTGAGGGGGAATGTTACTTCCACATGCCACCAGGAGTGCTTCTGAAGGTCACTTTGTTTGTGGTCTACAAGCAGGTGTGCATTAGTTTTCAGCCTACCCTCGTAGTATAGTTTTACCTGTATTAATGTAAGTCGTTTTGGGAGAGGCAGAGTGAGACTGCTCATAAATACTATTACGCCTACGGAGTGCATCCAGAAACGTGTGTGCTCAATATGGACAAGAGAATTGTTCTTGCTATTGATGATCTCCATCATCGTAACCAGCTATATAACTTTGCTAGTGAGATAATGGAAAATATGTGCAACACTCGCCAGGGCTCTGGATGTTTTAGTTGCGCTTCACATTTGCCATCTTGGGAATAGGTCAGACTGACGCTGTCTCTTCTAAGCGAGCTTGAGTTCTAGGGTGGAATTTGCTGAAATTCGGGCTAATCGCTGGTCAAAGGTAGAATTCTGCGGACAAAATTCTGACTCGTTTTCCCTGTTATTTAGCGCTTTGTCTTGGCGTGCACGCTGGTTTTGACTCGGGATCGATCAATTGTAACGTAACGAAGTACGACAAGTACAATCGAAATTCTGTGTGAGAGATTAGAAATGAGATTCTAAAATGTGTTGTGTGTTTCCTTGTGCCGTTCCTCGAATATGCGTTCAAAATGGCTAAATGTATTATTTTTTGCGTTTTCTCCATTTTTATATGCATGCATCATGCTCAACGGGAAACGGGTGGTCAGTATGGAAAAATCGCGAAAGTCGGCGAAAAATACTAAATTTTTTATGCTTTTTGGGGAAAAATGGGCCACGATATTTAAAGTTCGTGAATTCGATGTTTCAATGGGGAATGTAGATTCTAAATGAATTCCAAATTCTTTTTGGTTATAAGATTAGATCGTGTTTGCTGTGAGCCATTGCGCCCGAAGGCTATTGCAAAAACGAAATTGTAGTTTTAATAAGCATGGTATTCGAATCATCCGATATATTTTCTTAAATAATACCTCTTGATAGAACAGGCCTGGAACTTATTTATCTTTTGCGTGTATGTATGTGTTGCCTTCTTGAATATGTTCTTAATTTGGCACCATCACTGGAAAGACCGCCCTTCTACGATTACACTTTCCAGCCACCTCGATGAGGAAAAAACGCTGCGCGTACTTCTTTTCGTCTGGCTACTTCTCTCTGACCTTTCTGTCAAATTTAAAATAAATACTATGCGATTAGCTACTTGTCTATTGTCTTTAAAAAAATTGAAGGATAATCGCAAAAACGGATGCCTATAGCATTTTTGTGTAAATAGTTCAAGTTGGGATTTTTATCCTTTTTTTTTGAGTAAATGTATTGTTCGACAGCCAAGTGTTTGTTTTACAAACACTTGGCCGTCGTTTAATGTGACAGGGAATTCTCCATTATTATTGCTTCGCTCTATCCAGTTTAGGCTCCGGTACCCATTCATTGTAACTCGCTATTAGTGCTATTCTATTTTTTCCGCGTTGTCGTTTGGTTCATTTAGTCTTGTTTATTATGTTTATTATATTTTGAATGCGCTCCTTCGATGGAAAATATCAAGTCATATAAAATTCTCAAGTTAAATTATGACATTTTTGTTGAATTAAAATTTCTTAGATTGTTGGAGTATTTTTATCGGTAGATTTAAACGGAGTTCGCTAAAAATTAATAAATAATACCTTTTGAAGGAGAATATTATTTAATCACTCTAATGAAATTACAATTCATCACCAAGTAGTATCACACTTGGGTGTCGATTTTTATTAATTTTAAGAACCATAGCTCCATCTAGAAGTAACTTCCAACCTATTCCTCTCTTAAAGAGCCCGAGCCGTTTGCTAGTGAAGTTGACGCCTTACGGTCTCGGATCAGGCCCGCGGGCTTGAGCGCCGCTGTCCAATACCACGCGAATACTGACGCCAGGCCCCCGTGAGCGTCGGAACGACGTAAATCCGATAAGGTATGCCGTCGCCGCAGTCTCTCGAGCGAATCTAAGTTCCCTACTTCTTCCCAGAGAGAGGGGAGGGGGCGTAGTCGTACCCCGGGGGCCGTGGCGGGGGCGAGCGAGGGAATGAAGGGGGATTATTAAGGGATGGACAGGGTGGAAAGGGAGACCGAGCTAAGTCTGTCCCCTTTCCCTCCCCCGCGTGCCTCTCTTGCCTCTCGAGGGGGCTTTGCCGGCAAGTGGGCTCGGAATCGTGCGAGGAGCAGTAAGGGATGTTGGAGGGTTTGTGGGTGGGGAGGAAAGGGTGGGGGTAAGAAGAAGGGGAGTGGTGGTGGTGGTTGAGGAGGCAGGATTGGAGTAGTATTGTGTGTGTGTGTGATGAAGGGGTCGGTCGGTTGGGGGGAAGAAGGGAGAGGGATAAGTACTATACTGTGCCTCCGCGGCCTCGGAAGGAGGTTTTGGGGGTGCCGAAAGCTAGGGTGGAGGTTTAGGGTAGGGGAGGGGGTGGTGGCGGGAGGCAGGGCCTTGTAGCCGGCACTTGTGTGTGGAATACGCCTTACCTCCACCCTCGCCCACTCCCGCTTCTGACGCCACCGAACGGCCGTGTTCCTGCCACTCGAGGAAACGGCGCTGGCTTCAGGGAGGAGGAATTTCCCACCTCCCCTCAAATCCCCCGCCCTCAAACTCCGACCACCCTTCTCCACTCTCTCTCGCCTCTTCCTCCCGTGAGGAGTCGATGTGGAAATCTCTCTCGCCTCGACTGCCTCTGTCTTGCGCTTGTGTTCGTTCGCCTTCATCGATTTCCGTGCGTGTTGCCCTCCTTCGCGACGCGCGTCCTCCTCGGAGCCATTGGGGACGTGGGCTAATGCTTCATATTAATAGCAGTTGTTTTATATATATGAGGAGGTGATGGGTGGTCGAGGTGGTTTGTTTCTGAAGATGGTACTGAATTTTTGGGAAACGAAGTGGAGGGAAACCTGGCGTAGTCACTAACCTACTCCGTAATGAAAGATGGACTTTGACAATAGTTCCGTAGTTTATCATCCAATTCGAAGATCAAGAGTTTTTCGCTCACCAGGAAGAGCTCCAAACAGCGTTAAAGTATATTGGGGTACTCTTGACAAATTCGCCCGTAAGGTGAATTAAAAAAAAACTTCGCAGCGATTTGCGACGCCTATATTTATGACCTATTGACGTGCCAACTGATCTAGTGCGTATTAGAATATAACTCTTACCTCTAACCTATCATGGCGTGCGCAAATTTGAAAGGTGTGGGGACCCTTAAATCCATGGTTCCGTCAGACCGGATTTTGGAGTGTCAGTATTGGGAAAGAAATGGATAGATACGAATAGCATTGGGAAGATCACATTTGAAATATGCGGAAAGGAATGAATTCAGAGAGATTTCTCCATTCCTTGTACAAATTGGTGACCAAATAAGTACCATAGCACACTGCTTACAAATACATTTTGAAATCATTGTTATTCACCCATGAAATGTGACTACGCCTGAATTTACGTGATAAAGAGTGGTAACCGAATATCCCCCGCCAGTCGTAGTTTCGAGTATACGAGTAGGTGTAAATGTCTTTGTAAGGCCTTGCAGGGAAATGTGTAAATTTATATTTTAGCTCATATATTTTAACATTCCTGTTATTAGACAAACCTCAACCCTGCTATTTTCAATTTTATAATACGTTGCTGTGGTTGGCTGAGCAATATGGCGGCCTGTGACCATAAATTTGGAAAACTGCCTAACACTTGCTTGCAATGCTTCCTATGTATTTCATCAAAGGGTGTCTTAGACCTTGTCCATGTCCCGGCCGAAATAATGACGCCAAGAAGTTCGAGAAATTTTCAAAATTTGATGGCCACGGCTCTTTCTACTTCTCGTGCTTTAACGAACGGTCCAGAGTATTCCACTATTCGTATGCTTTTAGTGTTATATTCTTCATTCGTTATGAATTGATTTTCATCACATGAAAAGTGTGGATACTTTGGATGTAACTTTTTAAAATGTTTGACTTTCAGGACTGGAATCACGTTATTTCACGCAGTGTAAATCACTGATCAAACAACATTTCGTTCACGTTTTGACATTCTTTGCTACAATATAATACCATAATCTCAATGGTAAGAATTGAATAAATTGTTGCCACACGTAATTATTAAAACTTTGCTGTAAGAACGTACCATAGTTTTTGGAGCTCTAACTAAGAGAGTGACAAATGGGGGAGTTTTCGGAATCATATTTTGTGTAAAGATTGGCAGTGGGTATTCGTTTTCTTTCTGACTGCTTAAATCATTTCACTTAAGGAACATGTCTTTAGGTACCAACATTTCAGTGTAGAAACCCAGATATTTCGAAACTGTTGCTTTCGGGTCCATCGATGTAATAACTCCTATCATTTATTATTCTCTATGATGTCATTAGCCTTGCGCAGTATCCAAACGAAATTGGCTGCCATTTCTTTAGTTTCATTTCTCCAGCTTAGAGTTATCGTTTACAAAAATCTCTGTAATGTGACTTAATTTATATCTATGGATATCTGTTAGTGTGATGCAATTTTGAAGGTAGAACTTGCGTTATTTTTTCGATTTTGTTAGCTTTAATTTAACGTGGGAGGGGAAACTATTATTTCTGCAAATCGTTTGGGCGAGAAATTGCGCTTCATGTGCTTGGAAACGAATTTATAAACGCATGTGTATTTATCTAACCTCCCAACTTTTACTTCCTCGATGCAAGCGCCCTTGAACTTTGAAGCTTGTTGCTTTGCTGACTCATAAGTTATTTGCGATATCATGCTTCCTTCATTTTCCTAACTAGTCGTCACTGTTCACACTACCCTTGAGGATGGCAGTGTTTGATCAGTGGAAAAAAAACACTCTTTAGAATTACAAATTTTGAACTTGTCATCCTTGGTGGTCATCTTCCTAATTTCAACCGACTCATTCTAAGTCGGTTTGTTTCTTATTCTTGGGCAATCGTGTTTAGTCGCAGCCTGCCACTTCGTTGAAGAATCAGGCGTTGAAGGTTACGTTGAGTTTTGTCACTTCAAATTCTTGTGGTAGTTATTGTCGTCTACATTTTTTTCGTATGCACCGACGGAATTTTAATTTGTTAAAATAACAATAAACTAATTTGTTAAAATAAAAATAACTGAAGTTATTTCGTGTCATAAGCACATCCCAAGAAAATACATTTCAAATCATCAATGACTGGGGTGGGATTCGAATGCATCATCTCTGTATTGGTGGTGTGCCACAAATCTTGCTAATTGGAATAGGTTTTTCGGTATTTGGCTCACGTATACGTATATCAGAGATCCGTTAAATAATAGGAAGGAAGCAAGGAAATATTCTTCATCACTATATGATCTGCAAGAAGAACATCTGACATATGTTTTCATTTTTTGTTACTCATTTTAGCATTGCTAAATAATTACCAGAATAAGTGTTTAAATTACCCGCGAACCTTATCTGACACTTCTGGAAATAATCCTAGGGGGTTAATTTAATTTTCAAATTCATACTGATTTAATTCTCAGTAGTTTTCTAGTCATTTATTGCTGCGGAAAACCCTAATTTGACTCTTTTAGTTTTATAGAAAGAGAAAAAGATACGAGAGAAAGATAAGCTCTTTTTGTGGAAAGAAATCAAAAAGTACTAGGTAGCCATATTTGACATAGCTCTTTTTATAAAGATGTTATTAGGAATTGCCTACAATATTGTAAATTGCCCTTGATAAAAGACTTTTATCTCGTGTATTAGAATGCGAAGGAAAAATAAAATCCTTAGTCACTTTATGCTCCGCTTTCGTGTATCTGATTTTATTTTATGTAGACCGCGTTTCAGTAGGACTTAGAAAATTCACAGTATGAAAGGAACTTTGTTTATTATCCCATTCCTCAGCCCATACTCCTTCCCCCTTGAATATATTGGTATCTTCTCGCAGTCCTGGGGATGCATCATCCGTCCTGCCACTCCTTCCGAACGCCGTAGACTTCAAATCTATATCCGAGACCCTCCTCGTGCTGAGTGTCAAAAGCCCCTCCTACATCGTCGAGTGGGTTCCCCTCTTCAAAGGGTTTGTTCGAGCCTACTCAAAACGGCAATCGTCTTAACGATCCTCTCACATTTTATTTGCCTAGGCTTATCTCAATTCCAAAGCGTTTATCATAAGCGTGGATGTAACGGAGTCTCCTCTATCATGGAAGTCATTGTTTAATCTTTACAGTTTTTACGTGCGTAATACAAGTCTCTAAGTCTTTTTTCGTCGTAAGTTTTAGGCTTTTTGTGCTGGATTAACTTCAACTGTATTTTAGAGTCAAACTCGTGATTTGTGGGCCAAAACCTGCTCCACCAGCGTTGCACACGATGGCAGTTGTCTAATGGAGTCGATGTTGATAATCCATGCTTTATCGATATTTTATTTCTTATGGAATGAGCATTTCATACTATCAGCTGATCATTCGTGCTTACCCAAATTCTGAACTGCTACTTTTTTTATCGAAATCAGTGTATCTGGTGAAATATTTTATTTTTTGGTATACTGGCAGATTCATGCGAAAGACTGAGACGATTCTGTTAAGTTTTTTGAAATATTGAGAAAATTATATGTTTAGGTTCTCTATGTAGCCACGGGAGAATGCGGTGCTACAGATATACTCGACAACGTTAGATAGAACTTTAAGTGTTGCTGAAAAAGAGACAACGATAGAAGTTCCTTCCCATCTTAAAATGGCCTAAGCAGTACCCATTTGTTTGTAGAGATAAACATATATTCGGCTTCCCCTTTTAGATAAGGTTCTGCACTGACCTCTTTGCACGCGATGTCCTCTTGATAATATCTCTCCGCGTTGAGATTCGTGATGAACGCTCTATCGATATTAAGTTATTTTGTATTCCCTTATGCCCTTATTGTCCCGAGGAGGACGCACGTCGTGGTTCCTGATAGCCAAACATTTTCATAGCATCTTACATTTCCCAGCTAACCTTTAAGTTTTTGTCTAGCCCAAAAATCCCAGAAGTAGTGAAGTTGTAATGGAATTATTAAATTCCAAGAAACTGTGGTAGGCAGTAACTTTTTGACGGACTCATCCGCTATTTCAATGCACCAATTTTAAAGTTAAAAATTATTCGCCTTGACCGGGATGAAATGTATATTAGCGGATAAATACGTCAAAAAGTTACTGTCTGGGCATCTCCCGCAGTTTCTTGGAATTTGTCAAAGGTAAAACACCCTTAGTATTTTAAGTTTGCTCTAACCTCGTGGACTGTGGCGCATCGGGCACGACTACGAATGCCTGAGACATTGTATGTACGGTATTTCGTGACAGCATCTTGTTCCTATAAAAAGCCTCCATTGGCGTATAAGTGCTCGGTAGCGTGACTGGCTAAAGCACTCGGCCGGACATGTTGGAATCCGGGTTCCCGGGATCGAGGGATCCCGGTGAAGGCGAATGATTTTTACGCTCTGAAATTGTTGCATAGAAATGGAATAATTAAGCACACAAAAATGATGAATATCAAGAATTTAAAAATATAACTCTTTATTTTATAGATTCCACATATTTTATTGAAGGTGCTTGGCGCCTTGCGTTTCGCTAAGCTATAGCGTAGTCATAAGATCATGCTCCAATGTATGGCAACACGTTTTGCCGTTCACCTCCAATAAATAAATTATGGGAAATAAAAAGTTAAATTTTAAATTGTGGATATTAATCATTTCAACGATTTCTCCTCTGATTATGCCAATTATGAAAAATTTATGAGATCTTGAGGTAGTCGCGAAAGTGTTTTGTTTTAGTACAAATATCTAACGTTAGGCTACTCTAATCATCCAATACCCTTTCTTTTTCGATAGAACTGAAACGACAAGTTTAGTTACAGTTTTGCACTTTTATGCAAATTTGGCTGTTTTGTTCTAAATTTAAGAAAAATCTGATATGGCATAAACAAATTAGCTTGACAATTTGGTGTCGATATTCTGTGAATAGCCAACGCTAATTCATTTCATTCGAGGCATTTGGCGCTCATTTTCCTCCAAGATACTCCCCAAATACATAAACTGCTAAGCGTGCTCTAGTTTATTCTTTCCTTATTAAATGTAAAGTTTAACTTTCATACTTCTCGAGAATCTCATTGGCTTTGTTTTCTTGTAGTTAATCACCAGGCCGTACTTCTCGCTTTGTCCCTGTAAAGCTCTCAATAATAACTGATTTCCCTTGACTTTCTAATTCGCTATTGCTTAATCATCTAAAACACTAATAATTTGCAAACTAAAGAATATATATAATTAAAAATACTGACGGAAGAAATAATGGTATTACCAATTATGCTTTCAAGGAAGCTTTTTTGGTAAAAGGAAATTTATATATTGATAATTTGTCCTCGAGAGCCAGTAAAATTTTGCAGAAATCACTTTAAAACAAGGTTTTACTGCATTCAAATATGAAAACACCTTCACCCATCGTGGTAATCTCTGAACAATTTTCCATTCCCATAGTAGGCGGAGCTGAGAAGAGTCTTATATCCATTCTCATTCCCGACCCCATTCCATGGCAAAAGCAAAACACTGGAGGAGTCCACATACTGTGTCAGCTCTTTTCTCTTCCGAGTATGTTTATCCTTATCCAATTTGTGAACACAGTTTTTTTTTTTCATTTAATTTCCGTCCTACGCCACAGACCCTATCCGGTGCCCACTCTTTTGTCTCTCGCCCTTCGACTACCGCGGTTATGAAAACCCTTTTCTTCGGAGCCCATTTAAAATCCTTCCCCCACAATCATCTTTTTTTCCTCATCTTCCTCAGTTATTCACTTAGCAGGTAACGAGAAACGCTAGGAAACGATGTAACGAGGTTATTTCACCTCCTCTCGCCTCCTATAAACCGCCTCTCTCCCCCTCCTCCCCCCTACACCTCTGCAGCTCATCCGTCCCACCTCGCCCAAGACACTTAAAAACATTCTCCTTGCAATTATGATCGCCATCGTAGTCATTACGCTGTGTCGCCGTTTGGTTTATCTTATTATGTCCCTTTTCTGGCAATTCCATCGTAGGCGTGTGTAATTTTTTTTGCACCCCACCCTTTCCCTCTGTTTCACAGAGTTATAGTTGGAGGAGAATATATTTAACCCGATAGTCTGATGGTGATAAAGGTCCGGTTTGATTCGGAAATCAATCTTCAAGACCTTTGTCGTCTTTCATATTAAATGGCAACATTTAGCAATTGTTCCATAAAACGCCGAAGCCAAATGCTGTTCCAGAAGTATTTTTCTTGTAATTTTGTATTCGTTTCTCAGTTCTGGGGTCCAGCCAGTCAACTGTTGATAACGTGCCAGGACGAAAAATATCATAAATGGGTGGATGGCATCAGTAAAAAAATGAGACGTTTATTTAAACAAATAAAATGACGCGGGCAAAAATAAAGGAAAGGCGCAGGGTGGAAAGAATTAATGGCTGCGTTCATCTACCTTCAGATTGAGATGCTCGTACTCTCTTTTTGGTAAGAAGACTGCATTAATGAGGGCAATGTTGTAGGCGCAGTACGAACTTTTAACTTCTTAATTTGATGGTGTAGATATTTGTGTCACTGGAAAGGATCTATTTAAGTTTATTAATGTTTTTCCACTTCCTTGTTCTGAGGCCTGGGCTCAATGCCCAAAGAGAATATAATTTTGAAATGATGTTCCACTTTGAATTAGTGAGATGTTGGTCAAGAATTTGAATCGTAGGACTTTATTCGCCGGCTGGGGTGTTAAATTGAGACTCGTGGTATCTTATTTGTTAGGAAGTGCTAATTTCTGCGTCTTAGCATATCATTATTTTCCACATACCCGTGTTTACTGAACGTCTCTATTACTGACGATGTCAGCAAATACTGCATACTGCAGTATTAGGTTTAATACATAATTTTGTGTTGATATAGCTAATACATCTACTGGGAATATAACCATGTTACCCTTTATATAAGTGGAATTCTAAAGGAGACAAAGAAAAATTCGCTCACATTTTAAAACTAGTAGAAAAGGTGATGAGGAATCTCATTAGGAGACTTAATTAAAGACTTCTTATCCAACCCTAGAAAAAGTATTCATCGACGGGTATTTTCCAAGTGTCACAGGATCCCTAATCTTCTTGAAATACATTAACGGCTTCAGCTCCGACGTTAGTAGCAATCGTAGATTATTTACAAATGACTCTTAATTGTGGTATCATGGCAACTCCACCAACTCTATCCATTTATATATCATACATATTCGTAACCATAATGTCAGTAGTCAATGGCTTCCCTGTTATTTTCCCATTAACTGTTCGCATATATTCATTTGCGGTTTCGATATTCCCCTTTTGATATGCTTACAATATTTCTTCTACTGTACTCTTATGTCTTCGATCATATCTTTTTTTACTGTCTCCTAGTACTACTACTTTTCCTATCTGTTAATTCTTCTACATTTCATTTCCTTAACCGTCTTCCCTCTTTTATCCTCTCGAGCGAGACCTCACACTTCATCAGTGCTGAATGATGATCTGAATCCGCATCTGCGCCATTGATAACGCTGGTCTTAAATCTGTCTAACCAGAGTACAAACTTAAGGAGGTCACTGTTGTAAAGGAATATGGAGTACAATTAGGATGTTATTTGTTTGTTTGATTATGGGAAGGCGTTTGATAGAGTAGAATTAATGAGTGTATTACATAAGGTATGCTAATATTGAAAGAATAGTCGACTTATCTGTAACCCGTGCCTGTGGCATACTGGTCAGGTGCGTGTAGGCAGAGAGTCTGGATAGGAAGTTTCATAGGGAGTAGTAGGACGGTTGTCCATCATCACCTTGCTTTTTAACTTACGTGTTGACGAAATGTTATAAACGGCAAGTGAGATAGGAACGAGAATCGGTCGGGAATCCATAAAATCATTTAGGTTGGCGGATGACCGTCGTTTAGTTTGCCAGTCAGTTAAGGGGTGACAATAATTACTGAAGCGCATTAGAAAATGTATGGTAAGTGTCGGATGAGAATCAATATAAACAAAACACAGGTTATTATTTATTTCATTATATCACAGGTTGTGAGGTTTTCGAGAAAGAGAAAAGCTTAGTTTAGAAAAGTTTTTCGAAACTTGGAAGTCATGGACCAAGGTAGCCACAGTAGTAGGGATAGTAGAAGAATTGCGTTATTGAGAGAAGATTTCACAGGAATGAGGGAATTTATGACAGAAACAATGAAATAAGTTAAGAATAGCCTAGTGAAAACTCTGGTTTGGGGCGTTGTTTTGTATGGCTCGGAATCTTGGTCGTTGAAGCAAAACGATAGGTATAAATTAGTGGTCTTTGAGAAGTGGGTGTGGAGAAGGATGGAAAAAGAAAAATTGACGGATAGGCAATCAAATGAAGTACTAGGCATTGTGAGGGAATGTAGAGGGTTATAGGGAGAAATCCAGTGGAGGCAGGAAATGTCGGTGGAGAGTCAGAATTGGTTGGTGATGGAATGTTGAATGTTTGAGGGGAGAATATTGGGCGTACGAAAAAGGGGTAGGAAATGGGTAGGCATGTTGGTCGGAATTAAGGGAGGTACGTAGAAGGTACGCGGAATTGAAGAATAGGTTAATGTAGCGCGTAGTATCAGGTTTTGTCTTGTTTGATGAGGCGAAAAAATGTTGATGTCTACAGTCCTTGGCAATTCGAAACGAAATACATAAACACTCACGCATTCCTAGCTGAATGATAGAATAGTGGGAAAGTTCCAATGAGGCTTCAAATATAGCAATGCGATCTAAAGTGTATGAGTGATTGCATCTGATTTTGATATGGTTGTGTCGAGTACGACGCATTACTATATCTCCCATTAGGCATCGTGGGGTAAGATAATGACCGACGTACCGCAGCGATGTCGTCAAATCAAATGGTCTGTGTGAGTGCAATATGCGATTTGCATGAAGTGAATAAGTTATTGAATGCGATGTTTTTTCTTAAAGATGGTGTATCGACATGGTTGCGATACTCATTTTATAGCGCACTGCTATGCTTGAAATCGAACGTTGCACAGCCCCGCCCTCCCCTCTCCCGCCGTTCTCGTCGCACGGCGTGGGACGCCTACCCGCGAAATATCCTTCAAAGGTTTTCAGCTACCTCCATCTTTTCTCAGCATCCACCTTCCTTATTTTTGTGTGCATGTACACGCCTCAAAATTTCAAAAGTTTACCCCCGCCTCTTTCCTTTTCCACACCCCCTTACCCCCCCTCGCTCCATCCTTCCTTTCCACTTCGTTGGGTGGAGCTACATTCGAAGACAGCCTTAATTATAAAAGAGGGTGAATGTCGTGGTTTTCTTAAAAATAAATATCCTTTCGTTCCCTTGAGCCTGCTGGTCTTTTTTTATGCCCCCCAGTCCCGGTTAAGTTTTCCATGCCTACTTGAAGGGATTGAATAAAAGTTTTAAATTTATTTCCCCTTCCTCTTCCCTCTATTTCTCTGCTTTTCATTGCATAGCAGAAAATTGCTATTATGTTTGCTTACGCCGAGGGACACATTTGGGAGAATATCTTTTTGACTGCGCTGTCTTTCTTGGTTACTTCGTTTATGCGACTATAAATAATCTGGGGAAATTTCCTCTTTCCTCGTAGATAATGACTTTTTTAACCTTGCTGCCAGTCATGTACGTTGCAGAATGTAAAGAAGTTCATAATTTCCCAAATAATCCCGACTTAATTTCCATTTCCTTATGCATCAATTCCGAATATAATGCTGTTAAGGTTTGAATAATACCTTCCTACAACTACATGTGAATGTTTCATTCATGATTACGGTATAATGTGACTTCCCAATGGTTATATAACGATATGGTGCGTTAAATATTGAAATACGCTAAGATATCCTGTCCCTAAGTATATAAATGTTTTGTTCCACGCCATACATATGTGGTCAATAGAATTATTCCTTCTCTGTAGTTCATTGGAATATTTTCTTTCACATATTTACATAGGGTTCGCTCGGTTTTCATTCTATTTCTTCCTATTTTCCTCATATCATTATCGCCTTCCTTATCTCTTTCATCCTCTTCTTACAATGGGAACATCCATTCGTTCTTTAATGTTAGTAATTTGCCACTTATTCTATTATTTTTCCATGTCTATGGTGGAGTGTATTTGTAGTATTTTCTCCTAGATTAGGGAGGGCATTATGAGCGAATTATACCAAGCGACAAAACGCTCTCGCACCAGGTGCCGCATAATGAATAACGATATGGTCTAATCAAGGAAGCAAGTCCTCAGAATAAGCAGAAAGAGGCGAAGATTGGTAGGTATTCCCGTGGTTGACTAAGTCCTTCATGGTTTTCGCGTGTCCTCAAGGGTGAAACCACTTGCATGATCCTTTGTCCCGCGCGATTTTTTTGTTTCCTCCGTAATAAAGAAAGCGAGTCGTCCCCATTCACTCGAGGGAAACGTCTTCACTGCGCCTGTTCTCCAGAGTTGCCAGATGGTTTGATGCTCAAGTATCCAGGCGAAAGCCCAGTAGCTGTCGCTGAACCACGCATTATACGACTCGGCGGCGTCCCAACTACGGCCAACGGAAGTGACTCGATCGGCCCGTCTAAATCTGTCTGGGGTTAGAGGGATGAAATAAATGGATATTGCTGATGGGTTGTCTATGTACCGGGGGCCAGGGGAAGCTGGTTATGTCTGTTATAAAACGTTCGGTGTGTTCTGGGACCTCCATTCTGCGTCCAAATTCTTCACCCCACCGGAGTAAAAATGAGTTAATGGAAGGTTAAGTCCT
The DNA here is from genome assembly GCA_037158775.1 of Hetaerina titia. Lineage (NCBI taxonomy): Eukaryota > Metazoa > Arthropoda > Insecta > Odonata > Calopterygidae > Hetaerina > Hetaerina titia. The sequence goes on along the minus strand of CM073778.1, from coordinate 19,472,975 downwards.
CCCTTAGGGTGGAATCTGACTTATTTGCGACAGAATAATTAGGTTTGATACTATATGTAGGAGGCAGATTAAAGTAACCTTTAGTAGAACTCGAGGTCTCATCAAGCCCAACGCCAGCACACTCGGGAATTGCGATAGAAAAATCTTCTGATCATTTTATCTTCTTCTCGCCGACCCCGGTGGCGGCGGGGTAAAGTCCTTGCTTGCCAACCCAGAGGTCGCGGGATTGGCTTGGGAGTTAGTTATTGTTTCTGTTGTTATATCATTGTTAAAAGTCTGATGTTATGGCCCGAATTTAGCATTTTAGTTTGATAATGAACAATGATGCCCTAACATTTCTACTACACGCCTTCGCGGCGACTCTCGAGGTGTGCTCTAGAAATACGAGCGTTTTTACCCATTTTCACGTGCATAGGGCGTGTTATGACCTCTCAAAGCCAAATCCTCTGGTCACCTATTGGGCGAAGGCACGCCGATTGATAACTTCTATTAGCTTAATGGAGTTAATTCGGCGGCTTATCACCCATCATGACAACTCCGGTCTTCGAATAGTCGCGACATCGAATAGTTGCGAGAGGGCTTTTGAACTAAAGCATCCAGTTGCCTGCCCTCACCCCACCCGTTGGCCCGGGTATTCCGGGCCACTACTCTTTCCGCGCCGTCTCCAGGCGAGAGGGCTCTCATCGCTTGTCTTTTCTTTTCGCTGGCATCCCGTCCCTCGTTTGCGTCTTACGTACCCTGCCTTCACTTGATTCCGAGGGGCCTCGAGTTTGGATTGGGAGACGCACATTGGAGCGTGTCCTATGCGACACAAGCCTTTCTCCATTGTCAGCCCTCTCCACTGTTTCTCTCTCTTGATTTCCGAGTCTTTGTCAACGGCCCCTCAAGTTTCAACCTCCACTGCCCTCGAAATTGTCCGCAGCTACCAGAAGTGGTCGCCTTGTAACGTCTCTTTCCGGGAAAGCCGTTCTCCATTTCGTTATCATCTCGTACACGGGGCATTAAGTATGTTGTTATTCGAAACCGGGATGACTTTGCATTGTCCACTTTGGACTCGTTTCTCGTTGTCCTCGCGTCTCGTCCTCGCCTCGAATCACCACGGTCCCAAGTACATGTGCTGGTGGCGCAGTGTCCTTCTGCATGAACCATCTTCAGCTCAACACTTCTCCTTTTTCTTGCAGACACTTGTAAACGGACGGGCGTGTAAACGAGCTTCTTTTTTCTCAGGTGCCAACTGTTTGGTTGTTACTTCAGAAAATTGCAGTATTACCCCTTCTTGGGAGCCGCCATCATTTCCTCTATTACTTCGAACTCGAACTTTTGAATTTAGGTTGCCTCGGAATATTTTATTAGTCTTCCACACTATTCTAAATGAAATTTAGATCTATTCCTGATCCCGAAAGAGGAGAATGAAGGGGAATCGATCCTAGAATACTTAAATAAACCGGGGTTGGAAAAACTGTCGAGAAAGAATTTGAAAAAGATATTATATCGGGAATAAAATCTTGAGATATGCAAATAAAAATATTTTCTTTTTACCAGAAGGGTAGTGAAAAAAATTTTACTGCATTCCTCGTCCTCTGGAATCCGTCAGATAATAATACCGCATTCAAATGAATTCCCCTTGATGTAATACATACTATTTCTTATATTTGATGAGAAAACCTTAGCTTCGAAATTGAATTCAGGAAAGAAGCACTGAGAACTGCGTATTGAAATTCCTGAAAACTTCTTTTTTAAATCTTTGAATGCACGGTAGAATATGGATAACAGAAAACATGTGTTAATGGCCATCCCGAAATGGTTTTCGCCATTGCATCCGCGAGATGTGAATTACTCCGCCACGCCCGGTGTTATGACGTGTGGGGGAGTTTCGTCAAGCGTAATTATTACCCGGAGTACTGTAAAAGAAGATTTCCTGCTTTCAATAGCAGTAATGGGTCACACACGTCAATTCACCGCAGTGCGAATGGAATTCAAAAGTTAAAACCCGAACCTAAAAGGACTTCGAAAAAAAGGTTAGTTCACTCACCCCTGCTGTTCAACTTATTCCTGCAAGAGACAAAAAGGGAAGCTTAGGAATGGAAAACAAAATAATTTTGTTGCATTGGAAATAAGCGTACCTGGGATGGAGGAACCCCCTTCGTGAAAGTCATAAATCGTGTTAACTAAAACGGGGTTTAAGAAATATAGCCAGTAAAAATACTCGCATGACTAATCGAGTGTAAACTAGAAATCGGTATGTGCGTAAAAAAAATTGATCAGGTTGTATCTATGAATCGGAAATCGAGTGTTGAGGATGAAATAGCTTGTGATAGGATGGGAAACGCCGTACAGAGTGTAGAAGAGGAAAAAGCCATGAGGAGATCTACACGTAAAAGAAGAATCAGATGTGAGGCTTCGCTGGGGCACAATGGATTGACGATACAAACATCCTCGAAGGGAAAGTAGCAGGTGGAACGAGGAAAAGTCGGAGGAGCAAATACGAGGCGTGTTCATAAAGTAAGGCCCGTTTGGTCACAGGAAAAAATATACTCATATGAAACACATTTTATTGGCACTTTTAGTTAGCTACAAACCTACTTCACTTATCTACATGATCGCCGTTCATTCTAAGCATTTTTCGTACCGCTGCACCAGCTTCTTTAACCCCTCTGCATAGAAACTCGCCGCCTGAGGGTTGAACCAATCGACAACGCCATTCTTGAGTTCCTCTTCGGTATCGAAACGTTGTCCACCGAACCACTGTTTCAAGTGCAAGAAGAGGAAGTAGTCACTGGGTGTAAGGTCAGGACTGTACGGTGGGTGGTTTAAAGAGTTCCCAAAGACCCAAAAACTCTCGTCCACTGGACATTCTTTGCTCTTTGTGGTGGCCGGTGAGCATTTTCGGAACCCACCTTGCACGCAATGTGTGGTATCCGAGGTTTTCCGTAATAATATTGTAGACAGTAGTGCGTCCAAGTTGAGGAAATTGTTCAGCCAGGCCATTAATTGTCAATCGACGATCACATCGCAGTTTTTGTTCCACTTGCGAAACAATTTCATCGGTCAGAATACTGGGCCTACCACTTCGCTCTTCGTCATGGACATTTGTTCGTCCATTTTTAAAATCACAACACCATTGTCTAACCTTTCCTTCACTCATAACTGTAGGTTTATAAACTAGGCATAATTCCCGATGAATTTCGGCAGCCGACAATCCTTTTGCATGCAAGAATCGTATGATAGAACGCACTTCAAAGCTGGCGGGATCAACGATTGTCGCGGACATTGTTGTTTGCATGCACGGACAAGCAAACAACTTCTGAAACAAAACAAATGCTAAATTATATTACACTGTAAATGTGGAAATGCCGTGTTTTCTTTCATTCTTTACGATGGAAAAATTCCACAAAGTAACGGCTAAAACAGTCTTATAAAACAAATGCTGCTATAGCTTCTCAATGAATCAGTAGATGGCGCTGCAGGAGCAAAACTGTGTTCTGAAGCGCCAATATTTAAATATAAGCCAACGGTACTTACTTTAAGAATACACCTCGTATGTGCATGAGTCAAGTGAAGAGGGACAAGGTAAAAAGCTGTCGAGGCTCTATAGAATTAGTATTGGGAAGAATAAGGAGTTAGTCTTATATGCGACTGACGAAAATGCAGCATGGCAGGTTAATTATTCGTACGACTGAGACCGAAATAATACATTTTATATTAAGACTATCTGTTAGAATAGATATTTAATTGTGCACCTTATTCGTGTATGCGATAAAACTAACTCTCTGAATTCTATTCAATCAGTTGATTTTTTCACTGGAAGGGCCATTGTTAACTTAGAGAGAATTGGAAGTATATACGGTAGGAAAACTTGCTCGTGAATCCCAGTAAATGTGACGTTAGCTACTTTTCTTTAGAATGACATCCCCAATTTAAGGTACTGCGTCGGAAGGCTAGCAGGAATTTTCTACTGTGACTCTGTTACGGTATCATCGGGGTTGCTGCAGAAATGTACTTATTTTTTTCTATTTCGTTAATTTTTTTCTCCTCATTTCACATTACTTAGCGAAATGAAAATTACAGCATGTCGACACACGGCAGCTGAAATGCAATTCGTGCGACCTCGCCCTCTTAATAATAAAAAAAGAAACCCTTGAATTACTTCGTTAGCTAAGGAAGATGTCTCTCTATATTCGTCTCCCGTCCCCTCTTTTTCTTCGGATCCATTTCACATCCGTTCCTAATTAAGGGGATTACCTCATTACGAATATTTTTCGCTTCCTTCCAAGACTTGGCCTCCATGAAGTGGCGTTTCTTCTCATCGCCTTAATTTTTTTCCCTTTCCTTCCTCCACACCTTCGTCAGGAGACGTATGGCGGACGTCACACTAACTCCCACTCCTCCCCTAACATCTGCCATAATACCCTCTTCTCGTCTCATTTCATACCCCCCCCCCCTGCTGATATTCGCGGGGGCTAAGGGACTTCAAGACGTAGGGAATCTAACGGGGCCCATAGGCCCAGTTAGATTCCCTTCCCCTTGAAGCTTAAACTGAGAAGTGGTACCCTCAATTGGATATTTGATTTTTTTAAAGGCCGTGGTTAGGGAACAGAGTGAATGTAATGGTAAAGTAAATTTCGCCAATTTCAGTCAGTTCAGCTAGTTTACCGTGACTGTTTTTTAAATATAAAGCTTGTGATCTCAAGGCTCCTTGAGTTTGATAACTCGGCAGTGGCATAGGCACTTGTGTTCAGAGTACGACTCCACGACTCCAAATACTAAAAGTAAACCGCATTTACTTCGTTTCTAAGATGCGCCTGGTATCTTTGGAAATAAATTGGGCTAAAAACTTGTTTTAGTTAAAAAATTAAGAAAAAAAACTTCACTAATTGCGAGGAAACAAACTTTGTTCTAGAAATTCTGGTATATTTGAAGAGTGTTTCATTATGCTGTATGTAATGCAGTCGATTCTTTCAGTACCAATGAAAATAATGTACCTTTACATATCATTGAGCGTGTCATGTAATAAGAAGTCGTGGTAATCCAGTGAGTAGAGCGTTGGACGATTGACCGTAGGATCCAGGTTCGATTCTCTGTGATACTTCTGGGCACTCACTTAACTTCACAAACCTGTGCGACTTCTTGGGTACTAGAACTTTTGGGAAACCACCACCTGGGCCCGGGGAAACGGAAATGCCATCTCTACACTGACGACTGAATTTCATGTCCATCAAGCTGGGCTTAATATACTCCGTGACCCTCACACCGACCTTCGAGTAGATATAAAGTTGAATGCGACGAGGTAGCTGATGACCATTCCAAAAAAACCCTTTAGTCACATCAGTGCAACTTTTACCACGCATACATTTCACATTAAGTTAAGAATATAACAATATTACATTTTTTTTACAATAAAGTAGGCGAATTAAAATTTTATAATCACTCTTAATTGAACGCACGTCGGTGTATGATCAGGTTCATTCCGGAACTTTCCGATTGTTTTGAAAAGTGGAGGATACGCTGGGATAAATAGTTGAGGATAGATTTCGTCTAGTACTAAGCCCAGCCTAGTACCAGTGGCTTGTGAAATTCCTATATCAAGGTAGGGGAGGCAGTTCCGTTCCCCGTGGCGCGTCTGGTTTCCCAGAAAGATCAGGTACCTGAAAACTTAGCTTGAGGTTGGTGGAAGCTGAGGATGCCCAGGCGAATCCCCTGGATTCAATCCTAGCATCCTATTATTATAAATTATATGTGTAAATCCATTATAAATAGATTTTCACAAAGTTTCGACCTCAACTATCTTTCATATATATTCAGTGCCAGAAGTAGTGATAGCTCAAATGCATTATACACAATAAGAAATGTTTAGACTGATGCTTTGAATGAAGATATGTAATTTTATTTCTTAACTAATTGTATTATTCAATTCTACGTTTGTTAAGATACCAAAAAGGTAAACTCACATTGAATGTATTTTGAATTGTTAAATTAGTGAATGTATTGAATGGAAATTTTCGGCGGCTTGAATGGCAAATGGCGTTAGTAATATTGGCTAATTTTTTTTAAACATCTCCAACCTTTCACAGCACTTATGGTTAAATCGAGTAGATCGATATACTTCATTTAAAGTAATACTTCAGCGACAGTCTTTCCGGATTAACCTTTAAGTGAATGAAGAAATTCTTACAGTTGTGGTTTTAATTATTTGGGAAGGTGCTCTTTGGGCATATAGGTGGGTGAGTTTTTGGTGTAAGGTTCGGAGGAAGGGTGGATAAAACTCAGCGTCAGCCTACCGAAACCAAAAGATAGGTGACAGTAGGTCCGTAGTTCAGATTTTTGATTGATGCGAAGAATAATGACTTTTAAAATCCTTTCCTGGGTTGGAACCCTGAACCTCGGTAAGAGATGCCATTACAATAGCCTTCCCATTAATTTCCTTCGCTATGCTAATTTGGCTTATTTTCCGGAATGTCCTTCCTCATCTCGTATAGTTATTATTAATTCATTTGCTTCATCTTGTATTATGCAACTCATCCGTTGCCTTGCCAACTTTTCCTTCCCCCATCTCGTCAGCTTGCGTCTTTTGAGATCCTTATTAATGCGACTCTTACCCCGTCTTCTCTCCCTCATGGCTGTTGTTATTCATTATTTTTTGAGGATGGCATTCCCCGTCATTACACTTTTTTCTTAGGTGTTGGACCCCCTCGTCTCTTCCCTCTTTTCATCTCTCATTTTCACTTTGTGCTTATCAAGTATGTCGCACCTTCTCTCTGCATCATACCGTCGCGAAATTTTCGAGTGCCTTTTGTTTATTTTGAGTGCCTTTTGTTTATTTCGAGTGCCTTTTATTTATTTCGGGTTCCTTTTGTTGCGTCCTTCCCTGACCCATCATTACCTTAGTTTCCTTTTAATTTAACGACTTCCTGATTTTTTTTTGACTGCAACGACCACTTTTTGTGTCTAAGTCATGCTAATGATATGTATTTCAGCGTTTGTCAGACTTAGGGTCGCGATATCTTTTGATGGCATTTGCAGGTTGTCTGACGACTTCAGTTTAACGTCTAACTGAATAATTCATGGCATTGTGAAACCGACGAAAAAGTTAAAAAACAGTAAATAAGCTTTTACATTGAAATAAAGTTTAAAATTATAGACTCTTGATTTTGATGTCTTTCAAGTGTTCAATTTGGTATTATTAATTGAGATGCCTAATTCATAATTACCCTGTTTAATATTCTGTGCTTATTAGATATTTCTTTTATATGGCTTGCGGAAAACATGTTCTTCATCTTAGAAGGTGGTTTAAAAAGTCAATGTAGAAATAGGAACTACTTAATTTTAAGGGATGGCCCAGTTTTATTTTTCAGCACAGTCACCTTTTAAACTTATGCATTTCTATTTGTGTGCTTACTTTTATCATGATTGTTTATCGTGAGTGTAAAGGACCAATAACTGTGGCACACTTGAAGGTACTTCTGCCTCCAATGCAGTAGTTGACGATTGCTTTTTGAAGGTTGGTATGCCCTAAATCCAGTTGTCAACTTCTCATTATTTCCTTTATATCGTAGTTCATGCATCAATTAATCTCTAATATATCCGTGTAAAACTCTAATATACCTGTGACGTAGTCTGTCTCTTATTTTATCCCGTTGCTCGAATCTTCCAATGTAATTTTGCGCCCAAATACGAGTAATTCCCTATTTATGACTAGGAGACTCCGGTGTCCTGTACCTTGTGTAAAGTCTAAGCCTTGCCTGCTCTCGCCGAGTCAAGAGGCTCCCAGCCTATATCCTCCAGCATACCTGTGATACTTAACTCGCCTTTAGTAACACATTTTAACCACCCAGCGGATTTTCTCTGAACCTAATCTAAATGTTAGAGCAACGTTACCTCCCATGGATCCAAGGCACTTGCCGCCTATTCTAAATTCGGCCTCGCTAAAGCGGAGTAACACCTCTTTCTTATTAATTAAAAATGGCAATTTTCCACAAAATAAAATTTAATGCGACCGGTTTCAATGTTACTACATCATCATCCGGTGACCTGATGATGATGTAGTAACATTGAAACCGGTCGCATTAAATTTTATTTTGTGGAAAATTGCCATTTTTAATTAATCATGATATTCCACCATATCACGCCTGAAACGTCTCTTTTTATCTCTCTCTTAGTTTTTCATTACAATTTCGTACAGTACTACGAGTGTCGTGTAGTAGCTGATCATTTTCCCATTTTATTGGGTTTACTTCTTCCATAAATCATAGAAATCTTCTTATATTGTAAGAATAATGCCCACACAGTAAAGTAAATGTCTTTATTTGTGTGCTACAAGTAACGCAAATACACTATTCCGTTAATACTTAAATCGTTTGCGGTAGAGTTTTGTTTCTTTGTAACTCTTCACTCGCGAGACGTCATTGCAAACGTTTCATAAAGATCTGAAGCCTGAATCTGAACGGAACGGCTCAAATTGTTGTAGGTCTCTTCTTGGGAAATCCTAAGAGAATTGAACCCCGCGCGAAATATTAATCCTTTCGACATTTGTCCACGGGCGTTGTAATCGCAACATTCTTTCCATTGGCTGAGTCGGGTTATTCTATTTTGTTTTTTGGCCGTTCGACCTCACGGAAGTTGCATTGGGAATATTTCCCACGTCAAGCATGTAAATTCCCGAGTGCATCGTCGAGGACTTTCACCACTTCATTTTTCACACGTCGTAGTCATCAGGCATAAATTAACCCCAGCCCGGGGCGCCCCTAACGACTACGCGAATCCGCCACTAATAAACATCCTAGTTCACGCCCTTCCTTTCCGTGTCACTTGTCGAGGTGCTTTGACGCGGAGGTGGTGTCTTCTTTTTTTCTTACCTGTCACCCTCGCATCCTCGTCCTAAATATCCAATCACTCACCTGCGACTCCGAAGCCCGCCACCCGGTCGATCCTCATGAATATAACATGGTGCCGCTTACTCGTTTCCGGGCCTCCTCCGGAATATTCATCGTGGGAACATTTTTTTCCTCCTCCCGCGCACAAATTTAGGGGAAGAGGGATATCGCTCCACGCCATGGATTTTTGAGTAATGCGATGGAGTGTTCTCGTCTACCTGTAAATGGATCCTTCGGAATCCTCGCCTTCATGAGGTGTTAACCATGGATATTCGATTTTCCCAGCGCTTGATTGTGTCGTTCCTCGTGCCGAATGCATTATTTGCCCAGATTTTCAATTCACTGGGATTTGGCACACCGGATTTGATACGAATAAGCAAGCACTAGGTGGAGTATCGCTCTTAAAGGTAAATTGGTGGTGTTCATCTGTGAACCTAGACAAGTCACAGGACACATTGGAGGAATAGAGTGCAATATGTTTGCTGTAAAAATCTGTTCTCTATGCGAATTGGGATTTTATATTTAAAAAATTTTTTGCGTGATTATTTATTCGTAAGTCAGTAAGGTGGTTGAATACGCTAGATGGAGTGTCTCGGATTAAATTCTATTTTTAGTTCACTCGGATTAAAGATCAACGAAGTTTGGCGTAAATTGGTGAATGTCAATCTCTAATTGACAGCAAAAAAATTTTCACCCGTTTGAAATGAGCGTATCATTTTCATGGGTTTGGGTGAAATTATTTAGCATACAAATGACCGTTTGACATGACCCGGGTCATTTAAGTCGCATTCAAAATTTGCCATTCTAGTGATGTCGTTGTTTTGGTGAAATATTTAAACGGTCGGAGTATCCCGAATTGGGTATTGGAAAAATAGGGAATTTGCTGTATTTCGCCGAAAATGTGAAAGTTCGGTAATGGGGCGTAACATATTCCTGCGCTAGGTTTCATTGTGGAACCCTTGGAGTTGCAATCAATATTAGATATTTACACTTCAGCCGTTCATGAAAATTTTTATATATGATTCGTTTTTCATTCTTTCGAAGGTATACTGGAAAATGACCATTCAGCGAGCTACTGGAACTACTTCGTGACACATTTCTGTATAAACCAAGAAGTTAGGTTCATTAACAATCGCTTACAACCTAGAAGAAAAACATTCGCTAAGCAACCATGACCGAAAGAAAAACATTCGCTAAGCAACCATGACCGAAAGAAAAACATTCGCTAAGCAACCATGACCGAAATTCGGAGTTGATTATAATAGCATTGGTTATGGCCACTAATTACCGGGTTATTTACGCTTTATTTGACATTAATTTCTTGCCATGTCCCGTGTAAGTGGCGATTCTGCGACGTTAAAAAAAATGCCACGCTTAACCTCCTATTGTGTAATTCTGATCTAATTTACGGAAAAATATACCATGAAAATGTTAAATTTTATTTGGGAGAACTTTGAAAAGTGAAATGGTTTTTTTTTGAAAGGCAAGGCTGTCCTCTCGGTCGATAGATCGCGGGGTGAGTGTACGTACCGATGGAAGGCGTGAAATTATTTGACGCATGACGGCGACCTTGTTTACGCTTCTACGGTGATGATCACACGTGAAAAGGAATTGTAAACGAAGTGCTTTATCCGTTCGTGAAAAAAGTGTGCTATGAAGGTGGACAGTCATAGTAATCGAGTGTCAGTTGGCATTTCCAAACTCCTGAAATGGGGTGAGGTAGAACAAAGGATATTGGCGAACGGCCTCCAGTCCCACCCGATGTTACTTCCCTTTCCCATACGCGAGAGCGTGTGGCAGGAACATTGTCTCCCGCGGAGGTAAATAATGCATAAAAAGAATAAGAATAACGAGGAAATGAAGGAGGAAAGAAAATAGGGCCATGGAGATCGAGAGAAGAGGGTATTGGGTGTGGGGGGAGGGGGTTGAAAGACGAGTGTGGGGAGGAAAGATCTCAACTGCTAAAGGATTAAGCACTAAAGCTCCCAGCCCGGGGAGCGGAGCTATCACCATTGAGTTCCACAAAGCTGAAAAACAAGGTATCCGCGAAGTGAGCTCCTGGAGGGAAGGGGCAGGAGAGGGAGAACGGCCTGGCATCTTGTGGGGTGGAATGGGATTTAAAAGCTGGAAAGGGGGGGTGTGGCGTAGAGGGTAAGACGGGGTGTGGGGGATACGGTGGGCGAAGGGATAAGGGCGATGCCGTACCTCCTGTGTGTGTGTGTATGTGTGTGCGACTTCTACAAAAGAGCAGAGCACGCGGGTTGGATAAGAGAGAGAAAGAGAGAGAAAAAAGAATGAGTGAGATGGGGAGAGAGAGAGAGAAAGGGATAGGCTGCCTAAAAGCCATTAAATGCGGGGGCTTTAAAAACAATAAAGGGAGGAAAGGTTTTTTAGGAGGGAGGGGGGGCTCAAGGGGTGGGGGAGGGGTAGAAGTAAGGAGCAGGAGAGGTTCGGGGGGTGGAGGAGGGTGGTGGGATTGGCAAGGAGCAGGGCGGAAGGGAGTGTTTGGGACAAAGGGACTTTATGGGAGAGAAGAAAGGAGGGTTGCCAAGGGATTGAAATTAAAAGAATGGAATGGAGAGTGGGGCGGGGGAGTTTTTAGAGGGAGGCGGCAGTGGGAGGGAGCCCTCTCTCTTTCTCTCTCTCTCTCGTGGAAAAAGGTATAGAAGCATTAAGTGGTGCGGAATGGTGGTGGAGGCAGGGTAGAGGGGGGTTGGTGGGCGGGCGGGTGTATGCAGTGTAGGGTGTCGGCCCGGAGTGGAGGCGAAGGAAGAGAGGATGGGAAAAAGGGTTAGGGAGAAAATGAATGGGGGGAGAGGGTAACGTTTGCCTTTCTCATTGGACGTCGAAGGGTTTTTGCAAAGGACTGAGTCGGAGAAAAACGGGGAGAAGCCGTAGATAAACCTCTCGGAGAGGACGACGGGTTGGAGGGCATGGTTCGGAGGGGTTGGGGCGATCGGGGGACGGGGGATTGTTCCAGGAGTCTCGTGTGTGTGTGTGTGGCCATGGAAGTTATCCGTCGCTTGCGTTGTGGTCCATGTGGGGAGGATTGTGTGTGTGGCATTTGCCTTCTTCTCCTAGCCACTCCACGTGCTCTCGTTCTTGTGGGACAGTTTTGCGACCGTTTTCCTCGCCCGTACCTCCGTCTGCAAGCACGGACTCGAGGGTTGATGGCATTCAGTGCCTGGTTCCTTTTATGCTCTGGGACCCGTCCAGCTTGAGGTTTTCAGCGTTGCGAGACACTTACCTTTAATCCATCATTTATTTTGACTCCAAGATTGACTTTAGTTTAATTGGGAATCACACTAGATTTCTTTTACTAATAGCTTCTTATATTAATGGATATAAATGGGGATGGTTTTTTTCCTTAACGAAATTTACCTAGGCCGAACCTTATCTCTTCATATTAAATGTAATGCGGCTCTGCTTATTGTTTTGGCTTTCTACGCCACAATACTGCAGGTGTTATTCTCGATGTAGATCTTTGTAATCATGCTTTTGGTCTTTATAAATTGTGCCATATAGAATTTTAAGACGAAATTAAGTCAAGTGATAGATTGCAATGACCGAACGTTGACTTTGTTAGGGTTGAATAATCTTCAGTCTCGTTTCATAATTAAGGATTTAGCTCAACCCCAAACCGTGTAAATAGCCACCCAGTCTAACGTCGTAATCCTATCGACTTTGATTATGTACCTAGTAGATATATTTTAATTTGTAATTTCAGAATGCCACCAAAACAATCCCAGATGTGGTCAAGCATGGAAGGTCCATAATGTGTATTGCTAAAAGGCTACACACTGACTAGCCTAAGGTTACATTTGAGTGATGGCAAAAGGTTTTACAAGCTGCTTTACACGTCCTACTTATTCTAAATTCCATGTACGAGGGTCATCCGGAAAGTAGTACCCGTTCGTGCCGCATGAAGTGCTGACGACGCGAGTAGCCGCTGGACGAGGTCAGATAGCTTCAGTGGCTTGTCTGCCTTCTCTGAGACAAGTTGCGTGACGCTAGCATTGCCTGTGTTGTTTCTGTGATTGTTTACAATGTTTAAAAAAATTGAGAACGCCGCCAGTTGTGAAGTGAGGGCAGTGATTAAATTCCTCAATGCAAGAAACGTTCGCCCATGTGATATTCATCGCCAATTAAAGGAGGTGTATGGAGACAATGTAATGGACGAGTCGTCTGTTCGGCGGTGGTGTCGCAACTTCAACATGGGGAGGGGGAACACACACGGCGATGAGCGTTCGGGGAGACCGTCTGTCATTACAGACCAACTGGTGAGCTCAGTTGACGAATTCGTGAGGAACGATCGGCGCGTCACAATTGATGACATCTGTGAGCATTTTCCCAATGTTTCTCGAACAATTGTTCATGAAATTGTTAAACACCATCTGCATTATGCAAAAATTTGTGCAAGATGGGTCCCTCGCATGCTTACAGATGAGCACAAAACCAAGCGTATGTCTGCAGCACTGACGTTTTTGGGACGATATTCTGATGAAGGAGACTCTTTCTTGACTCGCATAATTACTGGTGACGAAACATGGGTTTGTTATGCATCACCTGAGAGTAAACGACAGTCAATGGAGTGGCATCATGCTCATTCACCAAACAAACCAAAAAAATTCAAGACAGTTCTGTCCACCAGGAAACTCATGGCAACCATTTTCTGGGATCGACGAGGTGTGTTGCTTATTGATTTTATGGCCCGTGGAGACACTATTAATGCCAATGCGTATTGTGAAACATTAAAGAAATTACGGCGGGCAATACAAAATCGGCGGCGAGGTCTATTGTCTACTGGTGTCATTCTCGTTCATGACAATGCCAGGCCTCATGCAGCTGGGATAACACAAAAACTTTTGCAGCAATTCAAATGGGAAACTTTCGACCATCCACCGTATAGCCCGGACTTGGCCCCTTCAGATTTTCATCTCTTTACAAAGCTTAAAGACTTTTTGGCAGGAAAAAGATTTGACAGCGATGAAGAACTTAAAGAAGGAGTGACCCTGTATCTCAATGAGCTGGCGGCGAAGGACTATGCAGCAGGAATACAGAAACTTGTCACACGTTATGACAAATGCCTTAATTTGCTTGGAGATTATGTCGAGAAGTAGTTTAAAGTATCCTCTTTCAAATAAAATTTTTTATGTTTGTTAATATTTACTTTTGTGACTTTATTTCACGAACGGGTACTACTTTCCGGATGACCCTCGTAATAATGCAACTTGCAAGACCTAACTGCTAGTACTGGTTATAATAAAAAAAAAGAAGTAGGTGACTAACTTAAGAAAATTAATACTATCTTTGCTTTCTACAGAAATAAAACTTTATTTGTCGACTAGTTTCGTTTACACTGTAACATCCTCGTCCTACTAGTCCTGAGGATGTTACAGTGTAAACGAAACTAGTCGACAAATAAAGTTTTATTTCTGTAGAAAGCAAAGATAGTATTAATTTTCTTAAGTTAAACATGGATTTCTACAAAGTTAAGGCCTCAACCATTCAGTGCAAGTAGGTGACTTCCTAATTAAAAAAATATCTCGTACCTATTAAACTGAAGGAACTTCCTAGTTAACCACAGTGTTTAAGCCTTGGTGCCAAACAGCTTATATTAAATTAGGCCCTCGCAGTCAAAACGTAATGCAACGAGTTGGAATTACTTTTAGGGGATTAATAATGCATCCTTAGCAATGGATTATCTATGGATGAGTTATGCTGCAACATGAAAACAGCGAAATTAATTATGTTTGTATGCAATTGTTTTTCGATATCAATTAAAAATCAGTTGTTAAAGTTTTCGGAAAAGATTTTGCCACGATTTGCCAGTAGTGGATGAGAATGGCTGTTAGAATTTCCAACTTCTCAGGGTAACATTTTCCTGCGGAGAATAGTGAAAAACCTGAGTAGAGAAACATGTTTGTGAAATAATGGAAAGAAATTAAATTTAAAAAGTGTTATTTTGGCCATTTTGGAGCTTAAAATATTCTACCATTACTCTAAATGTTTCGATAAATATAACAAGAGCTAATCTTAAACAAGTTTTTTTCTGTTTTATTACCTTGAACTAGCGTGAAAATGCACGTGGCGTCATGAGTGGATGGGCAAACACTTATATAGGTGTATGAATAGTACGGATTATTACAAATTTAAAAAAATCAATGTCAATCATGCAATTCGTATGTAAACTGCACCGTATTTATTTGCTCTGATTGTGCTAATGGAACTGATATACCTGATTGTAACCAAATCAGCCGGCCTTAGGAATTCGACAAACCAAATTTATAATAGTTTATGATATCCTGTTAGCGGGTATAATCTCTTAAAAATGGTAATTGAATAAATATGTAACCATGTGGAACTCGCACTGACAACAATTTTCATCTTTCATGATAGACGGAGGACATATCTTTTAAATTATTTTATAAAACGTAATCTTTGTATAATGGGTGGTTACTGCGACTAGCAACTATTCTTAGTTGCCTTTTGCTACAAAACTCTGTTACGATAAATTCAATCCTTCCTTGGTCCGCTTAAAATTTTTTTCTTGTTATCACAAGTTGTGTTCAGCCTTAAATTTTCACTAGGCAAGACACTCGACACGACAACGATACAAGTACATGAGACTGTAGCATTCGGCTGCATTTTTGTCTGCGCAAGATATAATAGCTATAGAAAACCCCGTTTTCTGCCTGTGCTACCCATAATACGGCGTTCACGCTAAAATAACTACTCTTGGTGACGAAATTTAGGATCGGTAGTTTAGCAACAAAATTATCAGGTCAACATCGGTCTGTTTAAGCGTTGAATTCTTCCACGCTGTTTAATCTCTGTCGGGTAAATATTCAAAGATGGACTATAACCAACGACACCTACGGTTGATGTTGAATTTATGTTGTCCACCTGCAAACCGCTTAAACTCTTTATCGCTCTTAGTTATTATGAGGAGTTTATCGGCCATGATTCAAATTTCTTGGATACAATCAGTCATTGTTTAGGGAATCATATTAACTTCGCAGGAAGAGAGTGTCAAAAACTTACTTCTCTTCGTGAGTAGGTCAGCAAAACTAGTTATTAAAAAGTAAATGTATCACTTCGTTTGCTGTCACGGCTTTGTGATCTTCGTGATGCATCTGTGGATTTCATGAGAGGAACTGTTTCGATAGCTATCCCCAAGGGCTTTCGCTATCGTTCATTTGATACCTTTTGGAACTGTTCTCCATCCGTTAATATTGGAAATAACAGTATGTGACCGTAATAGTTTCAGCACGATTTTATTTATGCGTGTGGACTACTTTTTTAATTCACAGTTAATTAAAAAACTGCCAATTCGGTATTTTACATTGGATTGTTAAACAAGGGAGAATACCAAACACCCCATCCCTAATTGGAGCCAATTCACCACTTGGTAATCAAGCCTTCGATCTGTGGATTAGCAGGCCGGACCGAGGACTCGGCCACCACCGGGGCCGACAAAAAGAATTGAGTGTGACTTCTTACCCCATTGCGACTATTCTCCAGTAGGTTGGTTTTTTAGAGCATAACCTATGCATTTACGACGGAATATTGGATAAGAAAAATCAATATCTCGAAATAAATACTTATGAAACTTCAGATTTTTTTAGTTTTCGTGATGAGCAATTTGAATACCCTTAGCTTATGCCACTACCATTATGCTGATTGCTCTTGTTTGATTTTTTCGACAGGCACAATCTTTTGATAATGCTTTTCAGGTTTAGTGACACCCCATCGTGGCAATATCCCTCCCATACGTTTTATACGCCATTAATAACTTAGCTTCAACGACGTCTTTTGCTGGCGCCTTAGGATCACTTACCGAGTATTCGAATTATAACCCGACACGTTTCCCTCCTGATTGATTCCCGTGGAATTACTTTTCGCAACCCTTTTCAAGTCTCCCTCGAGTCCCAGTCGACCATCGACGTCCCCATTCTACTCCTTTTTTTACACCATCTCCTGTAATTCTCTTTCCGGGCCCCATACTGTCCACTTAGCGGAACCGATCCGATCTGTTATTTTTTTCCTTTTCTCTCGCCCTCTTTTCCTCCCCGTTCGGCACCCATCGATACCATTTGAAACGCCTCTCCCTCTCTCTTACTCTTCCACTCGCGATAGCACTCGTCAAGCCTCGTTCCTGAAGGCCCCCCCTCTCTCTCCCCGCGGATCCACCCATCCTTCCGCATCCCCGCCTCCTTCCCTTCCCTACTCCCCTGGTTTATTTCGAGTTCTCCGTGTTAGGCCGCTCTTTTCCCTTCGTTCGCTAGTGCCGTGCCCGTTGCCTAAAGCGCGTCCCCTTTTCTAGGTGCAAATTTAGACCCTCCATTAATGCGTGCCGCTTTTTTTTTATTTCTGGGCTCGGAATCTGTGCGCTTCCTCACGATTTGAAATTGCTCGTGTACGGAGGGTGAAAAATTCAGCGCGATCCGCCGCAAATTGTGTTTTTGACACCCAGTGGATCAGAAATTCTCAACAATGATTTTCAAATCGATTTTCAGAACGTGCATTCAACGTTACTCGAGGTTTAAAATTTTCATGGGTGCGCTATTAGGGATTAAAAATAATGTGTCATAATGCGGATTAGTGACGATAGGATACTTAAAACTTTTCGCGCGGCAAGAAGTTGCAAGTTAAATCTATAGTAAGAATATTAATGGATACCATTTTTGAATGATCGAGTGCGAAGGGTCGTATACAAAGTTAGAATGATTTAATTGATATCTTAGTTCATTGATGAAATAATCTTAATAGACTGTTTGCGGGATCAAAATAATTACATTCAGAATTACATCAGCACTACTGAAGCTCATGAGCCATTCACATTGAATCGAGTATTATAATTCCCGAAGCAGCTATGCCTTCAGGCAAGGAGTTAGTACATGATATTATTGTGAAACATAGATTCTGTGGGCTAGAAACATGTACTAATGGGAAAGTAATTCGTAGAGGAATAAGAACGAAACTTTGAGACTCTCTGCTTCCAACAGATGCTAAAGACGACGATTAATATAGAAGAGTAAGAGGCCACATGAGTGTCTAAGTGGGAGAAAAACATCATATTAATGTTCAGATGATCACTATTTTAAATTGGTCAATTCTATCAAATCACGCCTAAAAATACGCAAAAACATGAATGAGGTACACTGTGAGACATAATGGTTTAGCTTTTCAGGATATTACGGTAGGATAATTGGAAAGGTAGTTCCACGACGAAGACCAAGGGCCAGTTCATATGTTTTCATATAGATGGGGATTTGAGAAAGGAAATTTATCAGATTGTGACAGAATACGAATCATATAATGAATGATGAAAGGCTATTGGTATTCATTCTTAGGTTTAAAAGACAAATGACGGTGATGACATGATTCACTAGAGAGATTTCTGTGAGATTTGTAAGCATACTCAACGTTCAGACGTAATCGTATTTTAAGAATTTTTCTCGGGTTTCCCACCGGGTCAGGTTGATGAAGTGCACCGACGTTTCGAAGGCTGACTCTGCCATCGTCTTCGGGGTGAAACCCGAGAAAAATTCTTGAATACCATACGCCGGGAAAATCTGAGATCATTCAGTAATCGTATTTTGTTCGGAACTATGCCCTAATATTGGGTTTAAATTTAGTTTAAGATTTCCTGATCATTTTTCCGCTTGCCACTGTATTGCTGACATTGCTCTCTTCCCTCTTGTCTATTTCCAAGTGCTGTATTTTCCCGATTTTGGGCTATTTTTCTCTTTAGAGAAAATTTAGAAATCGCAAGAACGACGAGGACAAAACATTTAACGCGTCTTTTGTGTCTGTCCTTGATAAGTTTAATTCGTTTTCTCTTATTTCACGCTCTTCGTAATTTCAGCGTAGGTGCTTATGTCATTTCTCTCATGAGCACTCTCTGGGTACGGACTTGGGAAAGGATGCACAGTTTCTATTTTTAGGTTTTTATGTCTTACATTTTGTCTCCTGCGAATTTAATTACTCTATCAACTGTAATGCAACCCTGTACAAAGCTCTTTCAACTTTTTGTCATTTCCATTGTTATCTGTCGCGTTTATCAAGGTTTTTGAGAGGACGGTGTGTACATATTCTCCTTCCTCTTTTACCGACATGTGCAATTTTCTCGCGCCCTATTGTGACCTCATATGCCATATTGTGACCTCATAAAGAGCAGCGGGTCATCACCTTCACTTCCCCGCGTCCTCTTTCCTTGGCAACCAAAAAATAAGCTCTCACCCCCTTGTTCTCCTCGTACTTGATGCTCCCTCAGTCGCTCCTTTTTTCCGCCTCCTTTTCGGCTGCGTGGGCAGAAAGCAGTGTTCTCCACTTAATCTCTTCCCCTAGGATCACACGCGATGCGCGCCGGCCAAATCCTCTTGCTCCGCCTCATCCCCATCCGCCTCCCGGCCTCCTGTCCCCTCCCCCATTCCCTCAAATCCCCTCTCCTTCCGGCTGAGATGGCGGCTGCTCCACGGATGAGGATCACAATGCGTCGCTAATGAACTCGCCGCCGTGCGATTCCTGTAGCCCCAAATCGGACCGCATTTATCTCCCCCAACTCCCCCTACAGGGATTTGTACCTGGTGATTTTTGGCTCAGCTTTCAGCTCTCGGAATGGGAGGGGAGGGTACTAGGGTGTGATCGTCAGTGACGTTGGCCCACGTTGTGATATGCGGATTCGCAATGCGATTTGCTTTTGTTTTGATGCTTTTGCTTTACGCATGGATAGTTGTTACATTCGATGTGAGTTTTCAAAAACTTTTGAAACGGCTGCAGGACGTGAGTGCCTAATTCACATTCTCTCCGCGAGCCGTTCGAATTCATTAATCTCCGAAGGGAATGTGGTAATTTGAATCAATCGAATCATGCAGTGTTTGGGCCCATTTGAATACCGAACATTCATCTCATATTTCCGTTTATTTATTCGTTTTGTGTATCAATGTGTACAGTACGGTGCTAACTTACACTTAAAGTGGGTTAGTTAAATGGAAATGCCGATGCATCGTTGATATTGGTTGACGCTTGAAAAATCGTGTAAAAAGCGTTTCTTTTTTTGTGAAAAAATCGTTTGCAGCAGTGTATGGGATTTAATTTTTTCGGCGTCAAGATAATTGTCGGTCAAGTATAAATGCCAATGTTTCATGATGTGCGAAATGTTAATCCATTTAATTTTATTCACATCTTAAGTAGGGAAAAATCTTAAGAAATGCATAGGAATGCCTATGTGTCAACGTGCAATAGATTCAGGGTACTTCCAGGCCATGAGTAATGCAACTTTTTTGAAGTAAGAATTATTATATGAGATTTGTTATTCAATAGAAAATGTCTTTCGTATAATTTCACGAATATAATAACGAGGTAAGTCCTATGCCGTATCAGAACGGCTGATGTTATTTTATTCCGTGGGAGTTGCATCTTTCTTTGTTCAGAGTAGGTTTTATAGCTTTTCTGAATGGAAATCCGGCATATACGATTTTTAGGAAATACGTTCCTTGGTTTATCAACATAGAGTAGAGAATGTTTTAATCTAAATTTTGAGCAAATTACCTGCACACACTTCTATTCATTTATGTTAACTTGTCTTAATCGCATGCTGTTCATCGGTCACTCATCGGTCTTCCGTTACTGTGGTAGAGTTAGAAACCTGTGCGCCAATTATTCAATTTATTGGTTAGCGAATGAAGAATGCATATTTTATCTTAATGCCACTACCATTAAGAAGTATATCGCAAATTCATTTCATTGATCGATTATAGGGTAATAATCACGGAATCTTTGTCGGAATTTGAGACCCGCCGAGGTAGCTTATGTTCATCTACATCTATTCATATAATACCCCGCAAGCCGTCTCAAGGGCGTGTGGCGGGTGGTGTTAGGGCAGCGTCCTTGCATTCACAATCACTACAACACTGCAGAGGAATCTGTTCGATCATGAACTCAAACATAGTTATTCAGTAAGTAGAAGCTGTTATGTTATTTATTATATTAATGCTATTGGGTTGCATAAAAACAAAATCACCTCACTAGCGGCACATATTCCAAGGAGGGGAGCAATGACAGTGCCAAAATATTAGAACGTAGAAATCCTAAGAGCAGTAAAAATCCACATTTATTAAATTATTGTTTCCCTATCTTTTTTTTCCATTCCTTTCGCAAGAGGGATAAATTTACCCGAAATTGGTGAAGAATTAATGCCTCTCAAATATGTTCAATGCTGAAAAAACATTGAAAATAATTGCAAATAAAAATATCAAACGGAATATTATAATGAACATATGAGTATCGTCTCAAAATTGTCAACGGCAGTCTTAAGAAAACAATGCGGATTCCCTCTTTAAGTGATAAAAAAACCCTGGGTGATATCTTTGCTATATCTTTAAAAACAAGAATCCCTAAAAGCAAAAACACACGAAATTAATTTTATTAGTCGGTCGGTCGGGTAATATTGCGCGATATGATTGATTAAAAATTTATCTTAGGGTGGAGCGTAGGATCCTAAGACTTAAAAATTCTGAAGTAATTTGGAAGCATAACATTTGAAAGGGTATTTAATTTTCTAATGAAAGTGCTTGAGTGCCACTGAAAGCAGGGACATGCAATATTTATTAACTCGTGAGGATGTACGTATTATTGAGTAATTTTCTGCTTATTGCGAGAAAGATTCCCTCGAGTACGGTTGCTACATTTAATTAATAATTGTGAATTACTTGCTCACTTTAATTGATTGATATCTGGACACTCCGAAATTCGTGTAATATTCAAGTTACTTTCTGTAAAAGAAGTACTGTCAGGTCGATATTTATGCTAGATGCTAGTTTGCGTTAGTTACTTCGTCATCACAAGTTTTGTGGTCTGAGATATTTTCCATTTGTTACTAGAAATTTAAGGAAGGACCGTAGCGCACATTTCACGTCGTAACTTCTATAATATAATATAATAATATAATAACACCTCATATTTTGCGCCCGAAACTCTACGAATAGTAGAAACGACATGACTAGAACAGAAAACTGTATTTTGTTTGTAGAATAAGAGATTAGATTATTCTACATCGATGTGGTTTTAGGTTATAGGTTCGCAGAACATAACGTGAAACTCTAAATTGAATGGCAATTTTTATTGTCCATTCTTAGATAGTTACTGCATAGGTAAACGTAAACATGAAACATCTAAATTATTGGAATTTTAATCAAGGAAATATTTATTTTCAGATCAAGGAGCATCCTAAAAATATTTTTAAAATACGGGAATTTATAGCTAATATAAAGGAAATGTTACTCTCCAAATTCCTAGGAAAATTGGAGTCAGCATCGGAGGTGGTCCCTATATAGCAGGAAAATGCCTTTTTCTTACCTTGTTTAATGAATGGTGCGTATTCCATAGCTTTTCATTCGTAGAGAGAACGTGTGTTCTTCAAAATCATGGATTCCATTCCACTTCCGAGTTCTGTCGTGGTTTTCGTCACCGTCGAGGAATTTAAATAAAGTGTATTGAAGTCCATTCTCTCAGGTATTCTCCTTGCCAGTCAACGCAGCAGTTTGCAATCCAACAATCCCTTCCAGTTTCCCATTTAATCAGTCTTTTCAATCGTTCTCCATCGAAACCTTTTTGTAATCGATTTTCCTTGTCCCCCATACTTGTCGTTGCGTTCTTTTGTCTCTTTCTCTATATTTCATCTCGCTCTCACACCGTCCCTCTGCCTTCCCACCATTTTCCTTTTATTTGTGTTACCATTTCGTTAATTTAGTTGATTCCGCGTTTCGGGAGCTGTTTTAATTTTTTCAGCGAATGACTTTCTCGCAGGAGTTTAGGAGAGGCGGTTGGCGTTCCTATTTATTCGTTCAATATTCTTCTCTTGGTCTTGTTTTCGGGCTTGTTAGAGAGTTTGTTCCCGTATCGAATGGAAATCCAGCGTCCGGAAGATTCTTTTCATTTAGGTAGTCCTGGTCGTTTGATTGTTCTTTTGTGTGTAAATGAGTTTTCCAAGTCGTAGTAGCGACGATTCGTATGCTCTTTATGAAAGAAGTATGACATTTAGGTGATTCAAATCGCATGGATCTTTTGATTTCTCTATCAAACCTTAGTTATTGACTGGTGTTTTCCGTGCTGTTATCTTATTCTATTCACGTTGACTGTATTGTTTGAATAACCGTGTTAAATCCTGTTATCAGCTTTTTAACCATTATGGCCATTCGTCAGTACCATCTAGGTTATTTTTCGTAGAGTTGAGCCTACGTTGGTAAGAGCTCTTTGTTATGTAAAGAGTGTAAAGAGTTCTGTTCTTATTATTTAGACACCCATAATTGATCAATGTATTCATAAATGAATATAAAAAATGGAGATAAAAAAGGATTTTTATTGCTGTTGCACTTCCTCTGGATTTCATTTAGATTGGATTTCATTTCACAGCACTCCTCATTCATGCGCATTGTACCCTGAATCCTGGTGCATATCAGAACACTGTGGTACTCAAAATGAATTAATTCAGTTCATAAAAATACTCTTTTAGAAATCACTGTATTGCCGATATATTTTTTGCCGACATCATGCATGCGTCTAAATATACCTAATTTTATAACATTGTTCCTGCATGATTTGAATGCTGTCCTTCTGTACGTGATGATGTGCATTGTTCGAGTGCATGATGGAAATAATATATGTGTAGACGTGTAATAATTGTGTGGGCATGGATGGCGATCTAACCCTCCTCGCCATGCGGCTGCTTGCGTGATATTAGGTACATCTACATCTACATAATACCCCGCAAGCCGCCGCAAGGGCGTGTGGCGGGGGGTGTTAGGTCACCACCCAAAAAAGGAAAAAAGAAATACCGCATTCAAAACCAACACACACATGCAAACCCCAATCCACAGCAGTGCACACATTCATCGTAACATCTCATCAGGTAGGTGTAGTACGAGGGTCATCCGGAAAGTAGTACCCGTTCGTGAAATAAAGACACAAAAGTAAATATTAACAAACATAAAAAATTTTATTTGAAAGAGGATACTTTAAACTACTTCTCAACATAATCTCCAAGCAAATTAAGGCATTTGTCATAACGTGTGACAAGTTTCTGTATTCCTGCTGCATAGTCCTTCGCCGCCAGCTCATTGAGATACAAGGTCACTCCTTCTTTAAGTTCTTCATCGCTGTCAAATCTTTTTCCTGCCAAAAAGTCTTTAAGCTTTGTAAAGAGATGAAAATCTGAAGGGGCCAAGTCCGGGCTATACGGTGGATGGTCGAAAGTTTCCCATTTGAATTGCTGCAAAAGTTTTTGTGTTATCCCAGCTGCATGAGGCCTGGCATTGTTATGAACGAGAATGACACCAGTAGACAATAGACCTCGCCGCCGATTTTGTATTGCCCGCCGTAATTTCTTTAATGTTTCACAATACGCATTGGCATTAATAGTGTCTCCACGGGCCATAAAATCAATAAGCAACACACCTCGTCGATCCCAGAAAATGGTTGCCATGAGTTTCCTGGTGGACAGAACTGTCTTGAATTTTTTTGGTTTGTTTGGTGAATGAGCATGATGCCACTCCATTGACTGTCGTTTACTCTCAGGTGATGCATAACAAACCCATGTTTCGTCACCAGTAATTATGCGAGTCAAGAAAGAGTCTCCTTCATCAGAATAACGTCCCAAAAACGTCAGTGCTGCAGCCATACGCTTGGTTTTGTGCTCATCTGTAAGCATGCGAGGGACCCATCTTGCACAAATTTTTGCATAATGCAGATGGTGTTTAACAATTTCATGAACAATTGTTCGAGAAACATTAGGAAAATGCTCACAGATGTCATCAATTGTGACGCGCCGATCGTTCCTCACGAATTCGTCAACTGAGCTCACCAGTTGGTCTGTAATGACAGACGGTCTCCCCGAACGCTCATCGTCGTGTGTGTTCCCCCTCCCCATGTTGAAGTTGCGACACCACCGCCGAACAGACGACTCGTCCATTACATTGTCTCCATACACCTCCTTTAATTGGCGATGAATATCACATGGGCGAACGTTTCTTGCATTGAGGAATTTAATCACTGCCCTCACTTCACAACTGGCGGCGTTCTCAATTTTTTTAAACATTGTAAACAATCACAGAAACAACACAGGCAATGCTAGCGTCACGCAACTTGGCTCAGAGAAGGCAGACAAGCCACTGAAGCTATCTGACCTCGTCCAGTGGCTACTCGCGTCGTCAGCACTTCATGCGGCACGAACGGGTACTACTTTCCGGATGACCCTCGTATAAATTACCTTGAAGGGCAAGTTGAAGATGCTATCAGTTTGTGTTATCTGTTGGAGTATTTACGTTGGTAGAAATCAGATGAAAGTGATATGATTCGCGTAGTGAAGGCCATTTTATATTGTGTCCAGTGTGCGTTTAAAATGCAGATTATTTGCAAATACACTTATTGACCTACGTAATGCAGTGCACTGATTAAAAAAAAGTGCGATTGAAAGATGCTGGATGCAGATTTATCGATGTTTTTCTCAATCTTGACTCATTTTAATCTCGCAGACTATTCTCGTCAATCCTTGGTGACACCTCCGTATTTAGGAAATACTTCTTTTCCTCATTCCCCGTCTTGTACTCTCCTTTTTATCTCTTCCTTTGTAAAACGTCTTTACTCCCCCCCCCACACACCCAGTCCCCCCTTGTTCCACCTTCTTGGTGGGGGGGGGGAGTTTCTCAGTCCGCTTCTTTTGCGAGGAAGCCGAGTGTCCTCCCCACGGCTTCACTCCTTCCCCTTCCCGTCTTTTACCATCGCTCTTTCTTCCCTTTCATGCCTCTCTTCTCATCATCTCCTTCATCTTTTTAGCCTCCTCCCTTTCACTTCTCCCTCCCCGCACTCCAAACTCCGCAATCCCTCCCTCCCTCCTCCCCCTTGTTCACTTCAAATGCTCGAGTCCTCGTTGAGCGGTAACGCTATCTTGGGAAGTGCTCGGTGCCCAAAAACTCGGGCCCCACCATCTTCAAACCTCCCTTTCAAGAATCGATTAGTGGGAAATGGAGATCGAAGGCTCAATCAAGTTAATTTTAATTCGGAAATTAAATAACCATATCAGAGGGTACCACTCCGACCTAAATGTGTTTCCTTATTTCACCTATAAAAGTTTGTAGTGAAAAAATACATTGCTTTCTTTGTCACGTATCCGCCACGAATTAAATTGGAAACCAACTAATGAAAATGGCATGTATGATTTGTGTTATTAACATGGGTTTTGATTACTGTTATTTATTAAAACATATATGCCAAACCACAAGAAATTTCGACTCATATTGGTTTGAATGCGTTTTATAAGAAAACAACGATAAAAATATGTTATATATTTAGAAAATGTATTTTGATTAATTTGCTTGGTTAAAACGTTTCATCCTTTCTTAAGCAAGTCAAGTGCGTATATAAGAGCCTTTGGTTTGTGCACATGCATGGTGTCTTCATACATAAAATAACTGCCTCGAGCAGGTTTAACATTTTTCTTTCATGAAACAAATTTCATTCTTTATAATTTATTCCACTTAAGGACTTCAGGATTATTTTAGGTATGAGGAACTGAATCGTATGGCAAAAGTTTAAAGAGCCAGACGAAAGGCTCACTGGCCGAAGTATAACTGCGGCATTAAATTAATAATGCAATCACAAACTATGCAGGCAAACTTGTGGAGTTCGTCTCTTCACAAAAGCCATTATCATTCGGTAGGAGGAATAATGAATATAAGATTAACAAGATAAACGGCAGAAATGGAATGTGTAAAATTTCATTTTTCCTTGAGCGATAAACGATCGTTTTAGCTGTTATCGAAGTCTTCCAGGATATGATTTATTTTTTAATAACTCTAATTGAATGGTATTCTCAGCAGTCAGCTAGACTCTCATAAGCAGAATAGAAGCTTAAACTAATACGCGCAAAGGGAATGCAATGTTACTGGTATCAAATTGTTCCATGCTTTGAGTTATCTGAATTTCGTCTCTCATTTTTTATTATTACTCCTACATTTGAGTGATGTGCCCCTTGCCACACTATGCTCTGCCACCGTAGTGGTGTTATAAATTGCTTTAGAGCACCCTTTTTCTCCATACTGGCGGATATTGAGCAATATCAAATTTATAGCGTTCTCGCCAGAAAGGAATGTATTCTGTACATGCTAAGCAGAATGGTATTATATATGTTATAGGGCTAATTATTTTGAAAATGATTTTTTTGGGTTTTCGGACACTGCAGGATCGATCTTGGAAAATATCAGTCAATATTTTTTTGAGTACCAAGGTACACGGGTCCTTAATTTTTAATTAAATCAAAATATTGAGTATAGCTGTGTTCATTCAAACAGGTATTTAGCTCTTTAAGAAGTGATTGAAGCTTTGTGACCTTTACCGAGTATAAGTAACGCCGTCATCACGCGTCATGAATGTGACCTCAAAGACTAGTCGTCCCTCGCATCTCCTCGACCGCTTCCATATCCGCCGTGCCCTTTTCTTACGCCTGTCCCCGCTAGATCCGCCGCTCCTTCTGTTTCTCCTTTCCGGCTCCATTCTTTCTTCTCTCCGCCCCCATCCCCCCAACCTCGAGCCTCCACAGGCCGTCCTCGGGCGTCATCTGGTGATGGCTCGCAGGGGATGATCGGCATGGCACTCTCCTCGTTGTTTTCTTGTACCTGAATTTTAATCGGTACTTCTTGCGTAATCTTTTCTTTGCCCAATCGTCTCCAAACCACGCCTTTCCTTTCCTCTTCACTTAATATTATCACTTCTTCATTATCGCTCCCCAAACAATCGATTAACGATTACCATGTCGTCGTTTCTACACCCAATAGGCCTACGTTCCGATATGCTCATTCCTCCGATGCTGCTAGATGGGTAGCGGTAGAAATTGAGAACATTGGTGGAGAAGAAACAGAGCAGAGAGCGTTTGATAATCTGGAAAATGAGGAAGTGAATTGATATTTAAAACAGTTGTGTAGTACTATGCAACAATTTCAGGGTGTAAAATATCTTTCTCCTTAGCCGGGATTGTAATGCACTTGTAGCGAAGGACTTCGTTTGAAGTTACTGTCGCGGCATCTCCCGCAGTCTCTTGCAGTTGTGCTGGTCCAAATGTATTAGAAACTGAAGGAAGTAAAAACATTAAAAAATAATGCAAAAATTGCAATCGTTCTCTATGATACCTAAAAACTAACTACACAAACATTAACTTCTCTACATGGCAATTTCAACTGGATTCACGCTTGTATTTTCTTTATTATATCCCTTTTTACATTTTCAATTCTACTCTCTTGATATTTGAATCAATTGGTAGAAGTGTTAAGAAAGATTTATCGAAAAATGTTAAACGTTTAATCACTAGTGATGTGATCTTCAAAGGTGCACGGTTGTAATCATAATTCAATGAAAATGTTTTTGTCGAGTGAGAGGCGGCAGGGTAGTATGCATGAGTGATCGTTTCAATCGTATTTCCTCATTGACTTGATAAATTACGTATTACACTACCTCGTGGTGTCTTGCGGGGCATTTTGTGCCCATAGATGCATTTATTACCACTTTAGTCACTTGTTAAATATTTGACAAAGTGAAGGACTCAAACAACGGAATGGCTCTGGTATTTCGCGTCACAATCAGCAACGTACCAGTCCCTGGAATTCTCTTAATTCCTTAAAAGAGAAGACGCGACGTAAACAGATCACAGTTGGGGAAGCTACGAATGTTATTTAGAGAAAGCGGGTTCACAAACATGGCGACCTGTTTAAGTGGAAAAGTAAGAACGACGAAGGAATAGCATCTCTTTAAAAAAAAATTCCTCCTCCGTTTCGCAACTATTGTTGCAATTTTTTTCCTTGGAGTTAAATTCAGATCCCTTTATTTATGCGAGTATTCCCGTGTACACGTATATATACTCGGTTCAAAGTGATGAGATGAAGTGGGGAAGAGAATGAGTGGGGTGGTTTAAGGTTGGAGAGGAGGACATACTCGGGACGAAAACGTGCTAATCACCGTGGGGCACCGCGAGGAGCAAAAAGGAATGGCCTCTCTCTCTCTCTCCCTCCCTTCGCCCCTCCCTTTCTCTCTCGCATCAACTTTCTTTTCCTCCCACCTCACGAGGGGTGGATTGGGGGAACGATGCTGTAGCAGAATGAAGAAAGAGAGAGGAGTTCACGTCGCTAGTGAAAGTGACTGCCTTTTATACGTGTGTGTGTGTATATATATATATATATATATATATATACATATATATTCATATACATACACACACGTATGTGTATAATTGGAGGGAGTTTCCCTGGAAGAGTGTAGTCGAGCTGGAGGAGGGAGAGGGGGAGGGTTACTCGAGAAAGAAAGATGGAGGGATGGGTGGGAGTTGAGGGGGCGGGGGCGGGATTGGGTGAAGGATGCCGTGGGAGGTTAGCTGGAAGGTCTCGAGCGCGCTGCTCGGGGTAGTGTGTGGAAAAGAAGCGGAATGAGGAAGGGAGTTGGGTGGAGATGGGAAACGAGGGAAAAGGTGGCGTTGTGGGAGGGGGGCGTGTGTGTGTGTGGAGGGGGTCGAGAACACCGCTCCCGATCCAGAAGAGGTCCTCCGGTATGTGTTGCGGTGAACAAGATTGTTCCCTCCCTCCACTCCCCACCCCCTCCTCCCTCGCAGACCTTCATACTTGCCCCTCGGCTCCTCTTTCCTTGCTGCCATCCTCGGAAGTGTCCTCGACCGACACCTGCGGGAGGGGCGCTCCAGCGAGTTGAGACGCCCTGAGGATCTTACGAGAGCACCCATGAAGATTTCGTGTCGACGGGCGAGGGGGGGTGCTGGTGGCCCGGGGTGAGGAGAGAGAGGTGGAGAGAGCAAATAAGAGAGATCACGCCTCCAGCACACCAACAGCCCTGCCCCTCCGATCGCTCTCGCGCCTCCTCCCTCTTACTTTCCGCGCCAATTTTCCCATTCTCCTCCTTTTCCTCCCCCTCCGGCCGAACCCCTTCCCCGCGTCGCCGCCACATTTCTCGAAATAACAAAACAGCCGCATTGTGCAAGAGATGAGATGAGTTGATGATGATGGATATGAGCTTTCTTCGCCCCGAGGGGAGGTGGGGAAAGTTGCGGGACATTGTTGTGCAAAGTGAGTGCCGTGGCAAATATAGACAGGTTCATACGTGCCGGGCGTGACTTTTAGAGTTTTTGGAGAAGTTAGATGTATAAAATGTTTTTCTGGAATTCTTTAATTCCTCGTTTCATGGTTTAATTTTTCAGCAGTCGTGTAGTGAATGTGCTCCAGGGTTTACAAGACGGTTCGTACATATCGCAGTTTTTAATTCCGTAGTCAGATCTTTGCTTCGTGGATAAAGAGACGCAGGTTGGATTTTTTGAGGAGTTTATTTACATCTCCTCGGGTGTGGAATGCTGTGTGGAAATTACTTAAGGTGGGATTTTGATATTTTTTAATATTATTAATAATAAATATTGGTAATTGCCGCCACTTTGAACAGTGGAAATTATGAGTTTGCGAGGCGAAGGACGACAGAAAAAAATCGACAAGGCTCACTCTCAATAAAGAAAAAACCCGAAGATTAGATGGGAAATTGAAAAGAGAATAAACTATATTTAACGAAATAGTTGAATTCTTTCTTAATTGGAGTACAAATGGTTAAAATTGCGTTTTATAGTTAAAGAGGCGCTAGAGATTCATGCAGACTCTTTCAAAGCACACTAGACGTAGAGGCATGTCAGCAAACCGTTTTAAACACTGCCAGCAAGTTTCACAGCCCGATTTTGAACACGACTCTCCGTCATTCCTTGACTTAACAGGGATCCGGGTTTGAATCCCGGTCAAGGCGAATGATTTTTACACTCTGAAATTGTTGCATTGTAGTCTTAATCCCAGCTAATCCTAGCCTCGCTGCAGCCTCTCCGATAGATTATATATATATATTCTCAATGCGCCGTTGGTACAAGTACGTACATACACACTGCACACACTCAAACACGCTAGGGAAACTTTCACCATTACTATCGCCTGGAGGTTTCCCGTTCAGAATCCCAGCAGGAAAGGAAAAAGTTAGTTTTTTCTCAAAACATCCTTCCTTCTCTCTCTTTACGCCAGGAATACTCACTGGCCTTTTTTCTCTCCTTCCTCCCTGTTACTCACGCCCCGCCCCATGAAGCCTCCGACTCCTCTCCCTTCTCTCGCGGCTAAGAAGGACATAATCCCGGGTTGCGGTCGGGTTCAGAGGACTCGAAGCCGTGCACAGCCTCTCACATCTTCCCATCCTGCTCCTTCCTCCCATCCGCAACTGTATAAGCCTTAAGCCCTGTTTGTCGTTTTGCATTAGGATATGTTTGCTCTCGTGTATTGAAATTCGTCGGGCCATTACCGGATAGGATCGTGGAAATTTATAAAGTTCGAGATCCTTATGGTATTCCTGGTGGAATTTTAAACGGGTTGCATTTTTACTCTTACGAAGCACGTCATATCGCAGTCAATGAATTTTAAAATAACGGTCGGAACCTTAAATGAAATAATGAGGTCATTCAGAGAAACAAGAGGTATCTGACCTGGATCTATGTAGTTGGAAACGTAATCAGAACAATTGAAAATCTTTAGGGTGATAATGCTCTGATTGAATTCACGCACCGATCTGAAGTCGTGTAATTATATTCATTCTATACATATACTGGAGATAGATTTATACTTTTATCGCAATGCATAGTTATCCACATTGCCTCAAATAGTTAATGCCCGAAGTTACAGCATATTGTCCTTATTTTGCAGACAAAAAAATATGGAAAACCTTGAAATATGATAAAATTCATTGAACTATCAGGAAGACTGTTCTATTTTGTCCCTAAAATTTTAAAAAAGAAGTACATCCTGGATTTGCCTTCAAAATGCCCGCTGATGGACAAGTTTCAATATCATTTGATAACAAAATTTACAGAGTAACTTAATTGTAGTGGTGTTTATGTTGTTGTAGTTTCACAGATTTGGATAATCTAATTTACATTTAAGATAATGGGCCTAAATTTAAAATTGTCCTGGAAAAAGTGAAATTTTGTTCTTACGCCTAAATGTTTTTTCAATAATTCATGTTATAACATGATACCTTTACGTCTTCCATTGACAGTTCCGTGTATTTTTGGAATTTCTCTTCGCTTATTTTATCCTTTGTAAGCCCTTTCATACACCCCCTCTTTTCCAAAAGTGGTTCATTTAATTTTCTTTTTGCTGCATTCAATACTCATCTTTTATAAATATGTTATACTGAACTTTTGCGATCCGGTTAAAATTTCTTGAAATCGAAAAGGCTGTGGAGATTAAATACATGTCTGCTGAACTAGGAACTCTATGCGAGGGCTATAGCAGATATTCCTTGTATGTAGAACGTGATTTGTGCGCTGTATTGTTGGTACATAAATTCATGGCCAAATAGATGGAGAGGGAGAATATTCGTGTATTAGCTTCCGTCGTGCATTCGAGAAGGAA
Source organism: Hetaerina titia (assembly GCA_037158775.1). Classification (NCBI taxonomy): domain Eukaryota; kingdom Metazoa; phylum Arthropoda; class Insecta; order Odonata; family Calopterygidae; genus Hetaerina; species Hetaerina titia. Next base: position 19,440,625 of record CM073778.1, on the reverse strand, counting down.
TTCAACAGAATACATTGCGCGAAATAAATGAGTAGACTGGAGGGATCGGCAACTCTTTCGAAACTTGTGCATGTGTCAGTGTGTAAGTATACATATATGCATGTGTGTGTGTGTACATATATAAATGCATTAACACACACATAAATAAATATAAGTAATAAGAGAGTCACATGGGAAGGGCTGGAGGTAGGAAAGAAAGTTGGTGGGGAACTAAATAAGTCAGTAAGGGTTGAAGATGATGAAGCCATTCAGCCAAAACATGAGTGAGTGCTCAATTGACCCAGTATAATAGGCATGAAAGGAGATAAAACCAAAGAAAACGATGGTAACAGGGATCTCAAGTATAGGAGATACAAGTTAAACATAACAAATATTAATGCTGGGAGGTAATAAACTAGAGAAGAATGATAACAGTTCAAGTATCTTCGAATAGAATAGGGGGCAATTGTCTGCAGAATGCTTACTTTATCAAAAATTCCGCCAATGAATGTATTGGTTCGATCATCTACTCAAGAGTTAACCCTCCCTCCTGGATGAAACATGTGCGGGGAATATGTGGGCGAGATAGCGAAAAATTAGGATTTATTAGAAGAACTTTGGGGAAATGAAATATATCTAATCATGTAATCCTCATGTAGTCGTATTGATGGCGGAATTAGATCGTGTGCAGCGTTGGGAAACTAGGTTTGTTAAACTTTTTTATTATTTACTCAGTATGGTTTCTACATAGACTCTTTGGGTAGTTAAATTGTAAATCACATATGTAGCTCAGCTAGAATTACAGGTTCTTATACATCTACACACTACCCCGCAAGCCGTCGCAAGGATGTATGGCAGGGTGAGCTAGGTCACCAGTCATTTTGCATCTATTGCAGTTCATCCATAAACACATTACATCCCGTGATGCACCGAAAGGGCAAGTAGAAATGGGCGATTGAACACATCATTATTGCCATATTCATGAGACATCATAATCGTTTTACTGCTCTTGACTACTCCACTGACTACTAAGAAGATGAAGAGGAAAACCCGTTGAAGACGGTGAGCTCGCATTCATCGTTGTCACCATTTATCAGGTAGAATTCTTCTCATGCAGAACGCGCAATATTCTAATGCATTAGATGTGGAAATCTATTAATACTACACCTCTCCAACCGGCCCTAGAGCACGTGGCTTGTCGGGGTTCGTTTTTCGATGTAATTGTTGGGCTATGCTGGTTGCAAAACCACAGGATTGATATCTTCAGGTTAAATCTCTTGAATAAATTGGGCTCGAGTCTCTTCAGTATTGTATGTGAAAGTGTATCATTAGACTCATTGGACTAAGGTAAGAGGAATTGTGAAAATAAAATTACATGGATGAAATGAATAACCGATAAATTTAAGTTGCCATTTGTCCCGTGAACGATATGGGAAAGTATTTGATAGAGAAAGTATTTTCAAAATTTTTGATAGCCTAGTTTATTGTATTTATTTCATCTAACTTTTATTTTACTGTCCTTCTTTAACTAGTTTCTCGGCTCACATGCGTCGAGTTTTACACGCACTCGTATTTCACGTTTCGTTACCGTGGTACATGTACCTGCTGTTAACATTATTTCCATTACTTAAAATATTGTGCATTTTATTGGCAACTAACGATTAAGAAATGCTTAACTTCTGATGTAGAATGCTTAGTGTTTAATCCCGAGCCTATTAATGCCTAGTGTTTAATTACCTCTGCCATACACCGTAGCGGAGTACGTTGGGTAGCGTTGGCTTGCTGGGTGCCATGTAGATGATGTAGTTAGGGAAAGTACTAGGGACAATAAAGGAAGAGTTGCGTTACGCAAAGAAAAAAATAGGAGTACTTCCTAAAATTCATGCTTAGCATTAATTAATTTGTCTTTAAGTTGCCTTCCTTTGTACTTTTTTATCAAGTATTATTGTTTCATTGATTCATGTCTCCCTGCCCACTTTCCAATTCAATGTTAAAAAGAAAACATTTTTTAAGTTGATGATGCTGAAATTTTTATTTAATATAGTGAACCGCTTTTGTCCATTGAGAAATGTTATTTTTTAAGTAGTGGCACTGCGAGTCATCGATGATGATTTTATCTCCTTTCACCAGTAAAGAACCGGTACGGTAATGTGTGGGCAGGTAAATTTGACGAAGGGTTTTTCTTCGTTCCATTTCTCGTTCGCCGGGTTAACGGGTTCATGCCGGTACTATGCGACGCGACGCCAGATGATCACATATTAAAATTACTCTCGAGGGGAATTCCAAGCATGAGCGCGCGTAATTCCATGCACTCTCCGCCTGTCTTTAAACTCCAGCCGTGATCTCTCGCTGTGTCCCGACGCCAAGGAGCCAGCCGTTCACTTCATCTCCGAAATGAGAAAGAAGGGGGCTCCGGTATCTTCATTCACTCCTCGGCCTTCTCTCCTTCGTTCGCCCCATCCTCCCATTCGTCCCTCATTTCTTTCATAAAAGGCACGCCTCTTCATCATCGGGCCCTTTTTTAAAAACCTCTTCTCGCTCGCCTTATCGGATAAATCTTCGCCCCTGAGTAAACCCCGTTGGTCGAGCGCCTCGCCCTACCCCCTACCCCCTCCACCCCCCGCATACAACCCCACGCCTATAAATTCGGGATGAGGCAATAAAAAAGGGTTCGGTGAATGCATAGTCCGCCCCTCCCTCCCTCGCCAACCCTTTCTCCTTCTTCGTTTATGTCTACAGGCGGTCACCTCGTCCTTCAGCTTTCCCAAAGCCAAACTCCCCCAGCCCCCCCTCTTCCACGCATAATGCTCAAACCGTGAAGGTGTGCGGTGTATTTTCGAGGTCTTCATAGTCCGGAGGGATTACGAAGAACTCAGAAATGTGTGCGGTGGCTGTTGAGCGAATTTAGCTGTTGAACTACCGCTCCTAGGGATAATGATGTGTTGTTGTTATGTTACCTTCCACGTTATAATGCTAATCGATTCTGTGGTTAGGTAGTCCTTCCTGGGAATCTTAGTTTTCGCCTTCATCGTGGTGTCCAATTGACCCATTATTTCGAAAATATCATTTATCTTCTCGGAATAGGCCAGTGAAAAATATTGCTTGGGAAATAAGATTCTAATACGGAAATGTTTCGAGTAGCGGTTGGTAAATCGGGACAGGGTTTGACCGGAGTGTTAAGGCACTATGACTATATTGTATTGAGGACAGCAGGTCCACCATCACCACGACTTGTCAACTTATACGCAGGGACATGGTAAAGGAGTACAAGGTAGAGGTGGGGCCAATGAATATAAATTAAATTTGCGGGGACCCATAAACATAAATTAAATGATCTATCTTTACTAAGCCAATCAGCAAAAGGATTACTGCAGGAGCTGAAAACATTACTGAATTAGTGTGATAGGTTTGGGATGATTGAGGTTCAAGTGAAACAAAAGTAATTTTGGGGAAATAGGGAAGTCAAACTGATTATTAAAATAGGTCATACACTAGATGGGGTGGAGCAGTTTTTAGAGCTTATTAAAGAAATGTTTTGGAGGAATATAAACAAATTAGGAGATGCATAAGAAGAAGAAATGATTTAGGTAAGATTCTTTCGAAAGAGCGGAAAGATGATGACAGAGGACGTTGAGCAAGGATATAAAGAAGAGCTAATCAGAGACTGATACGGGGCGTAAATTTATATGACACGGAAACTTGGTCAGTGAGGCAATAGGATAGGTGTAGATTGGAGAATTTCGAGATGTGCGCGGGTAGAGGAATGAAAAACTTAAAATGGATGGGAGATACATGTGAAACAAGCGAAGTATTAGACACGTTCGGAATTGAGATGGGATTGCTGGAAGAAATTCAAAGGAGACAGGGAAAGTTGATGCAGTGTGTGTAGGGGAGAGTGTTAGACAAGCGAGGTAGAGGATCGAGAATAGGCTAATTGGATGGAGGGAAAGGTGGCAGAGTAACTTAGATTTATTATGGTGTGTGTCGTCACGTTGTGCCGTGTAAAGTGAGGCTTAGAACTATATCGCTGATTAGTCTGTGCATAATCCTAAAGCCTGCGCAACCGTTGAACTAGTAATGAGAATGTTTATCGGTTGCAAAACTGTTGCACAATTGTACAATATCCTGAATGGCGACGTGCCTCAGCCAGCTACAATAAAGTTGTAAAAGTTGGTAAAAACGGCCTAGGTTATAAGGTATAAGGTGTTACGAAGGGTAATTTAGGAGCATGAATACAGGGTATTTGGAAAGTAGAAAACTAAGCGGGTGGATAATTTTAAATTAATGTGTCCTCATTGACATTATTGATAAAATTTGTGACTATCTTTTTTGCGTCATGAATAGACTGCCGGCCCCAAACGGAGAGCTCGGATTCTAGTCCGAATGACGCCTCGGGACACCTCCAGCTTCACCCATCCTTCACCCACCCTCCACTCAACTAAACTCTGTGAGAGAATTCGGCTGCCATAAATCCTCGGAAAACTTCAGATGGCACAATATAAGTAAATGGCCGCCGTGCACTTATTTATTCAGGGAGGTAAAAGGAATAATTACCTATTTCTAGAATTTCTAATCACTTGCAATAATTACCATTTTAGTTACTCGTATTGCGGTTTATATTTTATAAAATAAAGCACTTTAGCGGATTGAATATTTATACCTACAAATTGCTGTTATTTGTTATTGAAACGTAAATATGTTTTTCATACAGAATTGATAAAGGGTTTAGGAAAACGTGGAAGGAAACGTTTTTATGGTCTAATTCGTGGCATATTTGAGGGAAGAGGTCTGCCAGAAGACTGAAATCAATAATCATTCCCATCTTATAAGGGAAAGGCACCAGTGTATGAGGAAGTAATGAGACGAGGCAAACGTGGTGTTTAGATCATAGAAACTAGAGACATATGTTATGTTAATTGGAATGCGTTAAGAGTGAAGAATTATAATTGCATTAGAAAGTAAATTATAGTGCTTTGTAGCAAATAAATATGTCAACGATAAATATTCCTTCTATTGTTTGTTTGCCTAAATTATTTAACTCGAATTTTGAGAATTCGACAAATTATTCTTCTGGATTGGCCATTTTATTTCATTTTGATGTCAAACAAAGCAGTATACATGAGAAAATACTCTTTACATCATTGCTTATGTGTTCTCTTTTTCTTTTCAGGTGAGTCTTGAACCATCTGACCATTCGAATACTTTAGTGTTCCGGTAGAAGTAAGTGGTTAAAATTTCAACTATTTATAATTGTAACAATCTAGTGCTTGTTGACAGGATGTACCACTCTATATTAATATCCATATGTCTAATGAGAAATCTAGTAACATGAATTGATTTTTACAGTTGACTATGTTTGCGTTGTAGTACGGTTAATAGAAAGTGGACATCATTTATCCCTTTTCTAGTGAAAGTAATCTATTTTCATCGGAGGCTTTTTTACCTTGATTGGAGTGAAGTTTTTTATTTCTCCAAATGTGATCCCGTGAAGTAGTGGCTAAACGCCCTTGCTTGTTTTCCATGCCATTATTGGTTATAAGGGGTTGAAGTCGCGACATAGGAGATTTAACGTCGACGTATTTCAAGTGACTGAAATGCTCTCTGGTTATTGGAAAATGGAAATGAATTTAGGAAATGCTAATTTCTGTTGAGAAAATATTTGTCTGCAGCATTTGTTCTCTCGAAAGAGACAAGAATGAGCTAATGGGAAGTAAAAGAACCGTTTGTTTTACCAGGAAATGCCTAAAGCTTCTTTATGCAAAGAAAACGGCTAACTTAAGTTTATGGAATGACATTCTTGACAACTTACTAATGCAGAACTCATTTTAGTGAACAGTTTACTAATCCCGACCATGACGTATACTTACTCAGCCATAATGTAGGTTCTTATTGCCATCGAGTTAATATAAAAAGACGTTTATTTTTATATTATTTTGCTTTATTTTTCTGTACAAGAATTAATTATAGAAGTAGCTTTGAAATGACCTTTGAGCAAGAATTTCGATGACACTCCTATCTGGCAATCATGATACCATAGACCATTAGCCATGTAATACTGAGGAACGCAGATTTAAAAGAACTCAATCGGTATCAGCTTTCTAATGATTACCTAATAGCAGAAGTAACACATTTTGATCAGTCAAGATTGTTTACTTGTTTGCCATTCGATGTTTTTGTTCACCTATTGTTTATGTGTAAGTATTGAAATTTTGCTGTTACATCGATGACTTACTGAATGTCTCACTTAAAAGTACGAAATCGACCTGGACGAGTTCTGTAAATGAACCTCGTGGGGATGGTTTTTCTCCCCGGCGAAGTTTGTCGAATTCATTCGACTACCTTACCCATCATAAAAATGCAATCTAGATTAATCCCTGAACACAAGCTAAACTTTTAAGAACGTTTCGATTTGATACTAACGAAATACTAATTAAAATAGTTCGCTACCCCTTTTTCGTAACACTGGCTCTACCTGGCGCCATATACAGAATCTTCCGGACTTTTCCTAGATAATTTTACATGTATGCTTCACGATTACATTTATGTGTCAAAATAACGTGCAGTTTTCTCACCGATTTACAATTTTGAAATTTTCCAAGTCATTTCCAAGGTTGGAGGACGGCTAGATCTGTTGACACCAAATGTCAATAGTACCATTGGGATAAAAGTGGACAGTGCTACAGCTTATTTCTGTAACTATCTTCTTTTGTAAGATGATCTACAAAATCTCGAGAAAATAATTACTCTCTCCTGACATTTCCTGTGAAACTTTTATTACTTCCTCTCTTTTTCCTCTTTCTGTCATACCCTTCCCATGTCCCCCGATGGCATCCTTGCCTTACTGCTCTGACATACACCTTTGGGGTGACTTGGAGGGTAAATTTGCAGGCGTAAGCTTTACGAGGGGACCCGGTAATTCTCGGGTACCCCTAGATAACCTGGAAGGGAAAATATTGGACGCATCCTTGGTGATATACTCCCGTGGCCCGTCGTGTATGGCGGCCAGTGGTCGGCGGGCTCCAGCCCTAGTTCTCGGCCTCCCGAGAGAAACATGCCCCCGCACCCCAAGTTTCAAAAGTCGCGCACTCGACGCCCAGCCGGCGTATCGTCCGCCAACCTCCCCACCGTCCGTCTCGCTGCGGAGTTAATTTCCCGCGATAACACCATCTCAAGCGATCGAGCTTCCGAAAAACTCTGCGATATCCCTTTCCGTCCGCACTTTTAAACGTCCACCCTACTCAAAAGAAAAAAAAACCTCGCCCAGGAAACCCTCCAATTTCAGAGCCGCGGTCTCGGCCGTACTCTCCGGCCACCGACAGGCCCTCCTCTCCGAACTACCCCCCCAACCGCCCGTGCACCGTGTCGCTCGCGGCCGACTCGCCACTCCACCCCGCCCAACGAAGCGGCTTCGTACGGCTTCAAGCACCGCTTGATGAAGATGGAGGAGTGCTCGAGCGGTTTATTAGGGGGAGGGGGTTTCGCCACCGCCCTTCCCGGCGCCGCCTCCTCCCGCTCGAGTCCTCGAGATCCCGGCGAACAGGGACCCGCCGACGACCGCAGGGCTGCGCCGCCGGGCTGCATCGCCACCGCCGCCTTACTTTCCTTCCCCGAGTCCTCTCGTGTTTTGCTCCTTTTCCTCATGCATTTTCGGCCCTCGAAAGTGGTGGTGACTTTCCTCGGCTATCCATCCCTCGCTCCCCTTTTCATCTCCACTTTTGCATCGTCCTCCCCTTTGCCCGCGAGTCCACGCGCGCCTGGCTCCACGGCGAGACCGAGAACGGCTCCGGGGACATCCCCAAGGGTTATCGTGCCCTCTTCCTCGTACTCAAGTGCCTGGTGACATTAATTTTGGGATTTTTCACGTGTACTATTGTACCACTGTGGCTTCCATAACAGTAAAAAGGAATCCGTAAATACCTTGATGCAGGATCATGATGAGGAGCATGGTGATGCATGAACATCGGAGGGTAACCTCTCACGACACCCATAGCTGCAGTCAATTCGTGTGGTTTTTCGGGTTCCAGTTCTTCCTGGAAAATCACGTGCAGTACAGGGAAAGTAACTGCCCCCCCAACCCTGATGTATGAATTTCGCACACCGTTGAGCACTACCCTCAGCTACATTGCCCTTTACAAGTGGTCTTTCTTGGACTTCAGTGCAATGCTGCTAATAGGGGAAATGTATAATAAAAATAACTAATGTCTAATGTCAACATTTAATAAAATAATATGTAGCCTAATGCCTCCATAAATTTTATCTTTAAATGTTCATTAAATGGCATTAGTGTTGACTCCACCAATCGCTGTCTTATAAAAGTAATCAAAATAAGATCAATTTATAAAGGTATTTTGCTCCTTCCACCAAATACTTATTACTAGATAAGTAAAGGTTTTTGCAAGTAATTTATGCTCTGTCATTGCTTGCCGAATAAAGATCTATTTTTACGATGTATCGTGTATGAGAACTGAAACGAGTAGAGAATTATTAATGGGAACTGAAATCTGAAGGATAAGGACACTTTCTCTAAAAAGATTTTGTGAAACTCAGGACAAGTGGGTCGCGGTAGTCCAGGGGGTAGAGCGTTTGACTACTGACCGGAGGGTCCCGGCCAAGTCACTCTGGGCACCACCCAAGCAATGTGATTTTTCGTACCAGATCTTCCTGGAAAACCATAACCGGCACAGGGAAAGGCCCCCCTACCGTGATGTGTGAATATTCACACGCCGTCGGACTTAGTACTGGGCAAACTGTACCATCACCTACTAAGCCGACCTTCGGATTGATTACTGTGTTTATGGTTTACAGGGTTCGTCCGGAAAATTACTGTACTGAGCTCAGGAAAAAAAATTATTACACTTTTACATATCTTAAGCTAATATTCCTCAAAATAGGACCCTTGTGAGTCGATACACTTGTTCCAGCGGCGTTCCCATTCCTGGAACGCTCCCGCGAAGGCATCATCGGGAACCTCTCGAAGACACGTCGTCACGACCTCTTTGACGGCATCCAAAGTCCCGTATCGCGTTCCTCGTCACGCGTTCCGCGTCTCGTCACCCGAAACAACGTTCTCTAAAAAATGTGGATCATTTTTGCAGTGATCCGTAAGTTGTGTCGCGATTTCCAAACGATTGAGTCTTTGATCATCACTGAGCACTTTCGGCACCAACTTTCCACAAATTTTTCGCATCTGTAATTGGTCCCTAATAATCTCGTGCATTATTGTTTTTGGCACATTACACTGCTCTGCTATCATCCGAACACTAAGACGACGATCAGAGTTCAGTACATCGCGAACTTTTCGCACATTTTCGTCGGTGAGTGTCGTTGATGGGCGTCCAGGCCGTGGTTCGTCGTCGACCTCTTCTCTGCCCTCCACGAACATCTTGTGCCACCGAAAGATCATGTTTCTGGACATGGCTGACTCCCCGTAAGCCTGGTTAATCATACCGACAGTTTCGGTAGACGATTTCCCAAGTTTTACCGCAAATTTGATGGAATAACGCTGCTCCAAAAACTTCGGCATCGCGTTCCGTGACGTGGGTCGAGCGTGGAAGTTCGCGTTAACAGAGCTCCTCACTACACCCCAGCTCAGAGCCGACTGCCTTTTTCAGCGTCGCTTGCCAACATACCCCCCTCCAATCGCAATATATATATTGCGGGTCGCGGTGGTCCAGTGGGTAGAGCGTTGGACTACTGACCGGAGGGTTCCGGGTTCGATTCTCGGGCGAGGCACTTTCGGCACCTGCAGCTCCACACAAGCTAGTTGATTTTTCGGGTACCAGATCTTCCTGGGAAACCATAACCGGCACAGGGAAAGGAACTGGCCCCCCTACCCTGATGTGTGAATATTCACACGCCGTCGGGCTTGGTACACGGGTGAGCTCTACCATCACCTACTAAACCGACCTTCGGGTTGATTACTGTGTTTATGGTTTTATATATATATATATATATTACATATTATTTTAAATCATGGGCAAAATCGTAAAAAAATGTACCCATCTTCTCTGACCAACCTTATTTTTTTCTGAACCGCCGAGGAATTCATAATTAGAAGCATATTGGACGCTAAATTCTTGGTTTCACGAGTGTGAGCATGAGTATCTATTAAACCCAGGAACTTTTCTTTACGATGGCCATCTGTGAATACCTTAGTGGTGTCTCCGTATTCTCAATTGCGGAATCAGAATTCTGTGAAAATCTACCTGATCTGTATCCGATATGAGGCGAATAGGGATTGAGTGTCTCGTGGTCCGGAAGTAGAAATACACAACTTAAGAACATACTTAGGTGTGACATCTGCCGGATGTCGCACCTAAGTATTGACCTTGTTATTTGTATTTAGTGGCACTACTTGGCGTTCATTTTCCCCGATCAGTGATTTGTGGCTAATCGGCGCGATGCTCGCTTAGTAGCAGTGAGGAACTCTTACAGGATAGTAATTATTGCAATAAAACGTCTTTATTGGGGCGAGATTAAGAATAGGTAATCCATTCTCCACCCTACCTCCTAAACATGGATTACATATGGGTAGGAAGGGGTAAATGAGCCACCGTTGCAGTTTCCACGCGAATTGGGGTTGAAAATCATTTAGTTCGTGTGGAAACGACTTAAGTTTGTTCATTTACTTCTGTCATGAAGGATTTTCGTAAAGTTTTTCCCGAGGCAGTGTCAAATGTTGAGTAGCTAACTTTGAATGCCCAAGTCGATCATCAATTTGTTTTTAAAGCAAGATCTGGTGCTTTCTCGGCCAATTGCGCGTAGTCATTCCTATTAAGAGGGCCTCCAAAAGAAATGTTTCTAAAACCGAAGAACCGAGGGGAATTTCTGTCAAAAAAAATATTTAAACAGTGTTATTCTCGGTTCGTAGAACAGTCTTGGTTCGTAGAACCTATTCTTGTTCTTTCTTCTTGTGTGGTACCTTATAAAGTAGCCTGCTCATCACGAACGGGAATTGGACGAATCATGGCTTTTCCAGATGTCAGTGGTGAAATTCCTCACTTTTATATATAGTTTACGAAGGAAAAAACTCCTTTCTATGTAAGGTAAAGTCTGTGTTATTCGACGCGAAATGTTAATAATAAATCACGTACGCTTCACTCGTATATTCACTTAATTTCTATCGCCTTTACGTCGAAATACGCGTTGTATATTAAAATAAATAAGTGAACATTCTTCATTCCAGAAAAAGCTGTTTCACCATGTCACGCCACACATGGTTGGATACATTCGGAAAATGTAGAAGAATTGGCCGTCAGGGCATTCCGGAGGACGTTAACTTTTTCTCAGGAGAATCCGCCTGAGATTCAACTGGCGTATTGAGGCGAAATGCTAATTAACCATTTAAGTTATAGTGTAAATTCCCTTGAACTTGTTGAAAGTAGTTCTGTTGAAACGGAGCAGAAGTGTTCATTTGTGGTGCAATAGAAACTTTGTTCCTCTAGGTTTTGGCAGAAATTAGAGAAAAATCAACCGTGCGTCATTCCACAGACCTCGGCGGCGATGCAGTGCACTGACCTTGCATTAGCGATGTTAGGTGGGTGGAAATGTGCTGGTTAACTTTCCAGAGAACTGAAGCCGACCTTAACATAAAAAACCCTTAAGGCTCTTATCCATAATCTCGCCCCGGCCCTCTCGCTTCACCCCCTCCAAACCCAGCCTTGTTCGGCCAACACGCGGCCCCGTTGCAGTGCGCCGTGGCGTTTGTGGAACACACTCCGGATGCGGGATTGCTCTCCTCCAGCTCGCCTTAGAGTGGGCAGTTTCAATTTCCCCTGGGCACACGCGCTCCTATGCTTTAATGTCCTCGTGGCGAGATCTTCCTCCCCCATCGCCCCACCCTCCGCCACCTCGATTACTATGCTACATATATCCGTATTGTGTGTGTGTATATACATATATATATATATATATATATATATATATATATATATATATATATACAATAAATATATATTTATTTAAGTGCACCCTTCGATTCGATTTCACATTAATTACTCCCGTCGTTAACTTATTGTATTTTTATATTTAAATCACCTTGCAAAAAACTTAAAGTATGTATAAAATGATTATCTAGTTATTTACATCTTTTTCTATTCAGTGACTGAGTCCACGAAGGTTGTTAAGGCATACTCATATATCAGTAGCCTATGGGTTAACTGTTTTCTGAATTGGTGAAATTCTGTCTTTAGTAGTTGTTGCGGTGAAATTTTAATTTGTTCTATCCATGATGGCATTGTGTGATTGCTTTCCATACTATCCTTTCCTCTTGTTTCCTCGTCCATTTCTCCTTTGGTGGGTTAAATAGCTCCCTAATTCCTAATCCTGGCTAGAGAATCGCGGCAGTTCGTGGCATAACCCCCCCACAGATTTCAGTGTAATTTAAGCTTCCTCGATAGCTCAAGCGGTTAAGAGCATCGGCGCCCCCAAATCGAAAGATCCGTGGTTCAAGTCCCGCCAAATGGTGTTAGAAGATCAATTTATATAGGATAGAGCAGCACTGTAGAGCAACACCCTTTATAAATGATATCGGATGTAGTTTTCACTTTTAAACTCATATCAAACTCTCACAAGAAGTCAAATTATTGCAGTAAATCGTAAAAACAAAATACAATCTTCGTCCTCTTACATTTGGCCCATTGCGCTGTAGGAAAGAAACGCAAAAGTATCCTTGAGAGTGACTGTTTTGCGTATTGAGTTTAAGATGAGGCTGAATGAGCTCTCTTTTTTAGCGAGTTATCGAAAACAATTATATAAGTAAGAAATTTCCGGTGCTATAAAAATTACTTTGCTTCTGCTACAAAGGAATTGGTTACCTGAAATGAATCCACGATTGCAATAAATAGATACACAAAACTTGAGTCATTCTATGGGAGTTATCTCCTGGGTCATTGCTTAACTCTATGTCCAACTACTCAAAAATTGTTATTGACCTCTACTTCTATTGACCGTATTTTATTCCTTTGACTGCTGCTATCATAGGGATGCACGGGTGACAAGATTGATGTTTTGCTTGGAGGAACATTGCTTGTTAGAAATGAAAATATTCTCAAATTTTTTGTGCAATGAAATTTATTTGTGAATTCATATTGAGAATCGCTTCAAAGTTTTTTGCTAAATGGTGCCCCGTTACTAAATCAAGCAGAAACCGTTTCCTTTGATTAAAGATTTTTATGGAAAAATCTGCGCTTGTCGTTTTTTCGCTTTTTCGTTTATTATTGGAGGTTATCGAGGTTCAAAAATATAGCCAGATAGGTTATTCGTTTCACCGTCTCCATATTCCTGTAATATTTCAAAAGGAATACGGCTACATTGGCAAATGCGGCGACGACACTTTTTTTGCCACACAACTGGCACAGTTCAGTAGTTTAACTTGGGTTCATTGTGGTCCTTCACAGTTCCGGGTTGAAGGAGTATGTACATTTATAGTTACACAATACTTTGTTCGTTTTCTTTTCTTTTCGATAGCGCATGACCGTTTTCAATTCCATTCAGGATTTCGTGCCGCAATGACTCAATTGGCTTGCAAGGCAGAAAGATGATAAGCTTGACCGAGATGCCTATAATTGCGGAATGACTCGGAACGTTGCTATTATCCCTGCGTTCTCTCCCTCGTTTTATTCCGTCATTAATGGCTCCGTTTTCTAGGAGCCTAGCTTGTTAAAAAAAAGAGGGTCCCAAACATCGCCCGGAGGCGAAACGCATCCTCTTTCCAGCGATTCTTCGCCCGCCTCGCGTACGTGAGCTCGTTTATATAGGCCGTTCGCATTAATTCGTCTCTGGGGGCAGGAAAAGCGTGCGCGATTGTTTGATTGAATAAGTATCGGCCGGGAGAGGGCGTGAGTAATCGTCGGTGCCATCGGCAACCATCGGATTCGGTCACCCGTCAAACGCCACCCGCCACGCCCGTCACTCCCACTCCCACACGCACACACTTCCACCTTGTTTCCTTTCCCACACCACGCCCCGTGGGCACCACCATTCCCTCTTTTGCGTTCACTTCCTGATCCGTCCCCGCACCCCCTCCTCCCTTCGCCCCTCTCCCCACGGTGTGAAAACCCCTTTCCCCCAGCCCCACTATCGATCCCCCAAACTCGCTCACCTCTCCTCATCCCTGTCCGACACATCATTCCCTTTTCCGTCCCATTGTCGAATTAATTAATTTCATTTGCCTCCGTGGAAATCCTAAAAATGATTCAGAAGTAGAGGAGGAGGGTAGAAATCCTCCCCCCCCCTGGCAGGGGGATGGGTTGGGGAGAAGGTTTGGGGTAGGGTTAGGGTTGTTTGTTTGTGGGAGCGCAGGGCCGGTGTGTGGTGGGGGGGGTTGAGTTTTGGTGAGGATTTTGAGGGGAGGTTTCTGGGGGGTGGTTTGGATGAAATCGTTCTTTGATTGTCGTGGGCACGCGCGCCACCGTTCCGCTCCCTCTTCCAATCCCCACATTGATTTCCTTCGCCCTCCTCCTCCTCCCTGCTCTCTCAGGGCCGGCCGACCCCTTCCCCATTCGCCTCCTCCCCTTCCGTAGCCCCGGCAATTATTCTCCCCATTCAGCCCGCGCCCAATCGTTTCGTTTCCCGCCCTGTCTCCCTTTTTTCCGCCCCTCCACTCGCCGTTCATCTTCACCTCTTCCCGTGAGCCGGTACCAGTGTTGCCGACCGATGACAGTTTTAATTCACTTATTTGCGAACTATATACGTGTGGATTTGTTCAAGTATTTTCTTATAGCTGTATTTCTCTTTTACTTTGATTCTTCATTAAAGCGATTCACATCCGTTGGCGAAGATGTAGAAGATGAATGACGAGTACACTCGATAGTATCAGGGCTTGACAGCGTGGAAATTCATTTACAAATACTGGTGTTTTCCACAAAACATATGTGGAACGTGGACTTAGTGGTTTAGTGCGATAGGTGTTCAATTTTATCTTGCAATCATGATAGTAATTTGAACTTAAGATAAGTAATGTAAGAGTAATCCTAAATAATTGGACACAAAACATGGCCTGTGTACTTTTAACGATGATGATCTCTTCTCCAGAAATTTAAACTAAATTTAGAATAATTTAATTTGATTTCATATGAATTGATGAATTTTATTTCTCAAATTAAGGAAAATGAAGAGGTGCATATTTTTTTCGTAGAGGAATGTACATATATTGGCATATACTGTACATATATTGTACATATATGTACATATATTGTACATATATATGGTCAAAGTGGGTGGTGTAGGTGTTTTTTAGAGAGAATTCTATTTGATGGCGTGCAAAAAAGTTTGGGAAGGGAAAATCTTATTCAAACTAGGTAGAAGGAAGAAGTGTATAGACAGTGTACACGAGATAATGTGAGCAGAAACGTGAAGGAGAAGAAGGCAGAGTATAAAGGAACACACAAAGAATTGTTAACTTAGAATATTTAACCCTCAATTGTTTGCCGAAAGTAAAGAAGCTGTTACTTGTAGTAAAATCCTTTGACATGTAATTGTGTTATCGAGTGATGTTGTAATCAATTTCTTAAATTTTGAGAACTCTTCCTTCTTAATTTCCCCGTTTGGTTATCCCAGAGCCATGCATCAAAACCTATCGCAATTCTTCTAATTTCTGCTGATAATTGAGAATTTTAAAAGGAACTTTACCTATTATGTATTATAGCAAAAGCTTCTGCTATTTCTACGTAATTTCTAGAATGAAATATTTTTATGCATTATGCTGAGCCATGCCGTTTCATCTATTGATAGCCGTCAACTGTAAAGCGTGGCGTTTGGTGCAGATAGTCTTTTTTCTCCGGATAGCATGGAGAAGAACACCACTGAATATTCCACGTTACATTATATTTGTCACGATCACGGTTTCGTCGCTATTCTTCCATTAATACGAAGGTAATATCGTATTGTTTTAGTATCAATGGGCTCCTATGCCTTTCAATGTACGAAGTAGCTTTCTTGTACTTCGCAAAATTTTCGCACATCTTTTTTTCCTCAGCCCTAAGTAGAACGGGCATATGTGGAGACTAATGGACTTACCCGCGACGTAAAAGTGGGAAAGAGACGAGGGAAGGCCAAGGGGCAGATGGGTAGGCCCGGGTATAGAGGGATGTTGGACTTATGAGCGTTCAGAGTACGAGAGAGAGCTAGGAGACAAGGGAAGGAGGGCTGCAGTCAAGCAATCTTTTTGTAAACAATCATAACATAGAACGTTTTCGTAGCTGTCTTTTTCGTCCTCTCTGTATTATTAGTATTCTTATTATCATTCCATAACCCCTAGGATAAGCGGTCATTAAATCGTACATAGGCTGCTACCATTGCTGAGCGTTAATGTACCGTCATCGGTACATGAAGGCTCAGTATTAGCGCCCTCATCCGGGGGTCATTCGGTGGGAACGCCCCCCACCCTCCCCCTTCAATATTACCGTGAAGAGTGGTAGTCAAGAGAGAGAGGGGGAGCAACTCCCCGCCGGAAGGGCGGGCCCTGCCGCGGGGTTTGGGATTTTCCCTCCCTCATAATGCCTTTCTATTAATCGGAGCCTCTCCCTTTGTGTTAGCTGTTTACGCTGGGATCAGGGGCGCATTAACGCTCCGATTTGCTCGCGGTTCCGTCGTAAGGCAATGTGCAAATGTGATTTATACTCTCGGGTTTGCTGTGAACGAAGTTTGTGTGAGGATTATAGAAATCGCTGCCGATTCATTTGGTT
This sequence comes from Hetaerina titia, assembly GCA_037158775.1. Taxonomy (NCBI): domain Eukaryota; kingdom Metazoa; phylum Arthropoda; class Insecta; order Odonata; family Calopterygidae; genus Hetaerina; species Hetaerina titia. The sequence goes on along the minus strand of CM073778.1, from coordinate 19,423,961 downwards.
TGGGGGTGGAGGTTCGCCGCAAATTTCACTCCTCCAGCTTTCGAATACGCGATTATGTGCACCAAATGATCTTACCTCAGGTGACGTTTACTTGAAATATGAAACACAATGCTGTAAATTAATCCACAACATCGTTATTTATGCTCAGATTTTTTAAACACAGGTTTATTTGCAATAAAACATATATTAATATTTACTATGTATAATAACATTGTGTGAGGGTTTATCAAGCAAACGGTTTCATATTTACAATCTGGCCATGCAATCGGGTTTTCATTTTTACTATTGAGGCTGTTCGGTTGTCCGCGCTGTTTAAAATTGTTCCATATTTCGCTGCATTTACTTCTTTAGTCAACATTATTATTCCGAATTCAAAAGGAACTGCGTAAGATCCCGCGACAAATATTTTGAAGGACTCATCCGCTGTCGTGCACCAAAATGCAGCAATATTAATTAGGAATCATTTGCCTTGATCGGGACTCTACTGGAAGTGCAGTGATTCCTCAGAACAGCATGTTCCCATAAGACCCCTGGAAAGTCACGGTGAAAGAAAACGTCTCTTTGGCTTAATTGGTTCAAGCACTTGGCCAAAATTCGTGGGATCCGGGCTCGAATCACAGTCAAGACAAATTATTGTTTGCGTCGTGAAATTTTGGAATTCATATGCCGCTCTAAAATGTGAAATCGGTTGGAAGATGCTGAAAAGACGAGACCTAGTCCGGAATAAGAGCGCAGTCGCCATTGTCGCGCCCGACAACGTAGGCGACACCGATAGGCGATCGGATGGTTCTCAGGGCAACCAATGAGAGTGAAGCCAAATATACAGAATGAGCTAACCTTGAGGCAGAAATTCGTTTGCTTTTGGCTCGCTGAAAATGATTTTCAGCGTCCTCATGGAGGGTGGGCGGAGCATTGTATAGGATCATCAAACACATCAAACCGCCCACTGGATGCGTAGTAAATAAATCAAATTTTGATCATTTGAACCTCCTCTTCTGGTCCAAAATTGAATGATTTTATTATGCACCATCAAAAAATATGTAACAAAGTAAATCAATAGGAAAATAGTAATAGTAAGTAAAATAAGTAACAAAGTAAAAGTAAGGAACGAAGTATTTTTTTAAATCTCAACATCCTGTAAACACGCAATGGTTTTATTTTACGGCGCAAATTAGGAAATCTAGATCCTTTTTTTGTAAACTTATTAAATATATACGAGTATATATATATACACGTATATATGAGTACATTCATTTCCCACTGCACTCATTCCAGATTCATGGTAGCACGGGCTCCTCTTGTTGGCACGCCATATTGTCCGCCTTGTGACAACCGGTGTCCGGATTGCCTCCCGCCGGTGGAAGGTCCCGGTTTGCCAAAGGGGGTAACTCCCCCCACCCGCCTGAGATCCATCGTCGCCCCGTCTCTCGCTTCTCTCCCTTCCGCCCTCTCCGAATTAATTTACGTGGCATCATCGCGCCCTTCAGATGCGTGCCCGCATCCCTTCTTCCGTGGACCTCGTCACGCATGCACGCGCATGTAATGCGTGACTACTTATGCACATCTAAGTTTCCTTCTCCGTGCGTGTCTCGACGTGGAAATATATTATATATGCGTCTGGTTGCCCCCCCCCCTCCTCCCAACCCCATGTTAACACTGAATGACGAATTCGTGATCGGACACAGATGAAACCCGAGTCAACCGACACATTTTGCAAATTTATTTCGTTCAGCCCACATTTAGCGATCCTTGCATTAATTTGTCATAAAATTCAGGTTCATGAAAGGAGGTACATAATGTCGAATGATTAAATTGTTTCTGGCACCTATTAATTAGAACGAGTAACAGGAAAAGGAACTATTGACTTTCGCATGAAATTTTGAGAACCCTGAAATTGGTTGGCAAGCATATAGACATAGAAAATCAACGCTGCTTCTTTTCAGAAATTAAGTGCTTATTTTTGTGGCTGATAAGAAAGAGCTACAGGTTTTATCTCATTCCATGCCGGTATTCAAGATTGTGCCGTTTGTAACATCGTCTCACAATCAATCAATGTCTTATTTTACTCAGAAACGTACGCTATAGACGGCTGCGATTCTACAAAAACTAACCGAGTTTGTTAAAGTGCAGATTCTTAGAATTATTCATCAATAAAATGTTGAGAAATATGCCCTTGAACCCCGGTTTTAAAAATAATAGCGACAGAATTTTCGCGATGAAAGCACGCCCAAATACGCTGACACATCAGCATTAGAAGTAGGGTAGTGATGCGTACACTTCCTCGGCCGTGATTACAAAGGCATCCCCATCCTCTCCCGGTCGATAGTGTCAGAACCAGTCGAAGAGGCCTGTTTTCCGTTTGACTTCTCAGCGCCTCGAGAGAAGTCACGTTTCTCTCCCAAGTCCCGCCCCCCATCTTTCTTCACCCTCCCCCAGGCGGGGGTGAGCGTACCCACGTGCCTCCATGCTCTCGATCTCTTCTTCGAATGAACAAATCACTTTGAAACCGACTACAACCACATCAAAGTGATTTGTTCATTTTACGATGGAAAGATTCCGCAAAGTCGAGCCCCACTCTGTTCTTTGTCTTGATCTCATGTGTGGCAGTTGAGTGGCGGCTGGTTTTCTACCAAGGGTTTGTTTTCTTTTCAACTAGTACGAATTGATTCCACCGTGCAACTCCCAACACTTGACCAAACGTCATCACGTCATGTAAGTTTCGTTGGCCCCTTTTAGCCATTCCTTACAAAACCGATTAATTGAAAACATTCGTAGATAGTGATGTTTTTATGGCAAAGAACTTGAGGCGAACCTTTTTGATTTTTTTAATTTGCGAAAACTTATTGGGTATCAAAATGATCAGTAATTTCAGTAAAAAAATATAAGCGTGAACATTTTTGTTATATTCTGTGCAAATTACTAATTTATACGGAATTATTTGATTAGATTTTAGGAAAATTGCTTTTTTAGGGCTTAAATTTGTTACACCACGAGCTTACTTACTTGAAAGGTTAATTTTCTAGTACTGCCAAATTACCCGGTGGATATAATTGCCATTGTGAATTTCATTCCATCAGTTTTGAATGTGAACCTCTGTGAAATCAACGGCTATTAGTTACCGTTGAAGCGAATCCATCATAATGTCCAATGTCAGCACAGCCACGTTGGAAATCATGATTTTCACTTTCTCGTTTCAACGTATTTGCTGTTTTGGCGTCTTGGATGTCATTTTCTTAGTGATGGCGGAGTACTCGTGTATCGACACTTGAAAAGAGTATTTCCACCAGCGATTAGCGTTCACCAACAGCTGCATGAATTGTACATATGTCTCCGACGGTCTAAGGGGGGACGCACCAGTCGGGAGTAGGCCCTCATCGCCGTGTCCCGGACTTCCTAACTACCGGATCCGCCTTTGTCGTCGTCTTCGCGTCTCGCATCACTTTTATCGTTTCTCAATTGTTTCTCTCTTCCTCTTCGGGGTGGGGGGATCGTGTTTTGTTTTCCCTCCCAGTCTCCAAAGGGCTTGGTGGGGGGAGGGAGAGGAGAGAGAGATGAGGGGGTAGGTTTTTAGGGAACCGTGAAGGTCGGAATGTTTATTTTTATTTTCATAAAAAAATGGAAATAAAATGAGATATAAACGCGGTGTGCCTCTCCCCCACCCCCTCACGTGTTCCTCCTTTTTTTTGTCCTTCCCTCTTTCTATTCATCGCCACCCTCACCCACCTCTCGTTCCCTTCCGTCCCAATTAGCCCAGTGGAACGTATTATGCGCGCGGGGCCCCCTCGACCCCCGCCTCCGCCTCTTGTCGTTCCACCCCCGCCTTGCCCTCTCCCCGCCCTCGCTACAGCCTCCCCCCGCGCATCCCACGCCATTTGTATACGTGCCCCACGCCCGCCTTCACGTCTCCCCCGCCGCCGTCGCCCCACTCTCCTCCCTCATTACGAGCGGCTGCCTTCGCCCTCCCACCCCCTCTGCTCCCCTCCCCAACACCAGTCTGTGAAGGTTTCCCTCGGAGACTTTCTGCAATGCGATCGCGATTTTATTCCCTCTTGTCATTTTTATTGCTCTCCGTTTATTATTCTCTCTCCTGTTTCGTAGTCACCGCCGTGACGTACGAAATGTGGCTACGTACCACGGGGATGCATGGGGGGTTGGTGGGGGTGGTTTGTTAGGTTTTTTGCCCAAATTTCCGTCTCTCGTGTTTCTTTAATTTTTTTTGCGTTCTTTTTTCGCTCCAGCCTTCCTTGTGAGCTGTCGATTTTGAGGGTGTTATTTTTATACTTCTGCCTGCCGGTTTAAGCTTTGCGTAATGCTGTCCTTTCGTTAACCCCTGCGGAAATAAGATGAGGGGTTGTTTTTTCTCCTTTTCGACGCTGAGCACGGAGGATTACAACAATAATTACAATTAGCGGCAGGCGGAGTTCAAAGTGTGGCATTATCTCTGCTTTAATGGACGCGGTGACTGTTAGCATTTCATTCACAAGTGTTCTTGAGTGAATTGTGAAGCGGTCACGGTTTAGCGGGTGTTTGGAAAATTTTTTTTTTGGTTTTGCATTTGCCGCTTCTTTGATCACTATTTTCTTTCTTTGTAATTAACGCTGAGTGAACGGTTATAAGTCAATACATTATTATCCTTAAGTAACCGCATAATGTTGAAAACAAATGCTGTTTACTATCTGTTGAATGTTGATGACAACTGAGCTGTACCCAGTGTGTCAGTACTCATTCGGGAATGTTGAATCTGACATATATTTGTGACCTAAAACTAATTGGTAATTTTTATCGGTTTAAATGGTTTTGGAAGAATTAACGTCTAATTTCAAATTATATATCTATACTTTTGGACCAATACGGTCAAAGTAGTAGGGACGTGAGGAGAAGAATTTTGCTAGGCAAGGAGGCTTTCTCAAGGAGGAAGGAGTTGATGATGGGGACGTAGAGTAGGGATGTTAAGACAAGACTCGTAAAAACTCTGATATGGAGCGTAGCTATGTACGGCGCGGAAACGTGGCCGCTGAAGCAGGAGGATAGACATAGATTGGAGGCTTTTGAAATGTGGGTTTGGAGAAGAATGGAAAAGGTGAAATGGACCGAAAGGAAAACAAATGAGGAAGTACTGGAGATGGTGGGTGAGGAGAGGGGTTTGTTGAGGGAAATCCTATGGAGGCAGGAAAAATGGATGATAGGCGTACTGAGCAGTAGTGGAATGTTGAAGAGGGTAATAGAGGGGAGAGTGTTGGGCAAACGAAGAAAGGGCAGAAACAGGATAGGGATGTTGGATGGGATGATTGGAGGAAGGAAGTACACAGAGATGAAGAGGGACCTGATGTAGAGTAGGTGTTTTTAGGAGTCACAAAATATTTATTTGATAGTTATGTTCATCCGAAAACCTACCTTAACGGGTATATTACCTAATAATAATATTTATACTTAACATAGTAGAGTGAATATTTTCACTAAGCGTGAATTTTCTCTCTCTTTTAGGCCTTTCCATTAGTTATTTTATTTAAAAAGTAATACTAATTTGTGTCCATCGAAATTTAATAAAATTTTCGAATTTGAGACAACATTTTCTTTCAGGATTAATAGTTATAAATCGGTTAGTTAAAGTAAAGTAGAGGGTTTTAAATATGTCCATGTCGTTGCATGAATGAGCTGTGGAAGCTTGTTACTGAGGGCTTCGTCGTGTTAGGACTCAGCATATCACTATTTAGGAAATTATTTTCATTCGATTTTTTCAAATAAGTATTTCCTTCGATCTTAAATTTAATAATTTTTATAGATCTTTGTAGAAGGTAAAATTAGCTATAATTTTTGATCCGATATGTGTGGCAGAACTAGCGATTCCAAAAATAACATGTATTTGTATAATTTGAAAATGGGTGACTCCGTTAAAGTTACTGTTACAGTTTCTTGAAAATTGTCTAAGGTATGAACAGCCTAAGTGTTTCAAATTGGCTTTAACCTCGTGGACTGTGGCGTCTCGCGCACGACTACGAATGCCTGTGACATTGTATGTTCGGTAGTTCGTCACAACATCTTGTTCCTTTAAAGCCCCCAAAATTTCAGAGTGTAAGAGGACGTCTCGGTAGCTTAATTGGTTAAAGCACTCGGCCGGATATCGAGGGATCCGGGTTCGGATCTCGGTCAAGGCGAATGATTTTTACTCTCTGAAATTGTTGCATTATAGTCCACCATGTATTTGATGACTCGTGAAAGAGCAGTTGGAGAAAATCAGGAACGGAGGGAACTTGGGCGTCATTTGGAGCAATATCCGGGAATGAATCTAGTCTTTATATTCAATAGTTTTTGCGAGAATAGTGACCGACCATTCAAAAAAATTGCACTAAAATTTTATTAATTTTTGAATTTTCGGTGAGTAATCTTGTCATAGTATATAGGACGCTGTTCACTGATTTCTATTTATACCAATTGCCAATGCCATTAAATATTTATGTCAAAAATCCTTAAGGAAACTGAAAATTAGTTGATGAGAAAATCGTTAATTTTTTCATCAAAGTTTTGCTTACAATCTACTAATACGCTTTTTGAAAAACAAAATAACAGATTTCAGGAGGTAAATTTTAGAATTCTATGCTAATTATATTTGCCATTTAACAAATACTTGAAACATAAGCACTTCTCAAAAAGGATTTTCAAGATGACCTCCATAACGTTATCCCTATTTCCGGAAGTAAATTTGCAGATCTAATTCATTCCAAATGAGGAAAAAATCAATTTAAAAGAAGTACAAAAACACGCGCCAAAATTACTACCTTTGAAAGTCGTGGGCAATGTTTCAATTTAGTTTTAGACCGAGATATTGAATGGTAATTGAAAATGAATGGCAGGTTTACAATTTAATGCCTCCTAGTTTTAACGAATGGTATTAGATCATGAAAGTCAGTTGGTAAAATTTAACATTTTGCACTATATTAGAAAGGAAAATACATTTTTTAAATGTAATTTTATATCCATGGGTACCATCATGGAATAAAAGAGCTTATAAAGTGACAGACAACTGAAATCTCATTAGTTAAATTTTAATTAACATTAAAATTAATTTATTATTATGCGATAAATAAATTAATTTCCCCTGGGGAATACAATTTAAAATAATTTTTTTAAGTGGTTTTAGAGGATTTCACGCCAAATTAATATTGCCAGTTGATTCTTTAGTTTATACTATTGCGCGATGTCGTTTTGTTAAACTATGAATCGCAAGAGTACGCCGATCTCGTTGGATATTTTTCTCTTATCGACGGGTTATAATGCTCTTCAAATCCCTGTACGCAAAGTCACAACTCTTGGGATAACGAGGTTGAGGGATAACTAATTATCGATACTACCTTGATACAGTGCTTCTAACTTAAATGATCCTTAGGCCTTAAGCATAATTTGAATTTTTAAATTTTTGAAGACGATTTGATTCGTGACCTTTATCATGTTTATGGATGAAAGTTGTTGCGCTGGCAAGTAACATGTGATACTTGAACACAAAAGCCACTCAGATAGACCTCGGAGATGCTTCAATGCATGACTTTGCGAGCGAATTTCCGATGTCGTTTCGGTCATGTCTGCCATCGAGTGCGGTTCTCTCTCTCTCTCTGCATCCCCACCTGCCTCCGACTATTTCCGTTCTCCGTTCTGCTTGAATCCTCTCCTTTTCGTCGATTCAACGTGTGCACGTGTGTGTGTGTGTGTGTTGTTTCCTTTCATGTACTCTCGCGAAGACCCCGAAGATCCTCAGTCCTTTCCTCTTATCCTCTCTCTCTCTCGGGCATAAGGAGTGCTATAAGGCGCTGCCCTCTTCCCCGCCGCAACTCTCCTTCCCCTCAGCCTCCTTCTCATCCAATCCTCTCCTTCATCTTAAATCCCCCACTCCCCATCCAGAGCCCCCCACACCGACGTCCGGACCGCCATCCACCCCTCCCGCTTCACATCCTTGTTACGACGCTCGACTTTCTCAGGGCCTCCTCGTGCTCACATAAACCCCCTCACTCCCCTGTACTCCTGTGTACTCCATTAAAATGCTCATACATATTTACCCCCTCTTAAAGCCACCCCCATCCGCCCCCCTTCGCTGCTCTCCCACCCTTCCATACTCTCTCAGCGTCCTTCTTTCAACCACCCGAACCTCCAACCCTCCGACCCCACTCCTCCCTCTCCAATGACTCCCGACACTATGCCTCCCTCACGTTCTGTTTCTCCGTAATTTTTTTTATCCATCATCCTGTCTTCTCAGCACTCCCGTCCCGCTTTCTCTTCCACCAGCGGAGATCCCTTAGATTATTTATGGGTTCTTTTAAATATTTTTTTCCGCCAGCCTATGGAGTTCTAAATTCTCTTCACACACAGGGTCATGTTTAAAATGTTTCATTTGCGTCGGCAACTTTGATTGATTGCTCATTCTTTTGCATCCTTATGTGTGGGATTTATTTGATTTTTATTCATTTTTAAGAAGTGTTGAAATTATTAACCTTATAATCTTCTGTGAAACATTATTTTTCGACCTACTTCACAAAAAAACTGATTTTTTTCTAAATAATGAACCCGTTTCTGTTCTTTGTCGCGAATTGTGAGAGCTATAGTGAAATTCTGTAATCTCTGCAGCCATTTGTCATCTTTGCAAATCCTTTATGTGCAGGTTATACCTCCTTGTTTTTTTAGCCATGTTGCGTGTTTGTGTAACCGAAATAAAGGACCTGAATAAATAGAGTATTTCTGCCTTTGGTGTGTTTGCATTTGATTTTGTTCCTATAGGGCCATGGGGAAATAATGGTGCAATAGTCTTTTGCTTTACCCTCGCCGTTCTTCATTGGTGGTGTGTTTTTTTTTCATTTGTTTCGCCGATATTTTTCGTACGATAGTCTATTTGTGTTAGTGTCCGTCTTGGAAATTGATTGGTTGAAATATCGAGTGTGCGAATCTGTAGTTATATTACGTATGTTACCTGATCGTGGTCGAATCTAATGAATACAGTGAATGAAATGGTGTAATCAACTATGATTTATTTCGTACCGGCATCTTTCTTCCTTGCTACAAAATCATCTTTGAAGCCCTTGTATTTCAGATGGCGTGAGTAAAAGCATAAAAGTGATTACTTGCGACACACCCATTGTATTGACAATCCTACTGGAAAGTAATTGGTTCTTTCTCATCGTGACGTGGTAGCCAGGTGTCTGACGCCTCAAAACTGACCTCCCGAGTTGTTTCTCCAACGATTTCAGTTGCTGATTGTTGATTGTTTTTTCGCCGTGGTCAGGAGGATGAGCCATCGGCGAGATAATGTTGAATTTAACGTTGTCAAATCTCACCTTGCGGGTGACTTCCATGTTTATCTTAGCCTAGTCAAGCAGATTAGATTTTTCAATTTCAATTTCGAATAAGTCGAGCGACTCTACATGAGTTGCGTAAACAGGGTAAACGTAATCAATTGTTGTAACCGACGGTGCGACCGCGCGAACGATGTTGGCAATGGTTCAGTACGTACGTAACTTGTGATTTTCGTCTGCATCACACAGAGCCTTAGTCTTTTGGGAGCTTGAAACCGAAATCCACCGCGGGGTTTGTTGGCATCGCAGAGCAGTGAAATCAATCCCTCTATTCCAACCCGAGGTGATGTATCCAGGCTTAGACATGATGCCATGTCGTATTTCCGCGCTCTATTGTGAAAATTATCTTGCGATTACAGCTTTTGCTCTGGGGCATACCAATATCCAAAGGATACTCCTAGAGTTGTCGTCGCATAATTTAGCGTCAATCCTGGGCATTTAATTTTCCGAAGTAATTCACGACTAAACGCTCGCCAAACTATTATATGACGCTATCGAGGCCTAGCACGTTTTTTAGGCTTCGCGTTTATTTTCCTCCGTGCTGCGAAAGGACGAAATATGTCACGGCATCTTTTGTCTCCCCCAACCTACGTGCTCATCCATACTCTCGCTTCCCCAGACCCTCCCCACTCCGCCCCCTGCCCCCTCTTCAAATACAAACTGCCCGAATAGACTATAATTGGAGTGGAATGATAATAAGTCTTTCACGAGAGTCTCTCTCTCTCTCTCCCGGCGTTCCCTGCACCCTCTTCCCCACCCCCTGCCTCTCCATTGAGCTTCCACCCGCCCCCTGCTTCGCCAACCCCTTCTCGTCGTTCCCTCCTCTCCGTCATCCGCCGCCTCCTCGCCTCCTATCCCGCCCTCCACCCCCGGGAGCCCTCCCCCTCTCCTCTGTCCTCTCCGCCCCACTCTCCTTGTGTATCAGCAGTTTAAAAGTGCTTGTTTTTCGAGCACTGCAATAAAAGTGCTTACCCATCTCTGCTGCCGGACTCCTCCGTCCCGCTTCTCCTCCCCCACCCACCCTCTCCATCCACCCTCCTCCGCCTCACTCCACTCGTCCCCTTCCGTTCTCCCGTCATCCACCTCCCTTTCCTCCCTTTAAAAACCCACCCTGAATCCTTCAACCACCACCTCCGAAATCTCCTCCCGTATGTCACAGCCCCACCCTCTCCCTCTCCTCCTCCCTCCCTCCCTACCAGCAGCCTCTCCACCCCTATTTTATTCCACCATCCGGTTATGTGCCTTTAGGGGCGGTATTCATCGCTTAACCCGCAACTCATTTGCGTTCTTGCCAAACTCCTCGTGGGTATTTTTTCATTGTTATTTATTTTCTTTGAATGGAATATAGGGAAATTTCGAGAAAACGGGAGTCGTCTTTTGGGTTTTTGTTGAAAATGTGGTTTTTGTTAAAAAGATTATCCAAATGATTCGGCATAAGTACTACTCGTTGTGTCAAAAGTGTGTTGTGAATTGATAGAGGGGGCTCATTTATGATAAAAGGTGCAGTAGCCGTCGCTTAAGGCTCCATCTCCATGGTACTCAATATTCGGTTCCAAGTGCAGAGTCAAAAGACCCGGTTAAATACTTGGTATACATATTGTCTTTTAGTGGTCTTGTTTCTGAACCGGTGTATTGAGAAGGTAAAAGTGGATTTATCGGTAGGAATTCATATTTTTTTTATTAATATTCTTTATTGAATCGAGCTGTTTTTCGTTGAAGGCTAAATTTTCATAGAATGTATGCATGTGATGCTATTGGAGAAGATTTTGAACTTCAGATAGTGCGTTGACGCTTGACGTGACAATAATCTCTTTAAAGATTATGGAGGAGTTATATTAAAATGGCGGAAGAATTCTGCATTTTCGGGTTTTCACTGCGTTGTTGTTTTAAAGCCGACAACGCGGTGAAAACCCGAAAATTCAGAATTCCTCTAGCCACCGCCGCGAACATCTACGCAGCCATATAATAATTATGGTAGATTACATTTAGGAGAGCTTTAAACCTCGAACTTATAGGTTCGGTAATGAGTAGCCAGCTACCGTAGCTCCGCAAAGAAGTGTAATAATTTGCTGACGAGGTTTAGCTATCATTATATATCCTATGCTGTTATATTATGTCAATGGTAAATTCATCTTACAGGCAAATTTATTTTTTTGCAGTTGACGATTGCAAGCTTTTTTGAGTAGTTATAATTGATTTGAAATTGTAATTAAATAATTCGGATGTATATTTAGCGAAATCTTGGAATTCAAAATTTGCTCGAAACATATCATTACTGTTAATCAACTCATGAAATTGATACCTTATAAAAGGTTCTTGTTTGCCTTTCTAGCGAGTAAGTGTCTCTTTTTTCATTGCTTTGTAACATTAAAGTTGAATTGTAAGTGAAATTGAAGTATAAGTTGGATGAAGTTATCGGTAAAAGTATTGCGCGCTTAGTTAGCTTTACGTCAGCATTAGTATATGTTTGGTGAACGGTTTGTTTAGCTTTCTTTGTTCTCTACGGTATCCGGATGAGCTCCCTGCTATTAATTTCCAACTCTGGATTACACTTTTCAACCTTGTGCCGATGTCTGAATTTGTTGTCCATTTGACTGATGCATCTGAAGTTAGAACCTGTTTCATGCTCGCCGTGTGTAGCTCGGTATTAATGTTAGAACTCCGTTTGTACTTTCAAATTTTGGTCTCGTTTTGAATTTTTAAAACCTTAAATCCTTCCGATGTAAAAGCGCGCGATTTCATTCCTTGACGGGGATTTTTCAGATTCCATGGATGTGTCTTATCCGAGTGCGCCTGTCAAGGGGGTGTTTCACCCTCCACGGCTGACGTGATTTTTATCTCCACGTCTCGTTCTTTCTTGAAAGGGCGTTCGTTTCTCCCGACCGTCTCCTTCGCTCTCCTCCGCATTTTCCTAACTCGCAATCTCGTCCCCAAGAGATCACCGCCCAAAGATCTTAATTTTTTCCCCCTTCGGCCTCTTACCCTTTGCCCCTCCCACCCTCGGCACACACTCCCTACTCGACATTTAACCAACTTATCATTGTTTCCAATTTTGTTCTTTTTTCTTGTAAGGCTTTTTCATTCCGATTTTTGTCATCTCTGTACTATGTCTCCGTACATTTGTAAGATCCTTGATCTTACTGTGAAGACTCTTCGGATGTGGGTACAAGACAGCGGTGTTGGTAAATGCATGTTTAACAAAGCAAGAAACGGGCGTGAATTAAGGTACTTGTATTTGAGATCCATCAGAAGTAGCTCTACAGAGCTTTCGTGGAATGTCAACTGACAACTTTGTGATTTCGGTGGTGCATGAGTGAAATTGAATACTGAGTGTTTTTTAAGGTGTTCATTACATTTGATTCTTTCCTTATCTTCCTCGTTGCTCTAAGTACATTATGCATTGATGGAAATACGCGATCTTTAGTGATAAGATCTCGTAATCGATTCAAAGGCAAAAGTGACCTGTGTTCAATTATTTTCTGGACGTGAACAGAATTACTAGTAATATTTTTCTTTTTATGTGTGACTGTGAGAAGTACCTATGATGATATCTATTGCATGTTTTCGAAAGTTCGTATTTAGTTGTATATATTACGACCATGTTTACATACCGTATAAATGCACGTGCCATATCAAAGATATAAATTGTCTTTTCCTCACATCTTTGCACAACTTCTCGGTTATCAATTCTCTCCTTGTGAACATTTCTTTACCCGATGCAAAATCTTCCTTTTATGTCCTTCCTATTTCGATCATCATGGCCCAAACACTCCCAAAACTGTTCCAACCTCCTCAAGTTATTTTTTCCTCCAATTGTAACCTTTATTTTAGCTTTCCTCTTACTCGAAAACCTCATAACTTTTGTTTCGTTTTCCTTTATTCTCATTCATCCTAATGCCATGATTATCACATCCTGTTTTTCTAGGACGCTCAGCAATGGTCGTAAGCTCTTTGTTTGACTGGCTAACTAAAGCTTCATAATCCGCAAACGTAACTAATTTTATGATTTATACACTGACTCATTCCTATAGTCCGTTCTTCTCATGCTACTTTCAACACTTCTTCCACAAAGAACTTTGAAAATCGGGGGTGGTAATTAAGACCTATGTCCGACTCCTCTTCCTATCATTGTCCACCATAACTCTCAATCCATCACAGGAACCTGAACAGCCTGAGACATATATGTTTAGGATGTCACCAATTTTTTCAATCTGCTCGTTTCTTCTGTAGCTACGGCATAACCTGCCACCTTAATGAACCCAATTATGTCATCCCCCAAGTAATCATTAGCCTTCCTCTTCAGTCTTTTAGTGATGATTCTAAGCACCACACTTGATGGGAATGAAATCAAACAAATTGCTTTGTAGTCCTCGCATACGACTTTTTCCCTTTTTTGGGATGGTAACTGACGCTGATTTTACGAAATATCGCGTTCAAATTCCTCCCTTCTAAGTTCTTCGAATTAAACCGTTGAAACTCTACCTTCCACGATTACCTAAACCCTCATGTAGGTCCGCTGATATGTTGCCTATCCCCACGGCCGTATTTGACTTCATATCCCTCAATGCCATATCTTTCTCGCAATCACTTTGGGTCAAATTCCTTACCTTGGGTAGGAGAGCGTTTTATGTTGCACGTTCTTGTGGTGGTGGAGTTTCGCCTTGCTACTTACCAAAATCTAGGCTGTACATTATTGGATAAATTTCTTACTGCATCCTAAGGTGCAATTATTTTTTAGGTTATAGCATATGTAATTGCATGCGTGTAAAATGAAAGGAGGTATAAATATATTTGCATGCGTGTAAAATGATAGGATGTTTCTATCTATGTCTGTTTCTATTCTGTACGAGTATTTTTTGGTTTTGAATGCGGTCTTCCTCTTTTCCCTTTTTTGGGTGGTGACCTAACACCCCCCGCCACACGCCCTTGCGGTGGTTTGCGGGGTATTATGTAGATGTAGTCAAGTATGTTTTTTGACAAGCTATGCCGTTCTGTGCTGGTTTCTCAGCAGCGGCGTCAAATGTCCCAGCGAAAATGTCGGGAAGCAACTATTCCCATATAAATCGTAGCTATTACACGGATATGCTTATAGTTATTCGGCAGAAATGTTTTGGATGTGCGTATGCGTAATATATTGGTATATGTGCAATTCCTTGGTGATATTTAGAAACGATGGATACGGGCTTGTTCTGCGTTATATCATGTAAAATAATGTTGCTCACTGTATTAGGTGTCTTTCGAGTCGGAATCGTGGATTGAATTCGTTGGTAAGACGAGAGATAATAAATAAAACAGGAAATGGTTACCTCTCTTTGCTGTATCAAAATTTATTGGTTAGTGTTATATTACATGTATGAAGTTAACTAATTTTCTATCTTTTTGAATTGCTGAAAAATGTCCAATCTAGCATACAAGATAGGCGCAATGCGATATTTGTGGTGGTTAATCTGTGCGAAATGACCGTAACAGATGAATGACGTTATAATTCACGAATCTCTTCCACTCGCCTTAGGAGGAGAGGGCGTGGGGATTATCACTTACAATTTAAAATCCCTCTGTGGCGTCCGGTCCGAGCGAGAACTCGGGGGGCGTTTTTCCTCTCGGTGACGGCGACGTCACCCGCGTCCAGTCCCCGCCCCCGCCTCGTGCTCTCCGCGCATCGCCCGCTCATCTCCCCATCTCTCTCTTCGCCTCCCACCATTTTCTCCGTCCACCCTTTCCCGCCGGGGCAGTCATCTGGTCCAGCCAGAAGACGCATAAATAGGGAAGGAGGGTGTGAGTAAAGTGTTGGCGGGAGAGAGGGAGCGCGAGCGAGGGGACCGGGAGGAAACATCGTCGGTTACCGGTCGAAGGAAGTCGAGGGAAGGCCTTATTCCCTCACGTTCGCCCCTTGTCGGGTCGGCGTCCATCTTGTTTGGAATAATCTTCTTACCTTTCGGGATATGAAGACTTCAGGGGTCACTCTTTGATTTTTAAACCCCCTCTCCCTTTTATTAAGGGATATTGATTATAGGCGCTCTGACATTAGGAGTCGAGTATTGTTTTCGAAACATTATTTTTCCGTTCATTTCCCAATTATTTTTATTCGAGTCTTCTGCTAGAAAACTGTTTCTGGGGATGCTGATGTTTCATGAGGAATAGATGTTGTATTTACCTTCAGATGGAGGACGGAGTTTATTATCCTCATCATTCAAAGTGGTTAAAGTGTATGTGGGTGATGAATGGATTATCGAAGAAATTGTTAAGTGAGCCAACTTTATGTATATGATAAATTTGAAAAAAGTGGTTTTTTAGAAAACTAATTCATGTAAAGTGATATCTAGCCACGCTTCATTTGACTCTTGCATAAGCTCAATCCATCGATCATCACAGAAGAGTGTTGACCAATGTTTACAGTTATTCACCACGTATACGGTTCGGAGGGTTTCACAGCCCCCTCTTCTCGCAATCGAGAAGAACGCTAAGCTGTGCTTCTGATCTTCTAAGTCGTCCTCTTCGTTACAGGCATTTTATAATTTTACTTGATACTTACGGCTTTCTTCGAGGAAGCTATCAAATACTGTCCCAAAATAATTAGGCAGTTTTATGTGTTCAATACTTTTTTGTTTCACATGACTGGTTAAAACAGTACATTTTTAGTCCTTTTCATTGAAAAGAAGGTGCTTTTCCTGATCCACTTCCAGGTATGTAGATTTTCAACTAGTGCTCTTTTAGTTCAGGATCAAGTTTGCTATCATCTTCAGTAATTCTAAGAAAGCGTATCGCTGATATAAGAGCAATTATTCAATCTATGAGATATTTTATGCCATGTATCAGGTTTGAATTAAACTATAATAGTATCAAGCTGTGATGTGTTCCCATTGCATTTTCTAGTCTTTCTGAAGGAAAAATGGCCTTCTTTTTGTAAAAATTATTCACTCCGCAAATTCTTCAGCCTTTGATTCTGATGAAGGGTATAGACCCTTTTTTTCTCCTCGTTAAGTGTGCGTAAATTTTTCGTACTGATCCCCAAAGGGCGACATAGTGGGCGTGATCATCTGACGACCTTTTTTGTACCCAAAGATTCACTAGTGGTATAATGCATGGTAAAGTTCGTTGAG
Source organism: Hetaerina titia (assembly GCA_037158775.1). Classification (NCBI taxonomy): domain Eukaryota; kingdom Metazoa; phylum Arthropoda; class Insecta; order Odonata; family Calopterygidae; genus Hetaerina; species Hetaerina titia. The sequence continues at coordinate 19,407,526 of CM073778.1, read as the reverse complement.
TAATTTATTAACCACATTTTCATTGGGTTGTGAGAGCAACGGAGATTTAAATACGAGTATTTTTATGGTACAAGTAAATATTTTATAATGTATTCACGGAGGGCAAAAATATACGGACTTACTATGTTTAATAATGCCAAAAACAGTCGCTAATGCCAGAATTATTGTTTCTTTTTAGCTTATACCGAAATAGGGTCCCCCCTTTGGGAACAGAGCTTACACATTTGCGGACCACCCCTGCTGGCCTTCAACCAAACCCTGAATTTCTGTACTAACTGATAAAGTGATATAATTTTCGTCTTTTTTGTAGAATCCAGTTTCAAACAATGATTTCCGCGGTTATAGAGTCCATGACTAGTAAAAAACGTATGTTAGCCGATGACAAGTGTATTGCTATTGCTTCTCCAGCACTGAAGTGTCTCGGAAAGTCTGAGGAAGGAGCGTCTTTGAGGTTTCCCACAAACCTGGATACGCCAATGTTTGAAGTTTTCTCATTTTTGCGAGTATCCGGTATATTTTTAAATGTTTCTTCGAGAAAGCGGATATTTTTCGCCAACTTCGACTGAAAATTTTGCCAATCGCCATGAAAAACTTTGCCCTTGGAACAAAATACAGGCTCTGACCAAAGAGTAAGTAGAATGATTTTTTTCCACCGACACGGAGGGCTGGAAATTTGTGACGAGGACGGTTGGTGGTAGGTCTTGGGGAACCAACTCGAGACGCGTCAGTTGTCTGCGGGGCGTTACTTCGAGCGGATCGCTGCTAAATTTGACCCTTTTTAGTACGTCGCGTCACGAATTTACGATGAAACGTTCCATGGAGTAGCGATACACGATATTATTTTTTGTTAATCTCGCAAAATCGGGTTCGGGAAATGATGCCACCTCCGAAGGAAAGTTTTTCAGTGGCGTTTGATATTCCTGGAGGGTAGAGAGGAGGTTGACGACTAGGAATGCTCTGGACATCCCTTAACGACACAGAGCTACGAAAACGTGCAAAAGTGAGATAAATGCTAGATTCTGATCGACGCTTGAGTGTCAGAATGTTAATAGAACAATAGTACCTCGCATTCTTACGGAAGGTTTATCTATGAGAAAGGTGTGTGTCAAGATGGTTCCCAAGGTGCTTTCGGAAGAAGGAAGGCTGGTGAAGGCTACTCGTGTTACTGTCACGTATGATCACTTTGACTGCTGTGAAAGTGACGTACATCCCCATTGTGGCACCTCCGGACTTCTTTCGTTGCCAAGTATAAAAAGGAGCTAGAAAGGTAACCATTTTGAAACACTGGATAACGTCAAAAAGGATCGACGTTCCCGTTGAAGAGTTCCATTAAGCGTATCGCGGCTTGCAGAGGCGCTGCTGTCGATGCACAAGGGTGCTTCTTAAAAGAATTTTAGTATTTTGTACTCTCATCTGAAATATATTTTTTACGTGATTTAGTCTACTTATTTTTGGGACAACCTGTATTTTTGAAACATCTTTCTATTAGAGGAAATGCTTGAGAAAAACTGTTCCTTATCATTTTGAAAATTGGTTTTGGTTTGTTTCAACACTGATGGTCGGGGTGTCGCTGGTCTTACTTTGTTACCCTGGTTTTTGAGGATCATGTAGGCAGACAGTCAATGGAGGGTATTGTAGAGATTGCTCAAATTAAGTGTGTATTTGAGTTTCGCGGCAGATTCACGCAGCATCCCTGGTGGAGTCAAGAAATCCCTGCCCTTTGACTCCCTCGCGAATCCCAAGAGTTTGTACATGAAATCAGAAAACAATAATGGCGTGTACAACTAATTGTTTAATTACATTTGGAGATGTTAAGGAAAATAAGATCCATTCCGTAATTAGTATATCATCATCACGGGTTATCAATCGAATAATTAATTTGTTGGAGCTCTCTGCTATTCTTTTTATTCCCCCATTGCACCTTAGAGTGTTTACATGGGACTTAAAAAAATAGAAATATTGTGATTTAATGGAGGCAGGAAATATGGATGAAAGGCGTATTGACTGGCAGTGGGAAGTTGAAGAAGGTAATAGAGGGGAGAATGTTAGACAAACGAGGAAAGGGGAGGAACAGGATAGGGATGTTGGATGGGATGAAGGGAGGAAGTACACAGAGATGAAGAGAAACCTGATGTAGAGTAGGTTGCTCGATTGGGTTTTGTTTGGAGTTACAAAATATTTATATTGATAGTTGTGTCCATCCAAAACCTACCTTAACCGATAGATTACCTAATAATAAATAATAATAATTGTGATTTAGTTGTTCTCTAATAAAATTCATTTCAGCTATAATTTTTCGCTAAAGGTCTGAAGTATAGGTTTTGCGATTTATTGACCGGCCCTTGAGGTATCATGCTGGTATAATAAAAATACCTTAAGTATATGTATTTGTTTATTGCAGTCTGTTTACTGTAGTAAAATAACGTCCGTATGGTGTAAGAAGTGCAGAATATGTATTTCGGCCAGTTCCTTGTCGATTTCAGCCCAGCGTGCGACGGTATTGCACGCGTATGGCCCCTCGGAGAGGCTGGAGGGAGTGGGAGGTAGACTCGGCGGTCCCCGTTGCGACGAGAGGGGTTAAGGAGTGGTGGGTGGCGGGGAAGGGAGGTCGCCAGGGGTGGAGGAAGCCCCGCTGGGCCTAATTTGCCGGCTTGCGCTCCCGGTGAAAATTTGATGAGTGAGTGCTCGACTCCTTTCCCCTGGTTTTTGTACGCGCGCTCGCGCGAGTGTGTGTGTGTTGCGCGCTGCCGACACGAACTGCCTTCTCTCGTCCCGTCTTTTTCCCCGGTCCCGCGCCCAGCCTCCCCCTGGTCACCCCCCACCCCCTTCCACCTCCTCACTCCCCGGCACGCCTGCCCCAACCCCTACTCAAATCCCGTCTCCGCTATTGCGTGTGTTTTCCACTCTTTCCTTCTTTGTGTTGCCCTCCTCCCCCTCAACCCGCTCCTCCCTCTCCTCTTGTCTACGTTCCTCCTCAGCCTTTTTCCTTCCCTCTCATCCACATTTTCCCCTCCTTCCCCCTCTCCCTGTCTCTGCACCGCTCTCGTCAACTCTGATCCCCTCTCTCTGTCTCTTCCTCCCAGTGCCACCCTTATTTTCTCCTTTTTTTGCATTTCCTCGTTTTTTAACCCCAACCCCCCCCCCCTCCACCCTCCTCACCGCTCCATTTCCCCTACCCACCCTCCCCACCTTCCCTCTCCCCACTTGCCTTTCTTTATCTCTCCCTGCCTCAAGTAGATACTTGCATTCTTAAGTATGTGTGCGTGAGCTTTTTTAGTTTTTTTTCCTCCCCTTCCATGCATTATCTCCTTTTCCAGCGTTTGCCATCACTTTTTTCCTCCTCCTCTTTTCCTTTTCCAATATTTTTTTCCTTTTCCATCCCACACTCTTCCCTCCGCCTACTCCCTATCCTACTTCCTACGCTTCGTGCTCCCTGCGTTGTTCTCCGATTACGAGGTGAATCCCGTTTTCCCCTTGTATTATTCTGCGCTTTATTCCGTATTTTATCCACATTCATCCCTCACGGTAGTTTCGGGAAGGGGTTTCACATGATTTTGATTATAGAATCCTTTGGTGGCGGTAGAATTTATTTGTGTCAAGTTCGCAGAAGTACAAATAAATGCATAAAATAATGTGTGCAGTTGAGCCGTCCACCTGACAGTTTTTTCTGGAATATGAGTAAGTGTCTAGTGAGGAGCTGTTGAGGTGTTTGGTTTTGTCCTCAGTGGAGCAGTCTAAAACATTTTATGTATTTGGTTCGAATTTCATTTCCAATTACCTCGGCGGGTATGTTTTTCCACGCCTCTCAACCCTTTGCTTTGAAACATATTCAGCAAACGTGCATTTTCGCTTGTGTGGAATATCTGAAGTTCTACTGGGAAATTCTCCGTGATTTTGCTCTCATCAGACAATTATTCTTGGCCCTTTGGGCGTGTGAGTGTCTTCTATTCGATCGTCCATCGCACGCGAAAAGAAATAGGTTTGTTCGAATCCGGTAAACAGTTTATTTTTGCATCGGGAAAACACCATTCTTGAGATTAAGGCATATTTTTGGCGTTTTCCATTCGCCTCGATGGTTTTGAGTTGTCTTTCATCTTTAATGCATAACACTTTAAATCAGTGGTTTTCAACTGGGTATCTCTCAAATTAGGAATGTCGTCATGACACTCCAGTGGTTCCGACCCCGAGGTAACGTGGATCCAACGTGAGCCAAACGCAGTTATCTCTAGCCTAACTTTTCTGTATTGCATTATTAATTGTACGCACATCACAAACATTCTCCAGTAGTGAAATATTTTATCTCTTTTCTAGGTTTCTTTGGCTTATAGAATAATTAAGATAATACATGGAACTAAAAATATAGTATTTTATGCTTTTCTTATTTGAGAATTCCTATGTTGTCAATTGGTTTGGTTTGACACATTTACTGCGACTGATAGCAATTGGCGTCAGCCAATTTTGACCGTTCTCACCAGGACAATTGCCTAGTTGCTACGAGATTTGTATAATAACAATAAATTATGGTCTCTATCCGTTCCCAGAATCTGTGAAAATTAATTACGTTATTCCTGAAACTGTGTATAAGCAAAATTTCTGTCCCAAGACCTAGGTGATGCAGATTGGCGTCAAATGCTGTTGTATCTTCATAATGTAAACCTATGTCTATGGGGAGATCGGAAATTTCGGCAAAACTGATAACGTGATTTTTCTGCTCATTTCATTACTAATGAACTTGCCTTGAAATGGAGGAGCTTATGACTGCGGTTTTGTTATTTAAAATTACCTGAATCCATATCAGCCTATGCAGTTCAGTTTTAAAGGAAAAGAGCAAAGCGGTAGGCTATATACAAAACATCGGGATATTTATTGGGTGATTGTCAGCAAATGGCGGTATTTAGTGATGGGGGAATAGCAATATCGATAAAATCGTGGAATGATTTAAAAAAATGTTATTTAATTGCGATTTTTTAAATAATATGTAATACAATTGATTTTTAAATTCTTATGAATCTGACGTTGAATAAAAGCTTAAGCGAATTAAATATTGATTCCATAATCTGTGATCGATATTTTTTTCCTGTTAATCTTCAGGCATTATGTTTGTTAGTTTCCAAGGTTTTAGAACACAAATTCTAAGATATTCGACTCATTAACAGCATTAATATTTTAAATTTCAGGAGTCCAGAGAAAACTAGATGTTACTATATTAATTTTTTAATTCAATAATGAATGTTTACCATCGGATTATTTCCCTACAAAATGTGTGAAGTACATGCCAATACGTACAGGGTTCGTCCGGAAAATAAGTTCATGATGCTCATTGTCTTTTTTGACAAAAGGGGGGTCGTCCACTACGAATTTGTACCTGAACGACAAACTGTAAATGCTGTATTTTACGTCCAAGTGCTCGACAGGCTTCGAAAACGAGTCGCCCGCGTCCGGCCAGCGATCAACCGTATGACTGACAACCTGAGCGACAATGCGCCGTCTCACACCGTGCTTGTCGTGTCGGACATCTTGGCCAAGCACGGCGTGGCAACGCTGCCGCACCTGCCCTACAGCCCGGACTTGGCACCACTAGACTTCTATCTGTTCCCGAAGATAAACAGGAGTTTGAAAGGAACGCGATACGGGACTTTGGACGCCGTCAAAGAGGCCGTGACGACGTGTCTTCGAGAGGTTCCCGATGATGCCTTCGCGGGAGCGTTCCAGGAATGGGAACGCCGCTGGAACAAGTGTATCGACTCACAAGGGTCCTATTTTGAGGAATATTAGCTTAAGATATGTAAAAGTGTGATATTTTTTTTCCTGAGCTCAGTACACTTATTTTCCGGACGAACCCTGTTGGGACCCGGGATGAATAAAATTATTTTCAAATTTAATTTAAATGTGATCGAGTTATTTGTAATTTATGGTATACCATAATCATTCGTGCGTTTACATTACTTTGGAAATAATCGTTTAAATTTGCTTAAGAATGTGTTTTATCCAGCCGATGACCTTTTGTCTTCATCTTATTCCCTCAATTATTTTCCTCCAATGTGTCGTAAATACTTAATGAATATTCCAAATGCACCCTACGTAATGCCAAATAACATCTCATTTGCTTTCTCAATGCGATCCGATAACTCAATAGCTTTAACATGTGCATCGTGAGTTCTATTTATTTTTATGCTGCTACTTTCAAGAGTTAGTGTTGAATTTCAATTCCCATTCCCAGAACGAATCTGAAGTACGTGTTTCGTAATCGCGCGACACAGTCCTACGCCGCTTCAGTGTATTCTGTCCTTATTTCTTTAATCTTCAGCTCGACATTGTAAAATACGATTTGGATGGTACGGATTGATGGCTTGCATTCGGGGCTTGTGTAAATACGAGTAATCGTAATTAGGAAATATAGTATTATCCTTGACATCCTTATAAGTTCTGAAATACCACCTACTCTTAAGCAAAATAGAACTCCAGCGTATACACTTATGCGTTACATAATTATAAGAATATTTGTAATATAATGAGAGCAGTTAGGCGCATTTAAAACAGAGGACCTCTCTATATCCAAGTCTCGCTCTCACCAGCATCTTCCCAAAATTCTGTTTACTGCGAAGAGGTATGTGTGTGTTAACTACACCTCCCATACCACTCACATATCCCACCGCTTCCGTTTTTCCACCGTTATTGTTTTCATGTTTCAACAGCCTCTTCCTCCTCTTTTCAAGGCGTGTATTCAATATCCTCCAAATGTTAATAATTTATTTTCCTTTTTTCTCTTGCCCTCTCCTCGTCAGCTGAAGAACTTTGAATGTCATCATTAGTTTTAGATTTTAATTTACTAATTCAACTGAAACATGAACGCTTCGCTTTACAGTCGAAAAGGCTGCGTTTTGAAGAGCGGCAGAAATAATCTCTTAATTTTCTTTTCATTTTGGTTTTATTGACCTGTTTTCCAAGAGCCAAAATCTTTGTGTTTCGATTCCGCGACGGATAAACCTTTTTTCCTGTCACCAAATAACCAATTTTACTTGAAAATTTGAAGTTTATATCAGTATTAAAAATTATGTTTGAAAACATTTTGTCCAGCTTATTATTAAGGATATTTTACCGATTGCATAAGTGCAAACATAAACTATGGATTGAGGCTTAATTCTTGAAAGTTATAATTACCCGTTATAACAGAAGAAACAATTTACTCATACCTGTACAAGGAGTTACACTATTTGGTGCATCGTGTTTCATTGAAATAAGGCACCTTCAGGAACCTGAAAAAGCCAATTATCAAATAGCTAAGTTACGTGGACAAAATGCGCTGTTTATTCTTATATCATGGATGATAGACAAGTTTCTTTTGGTATATTCCAATTAATGAGAGGATAGCTTGCATATACATGTATTTTGGGGGGTTTTTCAGTCACATGGGTAATTCCTGGGGAAATGAATTACAAGTATTGTATGTTGGAGATTGTATATCGATGAACAGTGGTTAATCGAAAGTCTGTCGATGCCGTGATGTTTATTAAAAATAACTATTGCGAATTAGGTGGAATGTGTATCGCTCAGATATTCTATGTAAATATCAGCGAATTTTAATTACCAGCTTTGACTTCACTCACTCTCTAACTTGCGGAAACCCGTCTTGAGGTTACACCTTTCTCCTATTGACTTGATATTATTAATCAAGAAATTGAAAGAGTTTTTCATGCGTTAGACAAGCGTGGCACGTATAATGTAATGGTTTTATAGGCTAATCTCACGTTGTTAAGACTCTGACATTGTTCAAGCATTCCGAAAGGGGCATGTGGGTATTTATTTTACGACGGAGCAAATTGAAATATTGTTAATTTCACATAAATATTTTGTTTTGTCCACACTAAAAAAAATTCATTCCGATGGGCTCGTGAAAGTAGAAAGTTTAGAGATCTTAACAAATTGGCCCATTTCGAAATCATAAATGGAATGGAGCCAGATAATATCTATGGAGACAGTCCCCACATAGTTAAGGCCCTTGCTTACGTCCATCCCTCACCTCTGGCAATTTCCCTTTGCCATTATTCATCAGCGTCGGTAGTGCCTATAGCAGGGGTGGGAATGGTTGAACGAACGAACATTCGAGCTGAAGAAGCCGCCTATTCCCGGGCGAATTGCCCGTTGTTTTCCCTTTGTATGAGATTTGAATGCGACGCAAGCGCTTCCATAATGGACCTGGTCGAACCTGCTTGTTTGGCGCCTCCGCCGAAAAAGGCGTTGGTGCATTGCACTCCGTCGGTCCTCCCGCGTGTGGAGGGAGGAACGGGGGAGGGGGATGTGAGAAGGAGAATCCTTTGTTGAAAGGGGATGCGTCCCAAAAGGACGGGGGTTAGCTTGGGGAAGGGGAGGGTGCCTCGTGGCGATGCCGAACCCCTCTTTTCTCCATGCTGAACGCTTCCATGGTGTAGTCGTGATTCCTATCTCGCTCACGCCCCCACCTCGACATACTCCCCCCTCTGAATTGATAATGTCTTTGTTCGTCGCGCGGCAGCTAAAATAGGGTTTGGAAGGGCGTGTGCGGCAGCTACCCTCGCACTAATCTACGCACCTCCCTGTGTTTGCTTCCGCCACACGATCGTATTGAGCTTCACCGAACGCGTGCTCCTGACGCGGGCATTCGGATCGCTAAAACTCGACGGACTTTTAACGTGCCTGATGGTGTTGGCCTCTCGTGCGGGGTACGAGCCTCCCAAGTAAAATCACGTGTCTTGAAGAGTTCCGTGCTGCGAATCATCGTGGCGTCGCAGTGTCGACATCCTACTATCGTTTTGTCCTACTGGTGTTACATGTACAAATGTCGATGTGTGATGACATTAAAAGGCCGTTTGTATATTATAGTTTTTTTCCTATTTCAAATTTTATTTCTCGTTGATTTCGTTGTGCCTTCTAAATAATGATGATATGATGATTTTTTTGTTTTATTACTCATTATACGACGTGTATTATGTGAGCTAGGATACCGTACATATCACATGTAACATTGAAGTTGATATATCAAGTACGTTTATATATATTCTTTTGAAAACATACTTGAAAGTCCATTATATAGAAAATGTTTTGTCTATAGGGGAAAGTTTGGTGGTAAGTAAATGTGATCGACTATCACTGTGGGCGTTACATTAATGATTATATTACGTCATTGTGACCTGAATACATAGTTTTTGGAAAATTTCCCATTGGTTTGTGTATTAAAATTCTGCAAGAGAATATTCATACCAAAACTATTCCATGATTTGAAAATGTTTGATTACTTTTGACTTTTGCTAGGTGCGTGAAATTCCCACTGGGTACGCGGGTAAATTGATAACGTTCATGTTGGCACAAAACGGTGCACCTCATCTCATGATTTATACCATTTACACCGTACCATAGCTCCAGAATTTGTTGGTAATTCTTGCTTCAAAATATGCTCGTAAAATGTGTTGCAATTTGAGACATTTATCCTCATAATGTCATAATATTTGGTATATAATGCTCAAAACGTCCGTTATTACATAAATATTATTTTTAATGTCAGCAATCTCAATTATTCCTTAAGAATGTTGGTAGCCTCCTAATGGACATTTATTTATTTCCGCTTGCATATTTATCCCTTCATGATCACTCATAGCCCCACACGGTGGTATAAAAATGTATGCTTGCGAAGAACAATCTGGAAAGGCTCAAACCCCAGGAGTGAAGGGGACCGGAGAGGCGTTGGTTTATCAAGGTAACTGGGTTGATGTGCTGCTAACTTGCCCACTCTGCACAGAACTTCGTCGTCCCTGATTTGGACCTGCACTCAAGCACCGAGTCCGCGCATTCGCCGTGCGTCCGAGGGATGCCTTCTTTCCCTTGCCTCCCCCCTCCTCCATGCGTGTGAGCCGGCCAGTGATGCAAATCCCTTCGGTCACACCCCCTCCACCCACCTCACACGCCCCCTCGAGTGATTTGTGTTGATGGCTCCTAAGTGTTTAAGATACGTCCAAACCACAGTATCACACCCAACCGGCCACAGTACCAAACCTTGGCGAACCCCAACCCCCTCCTGGCAATTTCGCGGGAGAAAATGCCCATCGTCCATCAGAACCTCACACTGTTCTATTCTCTCCCCTGCCCTTCTCACTGTCCCAGCCTCCCCCGCCACTCATCTCCCTTCTACGCTGTCGAAGAGGGTTCTGCGGGGATAGGGGAGAGGTCATGATGCCGCCCCATGATTCCCTTCATTCATCTGGGTGCGTACGTCAGGCGCAGTTCGCAGTTCATTGTCATCGCATCCGTGAGCGCGCCCTCTTTAGCACGCGACCGTCGTGTGGAATGGGTAGGGGAGTGCGTCACGCCTACGCTGGGTGGCCCATCGCACACTCTCTTTACGCCCTTGGGCTCCTCGTCAATTCTCAACCCCTCACCCCTTCATGAACATCCGTTCGGGAGGCAAATTCTTCGCGAACGATTCTTTCGTGGACGCACTGGCTCTACGGTCATCTCGCAATTGCCTGAGCTTGGTAGGCATTTTTGGTCACTTTTTTTAAATGATTCGGGAAAGGTTACCCCCACGAGGATATTTTTAATTGATATTTTGTCTGATAATTGTTATGAATGTATTCCATTAGCATTGAAGTTTTTTCCAAAGGAGCGGAATTGAATTTTTGGTGAAATCTACTTTTCGGAATTTAATGAGGTTTCTTGTGATCGCCGATTCATGGCTTTAATCTTCGAAATTTTCGTCAGCCTCAGTCAAATTATCTTCTTCTTCAACCCTTACTGGGAGGGTACCATTTTTTGGTTTGATGTGGAATGTTTAAAATAGATCATAAATAATGCACTGTGAGTACTTACGTAAATTTTGCACCCGTTATTTTTTTTTTAATTTTGACACGAGTATGTGAAGCTTCACAGGAGAAATTAATTATCTGAGTGGTGTGATACAGATATATCCAACGGAGTGATATTTTTCCTTATCAATCCGTATTTATTAATGGCTGAGTATATTGTATATGACCGAGTATATTTTTATAGCGTTCTTTGTTAACCATGTATTTATTGTTGAGTTTAACTCAACATTTTTCATATATGGTCAACGAAATTTGATCAACATAATTTTTGGTTCCTTCGCGTGGTTTTCTCTTGCTAAAAGTCGTTTGAGTCAATTTTCAATCTCTGGTCATGTTACATGCATTCAGTGCATACGTGAGAATGGACCCCGGATTCTACATAGCAATATGCTCAACGGGAAATTTGACTAAGAAACTGTCAACTGTCTCACTGTCCAAGTCCACGGGTCTGATATTTTTAACTGATAGGGATGTTTTGATAGGGCTAATTTTTTTAAGTTCCGGGTGTCCAGAATTCCCACCGACAGCGAACGGTGACGCGCGTAGCCTGGGGGCGATTTGCTTCTCTTTTGTATAATTTAAAAGAAAGTTATCAGCATTTTCGCTCATGAAAATCTTTTCAATGTTTATCCGATTACACCTTCATAATTTTGAAATTTTTATTTTTTTTTCTAAACCCCGTAAATTTTTATAAAACTTTCGGAATATTTGAAAACCTATGAATTTGTTTAATTAAATTTAGAAATAATATTTGCTTTCTAATTTTAATTTAACCACATTTGCTTTGAATTGGTGTAAACGCTATGTTCTGGGTGTAATTCATTATTAACCTAAATTCATGCATAAATAATTCCTTGCTCATTCATAATATAATGAACCGATTGAAAAGGAAACAACCGTGCTTATTTCACAAATTAATTTACTGCATACATTTTAAAAATAAAAGGGTCAATGAAATCAATTATTTTATTATAATTTCGAATTAAGTACGTTTATTTGACCAAAATGTCTACAAAATGAATTACATGGAATAATCTAAACAAAAATTATAACTCAAAAGTTATTTCCATCGTTTAAACTTTATGACTGGTCCCTTACTTCCTAACCTTTAGATGCACAGAATATTCACTAACACGCATTGCATGATATTAACTCTCGCCATCCACCCTAGTGACTGGCAGGATTTCCCGTTGGTTTGATTTGAATTTGTTTGTTCCTACGTACGATACATACTACGTGAACCTACATACTTGTATATACAACATAAAATAAACCTTGAACACAGTAATCAACCCGAAGGTCAGTTTGGTACGGCGTGTGAAATTTATCTATCAGGGTAGGTGGGTCAGTTCCTTTCTGGGTGCCGCTTATGGTTTCCCCCGAAGACCTGGTGTTTTAAAATCACAAAACTTGGGTGGAGCAGGTGTCCAGGCCCGGGAACCGAACCCAGGCAAGCCTGCCTGGGAATTGAACCCGGCCCCTCCGGTCAGTAGTCCAACGTTCTAACCCTGGACTACCGCGACCCACATATGTACAACACATTAGATAAATTGTAGTATCTAAATATTATTAATTATTGAATTGCGTTCTAGTTTTAGAGAAGCTAACGCGGATTAGCTACGTTGTATATGCCGTATTCTAAAGACAATTATGGTCAAAATTATGTAAATTTTAATTAGGACTGGTCTAGTTAAGTGACGTTTATATTTCGTAAAGAATTTTGAAGCATCCCACCAAATAAAGTAGGAATTAACGGAATATTACGGCCATGACTCGGAATATGAGGAGTACCTACTAGGGCATAACGAATCTAATTGTGGATTGCAATGCAATAGTGACCATTGCCTTTCGTTGTGGCCAAACGCTAGAGTAAACATTTGAGTGAATAAGATGGAAATGTCTGCTAACCTCACGTTCCCAATCCGCACTCCATTTATATTCATTCCAACTGCAAAGGCATTTCATTCAAATGCAATTTTCTCATCATTACGGGAGGGGAGGGATTAGTATTATTTCGCATGTTGAGGACGCAATTTGGGATTCGTTTATGTATTTTTTTTAAATTTCAAACGCGCTGAAAAACCCGCTCGACTGTCTATTAAAGTGTACCTTGGGTCCCTTCGGGTCTTTCTCCCGTGGACTTGTAGAGTCAGCCTGTGTGTGTGTGTCGTTTGTAGCGTGTTTTAAGAACCCTCACCTAATCTCCAGCAGCAAGCACGTGTTTCCGCGCTTGGTTCTCTCGGTCAAGAGAGAGAGAGAGGAGAGTAGGCGGCCAGCAACCCACCCGCGCGCGACCCCCTTGGAAATGCTGCGGGTAGAAGGGAGCTCGGGTGGACCTGCGATCCCAGGGTGTGCGGTTTTTTTTTTTTTTGAGGGTTCTCGCGGCTGTTGTCCTTGGCCCCTGGAGCCCACCACCCCCACGCCCTTCCTCCCGCCCCTCCTCGCCCGGTCCCGCGTGCTAGGGCTCCTCGGAACGTCCTCGAGGGTCCTGTTGGAAGTATCGTCGGGAGAGATTTTGGAGTGGTTAGGGGAGAGTGGCAATTTTTTTCCGACTCCGCCTCCCCCTCTGCCCCACCCCCATCTCCCATCCTCTCCTGCAGAGATGGGTGTTACGAGGTAGTTGAGGTGGCGAAAGTGGGATTAAAATCGCTAATAGTTGCAACTCGGTAAATCTCTCGGGAGTCCGAGTCGAATTCGTATCGTTGTGAGGCTCATTCGTGACCAAGTAAATATGTATCTTTCTCTCTCTCCCTCTCTTGCTATCTAGTGAGGTAATAAATAGCGACATCTTTTTCGAGTACTTTATTATGCACGAGAATTCTACTCGTTATTTTATAATTTCCACCATTTTGAGTTGCATGTGCTCGTTTTTGGACGGGGCTTTATTTTTCTTCTCTTTCCGTTTTTATCTGAATGATGCAAGTGTAAAATCCAGTTTTGCGATGCACGCGAAGAGTTCGTTATTTTGTAACTCAAGCCATTGTGAGTATTCAAGATTGCGCTTGAGTTTTTTGAGATTTTTTTCTCTACAATTTGTCGTAACTTGGGATGCATTCTGCGTGAAATCTTGCTGGAACTTTGTTAACAATCTGTGGAATAGTGTTTGGTGCTAGTGTCTCAGTAAAGTAATGATTTAGAGTTCCTCCTGAGTGATAATTTAACAGTGTCATATTATAATTGGATATATCTTTGACCGAAGAACCTAAAATGAGCGGTTACTATTGCCCATATAAATCCGAGTTTGAATATTTATCAGGGTTTTACCAAAAAACTAATTGTGCTCAATTTTCAGTCTCTGTATATTATTTTCTTTATTTATTTTATTTTAGTACCATGCAAGTCACCGCTAGGGTGTGTGGCAGGAGGTAAATACTCACCAGACTAATTTTGACACGAATATGACGCTATCGCGGTCGGACATTGTTATTCTGATCCCTTATCGTTTATTGGAAGAATGATAACTTGAATATATCTTTCCTGCACATGATCTCTGTAATTTTACTAGCATGATTTCTCGTACTGTAGTACGTTGGAGTATTAATACATTTTCAACATCACTGCTAAAGAAACATCCAATTTATGCACAAGATATTTAACCTGTATTTTAACCTTCCCCCCGTGAGTGATTCCTAACCTTGCTATTCTAATATTTTGGATACACCACTAAGATTATCATGATAACGTTTTACAAATCTAGTTCCTCTACGTTGCAAGCGATCCAATTCAGCAATTAATTCAACTTCGTGAGGATCACATGTACTCAGTTCTAATAAATCGTATTTTTTTGTAGGCCCATCCACATATTCCCCGTACGTGTTTCACCGAGGAGAGATCCTGAGTGAGGGTGACGCCTAGGTATTTAATTGAGTCTACACATTCCATTGCGGTGTTCCCGATGAAGTAGGCGTTCGGGAGGGAATTGCTCTTTTTCCAAAAAAATTATCACTACGCACTTCTTTAAGTTTAATTCTAATTGCCAAGTGTCACTCCAGAGTTGTACAGCATTAAGGTGATCTGATGAAACCACTGTGTCCCCAGGATCACGGATATCATGGTAAACTACTACTACCTTCCCGATCCTTACCTGAGGTGCTTTGTGGAGAGCACTTTGAGTGAGTACGACGTCCGTCGGATGGGACCTTGAACTGCGAACCCCTTGGCGCCTTTCGACCAGAGTGGGCTAATGCTGACGCCGGGTTTCTCTCCATCCTTTCTTTCCCATCTATCCTTAATGGCGCAAATGATTTTAGCTGCCGGTCGCCTCCCATAAAAACTACTACTACATTCTGTAATTTCTCGTTCTTCGTAAGTTTAGCGACAGGACTTGCTTCGACCCAGAACTTTTGCTCCTTCGACCTTTAATAATCAAACCACTTTACTTTTCCACATAACTATGTGGAAAAGTAAAATGGTTTGATTATTAAAAGTCAGTATGAAGATTTTCCACCAAGTTACGCCAGAAACTGTTTTATTTATCCTTCGACCTTGTTCATAGCTATCCCTCACCGTAGCTTTTCGAAATCCGAATGAACTGCATAAATTAACCTGGCTCTTCCCCAACTCTTTCCCATTCACGTGTAGTTGGATGCTATCGTAGCCTTCGTACTTATGGACTGTATAAAATTGTAGCGTTGTGTTAAGATCGTTGATTAAAGTTCGTATTTACGACTCGGGAATAATTGTTGTTCCAACGGTGGAATATTGCTCAAAATGAATTTGAAACCGAGTTTCCCTAGAATCCAAACTCCAAAGGTGTGCGAGATAAAACTAATGAAGGAAGACCAGAGAATTATTCCATAACTTCTAAATTCTCGCCCACCAATCACTCCCTTCATTTCTATTTTGTATTTTTCTCAATTCATCCAAGCGTTCTGCCGTCGTTCGTACTTCCCACTCGGTGTTCATTTTCGCCCCATTTCATTTATCATGTATCCCCATTCGCTTTCGATTTATCCGTAAAAATGTATTTATCCATGTGTGTGTGTGTCTAAATGATATTCGATGGAGTGTAGAATGGAAAAGTTTTTGAACGCTCCTAATTTTATATCCAAGGTCTTAGTTCGGACAAGGGTTACTTAGCTGCAAAGAAACTTTAGATTTGCTTTTTATTGCGAGAAACGGGCCACTGGAATTACATTCTAAACCAGCGTTGGCAACCAGGGGGGATATTTAACGCCCTTGGGAGCAAATGAAATGAGTGCTGTTGCCGTGGTCGGTGCGGTGTGTCTGGGCGTCAACCATCGCCGTATGTCGTTGCTCCACCTCCGCTGCCCTCGTGGAGGTCCCGCGGACGATTGGATAGAACGCGCGCGCTTGTGAGAGAGGTCCGGGGTGGCGAGAGAGGGGAGAGTGGGCAGGGAAGAAGAAATCCTTTGGGAACCCCCGCTCCCTCTCACCGGAGAGCACGCCCCCCTTGGCCGCCAAGGAGTTGAACCGGCCAAGGAGGAGGTATGGGGTGGAGAGCACGATACCCATCTCTCTCCCTCGCTCTCTTACATCTCTCCCTCGCTCACTCAAACTCACTCATTCCGTAAAAGGGCCATTCCGATTTTTCTGATTTTTATCCCCTTTCCCACCCCCTCTGCATTACCTACCCCATGAGACCACCCCACCTCTCCCTCTGCGTACCTCCCACTCCTTCCATCTCAGAAACCAACTCACACACACACATCCCATCGCGACTCGAAGGTCTTCTGGCTTTTCTTTTTTTTTCCACGTCCCTCCTCGTAAAGGGTTTTCGGGCTATGGTGGGGGTGGGTGAATACGGCGATGGAGGATACCGGCGTATGATGTTTGCCGGTAGTGGGAGGTTTGTGTAAGTTGAAAGAGCCTGCAAATGGAATGGGGCTTGAGAGGGGATATAAGGGGTGGGGGTAAGGGCGGTGGAAGGGAGAGTGTAGGAGGGGTAGGAGAAGGAGTTAAGGGAAGAGGACGGCCGGTAGTAGGTTTTAAGGGGGCTTCAGAGGACCAGGAGTGAGTGTTAGGCCAAGAGCCTCAAGCCCCATCTCGAACCCAGACCTCTACCGCGATTCTCTCTCTCTCTCATTCACTCCATCCCTTCCACTCTCTCGCCCCCCCCCCCTTCACTCTTGCATCATTCCCCTACTCCGGATTACCTCCCCTCTTTCCCTCCGTTCTTCTTCAATGGGACAGAAGCGAGAGGTGGACAAGGGAGCGTAGTAGACCGTGGTGCCTTTGCCTCTTACTTTTTGATATCCTCTCACTCACAAGGTAGTATTTGCGCGTTCGAGCGTATTGATTGAATTGCAATCGTGTTAAGTGTGTAGCGTCAAGGATGAAAATATTTACGTTTTTCTGAACGTATACATTTAGTTGTTACAATGACTGTCAGTTCAGTAATGCACCATATATAACACGGCATTCGTCTTTTGTTTTGGTAGTTAATAATGTGTTTCTAACAATACGAATGTGATGCAATAACTTGCTTATTGTCTGTCATTTCAACGTGATCGTAATAGCCGAAGTTTCGATAAGTTTTTATGGTAATCTTACGTTAGTCCTTAATAATAATTTTGCAACATTTTATCCAGTTAATTTTCTTTTTGCTCGACTCATTTAGGTGTAATTTGGTAATTTAGAATCAAAAGAGTGTTAATTAATTTATGTCATGTATAAATTCGGAATTATTTAGGAATAATTTTGAAAATGGATTATCTTGAAACGTTACTCTTTTCAATATATTTTTGCGTTCCTGACCTTTGTAACGGTTATTGCTCATCGGGCCATTTTCTTTTGACTTACTGACTGAACTGATGCCGATTAAATATAAATGATGATTTGGTAGTAACCATGGTGATGTATGAAAGAAAATACACCTTGTAACGGAATTGATGAACGTGGGTGCGTGAGGAGAAAAGCTTTTTGTATTTTCAGACTATATTCAAATTACTATGTCGTATGACTTTTGTTTAAGGGTTGGTCGTGGTAATTTACATCAGTGAGCCTAAATCCGGCGAGTGTAACATAAAGTTCAAGTTTGAGATTATCGTAAATGAAGCCATCATAAAGTTGATAGTTTGCCGTGCCACTATATATATTTTATGTCGATCATGTGCCATGGAATGACCGAGGTGTATTTTGTTTACAAGCTTGCTATAAAAGTTGGTTTAGAATTGTAATCAATTATGCCAGAAGGCATTGGAAAATGGCGGAGTTACTAGAGTTACTCGTGATTTCAGAGAAAGCATCAAGGATCGCATTGGTAGTCGTCTCTCAGTTCTGGGAATCTCTTCGGAGTTTCGTATGGAAATATTAAAGACAATTTTTATGCAGGGTCTCTTTTATGAGACTCGTTGAGCTGGGAGACATTTAATATTGACATGAAGCTTTATAAAAGAGTGAGGGCACTGGAAATTCGTTCTGACACGGAGGATGCTATCATTACTGTACAATAAATCGATATTATGGGACTTCAAGGTTAGACAAATATTGTGCTTTCCACACATCCTATGATTTATATAAATGCTAAAATTTTAGATGTATTTGAATACATTATTTCCCAGGAACAAATAAGTCATACTAGTACAAGAAACATACGCATTATAAATAAAAGGAAAAGATGGCTGCACTGTAAAGTGCACAGGGTTCGTATAGGTTCTCGTAAGTTTGGATAAGTTTTCAATACTTAAAATAGCGGCCATGTACAGTGTGTGGCCATTCTTTCTCCTGTTGCGTGTTTTAACGTCCGTCGAAATTCTTCGTTCATTGTGTATAAATATCTGGGGGTCGCAGTACTCCAGTGGGTAGTTGGACTACTGGCTGGAGGGTCCCGTGTTAGATTCCCGGCCAAGGTGCTCTGGGCACTTGCAGCTCCACCCAAGCTATGTGATTTTTCGGGTACCAGATTTCCTGGGAAACCATAACCGGCACAGGGAAAGGATCTGCCCCCTCCACCCTGATGTGTGTATTTCACACGCCGTCGGGCTTAGTACTGAGTGAACTCTGCTATCATCTACCAAACAGACCTTCGGGTTGAATAGTGTGTATATATATATATATATATATATATATATATATACTACCTTGAACAAAAAGTTCCCGGAATAACCACCGTGTGGCGCTCCCATCGTTCCGATTTGAGCTCTGTTTTTTTGTTAAATTGGTACATCTGTTGTTGATATTCACTTTAAATCTTAGTGTCATAACTTGACATTTGCAAAAGTTACGTAGCCAAGAGTACATCTATCTCTGTGTGTGTTGGCGATTTTTTACAATTGCAGAAATGGATTTAAATTTGCAACAACGAACTTGTATTAAATTTTGCGTAAAAAAACGGATTTAGTGGCGCACGGACGTTGGAAATGTTGGAAAAGTGTTTCGGCAACGATTCTCTAAAAAAAACGGTCGTTTACCAGTGGCACGAGCGGTTCAGAAGTGGTCGTGAGTCAATCGAAGATGATGAACGCAGTGGCAGACCATCGACATGGAAAGTCGGTGAAAAAATTGATAAAGTAAAAGAAATGTTGGTCAATAACCGCAAATTAACCATCAGAGAAATAGCGGAGGACTTGAACATTGCCTATGGATCCGCCCAAGACATTGTGGTTAATGATTTGGGTTTCCGTCGTGTAGCAGCAAAGTTGGTGCCAAACGACCTCAATTCCATGCAAAAAAGAGACCGTGTTGACGTCGCAAAAGACATGGTTTGCGAGGCTGAATCCGATCCCACATTCATCAAAAGGATCATTACTGGAGACGAGACGTGGGTTTATGAGTACGACACGCAATCCAGACATCAGGCAAGTGAATGGCGTTCACCAAATGAGCCGAGACCAAAAAAACCACGTCGTTTTCAGTCAAAAAAGAAGGCAATGCTGACGGTTTTCATGGATTACAACGGTGTAGTGAATCATGAATTTTTGCCAGAAGGCCAGACAGTAAACAAAGAGTATTATTTGGGCGTTATGAGACGTTTGCGTGAAGCAATTCGCCGAAAGAGACCAGAAATCGTCGCACAGTGCGTCGAGACCGTCGCACAGTGCTATCATTATTCGTAATTTTTCGCATGCAACAAATACCATCCAACAGCCACCGAATTCACCTGATTTGGCTCCCTGTGACTTCTTTCTGTTCAATCGAGTTAAAAAACCATTACGGGGAACGCGTTTTAGCAGCCGAGAGGAAGTAATGGAAAAATCGCAGGAAGCACTGATGGACATACCGAAAACCGAATATAAAAAATGTTTCGAGGATTGGATCAAGCGCTGGCATAAGTGTGTTGCAGTCGATGGGGATTACTTTGAAGGGGACAATATAGATTTAGATGAATAAACTTGTATTTTTAATTTTCTGAATAAATTCCGGGAACTTTTTGATCAAGGTAGTATACATACACTCAGTGTTTCGGACCAACACGGTCAAAGTAGTCGGGACGTAAGAAGAAGAATTGCGCTTGCAAAGAGACTTTCATAAAGAGGTGGGAGTTGATGACGGGGACGTTGAGTAAGGATATTAAGAAAAGGCTCGTAAAAACTTTGGTATGGAGCGTAGCCATGTACGGCGCGGAAACGTGGTCATTGAAGCAGGAGGATAGATGTAGAGTGGGGGCTTATGAAATGTGGGTGTGTTAAGAAGAATGGCGAAGGTGAAATGGACCGAAAGGAAAACAAATGAAGTACTGGAGATGGTGGGTGAGGAGAGGGGTTTGTTGACAGAAATCTAATGGAGGCAGGAGAAATGGATGAAAATGATATTGATCGGCAGTGGGATATTGAAAACTGAGATAGAAGGGAGGATGTTAGGCAAACGAGGAAGCGGGAGGGATAAGATATGTATGTTGGACGGGATGAAGGGAGGAAGTACACAGAGTTGTAGAATGGCATGTTGTAGAGTAGGGTGTGGGGGTATTTTGTTATGAGAAGCAAAATATTTATTTGGTGGTTGTGTTCTTCTAAAACCTAGCCAAACCGGTAGATTACTTGATATCATTTTACATATATGCAAAAACACCAAAAATTACTTAAATAGTTTTTATTTAGCAACAGGGTCCTGTATAAGTGATAACGCTCACAACATTAGTGGAAATGTGAGCACAAATATTTCATTTATAACGAAGATTCGATATGCCACTTCCTGGGTAAATTCATCAAGGGTTTCAGACTTGGAAAACTCCTAAATCCACCCTTGTTTCAACGTGTACTTGGGAATCGGCCGTATTCATTTACGTTTTGGAAATATATTTGGCTGATGAAGTCCCGACGTCTCTCAAGCGAGTCGCTTAATTGGGTAGATCGGGTTCCGAATCTCGGTGCCTTGCCGGGCTCGCTTCTCTCGTTCCTTTCCTGGCGTTCTTACTTCTCCACCCCCCCCACTTCCCTCCCGTCTCCCTGCTCAGTAGTGAAAAGCATCATTCACTCATTCCTTCCAGCTCCATCCCAGCAACTCTCCCACACCAGGCCTCTCACGGCACGTCTCATTGTCCGAGGGCAGCACAACAGGTCATTCGCCAAGTGCCTTCTTCCGTCCCACCTCGCCTGCACCCTCCGCCTGCCGTGTGTGCTCCGTGCCATCCCCCCCCCCGGCTCCCTTCACCTCCCCAATACCCCGACCGGTCTCCCGACTCTCCCTTCTCATCGCCTTCCTGTCCCACCCCTCTCCCCCGCCATCTCCTCGACCTCTCCTCCTCGGCGAACCCTCGACTAACCACTGCACCAGACACTCTTTGGCCCGCTGGAGTGTCCGAGGAGGACCTTGATAGCCCCTCCTCCTGGAAAGAGCCGTCTCCCTCGCCCTCCCTCCGCCCCACTCTCCTAAATGTTTCCGAACCAATCGTTTGAGTCCTCTCCACTCCCCCACCCCGGCTTTCCCCACTCCACCCATCCCCGTTGACCCCCACCCTATCCCTCCCCCTCCCCCCGTCTGCTCTTACTGGTGCTTTCAAGTTCACTCACGTTAGAGTGGTGTGTTTTCATTTTGTCTCAAACTTTTTTTGTTGTTTTCGGTGTGATCTCCTCTCGTTAATTGTTATTTCATCATTTTTTCGTCTCTTTTGGAGGATTTCTTTCCTCATCCGAAAGTGGATTTAAGTTCTTGGTGTTGTGCTTATTGACTCCCTGGCGAAATGAATGGACAACCTCATTGTTCCTGAGTTCGGGAGTAATTCTTCGATACTGTCTTCTTTGGGACACTGTGCAGGATTAGATTTTGACTCCGGAAGAAAATTATTGTTAATTATTGAGTTAGTAGCTACGCTTTATAGGATACAAGAATTCCGTCATTTTCGGCCAAAGAAAAACGTTTTCTTTGCTACTTTACCTATAAAATCATTTAACGGGAACATCAGTGACAATTTATCTATCAAATAAACGCAAATTTGACTTGGAATGGTGTAAATTAAACTTCTTGTCTTTGAAGAAGTGAATAAGATAGAATATTTCTTTTGAGTAGTTGAGCTTTCTATCATTTTAACTATCTTCAAATACAATAAAAACAATCAGGACTGCTACGTAGATACTGATCTGTAAGTAAAGTCTATAAGAACCCCGTCAATCCTTGCCATTTTTCCTGCTGTTATTTTTTTTCAATCGATGCTCACATATTCTAGTTTTAGTATGTTAAAAAAGTCCCATTTTAGGTAGTAATTGGTATGTAGATTTGATTTGATGATAACATGGATGAATAAGTTTTTGATATTTAAAATAATATTAGTTTTTAAGGGAAATATTATACGAGAAACTGGTCTTTTTAATGTCATTCTTACCCCTAGCACCATTATCTTTTCGATTAAATTATTCTTCATTTTTACTTTTGATATTCTGTTATTATTATTAAAGTTAATACTTTTTGCAATATGTGTGATACATTAAAAGAAAGCCTTTGCTTTGATATTAAAGTTTAGATGTGTGAAATGATGCTCTTTTATCGATCTCCGTTAATATGACTGTAATGCTTATATTTGGCTATATCAATCGTTACCAATTTTTTATCATGATGTGAGAAAGATAATATTTAGACAATTATTATTATTTTAGTAATCCTAAGGGATAAGTTTGACGCTAGTAATTTTTGATACCATTGTCAGTTAGGTATTCATCACCTTAGTTTTGCCCTTTCATTTTTATATCCTGATATTAAAAATATGTAATGGAAAACTCAGGGTATCAGATCTCTCTTTTACGTAATTATTTCATTCCATTGTTTAAATGTATCATTGCCTTAATTTAAATACTGTCGCTCAGAATAGTCGACTATGTGCATTATTTGCTGATCTCCACTTGTACTAGCTTCCAATTATTTTCTGAATATACTTCTTAGAAAGATGATACCTTATTTATAATAAACCCGAACTGTGGTGGTAATTTGCTTGCTCAAGCCTGACAATTACGTATTTTTCCGTCGGAATAAAACTATATTCTAAAATACACTAGAACACATTATTGAGTTGAATGTGTGTGTTCATTTATTGGGTTCAATTCCTCTGTACGCAATACAAACGGTACGGTTGAACGCCGCGACAAGTCCTTGTGTCCTTCGACACATTGAAAAGTAACCTTTATAGGGTTTGCACGCTTTTCGCCTTGGCCGCAGATGCATCCACGTCTCCCCCTTTCAGCGTCCTTTCGTTCGCTACGGCTGAAGATAACCCGATAACTACTCCAACGCGAAGCCGTTTCTACAAGATCTCTTCTAAAAAATAAATGAATCGCGAAATAAATTCGAGCAAGGCACTCGTGTATCCTTCCCTCTCGCCTGCCCACGATCCACCACATCCTTCCCTTGTGAGCACTCCAAACCTTTCTCTTTCATGAAATGCAATCACTGTCTAAATTGCACTCAAGACCGCTTCCTATCCCTATGGCCGTGTTATTACTGCCGCGACCACTCAAATACTCTTGCCTCTTAAAAACATCTCTCTTAAACTCCGGGCTCCTCACCCTCCCCACGCTCCCCCAGACTCCACCCTCCTCCTCTCTCCGCCCCGCGCTAATCCTCCTCGCTTCCTCCCTCCTAGCCCTTATCGGCTCGTTTCAATCCCATTTCTGCGTGCGGAGTTGGTGGGGACGGCGGGTGAGGGGCGGCGTTAATGTGTTTAGTTCGCAAACCTCCGTTCCCCTCTCATATGCATTCGAATATATGAACATCTTAGTGCGATGCATATTGGACATCGTAAGTGTCGGCGTTTTGACGTTGGGAGTGTCCATGTGCTGCGTCTAGTGTAATGTCAAACATCACATTTCGTAATACAGCATCGCATTTGCATTGATGCTTTCATGAGAGCTTAGTTGGCACTATTTGACGCTGTGATGATTCAACTTTCCTTCGTATGTCTATTCCGTGTGTAGGATATCGATACTTGGAAACCGTTTGTCAACTCAGGGAATCAATTTACATGTTCTCAAAGGAGACCGTAGATGCTATATTAAATATTATGCGCAAATAAAACTAAGCGTGCTGCAAAATGCAGGTGTCTTATGTGTTGAAACAATGTTTTAAATATTTTAGGGGTCTGTGGGAACTACAAGAACTTTAAATTCCTCCTCCCTCGAGGACCCCCGGCGCATACCTTATTAATTATACCTTGTTGGATGATTTGCCATTTTTTCCTAAGCATATACTCACATTATTATATGTGAATTTTAATGATTTAACGCACCTGTTTAATTATCTTCAAAGTATCGCGTTTCCATCGTATCAATGTATCCCTCGAATTCCTATTGCTATAGCTGAAAACGTCTGTTGGACCATCGCAGTATCCCTCGGACCTGGGCCCACGCCTTCCCCTACGTCCCTATTGAAGCCTCCCGATTTCAGTTTCGTAGCCGCTCATTCACTCGTCCGTCGGCGAAGAGTGAGTGAGTGGATGCCCGATGAAATCCCCTTGGGTAATTAATCCCATAAAATTGAAGATAGTTTTATTCGGTGGGAAATCCTTATACATATCCCTCCTTCTCGCTTATTCTCATTCCCTTAATCTCCCATATCTCCGGGGAAGCCCTTTCAATTAGTCTCGTTCTCTGGGGCGATACGGTCTTCTCCTCCCGACCCCGCCACCCCTCAGCCTCACGTCAATGATTTTATTTTCCTTCTCTCGTGTGTTCACGGATCGGACGTTTTATGAGTAGTTTTCGCGCGCTTCGAGGGCGCGAGGTAATGATCCACGCGGCCCTTGTTTTTTTTGTATCTGCGTATTGTCTCTTGGCTCCTCCACATTTAGATTTTCGGAGCGGTTTTTGCTCTTAATACCAATATTGATACTCGCGAGCCGAATGAAATTGATGCTATGCATGAAAAGCTCAGTATATTGTGTGTCACAGCTGTCTTCATGCGTTTTGTTAAAGTCTTGTCATTGCAAAACCATATTTTCCGAGTCTTGCAATATTTTGTAATGTATTTGATTATATTATTATTTTGATTTGTTGTTGCAATGCCAGTTTTCAGTTGCTGGAGTCGTTCTTCTTTGCCAAAATATTCTCTCCCTGTTGAATATTTATAGCGTAACTTCTTAGTACTTAGTTACGTATATATCCGATGTAATATCCGTAATATCTGTACCTGTAATTTCCGAATGAACTCTAGGGAATTATTAATCAATTATCCATTTCATGTTCAGTGTGTTATTTCATCTGTTTTTGATCTTCACTTGAAGCAGCTTACACAAATTTTGGTGAGCAATGAGACATACTGGATGGCAAAGTGTTTTCGACCATATAGTATATCTCCCTCTATTGTCACTCTTTGTGGATAAGTTTCAGACGTCTCTAATTCCCTATGCTCCGGTTGCTCCTTTCATATTCGGTTAAAATGGTGTAATTTCATTACATATGAGGTCCTCGAGTTAAGTTTCCGATTATTTAGCGGTCATTTGGGCGTTCGTCAATTCCTTGATGAATCAATAAATGAAACTTAATCTTACAAAGTTGCTGTGTGAGTAAATTACAACCTAGTCGTTAAGTCTATTGGAATCACCAATCTATTATTTATTTAGGACGTTCTCTAGGGAAAATATTTGCTCAACGCAAAACACGGCCATTGTTAGCTTTAGAGGCCACTCTTAAATATCTGCAATTTGACTAAGCTATTCCAAAAACACTGTGAGGCCATTTGATTGGTGTTTGATGGACAAAACTTAGTATGATTATAAATTCTTCTCCCTAAATACTAAACTTGTTTTAATATGATTTATGATGAATACTATTTTCTTTATCAGAAAATGCATGCTATGTAAATATTTTTAACGCATAAATTATGGAAATATTTCTGTGAATTCATGAGGAAAAATACACTAATCTGAAGACGTTTTCTATAAATTTTGTGAGGCTGTGAAATTTTTCCCTCCCATGATGGTGGAGTAACGTCTGCGCGTAATCATCTTGTCAACCCTTCAGAAGCAATTCCCTTCGTTCGCGACTCCACAGGGTTTTTTTTCGTAAGTCTTTTGCTTCGTTTCTTGGCGTATTGCCCTCCTACCCACGTAACCGGAGGATGGCGAGAGGAAAGGGATCGTTCTCACGGCTCCCGGGTCGAACTTCGAAAGCCCGCGAGTGATTTTGTCCGCAATCTGGTTCCACCGACGCTCGCACTCATTACGGCACATCGGCGTTTCCACGCGCAGCAGCGGCAGCTGGGCCCTCCAAAAACAAAAAAAAATAAATGGAAACAAAAGGGGCGCGAAAAGGTGAGTCTGCAGGGGAGCATGGGGAGGATGCCGCGGCTCTCTAGGATTTGGCATACGCTTTTTATTATTTTATTTCGTAGCTGCTGCGTATATTTTGAGTGGACGCCATCGGAGGCCGACCCGGCGTTGTATCACGGGCGAATCCCCTCCGGGTCCGAATACCGTGGTGGGCTCGCGGCCCTTAACGCTACGCTTACTGCTGGATGACCGTTGGAGGGCGGCGGTGGAGGGGCGGGATTGAGGGGGCCGTGGGGTGCAAGGGAGGCGGTTGGGGGACGGTGGTGGGGGAATCCCGCGGTCCCCGCCGACCCTGGGAATCCCCGGGCAGGACCGAATAGTGGCAACAATGCGGAATAATTACTCTTTCGAGCGGGCGGGAGGATGTGTTGGGATTGGCCGCTTTTGCACTGAAATGTGGGCTCGGAAGGCCCGCGTGTGTGGGAAGGGGGTTGGGTTAACGAGTGGATGGTAGTTGGAAGGCTTTTGGGGGGGAGGGGATTTGTAGGAGGGGATTTCAGAGGGCAAATTTCTGAGGGGGAAGGGGGGAGGTTAAGGTTGGGGATGGGGGTAGAGTGGGAATTTCAGATCCGTCTCGTGTGTGTGCGCCACTCGTACTGGTCCCCCTGAACTCTTCCCTCCTGCAATCCCCCCCCTCGCGCTCCCTTAGTCGGTTTCATCTCCCTCGGGTATCAAAAAAAATATCTCCTTTTCGTGTTCTCCGTTGCGTGGGCCGAGGTCTCTGTTTTCGAAGGCTTAAAATACGTTCTGCATACCTCTTTATCGCCCGTGTTTTTCGTCCGTTCAACTGCGCACGGTGAAATAAAACGGGAAAGAGAACGTGTGCAGCAATACCGTTCGCCAGACGTGGAAATTGCATCGTTTGGATTGTGAGGTGGAGAAGGAAATGAAGAGATTAGTCTGGTTTGTGCGTTTAGGTGGCCGTTTTAGACCCCGGGATTTCGTTTCTCATCCCTTAAATTGAACTGTTACATATTTTATTGCAACCATTTCAATGAGTTGAATTGTCATAAAATAGGCTTAAACAGCCGATTCCAAAAGGAAGAATTCACAATTATCTTTTACGTTTGCAAGCCGTTTTAGATGTTCATCGTGAATGGTTTGACATCCTTAGGAAGAAGGTATTTGTAGAGACACATAGAGAAGTATGTTTGGAATGGCTCTGTTAAAAGTCCTCCTAACTCTTAATTCGGTGCCCATCTGAATTTTGTGCTTAAAACTGCTTGCACTGTAAATTATTGGGAAATAAGAAAGGTGGAAGGGGGCTGACCATTTTGGAAATTGACGGTTGCCATTAAAAAAAACCTTTGGCGTTCCACAAAATGAAAGTGGAAGCCCATTCGCTTCTAGAAAAAGTGAAAGGTCATCGATTAAATTTGTATAGGGCATTAATTTTCTTGGTAAAATTGCTTTTCCATTCCGCGAGTTCGCTTGACAGGAAGCTGTTAAAGCATATCCGACACACCCGGTTGGAGCTCTTTGGCAGTCTTTGTGCTCTGGCTCAATATGACTTCTCTTTCAAATTGCTTCATGCATGAAATATTGCTTAGTGCCTCCTCCGTATGCGTGTAATGATGTGCATATTCAATATGTTGCGGATTTCGTTGAAGGGAAAGTTCCCGGGAGGCACAATATTCCATCTTTTTCGCTGTTTATTTTTGTCGTTATATTAATGGTATAAGATCGATCTTTCCAGTAATTAATTCTGAGCGATTTACGTAATAGATTTTGCCTTTTATTCGTCCAGAACAGTGTGATGAACAGTTTACACGGGATTATAATTTCAGCGGTCCGCACAACAACTGTTGTAATGGGAATGTAAAATATACTGCTTCTCTTCTCGTAGCGACGGAAGAATTATTCTCTCGTAGGATTCCAAAAGTGAAATTTGGGAAAGATGATTAAGAATAACATTTGTAGTGATGTGGCATAATGAGGATTGAATACTCTTGTCGAAAAAAAAACATCCCGGTGGAGGCGAATACAAGGCGTGTATAAAAAGTATTGGCAACAATTATTTCCTGACATTTGCGTGAAATGCTGAATTTAGACCATCGGTTTAGTGTGCGCATGATCGCGGATATTATTGACCTTGATACGATGACAGTGCACGCCATTATCACTGAAAATTTGGCCATGTGAAGGATCTGCGCTCAACTCGTCCTCCCGAAGGTCGTGACGGACGACTAAGAGCAGAGACGAGTGTCAGCTTCCGAAGACCTTCTGCAGCGTGTTGAAGAAGACCGCAAACTCTTTAACTGTCCCGACTTGGCACCAGCAGACAATGTCCTTTTCGCAAAAGTGAAATCCTTCCTCAAAGGACACTACCATGGGACCCTAAGTGCCGTCAAAGAAGTTTGTACGCGTACCCTTAAGGACATTCCGGAATCTGCCTAACAGAGGGCCCTCGAGTCGTGGAAAAGCTGCTGGAAAAAGTGTATAGACGCTCAAGGGATGTAGTTTGAAGACTAATGAGGCATTGTAGCAATGTCTAAAATAAACCTATTTTTACGAAACTTTTCCTGATATTTTTATACATTACATTGAAATAAGTACATTATGTATTTTAATGCATTTCCAGTTCATTGAGTGTTGTGTGGATTAGCAATTTTCTTTCGCTACTCGGTCCGTCAACTTAAATATTGAATTGTATTCTTTCGACAATTTTTTTTTAACCATAGGTTAATGACAGCGCCATATTTCACTTCACCCTTTCACATGGGCTCCATTGCTAACTGAACGTTTAAATGGGGATGTGATTAAATAAGTGTGATGTCATATTTGATCTTGATTTTTACAATCGCTGTATGTGTCGTAGTGGCTGGAGAGTAGCTCTAAATATGCATTGTCCTTTTTTTTCTCTGGAAATCACTTTGTCCTCTACAGATGGTCAAAGGCTGGTGAGAACTTTAAAGCATAGGTCGTTATCATACATCAAGAAAAGTTGAGTCTCTATGAAACTTGCATATAGAACTCCTAAGCTACATCTGCTGCTTACGTTTTACCCAATCAACTGCTACAATTTTTGTTTCCTGCAGGCAAGAAGTTCCTAATTAGTTGGTTCATTCATTGATGAGACAGAATGAGACAGGACAGTTGGTCACTGTCTCATTGATACCATAAAATCTTACTTTGTGTATCAATTTCTCGTAAGGGACTGTCGAGGGCTTTCTTGAAATCTTCCACTTGTGTATTCCCTTCCTTAGTATTCAGGATATTGTTAATAAAAAGACCCAGTTATTTTTCTCATGATTTGATTTTCCTAAGCCTGTGCTGGTAATGGCTGGTTATTTTGTCCCTACTGTCGAGGAAGGACATCATATTCGTAGCAGAGATATTATCGAAGACATTTCAGGGTATCGATGGTAAGGAAGCCGGTTGTAATTACTGGAATACCCTCTATCCCAGCTTTGTAAGTTCAATGTTGTCAAGAAAAGTCCAATTGTTCAATGGGTTAGCTTCCATTCGAAAGGTGCTGAACCCTTTTCTTTTGCCGCCCTGATTTTTTTAGTAACCCTTTTGGTTCCTTATCATCATCTTATGATTTGAATGGAGTGCAAGCTATGACGTGATATTCATCTCGTCATGTATATTATTTTGAAATATTTATCAATGTTCCTCAATGGCAACTCAAGGCGAATGATTTTTACTCTCTGAAATTGTTGCATTATAATGCACACATAGCGGGTGACTCCGTTAAAGTTACTGTTACAGTTTCTTGAAATTTGTTTTAAGTCGTGCTTGAATTCTCGCGAAGTTCATTAATACTCTTTATAGAATAGATATATTTTACTTTTTTCTTTAATTAAATTTTATTTATGCAAAAATAGCTTTGTGTTCGCCAATGCCCTTATGTGTAGTAGTCGCAAATATAGTATGTCAAGTATCTTCGCAACTCGTGTTGGCGATTTAACTTTTGTTCTAAAAAGTACTTGGCCAATATGTTGAGAATATTTATATGAATCACGATGTTTTTCCAGTTTACCTCGCAGTCGACATCCCAGTTAAGCTGTGTCAGATTAAAGTCGCCAGCGACGCAAATGTATTGTTGCTAATCGTGGTGAGAGTGGATGTTTGTTTGGTCGTTGAGCTTTGAGGGAGCATCTATGTTGGAGGGGTGTATGCAGTGCATGTACATGTACTTATTGATAAACCTTTGTGATTATAATACTTCACGTTTCATCAAATCCTTTTATGTATCTGTCTTAGAATTAATCTGCGTGCACTCTATACTCGGCAATCCGCCTTAGGGGCTTATAGCGGAGGATGTTAGGTCCCCAGCTATCTAGACAAAGGCGTATGTTCATAGATGAATTTGTATATATAGATGATTTCATTGATAGATAAACAACACGGAAGTGTTGAATAACAAAACTTGGACAGGAATAAACAATATAAGAACACCCACACGTTATTTCTTAATAATTTCGACGAAATTATTAAGAAATAACGTGTGGGTGTTCTTATATTGTTTGTTGCTGTCCAAGTCTTCATATTTTCTATTTTTATTAGCTTTTGTACAAAACCTAGGGTACGTTATATATATATATATATATATATATATATATATATATATATATATATATATATTGCTGCTTTGCGTCCCTCATATCAGCTTCTATTAAACTCATCAAATAGAAAATACTCTTTGTCTACGGTTAGGTAAGAAGTCCCTTATCCAGTTAGTCACTTCTTCGTTATTGTCATTTCTGACGACTACTAGCGAGTTCTTAGTAAGCAGCGATGATTATCCCTCCAAATCTATTAAGTCTTTATTTTTTGTAAATGATGAAACCTTTTGAAAGAATCAGACCGTTTGTTATGTTGTCCAGGCACCAAATTTTTATTCCTCTGACGATGGCTGCCTTAGTAATTTCATTGGTATGTTCTCTGTCCAATTTTTATTTATGCATCAGAAATGTGTAATTACCCCATCTCATATTTGTTTGTAGGCAGTGAGAATATAATTGCGTGTTGTACGACTGTGATTCTTCTCTAATATCGGAGAGGGGCTCTGATTGACCTTGAGATATTTTCCTCACAATGACTGCCCAAAGAAAAGCCTAAACCCTGAACTATCAACTACTCGCAACTCGTCGTGTGTTCGTGTGGACTACATGCTAGCTCCTGCGATGCCTTACCTGATGCTTTAGCCACCCAGCTGCGGGTGATGACAGCGACAACATATGATATCCTTTGAACAGGGATAGGATCTGCCCCCACACACATCAATCCTCGCCGCAGCGTAGCTATCCCTTTAATCTGAGAAACTGCCCTTCAGTCGTCCGATCTACATAGAAACGGCACTTTATTTATTGGGTGGACCCAGGTTCCTTCAGGGCCTTCGATTATTCAGCCACCTCTTGTGTTCGGGCGAAACCGTGCAGCTCAATTGGCTCGGCGGGCGACTGAATTCCCACCCCTTGAGAGAAACCTCTCCGCCCTCGATCCTGAATCGGAAATCCTGTACCAACCTCCCCATCATGGCGATACGTACGGGCCTTCACAGCCGCATATTTGCCGGCGTTTTCAAGCGTAGCTACAGAAAGCCTACATGAAATCATCCTAACTTTATGTATCCAAACATATATGCCAACATACGGTTGGTGAAGCATTAAACTTTCCTGAGCATTGAACTTGTCACCTGCAGCTTTCGCACTTCTTCAAATGCATCGAAACGTAATAAGACTTTCCTAAGCTAGTATAGCTATGAGAACACCGAAATTAGACGTCATTTTAAATTGAATGACAATATATGAACAGCGAAACGAAGCTTACACGACACTTGCGGACTAGCGAGCTAGGTAATTCCCAAAATTACCTGTCCGAACCTTCAAAGACGTTATTATTACTCATACATTTCTCAGACTGTTAAGCCCTGAATGCAAAAGTAATGTATACTACTTATCTATACACTACAGATAGGAGTTATCCATGACATCTACTCTTCTTGGCCATGGGTGAAGAAAGGGTAGAAAAAGGTAGATTGCAGGTGGGGGTAATAAGTTTAAGCAGGAGCTTGCTGAGGGAAGTCCTTTCACTTCAGCAGCAGGAAACAGATTGACGGTAGAGAGAGCCGGTTGGCGATTTTTTAATCATAAGCTTAAATCCGCTGTTTACTCACATATGGCGATAGTAAGCTAATAAGTTACTATGGACACGCCATTCTTTTGTTTTTATGAAAGTGACATATGCTGACAAAATAATCGGTGCGCATCACAAGCAATTTCCAAAAAAAATGCCTTCTCTCTCCATGCGAATCATTCGTCAAGCCATTTTCGGACGTCTGCGTAAGTATCGAATTGCTGCTCAGCGAGTGCGTGACCCATCAATGAAAACAGGTGGTAGTCCGATGGAGTCAGGTCTGGCGAATAAGCGGCATGGGGTAGCAACTCCCAGTTGAGTGTTTCCTAATAGTAACGGACAATTATTGATCTATGGCACGGTGCGTTGTCATGGAGGTAAATCAGCTTCTCATGTCTTTGCTCATAATCCGGCCTTTTTTCACGTTGAGCACGTGCACGGTGCAATTTGATCAATTGTTGGTGGTAACGATGGGCATTGACAGTTTCACCAGGTTTCAACAGCTCATAGTAGATGACACCCTGCTGATCCCACCAAACGCGGAGTATTGTCTTCCGTCCGAAGCGATTTGGTCTTGCGGACAATGTCGATGGTTGACGGGGATCAACCCACGATTTTATGCGTTTAGGATTTTCAAAGTATATCCATTTTTCATCGCCAGTCACAATCCGATGGAAGAACGTCTTTCTTTTTTGTCTGGCAAGCAAGATTTCGCATGTGTTTTGACCTCGCTCCATCTGCCTATCGTACAATTCGTATGGCACCTATTTTCCGATCTTTTGAACTTTTCCGATGGCACGTAGGCGTATGGAAATGGCTGGTTGAGTAAAACCCAATTGCTCGGGGCAAGCATTTTTTGCGATTGCGTATCATCTTCGTCCAAAAGAACCTGCAATTGATGGTCCTCGACCTTACTAGGGCGATTTTCACGCACCTTATCCCTCAGGTCAAAATGGCCGTATTTAAACCGACGAAAACTAATCTCTGCGCGTTGTTTCCGATAAAAACTGTCGCCATAGGCCTCAACAAACATTCGATGTGATTCGGCAGCCGATTTCTTCAAATTAAAGCAGAAAAGCAGAGCTTATGCTCTTTTTTAGACAAGAAACTTGACATCATTACCATACGAAAAATTTAAGTTATTGTATGAAATTGCTGGTGATGTGCACTGATTATTTTCTTAACAGATGTCAATTTCATAAAAACAAAATAATGGCGTGTCCATAGTAACTTAATAGCTTACTATCGCCATCTGTGATTAAACGGCGGATTTAAGCTTATACACCTGGTAAATAATAAATTAGGAAGATGGGTATGCACAGTCGTTATAATACTACTTGTGCTACTATGGCTCTCATTTGAATCTCATGTCGATTGCTCTAATTCCAGATCTTGAATGCTGAATATTAGAATGTAAATTCAATTTTTATTTCACAGCCCTTGCGACTGCTTTGAGGAGAAGGGGATCGAAGCGCAAACAAGCGCTCACAGAACTTTTTAATTCCTACGTTTCTGTTTTTGCCTTAAAATTTCAGACTCGGCAGAGTTTTTTGAAGCCCACGAATGAATTCGAGTGTCCGTGGTGCATTCACTCGGCGTTTTATAATCCAGTTCACAGTTTCACAGGAACTTGGTTAATTGTTCTCGGCGGGATAATTTCCCCTTCGGCGGAGGAAGACGATGTTTTTATTTGAACTTTTAACCCCGGGCAGAGAGCGGGGCCCACGGTGGAGCGACAATCGTTTTAAATCGAAATTGCCCCGCCTGCAAGAGCAGGGCCACTCGAACGTTTCGGCTCAGGCACTCCAACCTCCTTCCCCCCCCTCCCCGAAACCATCGCCGGGCAGACTCGAACCAGATTCTATGACTATCAGTCACCCGTAATACGCTCCCCATTCACCATCACTCTCCACACACACACACACACGCACCCACGCACCGTTATCGACGGGGGCGAGGGGGTTGGATCAGGGGGGGATGATTCGACTCGGAGTTGAGCCCATACACTACTACCCTTCAGGTTGCAGGGCGGGGGTGGATGAGGCGAGTTTTCTCCGTTTGAGGGCGTGGGAGGCACGGGGTGTTAGGGAAGGAGCCGTGCTCTCCGAGGAAGAGGGGGGAAGCGTAGTGTGTCCCCTTCCCCGTCCTTCCTAGCTGGGCAGCGTCGACCCTCCCGCCCACTTTGGCCTTGCCGATTCACTCTACCGTGCTGTCAGTCATTCCCCCCCCCCACACCACCCCCTCATTCTTTGCATTTTACACCCGTGTAGCGTGAAGTTAAAACCACTGCCTTGGACATTTTCAGTGGATGGGTGTAGTTGTGCATGCTAGGTGAAACCGCTGCGTTTCGGAATTCCCATCCCCTTTGAGGGTAGGATTGAGTCCCCGCTAGATACGTGGGCCGTTCTATGGCTCAAATGGTGCCCTTAGTATCGGAGAAAGTTTGCTTTTAGTATGCCTCATTTCTCACTAGGCTGCTGTTGAAGTTTCAGCTATATACATCGCGTGGTTTCAGTTTCATAGTCGATTGAAGGAACAACCTTTTATTTAGAAAAAATTGAAAAAATGAATTTAATTTGTATTATAGACTTCGCGAGGGAAATAATTCCATAGAAAAATGTCAGTTTTTGAAATTTATTATGAAAGGAAACGCTGAATATTGTTTATTGGTCATGGATGGGTTAATTATTGATGGACGGTGCTTAAAGATATGTTTAATTCCAGTTTTTCTCTTCCTATTGGTTTTTCAAGTGTAGATTTGCAAATTGAGAATAAGGCTGATTATGAGAACTGGAAGTCGGATTGCAAAAGTAATTCACTGGCATATGGAATCCATATGGCGTATTCTTTTGATACTTTCTAATTCTTAGTTTTGTGCACTTGCGGAAAGTTTCCTTTCTAAAATCATTGTTTTCGTTATCCCTTTCCAAGAGAATGATCACCAAGTTGATCCCAAAGTTAAAAAAATATGTAATTTTCATAAATGTAATTACTGAGAAAGTATTTACACTAAAATTTTTCTATCGCATGTGTAACAGCTAACTCGAATAGAATCCTTATTCCAAGTGCATGGCAATTTTAGACAATGGACAGCGGGAATTGTGTTGGTGATCTGTTACAGATATGTGTACTTTATTCTGAAAAAACCTTCGCCAAGTGGTATTACAAGTAATATTGCCATTGCCACGATGATGATATATCTACGATGACAAATAGAGCAATTGGCTAAGAAATAGAACAACAGTTATCTCGCGTAACAAACCCATTTTACCATTATACTCATCTGTAAATTCACTCCATGGCGACCCAGAGTGCTGGAAGTTTTAGGTCGTAATATTACGTATTTTTCGAAATTGCGGGAAAAACGCACTTGTACATGCACACTGTACGCGGGTGCTTGTGAGGGATGTGCGGGTGGTTCCTTCCCCCTCGTGCTTGTTTCAACCGGGGCCTCCCCGTGATCACACGGGCTTGCAGATCATGCATCCCAGTCCTGGAGTGAAAGTGCACCTCCCACCCCTCGCCCTCCCTAATAGTGGCGGGGGCACACAGCACGTTGATTTGGCATTTCGCGCCGAAGTATATTTACGCATTCGAACCATGCGTGCTTGCGGGCGGGGGGCTTTAAAAAGGTAAAAAGGCGACAAAAAGCTGTGGTCTCCTCACTCCCTTTTATACTTAAATATATTTTTTGTTTTGAAGTGGTGTCGTAACTTTTTATTCCCGGTGCACTCTTGTTTAGAGGTTTTATCCGCACAGCTCGGCGTCTCGTCATCACCCATTCGATTTGCCTTGGTATCCCTTGGAACTAGGCGAGATAAGGTTTTCTGATTTTATTTGATGTGCTAACTTCCTATTAATTTCTTTATGCCATTAAGTATTAGTAGTATTTTTGAGGAGGCGACCGACAACTAAGGTCATTTGTGCCATTAGGGATGGCCAGGAAAGGATTAAGGTAGTAGATAAACCCGGCGTCGGCATTAGCTTTCTCTTAACGAAAGGTACCACCTTTCCCCGCAGAAGGGGTTCGGACAGTATCCATGGCAAGAACTCCATCTATCATTCTCCCACTCTCCTCCAAAGTCCTTTGCGGTGCTCTGTCTTGCTTCGATGCTCATTAGGATCACCTTATGGTTGCATTTATTTTATGATTAGGACATTTTCATTTTCTAATTTTTAATTAACTTAGTTGCTACTTTTTTAATCATAATTCGTTGTGTTTAAGCCATTAATCAAAATGCATGCGAAAAAATGCATTCGGACATGGATTCAGATTTGGATTTCGCTTACTTAAGGAACACTTAAAACCTGGGGAGAATGAAGGATTGATATGCATGAACACGTTCGGAGAATGTAAAATAGGTTGTCGCGAAATGAAATGGACAAGGCATGGACTACTTCACAATGGTTTAGTTTCTTCGGAGCGGATTGGAGTGTGTAGAATAATTGTGTTTATGGGTGTTATGAAATATGGCTACTCAGCACCCTAGCATCGTTATTTATTTTCGCTACATATATCGAAACAGTTTTGTAGCGCAAATTTTCTAGAGTGAAGTCGACTGGTTACGTCGAGCCGCACGTTCTTTTCCGAAAACCCAGAAGAAACCCAAAAATCCAAATTGAAATTTATTTTCTCCCGCCCTATACGAGATTCACACGCTCTGGCGCGTTGTACGTGCTGCTTCAGTTGGCGTTAATCTCTTCCAAATTCACATCCGTGGTTTCAATGGATGCGCAACATGCTACTGAAAGTCTTATGCATGATCGATTGTGGTAAGAATCAGAAGATGGACTCCCAACGCAGGGATGGGGTAGAGGTTCTTCTCTCGGCGTATCGTGTACTTGAACTGTGTAAGTTCCTGTGCTATTGCGTAAATGGTCACGGTAAAATTGTCAATAATGTAAGTGTGAATGTCTCGTTTATACAGTGGTAATTTTGACATTATTTTGAGCTCAAAACGAGTACCATCTCGTAAAAAGGTTATGGATTTAGGAAAACCAGATAAAGTTAATGATATCATGTGCTACTCAGGAATTTCTTAAGACTTTCCCCAGATCATCTTACGACTCAGTCAAACCCGGGTCTGTGAAAAATCTAATATTTAGGGAAAAAGGTTTTAATCGGTAAACAGATGTGATTCACTGGTGAATTTTGCCAATTGGAGCAAAATTTTATTCGTAGGATGAATAAGATCAAACAAAAATTCGGCATAGCAACTTAACATTAAAAGTTTTGAATTTTTAGGACAGTGGTCCTTCTGGGATAGTTTCGTTGAAATCAGTTAACCCATTGTGTGTTAGTCTTGTGTGTCTTCTCCATTTTATTCCGCGATGACGTATTTCACATTCTCTCAACGTGTGCATTCCTATCGCCCCCTCATTCACTCCGCCTCCGGCCGGATCTCTGCCTCCAACCCCGTTCACACACACGGGCTTCCTAGCGAGGGCCATCTGCATTGCGATTCAAATGTGGAAGCGGGGGGAGGAGCGGAGGGAGACGGGATAGAGGGGATGCCGGAGGGGGGGAGGGGCACAACAAAAAAAATGGGAGTGGAGGGAAAAACTGAGATCGCCCTTATCGACTCTTTTGTTTTTTTTTGGATCAGCGGCGGCGTCGCCCGGGCTATATATGCGGGTGATTGCGCAATCAATGGGGCGGTGATTTTAACGGTGGGCGAGCGCGCAACAATCGCCGCTCCCTCCGTGCATCGGAGGTGGCGCTCGGGGAATGATGAGCGAGTGTGTTTTCTCTTTTTTTTTCATCGCTTGCTACTCCGCCCCCGAGTGCCGATCTTTTCCATCTGCCCGTCCCCCCATCCGAGCCCCACATCCCTATCGCGCTTTTTCCGGAAAACGAAAAAAAATTTCTTTCTCCCTCTCTCCCTCCAATTCCTCCACGTTTTAACCTTCCCGTCAGTGAAATTCATGCCCCCCCACTTTGTTGCCTGAGCGTGTCGTCTGCAGTTGTTTTTGTTTATGAACGTGCAGCCTCAACTTCTGCGCTGAGCTGCGATTCCGAGGAGTGAGACGAAAAGGCAATCAAAGCGTATGAACGAAACGAGTGTCGCAACTCTTTCATGCACGCAATCAAAAGCTCGTGGGAAATTTTACATTTAAAATAGTTATTCTAAAACATCATAGACCCGAGTGTTTGCCAATCTGCTTAATTTTGGCTCGCAAAAATCATGAATTTGCATAACGATAATCGAATGTATTCAATTTGTAATGGAAGCAATGGGAGGAAAACTCATTGATCGCACTAGTAAGCGAGTTATGAAGATTAGAGAGTGAATCATAGATGCTAACGTGAACCTGATGTAGAATCAAACGGAGTGTGTAATGGCCAAAGAACTTTTTCCCATATTGTTATATTCCTATTCCGTATGAGTATAGCATTGCTTATATCTTTAATTCTTTTCTCTTTTCTTACTATGTTACTGGTGTAGTTTCAACACCATGTGTATAACAGGATAATAGCAGTACTTCCTTGCTTGAAAAATCACTTAGAAAGATATTTCTGCGCATATTAAATAAGGGAGCCCGTTCGAATATCCATTTTTTGAAAAGTATATGATATTTTTTGGTCGAGGTAATTTAATATTCTCGCCGTTAAATGCTAGCGCAACTTTCTTTGTGTCCTTCCGTGCTTCAGAAGGAATCGAAAAAATAAATTTGCTCCCGAGTGACTAATTGTTTGAGCTCTCCCTTGTTGTCGCATTGAGGGTAGTTGCTCAAAACGTCAGTTAATTTCTGTCGCGTAGCGTTATCATTTCAGTGAAGTTTTTGTCAATCTGCATCCGTAGACACTCTGAATTAACGAGGACGCTCATTCCATTTCTAATTTTGATGCTATGAATGTTTGATTTCATGTTATAGTATCTTATGAATAGTTTTCGTAGATAACCTGGGCGGAGAAAATATAGGATTTTTTCAATTGCATAATTTCGTCGGCATGTTTCACCAAGGAAGCGATATCGTTACGAAAAGTAGTAGCATTTTTGGGATTGATTTGGCAGTTTTAGATTCATGTCAACGTAAACGTCTAGTTCATTTTCCCAGTCAACTACGTCCAGTACTGTATTTGATGGGAAGGGTTACGCACCGCACACCGTGATGGTGCTGCCGACGCCGGTTTTCTCTCCACCCTTACTTCATTCCCTGAAGATCCTAACCCTACAGATTAGCCATCTGTCCCAAGTGGCACCACTTTCCTTAGCTATCGATCGTCTCCTCTAATAACTTTGTACTACTATCCCAGCCTCTTACGCATTTTTTAGTCATGGATGCGAGTTATAAATATTGGCAACGGCCATATGATCATGCTTTTGCATCCCGAACATCTGCCTAGAATTGGAATTAAGATTTATGTGGAATTATGATCTCTGTGATGTTTTCCATGTCATCTTAGCGTATTTTAATGTCTGACATGACATACCCGCGGATTTAGTTGTATTTCCATTAAAGAATGACGATTTAGTTACCAGTTACCTATAGTTAATCATCGGTAGGTCATTTTTTCGTCATCTTGCCGTAGAAATGGTAGGTTATTTTAATTTTGGTATGCAGTTTGAATTTCCTGACGCCTCAATGTAAAAGAACACGGGATTTTTTTTTTGAGCAATTATACAAGATATCCTTTTCCTGCCAAAAGCGGGCTTCAAAAGAAGGTTACTACAATTCTATTTTTCCCATGATTCATATCGATGAATACTATTTGGTCGTCAAAACTTTGAATTCACTTTTTTCTTCAAATACTCATTCGACGAGGACGTCAATTCTTCCCCCGTTTCTCAATATTTACTATATGTCCTTGCATTATTTTTGCAAGACGTGTGTTATTATTTCTTTCGGGCGCGTAGTCGTTTTTCTAATGCGTGACAGTGTCCCCTTCCTTCTCCCAAACGGGTCCTACTAGCCGTGACAAAGTTTCACATCATTGGTTAATATGATGAATTTGAACCATTGGAAGGGAGAATATTACATCCACATTTGAGTCTTGACTAACTACAAGGTTTGTTCCAAAAAAAGTATAATGTTGAAATAAATACTTGATTTTAATAGTGACCCTTTATTCATGCTCATCGCCTTCAAAATATATCCCTTGACTGCCAGTGAAACGCTCCCAACGTTTTTTCCAGCTTTTCAATGCCGCCTGGAACGCTTCTTTCGGGATAGCCTTTATGTCTGCGGTACAATTTTGTTGAATGGTGTCAGTACTTTCAAATCGGCGTCCTTTCTAATTGGACTTCCAGTTAGGAAATAGGAAAAAGTCCGCTGGAGCAAGAACCGGAGTGTAGGGTGGCTGAGAGATCACCGGTGTGCTGTTTTGGCCAAAAACCCCGTAACCATCTATGATATGTGCGCCGGGGGGTTGTCGTGATGGCATCAAGACTTGTTTTTCCACATTTGTCGTCTCTTCCGCTACATGGGAGTGTCCTAACCTTCTTATAACCTCTATTTGTAGTGCTGCTCATTCACTGTCTGTTCTTTGGGGACGTATCCATAATGAATAATCCCTTCCCAATGGAAGAAAACGATCGCATCACCTTCACGTTCGTTCGCGACATCCGAGCTCTTTGGGTCGCGGGGAAGTTGGCCCCTCCCACCCCCTTCTTCCCCAACACTGTGCCCGACTCCTATATTTATTTTTCAGTTTCAGTTGCACTTTTCCCTAGGTTAAAACAACATTCAATGCACACACGCAACACCATCATCCTTACCAACACAAGAATTTGCACAGCAAGCTTGTGCAAGCTCTGGCGAGAACCACTGTTGTACGATCTAGTCCGGATACATTTAGGTCTACGGGCGAGATGGTTTTTTTACCTGTCATAGACTCCGCTTTAAGGTGACATCTCACTGGTCGTGACCTATGGAGCGGTTCGCACATAGAAAGACCAGTCAAATTTTTTCAACAGACCTATGCATAGTTCATGTACAAGGTTTGTGTACATTTAGGCTCGCTTTGTATTTTTGGGCGAAGTCACTCTTAAGAGAAATGAAGAAATATTGAGGAGTTGTACAGTTCGTGACAGCAATAGGAAATAAAACTGGGCAACAACTCAAACTTACTGAACATACAACTGTACGGATTGCGAATACTTACTTATTGTACTGATTACTAATGACTGTTGATCTCAAAAACAGAAACAGGGCTTCTACCCCCATCCACATGCCCTCGTGACTTCTGTCAGGCTGAGGAGGGGGATGTAGAATCCGAGCGATTTCTGAGGAAGAGTGCGCGGAAGTAGAGGCTAGAATTGGGGAATCCCGAGTCGACTTACCTTGCCGCCGGCGTAAGTGTGCCACTTGAAGGGGTGCGGTTACGGGATTTATTTCCCCGCGCTCCCAGTGGCGAGTTGCCTTTAAGCATTTCGATCCCTCTTCTCTCCCCCTCGTGGAGGCGGTCAATTTCCACGCTCTCCCGCCTCCGCATCCACTCTCCCTCAAATTATATTCCACTCTTCGCCTCTTAGGTGTGCGGGAGGGATTAACGGCCGGAGGAATAAGATTCGAGCCCTTTCGAGTGCCACCATTTGAATCCTTCTTGACCCTGTCAATGATGTTTTTATTAGGCGGAACTTGAGTGGCGCCCCCCCTCCCTCCTCACGGGGGATATTTAGGTTTTGTTGAATCGTCATCTCGTGGAATGTGGAATCATCAAGCCTAAAGCATTCCTCTCAGTTTTGCTTGTTTCATCTCGCGCCATTTTTCCACGAATGATAGGATATCAGCATAACGTCCGACCGCGCAAGGGTGGGGAGTGGAAGTATTCCGGGTGTAATAGTCTGGTGTGTAATCACCCCCCTGCCACACCCTCTAGCGATGACATGCAAGGCTTTATGTAATAAGTAATAAATGATAATTAAATCTCCACTTACGGGGCAGCTATCCTTTTCGCTGTTATTCCCCTTCGTCCCTCGTCACTACGCACACATGCACTTAGTATTCGTGTATAAATTGCCCTTGTCTTTGCTCTTTTTTTACTTGGTAATAACTTACGCCTTTTTCATTCTTCGATAATTTCTACCGTTAATGAATACTCGGGCCGTATTCCATTCAGATTTTACTACTCTTTTATCTGTTTAGTGTAAGGTTTATTCTCAAAATTTGAAGATTTCATTAGAATTCCATTTTTAACAATTTGCAGAGCTGTGTTTTGTAGGTATAGTTAATGTGATTTTTGTACCCTGTA
Source organism: Hetaerina titia (assembly GCA_037158775.1). Taxonomy (NCBI): domain Eukaryota; kingdom Metazoa; phylum Arthropoda; class Insecta; order Odonata; family Calopterygidae; genus Hetaerina; species Hetaerina titia. The sequence continues at coordinate 19,364,760 of CM073778.1, read as the reverse complement.
ATTAATATCGAATATATCACCTAGGCTAAGATATGGATTTATATAGTAAATTTTGGATGGGGATTAACCGTCATCAAACGAAAGTATTGAGACTAACCAGAGGTGAAGTTAAATAATTTGCCGATTATTACCAAGTTGTGGATGGTTCCTGAAAACTATATCGCTTCCGTTTGGGTTTTATACCTTTTTTGCCTTTATTTACTTCTTCAGATTTAATGCTTTGTAACCCTTTTAAGTCCTTAAACATGACCATTATTTCCTCTGTCTTTCCCGCTTATCTAATGTTCTTACTTTTGTCACCGCCTTCAACATCTCCCTATATTTCCACCATGCCTTCACATGCAGACATGTCATCACATGTATTCATATGAATTCAACTAATTTTCTGAATACGTTTTCGAATACTGAGCAAATATAATACTTTTACTAGCATTACGTATATGACAACGTATTACAAGGCGTATAATAATTACGTTGGAGTTTATGAATGCATAAAACATGCTTAAAAATATAAAAAAATCGAGCGTTTTTAACTAAAAATAATCTCCGGAAAACCTACATTTGCATCCGGTGTGAATTTTTGCTGTTTTAATCATGGGATTCGATTATTTTCACTATCATTCACCTTTTATTTAATTAGTACTCAATTCATTTGGTGGGTCTTTCGATCTGCTATCAATGCATAATATTAATTGAATGAAGTTAAGGATAATTTCAATTTTCAGCGGTTCCAAATATTTTTCCGGTGTCATTCAATTTATGTGTTGCAAACAAAGAATTTTATTCATCTATTTAGTGTACTTCTTTGTTGTATTTTTACAATATTAGTCGGCTTTTGTCAGTCATAGTGCGATTTCATCTTTCGTGCAACGCCCTTGTGAAAAACCTTTATAGCGTTCAAAGGCCTCATTCCCTGGACAGTCAGTCGATTATCGCATGAATTAATTGTTCCCGCTCCCTTATCCCTCCCTCCTCCTCCTCTTTTGACAGTCATTTATTTCTCGTTCCGTCGTCGGATCCCTTTGATCGACTCGTTCGGATCGCCCTCTGGCGCGTGCATGTAGTGAGCAGGTGTGTGCCCTCGTACACATGTAGGAGTGAGTATAACTGTCCGTATGACGCACTGCTCCTCTTCCCTGTCTTTTGAATCATGGGACGACCCGGGGCGCGTTTGAGAGCTTTTCTCCCATAACTCAGGTGTCCGCGTGGAATGATTAACTCGTGGCCTCGCGGTGCGCACAGTCGCGCTGTCGATTAAACTCTGGACGAGTTCGCTCATGTGACCCTCGCCCGGTCTCCCACCCTCCCTCCCGATGCCGCCCGCCCCTGGCCCCCGCAGATTCTCGATTGCCCGGAGTGGATGCGACCACCCAAGGCAGAGTTTGGGGGGCGGCGTGGGTGGAGGTCTTTCCCGCCTCCGGTTGCTCTTTTACCGTACTTCCCGTCCGGTTTCTCCTCTTCAGTTTGCCTCTGCTTCGTTGCTTTCCATTTATATCGCTCCCTTGCAAGTGCCGTTCAGCTCACCCGTGCCTGTCTTCTTTTGGCTGCTTTATTCTAGTTTAACCGTTAGGAATGCGCTTGTAATTTGGCATTACAGAAAATTGTTTTCGTCAAAATTGATGCAATATGTGGCCAAGAACATTGCACATGTATGCACCGAAATGAATAAGATCCTCTCAGTGAGTTCGTCAGTGAAATGATGAGTGTTAGGTGAATTTTGCTTTTGGGTTTCATAATTTTTTTCACTGGCGAGCATACTTGATTAGGAGCATAATCATTAACTCTAATTCAACCTCGAAGGTATTTATTTCGCTATCATAAATTAGTACACACACACACACACAGGATCGCACCCAAAAGTGGTAGGACCGATTTTTTTACAAGAATTTTATTGACGATATACTTACATCGACTTAATAATCTTCAAAGTATGCTCCTTGAGCTGCTACACACGTTAGTATAACGTTGCTCCCATTCCCAGTACGCCCACTGGAAATTTTCTTTGGGGATGCCGTTGATGACCCTCGTCGAAGCCTCTTGAACGGCCTTTATCGAGTCAAAACGTCGTCCCTTGAGCTGTCTTTTCATCAGAGGGATAAAGAAGAACCGGTGGTGCCAGATCGGGAGAATAGGGCGGGTGCGGCAACGTCGCAAAGCCGTATTTGGCCAGGAGCTGTCTGACGACGAGCGCGCCATGGCACGAATTTCTGGCACCATCCTTGCGCATGGCCAAATCCTGTGAAATAATGCGTTGGACGTTGGATACAGACAGACCCAACTGGTCTGCAATTTCTTCACTGGTTAAGCATCGGTCTGTGTTCAGCAGTGTCCTCACTCTGTCCAGATTCGTGTCGGTTCCTGCCGTCGACGGCCGTCCGGAACGATGGTCCTCTTCAACGAGCTCCCTACCCTCTTTAACAACTTGTGCCACTGTGGAACGGCTTAAGGCAGTGCCCCCATAAGCCTGCTTGATCATATGGAGGGTCTCAGTTGCCGTCTTCCCGAATTTCGCACAAAACTTCACGGAATAACGTTGCTCTAAATTCAGATTCATTTTGTTTTTCGACGCGGCCAAAAATTTGTTTCACTAAAAACGGTGTCCTCACTCAACGGCAGCCCGCAGGCGACTGAGGTTGGTGTCGGTCTGTTGCTAAGAGCCCCCCTCCACCTTACCCTGCCAGACAGACCCCCCCTCCACCGCTCCGTTCGCGCCAGAGAAAATCAGTTTTACCACTTTTGGGTGCGACCCTGTACATATACATGCATTACACTTGGACAGGATATCAAAACACAAGAAATATGCATAGTTAACACGTAAAAGGACACTTATATGATATATTTTTTAGCTTTCTTTGTAGCATTCTTCACGTTGGGCACTTATCTTGAGTAGGCCGAAAGCTGAAAACTGTCTGCAGTAATGTATACATGGTTTGTCTCAAAGTAGTAGGGCTGAGTCAATTAATAAAAAGTATTGCCAGAATTGATATATTCACTCAAGAGTCTTCGAATTCGCACCCTTGTGCGTACACATATCGCTGCCGGCGAATTTGCCACGCTTCGTACGTCTTCTGGAAGCCGACGCCCGGAATGCTGCTCTGCTCTCTCGTCACGGCCTGTTGTAACGCCTGCACCGAGCCATGGTGACGACCATTCAGGAAAGATTTGAGGCCTGGGAAGAGGATGGAGTTTGGTGGGGCAACGTCAGGGTTGTAGGGTGGCTGAGACAGGGTTGCCAAGTTGTGTCGAGCCAGGTAGTCCGTTACTCAGTGAGCACACGCGGCACCAACTTCGCACACACCTTTTTGTACATTAGTTAATCGCCTCAACATGGATTTTTAAAATTGTTTTTAAATTATAAATCTACAAACCCCGTTGAGTTTTTCCGATTATATTTGACATAGTGGAATTGTATCATGAGTTAACTGTCCTGGGATATGTTAATAATCGTGGTTGTGACAGTGGAATTACAGAAAACATCCTCGTTGATATGTTCAGCTTTCTCTATGCAAGCTTTCTTGTACACCCTCATTATTATTTTTTTCTCCCTTTTGTGTTGGTTGTGATGGAGATAACGTAAAATTAATATTGTTTATCATCTGATAACGTAAAATTGGAATCACTTAAAATTAGTATTGTACGTTATCTGATAAAAGCTATATCAAAAGTATACTTCGTTCAAGGTCATGGTCGTTTCTAACGACGAACGGATGTGCCTTTTAAAGACATCTATTGCAGAACGGTTAGTCTCCACAGTAAAATTAGAGGACTGGGGAAGTCCAATACCCAGGGATATCCGCGGTTGTCTCCCTCTCCTCACCGGCCTGTATTCGTGATTCTACGGGAGTAACCGGGCTCTTTTCAAAGTACACCCCACGGTGGTCATTTCCACGAGAATTACTCACGGCTGAAATCTCTCTTATACTCGTGGCCAAAATATGTGACCTGGGATATCTGCATATGAAATCTGATCTCTCTGAAAGAAGAAACTTGTTCAGGGCGGTCATTAATACTTATGCATGCTTGAAAGCTGGGAAGAAAAAGTTTTGGGAAAAATTAGGCAAACATTTAAGTCATTTAAGTGGAGTAGGAAAATAGCTTTTGATGTTATAAGAAGAATTCCTTAAAGCCTTCCCACTTATATTCAATCTTACTGTTTCTTTCATTGGTAGAAAATGTATGCTGTAATAAATAAAAAATATATGTAAATTGTTACCCTTAATGGAACTCGAAACGTAATATACAGGGTTCGTCCGGAAAATAAGTGTAATAAGCTTATTGTCTTTTTTGACCAAAGGGGAGTCGTCCACTACGAATTTGTACCTGAACGACAAACTGTAAATGCTGCATTTTACGTCCAAGTACTCGACAGGCTTCGAAAACGAGTCGCCCGCGTCCGGCCAGCGATCAACCGTATGACTGACAACCTGAGCGACAATGCGCCGTCTCACACCGCGCTTGTCGTGTCGGACTTCTTGGCCAAGCACGGCGTGGCAACGCTGTCGCACCCGCCCTACAGCCCGAACTTGGCATCACCGGACTTCTTTCTGTTCCCGAAGATAAAGAGGAGTTTGAAAGGAACGCGATACGGGACTTTGGACGCCGTCAAAGAGGCCGTGACGACGTGTCTTCGAGAGGTTCCCGATGATGCCTTCGCGGGAGCGTTCCAGGAATGGGAACGCCGCTGGAACAAGTGTATCGACTCACAAGGGTCCTATTTTGAGGAATATTAGCTTAAGATATGTAAAAGTGTAATACATTTTTTTTCCTGAGCTCAGTACACTTATTTTCCAGACGAACCCTGTGTTAACGATAATTTGTGAAGTGGGAATACGTGGGGCCGAGGGACTAACGGCTCCGGGGTTACCATAATTAGAAATTACGTAGTCTGGTAGAAACAAAACCTTACATTGAGTAAATGATCTATATCTTAGACAATCCATAAACATTTTATAATACTGTGTTCGTATAATACACATCAATAAACATGAACACAGTTATTAAGTTACAGAGTAATCAGTGACATGATTTAATTAGGAAGTTCTTAGATATTGTGTTTATTGAGGCTCATATTTTATTTAGGCATACAAAAAAACGTAATAGTTGCTTTATTGGTTGCCTGTTCATATGACGATGTTCATAAATACAACGGTTATGGTATTTTTTCTGTGAAATTTTTTTACTGTCTTAATCGTATGAGTACTCTCGTAATTCAGCCATATGTTCATTGAGCTCTATTCTATTCCCTCCTTGATTGAAAAAAAATTAACACCTATAATTTTTAATAACAACTCTTAATTTTATCGCGGGAAATGAAATGCAAATGAAAATGGAAAATATCATTTTTATAATCCTGAATAGTTTGACCACTTTTCCATTAGAAGCTAATTTTTTCGTGTAATTGTTTTGCATAAGACTTGGAAATTAGAAATCATCTAATTGCTGATATTCCTGTAGTTAACACTCGCATTAAGTTATGCAGAACCAGCCTTACGGCTTCACGTTTTCCTGTAAAAATCAAGACGCCATTTCTCCTCCAGTATATTATGGTCTATTTATTGCGAACATCAAAACCGTAATTTTTTCCGATCGATTTGGTTAACGTGATTTGGTTGCTCAGATACAGTCTCTCACCCATCGCATGGCTCGCTGCGTGTTATCATGTAAATCCTCGGCGCCTTGTGGACTCCCTTTATTTAGCTGTCAGCACGGATGTCGTGGAATATTCATAGGCCTTCATATTCATGTGTGTGCTCTCGCTCAACGTATGCCCACCGATTGCGATGCGTGACTCCTTTTAAAATTATTCCTTAACCTTTTCATTATGCCCGCGCCATATCCCTGTACACCACTCTTTAACTGTCCTCCTCCGCTGACATGTAAATTTATTCATTCAAAACTGCCCGCATTGGCGTTTAAAATGGCGGTTCTCTTCCTGTAGTGCTGCGTTCAGTGTTTGATGTAGCAATATTTCAATTAACCCATAATCGAAACCTTTAGTAGCAAACGCTTAGCCATATCCTCTCTGTACTAAACGTCCGTGAATAGGTAACCTGGTTATTACATTTAAATTGTCTTCGTAATGTAAAAGATAGGTACTTTTAAGTGATACATAAAGCTACATTCTGCATTCGTAAGCAAATTGTTATTGTGTCAGTAATGCGCGAGGCGGCTTCGTTTCTTTGCTTTAACTCCGGATTATGGTGCGTATTGCCTAAACTGATAAAATATCTTTCATTATTTTATTGACTTCGTAAATTCTTAGGTGTTTGTGGTTTAACCTCGGTAACTTGGTGAAAGATTTGACTTTGTGGCTCTTGGCCAAACACTTATCTCATATATAATGTGCAAATATGTTTTGAATCGTGAAAAGTGGTTTGGAAATGATCTTACTGGAATAAAATCGTCAATACCTTGTCCATTTATGCTGTGCGCCACAAATTTCCTTAAAAGCTTTTCTATGGAAAGCTTTCTTTTTCTCACACATTCTCTATTTGTTTGTTTTCGATCTTCATTTTGTCTTTGAAGTAGTTTTTTGTGAGTTTCAAATCTTTTTAATTACGTGTTTAATTTCATGGCTCACTCAGTAAATTAGATTGTGCATAAAAGTATTGTATGTATGTACTTGTATTTCTCCACACGTGTCAGTTAAGCGTGATACATAGATCGACCGTTCTTCATAGCCACATCTGTTTTTTCTTGCCAAGATTCAATCAATCCTTGGTGCTGGGAACTGTTGACGATGGAATTAGTCAACAATTTGATTGATGAACGGGCTAACTGATTTCAGTCTGTCTGGTGACGAAGGTTTATGCTGAATGAGAGAAAGGCGTACGTAGTTTTCTTATTACGCCTTCATAGCCTTTGTCTTCAAGAGCAGATCATGTAGAAATGAGGCAAATAGGGACACCATTACACTCAATAGGCTATCTGTCGAAACAACTACCCTGGTACATACCTTTACCGGATGGTATGTCCGTTCCCTTGCATTCTTAGGGTTTCTTTTTATCATCATTTCCTCTCATCTTGTGCGCTTAAATGTCGGACTCAAGCCGTTTGTTCACGTCCTGCAGTGTAGGATTCTCTCAACGAACAATATACCACGTGACAATTTCAATTCCTTTTCCTTTATTATTTTCTACTGCTCCGGCATTTTCACCTGTTATAGCAGTCTTTTTTTTTCTTAGGAACGTTTTACGCCCATTTTAATTTCTCTCCTCTGGTTTGGTATCACTCCAATTTCAAAACTTTACTCTTTTTTCTGCTGCCTCTTCTTTTGTTTAAATGTTTCTTTCTAAGAAAGTATTAACTTTTTCGATAAAACGTATAATTGTATTTTTTTCTCCAAAGAGATAGGAATGATAGTGGGCTGGGAATTCATAAAATCAGTTTAGCAGATGATCAAGCTGTAGTTAACCAGTCAGCCGGGGGCTTACATTCATTTGAGGAAATATTTGCGAAAAATTTTATATGGAGGGTGGTTTTGTATGGAGGGGAAACTTGGTCATTAAAGAATGACGATAGGCGTAGATTAGATTTTCAGATGTGGAAATGCAAAAGATAAAATGGGCAGAAAGGAATACAAACCAGCAAGTGCTAGGAATAGATGGGGAGGAGTGGGGATTGTTGGGAGAAATCCAAACGAGGCTGTAAGGGTGTGTGTGTGGAAGCATTTTGTGCAGCGGTGGGCTGTTGAGGCTTGTGATAGAGGGGAGGACGATAGACAGGTGAGGCAGGGGAAGGAAAACGATCTGCATGTTGGACGGAATGAAGAGAAGAAGGAAATATGCGTGATCTGAAAAGGATGTATTGTAGTGCCGGGCGTCAGGTTTTGTTTTCTAAGGAAAAGTTAAGAAAAATCGGAGGTTACATGTATTCTGTGCCTATCCTAAATCTAACTCAAACGATAGACTTTCTAATAATAATAATTTGGTCGGTGTCTATTATATAAAATTTCGGAGCATTTTTAATATGTATGTTGATTAACTTTAGTTTTCTGCTGAAATTCTGAAGCCTATGATGGTAATAAAATATTCTGGTGAGAATGATTTATTTTATCGTGCGCTTTTAGTATACATGTAGAGGTTGGCGGTAATTACGAGTGTAGTAGTGTTTAGTCCTCTGGTATATCCAAAACTTACTTTTACCGGTAGATCACCGTTAGTGACAATAACCATAACTCCACTGATAAAACATAATGCACGCCTGGGACCTTTGCGGTAGCAGGGCGGCATGTGATCGCCACGCGTTACCCGCAGTTAATCATAAAGATTCCTGTTTAGCTTATCTTTTGTAAATCTATCATGTGACAGGGATCAATTGGGCATTTTCCATTTTCATCTTTTTGGAATTACGTTAAGATTCATCCTTTCTTGATGTATGTTAGCTTTCTATTCCTTCCTCCAAATGTTTCCGTGATCTTGCTCTCATTGTTTTTCCCTTGTAAATATTCCCTTCGTAGTATATGACCCAGCTAAAATTCTTTTTCTCCTCTTTTCGTAAAATATAGTATATAATCTCATATTGATATGAAGCTATTTGGTGATCGATTAGAAGTTTAGTATTCTTTATATTAAAATGCACTCAATGCAATGCCTGCTATGCCGGCGTGTTTAATTTCACGCGTATAATCTCTCGCATGTAGGATTAAATCCCTGTGTGTGAGTCGTTGCTGGGGATATGGGGTGGTTCGGAGAGGATATCTCCGTCTTCGTCTCCGCCTCTTCAGCCTCTATCAACGCCCTTCAGAGGCCCTTTCCTCCCCCCTCCCCCAGCCAAGGAGGTGGTACCATTCCTCAGCCCTCCCTCCACTTTCTCTGTCTCCGAATCTCCTCCGCCCTTCACCTTCTTCCTTCCCAATGGCACTCGTCGCCCAGGAGGATCCTCCGCGAGTGCCCTCTCCACTCACTCCCCGCCAAAATGCCCCCTCCATCACACCCCCTGCCCCTCTCTCTTACCCTACTAACAGTGTGAGCATGTGTGGGTGTGTGTGTGTTTCGAGCCACCCTTTCTCTTGTCTGCTCATCTCTCTCTCTCTCTCGTCTCACTATCCCTGTACATCATCCCCTCCCCCCTCCTCTCACTCACTTTCCCACCTCTCTCCCCTCGAGTTCCATTACCATGTCTCCACCAATCCAACTCATCCGTGATGGAGATGCCTTTGACGGCTAGGAGAAGGGGAAGAGGGCGGGATCTCTCCAACAGGCCGCAGTCTTTGTCTTCGTCCCGAATGATTTGTTCGCAAATACGTCGCCCCAGCCTGCACCCCTTCCAACACCGCCAACACCCGTCCCGTTCCGCCTTCCCCAATACGGCGCTCCAAAATTCCCTCTCTCGTCCTCGTCGTCCCCGCCCGCCCCCAGTCCTCTCCGTCAACCGGTGCCGTCTCTCTCTCTCTCTCTCCTCCCCCGTGGCATTGTCATCGAGAAATAAGAAATGTCCTCCACCCCCGCAAACATCCTCTCTCTCCCCCCAATCGCCTCGCACTCCTCTATCGCCGTTTGGAGGGTGCTCGATTCGGGCACCCGGGGTGCTCTGGAGTGGGCGGCCCGCAGTGCAACGGCGCGATTGCGATGTTTCGGTCTCTTAACCGCCCGCCCCCATTCCCGTCAGCCCACGTCAACCAAATTCCATTCTCCGGCGGCTGCCTTCCCATCCGCCCCCCTCTCCCGCCACGTTCGTCCGGACTGTGTGTCGTGGTTTGTGAGGTGCGTCATATGCAGTATTGGAAGTAGATTTTGGACGGTCCCTGGAAACTATTACACGTCTCCATGGACTTGATAAGCTAACCCGTCTCCTTCGGAAGTTTTCAAACTTATGTTTCGAGGGAATAGTTGTACACGGTATTTTTAAGTTCTTATTTCACCCTTTATTGTTATTGAGAAGTAGGTCATTTATCCCGGTGGTCGTGATGAAAGTAAGCGCCCCTTTCTCCTTTTCCACTTACCCAACATTTTCCCATGAATTTAGCCTTTAAATAATCAGGATTCAGATGATGGTTGTCACCTCCGAGGCTTTGCTACGAAATTAATCACCCAGATACGTACAAGTGCTGATGTGGAAGATGTAATGTACTCATATTTTCTGGAAGCTCTGCTCCTCAAGAACTGTCTTGGTACGCATACAGAGAATGTTTTCATTAACCTTCTACCTTTTTTTGAACCTCAAATGTGAACGCAGTATTCGCCATTTCAATGGATATTAGTAATTTATCGACCGAGTAGAAATTCATACCCCAGGAATCCTATTTTTAGTTTAATTCCGAGCCAGGTATCTCTGGTTTCGGGTAATGCAAATCCGTGGTGTTTTCCATTTTTCTTCCAGACTAACTAAGGAATGCTGACATATCTTCACTTCACTGCTTATAAAGTGAAGCAGAAAAGCTAAGTTAAACAAACGTCATATTTGTAGGGCAATAACTGAAGCATGTGGAACAGTTTACGTATGTTGAAGTGTTTTTAACCAAGAGGGTTAAACAGGTAGGGGCACAAGAAGAAGAATTGTGCTAAGCAAAGGCTCTGTTACCAGGAGGAGGGAGTAAGTGACAGGGGCGTTCAGTAAGGATTTTTAAAAAACATTGGTGGAAACTTTGATATAGAGGGTGTTTAAGTATGACGCGGGAACTTGGTCGCTATGAGAAGATGATGGCAGGTGCGGATTGGAGGCTTCTCAGATGTGGGTGGGCGTGGAGAAGGATGGAAAAGTTGAAATGGACGGAAAAGAAAACTAAGCGAAACTAATAGACATAGTTAGGGGGGGGGAATAGTATTATTGGGGTATATCTAAAGAAGGCAAGGAAATTGAATGCAAAAAATTTTGTTTGTTTGAATCTGATGACTGTGATTATGGGGGGATGTTGGTTAAGCCTGTTAGGGTTTGTGCAAAGGTAGGCATGTTGGACGGAATGAGGAGAGGTTGAAAGTATTCGCAATTGAAAGAAGGTTTAATTTGGTTTACTACTTAGGTAGACTACTTAGTTTGAGAATGAGGCTATTATGCTGCTCTCGCTAATAAAACTAATGTGTCATAAAATCTATGTCAGTGTTGATAACAGCAGAAGTTGACGTTTTAAGGAGCTACGGCACTTGAATACATTTTGCTCAGTAAACTAATATGAGTGGGATTATATTTTGATCACAAAATATTTCTGCCCGAGTAGATGTTCTATCAGGAGATCTTATAGTCGCCCACCAAATTCCATGTTGTGTTCTAGGGCATGTCACCGGCAAAATTCAACACGGCTCATTCCACCTTTCGCATCATTACTACTAACAAACGGAATGCAATGGAGGTCATAGGTTTTGGAACATCCGATGGATATCCTTTTACTCACGAGAAATTTTGCTCTTATATTGAAAAATAAAGGCTTTAGGCTTTACTTTCACGTGCTATATGAAGAATAATAAATATTATCACTTATTCTGTCGTTGCATTAATTTTTCTAGTCACGGTTATCGTTGGATTCCTTTGATTCCTTCAATCCCCCTCATCAAAACCAATATTCCCTTATTACCGTGCGAAGCTCAGTTCCTTCATACAATCCTTGAATTTAAAGGCATCAATTATTTTGTACCCTGTAGATCATTCAAGTTATCGTAGTGTGTTTTAATTATAGATTTTCAAATGGTTACAATTACAATGGGATAACATACGTAGTGCAAAGAGTTCACATCATTACGCTATTTTTTACCTAATTTTTGGATAGTTGTTTTTAGCAAAAACGCGTAATGAAATCATCTTTAGTTGTGCAAACGGAAAACTTTTGTGGAACTAGTTTCCTAGAAAATTATTACGGTGGACTTTATTTGGCCCAAATATCAGGAAACCTCTTCGGCTTATCGTCTCCTTGATTTACTTCCAATCCTGTCCCAGCTCCCCTTTCTTTAACCCATCCATGCTTTCCGCATACCCCCTTCAGAGCCCACTTAAAACCCATCTACCCCCACCGCGCCGCCTCGACATCCATCTACTCACCACATAGCCTGCATCCTCACCATACCACAATCTCTTTCATCGCCCCCCCCCCCCTGTTTCACTCGCTGCTTGAGGTTCTTCATACGGAATCCGACGGGCGACCACACGGGGGCCTTCGGGTCCTTTTGTATTGGATCGCGTGAGAAATGCGTGGAATTATGCTCTTTCGGGTGGAGCACCAAGCTTCCGACCGGTGCGTAGGGTTCTACTTAGAGATCTCGTGAGAAGGGGCGGAGGGGGAGGGGGGTGAATGGGATTTGTGGGGTGGGGAATTATCCCGTTTGTTTGATTCCATGGAAACGCATATTTAATCTGGGAAACCGTTGAGGGCGCTGAAGGGAAACGGCCCTCATCACCGGATTCGTGATTTCGCGCTTAGTGGGACTTCGTTTCAAGATGAGCTCTCCCTTTTCAAGATATGATTCAAGTATAGCAGTCGAAATTCTTAAGAGGTAAAATGAATGCATAAACAATAGACGATTGAAATGTTCATTCTAGACAAGATAAGTTTATGTTTTGGGGTTCTGACCTAGTTACGTATTAGTTGGGTTTGCGTTCAAAAAAGTGTTGCATAGTCACTCACCCATTTAGTTTTGAAAGTAGATTTACTTTACTTTGGAATTTCCCAGCTACATTGTTGCAGTGGAATGTAATGCGCCCATCTGAAGACCTTAGTTAAGATTAATTTTCGTCTGCGAAAGAATAGTCCTTTCCACATTAGAAATAATTTATGTTCATATTTAAAAGGAAGTGCACAGGAATTTCCGGGGTGCGCAAGGTACCCCTAGAGTGCGCAGGTTGTGTGTCAATAGTTACCGATAGAACAAGAAGAATCGAAGAACACGAGATGGTGTCCTCAACCGTACAAGAAGAACTTGATCATGCGGCATGTTTTAACGTCCATCAACATTCATCGTCAACTGCGTAAGGCATGCCCTGATGGTGTTTTGGATGTGAAATACGTGTATGCATCCTCTGGGTGCGGAAGTTAAAAAAGAAGACCGAACGTCGTGTGTGAACGTACCCAAGAATCCTAAGCCACGGACCCGCAGGTTTTTCGAGTGGACAGAAGAGGCACCGACAGAAGCGTTCCCTACGGCCACGGGATCATGGTGCCGTCGTTATGTAAAGTATGCACGTCTTCAGGGAGATTGTTGAGACGTAACAGAAATTTCAACTTTCGGTTGTTGGGGAAAAAAGAGAAAACATAAGAACTTGAACGAAAAATGTTGACATTTCCACAGAATAAAATCTGAAGACGGATATTATTGATTCATGCATGTAGTGCCATTCAATACCTGTGCTTGAAAATTGATAGATCGACAAGCAGCCGTAGTAACTATGAAATTATTTTCTGGGGTTTTAAGAGGATTTTTTCACTTCCCACGGACCTTAAAACACCCTTCCTCTCATTCATCAATTATCTTTTCTTGTTTTTACACTCCCGCCACTTACACACACACACACCTTTTCGGTAAATCACGAGGTATTTTCATAGATGTGGGAGTAATATTTTTCGGACTCTCGTCTTGTTTGGGATTTGCTCCAATGGTGAAGCCCCGAAGCCCCATCATTAGTTGGTACGAGTTAAACGTTCCTCTCGTAATTAGAAGAAATAAGTTGCATTTATTCCCTATTTCTAACGAGCCAATCACTTGAGAATGAAAGTTATTATCGTGCTGGCAATAGAAACAATCTTGCATTCGAAAAGTGATTTGGATCGTGTCTTTGCCTCGACTATTAAGCCTTGACTGGAGAAAATGTTGCTTCACTCCTGGTAGACGGAAACAGTGCAACTTCACTGCCCGCCGAAGAACCGGGCGGCTTAATCGTACCACTTCATGTGCGGAGTGAGGAGGATGAAAAATGAGTGATCGTTCGACTCTTTTCTGGTCTCTACGAAAATCCGGCCCCTTGGTGCGCACACACACACACACACACATAAATACACACACACACATATATATTTCTATCATCACGTGATATAACTTATTCTCTTCCGTCTCCTTCAGTCCTGTCTCATTCATTTCCTGCTCCTATTCCCGTATTCCCGTGCATTCCTACTCCGTTCTCTCCTTGATATATTTATATACTTCCTTCGCCTCTATTCTTTCTCCCCATCGTTCGCCTCCTCTCCTTCCTTCCTTCCCTTCGTTGGGTGGGACGAAGGGAGAGGGAAAAGGAGAGACGGGTCCACAAGGGCCCTTGACCCTCCTCTGCCACTCGCGTCAAGGGCCTCCCCTCCTCCGGACGCCTCCCTCCCCAACCCTCCCTTCCCCCCAGCCCTCAACTCTCCCCCTCTCCCGATCCCTCCCTCCCTCCCTCCCTCCCTCCCACATGGCCCGGCCTTCGCGATTTGTCCACTGCCTCCCGTCTCCATGGAAACCAGCTCTTGAGGAGTTCCCAAAGGTGTGTTGCCATGGAAACGCGGGCCTCTTCAAACTCTCTCTCTCTCCCTTTTCCCCCTCCCAACCCCCTCCATTTCTCTTTCTCCCTCTCACTCCTACCCCCTCTCCCCGCCCCCAGTGGGGAAATGTAGCAAGGGGGAGAGTGAGTGAGAGAGAGAGAGAGAGAGAGAGAGAGATGAAAGAGGTTTCTATCCTATCTTTAAGGAGGGAAAGGGTGAGAGGGTTGGGATGGGAAGAGGCAAAGGAAACGTCGGGGAAGGAGGTTGAGGTGAACGGAATCGGGAGGGGGGGTTGAGGGAGGAAGGAGGCGGTTTGGGGGGACGGTGGGGAAGGGGTTTTTGAGGAGTTTGAGTGTGGAGATTGTGTAGTGGTGGAGTAGGCCGGGACGAGGGACTGAAGTTCCCTGTCTCTCTCATATTCTCTCTCCGCCTCGGTCTCTTCATATTCCTTCTCTTCCCCTTGCTGACGGTGTTTGTTGTAGGGTTTGCTGGTTCCGTGACTGACGAGGGGCGAGGGTAGGGTAGCAAGGAAATAGGGTGAGAGAGGGGGGGTGGGTCATTTCGTGTGGGTGGCGGATGGGCAGGGGGACGGACGAGGAGTCGTGAGGATTGAAGGTTTGGATGCACGAGGATTGAAGAAGGGAGTTTCCTCCGAGGAGGACTCGATGGTTCATTTATTTCTTTCCCCCTTTCTAATTTCATTTTATTTTCGAGAATCACGGACATGACGTGACTCGAGTTCCATCGCTCTCGTTGTCTTGTTACGGGGTCATTGTTACGAGTTATCTCGCTCTACCCCGTGTTCGCAAGAGGGACGTGGAGAGGGGAAGAAAAAGGGCTCTTTTTTTATTACAGTTGGGGTAATGAGTCTTCTTCATAGTTCTCCCTGAATTGGTTGTAAGGAAATCTTTCTTTCGAGGGCGGGTGTTGGTGTCTTTGCAGACTTCAAACTTTGCTCATTTTCCGGCGCAATTTTTCACTTCTCTTGTTGTCAGTTACAGTCCTCCGCTGCCTCAAATGGACTTCTTTATTTTGGTGTAGCTACCAGAGCTTTTATACACTCGAAAAGGTTCTATCGTTAAGTGCTCTGGCAGAATATTTCCCAATAGTGGTGCAGTTGCAAGGCTCCGTAGGAAATTAAGAAGTTTTTATAGAGGAAATAAAAGATGGTGATTTTTATGCACCTTATTTGTAGTAATATGTCACATATGTGGAGTGATCTCGAAGGTCGTATTAGCCTGGTAGTCCAAGGGTATGTCATTAGCAAGCCAAGAGAGCTGCTGCTACGGAAGAGTTGGCTGAAATAAATTTTATCCATGGCATTGGTTTCCTACCTAAAGAAACCATACGACTCGTATACTACGACTATATGGCGATGTAGTTCATTTTTCTTGCCTATGTCGTTGTCGTTTGAAGGGGTTTTTGATTAAATTCAGTCAACGGCTCTGTCTCTTAGTTTTAATAAAAGCCAGGGTAGTTGGTGTTTTTAGGAATTTAAATTTGGAAAACCTATTAATTTTACATCGGTTGCTAACAGAAAATTGGGTTAAGGTCCATCAGTTAGGTGCTACGTTAATATTTTTGTAGTTAGCTTGTCGGTATACACAGTGACTAGCGCTTATAGTTGTTCGCAGGGATGTAAAATGCATTGTCAGAGCTCTGTTTAACAAATTGAATAGCTTCGGGCGTGATGTGGTGGAAGTCGAACATAATGAATAATATATGGTAGCACTTTTCCACATGATATTAAATGGAAATCAAGTGGGAAAGTGCTATCTAATGCGCTATATGAAGTGTATTATTCATTCGCTCTGTTTAACCTTTACACGTTTATTACGGGTGTTATTACTTATGATGGTGAAATATTGTTTTATAAATTGTTAAATTGTAAAAGTTACTAACATTTGTTTTTAATTTAATTCGCTTGATGAACTTTTTCCCTTTTTGTCTCAAGCTTTTGTTCGGGTAGATGATGTAGTAGTGAATGAGGCCTCCTTTTGGCTTTCAGCGCCATATTTTTATAAATGGATACTCCTTTCAGAGACTTGAGATTAGCCTTGAGGAATTACGTAAAAAAATCTTTTTTGCTCGTAATATTTTTATTGTAGCCCCTTCCAACTTAAATTTGGAAAAATATGTAGATGACATAAATTTTAAGCCCCAGACATTCCATTTTATTTAGTGCGAAAAATATTCCATTACCATTCATGCATCAATTTCCAGTTAGGCTTGGGCATTGTTTTAATTGTAGTCTGTAGAGGGTTGGAAGTGGATTGGAAGTATGGAAGACGATCTAGCACGGAAAACAGAAGGGACCGGTCGATAGAAATGCTTCCATGATGTATCCTCTCATCACTTGAAACATACATTGTGAAAATTAATATAAAAAACCTTATTTGTCCTGCCCTGTTTATCTGTAAATTCGCAATGAACTGCCATACGGAGGCATGTTAGGTAGTGCTTTGGCACCATTCATTAATAATTCTTACTGTGTGATCACGAATATTGAGTATTTACATTTATCTGCGTGGTGAGTCTATTATTTATTTTATTTTATCCGAATGGGCAAGACCGGAATTGTTTTTGATGAGGGTAGAGAGAAAACACTTTGCTATTCCGCATGAAAAATTTTCCATGTGGAATAGCAAAGTTTTTTCTCCACATTCGTCATGAAGGAATGCCACCTAGTTAAACCTGAAAATGTTATGTTTTTCCGGCATTGTTCACTTAATTTCTTTCTTTGCCAGAAGTAAAAGGTCGTCGGGTACATTTCTAAACGTCTAGTCTGGCTTGTTTTACTACTGAAGGGGGGACTCCTTTATTACTTATTTGGTTTAATCTCATTTTTGAGAAATCTGATTAATCTTATATTAAACCGTGTCTATTCACTTAGTTATTGAAATATTAACTCCGTAATGGTATTATTTATCTACATGAGCATTTTCCTCGTTTTCATGAGGTTCGTAAACGGTGGGATTCCGTTTTCAGTTTTCTTGCCAGGGCCAAGTGTAATCACGACGTGCCAAGTCCCGAGTTGCGCATCCTCTCCGACCCAAGTTTTTTTCTCTCGCACGTTTTTTCTGTAAATTCGTGAATATGAATTGATATCAAGACGCCGGTCGGCGCTGCCCCGCGCTCCTCCTGCCTTGCTCAACCCCCGTGCTTTTTAATCAGTGACTTTCGTTCGCCGGTGGCCGCCCTCCGGACCCCAGTGTGTGCGTAAGTGCGTGACCGAGTGATTTGAGTGTGTGGGAGGAGGAAAGGGGGCGCGAAGAATGGGCGGTCGGCAATATTCCCTTGCCCCGGGTGTCCGTGTTGTTCTGCGGTAAAATCACGAGTAGTCCCTGCCTCCGCTCGGCGTGCGGGAGCGTTACGAAATGAAAGGGATAGTAATTATTCGACGTATTTATGGAGGAGGGTCGGTGGTGGGTGTTTGGAGAGGTGGGATGGCGCAGTGGAGTGGGTTGGAGGGGGGGCGGTTGAGAGAGTGGGCGGGGGGGGATCTGGGTGATTTTGAGGAAAACGGCGGGGGTTACGAGGAAGTTTCCTCGAAACGAGTTCGGGTGCCGGAGGCGGTTATATTGAAAAGTGAGGTGGAGGTTAGGGGCGGAGAGGTCCCTTTTCGGATGAGGGGGCGAGGGGTTGGATGAGGTAATTTTATGGGGAAGAGGTAAGGTGTATAACTTAGAGAAACTGTGTGGAACTTGCGTGAGGTGGAGGAGACGGGGAGATTGATCGTTGTGGGTGTATAGCCTGGCTTCGGAGCCTGCCTCCTCTCCATCTCCACCGCTCGCTCATGTCTACCTTCCTCTCCTAACCGCTCCTTCTGCTCCTCACCTGCTCCCTGTTTTCACCTTTCCAGTGGAATACGCGTCTTTGACTGAGATATTTCTCTGATAGGGTTTTTTTCCCGAGCAAAGGATCGTTTTATTTGACGTAGTATTCGTTCGTGCAACTCAGAAGGGAGCGCTGCCCTCAAAGAGTCAACTGAAATATTTTTCAAACCTATTTCACGCCTAAATTTCCAGTATTGTATTATTTCTTATTTATTTCAGCAATGACAGATATTTGAAATCAAACGAAAGGGAAATGTAATAAAAATATTGAACTGGAGGACTTAGTGATTATGTATTTATTATAAAAATGTTTCCTGCCGAAGGCGTTCGCTTCTTTTGTTTTATTGGTGTCATTCACCCAAGCTGGGTAACTCAAGCGAGTTCTGAAATGGAAATTATTCCTATGTAAATTCCGAGATGAAGTTGATCATCTCAGCCTCACAAAATAATATCTGCTTCGCTTGTGTCTCTATATCCCCTTCTATTTTTGTCCTTATTTGAAAAAATTCTAAACACAACCACCTCTGTTTTTCAAAACGAAGTTTGAAGAAATATTTTTCGAAAATTTTTTTTTAGAAAATCGAAGGAAATAAGAAAGTTGGAGGAAACATTGGGCGGCAATGGGATGTTTAACAGATAGACGGATGTTTTTTGGTCGTGGATGAAGGAAGAAAAGATTAAATATGTCGGACTGCGTGGAAGTGGGTTTTAACCTAGGGAATGATTTAGTCTGCCTAATGAAAATGGTTTTTCGCTGAACACTGCTTTATTAATTTTGGAAGATACTGTTACCTTCCCTATAATGCCTCGGCTTTGTGTAATAATTTTATTTCCATATTAAACGTCAATATGTCGAACGGAAAAATTTTAATAATAAGCTTGCGATGATGTCACTGCCTTTTCGCCATAAGTATCGCAATTTTATGTTTCAATTGGCAGTCATCGCTCGGATTTTCAGTTTGTCTTTTAGCAGGCTAATGAATTACCTTAAATTTTGTCAAAATAAGTTTTAATAGTTGTACATGAAATTATTCCTATTCGGCGTACCTGGACAATTTGCCGTAATTCGCAGGTACAAATGGTAAAATATCAGTTTTTCCCTCTTGTTATCTTTCTGTCGTAAACTCTTGTTACCGAATCTTTTCATCGCTTTAGCGCGCTATGTATGATTTATCTGTAGGACTCAAAAATGTAAAAGTTGTTACTATCCTGTCATTTCCCCTTCGTATGCTTCCTTTCCTAACTGCTCCCACGCTCACGTACGTAACTGAATGTTTGCATGATAATCTGAGAGAACATTTGATATTCCAAGTGACATAGCAGTGAATTAGTGCTTCACCATCCACTTCCCCATTGCATTCCTAACGCGCACCTCACCCTCTTTCTCAATCTCTCTCTCTTTTTATTTCTCGCGCTCGTATCTTCTCACATGCTGCTAAATAGCGGGCGCTCCTTATCCATTGTCATCGCCTGTGCCGAATGGTTCGCGGACGTGTTTGTGTGTGTTTCACGAGAGTGTTTTGATGCATTGTATAATGCACGTGCTTTGTACCTGTGAGTGTGTGTATGCATATGCAGCCTCGTCGCATCCCGTTCTCCTTCGACTAAGTTGTTTATGGTACGGAGAAATGGAGTGTGAGGAGCGGGGCGTGGGGTAATGGAGCGGTGAACAGTGAATATGGTTTCGCCAAAGCTTTCGGAAACCTCGTTCTCCGTTCCTTGTCTGGTTTCCCTTTTCAAAATATTTGCTTCTTATATGCGGAATGGATAGCATTGAATGCTTACCTCAATAATACTGATTTTACTTCATTGTTAACATTCACGGACAGTCTCTTTCAAATTATACCTCAATTTTTTCTTCTCGAAAGAAAGGAACATCTACAAATACAAGCATTTACAAATATCTGCCGTTAACCTGGAAAAAACGTCCCTTTTTATTCGCTTAAAATTGTTTCTCTTCTCTATTACTTGATTACTCTTGTTTGTAATCTTTCCTTACAGTATTTTCTCGCTGAAAAATGTTTGGTCAGTACTTTCCTTTTCCCTTTACTTCGGTATTTTACTGTGATTTTAAAATATATCGTCTGTGAAGTTCGCTTTTAAATTTGGCATCACAAGTACAGCTATGAAATAGGAGCGATTCCTGAGCTTTACTCGTTAAGCACTCATTTTGCCCACAGGAAAGGAAAAATTTGATCCGACAACACACTTTTGCTCATGCATTTGACATGTTTTCCTTAAATAAGACATTGCTAAGTTTGCTCGTAAACATAAGCCGTAATCTAAGACAGTTTAGTTTGTCTGATAGAATACAGTTATGATCGTTGTTAGTTGGGCTCGGAGGATATTTATGTCTTATCTTAAATCCCTGGGCTCCTGAAATATTAGTTACAGGGACCTTCACCGTGAACGTAAATATACTGCCTCATCCTTCGTGACCATTTGTGTTAGAGAAAACAATAGTTTTAAAAATAACCCATGTTATCACACTATGATGAACAGGTTAACAAATCGGTTTCATAGTTGAAAGGCTGAAGAAATATCTGGCGGCGGAATTAGACGAGCCTTCAGCCGATTCACGGCTTAGCGCTCCGTGCTGTGTCTATACTTCCCTGGAAATATGCACTGCAATTCCAGAGGGGCGAAATTACCTTCTCGGGGCCAATGTAACTCTTAGAATATGCAGAATGTTGCAGAAAAATACACGCAATTTAATGTCCTCTTTATAACCTGCAAGAAGATCAAAGGAAATATGTTTATTATTTTGCATTGTAAGTCTTATAAAAGCCGTTTGCTCTTAGCATCCTTGTATTTTTTCCAAAGCACTGTGGATACATTGATAAAACGTTTTACAAGAAAATGTAAGTTGACTTTCATTATACATAACTTCCATTTTTGAAAACGTTTTGCGTTTGAAAAAAAGGAAGTTATTTTGCCTCACCCTGTATTATTTCAAATTGTCATATATAAAACGAAAGTCAATCTTTTATACTCTTGGGTTTGGGCGTCGCATGACACAACATTTGCGAATCATCATGGAAACATGAAAGTGGCAGGTTTGATCCGGGCCAGTGAACGTTCCGTTCGAATTTAGATGCGTCCTATTTGAATTATTGTTCCTAAATTTTTTCGTATTATGTCTGTAATTTGCTTCACTGAGTGACAGCAGTTTGTATCGAATGTGATATGTTTTTGAGTGGATTTTGCATAGTTATATTTCTAAAGCGATAACTGAAAGTATGAAAAACGAAATAGCCGAGACCGTAAACTGGATTGGCCCTGGGTTATTTTAAAGGTGGGAGGTAAAAACAAAGTTACGAGTAAGGGGAAAGATTGGGAACACACACTAGGTCACTTGGGTGTGTTTATTTGTTTTTTTTAAGGTATGTTGCCATGTATTTTTAACAACACGCCGAGAAATTCTGAGCACGTTACTTTGAACGTAATCCAGGCTTGTATCTGTGGTCAGGTTGATAATTTTGTCCTCGGCCAATTCTCTTAGATTGTTGTATTACTTCAAACAGATCTGAGTTGTGGCATCGTCGACTCGAGCACCATTTTTGAGTCGCAAATTCCGTAGATGTAGGTGCGTCAGTAGGCAATCATTATGTTGGATCTATAGATGTAGTCGTGATCACAATTTGATCACAGATGCTGGTCTCTTCGTTTGAGGTAAGAAGTATGCCCATGGCCTTTCGCCTTAGCGTAGCTCGGAGGTACACGCCGCCATTATACCGTCTACAGCCATTTCCGAACGTTCTCTCAGGAATTTTCGCCGTTGGGGGCAAATATTTAAACCAACAGTTCCCGAAATTATTTCCTTCTAGAAGTGGGCATTGTTTCTCCTCGTGGATTTCACGGGAAAAGGGCGCCGTGGAATGAAGTGAATGGTCTTACGTGACTACCGCGCTGCAAAGGCTTTCTTTGTGCACTCAGAGCTTTTGTAATTACCGTCCCACGACTGTCGCGAAACTCTCGCCCCCCCCCTTTATTTCATTCCGTTCCTCCGTCCTCTCCTCCACGCCCTCCATTCCGAGAGTATGACCGTTTCATTGCCCGTCCGATATCGCTCGCTCCCGTCTTCTCCTTAACGTATCGGTTCCCGTTATTTGCATTCGGAGTGCACGCACGTCCCCGTGCGATAGGGGTTGGCGTCGAGGGGATGGCGTGAGGAGGAGCGAGGGGATACAGGGAAAGGGGGTGAGAAAGGGGTTTTATGGAAGGCCGTGAGAGGCCAAAGAGGAAAGGTGAAATCGGGGAACGGAGGCAAAGTCTTGATATATATCGTCGCGAGGCAAAGGGGTGAAGAGCGACTCCCAGTGTACAGCGCCTCGTTAGCGTCGAGTGCCACCTGGCGTCGCGTACTTGTAAATATATATTTACGTCGTTCCTCCGCTGTGCGGCGCCCCTTGCTCACCTCTCCCCTCCTCTTTTTTTAATTACCGCCTTTCTTAGAGGCAACCTCTACTTCTTATTTTTCGCTCGCAAACTCCCGTTCTCTCTCTCTCTCTCTCTCTATCTCACTCTCTTGCACTCTCCCTCGCCTCCTTTGGAGTTTCCATTCTCTTTTCCGTTCCTTCTTCCGTCCCCGGCCACTCGTCCTAACACGAGCGCGATAAGCTCCGTCCTCTTCATCCTCCCGAGACTGTTTTCATTTCGTTAGGTTTTTGTTTTTCGCTGAACGCCGTATCGGGCCAGCAAGTGTCCGCCTTTAATTATTTATGCATAAAGTCGCGCCCGGTGTGAGGCTTTTTATTCCTGGGACTTGTGAAGCTAGGGATTTTCGTGGAACGAAGGGAGAGGGAATGGCTTGTATAATTAATGTCAAACGGATGGCGACCGTGGAATTATTCGTAGTGGAAGTCGTTGGTCTGTTTGGATGAGTAGTCCTGATAAGATTAGCACTTTTTTGTCGCTTTTTGTATGCCTCTATTTTTAGATGTTTTGGTTCCTCAATTTTTCGTTCAGTTTCAACTGCGGATGAAAAGTAATAGGACGGTATGACTGCTATTTGGTTGGGCTGTGAAATCTTAAAAAAATTAAATTATTCAAATTCCAGAAGTTTTAAAAAATGACAGCTTAATTAATTTTAATTGGCTCATTATGAGATTTATTTTGGATTCATAGAAATAAGGTTGCAATACACTTAACGCTACATTCCGTGATTTTTCTAGTGGTTGTATATTTGCGATACTAATAAGTAATATTAAATATGACATTCAATATCATTGGATTATTCTTACATGACTTTGTACGTTTGAAGATTCCTGAGAGTTAAAATTGAGAGGGAGGACTTGTATAATAATATGAATAGATAAAAAATAATTACCCTTCTGTGATTCGTAATGAACTCACCAGAATCCGTGGATTCTTGCTGTTTAATTTATAAATATTTAAATGTATAAATTGACCCATTGGTAAGTCTTCGTAGAAGTACGTGGGCACATAAGTACCAGGGCTGCTAAAAAGGAGTGATCGTATTGTTTTATCCGTCTTAAGTTAACATTAAAAACTTATTTTAATGGTTGCCTTAATGTTTAATGTCTATGCTAGTTTCATTGGTTTGACTCCCAATATTGGATCAGCGGCAGCCGTTAGTACTTTTGCCCACGGCAGGGATGGAGAACCTCTTGGTCGTTGAGTGCCAATGTTTATGTACGTAATAAGACTATACTGTTGACTCGCATGCCAACCCATCGATTGACCACCGTTGGAATTCCTGTAACACCCTCCCAGCTATTGCTATTCCAATTTGGACCCCCGCGCCATAGGTTCACCACCCCAGGTCTACGGGAACGATTGAGGTCACACGTGACGCTTCTTTCTGCTTTCGCCTGAACAATCAGCCAAGGTATGGAGACTTGTGAAGGTTTTTTCCTGTGGCACAGATGCTAGAAGATGACTTTCAATATTTCGGGAGAGGGATCGATCAATTTGAAAGGAAGATAGACCTGGAGCTCCAGTCACTGCTCACGCGGAAGTAAACACGGACTTTGCTGCTGCCATTGTAAGAAGAGATCGTCGAATGAAATTAATAGTATTATTAGAAATATTAAACATTTCATCGTTTGTCATCCAACGTTGATAACAGAAAATTTGCACATTAGACGTGTTTATCCGCGGTGACTTTCTTGAAACCACCGCAATCGATTTATCGATCAAGTAGATTAGTTGTTCACGGTTTATATTACATTTTTAAGCGTCATGAAATTAGTGAAAATTCCGCGTATATTAATTAAAAAAAAAGGTTGCTTCGAGGGACATTTGATTCCAAGGTGAGATTATTCCGCCTTTCGAACGTATTTCCACATTCATTTGTGGCGTCTTTTTCTCCAGCTAGATACATTTCGCACTGACGTTAGTGCAATCTTTTTCCCAGTAAATTAGGACGATTGGCATTGCTTGGACTTTTGCTCTTATTGGAATGTTTAAAAAATAAATATTCCTGCGGAAAATACACAATTGAGGGAAGTCTAAATGAATTTAACCCGCCAGGGAACCGCTATGTGGCTATATTAAATTTTATAGTCAGTGAACCATTAAAATTCTGCTCCGATTAAGAGGACGAAACTAAGAAGACTAAACTCTTTTATTTTAACGTTGGAATGCAGTCTTGGTGAAGCTTGAGACGTTATTTCCCGATCTGAAAGTTTGTATCCATGTAAGCATACGTGGTCTAGTTTCTTCAATCCAGAAAAACTTGTTTATTTCACTCGAGGATCAATGTCTCTTGATCTTATTTTAACGAAATCTAATGGAGATTATTATATGCCTTAATGTGATTGCCATCTTGACGCCTACATAGGAGCTTTACCGATTTTTGTTTAAACAAGTTTAAAGCGAAAGAAGCCTTATTGTGGCCTATGCGAGAGTTTTCACTTTCTTCCGGACTGAATTTCAACTAGAAAGCTTAATTAAATGAAGATGTAATATAGGAATTACGCTAATAAATACCATTGGTTATTTAATAAGTATTATTAGGTTTATATGGACCAATGTGAAATTACAAAGGCGGTGGAGGAGGAGATTTAAACTAGCACTTTTCACTGTCATAGCAGTAGCCTTCAGTATCCGTCCGCGTCTCTCAGTAATTACCGCGCTCCTCTTTTGAGTTCAGAGTTCGATTCCGTGGGCGGGTTTTCCGCACTGGTTCTCATTTTTGTGAGAGGGAGCTTTTTTTTTACCACCACGTGGACTTGAAGGATTTTTCTCCTTTCTTTACTAAAATGGTATCTGGCTTTTGTTTTCTGCTCTCTTTCCCCCTCGTCGAGGGAGCGTGGACCGCCTCACTCATTTGCCATCCGCTCTCGTCGCCGCGTAATGCTGAGGAGGTCTTACGGAGACGACTTCTGCACTCGTTGATCTGCCCCCCCCTTTCTCCTTCGACGCCCTTTCCACGTCACTACATGGGCCTCCCTCTGCCTTCTTCCCGCCGTCTTAGTGCGCTCTCGTTCTTCAAGAGGGCCCCGGGCGACGGATCCAATTTCCTATAAAGAAAACGGCTTTTTTCTCCGATTAGGTGACCCCCGACTAACGCTCCCTCTCCATGTCCACCAATCCTCCGAATCTCCCGCCTCCCCCCTCCTCCTCACCAACCCATCCATTCGTCTCATTCCCTTCTCTTGTTTTTATTTTCTTTTTTAAATACCTTTTTTTCCTACCTCCTCCCGTTTCTCTCTCTCTCTCTGTCTCCCTCAAACACATCCGCGGACAAATTCCCCTGCCTTATTTCCGTTCAGCCCGTAGTTTAATTCCTGGAAACGGATTACCGCTCAGCACGTGTTCAAGTGGTTTCGGCGTTTTTATGAAAAAAAAGCCCCCCCAACTCCGAAGCACGCACTCCCACCGTATTCCCTTCCGCCAAGTCTCGCTGCCCTATCTCCTCTCCTCGCTTCCGATGGGTCGCACTCGTTCCGTTTGCAAGATGTGACGTGTGGGCTACTGTCGAGTATCGCGCATTATCGCTATGGAACAAAACTTTTAAAGTTCTCTTAAGGCTCTCCCCATATCTCACTATCTTAGCTTCCACTTATTCCTCACTGGGCAATTGATTTTCTAAATTAGTTGCGTGTTGATTACCATGGGAAAGGGTTCTGTGGTCGTCGAGATCCCATCCCATCGGCGGATCATATTCCTGAGGGTTCTTTAGTGTAATTCGGGGTGCTCCATTTTAGTCTCGTATTTCTTCGTTTATTCCCAAATTATCTCAGTTGGCAAAAATACTGTGTCTAGATGGCCTTGAGTGGTGTCCTAGTTTTTATGATTTAGGCCAGACTCAATTGCCTTGAAAGCTCATCATCATTCATAGTAATCACATTTAAAATATGTAATTATTTTTTACGTTTCGTCTCCATTTTGTTAAAAGTTACCCTAACCGCGAGAAAAATAAATTTTATGGCTGCTGTGCGAATTCATTAAAATCGGCTCATGTTTTTTTATAGGTCTCAAACGGTTTTGATAATTCATAACACTTCACACACATACTATCATAATTTGAGAGGGTGCTTTCATTAAGCACCCTTTTTCTAAAGAATTTTCTAGTGCCTTGTAACTAGAGGAGTACCATGATCAAAATATGTTCCTTTCTTAAGCGGAAGTGGTTTTTGAAGATTGTTTTGAGAAAGAACCGGCGGTACGGAAAATATGGGAGTGCACACTGTTATGGAGTCGCGGTAGTCCAGGGGGTAGAGCGTTGGACTACTGACCGGAGGGTCTGGGTTCGATTCTCGAGCAAGCAACTCTGGGCACCAGAAGCTCCACCTAAACTGTGTGATTTTTCAGGTACCAGATCTTCCTGGGAAACCATAACCAGGACAGGGAAAGGAACTGGCCCCCCTACCCTGATATATGAATTTCACACGCCGTATAGGGCTTAGTACTGGGTGAACTCTTACCATCACCTACCAAACCAACCTTCGGATTGATTACTGTGTTTATGGTTTTTTTTAAATATAGTAGTGTGGGTATAGTATTATACGAGAGCAATCCGGAAAGGATCCCTCCATGCAGTATTTTGAGAAAAAAAGCTCAATCAGAACAATAAGGAGGCCTTAGTCTCCTTCCAAGTACTCCCCTTGGGATCTCACACACTTATTCCAACTTCTCTCCCACTTTTCGAAACAATCGGGCAAGTCCTTTTTCGGAATGGTCGTCAGCTGCCTCGTCGCATTCTCTTTTATCTCTTTTGCGTCAAGAATTTCGTTCGAAGTGCGGCAGTTACAGGGGATTTGCTCCAAACCACAAACGATGACCCAGGCTTTATAAAAAAAAGTCAACTGTAGATGCCTCATGGGTCTACGGCTATGGCCCTGAAACAAAATCCCGTCTTCCCAACAGTTGGTTGACGGGATAAATGAAAATGCGACGAGGCAGCTCTAGACCATTCCGAATATTTTTACGTTCGTCACTGGAAATTGAGGCTATTTACCCTACTTTGAATCATGGGAAATAGGTTCCTAGTGATAGCTATTCTTATTCCTGAAAATTCTGTCCAAAATTATTGTTTTTGTTATAATGATTTTTAAATATAATGATATAAGTATGAAGACCATTGAAAAAGCGGTATAGTAAAGGGTGCTAATGGCATTTCGTTGTCTCTTACCGTCCAGGGTGTGACCCTAAATTTTTGGACGCCGCCCTGGAAGTCTCCATGTCGCTCCGCGTTTCCGTGACGTGCTTCGGAGAGCGTTGAAAATGTAATAGTTACTCAACTTGTGGGAGCACGTGTGTACTAGTTCATTTTTCGTGACGTAACGGTGCCTCATATCGTCTTAAACTTGACGTCTCGAGTGATAACCCCATAAACTCTCTCGTAATCGCTTTCCCGTTCAGTCCCCCTTCTCTCCTTTAACCCCTTCCCGTCACCGTCCCTTTCCCAGGGCTCACTTTCGCCACCCGGGGAATTTTCCATTCTTCCCCTCTCCCCGTCCAACACTTACCCACCCCCTTTCCTTAAAAAAAGAAATTGTGACCCTCGAGTGTGTTTGCGGGATGCGTGGAAATTGGTAAGCGTGGGAGAAAAGGCGATTAGCCTTCCAGCTAGTCTACGTCTCGCCTTCCAAACCTGAAAGCGTTTTGAGGCAGGCCGCGGGGCGGGTCGGGTCGTCTGGTGAGGTCGAGGCGAGCGAGCGAGCAAGCAAGCACCAGCGGGAAGAAGGCGAGGAGGCTCTGTTTGCTTAAGTGAAAGTCATTGACTGACGCCGGAATTAAGAGGTCACTTTGGCTCGCCCGAACCGGTAAAACCATCTCCACATCGTCACTCGTATCGCTTCTCGCCCTCCCTCCTTGTGCCGTGGCCACCTGCCTAGTTCCCACACCTTCTCCCGCCCCCTCTTAAAATAGGAAAACTAAATCTCCCGCGCCGTGGCATTAGGCTGAGCTTCGGAATTAGGTGCAGATCCCTTCGAGAACGTCTCTCACTCTCCCCCCTCCCACCCAATCCCTCCCGCAGCCTAATAGAGTGCTTGCGCGGGCGGTGTTTCGCCTAGTATTCCCTCCTCGTCCCAAACCTCCGCGGCTTATTGGCCCTGTCCCTGCCTCCCCTTCCATCTCACTTCGAAACGGTGCTCCTCCCCAGAACATATGAATCCCTCAGCCGCACGCCCTCCGTGTCCGGCTCAAGTTCCGAGCTTCTTGTTTGCATAAACGTGTGCCGCCGCCTACCATGTCATTCATTAAGGCCCTCTCCATCTCTTCTGCGATTCGGATATCCACTGTGGCGTTTTGTAGGCGGGACATAGAGTGCTAGGTCGTGATGCGAGAGCCACCTTCTGGAATTAACAGACTCTAAAGGTGACCCTTCCAATTTCGGCGGCTGTTTCTCCGGGGCGCATCGTAAATCCATCTTCCTACGGCGGTTTTCCGTCAACTGATGAGGTCGTTATTAAGCAGTTGCATACCGTGATGGTTTTTTTCTTAGTGACTTTCCATGGTTGAAAGGTCCACTGTAAGTACGAAGTAGAAAAATTAAAATAAATGAAAGATTTGAAAATGTTTTTCTGGATTGATTTTTTGCAATCAGAGTTACACAATTGAAATTCCTTCTTCAACATCAATGCTGTTTACCTTACCGTTTCCCTTAAGTGTCTTGATTGAAAGGTCCTGGCTTACTTAATATGCCCTGTTTTTAAAAGGAAAGATCGGGAATACGTTTCGTATGATAGTGTCGCTTCTTAGGTAAAGTGTTCAATTAGTCTTTCCAAAACGTGTCACCTAGAAGCTGATTTTTTAAATGAAGTTGGATGTGATATTTTCGGTACCTTGTAATCTTTAAGGTCATTGTTTGGTAGTACAGTTTAAGGTTTGCTTTGGATGGACGCACGGATTAATGTTAAATAATAAGAAGACTAATATTATAGCATGGAACGCTACATGAAAATGTGCTCTTTTTACCATATGTAGTCCTTGCGTATTTTTAAATTTGATTAACTAAGATTTTTAAAACTCGTCACGTTTTCGTATGAACTGTAGGTGAACGGTACGCCCACCGCCAAATTTACTTCTGAATTACTATTTGGATCTAGGGCGTCATTTAAAACAAAAGTTACTGCATAGAATTTAAATTCCCGAGACATCTTTTCCATTCTTAATCACATACGTATCTTCCTTGGGATAAATAGTACAATTGATTGCTAGCCGCACAAATTTGATGATGATCCTTAGGTGAAGAGACTACCCGACCCTGCACGTGCAAACGAAACTAGGTCTCTCTAGCTCTAGATCGTATCCTCCGTCAAGATTGTTGGACGCCAATTTGTTCAGAAATATTTCTCTCCATTATTATCGCATTGAAATAAAAACGGCAGGAGTAGCTAATGAGTTGAGAAGGAGAGGCAAGGACTGGGGTCTGTCGTTTTAATCATCTTTCGGCTCAGCTATGCCCTTGGAGCCATCTGCGATAGATGCTTGTTAGCACGCAGCTTAGTCGAGGATATCGTTCGAGGCGCTATCTTCGCAGCGTGTCGCATTCCCGTTTCACAGTGCAGTGGAAAACCATTGGCCTCAAGACGTTCATACGTTCTTCTCTTTCCTCTCTGCTTATTTTATCGTATCTCCTGTATACTGCAGTGTGTCAGCGGCCGTGATGCCGAAACTTCTCATTCGTGTGTTCCCACGTAGCGTTTAGGTCTCTCTCTTCCCATCAGAGACACTATTTTCTTAGTTAGAAATGAAAATCCTTGAATTTATTTTGGAAAGTCATGCCAATTTAGTGAAAGGGCATTTACGTGAACTTTCCAACTCTGTCGTTTGATGAGGAAAGTATTAGACGGATTTTATTTTCATGAAAATGTCATGGGTCACCACATTTATCTCGTCAGATTACTGCACACTTAGTTTGTTTTTCTAATGGTTTAAGACTTATTCAATCTAACAATAAAGAAAAGATCTTAGCACTGTATCTGGCTGATTTCATCGTATTAATGTCTGCGCAATCTGGTTTCTTTACGCCCTTTTAATGCCATCACGTTTCACTCCTGAATGCTGAAGTGCTGCTTCAAGTCGCGCATGCCCAGTGCCAATTGGAAACTGATGTCTCCTGTTGATTATGCACCCCTGATAGCGCACGCGTCGTGCGTTTTGCATGCACTTACTGTTTTAGAAGACCAAAATTTAGCTCTATAATAATTCTCAATTCGACATACATGTATTCTTCGTTTAGGTCATTTATCATGCATCTACGAGGGTGGTCCCATTAGTACCCAGCCTGACCTAGAGGTGGCGGTAGTTGAGGGTAAAAAAATAAGGAAAATTTTACACTTCCACATAATTTTAATACAATACGACCTTGGTTTTGATGCTGCGCATCATCATCACCTGATTTTCCTGACCTGCGCATCACCTGATGATGCTGCGCAGCATCGAAACCATGGTCGTATTGTATTAAAAGTGTGTGGAAGTGTAAAGTTTTCCTTATTTTTTAGCCTCGCCATGAAGGAATTCCACAAAGTTAAGCCTGTAACTGATAGCTTTATGGCGGTAGTTGTTTGAAAAATCAGTGCATTAGGAAGTACGCCATCTATAAAGTATTTGTATCAAGTTTGTTTTGTTTAGTATTTGTTTGGCAACCATCAATAGTGAACGTTTTCAAGGAATTTGTGAATATGGAGAAGATTGGTCATAGTTATGTGATACGATACGCTTATTTGAAACACCTCAGCCCAACCAATTTAAAAGCTGAGCTGGTTTCTACTCTGTGTGAATCTGCTCCTTCGTTTACAACAGTAAAATATTTGGTAGCAGAGTTTAAACGAAGCTTTACGAGCTGTTAAGGCCAGTATCCATTGGTCGGCCAAATGAGGTGCCGACTCCAGAAACGGTGAATAAAATCTACAAAGTGATACCAGATGATCGTCGACTGAAGGTTAGCGAACTATCAGATATAGTGGTAATTTAAAAAAGTTCGGTACATCGCATATTAACTGAAAATTTGGACACTAGAGAGTTGTGTGCAAGATGGTTGCCGCGGTTGCTGACACTCGAGCAAAACCAGTGTCGTGAAGATGTTTCAATTGAGTGTTTATCAAAGTTTACAGCAACAAAGCATAAGATTTGCGCCGTTTCATAACCATAAATGAAACATGGGCCCATTACTTCACACCCGAGACAAAAGAACAATCAAAACATTGGATTGAAAAGGGAGAAACGGTTCCAAAGAAGGCGAAGACTGTTTCATCTGCAGGAAAGGTCATGGAATCGGTTTTTTGGGATGCGCGTGGGATAATTTTCATTGACTGTCTTGAAAAAGGAAAAACTGTCCACGGCGAATATTATGCGAACTTATTCCAACGCTTGAGCGAAGAAATCGAGCAAAAGCGGCCGCAATTGGCTAAGAAGAAAGTTTTGTTTCATCAAGACAATGCACCAGCTCACAAATCCGTTATTGCAATGACCAAAATTCATGAATTAAAGTCTGAATTGATACCTCATGCACCCTATTCGCCAGATTTAGCCCCCTCGGGTTAATTTCTGTTCGCAAACTTATAAAAATGGCTCGGTGGTCAAAGATTTTCCAACCGTGAAGAAGTGATGTCGGCAATTAATAGCTCTTTTGAGGAGCAAGACAATTCTTATTATAAAAAGGGTATCGAACGAATTTAACATCGCTGGGAAAAGTGTGCAAAGAGCTGAAAGGAGATTATGTTGAAAAATAAGTACATTTTTTTATCAAAGTTTTTTTGTTTTCTTTGTTGGCTCGGGTACTTCTGGGTATATCCTCGTATAGATAGATTGACTTACTTGTACGATATTCTCTTTCTTCCATTCGTATTTTCTTGCAAATGCTGCTTGTGATTCATCTGTAAGCCTAAAATGTCTCCATTTTCGACGTTCTTGACTTTAAGTACACTTATTAAGTAGCCCCAACCAGTGAATTGCATGCCCATGTTTATATTTCCTTGACACTTAAATATTACTCGTGTGTTTATTTTGGCTATAAGCTTGCCACTAAATCAATGTCTCCCTTAAAGGAATGCCGAGTTAAAATTTCACACCCGAAAAAGCCTATAAGATTTAAATTTTAAGTAACTTGAAATGGTGCTGATGAATGTATTTCCTCATGTTTTTTTTTACCAAGTGGTTTTTATTATGCCACGGTCGTAAAAATGGGGCGAGCTACAAACTTTTATCACCTCTTAAATACTTGAGAAATGTTGCTATTTTTACGTCGGTGGTCAGCTGCTCGGAAGCGCTGAAGAATGGTTGTAGAATAGTAGAATAACTCTAGTTGCTTTAAATGCATGCCGGCGGTAGTAAATAATATGTACTGTCACATTATTATTTTACAAATAATTATTACTTCCCGAACTGTTTCTCGATTGGATAAAAGTTGAATTATCGTGAAGAGGTCAAAGTTAAGAGATGTTAATGCACGGAATGGCATTTGTTACCTATTGTGATCTTTATTTTTGTGAGCTAATACCAGCTTGTCTGTTATTTATTTCCACAGGGAATCAAGAAACGGGACTCCTAGGAAGCAGGCCAAACATCGTCTCACCGAACTTGGAGTGGCCTATGAACTATGATCGCGGACACCGTAATCGTGCGTGGGAATTTGGGGACATGTCGAGCAGCAGTAGTGGTAGTGGGTAAGTAGTGGGTAGCAGTAGTGTGAGTAGGAGTGGGTAAGTTTCATCTTAAAAAACTAATGACCGTTTCCTATGAATTCCATTCTTTGCTTTCCAAGAATGTGAGAAGGGAAAACCGCTTCCTCCTCAGCTTTGTGGAATAGATTAATTTGAATAGTGAACAGGATGTACGCCTCCTGCCTTTCAAATAAAGAAGCATTCTTCGACAAATAACATCATATACGAGGAAAGACGAATTCATTATCTGAACGGGAGGATGTTTGGGAAAACTGGAGCATAAATAATTGGGCAGTCTTCATTGAGCAAACCATTAAGTTTCATGGGCGCCCATTAAGGTTATTCTTTCTTCGCAGTTTTTGACAGCCTCTGTGCATTGTTATGCTGACGAGAATTTCATGTGAATCCGATTTCTGCGGTAGGGCATCCATGTATAAAGCCCCCAAAATTTCAGAGTTTAAGAGGACGCCTCGGTAGCTTAACTGGCTAAAGCACTCGGCCGGACATCGAGGGATCCGGATTCGAATCCCGGTCAAGAATGATTTTTACCATTTGAAATTGTTGCATTGTCATGTGCATTACTTAAATATAATGGATGAAATACTTCCCGCGTAACTCTTAAGTGCCGTGAAGGCATTCGTAGGTTATCAATTTAAATAACATGTTGACTGGTAGTTGCTGTGCAGGATTAATTGTCACTGTCACATTTCAGTATCTTCGTTTCAGTGACGCCTGTTTCTCGTAATCTATTCTTGGTCATTTTATATGTCTTCCCTTCATTTAATGTATACTTTTACGTTATGACCAACAGTAGTGGAATGTATCCAACTAGTTGCTCTCTTCTTGTTTGTCTCCAATAGCGTTCTCTATTCGCCCACTCTCCGGAGTACCTTTTCAATTTTGTACTCGATCTCAGTAATTAGGTTGTGCATCGCAAAACCCGACGTAGTGTGGATTAAATTGTACTTTTATCCGTAAGGATTCCTCCACGAAATTCGTTTTCATAACTGATGTCATGTTTTTAATAAATAAACACAGGCCACTTGCCTCTTTGTCGTGGCATGGCAAGCGGTATTCTCTGG
Organism: Hetaerina titia; assembly: GCA_037158775.1. Lineage (NCBI taxonomy): Eukaryota > Metazoa > Arthropoda > Insecta > Odonata > Calopterygidae > Hetaerina > Hetaerina titia. Next base: position 19,330,385 of record CM073778.1, on the reverse strand, counting down.
CGTACTAATGTTCTTACGCTATATATTAATGAAAAAGAGAAATTCACACTTTACCAGTTACCCTATATATCGATTGAATAAGCATGAACTATGTTTCTTAAAGACGTAGACTATAGAACATAGGAATTAGAGGAGTACTTCTGGTGAATCATCCGTTAAATAATGTGATTTTTAACTGTGTCAGTGAATTTGTGTCCGGTAAACTTCTTCGTCTAAAGGGGTCTCGTCAAATTAAAAGTCATTTAATATTTATTAAGTATAGGTAGAATGTTGAGGCAATAATTGACAAAAAAAACTACTTCTGTGTGCATTTTCTCCTTTCCATCTTCATTGTTAAGATTTGCATTAATTGACTTATTCGTTTTGAAATTCAGTATTCCAGCTCAGGTCATGTTCTAAATTCCAAAACAAATAATTTAGTCTTAGTTTGGTAGATTCTCTTATGATGGTGCAATTTAAGTTTAGTTTTTTAGTTTCCCTGTGTTTATACAGTAACAAACCCCATGCAGATTAGAATGGTGTCTAAGGTTGCTTTACGGTGTATTTTTTGGCGCATGTGCATAATGTATTTACAATTAAACCAGTAGTCATTTCGAAAAAAATACGAAAGTTTTTCTCTTGTTTGATTAGGTTTGAAAGCATTTTCCTGATTGCACACTCCGTATTTCTTTTGGCAGTTAGAATGCTTTCATGAAGTTTTCCATGTAAGTTTAATGAAATGGATGGTTAAAACAGTACGCAACTTGTTGGATAGAGTAATAATTCACCTCGAGGAGCACTTCAACTACTTACACGTTTCTAAGTATGTTGAGGAAAACTCTTTAAATATTTTCATTACTTCCACTTAACGCTTTTTTATTTATAGCTTTAGTGAGTGTTAATGTTGATTCAAGTTGGAATGTTGGCGTACGGTTTGTTACGTCGCTGAGGAGGAAAAAAATAATAATGAAACGAATGAATTGGAGCCAACAATGACGAATAGTCATCCACTGGCTCCGCAAATAAAAGTCTTTTCGAATTCCTTAGAGAACCCGGGGGGGGAGGGCTCCCCTGAACCGCACCGGGCACAAAACGTAAGAAGAAAAATCCAGTGGAAGCGGTAGTTTATACTTCCACCCTCATCCTTCCCGCCTCCCGTTGTTGTAACGCCGGTCACGAAATAAATACCCTGGAAAAGTTTGACTTTCGGATCTAATGGCGTTGCAATCAGGGGAGGAGGAATGGGGATGCGAGGATTTATAGAGGACGGGGGTCGTAATCCAACTTCGCTCGGTTCAACCCCCCCACCCCTCGTTGGCCCCTTGCGAAAGGAGAGGGGTGGAAGGGAAGAAAGTAAGAGAGTAAGCAAGCGAGCAAGTGCTGTGGGCACAAAAAGTACGTTCGCCGGGTGGTTCACGGAGGCGGGAGTGTGATGCGGCGTCTGCGGGAGGGCGGACGGGGCCGGAGTCTATTTTGCGTGCGTGCGAGAGCCAGCGGGTTCGAGGGTTGGTTGGAGAAGCGAGTTAACCTTTCCCATCTCTCATCTCACGACGGCAAACACGCGCCACACCATCTCCTCCTATCCATTTTATTGTTGGGGCAGAGAGGGGGAGAAGGGTTTATCGCAGGGCCTATATATGGGTGCGTGGCGGGGGTGGATAGGTTGATGGGAGAGGAGGAGGGCGAAAAGGGTTTTCTTGCGCGCGCGCGTGTGTGTTCGTTCGTGTTTAGTATGTTGGATGAAGTTTGCGGAAGGAGGTGGTGGTTATACCCACACACTTATGAATGTGTGTGTGTATATATACACACACACACACACACACACACACATATATATATATATATATATATATATATATATATATATATATATATATATATATATATATATATATGTACACGCACATACATACATACGTGTATATACAGACACATTTGAACACGAATTTATGCGTTCCTATCCCTTTTCCTTATATCTATTTCTATGTGAATGAATGAATATATATATGTATGTACATATATATAGACATACATACATACATACATACATATATATATATATGTATATATATATATATATATATATATATATATATATATATATATATATATATATATATATATATATATATTGGAGGTTCAGTGCGATAAATATGGGATGAGAATAAATATTAATAAAACAAAGGTTGTGCGATTTTCCAGAAAGAAAAAGGCTAAGTTAAATATTAAAATAGGCGGGGAAAAAATAGAGCAGGTAGAACAGTTTACATATCTCGGAAGTGTTTTGGACCAACACGGTCAAAGTGGTAGGGACGTAAGGAGAAGAATTGCGCTAGGCAAGGAGGCTTTCTCAAGGAGGAGAGAGTTGATGACGGGGACGTTGAGTAGGGAGGTTAAGACAAGACTCGTAAAAACTCTGATATGGAGCGTAGCTATGTACGGCGCGGAAACGTGGTCGCTGAAGCAGGAGGATAGACGTAGATTGGAGGCTTTTGAAATGTGGGTGTGGAGAAGAATGGAAAAGGTGAAATGGACCGAAAGGAAAACAAATGAGGAAGTACTAGAAATGGTGGGGGAGGAGAGGGGTTTGTTGAGAGAAATCCTATGGAGGCAGGAAAAATGGATGAAGGGCGTATTGAGCGGTAGTGGAATGTTGAAGAGGGTAATAGAGGGAAGAATGTTTGGCAAGCGAGGTAAGGGTAGGAACAGGATAGGGATGTTGGACGGGATGAAGGGAGGAAGGAAGTACACCGAGATGAAGAGGGACCTGATATAGATTAGTTTGCTAGGTGGGGAGTCACAAAATGTTTATTTGATAGTTGGGTCCATCCAAAAACCTACCTTAACCGGTAGATTACCTAATAATATATATATATATATATATATTTGTGCCGAGGGTTCCTGCTCGTGTTGCTTCTTGACTCTGGATTTGCTGGGAAGAGTTGGGTGGCGGGAAGATGATTCTGAGAGGCGGTGGCTGGGATGTAGTAGGTTTCGGTTGAGTTGGGTGGCTAGAGAGGGGAGGGAGACAGATAGATAGGCAGAGCGGATGTATACGTGTATCCAGCAAGCCTCCGTCCCAGTTGATTTCTCAGGTACATGGAAATGGAATTTGCTTAATTTCCATCAAACGGCAGAGGCGGGAGGGGGTGGGAAGCGAGAGGCGGGGGGGGTGGTGGTGCGAGGGAGAGGTTTTGTGCACGCGCCCTCTCTCCGCGGCCCCTCCTCCCGCCCCCTCGACTCGGCGCCGTCCCCGGGAGACCCCGTGGGTGGAGGGCGAGCGGGAGGAACGGCAGAGGGGCGTGCGTCGGTGTGTACGCGCCGAACAGAGCGGAGGACGGCCCCGGAAAGCTTTCGCGCGAGAGGTTTAAGGGCTGGGAGGGTTGGGGGCGGGAGTGAGGTGGGCTTTCATTCGGGGAGGGGGTTCCCAGGTCAGTTTCGAGGGTGGGGGGTTGTTTATAGAGGAGTGTGTGTGAGGGTGGAGGGGTCCGTGCCATCCCAAGTTCCCCGTGTTGGCCCAGGGTGGAGGTTTTATCGTGGCGGGCGGGCGGAGGGGGAGTCGGGGGAAGAGAAGTTAGAAGGGGGGCGAGGTTCCGTTGCTGGTCAAATTGAATTGTTCGGCAGTGGAGGAGGGTTTGGTCGGCCGCCGTCGCCGCGCTCCGGGTCGGTGAGGGTCGTAAGGTGTGTATAAGAGGGAGGGGGGACGGGATACCTCCGCAACTGAAGCCGTGCTTTCCTGGGATATATTGGGCTTCTGCGTGGAATGACGAATGGGGGGGAGGCCGGCGGTGCGGTGGGGAGTGGAGGTGGGCCGGGAGACTTGTTTGTTGGCGGAGTGGCCACGGTTCCCTAGTAACAGACTCAATGTAATTTCCTCTCTCTACTCTTCTTGCTTCTCTTCGCACTAGTGTGTGTTTATGAGTCTCGTTTCTCTTCTCTTTCGCCCCCGCTTCCACCCTCCCTTCACTTGTCCTCGCCGGGAAGCGTATACAAGCGCGGGTGCACCCCGTGGGGAAAAAAATCCTTCCTCCGCCCCGAGGAGGAAGAAACGCCGTGCGTTTTGTTGCTCGTGTTGGTGGTGTTTGGGTTTTAAGCTGCACTGACGGTCGGAGTCATTTCGCACTACTGCCAACAATCAGCTTAAGTGCTCCGACCCTTTGCACGACAACCGAACCCTTGGTGTTTTCGAGTGATGCCCTGTTCACATTTTGGTTGGCTCTTTTTCTTAATTATTCGTGGGATGAGTAAATGTTAATACTCCCTCAAACCTTTTTCTTTCAAAGATCTACATATGTGTGGGGCCTATGTTTATCGGCACTAAATTTCAATCACCTCTACTCCGAATTGTAGCCTTCATTTTAAATGTATAGGGCATGTAGATATTGGCTCATTGTAACCCATTAAATCTTCCATTACTATTTTAATTGAAGACGTGTGAACTATTGGTTCTGAATGTGAAATTGGGTGAATTCCTTTAGCCAATATTAAGAAAAAACTTTTAGTTAAGCTAAAGGAACTTTCTCAAGTTTTCTCATTGTTTGCTATAAGAAATTTACTTAACTTCACAATATTTTAGTTCCCTCATATTGATTTGTGGATACCTCTTTAACTGCTTGTTTGTTTTTCATAATTATTCCTTGGTGTTCCTCTGTAGTTTTTCTCATCCATGATTCACTGCGGTCTTCAGTCAGTTCATTTTTCTCAGAATGCGTCCAATTATTTTTTTATCTCTTTGCCCATGCTTTTTGAAATGTTTCCCTCTACCCCTAATCAAGGTCTTCTTAATTAGTCCATCGGTCAATCCATTTAGTAATCGTAATTTTTCAGCAGCATAATATTTTAGCGCTCTGCTTTCATTTATCTACTTCTTCCGTCATGCACGTCTCTAAGGTGTCGAAAGATGAAGTCCATATAATGATTTTTAAAAGACTCTTCACATGTTCTCTTTATATGCTGTGGGTACTCCTTTATTCGATAGGCTTATTAATCTGTGCACGTTTACTTAATATGTTAACTTCATGGTTTCCCATTACCATGATTATGTCTCATTAGCAAAATTCTGATTGATCTAGTGTTCGCCTCCATGTATTTTTATTGTCATAATTGCCTTGCACCTTTGTTTATGGTGTGTTTTTTATTGTCTTTTTCTCCTGAAAAAATATCACATGGTATGTATACATTTTTTCCGTAAGGATTACTCTTCCTTTTTCTCTTTTTATTTGACTATCGAAAGACGTATCGTAAAACAGTTTGTTCTGCTCAAACTGACATCTCTTGTGCTTCGATTTTTCTCATAGACATTGTTTGAGTTTGCAATATGCACCTTTTTTTAATTATTATGCTGCATATCCAGTAAAATTGTTTATATTCTTATAAATTGCATTTTTTCTGAATTGCTTGAGTCCTTTAATTTTTGTGTCGGTGAATGACTAATGACTCATTGTTCGTATTCTGTTTCTTTCCATCCTTTCGGTTAATGTCGTGTCTTCGTGTTTCTTTATCAGAATATTAATTATTTGCATTTTATTTCAATTGCGCGAGTTCGAGTCCTGATCGGGGTAAAAACAATACAGTATCAAACAAGTAATAGAGGAGATCTATTGTGTAATACTTAAGTATTTGGACAATTTGTTTGTTCATTTTAGTATGATTTCGACCAGACCATAAATATGCCACACTTTGAAAGTCAGATAAATTAAGTAATAATCTGAAGAAGGGGACTCATGAACGTGGTGAATCAAAAATATCTATCTGGTCAAATGTAATTTCTTTTCAGTGGATCGCATTTTCGTCTATGGTATAACTATTTCGATGGCGTTTGAACCGTGACCGCATTTCAGTACCGATGCTGGTGCTATGCTGAAGTGCTCCATTTCCTATGTGATGCCTATGCTTGTCTTCACTGGAGTTTTCTTCTGGAGATTTTCAAAAATAATCCTTTGAAAGTTATAGGAAGCTGGAGAGATTAAAAGAATGAATACATTCAAAAGTCGTTTTAAATTTGTCATGAGAGAATACTTAGCTGTAGAAATGCAAAAAAGTCTAATTCGACCCAGAGGTAGGAGCAGGAATACTACTGATCCATATTTAACTTGCCATCAAGGCTTGCGGAGCGATGGATATGACCGTTTTGAAATCCCAGTTAATTACTTGTTAAAACAATGACAATTGCGTAAAATTGGAGTACGCAGAATTCATGGCATGGAAGTTAATGCCATCCTTTGACTGAACATTAAAATATATGCCAGTTACCGAAACTGAACCAGCGTGCAGATTTTATGTGTTCGTGCACCACGAAAACTTGTCATGCTGAGGTCAAAGAGTCCAAGATAAAACATCTTTTCTCCTGCTGTATTTTTCATCTACTAATCACCACCATTCATTATGCTTCGGCCAAAAACGCTTATGCGTTTCCTTTTCGGGAATCAGCTATCGTTCCGCAACGTTACATGCACCTCCACAGGGCACATTCCCTCGCCTCCCAAGTTTCTTGAAGCAATGGTCACCTTTTCTTAGCCACATGTAACACTTCTTCATTTGCCGTACCTACTCTACCCAGCTCACTTTCTTCCTTTTTTCCCCAAATCCAAAGCCACAAAGCTTCGTGGCTTCGTGGCACAGTAATTAAATGAAATTAATGTGTTGTATTGAATACAAATTCGCGAGCGCTTTTTAAGCTGGGGTATCCATCACGGGGTCAGCACGAAATGGCACTGACGCAACTAAGTTTGGTTATTTCTCCAACGAAGTAGTATTGACATTGGAGTCGTTTCATACTGTCATCTGGAGACCTCGTGTCCCTCCCCACCGTATTTTGATACAGCGTCGCCCCTCCTCCCTCCACAATTCACCCCAGAGCAGGACCCTCCTCCCGTTACACCACAGTCCAAGCAAATAGTGCTCCCGTGAGTCATTTCGGCTCGCTCGCCTCCTTAGGGCCCCTTGGTACACCATCCAGCCCCTCCACCTCGGCCCTGCTGCCTCGCCCCTCGCACTTCCCTCCCTCCCCACGCTGACCCCCTTCCCTGCCTCTGCGTCCTTAAAGCGACAAAAGGAGCCCGCAAGTACCGGCCCGACCCACCCATTTTCTCGCCGCCCCCTCTCCAGGGGGATGGCGCGCAAGTCTCCCTTTCTCCCCCGTCTTCCCCTCGTGGCCGCTGAAGTTTCACCGTTGCGCGCTCTGAAGTTTCAGTGATGGGCAACCAGAAAGGCCCGATGGAGCCGGGACCCCTGTCCCACACCCTGTCGCTCCCCCGCCCACCCTACGACGTTTCCCTCCCCACGAACTCCCCATCCTCGAATGCCCTCATAAACCCGCCGGCTCCTTTTCATTCCCTCCCATCATGTTGTTCCTTATTCCCTTTGTTTCGCCCGTTCCACGATATTTCGCCTCTTATGATTTTCCACTTTTAAACGCATTCAAACTACTCTTGGAGTGTCCCCCGTCCTCGTATGTACGAAGACGCAGAACCCCTTTTGGGCCCTGGTTTAAAAAAATAAAAATATGTATTCCATTGTACGTAAGACGGGTTTTTGGACACTTCGACCACCGAACGGCTCTATTTTTGGGTATTAGTCTATGCAGGGGCCTCAAGCTTATTTTTTTTAAAGTATCTTTTTATTTTAAAAATTTAAGTATATGCCATTATTCAGAGAGTTTGGCGGAAAAAATCAGGAGATTTGTGACGCTTGGTAGTTCTGTCGAAAAGCCCTCTCTCCCTTCTCTGCAACAATCTTGTGTAATGTCCTACCGGAATCCAATTCTCTGAAGCTCTACGTCGTGATAAAAGATATATTATTATAATAAGACTTAGATTTGGCAAAATACGGTGGCAGGTGAATTGTATTTACTTTGGGAAAAGGGGTTCTATTTGGTCCCTGGGTGTATCCCAATAGAACGTGATGTATACACGTGGTTAGTCTGAAATGTTTCCGAGCTAACAAATAAACAAGTTATTTTTTCTTCAAATTTATTTTTATGTTTCAGCATTGTCTCCTTTTAAGTCGATACACTTTTTCCAGCGATGCTCTTAACTTTTTTAACCCTTCCAAATAGTATTTGACATCTTTCTACGCAAAATAGGCTTTTACGTTCCCGAGGAGAATCTCTGTCATCCAAGAGAAACTTAAGTTTAGGAACAAGTCGCTGGGGGCGCGATGGTGATTACGGTGAATAGGCAACCAATTCAAAGTGTAATTCGTGAATTTTAGCAGCGGTGACCGCCGAAGTGTGAGCATGTGCGTTGTCCTGATGATAAGCAGTTTCTTTTCCTTCATATGTGGTCATTTTTTGCAATTTACCGCCTTCAGCTAGTCTATTAATGATGCGTAATGCTCTCTCGTTATTGTTTTCCCTTTTTGAAGATAATTGATGAACACAATTTCGTGACTATCCCAAAAAACAGTCGCCATTAGTTTCCCGGCCGATGGAACCGTCTTCAGATTTTTAGGAGCAGGCTCACCCTTTGCAGTCCGCGCTGTTTTGTCTGTTCTTTCATGTCAGGAGTTTAGAGATGGATCCAAGTGTCATCGGTAGTGGTGAATCCCTGGCAAAATCTGACTCGCTTCGCTTAAACCTCTCTAACAGGGCCTTGGAAATGTTCATTCTAATGTGTTGTTGATCCAAAGTGAACGAGCGGGTTACTTATGTACAATTCCTCGGTCAATATATAACAAATGCGTTCTTTGGATATGCCCATAGACACTACCATCTCTGTCTAACCTTAATTTGACGGTCGTCCATTACCAACTGGTGACATTTGTTGTTGTTATCGTTGGTTATCGTATTTTTGGCCGTCCATAACGCTCGTCATCAACCAAGCGGGTAGCACCACGTTTACAGTCAGCTGGCCACAATTTCTCGGTCGTCATTGACGGTAAATCCGACTGCTGCTTCTCTTTTCTTCTGGGTACTAGAACTTCGGTTTTCTAATTGGTTGGATGTCATGTTCCTAATGCACGTGATCTATTGTAAATGGTGATGCCTGCCGTCATCTGGATTCTATGCATTCCCTGCGATTTCACCTGCAAAACAGGCCATCTATATTCTTTTCCCTTTCGCCATTAATTTTCTTAATGGTGGCACAGTAGACAAGACGATTTATGAAGGAAGTTTGAATAGAGGGCCATGATCTTATAGTGATAAAGAAAGCGGTTGGGATTCCGTGAAAGCGAATCGGACACGTTGTATAAGCTTTTTCGCTTCCACGCACTTTATTCTCTTTAATTTATTTGTAATTCAAGATATTATTAAGAGCTGTGTGGGTGGGTGTGTATGAGAGAGGTAAATTGAGTTATTTTGATTTTTGTTAATCCCCTAAGTGGCTGTGTGAAAATAATATAGAAAAAATAATCCGAAAACAATTTTCACGGTAGCCAGTTTTAATTACAGGATGGCAGAGGGAACTATTTAGCGAGAATATCGGAATCATACGAAACCGAGTGACCACATTCACTCCTGAAGTCATCAATTGGAAATAACCTTCCCTACCCTAAACACAAAGTTGTAGAAATTGCAAATAATAGCCTTCACAATATTCATTTCTGTTCGTGTATAATCCCTATCCCACCTTGTCCCGCAAAAACGGTTTTGCAAAGGGGGATTCGCATGAGCGTTTTCGGTGGATAAATTTAGATTTTTTCTGAGCTGTATGAATACAAATTGTTGAGTTATTTACTTGTTGTGCTTGGAAATATAATCATGGTTTAGTCATATTCGTGATATTGCCTTTCAAACTCAGATTTTTGTATTCTTGTTGAATGTGGGTATAAACATACTAATCACATTTTCTCCTCTCCCTGTTCACCTCTCCAATGACCTTCCCTGCCCTTGTCCCCAATCCTCAAATCCTCCGCCCCAATTTTCTCATCAACACCCCTCACCACACTCCCCTCCAATCTTCTTTATTTCGCAGGGATAACAGGAATTATCGCGGCCGTGGCTACCAAAGGCCATACACTCCCCGATCACAGGTGAGTTGCATATATACCTCTCTATTTCATAATACCCTATGTGGGATCTGTGGCTTCCACAAATAGATTGGCTAAATCTAACGGGCACGTGGAAAAATTCTACGCTCGCTGTATATCTGACAGGTTTATGACTGTGATTTGGAAGCCGTATTGTTATAACTACTCCAGTTCTATGATGATGAATAAGAGTCCAATGGCGAGTTTAAATTTTAAGGGTACGATTCACGTGATTTCCTTCGTTCATACAGTCCTGGTTTCGCCTCGAAATTGGCGGGTGGTGCCTCCTTATGCTCCGCTCGGTCCCTCCTCGCTGGCGGTAAAACCTTTTCGTCCTCGTCCCACCCCTTCCACCCACCCCCACCGCCCTCGCATCTCCAAGTTTCCGAATAACGGATCTCTTGCTGCCATTATTAAGTCCCAGATTCCTCATTCCCCGTGGCCGGCACCCTCCCCCACCCCGCCCGGAGGATCGGTTGACCCCTGCCCACCGCCACTCTTTTTTTATGAGAGTACACCAGTTTCCATGGATATATATGAAGGGGTGATGGCCAGGGCCCCCACTCGCACACAACCTGAAGTTTACGAATTTGCCTTCTTCTTCTGTTGGGGCGTGGGGGGTCCCGAAGTTTGGATACAACCGGCATCCCACGCGTCGAATCATGCCTCCGTCTCTCCTTCCTCGACCCTCTTTCATGAGAGGAGATTCTCTCTCCTCCTTCCTCTCTCTCTCTCTCTCGTTGACTCGCGCTCCCTTCGTGCCTTATAACTCTACGCGCATTTGATATTGGAAAGTTAAGTTCATGGTGCGGCGTTCGGAGAACTTTTTCCGCGGCCTTCAGGTGAAGTAGGCAAGTTCGGAGGCTATTGGTTCTCTCCCGTGCCAATACCTTCTTCCAGTTCTCATCCATCCTTCCCTAGTTTTATTCCATGCCTCACCTTTCACTTTTATTCGAGCACCCCACGTGTTTATTTGTCTCGTACAGTTTCCGGGACGTTGGATTTATTTCTTATTGATTGGGATTTTTTACCAAGACGGCATGTTTGCCGAATGACCGAGTTCTCGGCGACTGGTTTCAAAGTGTACATGATATTCAATTCATTGCCTCGTTTTTCCTCCCCAAATATACCGAAAAACTATATTAAATTCTATTCCTGTCCCTCACTTTGAGTTTGCGGTGAAATTCGTGATAATGGTGGTCTTTTTAACTAAAGGGAAAGAAGGTTATGCATTGAATGAAGATTTTCGGGACATCCCTCGATTCGGAAACAATGAATTTTCTATTCACTTCTCAGTCAATCACTAGTTTGTGTTACGTTTTGTAATCAAGTTAAATTCTCGTGAACCTAATGGTATTCGGTGATCCGCCCTTGAGAATAATCAATAGCTTTGCCATGTGGCTTATCTCTTCCTTGTTGTTAAGGTAATACATGCTTTAGAAGATGCGTGCATATAATCGTAATCGATAGTCCCCATTGTTTACTTTTGTCTGAAATGTTTCCGAGGATTCTCCAGCGGAGAAACATTTCAGTGGCCGCTGAGTCATTTTTCGCTCTTGTCCGTCTTCCTCGGGGACATATCAAAAGCTCGACGGCATGAACGCACGTACTTCGTACATGGTGTACTTACTATGGCGATCCCCGTCACCCCCACCTTTTTCATCCCTTTCATTTTAAAATTATTCTTGGCAGAATATTTGATCCAATTCATTTTTTTTTATTTTATTTTTTGGCGGTTCGAATAAAACAATTTCTTTCTGGAGCATTTCTCTAGACCTTAATACCAGCTCCGTATCAACATGAGTACGTATTCGTAGGTTGAAGAATAAAGAGTGAGAATAAAATAATATTAATATTAGAATCTGAAAAAGTAGCGGGAAGCAAGTTAGTGTGAGTACCTCTTGTTGCGATAGGCACTTGGAGCCATTTTGGTAATCGGCTGTGCATGGCATCCACTTTTATTTGGATTTCTAATACTGTATGCGGCTAAAATATTTAAGTCTATTGTAATGCAACCATTTCAGAGAGTAAAAATCATTCGCCTTGACCGGGATTCGAACCCGGATCCCTCGATATCCGACCGAGTGCTTTAACCACTTAAGCTACCGAGACGTCCTCTTAAGAGGCCGGATATCGAGGGATCCGGGTTCGAATCCCGGTCAAGGCGAATGATTTTTATTCTCTGAAATGGTTGCATAATAATTCACACATAGCGGGTGACTCCGTTAAAGTTACTATTACAGTTTCTTGAAATTAAGTCTATTGATTGAAGTGTGGGGGTTTCTTTCGAATTTAGTGTCATTCGAAAGATATATTGAAACGACCCTTCTAGAGCAACATTTAATTTTTAGATTATTGGATAGCTTTTTTCACTTCATAGTTACTTTTTATATCCCTTTTTCCGTGTAAGTATGCAATTAATATCGGATATCAATGGCGAAGATGTCGACTCAAAGCCTTCTTTCAGAATATAAAACGGATTAATTTACTTGGTATTGATGAACAAAGGCAGGCTGATAATATTTTTTTGTGTTGGTTCTTGTTTCAATAGCCTCTTTTTCTCACATCAAGTGGAACAATGAAATTAATTTAAACCAAAGACTTGCATACATATAAGATTGTAACCATTCATTTTAGATAAAAAAAGTAAGAAAATGTTTTCCTTCTTACTTGTGACGCACCTCAGTAACAGGAACGTAATGTTCCTTGATGCAGTATCATGTGAGAAATGTAAATATTTTTGGAGAAGTACCCTAATTTTTACTTTAATTTTCGGGAATCGTCTCCAATTGAATTTTCCGATGCACGGAAGCAGCTTTGACATTGAGATCTCATTTTAAACAGCCAAACATTCCCTCACTTGAAGTCCGAAAGCGATGGTTGATGGGTGCCATAAAGTTTTTCGAGCAGAACGCTGCCCACTTAATGAAGCCACCCGTTCGTCATATGGCAGTCCCATCGCGATAGAATGTAAATCTTTACTTTAGTCACCTGAATGATGCGTGAATTTAATTTTTTTCCAGCACTACGGCGGTTACGGCGGCTACAGCGACCGCGGTGGTCGACGATAAGGGGGCGGAGCGACCCGGGTGGCGGGTACAGCCATCGTGTGTGGGGCGGGAGCTACGGGGCCGGTTGAATGAGGCCAGCGGGGCTATGACAGCAGGTGTCGCTAACAAGGATCCATGGGTCGGGGGGCGACGCGGGATGCCCCACTCGTTGGTGTTGCTGTCTGACAGGGAGGGATCTTGACGCGGGAGTGGAAGGGAAACATCTCCGTTGGGAGAGATTGGTCTGGGGAGCGTGATCCAAAAAATTGGACTGGTGTTCCCAAGAGCCAAGAAGTTTGTCTTTTTTTCTATTGGTCACCAAGTGTTGAAACAGTAGTTTTATTTACTCAAGGGACCAGGAGAATATTTTTTTGTGGGAATAATCCTAAACTTTTATCTGGTGAATGTGACTGTGTTCCTGAAGTCCCTGCGGGAAGTTAGTTCTAATATGCACATTTTTTTTTATTTTCATAATTAAATTTCGCTGTCGTTCATTCTCTCTTCGCTGTCAAACGAATTATCTGAAATAACACGGACATCATCGGCATGCGATCGAAATGGTACCATGTGTTTTTGACAAAGGCTGGTCAATTCCCAAATAATTCTGGCAAATTAAAAAAAAATTGCCGTAACTTCCCCGGGGTCCAAAAATACCTTCGTTCCGTGACGCTTCACTTATTTTAGGTCATTCGATGTGCCGTATTGATTAATGGGTTGGCAAACACGCAGGCTGCTTACTCATTAGTTTTACTTTGATGTGCATCCAAGTTCACGGTCCAAAATAACTTCATTGGAACTTAATTATCGTAAACGGAAGGTTTTGGGAACTATTTTCGAATTCCATATTTAGTGCAAATGGCATAAGAATAGTTTTACATTCATTCATTCATTCGTGTGAACGTACAAGTATTTTTATTACATCTCCAGCTTGCAACCAGTTTTCACATTATATTCTGGTTTTCATGATTCAGCCTAAGAGGCCAATGAGCTTTATCCTCGAAAGAATCTCTTGAATATTCATTTAACAGTGATATTTGCTTCTGGTTTTAAGTAATGGTAATAATTCCTGTACGGAAAAATTGAATGATATTTAATTCAGCAACTGAAATAAATGGAATTTCGGTAATTTTAGTATTAATGTATTCTATTTTACTTTCATACCTCTTGTTTATGTAGAGATTTTTATAAACGAGCAGTTTGTTTTTTAACGATTTGGTCATTATTTTAATGCCGATGAGAATATAAAATATTAAAAGTTTTTCTTTGGCTTCTTTATAAATGGATTTATGGAACGTGGGTGGTGATTTTCCTTGTGTGTTCAATTTCTGTAGAAGGGATCGCTTAGAATTTTTGAGGTTTCTCCCGCAGTAAACCGTGGAAGCATCTTCGGTAAATTCCTATTTCTGAGGCGGTCGAGTGGTAATGGTGGCAGTTGGCTGTTAACCACGAGTCACTCGCCCTCGACCTATGAGACACCTGTAGGTAATCAAATAAAACTCACATGAAGTGACCAATGCAATCGACCATGTGATTCCTCATTTTAAAATTGTCGCAAATCAATATTCTCAAGATTATTGATGGTTTTAAATACTAGAAATGGCCTTCGTGCTCTACGGTAAACATTGTGAAAAGAAAAAACTTTTATATAGGCAGTAAGAATTACGTAGGGTGGTCGTTGATATCGTCCATTTAAATCGATGTACCTGTATTTGTATTACTTATTCGTGGGCAGCAGTTCCCCCGTTTCATCGTCTTAAATACAGCCCAGCGGTGGCCCCTAAACCACCATTAGTCTCACCTTACCCGAAAGCAGTCAAATGGGACACGAATGTAAAAAATATATTTTTTGAAGACTTGGGTGAACCCCATGGAGCGACACGGATGCACTTTGTTTGTTTTTCCCTTCCGGGCCCTCGCATTCGTGTGTCACATCACTCGTTCACAGCGGGCAACCACCACGCGTCCTCGCTCTGCGCGGTTTTTTCATCGGGTTTATCTCGTTTCGATAATGATGATGATGGCGATTCCAGTGTCGTTAAGTAATGTGGGGTGGGGGTAGGAATCCATCACGTCATAGTCATTTACTCGAGCGAGCATCTTTATCCTCCTGCATGAGGCGAACGGGTCGATCCTCACGTGGGTGCGTCAATAGGCGTGTTCGTGTGTGTGTGCGTGTGTATTAGCGTGCATATGTTTGTGTAACCAAATGGCTCCCGAGATCTCGCTACGGATTTTTCCCCATTTACCACTTTGACGAAAAAAATAATTAAAAAACAGCAATTTCGGAAGAGGGTCGTAAACTGTGGAGTTGTGGAAGCATTATAGAAGGGTAAAAATAATAAGAAGCTGTATCGTAGAGGTGCTGCGAGTCTATTTTTTTGTTTTGCTTGTGATTCAACTGCATGGTTCGTCATTATCGTTATTTTTTTCTCTTTAAATTTCCGATGTCATTTCCCCGAGGGAGAGCGCTCAAGTGCGTGTGCCTTCCATACTTGCTTGCACTTCATCCGAGGAGCGCCATTCAAAATGCTATTTCTCCTGCGCCATTTAACCCGACCACGTGTCCTCCCCAATTCAGACTGTGATTTTTCTTTCAGTCCCTCCAGTAGTTGCTTTAACATTCTCGTCGCGTCCTCCTTATAGCTGCATTTTTTGTCACCGTTTTGCGTTTTCTTGATTTTATTCTGTTGCCCTGGCCTCGTTATGCATGTATGTATATTTTTCTCTTTCGTAAGTTAAAGAAATATATTTATGTCGAACGCCATTGCGGATAAAACAAAACAATGTTAGGTTGAGACAAAAATGGCTGCCTATAGAACATATGATCCGAGCCGGCAGTTAGAATTTACCCCATAAAAGAAAAAATAATGAAAGTTGAAAAAATTACGTTTTTCAAGTTCCGGTTTGGATATTAGGAAAAGCAGTTTAGTTTTTACTTAAAACTCGGAAGATATTTTGAGTGAAACAATTTTTTCATTCGTAATCTTAGAAGTAGTCATTATCTGTTGTAAATTAAGCCTTGTTGCATAAAGCTGTTGAATGTTTTGAATAATGTTCCATAATATTATATATTTTTTCGGGATTGGCTAAAATTTAACAGACGAGTGATAAACTCGTCTTATATTTTTTATTAAGTTTTTACGTTAAGTTTCTGTCTAATTTTTACAGAAATTCCTTTTCTATGGGCCTACACATAGGGGGTTGTGCATTTCATGCAACGAAATAAGTGCACGTTTTCTGAAGAGCACTACTTTTTTTATCAGGGCAGAAATGGAATGAGGATATGATGATCATTTCGCAGTGAATTTTTGTTGTGCATCTGAGGTTTAATTGATAAAACTTTTAATATTTTATATCTGACTAATATATATTTTTATTCATGTTTCATATCTCATCAAAATTTATATGAATACATGTGGAAGTTAATTCAGTAGCGGGCAATAGCGTCCGAAGGTTTCATGTATGTTGGTTGAAGGTTAATGGAAGGAGCGGAAAGCATGTCGCTGTAATATTGAAAATGAAATCGCGTGGTATAAATTGTACGCAATGTGGTGGAGCAGAATTTTCAGAGAGATGATGATATTTCTCAAATGTTTTTATCAATGTGTGTGTGTGTGTGGGTGTTGTGTTTATATTCCGCTCCTTATCAAGTTATTTGCGTTGGGTACAAAGAGTTGAGAAGCGATTTCTAGCTAAATCTGCCATTCATCGGGAAAAGTCTTGTTGTCTTTATCCCCACCGATCAATTTCTGTAATGATAAAATGCTGAAAATAAAGAAGATTGGAATTTCATTTTTTTAGTATAAGGATCTGAATAAACCTCTTAGTTTCTAGTGTGAATCATCATCATCGTAAAAAAAACTTATTTTCAGGAAAAAAATGAATACGTATGGGACCCAAGCGACGAAAACAGATGCGGGAGTAATTACGTCCCATTAGTCTTCAGTCCAAGGAACAATACGAATGACGAAGGCACGACGGAACACAACAACATTGTGGAATGAGAAGCTCCGCAGTTACAAATTACACGCAGTTACAAATTGTGCCGAAGACTCCGCAGAACATATCAAAGGAGCATTAATCAAGAGGAAAAGATAATTAACCAAAGCAGATGTATCGGAGCAAAAGCATGATACCTAGAGGAAATGCAGCAAAGTAATGAAAAAAAGCTGGTAAAAATTTTCAAAAGTCAACATTGAGGAAAATGCATGCGGCTTAATGTACAAAATAGCGCGGGATAAACTTAAGATATCGAAATATCGCCATCATTTTCAGCTTCTTCAAACAAAAAAGGGGATATTCAGCTTTTTGATGAAACCGTACTAAACATAGTTAACACCTTGGTACCGGATGACAACACTGAGAACGAGACAAGACCAAATTTCTATTAGAGAAGAATCTAAACTACTCTCAATGCTCCGAATTAGAAATGACTGAAGAAGATGTAAGCACAGCAATATACCATATGAAACCAAAGAAAACCCCAGGGGATGACGGTGTAAACGCCGAATTAATTAAAGTAGCTTTCGCTATCAATTTTTGGATCCATTCCCATTTTTATTCGAAAGTACTCAGCTATTTACCGTCATCCATGATTTTCAAGCATCCTTGTTAATCCATTTAATGCTTTTACATTCCATTTCCTAACCCGCCGCCCCTGCATTATCTTTTTGAAACGGTTAAATTTCATAACAATTAAATTGTGGTCAGAGTCCGCATCCGCTCCTGGGAAACTGTGCGAATTTATCACTCTTTCTAAACCTGTGCCTAACCATAATATAACTCATACCTTCCTGAGTCACCTGGCATTTTCCATGTATACCTACGCCTTTTGTGGTGTAAACCATGTGTTGATGATGGCCAACCTCTGTTTCCTGCAAAACTCAATTGCTTTCTCCCCGCGTTCTTTCCTCGTGCCTAACCCATAGTCTCCCACCTCACCACCCTCTCTTCCTTCGCCCACCGTCGCATTCCAATCCCCCATCACTATAAAATGTTTCCCTGCAGGAACACACGCGATTATATCCCCTAACCCATGGTACAACCTATCGACTTCTTCCTCCTTGTGGTTGCTCGGTGGCATGTATACCTGAACAATGACCAAGTTCGTCGGTTCTGCTTAAATCTCTACTACTAATATTCTATCAGTTGCAAGCTCTATGTTGACTACACTTCTTCCTACCTCTTTATTTAATATTACGGCAACCCCTCGTTGGCTCTCGTCCCCGCCGCTGTATATTATTCTGTAATTATCACTCCAGTAATCCCCGCTATCCTTCCATCTCGCCTCGCATAGACCTAAAACATCTATATTACCTCTTTCCATCTCTGGCTTAATATTCTCTAATTTGCCTGTCCTCAACATTGTCCTGACATTCCATGTTCCTATTCTAACTACTTTCGTCTTCATCTGCGTCTTCTGTCCTGGAGCTGTTAGTTTTCTCATGCGAGGGTTTCGTGGGATGACGACCGCGGAAGCCTTGTCTCCCCCGCTGCCGGGCAAGACACATGGCCGCTTGGGCCGAGTTCCGCAGTTGCCAGGACTCAATTTCTCTTTACTCTGCATCATTAAAAATCTTGGGAATAATAATTGAGGTGGTTTCCCGTTGCCTTCTATCAGGAGCTATTCTCCCGGATATAACAAACTAGCATTCGAGAATATCTATATTTCGCGTGGTCGTAGGGAAGGATCGTGACGTATAGAAAGATAGCGAGATGGAAGATGCGCTAAGGGAAATTAATCGAACAAGGCTGGTGGAGTAAACAATATCTTCGCAAAACTACTTAATAGTGTAGGGAAAAAAGGAAGGAAGGGATTCTATGAACTTATACGTAGAATATTTGAGGAAGAAATATGTCCAGAAGATTTCCTAGGGTCACCTTCAATCCCAATTCATAAGAAGTGTAATTTAGCTATATGTGATAACAATAGGATAATAGCTTTAATTTCTTTCATAGCGGAGGTAGATCGAAGAAACATCAAAAGGGGTTTGCTAAGTAGGGTAAACACATACCCAGACAAAGGTCGGTTTGACTTTATAAAGGGGAGAGGAACGCTTTACGCCACTGTGGTGATAAAACTATGGGTATATCGAACTCAATCAGGATGTTCTTCTGTGGTTCGTGAATTTGGAGCATTCCGCCGTGTAGGCGGGAAAAGTTAATAGAGATATTGCAGAAATATGGGAGTAGACTTTAGGGATACACGCTTATTTGAAACTTTAACATGATCCAGACTGCACAGGGAAAGGTTTTAGAGGGAGAATCAGGATGGAAGTGAGTGGCAGGGAATGAGACAGGGTTTGTCGTTATTGCTGATTTGGAGGGAAAGATGCAGGTGGAGTTTGTATTTTGATTGTATTTTAGGGAAATATTTGCGTAGTTGTGGAATTATTAGGAGAAGGACTGCTTCGGCGATACAAGACTTAACCTAAAATAACTACAGAATTAATGGCAGCGAAATATATCTGGAGAAAGAATAAATGGAGACTTCTAAATGGAACGCTGTCTTGATTGGAAGCCTGGTCTTAGAAGGCAGCGGGTGAGCTTCTGAGCTCAGGGAGCTTGGAAATGTGGGTGAGGAAAAGGAGAGGAATAGAGAATTTAAGTTGGACAGAAAGGAAGACTATTGGCGAAGTTTAAGTATAGTGGGCGAAGAGAAGTGGGAATTGGACAGAAAGAAAAATGAACGAATGAAAGACGTATCATACAGGATGTTGAAGGCCGTGAAAGAAGGAGAATGTTGGATGAGCGGGGTAGAGGAAGAAAGAAGAGAGTTGTCGTTTTGAACAGCATGCTGGCAGGCTGAGTGCACGGAGGATTGAGACAAAAAATGTATGTCAGAAAAGAGACATGTATTTATAAAATTTATCATTACATGAGAGAATTCTTATCATAAAAAAATATGAGACTTTATCGCCTCTTATCGAAGAATAAATTCATCGAATTAAAATGTTGGCCTGCTCTAGGTAGGACGGGTGAAAATATTACTCATCAAATTCAATTCTGTTGGACTGTATTTAAAGTCTTAATTCACTTGATTCATATTAATAATTTTAGTGCCGTTTTCTCTATTCTACATAGTCGGGTTTATTGAATCAAGAATGCATTGGAATTAGGGAAACTTTGAATCAACATTCAGATGGAAAAAGTACAGTGCATTTTTTTGCCTATCTTGCTTGGAAAACCAATATTTGCCGGCCTCCTTGTCGGCGGGGTAACGTCCTCGTCTGCCAATCCAAGGGTCGCGGGTTCGATTCCCGTCTGGGTGGGTTTTTCTCCACCTAGGGCTAGGGTATTCGTAATCTTGTTCAATGTTAAGAGTCCGATGTAAAAGGCCACAAAGTACTGTTTTCCGACTTAGGATTAATAAATAAATTGTTGCAGTTGTCCTTAAACAAATTACGGCTTCAAGGGACGAATCACGACGCTGTTATTTCCTTCAGCTGAGGAGGCCGTTCAAATATTATATTTTGTTTAGATCGTCTAGGTCTCCGAAATCGACGAAAAAAAGCCATGGAATTTTGAATACTGGTTGGAGTGGTAGTCGCCCGAATGCGCCCCATGAAGCAAAGCATCGCGGTCATGTTTTCGATTCGTCCCAGCACTTTTTCAATTTAAATCAAAGTACGTACTTGGTGCATAATTATATTGAGCATTGAGAATATTATATTGATAAAATATGCAAAATACAACTTGTTCAACAGTTTTAAGGTCAAATTTGCACACTGAAACGGTTTTCCCTTTCACTGTTCATGTATATTTCCCATTGCCGTCCCATTACCTATTGAGAGAAAAGGAAAGGTTGTGTAAAAAAAGCTAGCGATATTATATTTGCATATATACATGTACAACCGGTCATATTTTGCTTCGTGCACACTCGCAAATGCATGTAGATACGAGCCAATTTTGTTCCCTTCGCCCCTCCCAATCTGTGTGTGTCTCCTTTGCGGATCTCTTGACCACGCATGGGTTCCCGTCCTCCCTCCAGCCCACTCCCAAGTCCGGTAACCCCAGTCTTGACCCCATTGCCCAGCGACGCCCGGGGACACGCCAACCCAATCACCGACATATCAGCTCCAGATAACTCACACGAGATGGTCCCTTGGTTTTAAATCCCCGTCCCTTTGATCGGGCCCCGATGGGGTGTGTCGCTCCTCTTTTCTCCTTTAGAGCTTTACTCGCTTTTTTTCCTAATTCTACCCTCGCATTTTACGATCGATCCAGTATCCGTTGTTTCCGGTTGTCCATCTCCCGTCTTTTTTGTCTACCAATTCTGCTTCAGTTGCCGTGAGGGAGGTTCAATTTATTCCGAGATTGGGTAACTTTTTTCGGATGATGAGAGGGTTTTGCAGGTACTGCAGGTACTTCAACGTTCCTTTGAGAGATGCAAAATGATTTTTTTCGTGCACCGCCGTTGAGAAAAAAATATAGCAAGGTTTCATGTGATACGCTAAATCCTGTTATTTTGAGCAAGTTCTATGCACTAAGTAATGTGGAGTACGTCAGCAATCTATTTCTATTTCTCTCCATTAATATGGCAATGCTGTTTGCGCATATTTTTGCCATCTTACGGGAGAACAAGTCATTTGTTTACTGGCTATGGAATAACAAACATTATGAAAATACCCGGAATTTTAATGGAAGTATATGCTAAAGATTTAAGGATGTTATATATTCAGCTATTTTTAAACGCAGTCAAACGCACTTGAGGCTCGATGACTACTGTGGTGAAGGATTATTGACGACGTTGAGAATAGTTGTAATGGCTTTCAGGAAGAATGCGGTAACAAAAAGGTACATACACTATAATCGATACTTAATTTATGCTATCGGTGTCATGAAAATCAGTGTCACCATTGAAGATATGTGAGGGTATTTTTTTCAGTAATACTTGCTGAGAAATAGCCGAGATATTTAGATTAAAGCTATCCTATTAATTGATCCTTTTGTACATAATGTTGGAAATTGCAGTCATTAATGTTGATTTTTTTGTTTCAGAAATTTGTAGATTAAAGTAGGTCGCGGTATGGAAAAGACGAGAGGCTCGCAGTATGATTAAGTTCCTATATTCGAAAGGTTACAGTGAATGGAAAATCCTTGATGACATTACGGTTGCTTATTTAAATGATAGCCCATCATATATAGCACAGGTGTGAGGTGTATAAAGAATTGTCATAATGGCCTCATGTCTCTCAAAGACGATCCAAGAAGTGTAATCGGGAGTTGAGCAAGAGAAGAATGAGAATTTTTAAGAGGTGAATGCGGGAGTTTCTTACGATGATTTGTATTTGGGAGGTCTGTGGTGTTAGGTCCTCATATTTCATATCGCACACACTTCAAAACTAGAGGCCAATCCATCTCAATCAGCCAATAACTTTGTTTCTCTAGCGAGAAGAACTTAAAGGGATTTTCTTGAATTGCTCTACCGAGCACTGGCAACGATGCGTCGCTGATAGTGGTAAATTTAGCTTATGATCAAAATGTTTTGCCAAGGGGGATTATTCATGACGACACCATGCATATTTCAATTATATAAATATGTATATATATACGCACACACATTTTGTACATACATACACACACACGTGTGTGACAAAATTTTTCGATTTCACTTCCCACGCGACGGCTTGTCCTCATCAACGGCCCCTTCCTTTTCGTCCCCACTCCCCATGCCCGTCCCTCGCATCACCGAACAGTTGTACTTAACTCCATAACGCTCCGGTGCACAGGGCGGCGGGGAAGAATAACGGCCTTTCATAGCATCCGCTGTAACCGAAGCTATATGGGGGTCGCTGTTTCGTCGTCAGAGAGGAAATGAAATCTTTTCGAGACCGTTCTCTTTTAGTCTTATTCATTCTTACAGCCACTTCTCTCTCTCTCTCTCCGTCCTCTCTCCTTCCTCAACACACTAGCAACTCATTTCATCACTTCAGCTCTGCCTACCCTTTCTTCTCCACTGATGGCGTGGTTTTCTCAAGGTTATGCATCATTCTGTTGCCATTGCCTAAGGATTCGTGGTCTGTGCAATAAATTCACGAACTGGTGCGATCTGGCGCCCATGACGCAAACTGTAGCCCCGCCCACTAGCAGCACTATTTATCTGAGACCCAATGAGCCGTCTGTGCTTGGCGGATCGTCGAGCTGTGCGTATGGTGCCAGTTATGTTAGTTTCTGTTGTCCTTATTTGTATTTTTGTCGAAAATGAAAATTGACGAAATCACGGAGCAACGAATCAACATCAGGTTTTTTGGTGAAGTGCGGTGAAAGTTGTCAGGAATTAATGAAATGCACTGACATCTCTTACGGTGATAATGCTCTGAATAAAACTTCCATTTTCAAGTGGATTAAGCATTTTAAAGATGCAAGGCCGGGACGACCTTCAATCATTTGTGTTGACGACAACATTGATCGTGTGCGGTCCCTTGTCCTTACCAATCGTCGAAAAATTGTCCGAATGATAGCTGATGAACTGAATTTGGGAAAATCAACAGTGCATACTATTTTAACCGAACATGATCGATGGATCCTTCACCATTACAATGCACCTGCACGTTCAGCATTGATTGTTCGCCAGTTTCTGGCAAAAAATTCAACCACCATCCTTGATCATCCTCCTTATTCGCCAGATCTAGCCCCATGCGACTTTTTCCTATTCCCAAAATGCAAAAATCTGATGAGGAGACATCACTGGAAAGATGTGGACACAATAAAGCAAGAAACGACGAGAAAACTAAAACGCCTAACTGCCGAGGACTTCCAAGGGTGCTTTAAACAGTGGGAAAGAATATGGAATAAGTGTATTTCAAAGAATGGAGAGTACTTTGAAGGGGACAAAATCGATGCAGACTACATTTTGCAAAATAAAGGTTTTATGGCCTCAGTTTGCGTATTTACTGGCCAGACCTCATATTTGCCATATGACATACATTATGCAGATTCGTAATCGTAGCATATTTCTTTTCCATAATTAGTTATATAAATTACAGCTGTGTTATAGGAATGAACAGGGTACCAATTAGTTTCTTTTAACATAACATGAGCCTCGTATGACGATTTGTTTTGGAAATTCGGAAAAATTCCAATGCAGCTTATTGCTCGTCGCGTTTTAGTTCCATTAGTCCCGT
The DNA here is from genome assembly GCA_037158775.1 of Hetaerina titia. Classification (NCBI taxonomy): domain Eukaryota; kingdom Metazoa; phylum Arthropoda; class Insecta; order Odonata; family Calopterygidae; genus Hetaerina; species Hetaerina titia. Next base: position 19,306,261 of record CM073778.1, on the reverse strand, counting down.
AGGCGAAATAAGCATGTTCACCCTGAAATTCAAGCTGAAGTCAAACCGTTGGCATTTGAATCAGAAATACATTACACATAGAGCTAGTAATATAGCATTATATTGCATTTTTGCCTCATAAATTATGCGAATGAAATTTTGACGATTTATCTTCATTAATCATCTCTCGTCAATTGAGAAAGTTGTTTCCGTTGCCCCAGAGAGAAACAGGCAATTGACAAAACCAAAAAGGGGCGAGTGATCGATCTCTGATTTCCCCTTCCCCCCCATACCTACGCCAACGTTCCCTGCCTCTGCTTTTGTTTCACTTTCGTCCCCCGGCGCCGTTTTCTTACATCGATCCGCCGTCACGGGAGACCCGACTGCCTTCTTCATCCGCGTCGAACACTCAAACGTGCAAGCCGTCTTTCCCTCTCTCTCTCGCGCGTCCAAAGCACTTCTCTCGCCGCCACAATGGCATTTTCATACCCTTTTGTTGCGTCCTCATATTGCGACGGTCGAATTGTCACCGCTCTCCAGTGGAATGCCTGCTTCCGAGAGTTAGGCTCTGGGGGCGGTGGGAAAGCCGGTTTATGTCGATCCCCCACCATTTAGTCCCCCCCCCCACCCCCCGTAGTTCAATCCAGGCACATTGTCTTTCCGCACTCTCTTCAAGTTCCGTTGCGAAAACAAGTGAGAATCAACTATGCAAAAACATGAAACAGATGGCAACCAGAATAGACGAAGCTAAGAGAATATTCTCACTGAGGATACAATTGATATAGTAGAATAACCCTATCTTCTGCATTAGGAATTGTTTTCTCTCTCTCTGGTGTAGATGCCGATGGAGATTTTCTAAAAATATAGTTTCTAATCTAAAGGGTTTCTATCTAAAGGATTTGAAATTGTGCATGCATGCTTAGTTCTAACTATCAAGAAGGATATTAAATTAAGCTAAATTAAATTAGGTTACCTACACTCCATATAGAGGAAGTAGATAGGCAGTGAATTTATAGAAAAGAGCTAGGTTCCCATTGTATTCCATTGGATCCTGACTGTATATTTTCAAAAGGAGATAATTGGAAAGAAAGATAAGTTCTATTACGGAAGTCTCACCTTAAGAATAAGATGAATTTTTCTACCGTGGTAACAGGACCGTCAACATTGCCTAAATCAGGAGGGAGAGAGCTAGCAGGTTGAAATTAGGGAACAGCCGCTACTTCTGAGGGGATATGAATGATAGGCTCCAAGAACATATAGCCTGAACCTAGGGAATTACCCTAAAAATACAAATGCATATGAATGGCTGTAAGTTAAATATTCCCGGCCGAAAGGAATCGGAAGGGGCGGAGATGTAGGTACTACAACAGAATAATTATTTATTAGTGTCTTACAATAGAGTACGTATTGAAAGCGTCTTTCAAAGATTGGGGGAAGAAAGACCGGCAAGTTGGAGACACAAGCAAGAAGAAAGTAGTTGGAAATATTTTTAAAGAAATATTTTGAAGTGCCAAATATAAGAAATTATAGAGAAGGGGAAAACTTTAGAGGAAAGCCGAAGTCGAATTATGGGCGAAACTCTTGCATCGAAATAGACGTAATAAACTGCGAGGAGTGAAGCGATTGGCAGAGCGTGATAACTTAACTAAGGCCAATGCAAACCAATCCTAGGGTCTCTGAACTATTGTGATGGCTAACGTTGATTTTTTCCGTTGTTTATATGCACATTTAATTCATGGATACAAGGCTTTCCTGTATTCTTTTTAATACGTTCTCTCTCTCTCTCTGTGAATCCAAACACCGCATTACTCGATAAAGCTTTCCTTAAGGAAAAACGAATAAAATTGCATTTATCTCAACCGAACTCAAATATTGGTTTAACTGGACAGCCACTGGTGCCATTAAGTGTTATGGACTGAATTATATTTTTCGGCTATCATGCATGTAGCTGAGTTTGCTCTTCAATGTTAAACCGTATGGATGCATACACTCTCCACTTGTTCCTGGAACCACTTTTACATTGTCAAAACATAAATCAGTGGTATGGATACTCCGCCCGTGAACGAATTATTGCTTTTTCTTAAAGAATAATTCAGATAAAGAGAAAAAATCAATGAATTAAATGAACAAATATAAAGCTAATCCGAAAACACAGTCGTATTACGAATGATAATCCTATCTCCGACTCTCCCAATAAAACTGAAGTAAAACAACTTGAAGGTAAAGTTAAAATGGGAGTCTCTGACCTACTCAACAAAATATAGGTGAACTGGTCTATTACTAGATCGTCCTAGTATAAAATCTGTGAGGAGGGTATTCAATCAATACATGGACACAAAATCGGGTCGGTTCACTTACATGTCTTGCTTAAGGTATCCGGCTATGATTTTATTTTACGTGAACAAACTCACGCCTCGTTGGATTTCATTGAATTACTTGAAATGGACACAAAACTAAAGAGACAAGTTGAAGTGTCAGGCGAAACTTCTCGGAATAAAATTTTAACGAGTGCTTCCAACTTTGACATATAATATTACGGTATGTCCCAAAATCTGTTTTCTTTCGATAAATTTTCATTGCACGTACCCATACGTATCATAGAGTCATGCATGGACATAGTACATCAAAACAAGAGAGTGGCCTGCAAAATTAATTTGATCTTTATTCTTTCATTTTCAAAACTTTTACGGTGCCATACCAACTTGTTGCCGGACAAGTTACGTAGTACATAGATGACTGATGGCATGGTTCGACTAATCATTTGTAAGCACTCATCAACTGTGTATCGAATCGCTTTCATGATTCGGATCTTCAGGTCGAGTCGAGAGTGTAACCAACACTCAATATTGAGATGGGGGGCGAGGGGAAGAGTGAATGTACCTCAGACCATGTATCCCCCCCCCCTTCAACTCCCTTCAACCGACCCCTTTTGTCGACTTCCTTCTTTTCTTAGCGGACTTACTTTCGTCCTCCCCACCGTGTGAACGGACACTCGAGAGCCCACTTGCCCACTCCATTCCGCCTCGCCATGCATTTCACATTTGTTCTCTCTCGTGATATACATATATAACCTATATATATATTTTTTTTTTGGTCTCACTCACTCTCTCTTTTATTTTTGCCCGCTCTTCTTTTTTCCCATGCGCTAGAATTCGCATCCCCTACCCCCGCGAAGCTCTCTTTGGGTCCCCGCCACCACCATCCAACCCCTTCCATCTTCCTTCTTTCCTTCCCCACGTCTCCCATTCCCTTCCTCCTCCCCTAACCAGCCATCCCCCTCCACTCCCTCCTTCCCTTCCCACTCCCCGCCGGGCTTTTTCGCTACTCGAGGAATTGCACGGTGGAAATTCAGTGCACTCAAACGACCCTTTTTGCCCTTTCCTTCCCTCCGCATCCCCCTCCCGCCTCCTAAAACTCTCTCCCCTGATCCCCCAGAGGAGGAGAGTTCCGTTGGGACCTCCCGCGAAACGTTTCTGATCATTACCGCCGTCGTCTTTTCCGTTGGAATATTTGAACGTGATTCTTCCCATAGGCCGTGGTGTGTAGTTTTGCGTGTGGCGTCCCCTAAAAGGTTTTGCGATGCGGGATGTTCTTGTAGCTTGTTACGGGGCAAATGTGTCGTATGCAAAGCAGTGGGCAGCGTTGCAATTCAGTATACTATTGACTGCATTTACATCTGCATACGGGGGCACGGAAGGGGACATAGGGAAAATTACCAGTTTATTGTAAAAGTTCCAGAAAAATTAGCTAAAAATGATGTTTATTAACAGTCAGTTGAGTGAGCTATGTTAGCATTGAACACTGCATTAATTTTTATATTCCAGGTGACTCAAATCCTAGGTTTTCCAGTTATCTTATCACACTTTCTGTCATGACATCGAATCAGGATAATTCAGCTTACTTTTTAAATTTTATTTCATTCAGGCATGGAATCTTTCCTTTCTAGGTTCCTAAATGCGCGAAGGATATCCAAGATAAAGTCTTAAAAATCAAATAACTAATTTCTCGATTATTATAACTCCAATATTTTCTCACTTCCCCATTTGATGAATTGAAGTGAATTCCAAACTTCTTTGAGGGTATTTCAAACATGCTGTAAGGTGCATTACTATGCGACTCTATAATGAAAATACAATCTGGCAAAGTAAATTTTGTGTTCGGTGTCAGCATAATCAAGTGATGCAAAGCCATGCAAAATGCAACGTCGTTAATATTCATATTTGATTTCCTTACTTGGATGTATTTGCGAGGCTGACTGTCATCGCAATTCTTAGAAATCAAATTTCGTATCGAATTCAAAGCAACACAGCCAACCAATATCCAAGTCCACTTATCTCTGCTAAGAGCCTCTACCGCCTTTGTTTGAAGTGAATAGCTACTTTAGAATTTTTTGCCAACACTGGCGATGAATGAGTTTTGTGTGTTGCTCAAAGTCCGTGCTCACTGTGTTCAGTGGGTTATTTCGGAGTACCCCAACAATGGAGATATAACCTCTTCTCTTTCTTTTAGTTGGTGAGTTTTATTGGTGCATTGGTCACCTGGCGGGGGCAGGTGGACAGGAAGTTCAGAAGCATTGGAATTCAATAGAAATAAGAAAAGGCAGAGTTTGCATAAGCCATTAATTTTTATTATTTGCTAATCTACTGTTTGAGATAGATCTTGAATGGACTCAAACTTGGCTACCTCGCCTTTCTTACCCTCACCTAACTGGACAACGTGACATCCCACACTAAGTTATATTAGCTAAGAAGTCGTGTTAAGTTTTAACCGACGTATCACGCTGAATATATCAAATGTGACTTGTTAAATAGTTTCATCTGCTATGAAGATACCACGTTTAATCACAAAAATAAACGGAAAATATGAAAGTGACATCATATAATCCAAGAGATAAATAAGAACCGTTTTAGATGTCGATCGCTTCAATGAATAAACACGGTATTGTCTTGATGGTATATTGATTCACACGCTGTAGGACTACTAATTGCATTCCGGACGAACAATTCCTCTAGAATAATTTCGGTAATGATTATAATATATCAGTGCAAAGACTGTTTTTGCCAGACTTCGACCTTCGCTGTGTCTCTCCACTTATAATTCCCTAATTATAATTCTAGGCGCGTTAAATTGAAGATACGTTATCTTGATTATCAAACCCCATGAAAATGGAAATCTATCCTGTTTGATTGCAAATCTCAATTCTTCTTTCTCGATGTCTTTTACATCTTCCATCTCGAACCCTTCTATAACGTTCATAGACTTAGACATACACATCCAAAGTAATACATTAATCACTTTCGTCTGACAATACACAATGAAAGTAGCCTCCATTACTGCGGTTGTCATCTCCGGAAATTAGCAATTAAGTGCCTAAGGGCTCGAGCTAGATAACATCCATTTCCTCGTCAGTCACTCCAGCCATCATATCCACCGTGACGAATAATTCCGAAGGCTTCCGCGACGCACGTTGGTGACGACACCATAACAAATACCTCGAAGAAAACACACATGGGAAGAATGAAGGGACGAATCTTTGTGTGTCAAGGGATAGTTTTCGACCATACCGCACGCAGGCTTTGCCTGAATAAAAAGATTTGGACTTTTTCAACACGCTCACTCCTTCCTCTAGGATTTTTTTTTACTTTTTGCGTGCATTCGACTTAGTTTTGGTTTTTACTGCTACTCCTTATTCCTCTTATAAATCAAAGAGTAACGTGAAACTATCCCAAGCTATGTGATTTTTGATAATGGTTGTTAACGACATCTTTTTTCCCTTCCCCATTTTACGTTGAGGTGGTTCCAGAGGTCTGAAATGAATGCTTGCTGCAACATTTGGTTTATCGTTAAATTTTAGAGTAATCCATTGCCACCGAAGAAAATTATGTTGCAGCCAAGCGATTGTGGTTCATGATCAAGATTATCACGATTTTAGGGTTGAAAAGGCTCAGTTTTGCGACCGTTTGAGAGTCCCGGTTATTGTGTTCGGCTTTTTCTGGCCTCATTGTATTTGACGCCTAGATTTTTTCGATGGATTGGCGGACCAGATGCTTCATCCGCCCTCGTCCCTGCTACCCCTCCAATTGGCTCCCTTTGTCTTCCGTCTTTCAGACGGCGGATGGAAAGCGTGACTGACTTCAAGTTTTTTAAATTTATTCATTAGGGTGTTCCGTCGATGCTTCCGAGAGGGCAGCACGGGTACACACGGGAGCATCTCCTTTGTTCCACTCCCCTCCGCCTCGCGCTCTTCTTCCGCTGACAACCACCCGTCCCTCTCCAGCCCGCACCCCCCCCCCCCCGAGGCACCCCATCCCCAGCCCTTCTCGCGGAGGGATGCACTTGGGAGTCGCAGGTCCCTCTCGCTCTGTCCGACAGAGGGCGCTCGCTCTGTCCGACAGAGGGCGATACAAATGCGACTGCCAAAACTCCTCGTGTGGTGAATCGAGATCCAAGTCGGCCACTTCGCATCTCACCCTGAGATCCAACGCAGGGGCGTGCCGGAGAGTTTTAAAAACATTTATATGAGGTTGTAGTCCTCAGAAAATGGGACCGGACGAGAAACTAATGGAAGCAGAAGGATGTGGTTGAAAGATCAATGCGATGGTCGGGATTTCTTTCAGTTGATTGAAAAAGTAGAAGTTCAATGCAAGAGGGTAAAAAAATTGTCAGGATGTATCAAGGAAAAAACCATACCTACAATAAAAAGGTGAGAAAGGGAAGTTAATAATAATATAGCCAGAAGAGATTCCAGGATTCAATTGTTTCTGGCTCAACTTTGTGGAAGTTAATGTTCATTAAATGAAGAGCACAATGTATATTTCCACTGTTCTTTATTTTCATACAAAGAGTTTCAACGCTTAGGCGTCATCATGAGGTACTAATAAATCAAATGGACCCCAACTTGATTAAATTGTACCTGATGATGACGTCTAAGAATTGAAACTATTTGTGCGAAAATAAAGAACAGTGGAAATATACATTGTGTTCTTCATTTAATGAGATTCAGGGATGGTGGAACGAAAATGTTCAACAGATTGATGTCAAATATATTAGGCCAACCAGCTCACAAATAGAAAGCGAATGCTGCTTAGTCGAGGACAAACTGGGTTCAGAAATTTTAGATAGAGGGATAGAAAATATATTAAGGGAGATGATGTTGAGCGAACCAGTAGGAATATGTAATATCCCTGCAGAATTAATAAAAAGTTTAGGGAATAATGGAAGGAATGAGCCCTTTAACCTTACGAGTATTCAAAGACTTTATGAGGAAGGAATATGACCAGATATTCTAGGATCAATTTTGACCCTATCCCGAAAAGGAGCAAAGCAAATTTATGTGAGAACTAAAGGACGAAAGGTTTAACGTCACATGTAGCAAAATTAATTCTAAGAATCATTAATAGAAGGCTAAAAAATGTGCAAAAAATACCTGAGCGAATGTCAATTTGGGTAAAGAAAGAGGAGAGGAACGCGTTAGACATGGCAGTGCTGAGAAAATTAGTAAAAAATATCATGTAATGTAATCAGGGTGTCTTCGTGCGTTTCGTGGATTTTGGAAAGGATTTTGACTGTACAGAGTGGGCAATATTTTTGGAGATATTGTGGAATGAAAGAGTATACTGCAGGGATAGGTGACTTATTCTAAGTTTGCACATGAATCAGACAGCGCAAGTAAGGGCATTAGAGGGCTAATAGGGATGGGCAGTGATTGTCAAGAGAGTAAGGTAGGGTTGACTGTTACTGTCGTTACTTTTCAAAATATATTCCGAGGGAATGCTAAGGCCCTTAGAATGGGAAGGGCTTGAGTAGAGAATAAAAGTAGGCAGCGAGATGATTGTATCAGGTTTGGGGATGATTTAGCAGTAGGGAGTCAGATAGCCAGTGGGAGCTACTTTGTTATTATTGAGTGCTTCACTGGAAAAACCCGAAAGGCATACAATCTTACTCAACCAAAAGAAAATAGTAAAGATTTAGATTGCCAGAAAGTGGAATATGCAAGTTTAACACTGAAATTAGAGGGAGTATACTAGAGCCGGTGGCTTAGTTAATGTATTTTGGCTGTATTTTAGTGGAAATGGAGGCATTATTATTATTATGTAATCTACCGGTTAAGGTAGGTTTTTGGATGGACACAACCATCAAATAAATATTTTGTAACTCCAAACAAAACCCAATCCAGCAACCTTAATTACATCAGGTCCCTCTTCATCTCTGTGTACTCCTTTCCTCCCTTCATCCCGTCCAACATCCCTATCCTGTTCCTACCCTTACCTCGCTTGCCCAACATTCTCCCCTCTATTACCTTCTTCAACATTCCACTACCGCTCAATACGCCTTTCATCCATTTTTCCTGCCTCCATAGGATTTCTCTCAACAAACCTCTCTCCTCACCCACCATCTCTAGTACTTCCTCATTTGTTTTCCTTTCGGTCCATTTCACCTTCTCCATTCTTCTCCACACCCACATTTCAAAAGCCTCCAATCTACGTCTATCCTCCTACTTCAGTGACCACGTTTCCGCGCCTTACATAGCTACGCTCCATATCAGAGTTTTTACGAGTCTTGTCTTAACATCCCTACTCAACGTCCCCGTCATCAACTCCCTCCTCCTTGAGAAAGCCTCCTTGCCTAGCGCAATTCTTCTCCTTACGTCCCTACCACTTTGACCGTATTGGTCCAAAGCACTTCCGAGATATGTAAACAGTTCTACCTGCTCTATTTTTTCCCCGCCTATTTTAATATTTAGCTTAGCCTTTTTCTTTCTGGAAAATCGCATAACCTTTGTTTTATTAATATTGATTCTCATCCAATATTATCGCACTGAACCTCCAATTCACTCAGCAATGCATGCAACCCCTTGGCTGACTGAGCAACTAATGCTTGGTCATCAGCAAACCTAACCGATTTTACGAATTCCCCTCCCACTTTCATTCCTACCTCCAGTTCTTCCCATGCCTCTTTAATCATTTCCTCTACATATACGTTGAACAGTACCGGTGACAATGGGCAACCCTGCCTTACACCTCTTCCTAACACTGCCCATCCGGACTCTCCGTTCTCCACTCGCACCTGATCAGTCTGAGACATGTACAGGTTGCGGATCAGTCTCCTGTCCCTCCAATCCCTTTCTATTTTCTGCAATACACACATTAATTTTTCCCAATTCACTCTATCAAACGCTTTTTCGAAATCTACAAAAGAGGCAAAAACGTCCTGATTGTATTCTATATTCCTATCGATTAGTGATCTCATTACTGCAATGGCATCACGCGTCCCTCTTCCTTTCCTAAACCCAAACTGATTATCCCCTAAGTAATCATTTGCCTTACTCTCTATCCTTTTGTTGATGATCCTGAGAATAACTTTAGCTGCGTGGGATATCAAACTTATTGTTCTGTAATCCTCACATGACGAAGCCTTTGCCTTTTTTGGAATAGGAACTAACACCGATCTCACAAAATCTTCCGGCCAGATTCCTTCCTCATAGATACTACGAATCAGTCCATATATGGCCTTCTTCCCACCTTTCCCTAACCATTTCAACATTTCTACAGGAATATTGTCCACCCCCACAGCCCTATTTGCTTTCATCTCCCTTAATGCTCTTTCCATTTCATCGTCAAGTATGCCTGGACCTAAGCTATCTTCTTCTACGTCATGTTCCTTTTCTATGTCTAAACTTGTCGGCCTAAGTTCTTTACCATACAGTGTTTCTATATATTCCTTCCATCTCTCTTGGATTTTTCCTGGTTCAACTATTATCTTACCCCACTTATCTTTAACTGTTAGCACAGATCTTGCCTTCTTACTTCCCGATAATAACTTAACCTTGCTGTATAGAGCACCAATTTCACCCTTCTTCTGTAAACTTACCATATCCTCGCATTGCGTTTACCACCATTCTTCTTTTGCTTTATTTGTGGCCCTTCTCCATTTATTGTTTAACTCTTTTTACTTAATTTTGCCTAACTCTGTGTTTACATTTTTCCATCTTCTTCTCTCATCCATCTTTGTAATCATCTCATCCGTTACCCATGGTTTCCTTATCCTTTTCCCGTTAACGGTTCCTATAGTGTCTTTAGCGGCTTCCAATATCCCTTTCTTGATACATTCCCATTTTTCTTCGATAGTACTCAGTTCTTTACCGTCATCCATCATTTTCTCTACAGCCTGCTGATACTCCTTCCTCGTTAATCCATTTAATGCTTCTAAATTCCATTTCCTAACCCGCCGCCCTTGCCTTATCTTCTTGAAACGAACGTTACATTTCATAACAACTAAATTGTGGTCAGAGTCCGCATCCGCTCCCGGGAAACCGTGGGAATTATCACACTTTCTAAACCTGTGCCTAACCATAATATAACTCATACCTTCCTGAGTCACCTGGCATTTTCCATGTATACCTACGCCTTTTGTGGTGTAAACCATGTGTTAGTGATGACTAACCCCTGTCTCCTGCAGAATTCAATTGCTTTCTCCCCGCGTCATTCCTTGTGCCTAACCCATAGTCCCCCTCTTCACCCCCATCTCTTCCTTCGCCTACCGTCGCATTCCAATCCCCCATCCCAATAAATGTTTCCCTGCAGGAACACTCGCGATGATATCCTCTAACTCATCGTACATCCTGTCGACTTCTTCCTCCTTGTGGTTGCTCGGTGGCATGTATACCTGAACAATGACCAAGTTCGTCGGCTCTGCTTTAATCTCTACGAGTAAAATTCTATCAGTTGCTTGCTCTATGCTGACTATGCTTCTTCCCACCCCTTTATTTAATATTACGGCAACCCCTCGTTGGCTCTCGTCCCCGCCGCTGTATATCACTCTATAATTGTCACTCCAGTAATCCCCGCTATCCTTCCATCTCACCTCGCAGAGACCTAAAACATCTATATTACCTCTTTCCATCTCTCGCTTAATATTTTCTAATTTTCCTGTCCTCAACATTGTCCTGACGTTCCAGGTTCCTTTTCTAACTACTTTCGTTTTCTTTTGAGTCTTCTGTCCTGCTGCAGTTATTTCTTCCCTGCAAGGGTTTCGTGGGATGACGACCGCGGAAGCCTTGCCTCCCCCGCTGCCGGGCACGACACTCGGCCTCTTGGGCCGAGTCCCGTAGTTGCCAGGACTCATATGGAGGCATTATGATCGGCAAATTAGGATATGAAATTCATTTGCGAAGGGAAGTAATATGGAGCGTAGTATTTCATTGATGTAAGACCTGGTTTTCTTTTAACCTATTCTTTTACCCTCACTCATTTCTTATGAGGGAATACTAGAATGGAGCATGTTCATTTATGACTTTTACATTTTAGGAGGTAGTACTTATAAATAAATCGGTTATTTCTAATCACCTACAGGGTTGTACTGTGCGATGTTCTGTGGGTAATAGTTTTTTCCTCGGCTGAAAAAAAAGAACATTTATTTTCATAATGAATGTTTGTGTACTCTCTCTGCCATATAATACGTAAAAAAATATTTTGTAAGACTCACAAAATTCTTTCTTAACTCACCAACGCAAGGTGCGTCCGCTTAAACGAGTCAACTTTGAGGTGAGAAAGATAACCGTCGCAATCCACTCTTATCGTAAAGCGTCAGAACTAATGTTTTAGACATTCAGAAAAGCCATTTCATGGTGCTCCCTTAAAATGGCATGATTATTTCACTTTCCGGATTTACTCGTATTTTAATTTTAACAGTTCTCCCTTAAGGAAAATATTAATGATTTGGACTTCTATATATTTCCCTTGCAACTTATAAACGAGACAAAATTCTAACTTTAAAGCTTAATAGTATGTGCGGTACACATTGAGGACATCTTTTGAAAAATCTAATTTTTTTATTCTTAATTTTTTAACGCTCATCAAGAATTATGTTCGTTTCCCCATTCTGGTTTCCAGTAGTTAAGGACTCCTCTAATTCTATATATCAGTTGATATTTTACTTTTAAATGTCACTTGGAAAGTTTTGACAATTCCACTCAGAAAAAAATAATGGTCGGAACTCATTGGCGTACCTTTTCTTGATACAATTTAATTTTCATCACATATGACAATTTTGGTCTCAAAGAGTTTGTTTCCTGAATTACATTGCTAAATTAGTACTATAAAATATTTAAAAGCTGTAATGACTTTTAAAATGAAAAATACCGTTAATATAATATATTTAGCTTTGTGGATGGTCAAGCAGTAGTGAGTCAGATAGCCAGTGTAGTGAATATATTTTGCTATTATTGATTCCTATACTGTAACAATCCGAAAGGTATGCAATAAGAGTACTTATTTCAATAATTTCATTCACAAAATAATTTTTTTCTTAATTTGGAATAAGTACGCTAATCCCACGGGACTCAATCACAATTCTCCTTTCAAATTTATACTAATATGAAATACGAATATACTGGTATGAAGTTTTGATAGACTTTTGAGAGAAATTTTAATAATGCAACAATTTCAGAGAGTAAAAATCATTCGCCTTGACCGGGAGTCGAACCCGGATCCCTCGATATCCGGCCGAGTGCTTTTACCAATTAAGCTACCGAGACGTCCTCTTACACTCTGAAATTTTGGGGGCTTTAAAGGATTTTTACTCTCTGAAATTGTTGCATTATAATGCACACATAGCGGGTGACTCCGTTAAAGTTACTGTTACAGTTTCTTAGACATTTTAATAGTTGTTTATTCCCCATCTCATTATCTTAGCGATTTCCCAATTGGGAACATTTATTCCCAAAGAAGGAATTTCATAGTATTTTACCTATTTGTTAAATTTATTATTTCACCAACTTCAATGAAAATTCGTTTAACAAACACATTGCGAATAAAATGGTAGTAAGGTGATCTGAAAAAAATTAGAAAATGGCTTAAATTTGGGAAGAGGATAAAATATCAAATATTGCGATAATTGATTTTCAAGGAAAAATACAAATTCTTAAAATCGGAAGAGACTGTTTATGCAGAAATATGAGACATTAGCGAGGAGTTCGTTTCTCACTCTAATTAGCTGAACTTCTTAATGTATTAACATTGTAAATCCGCAAAAATTGCAAAAAGGCTTCACGAATAACAAAAAAATCTTAGACTCGTTTCGATAAAAACAGTAGCTTGTTGGAATTCTTAATTTTTCTCGCGTCGTCAGCGTTATTTCATGTTTCAAACTCGAAAACACTCTCACTTTTCCCATGAAAATCGTGCCCTTTAACGTAAATTTTGGCACTATGCTTAGGCCTTGCGTCTGCTTAAGATTTTGAATACGACGACGACAAACTTAAATGAAAACCTAATGGGACACGAATATTTTTGGCGAAGAGCATTTTTTCACCGGCACCTCCGATGAATTTATTCCCTGCCTTACCGAGAAAAAAAATCCAAATTAATAAAAATAGTGCTTCAAAATTTTCGAGAAATACGTAAAGAGAGAAAGAGAAATCAACGATTTTTAAATCTCCGAAAAGGCTTTATAAGGAAAATTTCCACAGAACAGTGAATTGAAACACGAAGAAAAAGTGACTAGAGCGCCAAAAAGGAGAAACGAGTGGAAAAATCATCGCCTTCATTAGTTTTTATTTTTGGCTGATGATAATAATAACGATAAGAGAAATGAAACTTAAAGGAGCGTACTTTATTTCATATTCCTTCGGGGGAACAGAAAAAAACCCTGGTTTTAAAGCCAGCAGAGAAACCAGGCATGAGGTTAAGCACCCTCCATGTTTCTTATCCATCAAACAAAAAAATACCTAAGGCAAGCACCCACTTGACAAGATTATTTACTGAGGATTTTATTATTTTTCTTCAATCCCTCCGAGGATTCAAGTCAGTTCCCTTACTGAACTTTTGGCGTAATGGTGTATGCAATGTAAACTTATGTGAGATATAATGATTACCGCTTCTCCTTCCATTAAGTCTCATAATTAATATTCGCGTGTTATTACTTAATGCTCTACCCGTGCTTCGTTTTCCGCTGCGCCCCGTCCTTTTCATTTCGAAGGCCCCCTTTCCTTCTTGCTAGTGCTTATTTGTGCTGTGGTGCTGTATTTATGCGTGTGCACGTTTAAGTTTTAACTCACCCGTATCAATGAAAGCTGTAATTTTTAGGAATATATTAGTCCAAGAAGCTCAATCATTTTAACAATGGTTTCCTCGATCTCCCCAACCAATGAGAGAATGCGTATCATATCCCAAGACACTTCATTAACTTATAAAATATATTGATCTTTTTGTTGAAACTTTACTCCCTTCACAAAAATATTGTTGTAAACAACACCTCCAAGGGCGAGTAATTCTATCATTTTCATCGTTCTTGGTCTCCTTGGCGCATTAGTGCCTTGTGGTGAATACATTTGCAAAAAGGTCAACAATTTGCCTTTTCACCATTTTATCCCACTAAAATACGCCCTGATATGTAAATCATTTGCATAAAAATGCAGGATATTCAAAGTGGAAAAAATCATTCACCTTGACCTTTGTATTCAACATCTGGGCACTCTCTAATGGTTCGGCACTCTTAAAATTGCATTTCTTCTTTAATTTTCTTAAATCAGCCGAGTTAAAATTCGATGATAAAAAATATGTCAAGAGGTATTCTGGATGTCTGGTATTGCGATTGGGGGGAGAATATTAGGTGAATAAAAATTAGGGATGGTAAAAAACGGTTTTTTGGCAATCAAACTTTGAGAATCAAGCAAGGAGAAAGAGTTAGATTTTAATATAAGATATTGGAGAAAAGAGACGAGAAGGATAAAAACAATGCTATCTTGTCCCAGTTAGGACGTTTTTCTAAGATGCTGCTAGTATATGAAATCAAGTTGTATCTATCATTGGATTAGATCGCATGCAGCGGAGAGGAGCTAGATTTGTGAAATATTATCATGGTAAACTCAATAGTATCAAAATCATTGGAGGAAATAGGTTGAAAATCACTCACGGAGCGTACTTAGATTACAGATTAACTCTCTTGCACAAATCAAAAGGAGGTCTCTCTAGCAATGATGTTGAAAATGCATTACTAACCCTATCAAAGAAATAGTATATTGTACAGAATACATTAGGAATTATTTATACTATTTTTCTAGGATGTTTGCAACTCATAAGTATAATCAGGTGAACAGTTTTATGGTCTTATTTTTTATTTTAGAAATGAATATTCAATTTAATTTCGATAAAGTTATTAATATTCAATGATTCGTCACTTTTTCCCTTGAGCATCAGATCCCTTCTATTGTTAAATTAGCGATGTCCATCTCACTTTAACAATTCCACGGGTGGCAGCAAGTTCTAAATGGGATTGAAATACCAGATAATGGTTCAGCTATCTCTTAATGAGTTCATGTTTTTTCATTTTGATCTCTGTTAGCAATGCGAGCTGAAACAATTCTGAATAGGCACCGCAGATCAAAGGGAAATCCTATCTTGCACGTGCAATTTTCTATTCTTTCTCTCCTGCCATTTTTCATTCCATTCTCTGCTTTTTGGCGCCACCAATTTCCGTCCCCTCGTTTGTTTTTTCCACTCTCCCGCCACTTGACACCAGCACTGTCATCGCCGGATTATTTTCTTTTTTTTGTCATGCCTCGTAACGCCACTGTCTCCTGTTTGCGCTCACCTCCCAAACCCCCAATTCACCTTTTGACTATCCAAGCAGTGTATCCTTCCGCCTTTTACCTCCCCCCACCCCCTGGTCTTTCCTGGTTTTCCGGCTGAGACTCTCTAGGGGTGCCTCCGCTGCCCCAGCATTCCGCTTCAGTTCTCGTCTGAAACGAATCACGTATCATCCCTCTTTTGTTTTCCTTCCGAATATCCTCTCCTTTTTCGCATATTACGATTCTTTTCCGCCTCTTTCAAATCCTTTCTTTCGGCTTTCGTTTCTCCTCGTCCGAATTTGTATGTTGTAGTGACGCCTTCGATTTAAATTTCCTTTTTCATAAATATACTTCTACAATGTGACGCACAAGGTTTGTTTATGCAAGGTGGAACCAAGTTATCAAAAATTCAAATTTAAGTTTTTTGAGGATCTTAGATATTGAAATGAAGGAAGCTACTTTCTTGTTCCAAACACACTTTTTTAAAAGCACGACTTAGGTTTCGACGCTGGACGTCATCATCAGGTCGTCATAGTCACCTGATGATGACTAATCAAAAATGGCAATTTTCCACAAAATAAAATTTTTAATACGACCGGTTTCGATTTAACTTCATCATCTTCTGGTAGATGATCTTCACTAAAAGATGATGTAGTTACATCGAAACCGGTCGTATTAAAATTTTTATTTTGTGGAAAATTGCCAATTTTTATTAATCATGATATTCCACCATATCACGCCTGAAACATCTCTTTTTACTTGATGATGACGTCCAACGTCGAAACCTAGGTCATGTTTTAAATTAAGTGTGTGTGGAATGACTATGTTACTTCCTTCATTTCGTTACGTTTTTATCGAAGTTTGTCGAGTTATCTGCTCTAGAATAGACCTTTTCTGAAACATACACATACATGTATTGGAAAATTAATTAAAATAAGTATATTAATATAAGTAATTGCTTGTGGTTTACTCGATCGCATTTTCACCTTATGAAAACGATTTCGGCAAAATTTTCAATTATATAATTTATATCATTGTAAGATGTTAAAGACAAACATAATTGCGCCGATATGTACGACTTATAGTATTTTAAAGTAATATCTCTATTGATCAACAAAACCTTAACATAAAGGGAGCACCTCTGAGGGTGGAGATATAATTGATATGGTGCTTATTTTGACATTTTGGCAGGTGTGACTTGAATTTATAGTCTCGTCCGTAAAGTAGAAATGATATCTAAGACTTTTTAAATAAAGAACTCATGTAATGTTATTGAAATAAACTATTTTTGAAGGTGTTCATCATCTCGGAAGTTTATAAGGAACAATGCGAACAGATATTACACGAACATTAAGATAGAGTACATTTTTGGTAGTTACGGAACGATGATGATTTGATATCTCACGGCAGGCCGAACGGAAAAGGAGCCAAATTCAAAACAGTCTCAAGGTTGGCTGCTGTATTTTTTTACCGTAGTTCGGGTAACCCTAGCCTACTACCAAGCCCGTGCTCTGGGCTGCCGTGGTGACCAAAAGAAACGAATTCGGTTTCGTCCTGGGTCGATATCCCAAACGATCGGCCCCTGGGTATGGATTATCGAAGTGTCGATCCCATGATGCATTTCTTAGGGCTCGAGTGAGTGCAGACGAAGGGAGAAAGGCGGGGGGTGAGGCAGCGGGATGGAATGAGGGGAGGACGCGGAGGTGACGGTGAAGAGACGGGCCTGTGATGAACGGCCCGAATACTCCATCCAGGGGTCCATTCCCCACCAAAATTTACTCTCCATCGATTCCCTCTCTTCCCTCATCTTCCCCACTTTGTATACGAACTGCCCTTCCCTTCCTCCAACCTGTGCCCTCCCCCCGCCCCTATATAGCCCCTGGAACGAGAATCGCTGAATTATCCGAATTCCCCCATCCCTCGTCGAGTCGCATGCACATGGGTCGTTCTATATCTCCTTAGAAAATACAAGAGATTGCGCTCGTAGTTTTGGAAAAGGTTTGCTTTTATTAAGTCTCCTATCTCACTATACCGCTGTTAAAATCTCAGCTATCTCCATCACGTAGTTTCAATTTCATAGTCGGCTGAAGCAACAAACTCTTTAAACACTTGTACTTAAAAGACTTGACACCAAAAGAGATCTAAGCCGAGTTGGATAAAGTTTCTGGCACATCTGATCCTGTTTTTTTTCCTACTGTTTACAATTGGGCAAATGAGTTTAAACGTGGTCGTACCTCCACAAATGATGAGCATCGTTCGTGGGGAATCAAGTGGAAGTGACTCCCTCGGAAATGATTGACAAAGTCAACTTATTATAAAGAGGACTCTATTAAAATCAACGTATGTTCCTCGATATGTAAGCAGCCTTTTGGAGCGCACACTTCCTGTAGTTTTGATTTGCAAATGGAATGTGACCCACCAATAATAGCGAGGTAAATGCTTCAACGCGATACGAATGTGGGATTTTCAATTTACCATCTTCAGTGATGTTTCTAGAAATGACGAAATAATGGATTTCTTATCTACCTTTAACGAGGTCACCCACGTAGAGGTGAGGAGAGAGGAAAGAGACAAATGGTAAAATTATCGCCAAATCGTCCATCCCGATAGTTAATGTAACGCTTTGGGATATTACTACTTAATCATTATCATCCATGCACGGTCTAATATCTTCGAATCGAAATTAGTACAGAATTCAATTCGCATTGCAACGATGTGTTAATCTAGAAGGGGGCATATAAAGTGGAAGTGATTAAACTCATTTAATTTTGTTGTTAACAGTCGAGTTATAATTATAACCACCATGGATTTACTTTTTTCTACAGTGAAGGCGTGTATCCAGGTGTTGAAGATGACGTGCTAAGCTTTGACTTGACATTTTACGGCCAATTTGCCCAATCGAAGTAGTTTTTATTTAGTTACCTACTTTAATTAGCCTGTAGCTATAATCTGGAATTACATATTTCAAAAATAAAGTGATTCTTTCACTTATATCTTAAGATAGGAAGGAGCATTATTCAATTTTATGAAAAATTCTAGTATTTAAATCATATTTTGCCCAATTGAGTGTTGCTGCACCCTTTTGTGTTCACTATTATGAGAATTTCTGAATACTATATTTGTTTTTGATCAATACTCTACATATATTTGTATATCGGAGAAACGGACCACTTTATTTTCTAAACATATTTGCATCAAAGTATATCTCTGATATTCCAATTTTGATAATGCAATCCAATTCGGCTATGTATACAGCGTAATCTGGCTGTGCATTATTACGAATCTTTTGAGGGAAACTCACTCTTAAAACATTCGAGCGTCCATGCTCTGGAAATAAATCAGTACCCGCAGCAAGTAATGAGTTGACATTTATAATGTTTACTTCTCTGTGGTTTTGGGTATCGGCGACTGCAACGTTTCTTTTTCAATGCTGAAGACATTCTCTCTTAGAAATATTTGGTGTTCAAACGAGAACTAGTATTCTACTCTGAAGAAAAATGTCGCTATATTCGGATAATCTTATGTACATGATATTTCATCTGAGTTTTTCTTTGATCGATGATATTTTCTTCGTGCACGAAGTTCTTATTATCACGTTTTTCTAAATTATCCAATTAATTTCATGATTAAAATAAATATTTTCTATTCTTGTGTGATGAAAATTTTACCATACATATATAATCAATCATAATCAACGTCTGATTTCATTTGCTTGCATGGCTGATATGTTTTTAAGGTCTCTGCCAATTATTTTTCCGGCGTAATCGTTAACACTTCATCTCACCAATTTTTCATTGAAGGGCTTCATTCATTTTCTCTCGGGTATCTGCGATTCGGGATCTGTATGTTGCCTTTAATTACGAGATTTTTTCTTGTTTCTATAGAATCAAACACTTCAATTACGCCCGACCTCATTAGATATGTAAACTTCTTAATTGAGTTATAAGTTTCCGCACCTCATCTAGACAATTTTCAAGTATCCATAAGATTTTTATCCCTTTGCCTTTGGGAAGAGCAAATTCATCATCGCTTTTCTCGAAAATTTTAGTGGTTTTCATCATCCAGGAACTTGAGTTTCATTCCATCAGTCTCAAGTGAGTAGCCCCGGAATAGTATTTAGAAGTTCGGGAACTGGAAACAACACTAAGGACATGTGAATATTTCCAAGATAATTGCGATAACTTTACCCTACGCGTATTCCTTTTAGCTAGATTTCCTCTTTATATTCAGTTCAATTTGTCAAAACTTCTTCTCTACCAAAGCCAAATAAACTATTATCACCCACTTCATATCAAGAAACGTTTGCCTTCCTTATTTCTTGATTCCTGTGACTTCTGCATTTGAAATTTATCTAATACTACATATAATTGTCACTTGTTATTTCGTGGAAAGAGGACGTAGCCTATATTTTGGGTACCAAATATTCCCTGGAAACCATAGTCGACACAGGCAAAGGAACTGCAGCAGGAAAGGAACAACTGAAAATTATGTCATTCCAAGAAATGGATAATGTAGTTATCCATACATATAAATTAACGTAATTTCCATGTAAAACTTGTAGACGAATTTGGTTTCACTACCACTTAATTACTTATTATTTTTATTAGAAAAACAAAGTACGATCTAATAAATGTGAAAGTTTGATGCCGATATTTTGTGGAGATCCATATTGATTGGAAAAATAAGGAAATAAGTGGTTAGAGAGAGTATATAGAAATATTTTGGAAATACAGTAGACTTCCGTTTCACAAGTAACTTTGAAGTCTCTCATTTCCGAGTTTTTCCTTTAGTTTTAAATACAAGTAGCGGTGGTCTAGCGTGGAGCTGGGTAGAGCGTTGGACTGCTGACCGGAGGGTCCCGGGTTCGATTCCCGGGCAAGGCACTTTGGGCACCTGCAGCTCCACCCAAGCTAGTTGATTTTTCGGGTACCAGATCTTCCTGGGAAACCATAACCGGCACAGGGAAAGGAACTGGCCCCCCTACCCTGATGTGTGAATATTCACACGCCGTATAGGGCTTGGTACATGGGTGAGCTCTACCATCACCTACTAAACCGACCTTCGTGTTGATTACTGTGTTTAATAGGAGAATGCTCATGATCCAGTTCATCTCTGTGGTTAAGTAGTTTTAGAAGTATAATCCTATCAAACCATTATTAATACCAATAACAATTCGTGTATTAATTTGAAATTAACAAGAAAGGTAGTAGCGTTGCTCTATTTTAGAAATAATAACGAGAGAGAATGAAAGAACCAAAAAATTATCTCACTTGAAATGATAATATGATAATATCTACAACTATTTTTGGGAAGAGATTAATGGTGCTTGAAAATGAATTTATCAGTCGATTGAAAATTAATTTTATCCTAAGTGCATACATATTTCATAAGGAATATAATAACCATTCTGTTGTTTGTGGATATTTAATGCACTTGCGTACTGCGTGACATATTCTACTCATTTGCTGTAACGTATCATTTATTTTAAACATTGTTGCAATAATCAACACGAAAAAAATAATAATTGAATAAAAAAAACTTAATTTCTGTAAATATTATCAAGTATTTGCATAAACAAATTAGATAATTTATGAGATTCTCAGAAATACTGGTCAGTCTCTTTTTAAGAAATGCTAAAAAACAGAGCGGCGATTAGTTTTTGTTTAAATTAGTAGATATATATTGATAATGTTTGTAATTCAAAGAAAATGCAGAGTGAATGTATATTAATTCAGTATGCATACGTATATCGCCACTTTACAGGTTAATTTCCGTCCTTGTTCATGCTTGGTGCATTAACATTCCCTACCACCCACATTTGCAGAAGATGGCGAGATACGTATTAGACAATGACGATACACATGGTAGATTCTCAATTTTAATAAAAATAATGGCTTCCTTCAACATTATGCAGGAAATAAAAAGATATTACATAAAGTTATGACCATAGATTTGGAATGACGGAAGTCGTTCGCCCCATTAACCTGCTTCTCAGCAATGTGGAATATTTAGGAACCCTAAGTGGAAATGGATACTGACAAAGTCAGCGTGGTGAACACTACTCTGTCAAAGAAGGTGTTACGAAGCAAAGCATCCGTACTGTAACAAGGGCGTGCCTCCAGTCTCCGAGTCTGACGTCGAGGAGATCTTAGGTTTCCATGAAGATGAAAATTGCCGCAATTGAAAATCGACAACATCGGTAACAGGGAACGGTAACGAGGTTCTCTGAAGAGGGGCGGAAAGTCTTTAGTTGATATTCTTGTGAGTTGAAAGGGAAGCAAAAATCGAAGCGCTTGAAGGGAATTGGACATTTCCGCCCTGATTGTGGATGTTCGTCGACAGCAAGGAACCCGTGCTATCGAGCCAGCGTCCTTCAGGTCGTTCGGCGACGTTTTTTCGCCGTTGGGAGCGAACCCCAATCGCAACCGCCACGTGGCGGTCTGAAAAACTGTGGAAGAGGAGGATCCCCTTCAAGGACCTTCACTCGGAGAGAGGGGCGGAGGGGGTGGAAAGGAAATCGAATCGGGTCTGACATTCGTCCGGGGGAGGGCGAGTGGGAAGAGTGAGAGCGGTCGCTGTAAAGTCGTTCCATTCGTCGAAATGTTTTAAGGAGTTTCGGGGAAGAGGGAAAGTGGGTTGAAAACGTGAGGAGAGGTGAACGAGAGGGCAAAAAAAAGCAACAAAAATATGAGTCCGTTCCAACGGGGCTCTCGAGTATTCCGTTAGTGGCAAGCGGTAGTATTTTAAGGCGTTCGATGACACTCCTTTCTCAATTCGCCCCTCTCTCCTCCTCTTCGCCTCCACCTCGCCATACTCCACCAGCCACCCCTGTCCGTCCAGGGCCTCCCGAGCCCTCTCCATAACTCTCTTGGATCCCCTTCCCCACCTGCCCCACCCCATACCTCTTTCTCCCCCTCCCCAATTCCATCTTCCTCCCCAACCCCCTCGGCATCCATGTCCCCGCGCTCATCGCAACTCGGAAACGAAACTCCCTCCCTGCACCACAAAGGAATCACGTCCGGATGGCGTTTGATCTTTGGTCGATCGCTAATGCAGATTTTTTTCCTCCTCCTCCTCTCTCCTCCTTCCTCCCCTCGACCACTCAACTCTTCGTCCGCTAAAATGGCGTGCAGGAAGATTCTCCTCGTAGTGAAAGAAAATAAAAATAAAATTTGTATATTCCCCCCTTCCTTTGTAACCCTTCCTCATTTCAAATGTTTCTCTTCCTCTCTCTCTCTACCTCTCTCTATCTCTTCCTCCCCCCCACCCCTCTATCAATTTCACTTAGCTTTCTCTTTCCTTTTTCCCGAATGATAAAATAAAAAAGTTTCCGCGGGCATGGAAATCGGAGAGTAGGGTGGAGGAGGCAGAACTCTCGCGTGTTAGTTCGGAAAAGCGTGCTCCGATAGTCGGTGGTCTTTTGTTTTTTCTTCTTTCCTTGCTTATTTATGCCCCCTGTGTGTATAATTATTATTATTATTATTTTTTATTCTCTCCCAACTTTTAACCGACCGAACGGTGTGGTTTTTTACTCCCTTGTCCCCTCGTTTCTCTCTTTCCCTTTGCTTAATTTTATTTTTTCAAATTCATCGGTGAACACAAGCGGTGCGCCTCTGTGTGTGCGTATGTATTCGTGTGTTTCGGGTTGAGTTACCGTATTGGCGCCACGGGTATATTTACACGGATCGGACGCGAGGATCCGGTATCTTAAAGCCTTTGTTGGTAGGATTTCAAATGGGGGAGGGATGGGGAGGATTTTTTTTCATTTTATTTCCCTCCTCTCACTCTAATGGTGTTCGTCGGGAGCGGAGCCTTTTTATCCACCCGATCTTCGGGAATTATATCCGTGCGATGGACCATTACATTTCCTCGCTTGCCCAGCTAAATTTCGGTACTTGAGAAGGTTTTTTCGCCTCGCCATCGACTTCCATCGATTCTTTGTAATAGGGGTAGGAGTATGGTTTTAAAACGAAACTCAATCGCAAGCCTGAGGATCTGAGCTTTGTGATTTTTTCGAAGACCGGAATTCCTAGTAGTTAAGGTATAATTTTTAATCCTCTTCACTGTTTGGCAAATCAAGACCAAAGTCCCTTTTGATGATCACCCAGGTAGCATTTTCTATGAACAGAGCTACCAAAGCCGAAGTTAGCTAAGTCTTTTTTTTTAAACCGAGATCACAATGTTGTCGATTTTTATAACCGTCTCGTTAAAATTCGTTGAGATATTATTTAAAGTTATCTATTTTTTGTTTTAATATCTCTATATTCAACTATTCAGCATTCCATAAAAATACATTAAATAAAATAACATTTTTCAAAAGCAAGAATAATACCTATATTTATTTGTGTGAAAATGTACATATATATTCATTCAAATAGATATATAGAAATACATATATGTATACATATCCTGTAACAGGCACTGGCCCCCCTACCCCGTTGTGTGAATTTCACACGCCGTCGGGCTTAGTACTGGGTAAACTCTACCACCACTTACCAAACCAACCTTCGGGTTGATTACTGTGTTATATATATATATATATCGATGATGCGGAAGTACTCACGAGAGCAATATAACTTTTGGACGGTACAATATAATATATTGTGCCGTCCAAAAGTTATATATATATATATATATATTTATTTATTTATATATTTATATATATGTATATATAATAACTTTTGGACGGCGCAATAGAACACGGAATAAAACAGCTAACACGTAAAAGATAATCTACGATGTGAGTGTTCTTTTACGTGTTATCTGTTTTATTCTGTGTTCTATTGTGCCGTCCAAAAGTTATTATATTGCCCTCGTGAGTGCTTCCGCATCATATATATATAGACTGTAACACACAGCACGAGAACACATAAAAAGAACACTCACAATAATACCTTGATAATTTCGACGGACTCGAGCTCCGTCTTCTTCGGAAGATAAGATATGACAGTCATATCTTATCTTCCGAAGAAGACGGAGCTCGAGTCCGTCGAAATTATCAAGGTATTATTGTGAGTGTTCTTTTTATGTGTTCTCGTGCTGTGTGTTACTGTCTAAGTTTTTTTTCAACACTTCCGTGTTACTTCGAAGAAATCATATATATATATATATATATATATATATATATATATATATATATATATATATATATATATATATATATATATATATAATGAAACTCACTAAATAGTCACAGCAAACACAGAAACCAAAACCCACAAAAGAGGGACTCACTAGTTCTCGAATTTTCGGTGGTGCAACCACCTTAACCATAACCGGCACAGGGAAAGGAACTGGTCCCCCTACCCTGATGTGTGAATATTCACACGCCGTCGGGCTTGGTACATGGGTGAGCTCTACCATCACCTACTAAACCGACCTTCGGGTTGATTACTGTGTTTATATATATATATATATATATATATATATATATATATATATATATATATATATATATATATAATATTTCAGCAAGAAGTATTTCTTTACTTGAATTCATTGGATGGGCAGGAAATCTTTTGCAGAAATTATCTGTTAACTACCAGAGTTAAAGAATATTCTATTTTTGCCGCAATCTTGATCCCCTTCGTCCTATAAGGGCGTTGTTTCCTTCGTAGAAAACACGATAAAGCGATACGAATCATGACTTGTCAATAGAAAAATATACATATTTTACATATAAGTACGTGCATATACTGTACTTATATCATTTGGAATATAGTTTTTAATACAAATGGTGAGCAATATATAATTCCGGAAATGGAAATAAATTTTACACAAAATTGCGTGCAGGTTTTGTAGCATTATTATTTCGGGATACTTGCTTTTTGCTTTGGATTAAATGGTAGGTTAATGAAAAATATAAATATTTGTGGATAAGATCTAAAATATAAAAAATAAAATTTTGAGCTCATGCATAAAATTTTCCTAATTTTGGTCCGGTTAAACTAGAAGAGAAGAGTAAATACATATTTTATTAGCAACGGCTCAAAGCGAATATCTGAAGCTTCGATTCGAGTAGAATGCCACTTATACAGTTCATTTTCACGAAGGGAAAAGCTTGAGACTCTCGGTGAATGGATAATGGATTCTCCGGATCAGTGGATTCAGGGATGGCGTTCTTCTTTTCCACATTTCTCTATTTAAGTTTCGTAAAATATCTTTCACCCTCGCGTAAGTTAATATCGACACAGAACCATATTTTCCATTAGACATGCGTCAGTCAAGTTCATTTCATTTTGCAACATTTATTTCCCTAAGAATGTTTTTGTACACGAGATACTATAAAACAAAAGGTGAAGTTGATTGTGTCTAGAGGCGTTTACCGAGTTTGAACCCGGACCTCAGGAATGATAAAACTTTTAAAATTCCACTCTTCCAGTTATATTATTAGCATAGCCCAATGGAAGAGAAATGTTAAATGCAATTTTTTATCACTGTTTTTTTCTAATAAAATAATATTGGTTTCTTCACGGTCGCAATGCATATACGAGGTACAGGTAATATACCTTTATCACGTGTTACAAACGCTATTCCGAAAGTAAAATCAAAGTTGAACACATTTAAGAAAAATCAAAATGTGGGGATGTTTTATACACTGTGCGTATGTCATGGGGTAGGGAATGGAATTAACTTTCTGCGAGTGATCTCTCACGAAATTAAAGATAGTAAAGGAGAGGACATCAGGAGTTATTTCAAAGAGGCAAAGTATACTCTTCCTCTTTGGTTATCCCCTGCTTGCCTCGTGAAACATACAATGACCTGTCTTAATAATTTATAAACTGTCATTCTTTTACTCTGTGACTAGAGTCTCTTTTAATAAAATTCAAACTTGAAATTTTCCATCAAATATCTATCCAGGATCTTATCCTCCAACCCATAAGCAAACCCTACACAGATAACAGTTAAAGAAAACAGCCATCTATTTAATAATAGGGACTCGTTAGTTACATGTAAATTCTTTGCAGAGAAGTAACTACATTTTAGCTATAAATAGTACATATATGGCTACCTATATATATTGTATTATTATTAGGTAATATACCGGCTAAGGTAGGTTTTTGGATGGACACAACGATCAAATAAACATTTTGTAACTCCCCACCTAGCAACCTAATCTATATCAGATCCCTCTTCATCTCTGTGTACTTTTTCCTCCCTTCATCCCGTCCAATCCTGTTCCTACCCTTTCCTCGCTTGCCCAACATTCTCCTCTCTATTACCTTCTGCAACATTCCACTACCGCTCAATACGCCTTTCATCAATTTTTCCTGCCTCCATACGATTTCTCTCAACAAACCCCTCTCCTCACCCACAATCTCCAGTACTTCCTCATTTGTTTTCCTTTCGGTCCATTTCACCTTCTCCATTCTTCTCCACACCCACATTTCAAAAGCCTCCAATCTACGTCTATCCTCCTGCTTCAGTGACCACGTTTCCGCGCCGTACATAGCTACACTCCAAATCAGAGTTTTTACGAGTCTTGTCTTAACATCTCTACTCAACGTCCCCGTCATCAACTCCTTCCTCCTTGAGAAAGCCTCCTTGCCTAGCGCAATTCTTCTCCTTACGTTCCTACCACTTTGACCGTATTGGTCCAAAACACTTCCGAGATATGTAAACTATTCTACCTGCTCTATTTTTTCCCCGCCTATTTTAATATTTAGCATAGCCTTTTTCTTTCTGGAAAATCGCATAACCTTTGTTTTATTAATATTGATTCTCATCCCATATTTATCGCACTGAACTTCCAATTCACTCAGCAATGCTTGCAACCCCTTGGCTGACTGAGCAACCAACGCTTGGTCATCAGCAAACGTAGCAGATTTTACGAATTCCCCTCCGGCTTTCATTCCTACCTCCAGTTCTTCCCATGCTTTTTTTAATCATTTCTTCAACATATACTTTGAACAGCACCGGTGACAATGGGCAACCCTGCCTTACACCTCTACCTAAAACTGCCCATCCGGACTCTCCGTTCCCACTCGCCCCTGAGCAGTCTGAGACACGTACAGGTTGCGGATCAGTCTCCTGTCCCTCCAATCCCTTTCTATTTTCTGCAATACACGCATTAATTTTTCCCAATTCACTCTATCATACGCTTTTTCGAAATCTACAAAAGAGGCAAAAACGTCCTGATTGTATTCTATATTCCTATCGATTAGTGATCTCATTACTGCAATGGCATCACGCGTCCCTCTTCCTTTCCTAAACCCAAACTGATTATCCCCTAAGTCATCCGGAAAGTAGTACCCGTTCGTGAAATAAAGACACAAAAGTAAATATTAACAAACATAAAAAATTTTATTTGAAAGAGGATACTTTAAACTACTTCTCAACATAATCTCCAAGCAAATTAAGGCGTTTGTCATAACGTGTGACAAGTTTCTGTATTCCTGCTGCATAGTCCTTCGCCGCCAGCTCATTGAGATACAGGGTCACTCCTTCTTTAAGTTCTTCATCGCTGTCAAATCTTTTTCCTGCCAAAAAGTCTCTAAGCTTTGTAAACAGATGAAAATCTGAAGGGGCCAAGTCCGGGCTATACGGTGGATGGTCGAAAGTTTCCCATTTGAATTGCTGCAAAGGTTTTTGTGTTATCCCAGCTGCATGAGGCCTGGCATTGTCATGAACGAGAATGACACCAGTAGACAATAGACCTCGCCGCCGATTTTGTATTGCCCGCCGTAATTTCTTTAATGTTTCACAATACGCATTGGCATTAATAGTGTCTCCACGGGCCATAAAATCAATAAGCAATACACCTCGTCGATCCCAGAAAATGGTTGCCATGAGTTTCCTGGTGGACAGAACTGTCTTGAATTTTTTTGGTTTGTTTGGTGAATGAGCATGATGCCACTCCATTGACTGTCGTTTACTCTCAGGTGATGCATAACAAACCCATGTTTCGTCACCAGTAATTATGCGAGTCAAGAAAGAGTCTCCTTCATCAGAATATCGTCCCAAAAACGTCAGTGCTGCAGACATACGCTTGGTTTTGTGCTCATCTGTAAGCATGCGAGGGACCCATCTTGCACAAATTTTTGCATAATGCAGATGGTGTTTAACAATTTCATGAACAATTGTTCGAGAAACATTGGGAAAATGCTCACAGATGTCATCAATTGTGACGCGCCGATCGTTCCTCACGAATTCGTCAACTGAGCTCACCAGTTGGTCTGTAATGACAGACGGTCTCCCCGAACGCTCATCGTCGTGTGTGTTCCCCCTCCCCATGTTGAAGTTGCGACACCACCGCCGAACAGACGACTCGTCCATTACATTGTCTCCATACACCTCCTTTAATTGGCGATGAATATCACATGGGCGAACGTTTCTTGTATTGAGGAATTTAATCACTGCCCTCACTTCACAACTGGCGGCGTTCTCAATTTTTTTAAACATTGTAAACAATCACAGAAACAACAAAGGCAATGCTAGCGTCACGCAACTTGGCTCAGAGAAGGCAGACAAGCCACTGAAGCTATCTGACCTCGTCCAGCGGCTACTCGCGTCGTCAGCACTTCATGCGGCACGAACGGGTACTACTTTCCGGATGACCCTCGTGTGTGTATATATATATATAGCATTGCTCAAGAATAATTTTAACTTACTTTTTAAAACAGAGTATGTGTCGAAAATTTAGGAAAAAATTAAATACTTCGAATAAATGTGGCCAAATAAAATTTTATTTCTACCACTTCCAAATTAAAAATAATACGCCAACTGTTCTTTGAGAATATTCTCCATGCAAACACGTCATGCAGGAAACAGGTTAATATAAATTATCGTTATTCAGAATTCGAAAAATAAGTAATCTCCAATTTCGTTGGTCATGCACTCCCTCTCAACTCTCAGAATGGCTCTAAGCCCAATGATACCTTCTAGAGCGGAAATTAATTGCACAATTTTCCCCTCTAAACTGTTAGAAACATAGTTTGTAATTGTGGATTACGAGAGCAATAAATGCTCAACTAGAAGATTATTTGAAAATAGTAGAAATATGAGGAAATGTGCTTCTCATTTCTGGTAGCGCTCATTTGTAAAACCATGATGATGAGCTTTCGATTAATGCTAGTCCACTCATGTGCCAGATTTGATGGTCTACAAGGAATATGTATGTGGCTCAAGTGGTAGCTATTGAAGTTAACATATTCACGCACCAATAGAATTTCGATGGAGCCAGCGAACAGACGGGCGGATTCGCCGCGCTCCGTCGAGCCACCCCTATCCGATTAACTCACCTGAATTTCCGCCACATCCCTCGGACTTGTACGCGGGTTGGGACTCCAGAAAAAATATTTTTAAAAAATCCTCTTCGTCCCCTCATCCCTCTTCTCTCATTCCCATCCCTTTCTTCTCCCTCCCCCTTTGTCCTCCCACCCACCCCTCTCCCCCGGTCGCGACTCCCACCGAAAATAATAATATAAAAAAAATGAGGAAAACGAAAAGGGAAGAATGTGCCCAAGTCTCCCACCCTTTTCCCTCTCTTGCTCGTCCCTCCGCCCTCCTCTCGCCTCCCCTATCTTTCCCCCTTCAACCCCCAAGACGCCTCTTCCCATTGGCTCGGTCCTCGCTACAATGTGACAAGCCGGGCCCACCGGTTGGCTGGGCGTGACGTCAGAGAAAAGGACTGGAAAGGGGGGTTTCTGTTTGGGGGAAGGGAGTCGAAGGGGTTGAGAATGGGAGGAGGAGGGTGGGAGGCGAGCGTGCTTGGTGGAGGGGACGCGGCGCGGGGGGGTGGCGACGCGGGTGGGGATCCGAAACAGGGGTTGCGGGGGATCACGTGGAAGTGGGCGGGGAGAGGGAGGGTGGCTGGCACGTTGGGCTGCGGGGAAAGAGGGGTTACGCGCTCAAAGGGTATGGGTATGGGGGACTTGGTGGGATAAGGCAACCCTTTTCATTATTATTATCATCCCCCAAAACAGCCGACTCGACGCGCGCGTGGCTTTCCTCCCGTTTGACATCCCCATCTGGTTTTCTTCGGTTGCTCTCCCCCGCCCCCATCCACCCCCGCGATTTGTCAGGGCGATCAAAACGTGATCATCGGGGTGAGGGTAGGAGAGCTCTCTTTCCGGATCTGTCTCGATTCTCAGAAGATACGTATCATGGGCGTGCCTCGAAGATAGAAGAGCAACCTTATCATCGACCGTGCAGATGAAAGCTTATAGCATTCCGAGAAAAGTAATGCACATGCTTAAATATTAATGAACCAGTAGAAACAATTTAAATTAATTTTCCAATTTTTTCATTTCTTATCATTTTTCCCACCGTAATGATTCTCATAGTGCCTATTAGTAAATTGTCTTCCTGTTTATCGCTTAGGAGTTCTCTACGATATATACAATATTACGTGATTTTACTTTTTCTGAGTCACCCCTTCCCCGTGTGTCGCATTTGGCGAAACATTTCCAGTCCTCGTTGATATAACCGTCCCTTCCGTCCCTTTGCTTTCCTATTCACTCTCAAATTTCTGATAATTTTTTCACACATACAGTTATCTCTTCCGCATCCTATAAAAAATAATAATTTTATTGTTTTGCTCTCGAAAGAATACTTAATTAAGCGTACCATTAACTGTCAGATTTTTGCAATTATGTTCCTGGTTATTGAAACGAAATAGGGAATATTTCTAAAAAATCTGCCAAAAGATAACGCGTAAATTGTATCGAAAGCAGTCGCAAATAAAATATATGTGGGGGAACAGAAAAATTATTCTTCCAGTAGCATCGTGTTGAAATTCCAACAAGTAGCTAATCGCGACATTCCATTAACATTTTATCGATATTAACCACGATCGTTGTGCAATATTTGGGTGATTTCCATGCAATAGTCCACCTTCTATAGCTCCCTTTGATACAATTTGCCAGTTCCGCCTCTTACAGTGGTAAACTGTGTGGACTAACCTTCCCCTTTATTTCTACTTAGAAGAACTTTATGGTCGCACCATCTGTTCATGTCTCCTCAATCCTACTAATTAGTTTATTTTCGAATTTCCTACTTCCCCGTCTTTCCATTTTCTCTTTAAGCAATTCGCTTTGTCCATGGTATTTCTTATCCACGATGTCAGCATATTTTACCTTATTATTTTCCGACTCTCTTAGTCATTTTAATTCGTTGATTAAGAGTGGGAAGTCAGCTTTCGCAAACTTTACGCAAGAAAACTCTAGTGAAGCAACGTTCGTGTCAAATTTCGATACGATATTTGAACTTGAGAATCTTCATGCACCATTACGAGTGCCTTTCTTCCTGAGTTCAGTGACTGAGATAGATGGCATACGAATGAGTGTAATTAAAAAGCTTTAGAAAGTGCATTAAGAGTGATGAAAACTGGATACTTATCCGTTTAACAGTTTCAGGTGAAATCCTTTGATATAAGACGAAACACGAGCTATTTTGTATTTTCCCAGAGTTATCACAAACATCATGCTTTATTCAACATCTGTCTTTACTGTGACCCTGCGAGAAGCTTTGATACTGACCATGTATGCCTTGTGGCGAGAGCCATAATTTGAAACAAATCTAAAATATTATAAATTTTTCTCTATTATAAATTTGGTGGGTGATGACATCTTTACTTAAGGGATTAATACTAAAAGTACTTGCCTGTCCGTTCATCCGCGACCTTGCGCCTCTTCTCCGCCCCCAGGATGAAATTGGGGGCCTGGAAGACTGTATCAGAGAGAATTCACTGCGATTGGTCGGATTGAACGGAGGCTCAAAAGTTGTCCATTTCGCCTAGGGTAGAGCACTTGGGCCATGCGTGGGGATCAATGGAGGCCTTCACTCACCTGATGGCTCAGTGAATACATGTGCGTGCATTTGCGGATGCGAAAAGAAAATGTGTTTATCGTCATCTATTATTCTCTCCCTTGCTCAAGATCTGCCCATCTCCTTACCGCCCACCTTTCCCCTCCCCACTCCGTGTGAAGGGAGGGGAGGCTCAGGAGGGGAAAGGAGCGATGGGTGGAGGGGATATCTCACCTGGGTCGATATCGCGGATGCACACGTGGAAATGGACGTCTGGGGGTGGAGAGGGGGAGGGTAGGGAGGGAGCGTAGAGGTGGGAGGGTTAGCGGCCGGAGGAAGGGGTGGGGTGCGCCTGGGATTTCTGGGGGGGGCATAGCTGCGCGCGCAACTTCCGGCTCTGCCCGAGACCCCCACGTCTTCCTCTCCCTCCTGGCCCCTGAAGTAAGCCGCCGTGCCCAGGCCATAACGTCTTAACGCATCTTTTTGCGTGCGCCCTTTTCCTTCCACGCTTATCACAGTACCCTAGTAATTCGAATGTCGTGTCGCTCATCTATTGTCTCCAAAGGCCATTTATCCTTTGGTTTATAGATTCCGTTAGTATGTTCATCCCTTACTTATCTTTAGGATTGAATAGATACCTGTACTTATGATCTATCGGATAAAAGGGATTGTACTCGTATAAAGGTTTAGGGTATATTGATGTACCGTATAAGGAACCTTGAGGAAATAAACTTGTTTGTTAAAATTGCATTCTTTACCTAGGTATATTTTTTACAATGTTTTCATATTTCACTCTCATGCATTGTTTTTATTTGAAGAATAACATTTTTGTTTTTTAGCTTGAGTAATTTTGACCATGATTTCGCCAAAATATTTTCGTGGGTGAGTCAAGTGAAAGCCTTAAACCTTCGCTACAATTCCGAAACATCGTGCCAATGGCAGCTTTCGTTTCCCATAGCGAATGGTCATGTTTGGTGAGTGGGTGGGTGGTCTACAACTGGCATCATGGTACCAGACCGCAAAAATACGGCGTGACAATAGTGTAAACACAGCCACTCTATTTTCAACAGATACCACAGAGTAACAGAGATCTTTCATTCGTTTATTCAGTAGTAAGGGGGATGAAACATCTAAATTCATCGAAGATTGCCAGTTCAGAATGGTGATTCAAGGATTTCACATTATCAATGCTTAGATGTCCTTAAACTATGTCATTTCCTTATCAGACTCCCCTCGACCATGCCAGGGGCACCCCGTTCTGTGACGGCAGAGGCTTTTAGGCAGTTAATGCTATGGTTTTTTTCTAGAGGTAAATTTCCGAAGCGCTGGAACACTTCTTTTCTTGTACGCCAAGAAGACTAGCATATGAAAATTGTATGAGTGAGAATCATTAATATTCAAGAAATTACGAAATTAAAAAATACTTCAGTTTTAAGGTCCTCATTTTACTCACTCTCGTATTTGATGTAACACCGAGAAATATTTTTCTACAGATATCAATATTTCGCATGTGAAATCACTTTTGCTATACATTTACCTATTATTTTCTGGCTTATAAGTAGGCATAATAAAAATTCGTAATAATGCTTAATCTAGATCCAATATTGCCCTATTTATTCATTTTAAACATCTGACACTTCGTATTATCATAAGATGCATTGAACGCAAATAAATTTTTGTTGAGTTTACTGATCAGGTCTGTTTAATACACTAATTTCCTATGTCATCACGGCTTAATGTATATTATGACATGTTTACGCTAATTTATTTCACTGATTTATTATATATTTTTACAAATAGGTTTTAATGGGTGTACAGCTCTCATGTTCTGTGCATATATTTCCTCTTTAGCATAAAATAGTGATAATTTGCTGAAATTACATATTAGATTATTGCCTATGTAAAATATGTACGGATTGTCCTTGTCGTTTACTTACAAGGCATATCACAAGTGACTTTATCTGAGTAATATTTTATTTATTTATTTTTTATTTATTTATTTTTTTATATGTATCGACTTTATTGGGGAGAGATTGAGGCTTTAAAGCCCCTTCTTCCACGTGACCCCGACATATAATTTTAAAGACTATTACTAATATCCAATTTCTAGGTGTAGAAAAGTCCTCCCAGGTGAGATTCGAACCCGCGAACTCTTGGTTGGCAGGCGAGGATGGTATCCCACCGCCACGAGCGAGCGAATTTAGCGAGATATTGAAAGTAAATGTTGTTCCATAAGATGGCGTAAATATTATTGGATATCACTTG
Source organism: Hetaerina titia (assembly GCA_037158775.1). Lineage (NCBI taxonomy): Eukaryota > Metazoa > Arthropoda > Insecta > Odonata > Calopterygidae > Hetaerina > Hetaerina titia. Next base: position 19,271,703 of record CM073778.1, on the reverse strand, counting down.
ACTGTTGCCATAGCCCGACGTAGGAACATACGTGGGTGATCTGGAAAGTTTCCAACCTCAAAAATTTCAGAAAAAATTATCTTGTATATGTGCTAGGTCGGAAAATTTTCAGACCACCCTTGTATAAAATATATGCCAGGTTACGCCAATTTTTTATTAAAAAAAATTAATTTATGCTCTTTGCTAAAATATTGTCTATTCTGTCACTTATGCTATACGCGAAAGTGTTTTGAAATCACACGACTTCTCGAGGGACCGCAGCTTACCGAATGGGTTTATCTGCCCCTGGAGGTTAGACAACCCAATTGACGTTATTGAGGTCTTCCGATACCTGGTGACGATGTCGCAGGATATCGTTGTCGAGAGCTAAGGACCACCGAATGCGAAAGGATGGATTGCAGGGAAAATTTGCCATTAATCAATAATTGACGCTAATAGTTTCTTATAGTTCTGAAATTTAATTTAATACTTATTTGAAACTTAATCATTAATAATCGGAATATAACATTAATACTATTTCCCCCAAGTATTTTTGCGGACAAATTCCTTTGCTTTTTATTCGCACAAATGCCCAGGAAAAGGTTCTCTCGGTGAATTAAGTAAATATTTCATGCAGTTATTGGGTCTACAACAACCAGTACATGTACTGTCGTTTCACTTGACGGCTTATTGAATTCTACATATCTAAAGATCCAACTAAAGAATTGGCTGCTTTTTGAGTACCAGCCACGTTTTCGAGTACATTCTTTACTTTACTTAAATTTTTATGAAATTCTCTTCCTCCAAGATGGTACCGTAGTAGAAACACTCGCGCAGAGAAGGGTTGTTTGATCTTGATCTTCTATCGAACGAGACGTTGTAATGCGTACTTCCTTCCTTCTGGTTGACCTCCGGTTATATTTGGCTAAAAAGAGGATTTTGAGAATAGCCCCGTGTGTGGTTCAACCGGTCTTTTATCAAGATCACGTAAGGAAATCACGAAGAAGAGGGTTTTGAGTGAAGGACTGCAATGAGGACTTGCAATATTTATGCTTTTCCATTTTTGGCTCTCGTTGAGCTCAAACGAGATATTTTATTATTAGTAATTCATTGTTTATTCATCGCTAGTATTATAATAGTAGAGACATTATATTTACCCATTTAATGACGAAATTAGTTATTTTACCCTTAAGTTTACTTCAAGATCAAAGCATTATGTTTTCTTCTCCTCAGAAGTTAAAAAATCAAAATGTTAGCCTTACCTAGTTCCTACTACCAGCCCTTTAATTATGTTAGGTCATCTTACTCATAACATAACGCAAACAGACTCCCATATCATCTCTGCTCTTCGTTTAATTAGGTTGACTTAATTCAATTGGGATCGGTGTTCTTGGCCCTTCAGGAAAACTCCTTAGGGTCCTGCCTGCCCACTGGATGGAAGGGTCCACCGTTAGTAGTACATGGGGTGATGGAGCGGAACCCATGAAGGGTTTTCTAAAGAAGGACACGCCCGTCCAAATGTACTTCTTCGTGCAACTCTCTTTTATTCCATATTTCTCCCCTCTCCCGCGTTAGTCCAAAAACTTGCTCTACTGGACTTGAGTGTCTTTCCCTAATTGGTAATTGCAGCATCCAGATGTAAAGGGAGGGCTGAAACAAGCCGACCGGACCCTTTAGCAAAGGTTTTCCTAGGCGTGAGACACAGGATGGGGCGGACGGTCAAACGCATGGAATAATCGCACCGTACGCTGAATCTGCTTTACCCCGATCCTTGTTTATTTCGTATGAGGAATCGGTAGGCATGCTTCAAAGGGGTTTTATCCATGATTCAGATTACCTTTTCATTATAAAAAATACTTTCCAAAACAGAATTAAATAGGAAGACTCGTTCAACATTTATTAAGACTTGTCAAACTAATAATTATTTTGACATTAAATGAAATTGGTGAATGAATAGACTTGAATAAATACTTAGGAGAAACAGAAATTAATGCTACGTTTACCCAGCATTGATGCCTTGGAAAATTATAAACAAAATATTGTGAATACATGTATGTGGATTTTTTAACTGATCAGGGTTACGTTAATAGAGGTTATAGTTTAAAGTAGGCAAGTCAATATGTATTCATCTAGCCAAATGCATAATGGTAAAACCCTTGATGAAAAATTAATGCAGGAACAAAGGTACATATTATGTACAACTCTTTATATTGAAAATAAATTTACTCATTAAATAATCTCTCCGAGAAAGTCTTGTAAAGGTGATAGTACAAAATATGAAATTGTATTTTTAATAACAATTTTTAACTTTTTAAATAGTAAATTATGCGCAGATCCCTTAATTTTTTTACTATTTAAACATTTTTATGTTTGAATTACACTAGATATTAAATTTAATATAGCTATGAGTTAAAACATATTTATATTTGATGCTTTGTTACGCATGAAACTGTTAAATTAAATTAGGAATACTCCAAAATGACTATGATAAGACCGGGTCTCATAGTTCTAGCAAATTAAAATTAGAAAGGTAATTTTCTTAAAGTAATGAATTTTCTAATGCCTTGCCTTCTGAGAATAGTCAGAAGCACGTCATTTTAATTTTGATCATTGTTGTTTCAGGGAAATGGAAAAAACTGTTTTTAAGCCTGATTTATTGACCCGTATATTTGCATAAAAGTTAAGTTTATTGAACAAGAATTTTCTGATTTTTTATTTTTATTTTTAACGAATGGTTATAAACTTAAGGTTCACGTGAAAATTTTAGAATGTGACGAAGTGGGGATTTCCTAGACATTAGATTGTGCCACTAGAGTACCAGGCTCACAAAATGAGCAGAAGGTCTAGAATTCGAGAGTGAAAAAAGATAAATCTGATTACTCTTACGCTTAAAATAGATTCCAATACCAATTACGGAAAAATTGAAGATATTTCATAATCTATTTTTTTTTATATGTTTAATCTTTGTATGAGGAAATGATGCGAACCGTGTAATCTCACATGCTGAAGCAGATGATAATGCAAAAGCTTATAGTTTCCAAAATGAAGTAAGGTAAATAAAATCGAAAAGTTTTACATAAAGTAATAATAAATTAGGAAACGAAAGAAATAAAAAAGAAATCTAAAAATAGACAGGTTTTGCAAAGAAAACTACACATCAGCCGAGAGTCATTCGTCCGTCAGGTTACGACTGTAGGATGGTGAACCACTTCAATAGCTATGCAGAAAATTATTGTCCAACGAGAAGTTAAAAATTTTACGGGGAGTTGGTGCCATAAATATCTTTTCGATTATATGATTTTTTAGAAAGTGGTGCAGAACCTAAAGAACAAAAATGTCTAGAGCGATAGGAGGCAAATTCTTTGGAAAGGGACGAAACTAAAATAATAAATATATTATGAAAAGAAAAGACCGTAAATCATAAAAACAACAAAACGACATGGGAAATAAATATCGGGACGAACTCTTGTTTCAGAGTTATTGGTTTCAATTTCATGATGACGCATATTTAATGCTGTCGACCAATAAGAGTTTCTATCTAGATTATTCGGAGAAACATTTTTTAGTCTCCTGCCCGAGACAAAATTTCACGACTTTCGGTCCCTACTCTTTTTAATCCCTTTACTTCCCTTTACCCTATTTAATGCTGTCGACCAATAAGAGTTTCTATCTAGATTATTCGGAGAAACATTTTTTAGTCTCCTGCCCGAGACAAAATTTCACGACTTTCGGTCTCTACTCTTCCTCCCAAATGCACTGCCAAAAACTATAGCACATCTGCGGCAGCCCTGTGGTAACGGTTGAAGGATAGGGTGGCCGGGGTAGCTGCTTAAACTCCACCCTGCCTACACTCTCGTCCGCTCTCCCCGAAAACTTCAAAGGGGGACCTAATTGGTCGCGGCGACGTCCCCGCTCTCCAATGAGCGGCGTCTGTGGACAGAAGTTTTTTTTAATATCAAATACAATCCGCTCCTCCCTCGCGGTACCTCGACTGTCTCCACCTTCCCCACATCACTCCCCTCCTCCTCATCCGCCACTCGTCTCTCCTCTCGTAGCAATTATCCTATTAATTAAAGAGGATCCAGCTGTCCGAGGCATCCACCTTTCCGGACTCCCCACTCCCTCGTCTCCCCTTACCTCTTCCATGGCCGGGACAACTTCCTCGCACGTATGCACAGATTCAGATGCCCACATACACGTAGGGACTTAATACATGGTGGAGGGATGGTGATAAGAAGGGTCTAAGCTCGACTGAAACAATCCGTATACGGAGCTGAACTTAATAACACAGTAACATTTATGTTGCAACCTTGCGAAAGATTAGTATCAAATTGTATTGCGGCGAATGATTGGAATTTCATGTCCACAGCGGAATGCAAGTACCATACATGAGAGCTCATTGTGACAAATTTAAGAACTCAATGTCATTTATAGCTGATTGAATTAAACAATTTTATATGATAGTGTGTAAAGAAGAGGAAGCGTTCAGGTTAAAAAATTAGTGCTATAGAATTTCTCATATTGATTCAATTTTAACTGCACGACGTCGAACTTAAAAATTAGTTTGCTACATGAAACAGAAAATTTGGCATTAAATTTTTCCCTCGTGATCCTAATGCGAAAGTTCTCGGAATCGGTGATTGCTGCGCCAAGAAGATTAAAATACGTGCGGAATTCTGTGAAAACCGTACGAGATTAAATTCATGGGAAATGGCCCTCAATCTCTATTAGCGCATGTATTCTAGTTAAAAGGAAAATACTGCTCGGGATCATGTAGAAAACTATAAAAACTATAGCTTTACTTTTACATTCAGATTAAAGTTATTTCTATTTGATACATTTTCGAATAAAATATGACTATCTTTCCATAAAATCTACGAATGAAGGCATTAAATTTGGTAAGAAAACATTGGCTTGAAGGATGGTTATTTTTTATATCACGTTTAAGGCACGTTTCCTCTGCGTGGAATTGGATTTTACGTAAAATGTATGAAAGGAGGAATAGTAATGTATGCTTAATATTGTAGCAGTAATACAACATGCCATATGTTAGGTTTGACTCGCTTTTCAATTTCTCCTCGATATCTCCCCAGTCTATGTGATTAACTATGTTCCTAATGAGTTTGGTACACTTTATAACTCTCCTTTTTTCCTTTCTTTTAATTTTATTTATTATTCTCATACTCTGTTATTTAGACTTAAATATTTGGATTTAACCGACCTTTCCCTACATGCACTGCTACATTCGCCTCTTCGTAAGGCTTCTCACGATACTATCGATGATACTTTCTGTCGGGTTAACGTTTACATTTGTCTGCATCATCAAATTACAATCTTTCACTTTGATCTGCTGTTTTTAAGGTTTCTCAGTCGTTAGAATGTTTGTCATTCGTTAGAAAAATGCGTTCTCAGTTCCCTTAAAATATGGTTTCCGAACTTAAATATGATAATTAAAAAAACCCTTACATGAGGTTAGACACAGATTCAAAGGAAGCAACTGGATATAGTTAAATACTTCAAGTTTGAGGCTATTAAAAACACGGTACTTAACGCAGTATTATTACCCTTAATGTAAATCATGTCATGTTATTCAAAGGCACAACTCTCACTTCGTTTTCCACAGTTCTTTTGATTTTTTACTGAAGCAAATATTAAATTAAAAGTACTCTGGGAGATCAAATGAGTATTGTGCTTACCCGCTATCAAGCAATTTCACCAAGTGACGTCAGAAACCGTTAATATCGTGATATACCTAGTGTAATGCCACGAAACAAACTGAACACCGTAATCCGAGTTGGTCGTTTAATAACTACTTAATAATTTAATAGCAATGCTCTATAAATATTATTTAAGGTAGTCTGCAAAATTTAAGGCAGATAAAAGGCGGTTCCTGGAAACTATTATACAACGTAATGGATTTCTCAAGTACTTCTGCGCACCATAAATGACTTTTCCAGCGCTTCAAATTTTCTATCCTTTTCATGAAGCCTAAAATCATGGTTACTCCCTAGCACACCTCCCCAGATCTCATCTCCCTATCACAGCATTTAGTCTCCCATTGCCTCTTAAGTTCTTCATCCACTTTTTGCCTCATCTGAATTTTAACCAACAGCCGCCTTTCTTTACTACTCTAACATTTCATCAGTTGCCTCTCTATCTCTCTCCGCACAATCTTCTCCATGCTGGCCTAAGAGTTTGCCGTTACTTCTAAATTTATTATCTCGTGGCCTTTTCTCTAATGGTGATGTGTACCACAATGGAATTCTTTATGCAAATGCAAATGTATAACACATGTACTTTATGCAAATGTATAACATATGTACTTTATGCAAATGTATAACATATGTACTTTATGCAAATGTATAACATATGAAAATTCCTGTAATAGAAATTCAGTCACTGGGAAAATAATATGACCCAGTTCTTCAAATATCTCGTGACTAAAATCTTCCCGATCACCGAGTATCTTGATTTATAAGACGCTAGATAGAGTACAGTACCTTTTTAACCTTTTTCTTTCAAATTAACCTCTTCCTCTTTCACATTAACTTCTTCCTCTTGCCGCGACTGTACTCCTCAGCAGGTTAAATGGCTCTCGGTTGAAAATGGTGGGTTCGATTCTCGGTCAAGGCGAATGATTTTTACACTTTTTCTTTTATACTTTTACCGAAATTAATTTTCCACCATATTTCTTAAAAACCTTAGGTTATTATTAGCTTTCCTATGATTCATTCATCTAATACTTGTCTCAATGTTTATAGTACTCTTTTCAATGACAACTGCAGTTACTTGGCTGAATGACTACATTTAATCATCTATAAATCTGATTAATTAAGTATCTGCCCACTCCTAACTTACCCAAACTTCTTTTCCATATTCATGGGGTATTTATTTCGCATTGCTGGTGAAAATAGAACCCTTTTCTGTTACTCCTATTCTCATTCGCTATCCTTAGTTGAACAATAGGAGTAATGTACCTCAAATTAAATGCCTGTCAATGGATCTCTCCATATATTATTATCCATTAGCTGATAAAAGAATAAGGATAGCAATTAGAAGAGCATAATATTTCCGGTCTATTTGCATTAACGTAATATTGCTTCTCTTCTAATATTTCTTTGTTTTCCTGTCAAATATAAGATATTAATACAAATTAAATCAAATTATGCAATATTTTGTTTTTGCCTTGCGCATTTATCCGTGTCTATTTGTTTATGAAACGTATTTAGTAATAAATACCTTGGAATTAATTTCATAATAAGGCAGTATTTTCTCTCAAAATATCTTTGAATTAACCTTTTTACATTTGTGTAGTTTCATCTATAAATCAGTTTATTAATTCATTTTACGATTATTTGGGATACCCCTATCATTATCGTCACGTTAAAATAATTCTGTAACAATTTTGAAATTTTTAAGATTCCTCAATTTCCATAGCAATGGTTAAACAATGACTGAGTGAAATATCCATCAGTGTTTACGACTTGTCTCACCCAAAGGTCGAAATTGTTAATCCGTGAGATACAACCCATCTGTCTGATAAGCCGAGCTAAACAAGGCATTTTGCATGGAGTAATTAGTTATTTTTTAAGAAAAAATCGTACAGAATAATCATTGTCAAAACTTAATAGACCTTTTTCCATTTAGGTTTCGTTTTAAATTACATTTTTCACCTCTTAATAAGGACGCACTGACACGTGAATAGCGTCCTAATTCTTATTTATAATAAAATTCACATACCGTGCCATTATTTCCACCGATGCATGCATTCCTCTGTGTACATAAACCTTAAAATGCCTCTTCCCTCTCTTCTTTTAATATCTTAAGTCACGAAGGCTTGAATTGCATTTCATTTTGATTTTCCATTCAATTCCCCCTTTCGTCCATTGTAACGCAAGACTTACTGTCTTTCTGCCCCGGATTCCCTTTCGCGATTCTCCACTACCCCTTACTCTCAGATTTCATTACTTATTCACGCAAAAAAAAATCCTTTGATTCAGCGGTCAAAAATTTTCGTTGGAATTGGCCTCAAAAGCGAAGTCTCTCCACACAGAGATATCTCTTATGTCGTCAGTCTCACGATTTCGGAGGGTAAATACATGGGAAGTAATTGGAGAAATTTCAAGAGAGACATACTATGCACGTGGACAATATAAAGAGGAACAGTAAAAGGTCTTTGGGGCCGCGATGGAAAAAGTTGATGACAGTTTCCTCTGAAAATGGGATTGGAAACATTAACCGGGTCGAATACTCACTGTTTTATTTTATAAAGATTATCCTTGCGTAAATTTGTATCAATTGTTTACATGTATAGAAAAATAGATGTGGTTTATCGTCCTATATACAAGTATTTCTGTTACGTTGATAACTTGATGAACTGGGATAAATAAGCAATATGAACTCTAGCCACGCCCAACCTCTCACTCAGGACCTATAGAGGAAGATTGTGTTATAGTAGACTTCGTAATTCTTTGAAAAAGTGTATTTAAATCGAATGAAGTAAATCTGGCTCATGTATCTTTCCCAGTCGTCGGAGACAAATGAACTAAGCGTAAATTTACCTGACGTCAAAATATTTTTGCCCAGTTCACTGCTGTGTAAAGATCATCACAGCCGACACTAATCGGGCTCACCACTAACTTTTACTATTACTTCTACATGGCACACTATAAACCACCGCTAGGGGCTGTGGCAGGGGGTGATTCACCACCAGGTATGTAACTAAAAAATGAAGTATTTTTTGATTTTTAATTATGTGTATATATATATATATATATATATATATATATATATATATATATATATATATATATATACATAAACTTGGACAGCAACAAACAATATAAGAACACAGTAAAAAACACTCACACGTTATTTCTTAATAATTTCGATGGAATTTAGCTCCGTCTTCCTCGGAAGAAACAGTAATATTGTCATTACTACTATTTCAAATAACGATAGACACACAAAAATTGACACTCATACATATTCCTAAATTTTCCCCTCTGTAGATAAAATGAACACTCCTTTCTGTCCGCAAAACAAGTGGTCGTGATACTGAAAATTATGGAATCCGTGTGAGTACCCTTCTGGGATACTGAGAATGAAAAAAGAAAAATTATTTTTCCCTAACATGATCGAATGCAGTTACCACTTATCGTCCGCGGAAAAAATGACATCTCAAATGTACTTACACTTTTTTGCAAACACACTGATAAATGTTTTACACATTTCTCTCATTTTTTTGTCATGATCTCTTCTACCCTAATACGATATGGTTAATGATACCTTTTCAACATCAACGCTAAAGATACCATACATTTTATACGAGAGTTTTAATCTGTATTTTAACCTTCATTACGAGAGCGAATCCTAACCTAGTTCCTCCAATCTTGATACCCTACTCATTATATCGTAACATTTTAAAAATCTAGCTCTGGGCTGCGCGCGATCTCATTTGGCATTTAATCCAACTTCATGAGGTTTATATAACGTATACTAGCGTATTCTAAATGCGACTTAGCAGGGAAGATAACATTGTTCTTTAACCTTCTCATCACACTTCCCCAATCAATACCATTCTAAATATATTTTGTCCATGTATTTCACTAAAAAGAGCTGGTGATTAATAATAACGTGTGTTTTATCGATTTTTCATTTTCTAGTTGTATATATGTTATGCAGCAGGCGCGTGTGTGGGGACTAGTCCGTTCCTATTTCGTAAATTCATTACTACACACTTTCTTTGAAATATAATGGAATAAACATATTCTTTTAGTTTAATTTTTTTGGCCAACGAGTTGTTTGCATGTATTTTCGCCTTGCTACGAATAAACCATTGAATTAATTGCCATTTTACTTGATATTTACTCTTTCGATTTCATAGTTTATATATTTTAATATATACGAGTATTTTTTCACCTTCATAGTTACTGTCGTGGAACATCCCCGTCAAAAAATAGACTTATAATATATTTTATAAAAACAGTCTGCGATAAAATGTGATGAAAAATAATATGTTTTCGTTTACAACCTTTTGATTTTGCGTCGATATCCTGACTGTAGACCCTTTCAAGTATTTCATTACCCATGATTCCTTCGAGTCACCAAAGGTCGATTAAAGTGTAGCGAAATGTTATAGCTATGGAGATTTGTTTGGGGGTTGTGTTTTTTGGAGTAAAATCGACTGTAATTAAGTAGCCTCGCTTTAGGATGCTTGATTGAAATTCATTTTGCAGTTGACCTTATGTGGAGTAAAAGCGGCCAAAGACGCCATCACAGGGTCGTAGGTGACATGGCTTGAAGCCTAATGCATTCGCAGAGTCTGACTGATGTCAGGGCTCGGAGACACAGGAGAATCGGACGGCCCTCCCCCGACCACCACCACTCAAACTCCCTCCGCCTCGCACTCACTCCTGTACACGCGGACCCCTGTGGTCCACCCGTCCGTCTCGGACCAAGACATTTCAATGGACTCCGTTCCCCTCCCCCTTCGTGGTGCGTACCTTCCGCAACGGAACGTACACACTAACGCACGGGCTCGGACACGCACGAACGTGGAAAAACTCGGGGGAGGGGGGGGAGGGAGTTGCCTGGGAGGGGCACGCAGAACAGAGAGGCGTCCATAGTTTTAGGAAAGAGGGAGAGAGAAAGAGGCTTGGACGGGTTGTATATGGAGCAACCGGATTCATGTATACCTTTCAGAAATTTCGCAAATTGGCGTGCCGTGGACTGGCCAATTCATGAGGCCACCCCCTACTTTCCCTCCCTCTCCCTTCACCCCCATCACCGCCCCTCCCACCCGCCGTCTCTCTTCTTCATAGCAGTGGACTTATTAAATCCGCGTGTCCGGCAAATACCGTTAATTACGCCTCTCCCACTCGTCCTCCCTCGCTCCCGCCGCCCCTCGCGTGGAGCCTCTTCCCGCACGCCCATGGGGAAAAGGGTATGGAATCGGGGTCTGGGGTGGGAGGGTTCATGTGTCCCCCGTCTGACGTCGGCGTGACGCACTCAAAAGGAGGCGAAATAAAGGAGAGCGGTGGATTGGGGGGGTCACGTCGGGGGCGGGAGGGGGTGGATCATCACTAACAGGGTTGCCAACCATTCTGTGTCATTCGTAAAATCTTACCCATGCCGAAGTTCAAAGTTCGACAAACGGAGGAGCGAATCAAAATTATTAGAGGAACTAGGCTGGGAATCACTCACGGAGCGGAGTTTAGATTAAATCTCTTGCATGAATTGGAAAGGTGTCTCTTTGGTGATGATATTGAAAATGTATTGTTGCTCCCATCTTACTACGGTAGGAGAGATCATGTCAATAAAGTTAGAGATGTTAAGTGTGGAACTGATAGATTTAAGATGTCATTTTTTACACGAACGATATGGAATAAGGATATCATTATACGACAGGGGAAAGGTGTTTTCTGTCAAAAGTAGTCTGTTGTGTAATCACCCCCTACCACACGCCCTAGGGGTGGCCTACGGGGTACTATGTAATGTAAATTCAATTGGACTGGGTTACATCCATAGCAATGATGAATTGAAATTGTGCCTGGCTGGTCATAAGTTTACAACTGAGTCCTGGTCCACACATTTCATTTTATAGGGATTCGCCTGTACCCTTTAAACCACATCGTGAGGTCTCGCTAGCATTACACTCGGTAGAAATTAACGTAATTTGTTTTTAAGACTTCATTCCTCTCTAGATGGCGTATTATTTAGCCGGTTATTAAGTGAAAATATGTTTATTATATCTTATTGGGTCATCACTTTATATTTGACAAAAATCACTCAAATATTTTAACCAACCTTTACATCAATTTTGATGTTATGTCCTCCTAGCAGAATTCTTTCAAATATTAAAAATAAATTAGAGCCTTGTAATGAAACTTTCATTTTTTTACTGATGTCGCTATTGGTTCTCACTTGAATCTATGTCATTCTGAATTCGATGTTTGTAATTTATATTATTTTCGTGATATCCTCAAACTTCAAAATGAGTTAGTTGTGCATGCCAATTCTGTTTGATGTTGATGGCAGAGTATGAGGTTACTACTCATCGGGTTTATAAGTAATTTTGTGCGATGGAAAAGGGTACATGCTTTGGTTCTTAAAATACGTTAAAGATTTTAAGATGAAGCAGAAATCTCGAAAAATATGTTCAATGCGAGCTATTGAAACTCAATGATTGCAACCATTTTACAGATTAGCTTAAAAGTAGTACATTTCACACCTAGTCGGAATCAGCTTAAAAGTAAGTAATTTACTTGTTAAAATTGTTAAAGTAGTATAAATAAATAATTTAACATTAATAAAATTTCATCTTATATCCCCATCAATGCCAATGTTGAACATGTTAATTTTAAGGCACATACATAATCGACCACCGCCTTCCATTAATCATGACATTAATATTGCATTTTTTAAATTAGTCAATATAAGTAAGTTACTTCTTAGGCGATATTTTTTTGTTAAAATATTTCCATGTCAGTCATAAACCAAAGGGAAATGTATTTGAAATGGACGGATTCATTTGGGAAATGATGTCCACGATGTGACTGCCGTTTTCAGATAATTCATAAAGTTTTATTTAGGTGGTTTTGAAACGCTTTACTTCCAGGATATGAAATTTCGTTTGTAAAGTATTCGGGTGCGAAAAATGCAGAAAAGCTTGTAGACTCTTAAGATTCAGTGCACGGAAAATAATCAAATGTCATTTTATCACCATTGCCCGTTGCTCTCAATCAGAACTGGAGGTAGATGAATTTTCCGATCAAAATATCTTTATAACTATTGCAATTTTCAACTGTTTGATCTGTGTGTGATCAATCATCACATTGAACGAGAAATTAAACGAACGCGTGAAAGGAAAGGTGTTTGGAGACGTTTATAATACATTTACTCTTTTTTTTAAAGTTTCAGTGATTCTTTAAACTTTTTCTATTCCTTAATTAAGACTTTCCCGGTACAATAAAAAAAATGCAACATTTTTTGAATTTCGTATTCTAATCGGTGGCTGAATTTCAACGAACGTAAGGGAAAATCTAAGAATTTCCTTTCCTGGTCCAACATTCTGCCTCTTTTGGTAGCTGGTGAAGCATGCAATTGCGATACGATAAATATGCTGGCTAAAGTAATAAAAGAGAGGTTTCGTGCGATGCATAACACCGATGCATTCAGGATTCTTTTAATGAATCCAAAGCAAATCAGGATACTCGTATTTTAAACTCTTTTGTTCTTTTTTGTTAAGAGTTGAACTTTTTGTTCAACTCTTTTTATATTATGGTATTAAAATTTGTAAAAATTATTTACCTACTGTACCTCGTGCCATTACAAGTAACTGTAGATAGATTTAACATAGTGTCCAGGGTTCTCCTCCCCAACATGGGCGTGGTAGTATAGTGGATTAAGAGTTTGGCAGCTGACGTAAGAGTCTGAATGTACTGGCCAATCACCATCTTTTCCACCTCGTAAGGATCACTCGAAGTCGGAAGGAACTTTCTTGGACTGTACATTACCTCAAGGTGAGTTCTACAATAGCAACTCAAATCAATCTTCGTTTTGATTATTGTTCTTTTAACTCCCTTACACTTTCGTATGAGGATGAAATTTCGAAAAAAAATAATTAAACCCTGACTACCCAGGGTACAGTTTTAAGTCATATGAAAACATTATGCAGCACTGAAGTGTGTTTTTTGGTCCAGTTGATAAGTTTCACGGCCCAGAAACGGGCCGTGGTCCAAAGCTGGGATGCACCCACTTATATGTCTTTACTTAATCGCATCTTAACTCTCGTGTTACCCACATATCCCCGCAGAGAGAAACTGGTGCATTTCTACGATAACAAACGTTGGCAAGCCTAATTATCGCCACACACCCCTTTGAATTCCGGCCTGTAGGAAGTGGCGGGGGTGGTTTCAACCCCCTACCGGAGGGTGGAATGCTTTACGCCACCGTCACCGCCGTCCGCCTTCCGCAGAGTCGGTCGGTCCGAGACCTTTATCATTATCGTTATTATATTTTTTTATACCCCCTCTCTCTTTCCTTTTTTCATCATCGCAAAAAAAGCTATTCATAGAAACCACGCCGGCGTGACAGGAGGGACTCCGGGAGTTCCAACGGTCCTCCCCCGTGGCAACCACTCACTCGCCCTCCACCCCCATTCACTGTCCGCGTTTCCATCCAAGGAAATCCTTTCATTCGCCCATCTTTTCTCTCCTCTCAACCGACCCTCCCACCTTCCCCCCTCCTCTCTCTCCATCTCTCTCTCCCTCTCTTTTCTCCTCTGGTTCTTTATCCTTCATTTTTTCCTCTCTTTTCCTTCGAATATCCCCGCACAGGGAGAGTCGCCCGTGGCCTGCGTGCGAGCCCCAAACCACCCCACCGATTGTTTGGCGCCCGAGAGCGAGGAAGTGGCGCTCTCGCCCTCTACCCGCCCGAGGGGTGGGCAAGGGAAATGGGGGTTGAAAAAACGACTCTCCGTCCTTCCACTGTTCTCGAAGGGAAATAATATGTGTAAGTGCGCATTAAAAAAAACGAGGCGTTCGATCTCCTTTATTTCGGCTTGCCGTGTCCGGGCGACTTTGAAGTCTTTTGCGTCAATTTAATTTTTTTATTACGTTTTAGTGTGTATATGAAAATATGGACGTACAAACGTGCAAATGTGCGTGTACGCACACACAATGTACGTGTGTGTGTGACTGTCTGTGTACCAAGAGGATTTAAAAGAAAACTACAAATACTGCTCGTGAGATGACACCAATACTTCGTTTTTTCTCGTATTATTATCATCTCCTAGATGTAAACGAGTGCAAATATTATTATAAGGTATCATCAGACTTCATTCGTTGGAAATATATTATATTTTATTCTTATTTGTTAATGCAAAGCATTTTGACTGGACAATGATACATATCGTGAATACTTAGAATTCTTTCTATATATATATATATATATATATAGATGCATATTTACATAATTCTAATATATATGTATATATAAATATAAATATATATATATAAAATCGATATATACTGTATGTATATATATATATATATATATATATATTATTAAGTAACCTACGGGTTAATGCATGTTTTGGATCTACATCTACATCTACATAAGTACCCTGCGAGCCACCAAAAAGGTGTGTGGCAGGGGGTGTAGCACCATGAGGGAAGGGTAAGGGTTGAGGGGGTTGGGAGTTAGGTGAGGAAAGGTGGGGGGAACCTGTAGGAAAAAAATATATATATACATATATATATGTATATATACACACATACATATACATACATACATACACACATGTATACACATCCTCGCGAAGTCCCTAACCTGTACGTTAATACTTATTGTAATGAACTAAGTCCTGGGGAATTTCGACTACGAGCATTCTGTTCCCTTATCGTTCTTGGAAAAAATGACATTTTAAACCTGTCAGTCTTGCAGTCTATTTCTCTAGTCTTATATTCGTGATCCCTTCGACCGTAATACGTTGGGGTTCGTATTATATCCTTGATGTCATCGGAAAAGGGCCCATCTTTAAATGTTTTTAATAAGTTTAATCTATATTGGAAACGCCGCTGTGTAAGAGAATCCCAACCTAAACTGTCTAACAAAGTGGATACGCTGCTGAGTTGGTCATAACAATGTTTGACAAATCTAGCCCCCCTCCGCTGAACTCGATCTAATTCCGAAACCAAATTTGGACGGATGGACATGGCATGAATGGATGGACACATCTACCAAATAATTATTTTGTTTCTACTAACAACACTCAATCCAGCAACCTGCTCTATAAAAATCCCATCTATATCTCTGTATGCTTTCTTCCTCCCTTCATGCCCTCCAAAATCCCTACTTACTGCTCTTTTCTTGTTCACCTAACATAATCCCCTCTATTACAGTCTTCAACATCACACTGCCGCACTGCTTTCCGCGCCGTACGCTCCATATGAAAGTTTTGACGAGTTTTTCCTTAACATCCTTACTCGACGTCCATACCATCAACTCTCTTCTCCTTGTGAAAGCCTCTTTCCCCAGCGCAATTCTCCTCCTTACGTCCCTACTATTTTGCCATTTTGATCAAAAACACTTCCGAGATACGTACACTGTTTTACCTACTCTAATTTTTGTTCTTCTATTTGAATGTTTAGCTTAGCCTTTTTCTTTCTGGAAAATTGCATACTTTTTGTTATATTGATATTGATTCTCATCCCATATTTGTCGCACTGAACCTCCAATTCACTCAGCAATGCTTGCAACCCCTTGGCTGACTGAGCAACTAATGCTTGGTCATAAGCAAACCTAACCGATTTTACGAATATCCCTCCGACTTTCATTCCTACTTCCAATTCTTCCCATGCCTCATTAATCATTGCCTCCACATATACGTTGAACAACACCGGTGATAATGGGCAACCCTACCTCTTCCTAACACTGCCCATCCGGACTCTCCGCTCCCCACTCACACCTGATCACTCTGAGACATGTAAAGGTTGCGGATCAGCCTCCTTTCCCTCCAATCTATTCCTATTTTCTGCAATATACTGAATAGTTTTTATCCATTCTCTCCATTAAACGCTTTTTCGAAATCTACGAAACAGGCAAATACGTCCTCCTGATTGAATTCTATATTCCACTCGATTAGTATCTCATTACTGCAATGGCATCGCACGTGCTTCTCCCCTTCCTAAGCTCAAACTGATTACCCCCTAAGTTATCATTTGTCTTTCTCTCCATCCTTTTTTTTGATGACCCTGAGAACACCTTTAGCTGCATGGGAAATCAAACTTATTGTTCTGTAGTCCTCATATTTTGTAGCCTCTTTCTTATTCGGAATAGGAACTAACACTGATCTCACAAAGTCTTCCGGCCAGACTCCTTCGTCATAGATACGACGAATCAGTCCATATAGAGTCTCCTTCCCACATTTTCCTAAACATTTCAACAGTTCCACAGGAATGTTGTCCACCCCCACGGCCTTATTTGCTTTCATCTCCTTTATGCTCTTTCTATTTCATCGTCGAGTATGCCTGGACCTAAGCTATCTTCTTCTACGTCATGTTCCTTTTCTATGTCTAACCTTGTCGGCCTAAGTTCTTTGCCGTACAGTGTTTCTATATATTCCTTCCATCTCTCTTGGATTTTTTCTGGTTCAACTATTATCTTACCCCACTTATCTTTAACTGTTAGCACAGATCTTGCCTTCTTACTCCACGATAATAACTTTACCTTGCTGTATAGCGCATCAATTTCACCTTTCCTCTGTAAACTTTCCATGTCCTCGCATTGCGTTTTCCACCATTCTTCTTTTGCTTTGTTTGTGGCTCTTCTCAATTTATTGTTTAACTCTTTGTAATTCATTTTGCCTAACTCTGTGTCTATATTCTTCCATCTTATTTTCTCATCCATCTTTGCAATCATCTCATCTATTACCCATGGTTTCCTTATCCTTTTCCCGTTAACGGTTCCTATACTGTTTTTGCGGCTTTTGAGATCACTTTCTTGATACATTCCCATTTTTCTTCGATAGTACTTAGTTCTTTACCGTCATCCATCATTTTCTCTACAGCCTGCTGATACTCCTTTCTTGTTAATCCATTTAATACTTCTACATTCTATTTCCTAACCCGCCGCCCTTGCATTATCTTTTTGAAACGGACGCTACATTTTATAACAGCTAAATTGTGGTCCGCATCCACCCCCGGGAAACTGTGCAAATGTTTCACACTGTTCCTAAACTTTTGCCTAACCATAATATAATCTAACTGATACCTTTCTGAGTCACTTGGCATTTTCCATGTATACCTACGCCTTTTGTGGTTTCTTAACCACGTGTACCCGCCATATGGCGAAAAAATATTCATTCACATGGGAATAAATATAAGGAAAAGGATAGGAACAAATATAAAGGACGGACAGGGAAGGTGTGGCGAAAACGGAATCGAGCAGATCACAAGCGCAAAAATATTTCCTTGAACGGGAATTGAACACCGGATCTTTCGACTTGTCGGGCCGATGCTCTATCTACTTGTGCTATTCAGGAAATGTAATTTACTCTGAAATCTGCGGGGGCTCTAAGCAACCAAGTTCTCCGATGATTCTTTGGCTAAGCGATGGAATTGGGGAGCTGCTTCACCCACCTAAGGAGAAATAGACGACACTCAAGAAGAAAGGACAGCAGGAAAGCAATCATATCGTGAAACATCATAAAGGATAGTAACAGTGCGTTTCATGGCACGCATAGCCAGAAGAAAGAGACAAGCTATATTTGCCAAATACACATTCAAACACAAAAACCACCTTATGGCGAACTAATATTCATTCATATGGAAATAGGAGAAAAGGGATAGGAACACACATAAAAGACGAACACAGAAGAGGTGGGAAAGTCGGAATCAAACAGACCACAAGTGTAAAGATATTTCCTTCACCGGAGGTTGAACACCTGATCCGGGTTAATTGCGTTTCTTCGATAGCTCAAGTGGTTAGAGCATCGGTCCGGCAAAGTTTAGAGTTTTAGAAATGTATAGGATACCTGAATTTTTTTGTGACACAGAGGTAATTATTATGGCACCAAAATATACTGGAAAATTCGACCACAGTGATAAAATAAGAGCGGTATACACCGTTGCTGATATATTCAAATATTTATTCGTTCTTCCTTCCCTCAATACGCGGTCATAAAAAAGTAGAACTTAAGCACCCAATCATATGTACGTGAAGATAAACATTTAATCATTTAGTCAATAATTTCATGATCTATTTTGTGGATCTGTGTGGATTAGTGTACGAGTGATTGTGTTCACCAGCAAACATATGTTCAAATGCGTATTTTAACTGAAGGGAAGAAGGAAGTATACGGAGATGAAGAGGGACGTATTGTAGAGTGAAATAGTGGGTTGTAGTTTGTTGGGAGAGACAAGAGGCTTGTTTGGTAACTTAAGTCCATCCAAAAAGATACCTTAATCGGGAGACTACCTATAATAAAATAATAATATATACTAATATTTGTGCATGTATTGCTGTTGCCTTAACATCCCTGCCACAGGACTTTGTTGAGGTTTATGGCGGTATTGGTTGGATGTAGAAGTGACATTTTCAGATGACTGCCTCTGAAGCCTACGTAATGAAACAGGCTACCGGAATAAGCAATAGTTTTTAATGAAACCCACAAAGTTTGTATTCCTATTCGGTTCTTCAAGATGAGATTTAATTAGGTAGACTCCGGAACATTCGATTTTAAACTGAATTGTACTTATTAAAACGCCATATAGCGGCAGAGAGCTGTGCTTGGAATCAATATGCCGTTAAAGAGTGCGATATTTCAAGGTTTAAATCTTCAAAGGCGTTGAACAGTCATTGAGAATATAAGCCATGAGGCGTCAATACTTACTACAGAACAGAGAGCTTTATCCCGCACCAGCATGGAGCAGTGGCCGGTGGGTGTGGGAGGGGAGACCTGGGGCCAACCGGACACGATTGCGCACAATGCCGTTCTCCCGGTCCCTCCCCCCTCTACCCCCCTAACAATCTCTTCGGGGTCTCTTTAAACAGAAAGCACTCCAATTAACACAGGCGCCCGAATGTCCAGTTGGGCGACGCCTTGTTGAGCGGGTTAGCCGTGCTTCCCACACCGTGTCTACTCTCATTGTGATCACGCTTTGCAAGGCAGAGAGAGAGGAGAGGAAATAGAAGCACGGAGGCATGGGGGAATACACAAGTTATGCGAGGGGGCTAGAGATATGCCGCTAAGAATGAACGGGAGGAGGGCGGATGGGGATGAAAATTTTGAAAATTAAATGGAAAGAGAAAAATCCCACCCAAGCATTATCCTTCGGAGTTCTATTTTTTTCGGTGGTTGCCATGGCTCCTCCGGCTGGCACCCCTGCTTAAAAGCGCCCGTACACAAACGAAATCGCCGGAACCTTCGCCGGTCGAATAGCCCCAAACACACTCTTGCACAAGGTTAACTCTCACGTAGCACCGAGGACTAAGGAGGGAAGAAAGAAATTCTGCGGCAGAGACCACGAGTCAAAACCGATTTGCCTTTTTTATTGTTTTATACCAGATAATTGTGGAAGGTGTCTATTGGATGGCAATGAACATTTTCGGAAGTGGAGAGCTTCCGAGTCAAATTTGAATTAGATTTCCCATCATTTGCATTCCTTCCAAACTCGCGTCAAGTTATTATAACCGTAGCTTTTGATACCAGTGGTTCTTGTCAATTTCACCTTTCAGTTTGAATCCTGCTGGCTCAAAATCCATTCAAATGATAAAATTTTCTGTTTAAAATTTAGCGTGCTTACCATAAATAGATACTGCAAAATGCGAAAGTTTTAGTCGCAGAAGAATGATATTGATGTTGATAACTTTTCTGAGTAATTAAGTTCACACTAGTATATTTTCTAGAGAAGAACAGCCTTTAGAAATAGTAATAGTATTACCATAATCATTTCAGAATTATATCCACTTTTTTTGAGTTGTTCCAGTCGAGTTGCACTCTATTTTTTTAGGCAGAAGTTTTAAGTGAAAAGGGAGTTCAACGGTGAAAGGTTTCTTGCAAAGGAAGATTATTTACATGGGAATCTAGGAAATTATAGAGCAAGTTAAATGTAGTGAAGTAGTTCTTCCATTTTTCATACAGTCGAATCCACTGGATTTCAAGCTGTACCTCAGACTGGAAAATGTCTTTTACGAGTCCTGAGGGGGACCTTGGGTCTGAAATATCATTGCTTGCACGTCTTTTGGAACTTCATCGCTTTTAAAAAGTCTGTGGATCTTGATAATTGAAAAGGGTTGAGGATCCCGACCTTCTTTTCAGTTATGGTGGTTGAGATGAAACGGAAGTTAAAAATAGTCTGATTTCAATGCCGTCCTTCCGGAAATTGAAATTCATTAATTTATCAGAACTTAACCAAATATAAGGAACAAAACTCAAGACGATATGAAATCCAAATAATAAGCAAAATCGTCCGAATAGAAATTAAATTATAGCTGTGATTATATTCATTGCACGGAATAGGCTTAGCCTTGGATTTATTTCAAGACTATTTCATTTTACAAATGGAATGGGATGCCACTATGTCGTAAATGTGCGATCGCCTAACGTAATCGTGGCCAAAAACAATGGGTAACATCAGCTATAGATAAACTAAGAATTGAGAGGATGCGGAGGAATGAGGTCCAATCCCGAAGGCCCGGGCTCAAACCCTGTAGGTGGCAGGTTTCCCAGTGGTTTCCTAATCCTTATTTGAGGTGCTACGTGGAGACCACTTAAAGTTAAGTGCACCGTCCGTCGGATGGGACGTTAAACCGCGGACTCCTTGGCCCTATCATTGGCTAATGCCGCCACCGGGTGTCTGTTCGCCCTTCCTCGCCATATGCACCACCATAGTTCCCCTGTTAACACTGCTAACTGCTTGTTCGTTAAATTTTGGCCAAAATCAACACAGTAATGATACCCCAGCCTCCATGTTCACCGGTAATGGTCCCCTGTGAAAGTCATTCCAAAATAAAGAGAATCTTAAAAGACCATCGTTTTGCAAGCATTGATAATATTAAAAACGTATCGCTGAAAGAGCTGTAAGCTATACCAAAGATCGAGTTCCAGAAGTGTTTCGAGGAGTGGAAAAAGCGCTGGTATAAGTGACATCATATCGAAGAGGCTAAGAGACAAATTCGAAGAATCTAACACTGATTATTTATTATTAGGTAATCTACCGGTTAAGGTAGGTTTTTGGATGGACACAACTATCAAATAAACATTTTGTTACTCCAAACAAAACACATTCCAGCAACCTAATTTACATCAGGTCCCTCTTCATCTCTGTGTACTTCTTTCCTCCCTTCATCCCGTCCAACATCCCTATCCTGTTCCTGCCCTTTCCTCGCTTGCCCAACATTCTCCCCTCTATTACCTTCTTATATACAAATAAATAAAATTATTTCAGAATAACTAAAATTCCCGTTATTTATTGAACACACCCCATACACATTAAGCCTGTTCTTCCTTTCCGAAGGATGTACCTGGTTTCCTATTACTTACTCGCACAATGGTTTTAGACTTGCTACTTTTCTAATGCTCTTTTCAATAATGAAAACTTTGTTGCAATTTTCCACAGTTAAATGTGCACAGTTTTTAACTGTGGAAAATTGCAACAAAGTTTTCATTATGTCTCGATTCCACAATATCACGCCTGATTCTTCACTTTTCGTACTCTTTTCAATATCGGTTATTTTATATTCAAGAGAAAATATATCTAAACCCCTTACTAACTGTAGAGAAAAATCATGGTTTCTTAAACAAATAAGTGAAAAAAAATTACGTCTCAAAGTATTAGAAAATATTTTGTGGGAGTCAGTGGAAATAAAAACACTCAATCTAGTACTAGCACAGCATAGTAGTAGGACCGATTGAAAATTTGGAGGCCCTGCGAGGTTTCTCGCTTGGAATAATCCAAGTACTATACCATTTATCGGATAAGAAAAAAACGGTCACATTAATGAAAGATACAACTACACAATACCCCACAACTCGCTGCAATGGCGTGAGGCGTGTGGTGTTAGATTGATAGATTGCCAACTGGAAATATTCAACGAGTTGCTCATAACTCTCGATCACTGCTGAAACATAAGGAAAACATGTTTTCAAAATTTCTCGGTTTAAGTTTTTTTCATCATTTCTTCATTTTGGTTTTCCTCCTTCCATGCACGCATGACTCCATTCCCATTTTTGCAAATACGCGATTTCACCAGCTTGCCACTGCGGCTTACTAGCTAGTCGTCTTTCCTTTTGAATGGTCGGATGATTAGGGCACTAGACGAAGCTTTACTCCAATCTTCTTGAAACGTTCTCCTGCCCCTGTGCCTCTCAACATTAGAACCGAGGAAGTTGCAAGCAAATAGAGTCTCATCCTCAGTCTTAGTTCTTAAAACGAGAGCATTCAAATGGTTTATTGCCATTAGAGTACTGGGTTATGTTTGATTTTTAAGGACATGGATACTACACACTGCTCTACTTCTAAACCCTAACTAATGTAACGCAAAATTTCTTTAAATTTCATGCTACATTTTACAGTGACATCTTCTTCTACACCTTACTCCACAAGTCGGAACAAGTGCTGGTGATAGGGGTGCATTTGTGTGTGTAGGGAACAAGCCATACAAGCACAAATATTAGTTCATACATGTGCTTACATATATTTTATATCATGTGCAAAAAACTCGTGCACATATACTCATGTATGACTATTTGCATTGTTTGCTAATTTACATTGAATGCTTGTCTTTCGTAAATGTATTCGTATTATTATTTTATTTTATCATAATTGCGTTACGCACAAGGGAAGAACTAGTCCTTGAATACGTCTGTGATGGTGTCTCTCTCTCTTATTATATCTTGGTGGTCTAATCTACAGATACAATTAAGCCTTATCTCCTCTCTTAGCGAATCAACCTAATTGAGGCTAATTCTAGCAAACCTATCACACTTACTGCCTTTTCGTAGCTAATATTAACAAATCTGGCGGATTTTCTCAGAACATATTGCAATACCCTTAAATAACGTTTTCACTAATGCATCTCTCAATGACCGCGTATTCAAAATGTGATTTCACTAAAGTGAAGTAACATCTATCTCTTTCCTTTCCTTTATATTCTCCTAAAACCCGTCTTGAAACCTTACTTCTTAAAGACCTACGTAATTGTTCCGCTGATGTGTGTACCCCATGAAAGTTTTGACGTCGTAGGCTCGATAGTCGAAGTTGCTATCATAAGATCCCGCCTGATTATAAAATCTCCATTGTTTCTCAGATGTCATCCTTGCAGTATCCATTTCAAACGCTCTTTTGCTGATCGCCCTCTTGGGATCAGACTCGGCTGCCGCCACCTCTCTGTGGTAAAGACACTGCGCGAGATATAACTTTTCGTCTGGCTCCTACCCTTCGACCTATCTTCAAGCATGACCCCAATATGACCAGTTCTGCTCCCGCGAGTAGGGCTCAATCAGGACATTCAAGTCCTTCCACTAAGTCAAAGTTGTAGTCCATTGAAAGGGATGGAAATTGGTACACGGGATGTTAAGAATTCATTAAGTGTGGTATAGCGTATATTTTAAAATCAACTTTCATCTCAAAAACCTCCGTCACATGGATTTGCTAATCGCACTTTGGCTGTATAAAGATTCGGAAAACCCCGTGTGAAAACCCTTGCAATCAACCCTTTAGGGTACATTCCGAGGTAATTTGACTCTGGAATATTTTGTATTTAATGTAATACACTGACATTCCCAAAGGGGTAGAATGACCCACCCCGCCAATGGAAACTGAATGAAATAGGCTTACTTCTCCAGGGAATGTTCAAAGAGAAATCTTCTATATATCAGATTTGTATCTTGGCGATTAAAAAAATATCGAATCATACTATATGTTTTCCAATCCTTAGTGCCCTAAAAGGTCACAAAATTTCAAGGGCATCAATATTTATTACAGTCATTGAAATGAAGTTTTTGGAATAAGGTTTTCAAACCCTAACCGTCTGATTTTGGCCTTCTAGGGAACTCAAAGGATAATTTGATTTCAAGTGGAGTGTTTCAACAATAAAAGTAATCTACTTAACCAGCAATATTCGCATCAGTGACATTCTCAATATCAAAGTACATTTTTGTTTAGTAATTCAATGCCCTTCGAGCCATTGGTAGGGCGTGTGGCAGGGGCCACACCAGACTAATTTTGATTAAAATGTTTTTACCCCCACCACGGTCGGACAGGATCCCTCATCGTTCGTGGAAAATTGACATATTGAATATCTCTATTCTACACTTAATCTATCTATTATTATTGACATTACCTCGCCTACCGTATTACGATGGGGGTAATAATATAGTTTCCACATCACTATTAAGAGATATCCTTCCAATTTATGCAAGAGATTTGATCTGTAATTTAACCCTTCCTCCGTGAGTGATTCCCAGCCTTGCTGCTCTGATATTTTGGATACGCTACTAAGTTTATCATAACGATATTTCACAAATTTGGTCCCTCTTAGCTCCACGCGGTCCAATTCAGCAATCAATCCGACTTCATAAGGATCCCATATTATCGCAGCATATTCTAAATGAGGCCTAACCAGCAAAAAGTGACATTTCTCTTAATTTCATTTATCTTCATGTTTCTCCAGATAGCATTTCTTCACATAACCTTTATCCTCCTACCATTAGGGATCAAAATAAATACGACCGCAGGCACAAAGGAGATAATTAGTATTGGTAGTGTTTATATATTTTGTCGATATCCTGCATTACATTTAAATATTCTCATCATTTTAACACCCCTCCTGCCTGAATTGAGTATCTTTTTATTCATATTCTTGTCGTACGTACCTTTTTTCGTGTGATTAAATTTCTTCCAGTGCATGATCAAGCTGATACGCATTTGTAAACAGGTGTAATGATTGTGATTGTGCAGGCATCGCTGGTGATGCCTGCACAACACCCCCTGCCACAAATCCTTGCGGCGGCTTGCGGGAAGTTTTATAAATGTAGATGAAATAAACCATAAATTGTCCGTTGGGCGTTGGGAAAACAATTGATCATTTTCGCAATTTCTGGATGCACGAGGATAATTGTCGGTCACATACTGTAAAGAATTCAACCCTTTTGGCAGTCATGTTAAGCTAATTAATCGCCTGCGGCTCCGATAGGCATCTAGAAGACGAGCCAGGTTTCCCCTTGTGGTGGTGATGGTGCTTTGTAGACCCTCGGTGCTGAGCTTCGGGTTCCCTTAGACGCCAAGGCGAGCCTGCATTCTATTCGGCAAGCAGCACCAAAGGCCCAAAGCAGCGGGTGTTGGTTCACCATCCACGGGGACAATTTGTGGTTATTTTTGTTTGTCATTCATTTTATTTTCATCCGCATCTACGAAATAGACGCAAGGCGCTGCAAAGGTGTGTGCCGGAAAGTGCTCGGGCACCAAATATACTTGTATATGCAGAAATATTAGATTATGCATGCACCAAGGGTTCATTAAGAAACAGATATAATATCTTCAACCCTTTCGTCATTATTACTGTCAAATCCGAACAAGAAGCCTTGGTGACATTCTTATCTACCAAAACCGACAATTTACTCCATTCTTTGTCGGTCATATAAATTTATTTATTTTTACATTAGTCTGAAAACAGCACTTCGGCCTTTACATTGGATTCTAACAATGAAGTAATTGGCACAATTACATACACCCAAGCCCTAGGTGGAGGAAAATCCACTTAGGCGGGAGTCGAACCCGTGACCTCTGGGTTGGCAGACGAGGAAGTTACCCCGCCGCCACCGGGGCCGGCAAAAGAGTCTCAACATAAAAACAAGGAATATATGAACTTGTCATACTCCAGTCAAAAATCCTCCCCATCGGTCATTTGAAAAACCAAATAACACATTGTCCTTGAATTTGACCGAGGGTTGTGTGAAGGCTTAGCTTGGTCAAAACACGAATGTTTTTCGACCTGCGGTTCTTTCCTCCTCTCCCTCCCATAGGAATTGAACACGTGACTCCCAGCTCGCCCACACTTCAAATTTCATTGCAGTCTCAACAGTTGTGCTCAGCACATTGAAGAGAGCCCCTGAACGTTGTGCCCATAAGTACATATACTCACGTGTTCGTCGAGGAATTCGTGTCACGAAAGTGTGTGTTTGTGCGAATCTGGGACATTATCTCCTCAACCAACCTTTTAAACAACTTTCCACGTGGGATAATACCCCTGTGATGAAGTTCTTAGATGAAAATTAGCGCAGGAAAGTTTTACCGTGAAAAGAAGTTCTTAGTGATATGACACAACCTCCAAGATAATTTATACGAACTCGGGAGTTTTTAAAAATGTTAATGTTATTCGCGCCGCTGTTGCTCATATCAAATTTATATTGCATGGAACAAATGACTTTTAAAACTTCGCCTTTAATTTGGGCAAGGTTTTTTTTTTAAATACAGTGCCAGCAGTATTTATTCAACTGAACCTAAACTGCATGCGGCCATGCATTCAGGACGCGATCAGGACAAAAGAAAAAGTGTGGTTCTGTGAAAGTCCAGTGTAACCATTGCTACCGTTTAACACGATGCCCTCTCCGAATGTCGTCCGTTTGTGACGCCGTCACGCCCGGCTCTATGAAGAGTTTTTCGAGTGATTTTACCGAGGGAAGTGCACGAAGGACATATAGTATAATGCGAGGAGGTGAAGGTGGGCCAGGCGGTGGTCAAATTTTGGGATAGGTTAAAGGAAACCCAAGGCTATACTCTCTATGCTCAAGTGAGAATATTATATACCCCCTGCCATTTTCTCCTCATTGTGATAACCCGTCCCCTCCCATTATTCTCTTGGACAAAGACCCATTCGACACCCCGAGGCTCTTTTCCCACACCAGCTACCCTGCCGACAAAGAGCGGTCGCGTGTGTTTACAGCTGCCACTCTCAAACGGCGCATCGTCGCGTCCCGACCCAACCAATTTGGTCGGAAACTTGGTGATGATGATCGAGCGGCATTATGTCCACAGCAGGAAGTGTCACCCGAACACGTCCCGTACTCCTGCCGTGACCAGTCAGCGTATTAATGGAAATGTTTCATCGTGGTACGTATCCTACTTTGATGACTATTCCTATTTCAACCGCCGTTTGTATCGTGCGGTGTCGTGGTGTGATTGTTTTTCGTTAAGCTCACGCTAGTTATAGCATATGAAGCGCTTGTTTTCAGCAAACCGTCTAATCGGCCTTATTTTACTTAATACTAATTTCCTTTACCTCATGTGGAAGTGATTACTGCGTTTAATTCTTTCGTAAACTCTGAAATGTACTCGGCAATACTTTTCATTGACGCTTCAATGATGCACGTCGACATTCTATCATAACTACAGACCTATTAATTCTTCTAATACTTCAGAAATATTCTTGAAATACATAGGAGTTAAGTAACTATTGTAATGTCTGAGAGAATTATTGAACATTCAATCAATCCCTAGGAACCGGGTGTTTGCGTTAATTAACCGCCGCCCCCAGCTCCATCGCCGGCCTCATTGGTTGCAGGGCATCGTCCTTGCCTGCCAATCCAGGGGTCGTGGGTTCGATTTCCCTAATGGGTTTTGTCCAACGTCCACCAAAGAAAAATAAATAAACTTGCCGAAATATAAATGATGGTTTCAACAAATTGTAATAGTAACTTTTAACGGAGTCACCCGCTATGTGTGCATTATAATGCAACCATTTCAGAGAGTAAAAATCATTCGCCTTGACCGAGATTCGAACCCGGATACATCGATATCCGGCCGAGTGCTTTAACCACTTAAGCTACCGAGACGTCCTCTTACACTCTGAAATTTCCCAAAATTCCCCAAAATTTCAGAGTGTAAGAGGACGTCTCGGTAGCTTAATTGGTTAAAGCACTCGGCCGGATATCGAGGGATCCGGGTTCGAATCTCGGTCAAGGCGAATGATTTTTACTCTCTAAAATGGTTGCATTATAATAAATGATGGTGTTCAAATTGAAGTTTATTCTGTTGAAAGATAAAAAAATGGCAACTTCTGTTAAGGATACAAGAGGGTTTAATGACAAAAAGAATACTTTGGCTCGAAAACACCCCTAAGTCAATTGTTTGCAGTTGATCGTGAATAAAATAGGGAGTAACTAAGGGAAACGCCAATGGGTGAGAATGCATATTTTATAAAAGATGATGAAATGGCGGTATCTTACTGTAATGAAATCTGATACATGGGCTTTATTGATACAAGTGGAACCACGATCAATAAACTTATCTATGCGAGGGTGAACTTAGACTGACGATATTACAAGATACATCAATCATGGGAATATGCAATGTTTTCTTATTTTTGGGACACTGGCCATAAGCCTAGTGACAGTAATACTAGTATTCTATTTGTTGTGTAAGTAATGCTGATGAGCACAAGTATGAAAACTATAAAGTTAATGCCATTTAATGCTGAATAATTACAAATTGGGATACTGACATTAATTGTTCTATTTTTTAAAAAAAAGGTAAAATCTTGGAATGAAAATTTTGTATCATTAGTCTTTGAAAATGACATCTGAATGAGTTTTTGATTATTTCCTAATTATGAATTGCATAAGCGTTGAAGATTTTCAGCTAAATAACCTTACGAACTTGGGAGTCTTTCTTTTGTGGTATAGTTCTAGCTCTCCTGCAGCTAGCTAGTAATGTACGTTTGTATATAAAGATATCTTGTATTCGAAGTAAGATTACTCATTATTTTCACAATGATTGTGTGGAATTGACGTTATTGCTTTATCCAAACCCTGCCCAATCACTAAAGAGTTTACGTTTAATGAATTGAACGTGATTTATGCATTTTGCTGCTGTATGAGTTTTGACCGCGAAAGTGTTGACTCTAGTCTAAGTAGCTCTCTACTTAAATGGTAAATAATTAATCATTTGGTATCCAAATAATATTTCGTGTTGCAATTAATTAGTAAAAGGTTAAATTCATTAGGAAGATTTTAGTGCTGTATTCACCCAACTTTACCAGCACTTCAGCATTTATACGTAGCTGTTAATACGGCTTAAATATGAATTAGCGAAATAAATCTCTTTTAATAGGTGGGTTTAATGCGGAATTGCTAACAACTTCTAAATTGCGTCAAGAAACGTCATCTACCCAGTAGATAACGTAAATGTCATCTTTACCAAAGTAAAACTCCTACTAGGTTATCGAAATAAATGAGCTTTATTTATTGATCACATTTTACCGAACGAACTGCAAAATAAGTGTATTATCTGTTCTCATATCACCGAATAAATCATAATTTGTTAATTTATTATATACATTATTCTGTGTTTGGCTGGTTAGGTGAGCAGGTCAGCTGTAAAGCTGTTTTATGCATGTAGCGTATGGGATCCGTGTGAAAAAGGCCTCATTCGGGAAATTGAGAAGGTCTAACGCCGGGCAGCTCGTTTCGTGGAAAACTGTTACGATAAAACGAAAAGCGTCACTGAAATGCTTATGGAGTTGGGATGGGAATCATTGGAAGAAAGACGACTCAATGCTAGGTTAAACTTACTAAATAAATTCAGATCCGCATGTTTCAGCACCGAGATCTCGAAAATTATTCGCGCTCCAACATACATAGGTCGCTTGGATCATGTGTACAAAATTCGGGAAATAGATGCCAGGACTAGCAGACTCACGGACTCCTTCTTCCCACGGACAATACGGGATAACAACTGTAGGGTCACACTCGGAGATAACAAAAATGCCACTTGTCACTATCGGCGTCTAGGTTAGTTATACTCAATTGCATGCACTTTCACTAACCTCCTGTGTGTTGTGTCAAAATCCTTCCCGCATGCCCGCATTGGAATGCCATTAAGTAATGTATTGCTGTTTACAGTATTGTTTTCTCTACTTTTGGTACCCTAAATTTCCCCTTCCATCCCTTGTCCCTCTCCGTGGGTGTGCCCTCCTCCCACCTGCAGCGTTGGGCCAGATTCCTCACCTTGGGTGGGAGAGAGTTTTGGGTGGAACGTTCTTGTGGTGGTGGTGTTTCGCCTGGCTACTTGCTATAAACTAGCTTGCACGTTCGTGATAAATTTCTTGCTGCATCCTAGGGTAAAATTATTTGTTGTAGTTAAGCGTATGTACTTGCATGCTTGTGGAGTGAAGGGAGGTAGATGTGTGGTTGCATGCGCGTCGAATGATGGGATGTTACGATGAATGTGTGCACTGCTGTGGATTGGGGTTTGCATGTGTGTGTTGGTATTGAATGCGGTATTTCTTTTTTCCTTTTTTGGGTGGTGGCCTAACACCCCCCGCCACATGCCCTTGCGGAGGCTTGCGGGGTATTATGTAGATGTAGATGTAAAGGATACCTACTTATGAAGACTTTGATTTAAAAAATTTAATTCACCATCGGAAACAAAATTTATATGCTAAATTAATATCTCTTGTCTACCTATCCTTTATTAGCCTCTTACGATACCCTATGAAGCAGTCAATATATTAGCTGCCGAAATGTTCTTATCTACATCTACATCTACATCTACATCTACATAATACCCCGCAAGCCGCCGCAAGGGCGTGTGGCGGGGGGTGTTAGGCCACCACCCAAAAAAAGGAAAAAGAAAAAGGAAAAAAGAAACACCGCATTCAAAACCAACACACACATGCAAACCCCAATCCACAACAGTGCACACATTCTTTGCAACACCCCATCATTCGACGCGCATGCAACCACACATCTACCTATCCTCACTCCAAAAGCATGCAAGTACATACGCTTACCTACAACAAATAATTCCACCCTAGGATGCAGCAAGAAACCTATCACGAACGTGCCAGCTAGTTTATAGCAAGTAGCCAGGCGAAACACCACCACCACAAGAGCGTTCCATACAAAACTCTCTCCCACCCAAGGTGAGGAATCTGGCCCAACGCTGCAGGTGGGAGGAGGGCACACCCGCGGAGAGGGACAAGGGATGGAAGGGTGGAGCATGAAGTTCGTAAAGACGCTCGGGCATGCGGGAAGGGTTCTGACACAACACACAGGAGGCTAGTGAAAGTGCATGCAATTGAGTTCAACTAATTGTTACCTAGACGCGGAGGGTGGCAAGTGGCATTTTTGTTATCTCCGAGTGTAACCCTAGAGTTGTTATCCCGTATTGTCCGTGGGAAGAAGGAGTCCTTGAGTCTGCTAGTCCTGGCATCTATTTCCCGAATTTTGTACACATGATCCAAGCGACCTATATATGTTGGAGAGCGAATAATTTTCGAGACCTCGGTGCTGAAACATGCGGATCCGAATTTATTTAGTAAGTTTAACCTAGCATTGAGTCGTCTTTCTTCCAATGATTCCCATCCCAACTCCATAAGCATTTCAGTGACGCTTTTCGTTTTATCGTAACAGTTTTCCACGAAACGAGCTGCCCGGCGTTGGACCTTCTCAATTTCCCGAATGAGGCCTTTTTCACACGGATCCCATACGCTACATGCATATTCTAAATGGGGCCTTACAAGAGCGTGATAACAACGTTCCTTGACCTTGGAGTCACTTCTACCGACAATGCGTCTAATAAATCCTAATTTTTTATATGCTTGCCCGCAGACTTTACGTATATGGGTCCCCCAAGTTAAGTCTTTAGTGAATGTAACACCTAGGTATTTCACCGAATCAACTACTTCAAGGTCAACTCCAGCTAATTTGTAAACTAATCCCGTGGATCTTTTAAAGAAATTTACCACCGAACATTTATTAAGATTTAAAGGTAATCCCCATTTTGAACACCATTCATTAATGCTATTTAAATCACGTGCTAGAATTAAACGATCCTCATCCCCAGATATCTCCCGATAAATCACTGTGTCATCCGCGAACATCCTTATCTTACTTTTCACTTTGCGGTTCAGATCGTTAACAAAAATCAAGAATCTACTGTAATAACAAATTAAAAAGTAACTATTTTGCAGAAAATATAAAATTTAACGAATGATAATCGTAAAAGAATGGGAATTTGTCAGTGAAACACTTGGGAATTTGCCCAAATTAGGAGTGATGATATAAAAAGTATGCTTAACATTCGTGAACAGAACAGAAGAGGACATGTGCTAAGAGGAGACGGTTTGTTAAAGAACTTTATCGAGGGCTTGGTTGAAAGAGAGAAGAAAGGAGAAGAAGAATCAAAGTGCTGAGCGAACTGCGAAGGGAAGAATGTAGATAATGGTGGAAGAAAGGTGGGAGCAGAGAAGAGAGGGGAAAACGGTTGCTGAACCTCCTAGGGCAGATGACTTATTTTAGCTAGACTGATTAATTTGGTACGTTAACGTTACCGTTCTTAACACGTATTAGGTTCTCGTCATGAAATAAGCATATTTACTCGAGCCAAAAGTGAGTAGAAAAAGAAGAATAGAAAAGATATATTTCTAACAAATCTATCTACGTCTACACAATACCCTGAGAGTCGCCGAAAGGGAGTGTGATGTTTCATAATAGTCAACATCCTCAATTTAGTCAAGCTGCTGAACGGCTGGGTTTAGTCAAGCTGGGAATCTGTTGTAATGTCTCCCGAACCGATGGAAGTGAATAAAAAGTTGAAACTCGCAAGAAACTGCTTGAACCCTATTTTTTATATATTTTTCGGAAGACTTTGTAGCCTTATCAACGGTGTATACAAAGGAAAGGGATCGGCGGTCAAATATAACTTTTCTTCCCCAATTATTTGGAAAAGGGCTGCCTGATTATAGACTTTTGAAAAGGGAAAGGAAAAATAAATGAAATATAGTGATAAAGAATTCCTTTCCATGGAGTAATAGAACATTTTATCCTTCGCCTGCCGAATTATTCATTAAATTATCCACTCTTCATCGCCACACGTGGAAATGAATCTCAAGTCTCTTCAGGTGACGATGTAAAATAAAATTGACTCTCGGTACAGGTCAGAACATGGTTAATATTTAATATTGAACGCGGGCAGACACATAGGTATGTCTTCATACAAGGGGACCATGAATGCGTCGAAATAGAGGTGGATTCAACGGTTCACTTATTTCTGTGATAGATAAGACATGTTAAAGCTACACCATAGCATGATTAAAAAAAATAATCTCCTGATAGGCTGGAACAGAAAAATACTCGGCGCCCAATCAAGCCTTATAAATCGACTATTATTAATACATTATTTTGATAAGTTTCATAATATTTCTCTATTTTTCTGTTAATAATCAAATTCAATTTTATCTTGGAATAGAGAGGGTATTTTGCTATTATTTAACCGTACTCGGTAAATCATTTTTTATATCAAAATCTAAACTGAAAATAAATTTTTCAATCCATTTCCAATCAATCAAACCCCCATCATTAGTTCCAAAAGAGAATATATTGAGAAAATTGGCTTGAATTGCACAACCATTGGATTACATCCACACATTAGAGGATACATCCCATGCCATCATCCTCTAATCGGAGAAATTAAGAAAACAAGTAGATTGAGCCCACGTATACTTCGACTTAGAAATTTGATCAAGTAATTAAGAAGTACATGTACACAATGCCCCGCAAGCCGCTGAATCGTTCACTCCGTCTCGTGAAGGCCAGGCAGATTTAAAGGTTTCGAAAATGGCATTCTGGAGGTGCGGTAGCATATCCGATGGAGCTCTAGTAAAAGGGTGTTGATCGAATTTACAATATGATGCTAGGGTTTGCGAGGAAAGGCGGAAAGATCGATAGGGGAGGAGGAGTCGGCGGGTAAGGGTAGGGGCGTACTAGAGAGAGGGCATCGGTGAAGAGGCCGAGGCGGCGAGTACGGCGAGGATAGAGGCAGGAGGGGGTGGCGGAAGGGATATTCGGCGGGGGGGGGCCGAGGGGGTAAGGATGCAGGCGGGAGGAGAGACCCACTCCACCAACTCCCTCGACAATGCCACCTCAAGTGTTTTTTCTTCCATCCCCCCTCTCCGGGCACCCACCCTCCCCCCGTCCTCCGGCGCTACTCCCCGCCGAGTGAATGAGGGAGCGAGCGGGAAAGGGACATTTCAGGGGGGGAAGGAAGAATGGGAGCGGGAGGAAAAAGTGTACTCCCTCCCCCCCCCTGCTTCTCTTCCCATTCCCCTATCTTGTGGTTCCTTGCCTCCCCCCCACACCTCACCCACTCTCCTCCCCTCCTATTCCGACCCCACGGGGTCACCACCCCACCCGCCCGTCGCCGCACCATCCTGTCCCTCATTCAGCGTCTTCCACTTCAAATTCACACTCGCACACATCGACTCTACCACCGCCCTTTTTTCTTTCCTCCCGCCCGTCTTTTTTATTCTCCCCGTTCGCCTCCCTACCAGGTGGGCCCCACTTCGAATCCCATTGTGGTCCCCTGCGATGCCCCGAACCCTCCCCCCCCCCCCTTATTTCCCCTTCCATGCTCGGCCTTCCGCCTCCGACGGTCTGCCCTCTCAGCTTCTCGTGTGCAACTCTACCTGCAGTACAGAAACCATGGTGTTCATTACGAGGGGGATGATTAGGTACTATTCCAGCAACTTTGATAAAAAGCACCTTTAGTAAAAAATTCCATTCGTGATTGAATAGTCGAATTTTGTTTTGAGCTTCTCATTACTATACTATGGAAACTTTGAATGTTGATAGTTTGAATTTGAGAAAATCTCACGGCATTGTAATGACAACCCTAGGAGTGTATGTCACCCGTGAGTTATTTTTAAGCAGGGTAAAGAATGATTACATCAATTTGGGATTTTTTTTTCACGTTCACACCTACGTTATTACATACTCCTAAATTGGCGAACCAATGTCAACATATTTATAAGGGTTGATGTAATTAGCAGTTTTTATTTGTAAATCTGTTTAGAGATGCGTGGCGTCTAACTGCAGATAAAGAAAAATTACTTGGTGATGTTAGTTTATTTGCGGGTCGCGGTGGTCTAGTGGGTAGAGCGTTGGACTACTGACCGGAGGGTCCCGGGTTCGATTCCCGGGCAAGGCACTCTGGGCACCTTCAGCTCCACCCAAGCTAGTTAATTTTTCGGGTACCAGATCTTCCTGGGAAACCATAACCGGCACAGGGAAAGGAACTGGCCCCCCTACCCTGATGTGTGAATACGCCGTTGGGCTTGGTACACGGGTGAACTTTATCATCACCTACTAAACCGACCTTCGGGTTGATTACTGTGTCTATTTATTAGTTTATTTACTAAAAATAATCATTCGGGTGCGACCACATAATAAATATATGCGTACATCTAGTCTTTTGACTTAAAGACGCCGAAAGTGCAACCGGAGAAGCATTTTTGTTATAAAAATACATTTTTTGCTATTAACTGACGTTTATAATACTAAAATAGTAAATAATATCGTCGCAAAAGCCTATATTCGAGGAATTCCTTATTAACAGAGAAAATTCTGACGCTTCATATAGTTTGACTCCTCGATGATTTTACGATGCAACGTTGATGTACATTGAGGGTAAAATTCATCTTCATGTTTACCTGAAAGATAGTGTTCATTGCTTCAAGGTATCCAACGCCTATCTACAAAGGTATATCTGCATTTTCTAGTTGTTGTCATCGCAGTAATCAATGGGTTGATATTTATAGGTGAGGGTAGGGATCACTTCAAACTTTGACTTAAGATACTTGAGTAATGGGTAAAGATAAGGAGCTTTAACATTGATGTGCTTCTCTTTCGCCTGTTCCCAAAAAAATCGACCTGGTGGTGCTTATGCATTTATCTATATTACTTTCACGGTAATACCAACCTAAGAATAGGTTTTGCTTTATGAGGTTAAACTTTATTTCACGTGAAACTCTGAGGGTTTAGATATTCACTGATACATGGACGAGTTTCAGTCCTAGCGCCACCGTTCGGTCTTGTAACGGGAAAATTGCATTGCTTGAATTGTGGATCTACGTGAGCACAACACCCTGCAAGCTTCCGCCAGGTTGTGAGTGTGGAAGAGGCTAAGGCGAGAGCCTTGCAGGCATAAATATTGGCTCATTTGAGTATATATTTGCTCGTATACGCACAAACTCGTACGCATACAGGCCCCGGTGGCGGCGGGGTAACGTCCTCGTCTACCAACTGAGAGGTCACGGGTTCGATTCCCGTCTGGGTGGATTTTTCTCCATTCAGGGCTTGGCTGTATGTAACTGTCTTCAATGTAATGTATGTAATGTAAGGGTTAGGTGGAAGAAGGGACTATTTAGTCTCAACCTCGTCCAATTAAGTCGATAATAAATAAATAAATAAAATTCATCACTATTTAGGGCATTATTCTATGGTGTGTTTGCCTAAATTATTAAATTTGGTCTTTAAGTAAGTATGGATCGGTAAGGGTTAAGTTAAGGTATGGGTTAAGTAAGTAATAAGTCGGGTGCTTGGCTTGTACGATTAGGGTGAATGCGTATTGTACTAGAGAAGAAGGAGTATTGAATCTGCCGGTGACTGCGTCCATTTCTTATGCTATTATACCCCTGTGTTCGAAACTTCCAATACGAGTATAATATTGAATCGAGATTATTCCCTTGGAGTAGCAAAAAAATACATATGCCTTTAAGTTTAAGTCTTGCCTGTTCCTTCCTCAATCAAGGGAATCCAACATACCCGTCAGGTTTACTCTCGTCTCGTAGTCATTTTTAACAAATATGTCGTTTTTATCAGAATTTTTTCCAATTACTTAATTAACGCTTTATCCCATGGATCTTTTCAATCACAAATACTCACTCCCAGCATGCGTATTACAAATGTAACCGCAATTTAATTTTGTTACAGCTGCGTATGGTGCGATTTTGACATAGCTATGTCAAAATTACCCATTTAACTAATTATGAGTGAATATTTAATTTTAACAATAGTTTATTAATAATTGCACGCGTCTACTATATTTAGGATTTTCCTTAATAAAATAATGTATTGAGACGCAAACGAAGATAATTTTAAGGATTTATGAACAAAAAGTTGATCCAGGTGGAAAGCTTTCGCCGTCGGCCTTCTGCAAAAAGGAATTAAAAAGATCTTTGCATATTTGCATCCCATTTCCCCTCTCTCCTCAATCTCTTTACGACGAGATCGTGACCGTGAAAAGAGAGAAAACGAGACGCAGGGCGACGGGCCATTGAGGCTTCTGCAGGCACACGGAATAGCTCTAGCTTCGAGAATAAACGACCTCTTCTCTTTATGCTCTTACTGGATTTACTTGGAGCGTTCCGAAGGAGCCTGGTTTATTGAGGACTTGTCACGCAAAAGTCCAAAGGAACTAACCACGGAAGAGGCATGAAATTAAGGCATAGAGAGAGAGAGAGAGGGAGCGACAAAGGGGCGAGTACAAGGAAGTACAGATTCATTCATCTGCAGACATCAGTCCTTTGCGAGGAATGATGTTTTCTTTTCTTGGCCAGCTAGTCTGGTGTCTTTCCAAATAAAAAAATATTTTCACGATTTTTATCGATAAATTCTTAATTAAAAACTCTTAATGTCACTTAGAATTCTCAACTTTCTTCGGAAATATTTGGTAGAAAAGCATCATTAAAGAATCTGAGTACTAAGCATAATACACATTGAACCCCATGATAACCCATAATATGTTTTGCTAATGATGGTCTCCGTGTCTAGAGGAACACCTCTCAACCGTGTCATGTCTTTGGCACACATGCGTGTTTTGTTATCTCTCTCCGGACATCTTTTACTCATTTAATTTATTTTAAAGCATTATCGAAATTGAAAAATAACCAACTTGGCTTTTCCACATAGAACATTTTTTTAAATTTACGACCTAGGGTTCGTTATGGTTGTACATCTTCTCGTACCAGAGACCTGAAGATGTTTTACCATAACGAAATTTAGGTCGTAAATTTAAAAAAAAATTCTATGCGGAAAAGCCAAGTTGGTTATTTTTCAATTTAAAAGTGAAGATTTTCCACCAAGTCACGCCAGAAACAGTTTTATATAAACCATTATAAAGACGCTAGAATTGTCGGTAAATGTACCGAGTTAACACTGCTGTGAACATAGAAACCTTGGTTCTTGTTTCAAACCTGCTCAAAATAATTAAACTGTTTGTCATAAAGTGTCTTCAATTGCTTATATTCTCACATATAGGGTCACCTACCGTCACCATCAAGTCTCTCTTCTTTTTTTCCAACCGGTTTTTTTAACTTCAAAATCTTCAGTTGCCTTCCACCGCTCTAAACTTGTCTGTTATACCTTTGGTTTTCGTGGAATATCCTGTTGTTTTAGAGCTGACAGCAATCATCTGCATCCAAAGTTCCCCGAATAGCAGCCATGAGGGTTAGACCACCAGTCAACTTTTACCTGAATTAGCTATTAGGGACTTTTTGAAGGCTTAAAATGAGGGTATAAAGGTTAGTTTCATTCTTTTAACAAATCTCTGTTGCTTTTCTATGTTATTATAAAAATGAATATAGTTGTGCTCTTGTTCTATAGTTGTAGAATTCAGTAGTAATTTGATACCCCATTTTCCCAAAGTTTCATTTCATCAATTTCTTTGATGTTTCGATTCGCTATTGATGAACTCCTAAGTCAAATAATATGCTCACCATGAGGAAACTTGGTGTGTATAATAATGGCTTTGTAAAATATAGAGCACTGGAAAAAATCTGCCATTAGTACGGAAAGAAAAAAAAATGGAAGTGAAAATTGATAAGAAAAAAACAACTTTTTGGCGATGTCATCAATATGAAGTTAAGTCAAATCTTAAACACTGGGCAATTTGATTTTCGAGTGACTTAAGCTGTGATATGCATAGCGGTATACTTAGCTACGGTATAAAACGCACTCTACTGACAAGACACATTATTACCCCCGAAGTTTTGGCAAAAGGTCCGAGAGGATAGTAAAGTACGTATGTCTTTAGAATTACCGCATTACACGAGCCAATGTAGGTTTTAGGAGGTTGAAGGGACTAAATTGTCTCAATATTGCCAATTATGTCTTATTAATTATTATCAATACCAGTTTGGCAGTAGAAAACCTAATTAAGGAAGCCTAATTTTTTTATCTAAATAAATTTAAGAAACGTGAAAAAGATGCAGAGAGAAGAGGACTCAAGATATTGCGAGTAATTTAAATATGTATTGACTTTTATAAATTGGAGATAAGCTGCCAAAGACGACGGAGGAAAGGAATAGGGATAGAAGCCAAAGTGCGTCCTAGAATTTAAAGATGGGGAAGGTCCTTTCGGGATTTGTATCTTTAGTTCTCTATGGTGATAAATTTCTCATTTTATGATGGCTTGCTAGCTACAGAAGTTCTATCCCAGAGAATAATTCAAAGATTCATTCCTTTTGTGTCCCATTAAAATTATTCACGTTATTTAATAACAGCATTTCATGGGCCATAATGTGAGTCTTTCGGAAAATGCTTCGCATTATCAATTATCTGCAAGAATTGACAGAAGCTGGTTGGGAATGTTAAGTAAGGCATAGAGATGAGAGTGAGCGAGGGGAGAATTTTAAGACGTTGTGAATGGTTACCTGGAAACTCCCCTCCCCGACGCCGAGTAAGGGGAAGTGGTGGGAAGAGGACAAAAGAGATTTTAAAATGCTCACTTTTCCATCAAAGGGAGGTTTTCCTCAGCCTCTGGCTTCTCCTTCTCCCAATCCTCATTTCTCTCACCTGTTTCAATGTTATTCAAGGGTCCCCGAAAGGAATACTTCTGACGGCTCCCGAGTTCAAAAGACTCGAGAGACTCCGTATCTGAAAACAGAAAAGGAGGGGGGAGGCGTCTTTGGAGTAAGCCCCGTCTGCTCCTCCCACAATGTCTCCTATCGCCGAGTCCTCTCACCGTCAACAAATTCTTGCTTTCTCCTTCGCTTCCCTCCCCTCTCCGGGATTCTCCATTCGCATAGTTTATTTTGCACACCACCACAGGTACATTTAGCCTTCTATATGATACCCGTAGTTCACCCATAGGGTGTGTAACATGGGGTGATTTCTCACTAGCCATACAACATCAAACTTGAGGTTTGATTGAATGTTAGTTACTAATAAATATACAAGATCTTCAAATTTGTTAAGGTAATTTTAATTATAGAGACATGGACTACGATTTATAAAGGCAAAATACTTATCTATGCCTGTGAGGATAGGGATTAAAAAAGCAATGAAATAAGGGTTAGAAAAAAAATGTTCTGGGCCTCATAAATTAAAAAACAATATTTTTTCTACCCCTAGCGCAGTCGTTTTCACTCATTATGACCCAATCTTGTTCGCAGGAAAAATACCTTCGATCTG
This sequence comes from Hetaerina titia, assembly GCA_037158775.1. NCBI lineage: Eukaryota > Metazoa > Arthropoda > Insecta > Odonata > Calopterygidae > Hetaerina > Hetaerina titia. Next base: position 19,230,968 of record CM073778.1, on the reverse strand, counting down.
TTGTAATGATAACAAAGGTTGGTGATAATTTTAAGCAGAATTTAATTCATCCAACGCGTCTCAATGTATACTCATCGTCTCAGGTAAAAAATAGGTAATTTGTACTTGAAGATGACGCATGCGCAATTACGTTAACGCGAAGGACACAAATATATGCTGGGGAAAATAATAAACAGCTTTGTTTATAATTGCTATATATTTCCACAATCTGGAGTTGGTCTCAATTAAGTCTCGTACGTACTGTTACATATTCCCCCTGTTATTTCTAAGACTGATATTTCTAATTTATCAATTTCCAATTAAATATTCATGATCTCTACTACCACAATACCATGGGGGCAAAAATACTTTTAAACGTCAATTCTCTAGAGATCAGCTTCCAATTTATTAAAGAAATATGTTCTTTAAGTTCAACTTCCCTCCGTGAGTGATTCCAAGCCTAGTATCCCCAAATAGACACAAGAAATTATTTTCTTAAAATTTTCTTACAAATCTCGCTCCTCTTCGCCTATCACGATCTAACGCAGCAGCAATTAAACCGACATCATCATGGTCACGGATTCTAACAGCACATTCTAAATGAGGTTTAACTAGGAATAGATAGCTTAAGACAGTATTTGGTCAATAAACAATGGTGTCTTGACCTTATGCTTCGAACATGCTGCAGTCTAGAAAACGGATGTTTTAAATGTTTTTGACTATTGCTCTCTAATATTTTTATCAAGAATTGTTTTTTGAGATTCAAAACCTGTCGATTCGTGACTTATTTCACCTTTCTTCTTACTCTGATTTTGCTATCATTCTTTATTTCGGTCAGATTACTTCTTGTGTTGATACAATGACTAGGGTTACTTGTGCATCAGTATTTTCAGATGAATTGCTATAATCACATTTATTTATAATAGTCGTACTAAGTGTCTCTTTGTTAATGACCAATTTTAATTAATCGGGAGATTTTAATATATTGTTGCATGCAGTAGATGTTAAAATGGATTATCGTTTCTGAAATATCGAGTCTTCCCCACATGAATTCCTATACGCCCCTCCTCCTGGTGGCGATAACAATGTGACATTTAAGTGGTTAAATTCATTGTAATCTATTGTATTGTTCTGTATTACATTGTTAATACGCACACATTGTAATCTCACTGCCCGTTCTGGCTCCTAATGCACACCTGCCAAATATTTTCAATTGAAGTTGATTTGATGTACAGTCAGTTATAGCACTAACGATACTTAGTTACATGAGAGACATTTAATAATCATTGTCTGCTCAAATATTTGAAAAATATTGCGGTGCCAGTTCACCGACAGCGGAGGCGATTATTTCATCGTGGACAACTAAATCTACTCGTTCGCGACGTCCTGCGAATCGCCGAGGGAGGGTGGGTGGTACATTCTGTTAGCATACCATTCTTTATCAGGTGAATTCAGGGGATCTCATCATATTCCCAATTGGGTTTTCAGATTACAGCTGGGTTATTTCAGAATCGCAGTCAAATAAATATACTTTGCAATTTACTACACTTTACTATTTATATAAATTAAGCAGTTTTTTACGCTCCCGCATCATCATCAAGAGGTCTACAAACATCCTTACGATAATGTAGAAGTTTGCAGACCTCTTGATGATGATGCGGGAGCGTAAATAACCGGTTAAGTTTTCTACGTAGTATATTTACATTTTAATAAGATGTATATATTACACAGAGCTCGTTCGCCGACGATTAATTCAATTTGAGCATTGCTACTGGGCTACAGAGGTTTCAGCTGCTATCGCGGATTATGTTATGGAAGAAAGAGAGGATATTCTGCCCCTTCCTTGTTATATTTCTTTTCTATTATCCGAGTGCTGAGAAAACGTTGGATGAGTAATTAAGTGGATTGAGCTTAGACTTTTTTAATTACGGTTGAATAATTTATAGTTATCCTGCATGATTAATATTATCAAACATACATATTCAACCGTCTACCGCTAGTAATTCCATATTTAAGATTCCTTGGCGTCTATATTGCAGTGCTATAGGATAAATTGATACGGTAGCTTTATAAGTTACGGAGAAAACCCAGCAGACATGATTCTACAAGAAAAGTGTAAGAGTTACGGGCTCGGTGGGGAAATTAAAAAAAAGAAATATATGTACCGACCGTATCAATTCATCCTATAGTACTGCAATACAGATATCAAGGAATATTAAATATGGAATTACTGGAATGACTGACGTTTGAATGTCTTTTTGATAATATTAAGTCATGCAGGAATACTTATACCCTGCAAGCCACCGTAGGGTGTGTGGTAGAGGGTGAATACACTCCAGAATAATTTTACCCGAACATGACCCTTTCGCGGTCGAACAATGTTATTATTATCCCCTATCGTCCGTGGAACAAATGACATCTTAATATATATGTTCTTCACTTAATCTCTTTAAACTTATTCACTTGATCTCTCATGATCTACCGTAGTACGATGGGGGTAATGATACATTTTCAACATCATCGCTGAAGAGACGTCCTTCCAATTTATGCAAGAGATATAATCTCTAATTTAAACTTCGCTGTGTGAGTGATTCCCAGCCTAGCTGCTCTTATATTTTGGATACACTACTAAGTTTATCATAACAACGCTTTACAAATCTATGTCCTCTACGCTGCACGCGATCCAATTTTGGATGGGAGCCTCTTGAGTCACGGGAACTAAAAAAGTAATTTCCTTTAGAATTCCGGTTTCAAATATGAAATGTTTTTAATTGACAGAAAGGTTTAACAATCAATTGGGTGGAAAATATTAAAGTTAGAAAAAATATTTATTAATTTAGGATTGAGAGCTAAAATAATTCTAAAAACCATATCTGAAAGGCATTTAAAATTTATTTATAATTTATTTTATCTGAAATGTTTTTATTGACATAAATAAGATATAGATTTTAGAAATATTTTAGTACAACGTTCAATATTATTAAATATTATTACATTTGTTATGTAAAAACAGAGCAACCCTTTATTAATCGTCACAGCGCTATTCCTTTCGTCACCAATAATTCTCAGAAGGAAGATAACACACATTTAATGTAGCCAAATTGTTTTTTTTCTATGACTCAGTTTATTGGTATAATTTGGAGTTTTTTATGATATATTCTAATCGTTCTTCGTAATGATCATCTCCAAATTTCGTTATATGGTCAAAATAGTCTATCACAGCCAATTTCCTTTCTATGAACATTTGGGAGCGAAGACAGAGACTCTAGACGCAAAACAATGAACGACTGTGGACAAAATAACTGGCGCTAGGGTAGCTGCAATTTTTTACGTGTAAAACTTTGCTATAACTGAGCGAAATGCAAGCATTTGATGATTATCATGTTGGATTGACTCTTTGTTAGCTTTTCGTGGCAAAAATGTCTTCAGGAGACGTGTGACACCAAAGAAATGTGTACAACTACTTATAAAAAGTCGCATGAATGTTGCTTGTCTGTAGCATAACATCTAGCTGTAAATCTGTAGCATAATTTCTAACACCAAAGTAGGCTTTCCGCAAAGTCTATCCATGCACCTCATCGTAGAATTCCTTCCCCCCTCCCAAATAGTTTTGATCAATTTGGGACAAGAGCCATGGAAAAACTGCATGGAAATCATCGCTATGTTAGTACACTTCCACTCCGCTGTCCTCGAAGCAGCCCTCTCGCACTCGCCACTCCCCTTCGGCGTGCTTCCCACTACTTTCCTCTCTCCTCGCCATACCCGGCATTTCCTTCTCCTCCCGCTATCCCCTCCCCTGCCCCGCCCACATCCTCCCTCCTTTCACTCAAACCACTCTCTTTCCACTCAATATCTGGCTGGAGAGCGCCCTTAACAATCCTCCACTATTCTTGAGGCGTCCTACGTCTCTCAAAAAAAAAATCCCCCTCCCTCTCCAACTCCGCCTCCTTCCCTCTTCCACACATCTCACCCTCGAGTTTCCCTTTCCAACTTCTGGATCCTCCTTCACCTCTCCCACCCTGCATCCAACACCCTCCTCCACGATTCGCATCCTACTATGTGCCTTTCAACCTTTCTTTCCTTTAAAATCCCCAGACCACCCTCGCGTTTATTTCCCATTTCTGCAGAGGCCTGACCGTCCGACTACAGGAATGTACCGTGCACTATTAAAAAAAGTATGTAGGCAAAAATTCGACAAGAATTTTAAAAAAAACATAACTACAGGAAAAAAATAATTCAATAGTCATTTTAAACTCGCCCGGATTTGCATTTGAAGTCCAACGGGTGGAACGCGGGGATCTGATGGAATCGTTCTAGTTTTTGTAATGCCTCGATGTTCGGCTCTTCATAATCATTAATCACTTGGTGAATTAAAAGAAGTCCATTTTGAATTTGCGGTTTAGGGTAATGACTCTCTCGTAATGGCTTCTTCCACACTATATTTTGTTTATGCAAGTTCCTTTTACTGTTATCACATTTATAAATCGCCTCAAACATGCTCTTTTGACCTTTATATTTGCTCGACTAGAGTCTTCTCTTTTGCCACATTCAGCGATGACGTTTCTCGGTTAACCGTCTACTCTGGGACCACGCATCCATGTGAACATTCGTTTCTCATACTCTCGGTATGGCCGGATTTACGGAGCACAATTCTTTCACATTCATCCTTTTTGTATTCATAATAGTTGAAGCACTGAAAATCATTCTAATACTCGTCCTTTTGGTAGAATACTAAGGGCAATCTCGCATAGGACACCGAATATTTAACATGAATAAAGTTTGGCAAAGGAATAAACTGCAATTATTCACATTAAAATCAACTCTGTTAGGGTTGAAAATCATTAAACCTTATGCACGGTAGTGAAAATGTCATTTGGTTTTAAATACACATTTCCTCCTTACGGAAGCTCTTCTCTTTTTTCCCATTTTATTTCTCTCTAGTTAAAAATATTCCAATTTCCCGTTGCATTGAGGAACTCTATCTGTTCGCTAGCAATTAGTGCGCGCGATCTTCCTCCCTCCATCTCTCGGGAATGGGGCGTAATCAGTATTTGTAAGCGCAGGGGATTTTCTTAGGTTTTTATTACCGTCGCCTTGGTGAAATTTCCACGTGGGTTAATTAAGGAGGAAAATTATTCTTGTTTCGTCTATGTTATCTCCACTAATATATATATATATATATAAAAATATATATATATATATATATATATATATATCTTATATTTCTTTTTTTTAATATTCCTTGCAGTTTTTCTGTATTTTAGATGTAATTGCTCCCATAAAGTGAAGAAACTACGAGGTACAAAGTTCCATGAATCCCTTTATCTGAATGTCAAGGCACACAGACCCAAATAAATAAAAGGCCTCGTTTTGGCGTGTTAGCGATCATTTTGCATTCATTAAAAACTTTTCAAACATTTGAATTATTCAACGCTGCAGATTTTTGTCGTCTCAATAATTCGCAAAAAGAGAGAGCATCAATTGCATTACTAAAGATTATCACATTGATTTATATTCTTAATATTTCGATCTATGATGATAAAAATTTTCCGAGGTATCGATCCCCGGGTACATAAATATGGCATAAGTGTCATAAAATGAAACCAAAATATGTACCCACTTTCAAGTCCGAGGGGTGTGGGCGGAGAATACTCTCGTGGCTTCACTTGTAATTCGACAAATTCCTGGTAGAGCGAAATTGGTTGATCAAGGGTGAATTTATTGATGGCGATATTAGTGAGCAAACAAATTGTATGGCAGACTGCTAGTCACGGAAAATGTATTTAAATTGTTCACCATTGTTTGATGTAAAATTCGGCGTCCCCATTGATGACTTTTGTAAAACTCATGGGACATTGGGAAAATGTAGGAAACTTGGAAAAATACGGAGCTAGTAAGGTATAAGAGAGCTAACTTATCTCGCACCATATTTAAGACATTCTCCTGGTACCGATTTCGTGCGCAGTTACGTATTTGGTGAACATGCAATTAATAGATTTTATTGTAAAACCTAAATTTACAGCGTGCCCTCCAAGTTGCCACGAAAGCATGGGCAGGAAGGGCTACGTCATCAAACACTAAGGCAATTGGTAATATTTAATTTATTTGTTGGTATATATAATTTTTACGCAACTATTTCCATAATTCTTCATATTTTTCTGCTATTTCCTTTCATTGGGAGTTAATTTGGAAAACTGAGTGAATTCAAGCATGGCTAATGAAAATCGCAAAATAATTTAGTTGACACCTCCGCTAAGTTATAGCTAATTATTATGCTAATGGCGAATTACTATTTATATTACTGTAAACACAAATCTCATGCCATAGACTACAGTTGAAATGTTCTTGTAGTTCCTTATGCCTATATGCCTAGCTATTTTATTAAAAATAGTTACTTCAATCTATACGATATAACTTTCCTATTTGGGAAAGTCACTCTTAGCAGTTGAGGTGAAATTGACATAATGTATCGTCAAATCCCATAGTCTTAATCTAAGTGCGATATATGACATTTGCCCTTGTTTGGAGTGCTATGTGGCTCATTGTATCGTCACTTTTGGATTAGTCAATTAGCATGTCGCTAGGATGTTCGAATTCGAAGAGAGTGCAGCCCTGCCATCATCTCTTCCCCCCATCCCAGACCCCACCACTCCCCCACACGTTCCCTCGGCCTCCCCTCGCCCCCACAGCCCAAAACCAATTCGCCGCCCTGCCCCACGCCCATTCCGCCGCCCCTCGCACCCTCACAACAGCCACTCTCCCGTCCTCTCCTTTCTCGACCCTACAATTTGTCACTCGCACTGTTAAAGGTTCGTGGGGCCTATAATGCCTGGCGCATTGTCCTTTTTAAAGGGGCATCCCGAGGAAGCATTGTGTCTCCCTCGCCCAGGGATTCGTCCCTGCGTTCCATTCATTCTTTTCCCTTCGATACGAGACAGGGTCTCACATAAATATGTGGTCTGTGTGTGCACTGCTCGTGCGTGAGCCCGCGGTGCTCTCCCATTTCCTTTTGCCACTTTACGCCGATCCCGAGACACGACCGAAGAAAGGCATTCAATAGGTGCATTGTTTGTCCGGTTGCCATGGACCACCAGGGTGTCTCCACGTTGAGTCTTTTTTTTTTTTGAGCCTCCTTGCCTCTGCAATTCCGTCGACGAAATCGTGAAAAGGTTCGGCCAGACTTGAAATGCCAAGGAATGGGTGAAGTCACCCATCTTAAACTTCTAATTCATTATTTTAAGGCAGTTATTGACGTGATTTGTCCTACTTGTCTGGAGTAATTTTGGAGAAAAGGTCTTACTTCTACGAGTAATTCTACTTAATGCCACGCAAGCCACCGCAAGGACGAGTGGCGGGAGGTGTTAGAGCACCACCCGTAATTAAGAAAAAAACCGCATGCAAAAGTCAAATATTTTGACAATCCATAAATAAAACATTGTATACATTCATGCAAAAACCCTTACAACCCACGTACATGCAAACACACAAACTACAAACTAACATACACATGCACCTACAAATACACCTGATGTATTTGCAATGTTTAATTTTGTTCCGACTCGTAACTTAAATGTTTTTTGTCTCTAAAGTGACTTCGGTTTCTTACTATTATGATTTCTGATTGTTCTGGGAAAGATGGAGTATTTGTACCTATCTGTATTGGAATCTATCTTCCTTATTTTATCTTTGTGGTCTGATCTACCTAAGTAGTGTGGGACCTTTATAATTCCTTCAGTGTCATCGTTAAACTCGTTTGTCCTGGACCTTTCTCCAAGTCTAAGTCTCGCTTGTTCTCTTCGTATCTCAAGCGGCTCCCAGCTTAAATGCCCTAAGAAACCTGACTCACTTGTGTTCTTATTATGACAATTTGTTCACGAATCTGGCGGATTTTCTCTGGACTTTATCTAATTCTTTTTGCCAAGTTTTCTTCCAAGGATCCCAAATACTTGCGGCATATTCAAAATTAAGTCTAACTAGAGCAAAATAACATCTCTTATGGGGAAGAAAAAAGGAAATATTAAATGAGGTAGATAAAAAATAGCTTAATCAAAATGTTCATTAATTGCTGCACTTGCAGGTATCATTAAATGTTTTCGATGACATTCCCTGCTTATTCTAAATTGAGATACCTCCGCAAGGCGATGGAATCTCTTTTCTATTTCGTTTATAATATTTATTCCTTTACGGAGGAATAGAATTGCTCATTTATAGCCAAAATGATACAGATTTTTCTTTCTTTTTTGAACTTGTTTAATATTATCTACAACCACGAGTTTTCCACCCGAGCCTTTATGGAAGAAACTAGGGCTCTATAAAAATGATTCCGAGTAGGCACGCTTGCATTTTGTGTCAAATTATATTGTTGTTTTCAGGGAGAACGCAAGATACTGGGAGATATTGCACAATTGGAATATATAAAAATTACGACGACGTAAAAATGGCAAAAGAGCCACTAAAAAGTAGTAACAGATTCAAAAGGGTGGCAGATAGTCCTTAGAAAACGATTGTTTTTGCATTTTAAATTAATACACTTTGTAACTTCCACAATTTTTATTCGTACTACCGGTTTCAACGCTTCGGCGTCATCATCAGGTTCTGTGTGTGATCTGATGATGGTGACCTGATGATGACGCCGAAGCGTTGAAACCGGTAGTACGAATAAAAATTGTGTGGAAGTTACAAAGTATATTCATTTAAAACGCAAATGAACCTCCACAAAGCTGAGCCTGAAACCATAGAATTCATTGTTTTTGCGGTTACAGTTAATAGTATTAACGTAAGAATTACATACTAATTTAAAATTTATGCAAATAACATCTTGATCTGTATCTTGCCATACATGCTGCCACGAGAGCCTTTGACAGGTGATGTTTACATCTGGAAAAGGAGGATGGTTGCTTATAAAATAGTCGAGGGTGTCTTAAAAATAATTCACAGTAAAACCTATTCAGGTATTTAAACGTAATATTTGAATTGATCGTTACATGGATATGGCAATAAAGAGAAAATAAAGCTTATTTTGTTCTTTTAAACGTTTTTTTTACTTCATTTTAAGATTAATATGACAAAAAATATTCATCAAGAGGTAAAAAATTTCTCAAAAGTGATTAAAAATATGATATCCAGATAAGATATATCACCTCATAGCTGTCATTAAACAGTTACTCGTTGCCACTAGGTCAAAGTTTATAATTTGATTAAAAATTTTGTAAATTTTGTTTGGAACATAATTCATCACAGTTGCCTGCTGCGACGGTGAAATGCAGTAAAAGCACACACTAAAGCCATGGGATAAGGACCTGAGTACACCATAGCACGCGAGCAATGTTCTTTCTCCTCTTTGGGAAGTGTAGAAATATCTAGATTTTAATGAATAAAACGCCAAAGTAAACGCTATCTTTGTCATTTTTCTTACTATCCCGATTACCCTGGAGGCCTCGTATTTCAATCCCGTCCATGCTGTGGACGATCTGCTACTGATCTGTGACTACTGGGATTTTTCTTTTTTGCGTAAAGGTCTGGGCCCTTAACGGCAAGTGTCAAGGGTTTGTTAGAGGAATCGGGTTGGGAGTCTATTGATTGTCGAAGAAAGTATGCTAGACTTTGACGTTTAGAAAGGCACAAAGCACTTGATTTTTCTTGCGGCATAGAAGGAAATATTATGACAACAGAAGTAAATTTGTAGATTCGATCACCTGAGTAAAATGAGAGAAATAAGCAGTCACCGAAAAATTCAAGTACTCTTTCATCCCTTGCACGATACTGAAATGTAACAAAATGGAACATTAGTTCCCCAAAAAATTAAATTAACTTGAATTCCATAGATTGGTCAAGCGCAACCATTACTGCATGGAATGAATAAGCATGTATGTGCAAGAGAAAGTTGTACATGAGTTGACATATATTCAGCGGTATTTATGGTGGCTTAACACCCCCAGTCACGCATCTTTGAGACGGCTTGAGGGTGAATGTGTAGATGTAGACGAGGTAATCTAAGATTGCTGTTCACGTAAGAGCTTAGGTCCCTAGTGAAAACAGGAAGCATACCAAAACTGGCTGAGGCACTAGCATTGGTGTGTCGATGCATAAGGGTGCTCTTATGTAGAATTTCAGCAATATGTACTTTGATCTGCAATACATTTTTCCCCCAAGTTTATATTTACGGACAAACGTTGTGTATGAAGTAATTGTAGGGTCTCCATAACACTTCCCTGCAGCACTGCTGAAGTTTCGTTTGCCTCTTAAGAACTCAACCCGCCTACGATTACGTTTCATTTACGGTTAGATGAGAATTCCGTAATCCAGTTAGTCATTTTTCGTTAATACCATAATATCTTAGTTTTTGTATCAATATCTCGTGAGAGGCCTAGTCGAATTTTATTTCTCAATTTGTTCCCAAGCCTTCGGGCAGATGCAAAATAGATGTCAATACTCAGCCTATAAACATCTATCCTAGGTCCCATAAATATGACTTTTAACTAAAACTTTGTTCTTATGAAAGATACTTTTGAAATGTTACATTATTAAGAAAAAGAAAATATAACTTCAAAGCCTATTATGTAGATAGGTGTAATAGCTATTCATTTTGAGACATTTATTTACATCTTACCCTCCAGATCTTCGCGAGGGCGTGATAACTCCTGCTCTTACTGTCGCAAACTCTGTGGGGGACAATTATACCATATTTTCTAGATGTCAATTTCCCTAAACATAAGATTAGTCTCACCTAGCAATATAATGCTGGACTATACGCGCAATTAATCCCGCTGGGTCAGCTATCTACATCTACATAATACCCCGCAAGCCGCCGCAAGGGTGTGTGAGCGAGCTATAAACTCGTATGATTGGTCGTACGAGCTACATCGTGGGGTCTAATTCCCTACCTGTGTCCTTGGGGAGGAGACCATTTTATGTTGCATGTCCATGTGGTAGTGGAATTTCGCCTTCCTACTTATCAAATTCTAAGCTGCACGATATTGGATAAATTTCTTACTGCATCCTAAGGAGAAATTTTTTGTTAGATGATAGTATACTCGCATGTAATTGCATGCATGTAGAATGAAATTAGGTAGATATGTATTTGCATGCGTGTAAAATGATAGGATTTTTGTATGAATGTATGCACCACTGTGGGTATGGGTTTGCGTGTATGTGTTGGTTTGGAATGCGGTTTTTTCCCCTTTTTTTTGTGTGGTGACCTAACACCCCCAGCCACACGCCTTGTGGGGTATTCATCTACATCTACATCTACATAATACCCCGCAAGCCGCCGCAAGGGCGTGTGGCGGGGGGTGTTAGGCCACCACCCAAAAAAAGGAAAAAAGAAAAAGGAAAAAAGAAACACCGCATTCAAAACCAACACACACATGCAAACCCCAATCCACAACAGTGCACACATTCATTGCAACACCCCATCATTCGACGCGCATGCAACCACACATCTACCTATCCTCACTCCAAAAGCATGCAAGTACATACGCTTACCTACAACAAATAATTCCACCCTAGGATGCAGCAAGAAACCTATCACGAACGTGCCAGCTAGTTTATAGCAAGTAGCCAGGCGAAACACCACCACCACAAGAGCGTTCCATACAAAACTCTCTCCCACCCAAGGTGAGGAATCTGGCCCAACGCTGCAGGTGGGGATATTATGTAGATGTAGGTGTAGTTGATTAGTATGTATTTAATAATTGTCCCACATGCAGTGTCGTGACTCCAGGTCCTCTCAATTCAGGCTGCTGAATCAGATTGGGAAACCTTGGACCGGTTTTTTTTAAATATTGCTGATGTTAGTTAATTCGAGTTATTATTATTTTAGATTCCACTTTACCACTTATGGTGGTGATCACTCTTCCTCCCCAGTAAAGAAACAGAAGAACGAATTTTAAGTTTCCGCTCACGATTATTTCCAACCCTTTCGAGAAGATTTGCTACAACGATAATTTCTAAATAAGACAAATGTTCTTTAGATGAGAAAAGACAATCCAAAGAAAACGCAATGGAGGGCTCAAGACTTGTGTTCACGGTTTGGAGGCGAATACTGTAGTATGCATGCGAAGCTTGGAGGATTGGGCTGGCTGGAGGGGGCACGGAAAGGGATGGCCGCGGGGTTTGGTGTCCGTTGACCGAGGGAGGGGCTTTGCCAGAAGGGATGGGAGGCGGGGGGTGGGGGCTCCGGGCAGTGCACTAGGTGGGGAGTGGGAGGAGGAGGAGGGGAGTGGTAGGGCGAGATGCAGTCGGGAGGGTGGGAAGAAATTGAACGATGCGGAGAGAATTGGTGGGGGGGGTGAAAGACGGAGGGAAGGGGGTCCGAGAGGACGTCGGAGAGAGGGTGGCGGAGGGTTGGTATAGGAAAGGATCACCGGGTGTGGAGATTCCACTCCACCCCCTTCCCACTGCCATACCATCCTTCTATTCCTCCCCTCCCCCCTCTCCAATAGGTCACCCACCCTCCTCACATACGCGAACCCGAACGGGGGGGGGGAGAAGTGGGGGAAGGGACAGAAAAACCATTTTCTCAAGTGGCCAAACGGTGACGCAGGAGGCTGTAAAAGTAAGGGAGGGTGGTGGTGGTGTGTCCGTGGGACGGAGGTTCTGAAGTGGCCGGGAGGGTTGGGTTGGCGGGCGAGGAGGAGGGTTGGCGGGCGAGGAGGAGGGTTGGCGAGAGCGTTGGTCCTGACAGGCGACGACGGGTTTTTGAGCGGCTCCCCCCCCTGCCATACACGCCTTCGTCTGACCGTCCTTTCCCTCCCTTCCCAACCTGCGCCCATACTCCCAATTCCCCGCTCGTCACCTCCCCGCAGAGCTCCTCCACGCGCTCGCTGCCCCCGGCCCTAACCCTAAGGCGTACCTCAGGAGTCGTCCTAATGTCGAATGCGAACTTGGAAACTGAGAGCTGTAAAATGCAAAGGGAAAATAGCAGTCCAATTCCTAAAAAAAAGTGTTACGAATGTGTACTCAATGTCGCCGAAATAGGATAACTGAAATAAAAAAAATGGATGGAGACCCTGGAGTGGGACAGAAAAATGTAGGACTGGGCACATTCAGTTCGTGAACACGTCCGTGGGAAACACAACACACGATAATTCAATTCGAACTACGTGAAAATACGTGCAATATGAAACCCGAAGCTGGTAATGGCGGATTACTCTAATTGTTGGCGATGCAGGACGATTTGCAAAAGGAGCGATATGCCTTAGTGGACAATAGAATGAGTAGGGAACCGACTGTTGACCAACCTGAAAAAAACTGGTCCTCCCACCCTGAATTTATAAATTTTAAGTCTTCGTTATGGTTGAGTTCCACAGTAGTATGTCGTAATTAACCTTTGTACAGAAACTTTCATCACTTCTTGTGATAAACGTTTCTGTATATAGGCGGAAATATTGACCCCGGTATTACAGACCGATTGCTATCCACTATCGAAATCCTAAAAATGTTAGAATATAATTTTGGCTATATTTTGACCTTTCCCGGCAGTGGCAATACACGATGTTGTACTCATATGGTTTTAGGAAAAGCGGATCATACGAAACAGAATTGTGTCCTTTGTTCATAACATTTGTAAATCGGGGAAATGGAATAGATTAACTGATACTATATCATTACATATTATGCAAGCACACCAGTGTTTGTGTTAATGACTAAATATATTTTCAAATGTATGCATGAACTGGTATTTGTTCATAAACAGATGGTGGCCGAACCGGTTCCAGCCAACAGAAAACTTCCAGCCCTGAAGTACTGTACTTTGTCCTGCTGAGTAGTGAAAACTATTTTGAAAGAATATGTAATGTCTACAGCAAGTTGTTTTAGTGTATGCATTCCCATGCGTGTAAGTGGAAAGGATTTTTGCATGAATGTATACGCCAATGTGGGTATAGGTTTGGGTATGGATGCGTTGATTTTGCATGTGGTTTAATTCTCTTTTACGGGTTGTAACCTAACACCCCCTGCCACACGCCCTTGCTGCGGTTTGCGGGTAATTATGTTTATGTAGATGTAGTATTATAGTTGACGTTTCTTCCGTGAATTGTTTATGCTGGCCTTAATTGTTTATGTATTTTGGAGCATATAGGGAGTATAGGGATGTTTCGTCTTGTGCCCTACGTTTGACGTGTTGATTAGAATTATTTCGTATATTCGTCTAACGTTGTCTCTAGCAAGTTGGAATATTCACTTTATAAAGAATATACAGTTTCCTGAAAACAAAATAAATTGAGTTTGGTCTCTAAATACTTCCATAAAATATTGCTTTTGAAGGTTCGTAAGTCTTTGCGTGTGATCCTTTTAGTTTTCCCTCGGCATTACATAAGTTTCTCTTCTTTTTTTTATTTTTTTGGGGTTTTCTCCATTAATTTTTAGCTAATTTTTAGTTTATTTGATACATTTTTGGCTCCTTAAACGTAGGCGGTAATGAATCGAAAAAACTGAGGCACTTTAGAAAGTATCCACTGATACATGTGTTCAACCCATTGCTTAAATGAGGAGCTGATGATTGGCGAGGGGATAGTAGGGCTTAAATCAAAGCACCTTCCCTTTAGAAATTTATCCAATTTGGTGTTAACATTAAAAAGAAATTGTTTTTTAGGAGACTATGATTTCACTGTCAGTTAAAAGAAAAAAATCTGGTGAGGCTCTTTGGAAAATTAAATAAAATAATATTCCATAAAAAAACCTCTAGTCAAAAAAAACTTTATAGTCTAAATATCATATTCGCATATTCCGAAGTTCGAACCCGGATTTTTTAATTTCGTGACTAGTGGTTCAGCAGCTTAAGCCCTCAGCTAGTCTTTTTCTACAGCATATTTCTAAAAACTTTGAAATTAACGAGATGCATTTCATAATTACCGCACATACAATATCACGAAATAGTTAATAGTAGTGCGCACAGCACCTACGAGGTTCAAGTCAACGTTTTAAATGCATAAGTGTTCGCTTGCCCTGAAAAAATTCGAAGAGACTGCGGGGAATGCTGCAATCTTATTTCTAGCCGAGTCACCAGCTGATGTGCACGCAAATGCGAGAATTTCAAAGGGAGAAACCATTTCCAAAAAACAGATGCATAGGGATTTCCTCGCTGTGACATTTCTCGAGTTTGAGTTACCCGATCGGGTGACTCAGCCAAAGTTAAAGTTGCGGCATTCGTTGAAGTATGGAATTCATCCAGATCTCATTAGCATATTTATTGGAAAACTTGTACTAATATGAAACCTGTGACATACACTTTGACTAAGTACAATATAATATTTTCAGGAAGAGACCTACAAAAACAAGAGATTATAAATCCAAAGGTCTTGCTGGATTTTGTAATGCTGCGTTCACTCCCTGTTCTCAAACCATTAGTAAACAATCATAAATAACTTGTAGCCAGTAATTCAGAATGGCATAGCATTTCAATATAATCTAATTTATTCCAGCTATTTTCTCTACAAATCAGTGCTGTAGTCCTTTCAATTAAATATTATTAAATTAGCGTTGCCTCATGCTTCCTCGTGTGACCTATTCCACCGCTACGGTGTGTGGCAGGTGGTGAATACACACTAGACTAATTTTGACCCAAATAGGACCCCAAATGAAGTGAACATTTTCACTCATGCAATCCCTAAATAATTCTATAAAAATGCCTTTTTAATCCATAATATTTCAACTTTTAGCAAGAATATCACGATTTACATTCTATAAACTCTCTTGAGATCTAGCATCACACTTGTTACAATTTTCATTTTGTTTAGCTATTCTTTCCGACTAAAACATAATTTCTTTTGAATTTCTTGATATCTTTTCTAAAGTCTCTGTGATGATCATAGAACATATCATTAACTTAAAAATGCTTCTTATATAGTTTATAAATACGATTTATATTTTTTCTAGTATTCCATAAATTTCCAAAATTATTATTATTCTAACGGTTACGGTAGGTTTAGGATGAACACAGGCTATGCAAAGAAACAATACATTTTATCTGCCTCTACTTACAAAATACAATCTGACCCCATATTGCAATAAGCTCCTCTTCATCTCCGTATACATGTACTTCCTTCTTCCCTTCATTCCGTCCAACATCCGTTTCCTATTCCTCCCCCTTCCTGGTCTTCTCCCCTCTATGACAGTCTTCAAATCCCGCTGCCGATCAATATTCTCTCCGTCCGTCTTTTCTGTCTTCTTTTGATTTTCCCATCATTAAATGTTTGTTATTTATATTAATATATATGTGCCGAAACAACAAAGGCGAAAACTTTTGCAATTTTTCACCTGATAAAGATTTATTTTCGATTGATCTCTATGTGCAACATCATTTTCAAATGATTTGCATCATCCTTCATTGATTTGAAAGTGACATAGTACATCGAAACTAGTCACGAAGACATTTTTATTAAGTGGAAAATTTGTGAAAGGTTTCGTCTTTATTATTATGGAACGGTTCCACAACATCATTCCTGACTCTGTAATTAATATTTGGGCCGAATTGGGTTCGATTTCGTAATGAATCCATATAATATGATAGAAGAGGAAAAACGTAAACCTGATGGTGATGTCGTCTCTCTCTCTCTTATTTTATCTCGGTGGTCAAACCTGTCATTATTATTTGGTGTCCCATAATAATTTCTTCAGAGTCGTATTAAACTCAGGTGTCTTGTCCGTGTAAACTACCATCGCCGACACACAACCAATTTGAAAAATGTTTTTAAATTTCACAATTTACGGGATATTGATGTTGCTTCAATACGCACACGAGAAAAACAGAAGAGAACACAGGAGCAAGAAACCTTGAGTGTTAAACGGAGAGCGCCATTAAGTAGAAGATAATTCACTGATGTTTTTCAAATAGTTAAAAATGAATGCCAAAATTGTAATTAAGACGTCAGAGGGTCAAACTCTTAGAACTTGGAGCAAGCGCTGAAAAAGCTTATGTATAAAACCATGCGCAAGTCCCCCACACCTGAAGAGCTTACGAGCGACATACTAACACCAACGGAAAGAATAGAAAAACACTCCGTAATCTAAAAGAAAACAAAGCTCCATTTCCAGTAGAAATCTCCGCCAGAAATACCAATAGAAATTGCTTTGCTTTGCTTATTTTCTCATTCAAAATCTGTTTATTATAAGTCGATTGAAGAAGGAATAACTTGCCGATAAAAGGCGGGTAGTCCACATAATCCATCTCTAGAAAGGCGGTGTTGGGGAGTAACTACGGACCCATTTGTTTCAAAGTAATATCCTGAATAGTCTTAGAATATTTCAGTGCTGGTAATATAATGGCCTTTTTCTCAGTAGGAAAATACCCAGCCACAACCAGCACGGTTTTAGAAAAAACAGACTGTGTGAAACAGAATTGTATCTTTTCTCTTCATATACTGATATCGGGGAAGGGAAATGCATAAACTGATGCTACATTATTACATTATAAGGAAGCATTAAACAATGTTTCTCGCGAGAATAGGACACAAAAACTAAAATATTTTGGCATTGACAACAAAGTAATCATTTGATTGGAGACTTTAAATCATAACATAAACAAAAAGTAATAATTGATGGAATGAGCTAATTTGAGAGGATGTAACTTCAGGACTACCACAGGATATTGTTATAGGGTTCCTACTATTAATTATACACATTAACAATCTAATTTGTCACATTAGTAGGTATCTTAGATTATTTGCGGAGGACACAGTGATTGACAGAGAAATAGGATCACCAGTTTTTGGTCGTCTCGGACGCTTATCATCAGCCAAACTATTACGGCCTTTTAGGTTTAAATTCAGCTGCCCAAAATTTCAGTGGTAAATCATGCTACAGAGTCCTTGTACGTACATAGCGTTCAACTCTTCTTTGATTTGTAAGGCTTATTTCCTTTCAAAAACAAATATTTATACTCGAAACTCAATTTGTTCCATTTTCACAAAAACCCTCACAACGATTCTTTCAAACCATTGTCGAACAACAACTGAGAGTTCTAAATGGCTTCCATTTTGGCGAGTGCCTTTCAACGCATTGGCAAACAAATTCCCCAACTTTTGTTGAAGATTTCTGCCATCTTCATGTTGAGATTGGAAAGTTTTCAGATCACCTACGTAGACCAGATATCTATATTAGGTAGCTATTCGGTCTACGTGGGTGATCTGAAATCGGACTGGTTTGAAGAATTAGAGTGATATTTTAATGCAAGTAAACGTTCAGCAATGAGGTTTTGGAAGAAAATACAAGAAAAACAAAATGTCAACCATAAAATAGATTTGAAGAAATTAGGCAATGTACAACATATCAAATATTTGGAACTTACACTGGTATCAATATTACATAGAGTAAACATATTATATGTGCATGCGGGACAATCTTAAAGTAGTTATCGTTATATGGGTTGTAGTAAAATGTATCAGAGAGTCGTTTATACACTTTAATTAGACCACATTTGAAATTTAATGGGAAGTATTTGAGATCTACTTGGGAGAAGTTTAACATCAATTTCGCCAGCCTTCCATCTAGAAAGCGAGATTAATACTATAATGATTATAGTTGTACCATTTCTATAGAATTACGACGATTTTGGCACGAAAATCTCATTGGTTCGTCGAGCGATACCCAATCTACGAGCGTAGATAGTCTTGCATATTATTTGCTTGCCTTGGCCATTGATATTCTTGCAAATTTTCGACCCAGCCATGAAAACCAGCGATGAAATGAACCAATTGGAAAGTAAAATATAGCGAGTCATTAGTGTTTCGTTAATAATAGGTGGTGCCTCATTATGACCTCATCGAAAATTAAAGCGGCCATTGAAACAAAAAAAAATTGGGCATTTTAAAACACTAATTACCGCTAATGAATGCACTGAGACATGTCCTCCAATGAGACTACAAGAACGCTTGCGTTGACAAAACACTCGTGAACCTAGAGGGTAGAGTAAGAAAGGGAGAGAGGTCGGGGAAGTGGTGGAGGGAGGGGGCACGAAGCCGTTTATTTGCTTTTGACGGAAGAGAGAGAGAGACTACGTGTACACGCTTTCGCATCAACCTGTAACACGGAACGCTCCAAACATTCCCTCCCCTATACCCCTGTTAGATGCTTCAAGGTAGAGTGAGAAAGAGAGGTCGGCAGGAAGGAGGAGAGGGAGGGAAGGGGAACGAGAGAATCCTTCGCATTTTGCGAGTGTGTTTTTTTATTTAAGGTCAAGATGCAATCACTTCACCCACTAATCTCAAACGAGGATCGTTTTCCTCCTCTCCCACCGCTCTCCTCCTATTTTTTAATTTGTGAGTGCGATTGAACGAGGAGAGAGAGAGGGAGAGGGAGGTAGATGGGTGGTGGGGGGCCTGAGGGTTTAATAGGGGGGGTGGAAGAGGAACAGGGAGGGATGGAGGAGGTGTAGGTGAGAGGCAGGGTGGCCGAGAGGGCTAAAAAAAACACTCATCCCCCGGCCCGCCCCCTTAACCCCTTCCAACCCCATCCACCCTCATCCCCTCCCCATCCCTCTCTTGCAACTCTTTACGAGTTGATGGCATTTTAAGAACTCGCATGCTACTGCTACAGCCACAACTTTTTTGAGAAGGCTGGCGGTTCACGTGGTGTGTGAGCCTTGAGATCCTCGTCCCGCAAGAGGGTTGAAAAGGAGATGTGGGGTTTGCGAGAGGAGGGGATAGGGTGATGTGGAAGGACGGAGGATGAAAGGGAAAGAGGTGAGCTCGGAGGAGAAAGGTGTATGGATCGGAGAGGAAAAGTTATTTCCCTAGTTCCACCTTTCTGTCTACCTTAAACATACAAGTATTATCGTCATAATGGGAAGTGTTTTAGATACGATATAGACTTGCTGGGTTGTTAAATCACATTATTTTTGTTAGACCCATGATAATTTATATTTCATGACTCGGGTGTGAAAAATTCTCTCAGTGTTATTCTAGTTGAGTATGATATAAAGTGGCGAATATTCTGCCATAAATATTATCACAAAGTGAAATTAACGAGCCATAATTTATCCTCGGATGAAAGTGATAATATTCACAAAATAATGCATGAAGCGCCAAATAAGTATCATGTGGATAATTCTTTTTCCTTTTTTCGAAATCTTTTTCAAATATTACTCTTCTTTAGGCGCTGAATTCCTTTTATTTATAATATTTTTTTTGCGATTTGTGTCCAAATCGATGCCCAAAATTCATTAACTGAGATCTAATTAATATCATTCGCGTTTGGAGTTTGTAATACGTTGGCATAAGTTATCACTTGGGTTTTGAAGAATTTTTTTTCTTCGCTTGCGCAAGCAGACCTTTTTCGAAGATGGTTCTGCATCTGTCACAGAAAGCTTCTTCAGGTCGAAGCTTCGATATTCTCCTGATTTTGTTTGGAGTTTGCAGCCACCGTCGAACAAAGACAGAAAACGCTATGAAGTCCGGAAACTCTTCATCATTATGATATGGCACCACGGAGACTTTTGGACCGAAATTGTCCTATTCCATTAATCATAGTTCTGCATCCGCACATGCAAATAAAATAATGCAATCATACGCAGCAATACTCGTGTTTATTTGTATCACTGTGTCAAAGATATGGGAGAATACACACTCAAATGCTTAACTCCTTGAAAAAATACGAGCACCAAAATTTTTTCCTTTGCGTCAATTAGAGATTGTCTAGAATTATAAATATCAGTGAGCGGGTGTATATGAATTCTTTTTGTTACTGAAGTCGATTGGTACGGAAACAATCCCCTTGCTACAATAGGGCAGGCTACAGTAAACAAGAGAATAAATAAGCAACTTGGTATCTTGGGTAGAGTCGAAACTATTTACATTCTATTCATCGCGTATACGCTGTATTACAGCCTGTAGAATTAATTGAACAAGGATTTTCAAACAATTAGAAAAAATGCATTCATATTTCTATTCTGTTTCGTATGTTGAATATTTTTATTTTATTATTATTTTATTTTTAGTGCCCTACAAGTGCCCTACAGCCAGGGAGTGTGGCAGGGGGTGAATACACACCAGAATAATTTTACCCGAACATGACTCTACCGCGATCGAACAATGCTATTCTGATCCCATATCGTTCGTGGAAAAAATGACTTCTTAAATCTATCTGTTCTACACTTAATCTCTCTAATTTTATTAGTGTGATATCTCCTACCGTAGTACGATAGGTGTGATAATGTATTTTCAACATCACTGCTAAAGAGACCTCCTTCCATTGTATGTAAGAGATTTAATCTGTAAGTTAACCTTCGCTCCGTGGGTGATTCTCAGCCTAGCTGCTCTAATATTTTGGATACGCTACTAAGTTTATCATAACAACAATTTACAAATCTAGCTCCTCTACGCTGCACGCGATCCAATTCGGCCACCAATCCAACTTCGTGAGGATCCCATATACTTGCAGCATATTCCAAAGGAGGATCAGCCATGTAAATAATAAATTATTAACAATAAAATAATGAAAAATTAACAATGAAACAATAAATAACAATAAAGAATAAGTAATTAACAATTTAATAAGAGAATTGAATACCCCTTCGGTATGAACTCTTCAAGTGGAATGTCCAATGGTGAGTCCAATAGAATGGAATGAATAACAAACAGCCTGGCCAATGTACTCAGACACTACATAAACGCATGAATGGAGTCAAAATCAATAGAAATTAATTTAAAGTGAAACTTGAAGGTTTCATGTTTCGTCCTGGGATTTCCCTTGCGTGGGTGGGCTTTGTGGACAACATCTCATCAGGCAGACGTGGACGCCTTGTGACTCAAGTAGATTTTATCTCCCATTCAAAGGGACGCAGAATAGTCGCTCACCGATGTTTGCTTTACATTAAACCTAATTAAAGGGTTTATTACTATGGTTGGCTCAATGAATACACTTAATGTCTTACCTACGTTACATAGGTAAATACATAATGGATATTATCGTCAAAGTGAAGGAATTAATGACCATTGTAACTGCTGGGCAGTACGTCTGTGGGTTCGAATTTAACCTATAACTTAAATGTAATGCAATCATATTCCCTAGTCTGCGTTGACAGTGGAAAAGGACTTTATCCATAATAGTCCCTTAAAAATTAAAATCTCAATGCTACTTGGAGGAATTAAGTCTAGGAAGTAATGTTTTTTACGGAATTTTCTTTCAATTTAATTTAATAATATGTTTTTACAAAGTCAACCTTTATTTCATTGAGACTAATCTAATATTTTTTCCTTATAAGGAAAAAACTACCTTCTTATATATATATATATATATATATATATATATATATATATATATATATATATTATGTGTTTTCCTATCCCCTTTCGTATACCTATTTCTATGTTTGAATGAATATTTGTGTGCCGTATGGCGGGGCTTCGTATTTGAATGTATACAGGTATATATACACACATATTATATATATATATATTATATGTATATGTGTGTGTGTGTATGCATATATATTTTTATAATATAGGTATTTGCGGGAGTGCATGAGCGCTCCGCAATCACCCTGTATGAAATTACTGAATGATGGAGCCAAGGTTATGTTTTGTATTAGCCACTTTGAATGTAGAAATGAGAATTCAGTTCCAGTTACCCCATTTCCGATGAGAAAGCTTTAACGTTCAGTAAAAAAATTACCTATTTATTTCATTGTATCACATTCAGATTAATGCTAAAACAAATTGATGAAAACTCTAGCTTTTATGAGGATTGATGTGCTTCGCCAGTATTTAGGATGGATTGACAGAAGATGGAAATCGTTTGAGAAAAGGAAAGTACTGATATCGGATATATAAAGTGAGGATTAAAGAAAAGTTTGTCGAAGACTTTGATTTGGTAACTAGTTTTGCATAGTTAAAGTGATTACCTTACCCGCTCACCAAAAACAGTTTCTTTAGATGGGTTGACGGAAATTGTGATCAGGAGGTAAAAAGGTAGGTGAAATTTTTTGGGCCGCAAGGTGTTTCGGTATATTATATCTCCCAAGGAAATTAATGAAATAGAGTTAAGTACAGGTAGATTTACATGCTTATTCATGACTCGCTAAACTCGTAAACACTACAAAAGTAACGCTAGGGATCCCAGAAAAAGGTACCGTAAAACAGTGTACTTTTCTACCTTTCATTTTACGAATATTATTTTTGTTTGCTGCTATACACAAACCTAAAGTCTAGTTTCCTTAAACTCTCTTTCACATCCCCCCCCCCCCCCCCCCCCGAGGATGGTACATGAGCTAAACGCAGATAAAGAAAAAGGGAACAAAATTCTAGAGGATTGGACGGAATTAAAGTCACAGAAGAAAGAATTAGATGGATGAGGGAGTGACGTACCGAAGGCTCTGGTAAAAATAAGAATGTATCGTAAGTTAATCTGAGTAGAGGAAGGTAATTAATTGGCAATTTGGAGCTCATAAAAGAATGGAACGTGTGAGTAGCTGGTGAAGAAGTAGTGCGGCATTGGATGAATCTTTTTGGTTCACAAGTATCTTGCAAGGCCAGTAATGGTGTATATTTCAAGGATTTGTCAAAATAAAAATTTGCGTAGCTAACGTCCCGTGGTTATAGAAAGAAATAAGTATATCTCCAGTTTCTCAATGTACCACAAATTAGGTTCGTGTCAAAACTAAATCATTCTTGGCAGATGTCTGAATTTCCTTTACTTTTGAAGAAAGTAATTGTTTACCATTTTCCAGCTGGTTTTTATTGATAGTAAATTTGGTGAATCTCGTCATCCTTAAAGGAATATAAGAGTAAATATAAATCATATTTATTGCATGTATTGCCCGAAACTCGTGCATTTTTTATGGGGTAATGGTGTAAAATTGCGTGCAAATAAAAGTGAAAAAAATGATAGAGGGTCAATTAAAGACCGCCAAGTAAAGGGATAAGGGAAAGGAGACTGAAAAGTAGGGGGCGTAGTAAACGGAGGGCGATGGAGAGTGAAGAGGAGGGAGGGAATCCAGCACGAGAAGTTATCATTTCAAATCACCACTCGACTAACAGAAGCCATTAGAGCACTCGTGAGCCAAGCAGCTCTCCTTTTCAGGAGGAAATCAAATAAATCTCCCGGACTTACACACGATCCTTCAACACTCCACCTCTATCATTCCCGCAGTCAGCCAAGACGAAATTCCCATCCCCTCTACGCCCACAGACACTCACCAAACCCTTCTCCCTCCGTTCCCACTCCTCCCCAATATCGTCCCCCTTCCAAAAGGGAAAAACCTCAGTGCAATCGTCATGAAAATTCTCCTTTGGGGAGAAAGGGAGGGGGTGAGGGAGGGTTGTGGAAGCTGCATTAAAAAGAAATAAACGCCATCAGAAATCCTTGAATCAACTCCAACGCCATCTCGAATTATCCTCGAGAACGTCTACAAAAAATCTATATCTGATCTCCAACTCTTGCTCACCATCATTTAAAAAAAGAAGAACGTTTAAGCGAAAAAAACTAAAAAACCTCCGAAAAAAATAATATCTACGCATGCAAATCATCCGTCTGTCTGTCCGTCCAAATTCACTTCCATCATCACGGCGTCCGAAGCACGTATCCTGTGCACGCCATTCCATCCTCCCATTACCCTACCCCTCGGAGAATAAAAACGGAGTATAAATCCCCGCGAAAAATCTTGACTACATCCCATCTTTTTTTTTCCAACCCGCCCACCCTCCCTTCTCTATCCACTTCGCCCCTTCCGCCGCCGCCGCTTCCCAGATCCCAAATCCTGCCCAACTCCATTACGCGTACTCGTGGGTCGTCAATGACACTGGGCGTAAGGAGCCCGGAAGAGGCCACTCCTTGCACATTTGGAGGGGCGTCGGGGGTTTAGGGAGGAGGAGGGTGGCGGCGGCGGCATGGAGAGGGGGCCGATGCCGTCCCTCCCCATGCGAGTGGGCGAGAGGGAAGGTTTGCTGGCTGCGGAAGATTGGAAAAGGGGGAAAAGAGGCCAGGCAGCCAGCCCACGCATCCCATCTGCGCCGCACCAGGTGCTGCTGTTCCTTGCCGCCGCCACCGCTGCCCTACTCCCCCGCTGAGACCAATCCTGGAGGAGAGGGCCCTTCTGGAGTCAAGTACTGCACTGCAGAGGGCCTTCCTCCTCGGATGGCTCCCGTCGACGTCAATGGGGTGGACGAAGTCCTCTCTCCTCCGGCGCACGCGGGGCGGTTGAAACGGAGATTTCCGCACCCCGCGCCGCCGTTTTATTTGGACTCACGAAAAGGCCGTGACTCCCCGCATCGAAAACTCGTCCGTCCTCCCCGTTTTTCCTCTCTCATCATCATTCCTTCTGCATTCGGAGCGGTGGTAAGGGAACAATGGAGGATGAGGGGATCGGGGATGAGTTAAAGCGTCCAAAAGTGCGAGTCGAGGACCTTACCCCCACACTCCTTGCGCTCACGCTTTACCGCGGAGGGAATGTATTGACCTAAGTTTTCCACGTCTTTTGCTGACAATGGGCATACAGTTTTTTTGGCCAGTGTGCTGACTTCCACCAAATGCAAGCTGCTGACTGGTACATTTCAAATCAAAATGCGTGAAGACAGTTTCTCAATAGGCTCTTTTTCTGTTTTTTTTTCGGCCGAACTTTATAGGAAACCCCCTGCCACACACCTCTTTGGTGAATTACGGGGTATTTATGTCGATGTTGAAACAACTCAGGAAATCACTATTAGTAAGTATCGTATGTAATTACTAATCTGTATTCGTTAAGCATTGTGCTATACTTAGTAGTGGATATTTTCTGAGTCACTCTTGATTGAACATAAAGCTACTAGAACTAGCCAGAAGTGATTCGAATGATGGATTGACATCCAGGCATAGATAGCGAATAGATCATGATCATGTGAGTGCACTTTGATGGTAAGCAATGATGAAAAATAATTAGCTCTACCCGGAATTCTTTGAGATATACAGGGTTCGTCCGGAAAATAAGTGTACTGAGCTCAGGAAAAAAAATGTATTACACTTTTACATATCTTAAGCTAATATTCCTCAAAATAGGACCCTTGTGAGTCGATAAACTTGTTCCAGCGGCGTTCCCATTCCTGGAACGCTCCCGCGAAGGCATCATCGGGAACCTCTCGAAGACACGTCGTCACGGCCTCTTTGACGGCGTCCAAAGTCCCGTATCGCGTTCCTTTCAAACTCCTCCTTATCTTCGGGAACAGAAAGAAGTCCGGTGGTGCCAAGTCCGGGCTGTAGGGCGGGTGCGGCAGCGTTGCCACGCCGTGCTTGGCCAAGAAGTCCGACACGACAAGCGCGGTGTGAGACGGCGCATTGCCGTGATGCAGCCGCCAGATGTTTTTGATCGCTGGCCGGACGCGGGCGACTCGTTTTCGAAGCCTGTAGAGCACTTGGACGTAAAATGCAGCATTTATAGTTTGTTGTTCAGGTACAAATTCGTAGTGGACGACTCCCCTTTTATCAAAAAAGACAATGAGACAATGATACTTATTTTCCGGACAAACCCTGTATCCTTGAGCATGGTAAAACAAAACTGCACTGCGAAAAGCTGTTGTGTCTCGGTAAATTATTGGCACTAATCATTAAACTCCATCATTTGGAAGCAGGAATTCATTAATGAGTGCGTAAACTGCAGTGGTATATACAGCAAAGCCCTTTCATTTTATTGCCACGAGTTGCTGTTGTAACGGTTTTAGCAGTGGGATGTGGCATTCTCCTGGGTACCGCAATATTACCCTATTATCCTGAGGGAGACCAGCTGTTGCCGACCTTATTGCGAAGGGGAATAGTAGCGTTAGATGGTTCCAAAACGTGCCCTACGAATATTGAGGGATTTCTCTTTGTATAGTATGAATTTCACCCTGGATTTATTTGTTCATCGAGTCAATTCTTCAAGTCACGAGTTTTCTTGGAGAACATGGAAAAAAATCCAAACCGGGAAATAAAATTAGGTGTCACGGTATGATAAAGAGATATTTCAGGATGAGACTAAAGAGAAAAATATGGAACCCGAAAAGAGAAAAATACAATATAAGCCATATAGCTGAATATGGGGGATGATTGGAATTATTTGTGAGGAAAGTAGGCACATTTGAAGAACTATGATACTCTAAATCAGGAATTATGGTACATGGAACTCAAAAGTAACTATGGATAGGAAATTTTTCTCTTGAATCAGTGGAGTGTACCTTTCGTCTGTTGTAAATTGAGTTAATAGTAATTAAATGAAAAATGGAAAAAGCACTTTTTGCTGACGAAGTCTGAAATATTTTTTTAATGCAGAAAAATGCGGGAAAGGAATAAATGATTTGAAAATTCCTTACTTTAAATATAAATAGGTAGACAATATAAAATTAGTGTTCAAATTTAACCAGTTTCATTAAGGAGTTTCGGAATTTAAATTTAAGTCCCACATTTTTCGAAATCTTATTTTATCCAAAAATTTTGATTTTCTCTAGAATTAAGTCCTTCAGTATCTTTCAAGAAACTGTAACAGTAACTTTAACGGAGTCACCCGCTATGTGTGCATTATAATGCAACCATTTCAGAGAGTAAAAATCATTCGCCTTGACCGGGATTCGAACCCGGTCAAGGCGAATGATTTTTACTCTTTGAAATGGTTGCATTATCCTTATGTATCTTTAGAGGACACGTAAAACTACCTCAAGACCAATTGGTCTCTACAAGAAGTCCATAGATTTCTCATGTTGGCGCTCACCCTCTGAATGCTTCTGTTAATCCTATTATATTAAAAATGTACTAGATATTTCTGCCATCTCTTTGTGTAACCACTCAATTTAGGTAGGTACATATTATTAATGAAGTCTACAGAGTAATTTGAATTAGGCTGGTTTGTTGATTTCCTCCGAGTTGTCATCCTGTTGATGACGACGTTTCGTTTACTATGCTACAAGCCTCCTCCACTTCAGTCTAAAGTGGGAGACGCCTGCAGTATATTAGGTGAAAGGTGGGCATCAACAGGATACAACCACGCAAGGAACTCACCAACCAGCCTAATTCATTGAAACACTTTGAAAACCTTGATCAGATACAGAGTAATTTTTTTAGCTGACCGAGTTTAGGCTACCAAGTCATTTTCGATATTTTTACTGGAAATGCTAATGCATTTTACTCGATGAGCCGCCACGAAGACGTTTGACGTGGGGTGCCAGGTCGTCAATAATTGTAGTAACTAGTAGTTACTAACTCTAACCCTCCTTCTACCTGCAGCGTTGGGCCAGATTCCTCACCTTGGGTAGGAGAGAGTTTTACGTAGCACGTTCTTGTGGTGGTGGTATTTTGACTAGCTACTCACTAAAATCTAGCTTGCACGTTCCTGATAAATTTCTTGCTGCATCCTGGGGTACAATTGTTTGTTGTAGTTAAGCGTATGTACTTGCATGCTTGTGGAGTGAAGGTAGGTGGATGTGTGTTTGCATGCGCGTGGAATGATGGGATGTTTCTATGAATGTGTGCACTGCTGTGGATTGGGGTCTGCATGTGTGTGTTGGTTTTGAATGCGGTATTTCTTTTTTCTTTTTTTTTTGGGTGGTGACCTAACACCCCCCGCCACACGCCCTTTCGGCGGCTTGCGGGTTATGTAGATGCAGATGTAACTATGGTAAAGTTTTATTTCTACTGATTGCATGTGTAGTTTTCTAGTGCTATGGTCACCGTGTTTTCAAAGTAAAATGGGTCACTGAAATCGATCTGTTCAGCAATCCATTGACCACATTTAAGTTATGCACTGTGTCAGCGTTGTTATTTTCCAAACGGAAGAGTTGTATTTCTTGTTAAAATTTAATTAGTCTGTGATATTCGATCTAGGCTCTATTTCTGAGCACTCACTTTTCAGTCCGGTTCTTCGTATTTTGCTTAGATTCCCTTTCCCTATTCAGGACACCTCTCTCTTATTCGGTGGCGGAGTTGATGATGGAAAAAAATGACGATAAGTGGAAGAACGAGCGGTTTCAGCTATATCAGTTGCTTGCCAGTTGGGAAGATTAGACCTTTTTCTCTTATGGATGTGCCAATAAATTTGATTCTTTGTCCGTTAAAAAAATAACTTATGCTGCTGCTTAATTCGTGGCGGAGGAATGAAGGGAATCAAATAGGGCAGGAGGATGGGTTTACTGAAAGGCGGGGGTTAGAGAAAGGGGTGAATGTTAAGAGGCAGGGAGTCACGGAGGCAACGGAAACTTTCAAGATACAAAACTTCTCGGAAATCATCAGTTCCGTGGCCACTTCAACCACCCATTAAGCAAACTATTAAGAAGTTACTCTCGAGATTTTCCAGGCAAAAATACTTCGGAATTGGGTATTATTACCGTCGGAAGGCGCCTTACCGTGCTCTAATTAATATTCCCTAAGTTTGGTTATTATTGCGTTTTTTCCTCCGTTACCAGTTGCGGGTTTCCGTCTAAAGCGGTGGAAAAATAAGTTTTCAACAGAAGTTATTTTCATAACAGCGTCTTTACTTAGCAAATTTAATATGTAAGGCACTTAGCGTTAATTAGAAGAGGTTTTAAAATGAATGCTGCTGTTTCACGAACAAATGTTCATTTAATAGATTATCTGCCATTTAAAATATAATGGTTTTCAAAATGGGTACCCGTGAGTCTTACCTTACTTTGTCGGGGAGAGAAAATCCCCTTAACTATCGGCGAGAATACAAATGTACGGTATAAATTAATTTTTCTATTGTAATCTGAAGTTGATAAATTTATGTTTACTGAAAATTCACACAAACGTCGTTCTTTACTGGGGTCAAAACCTTTTCCCAAGTGAATGGCACGGAAATTATGATTTTTAACTCGTGTGTTGAAGAAACGGTAATTGACGTCATATGAAATTCACACGTTCAAAGTCAGGCAAATGACTTATCTATTCGAAGAATTTTCCTCTTCAAGACCCGTTCTATAGGACAAAAATGTAAAAGGATAGCTAACTCATCTTAGGCATTTGAACAGTAAAGACTGATCGGGTCGAAACATGTATTTATCGTCTTATTTATTTATGTAAGGTTGAGAATTAATATTCATGCCTTTAGTCGCCAATAATAGAGCATGAGAGTATTGATCAAGAGTTTTGTCACACAAGTATCGCTTATATATCTTGAGCCCCACGACTCACAGACAATCACTTCACTAAGAAAATAAGAATGAAAATAGATATTCTGTTTTGCCGTATCCTTTTGATTCGCAGATGAGATAAAGCATAGGCTTTTGGGTTTGAAAACATAATTTGATGAGGCAAAGGCAAATTGGAGCTCATCAACAGATAGCCTTGATAGATATGAATCAAAAGAGAGCCTTGCTGCAGCTCACTACACCTTTCCCTACATGGAATTTCATTTATTCAAAAATCCATAGGACATATATATTTTTAATCACTGGCGTGTTTAGTTTGTATTCGGTATTAATCAATATGCACTGATTAAATGATACCCAAAGTTAAAAGCCACTATTTACCATTATGACTGTTAACAACACCCAGTTCCACACACACTCATGGCATCGTGTGGAGTAGGATAAACATATTTATGATAAGTGTTCCTATGTGTTCATGCTTCTGCTAAAAACCTTATGGTGAACATATCATGTCTTATTACTAACTCTCATCATAAAATCATAGCTATTTGGTGCAAACCTCAATAGACTGTTGTGCGGAAGCAGTTCGTTTCTTTATTTTAGTAACTTTTGGAGTTTTAAATGTTTTCTAGGGCTACATAGTACCCCTCAACCCACGTCAGGGCGTATGGCAAGGGGTGATTCAACACCAGGCTTGAAACATCAAAAATTAATTTCTGTTTAGTTCTTAGTTACTAATTAATGTGTAACATATTTCTAATAATAGAATTAAATGCTAATTAAAATGCACATGCGCCACGGCATGTACGTGTGAAATACTTCTTTATGCATGCGATACGAACTGCTAGTAACAAGAACATTAAGAAAAAGGTTAGAGAAAATAACAACAACATATTTGGCTATTTGAAAGAAAAAAATAGTAATATTTTTCTACCTTTCGAAGTCTTTACCAGTTATTCTGATCGATTATCGTTCATGGTTAAAGTTACTTCTTAAGCTTCACTGTGTTGCAAGCTTCTGGACACATCCCTTTCCCAAAGTGCGAGTCACAGGACTAACATTGGAAGAGATTTCACGGTAGACCTGTATGAGTAAGTGACTTTTGCAAGGGTTAAAGCGTTTACACATACCCAAGCAAGTGAGGAATTGGTGGGCCACTGGCGCAGAGGGAAGCCTCTCGCAAGCCCTGGCTGTGTGAGTTCCTGAGACTTGTAAGGATCACGGCTATTTAGCCTTCAAGCTAGAGAGTGCGTGATTAATTTGCATTTATTTTATCACGTGCGATTGGTGGGCCGCTGGCACAAGGAGAAATCCCTCGTAAGCCTTGTCTGGGTCAGTGCTTGATAAGGGCGCCTGTCAATTCTCTCTAGTACACCTTAGCCAGAGCGTTTTTTGTTATCATATTTTGGTATAATCGTTTTATGTTTTAACCCACCTATATCATTTTATTTTTATTTAATTTGAATTATTTTTTCCTCTCTAATTTCCCAAATCGTATCCTTTGCCCACTTGTAAGAGTACAGCCGGGGTTGATTCTTCCCATAATACTACTAAGCTGCACTGAAACGAATCTTATATCAAAGAAAACGATTAAGAAAAAAAAACAAAAGTATCACACATTTTTAGAATTATTTTTACTGGGCTTCTGGAGAAATAAACGAACTGCAATTAAATTAAGAGCTGCGTCATTAAATTTGGAGAATGTGTGGACACAGCAAAATCAGGATATTAAAAAATATTATGCATGAGGGCTACATGCAGAGACAGTACATGCTATCATATGAGAAGGGTCTTAAGGAGCCAAATTATAGTTTACTCATTTTTCAACATTATGTAAAAAAATAAAGACGAAATTCAAACGAAGACTTGAAACAGAAAAATAATGAAATATCAAGTTTCGAGATAAAAATGAAAAAGTATTCGGAAAAATTTACCCACCTTCAGAAGCAGATTTAATGCAAATTCTTAGAAATAACCCAAAATCAACTTAAGAAATTAATATTATCTCTGCTTTCTACAGAAATTTAATACAAACTACAAATATTTCTGTGGAAAGCAAAGATAATATTAATTTCTTAAGTTAAAAATGGAATTCTACAAAGTTAAGGCCTCAACCATTCAGTGCAACCCAAAATCATTTTAATCTGAGATGAAAATACAAGATAAACGCATAACTATACATTATTCAATTATAAAAATTGGCGAAATTGTTACAGGTAGCGTAAAAAGGCCAAATATTAAACAATTTACTTCAAAACGTAAAAAGGAAAGTATATTACACTTTCAAGGAAAGTACGCTAGACGAATATCCCTACATACTTGTAGAATTCACGAGTGACATGTTATTTATTGGCATAGGAAAGAATAGAGAAAACTTTCTGCAATAAAAAAAAACAAGCAAAGACCCAGGTCTGGGAGATTTTCCCACGGCAATGCTGAACAAACATTCTGAAGAAATCTCAGCATATTTAAAAACAATTTCATATGTCATTTAAAGGATGTTCATTACTTCGCGAATGAGAACAAATTACGCATCCCCCTTAAAAAGGCGATGGTAAAGATGATCCCAGTAATCACGAATCAATTTCCTAGCATCGCTCTTCCGCAGTATCTTAAAACGTAACATTTTAAAAATATAATGTATCTTGGCAGTAGGAAAATACTTGGTCGTAATCAGCACGGGTACAGGAATACCAACCAAAGAGAAACACAATTGGGTCTTCTATGTTTTTGGACTGCTTTTGATGAAAATATCGAGCATGATTATTACATGGTCCTTAAACGATCGTATTTAAGCAATATTTTCTCCTAATCATTAATCAAAAGTCCGTGTGAACACATAAATGGGCAGATGTTATTAGGATAGTAGTGATATTGCAATCAATATACCTGAATAGATCCACATTCTTTGAAATTTCAGCTTTGATATTTTTCAAGAATTTTCCCTAAAGCATGTATGGATTAATTAATTTACTACTTAATTAAAAATTCAAATTTTCTACGCACAAAATAATTTTAAGGAAAATGAAGGGGAAGTATATACAGGGAAGAAAAACATAAAACCCTGGATGCAGGGAAATTGGATGACTCGTTTTTGCGAAATTGGAAGAATGATATTACTTACTCGTGATCATTATTTTTTATTCACATATCTATCGATGATTGGTGCTGCAATAGCAATTTCTCTGTAAAATTGGATTCCTATCTCGGTTTTTCGTAAATTCGGCTTCCCTTTAATTCACACTTTGTGTTACTTGTTTTGGAGAAAAATTATACCCTCAGCGACAGTGCTAAATTTGTGTGTGTGTGTGGTTTTTTTCAAAAACCTACTATTTTTGAGGATTTTTCTTGAATCAAGTGTCTCCCATGTTGGATTTTCAGGAGTCCTTATTTCATAGCCATCATTGACCAATTCGAGGATTTACTTAAAAGCACATTTATATTCAGAAATGAAATATTTTAATTATCTTTTTTTAATATTGTTCACAATGACGTAAAACTAATGTTGGAATTCGTATAAATGATAATGAATGCATAATTAATTTTCACATGAATACTATTCTTTTATTTACAATAGTTAGGAATAGTGGAAATTGTATTTTTTTCGACTCTTCGACGGCAAATACATCTTTCGAGATAAGAAATAAGTAATCTGTTCACATCCATAGCAAAAAAAATACTAGTCACTCTCGGAGGGAATATGGTATGATTTCTAGTGTGATTTGGCGTACACCTCGCACGAAATTTTCGCTTTTCACCATGCCCTTTCATTTGCTCTTTTTTGTCGTGGGCACTCAACCAATCAGCTGCGCCTTGCCATTTATATTCGAACTCCTAGGCGTAAACTCCGAAAGAACATCCATCCACGCGTGGATCTACGCACATTTTTTCTTTGCTACGATTTCAAGCGAAGCTTTTCATGCCTCCTTCTTCACGCTCTCGATTGGCCAGACGCGGAGAAATCCTTCGTGTCGGGAGGGGGAGAGAAGCAGGTGCGGAAGGGGAGAGAGAGGGTGGAGGAGGAGGGGAGGGGGTGGGAAGCGGTGGTCGCTTAAAAAAAACGAACTGGGATACCCTTGATTTGGTTATTTTTCTCATCTCCATGCCATTCGGGATCAACCGACGCGCCTTCGTGGAGAGCCTTATGCTCTCCCTCCCCCTGCCACCCCACTTCCTTATTCCGATCCCGCGGCTTCCCCCTCCTCTTATTATCTCCCCTCCCCCTTCCCCCGCTCCGCACCGAACCCTTACGTTCCCCAGACTCGACGCCGCGCGGCCCTTTCTCTCATTGGTACTCTTGGGCATGCGCACCAGTCCGCGGAGGGCCGGGAAGGGGTGGTGGGTGGAGGACATGGCATCTCTTTCTCTCCTTCACGGGGGTAAGCGGCCGACAACCGCATTACCACCAGCTCATCGATCACCCTGCAGCAGATCCTCGCTCGCCATGGGAAGAGGCCGCGAGGGTGGGTGGGAGGGGGTTCGGTCGTGGGGGAAGGGATCGGAGGGGGGTGGTGGGGTTTTCGGGTTGGGTTCGGAGGAGATGGATGGAGGCCGGGGGGGTGGGAGGGAGAGAGGGAACATTCGCTTACGGCATATGGCGAAAGTCTCAGGGTGATGTGCGGGGTGTATTGTATTATACAAGGTGAAACCTTGACGTAGGTTAATAGGGATGGATCCGCGTCTTCTATTCGCAAGAAAGTGACTCGATAACGGTCGAATGCGGGTGATTACGTAGAGGATTACTATGCAGCTAGCTAGAGAATACAATAACTGGCTAATCACATATATACCTATGTCATGGTTACTCGCAATTTTAAAACGCTTTTGAAAATCGCTTGGTTGTACAGTGTCGTCATGCCACTTGAAACATTTGCCTATCGCAATGCAATACGCTGAATTAACAAACAAATATCGAGAAAAGTTGATCGTCTTCGAAATCACTCGGGTACAGTTACCGCCTTAAGATTTGATTGGCTTTTTCAATTACCCAGATGTAATGAGAAATTTAAAGAAAAGTGTTAATTTGCTCTAGCAAGACCTCATGTGGAATATGTCGCAAGTACTTGGGATCCTTGGGAGAACATTTGGCAAAAATAATTAGATAAAGTCCAGAGAAAATCCTCCAGATACATTAAACATTGTTATAATAAGAACACAAGGGAGTGAGGTCTCTTAGGGGATTTAGGCTGGGAGCAACTTGGAATACGAAGAGAACAAGCGAGACTTGGATTTTTCAAAAAGGTTCAGAACCAGCGAGTTTAACGATGACACTGAAGGAATTATAATGGCCCCACACTACTTAGGTAAATCAGACCACAAAGTTAAAATATGGGAGATTGATTCCAGTACAGATAGATACAAATACTCATTATTTCCCCAACAAACAGAAATCATAGTAGCAAGAAACCGAAGTCACTTTAGAATTATTAAGCACATATAATTTACAACTCGGAACAAAATTAAATATTGCAAATACATCAGGTATATATGTAGGTGTATGTGTATGTTCGTTGGTAGTTCGCATGTTTGCATATGCGTGGGTTGAAAGGGTTTTTGCATGAATGTTTACCATGTTTTGTTAGTCGATTATATAAATTTGTGGCTTTTGAATGTGGTTTTATCTTTCTTTCTTAATTACGTGTGGTGCCCTAACACCCTCCGCCACACGTCCTTGCGGCGGCTTGCGGGGTATTAAGTAGATGTAGAAGATACCAGTAAAAATAGTAGCCAATAATGAATTTTACTAGCTTTCGCCTAGGTTCTCACCCTTCAATCTAGCATTAAGTATGCGAATTTTTCTGAGTCCATACCAATATTTGAACGCTTCCGAGAATCAGAAAACAATTTTGCCAATTGATCACAGCAGGGCCCTCCATTTGCTTAACTAAATGAATAGTGATTTCAACGTCCCACGAGCATGAATGCGATCATGGAGATGAACACACGACACAGGTACAGCGTTCAAGATGAACCAAAACATTTCTTATGACTTGACTGACTGATGCATCACGGCTAGGAAGCGATGTTGTATATGACTATAACTTAAAATTCATGGTTTCAGGCTTGACTTTGTGGAACTATTCCAATACGGAAAGACAAATAGAGATATGTTAATTCCACTTAATTAACATTTAGTGAAATTAACATTAAGCGGAATTAACATAACAGTATTTTTCTTTCCGTAACTATAATTATATTACTCTGAGTGAATCAAGTAAATACGAGAATGTTTTCTTCTACAGTCTCTTCTATTTCTTTTATTCCCTTAGTTCTTCGCCCTTCCCATTTTATTATATCATTGATCATTAGCTAGTTATGTGAAAATGAAATACAAAGAGTCTTAAGTTGAACTGTAACATTGGAAATTTGGTGTTCTGATTTCTGTTTTAATACTCTCTTCTAAGCCAGTATCTTGAAAGGTTTCAATCTGACTACTTCCTAACAACAAATATACGCATCCAAACAATATCTAGTCATGCTATGCGCCAGTATCATGAATAAATGATTTCACATCTGATATCATTTATTGGCCTCATATTTGTCCAAGCACATTATTCTATGCACATTTTAAGCACATTTTGCGGTTAGCGGTTTACCGGATTTGATGAACAGAGTTTGAAGGGTTATTTTGTATTAATAATGAATTTACATACGATTTCTTTAGCTTAAATAGAAAAATTTTTCAAAGCACATTTCAAATGGAAAATCACGTGATTACTAGGTACATTGCACAAAAAATGGAGACGGAAAATTACCAGCAGCTTTTTTAGCGTTGTCAATTTTTGTGCAGTGATAAGTTTACATATTTTCCTTTATTTTACACAATATGTTAAATATTCCCTGATTTAGAATTTAGTTTGTAAAATTGATATTGGCATGCTCGATAATAAGGAGGTGGTAATCACTCCATTGGGAGAATAGGTTATTTTGCCTATGAACATTTGATTTCCCAAGTATAAAATGATGTCCAATTTCGCCAGTCACCAGAATCACCAGATTCTGGTCAGTCAGTCAGAACAATCACCAGAAGCTGTACAAACGTTGGCATATTAATGATGTTACAACTATACTTTTGGCAATAGTTTCTACAGCTAGGGTACAGAATAACAGAAATTGCAGCACCCAAAGCAAACACTGCTATTGAAAATCAAAGACCTAGAGTATGTGAAATTGGCAGTTATGTACGAATAAATGAAAAGCTTCAAAACACGAAAAACCAACTAGTACTTTACTTTGGGCCATTCATCTTTAATTCATGCCTGCGTGTGTATTTATATTTCTTGCCATAGTGGTTCTTTCAGTGAAAATTCATTGTTTTATCCTGGTTCACATTTAAACGTCTTGTTTATTATATACTCAAAATATCAAAAAAACTCTAAGAAGCATAATTATATGAATTATGTTGTATATGAAGATCGAGATTGTTAATTGTGATATGTAAAAAAACCACATAAAAAGACACTACTAGTATGAATGGCACATTTTGACAAAATAAACTGTATCAGTTACATTGTCAATAATTTTTGATTTTTTCATCCTAGCGTCAGTCAGTGAAATATTCGAAACTGGGTATAGGGATATTACTATACAGAAATTTTATTCATTATTTATTTCATTTTATTATTTCGTTCAGGGGGGAATTTTATCTATAATGATGGATACATCACCCTATAATTCATACAGTCAGTGAAGTTCAGACTTACATTTTAAATCATTTTAGAGTTAAAATGTAAGTATGTTAGAGTTAGGTGTTAAAAATCGAGCAGTGACAGGATAAATGTGGGAGGTTTAAAGAACTTTGACAAGTTCGTAAATGATCAGGAAATATAGGTTGGTAATGAAGTGCTGTCTCTGGGGGGGCTTGCTTTTTCCTTTTCTCTATAGAGTCTCGGAACAGAATTAAAGAACTCTTCGGTTCAAAACTGCTCGTATATACGTAGACATTCTGCATGCAACTATCTATGCAACTTGATCTTCGTCGCTTACGCTCCCACTCACGCCCCAGCATCCCCGACAATACGGCTCCCACTCGTCTTTCCTCTTCCCACATCCCCTGGCAATAGCGGAGACCGACGTCGATCCCTTCCAAACTCCCCTCCAGCAGCAGTGCCCTTTCATCCCTTGCCAAAACCCCTAACTACCCCTTCCTTTCTCAGCCATCCCTGCTCCCTATCCCACCGTGTAACAAATGCCATTTTGCAATTAGGTCTCGTTTTCATTACCGCCGGCGGGGGTCAGGGCCCCTACCCCACCCTGGCCCCCGGAGTTGGCTGCCGCCCCCTCCCGAACCATTTCCCCCGGCAGATCGAAACAGTTATGTGAGGAAGGATGGGATGGGGTTAGCGGGGATGAAGGGAGGTGGTGGGCGGGGGTGGGAGGGAGGACTTCTCCCTCCCCCTTCTCCCGTCTCCCCCATCCCCTCCCCGATCCAGTCAGTGAACACCC
This sequence comes from Hetaerina titia, assembly GCA_037158775.1. Classification (NCBI taxonomy): domain Eukaryota; kingdom Metazoa; phylum Arthropoda; class Insecta; order Odonata; family Calopterygidae; genus Hetaerina; species Hetaerina titia. Next base: position 19,192,527 of record CM073778.1, on the reverse strand, counting down.
ACGCGGCCCTTTATTGACGGATCGGCCGCTAAATTGAGCGTGGAATGCGATACAACGGTGGCTGGCGGGGCGAGAGGGGGCGGACTGGAGATAATTTTTGGGGCGGAAATAGTTATGGAGGAAGTCTGTCGTCATGCCTTCCCCAAAGCGAAGTTTTTATTTTTCTTCTTTGATATCTTTTTCACGAGTCTTCGACACGTATTATACGGAGGAGTATGATCTCTTTGGTTCCAACAAGAAGGAGGATCATCAAATCAGTTGATGTTCGACCGTACCTCTTCGCTTGGTGCGAGGGGTAGAATTACTTTCTCGCCCGTGATTAGCACGGGTGAGAAAAGCGGATTTGATTCATTCCCGCACATCGCTTACCTATTACACTACGAGTACATTTGTTTGTGGCTTATTAGTTGCGGTGCCAGGTTCTCATTAGTAAGAGTTCAAGTTAACAAGTTCCCATTTAATTCCTCACGTGGTCTCAGGCCATGCAATATTAAGGTGGTCGAGCTTTTCACGTATACCAGCAAAAAATTATATTTTGCATTGATCTCGCTAACACCTGGTGACGGACCTATTTATTTTGAATGCTTTTAAAAGATTACTTTTATTGTGATTCTTAAATTCTATATGTTCAACTGTCTGTCTGCCTACCATCTATGCTGAACACTGAACGTCATTTCGTCACAAATTCCGATGGCTAGCAGGTATAATAGACCACGGAGCGATGGAGGGTTTCCAGGGACATTGAGAGAATAGGCCTCAAGTCAGCAAATTCTGCTCCATATCCTCGACTGAAACCTCACATTCTTCCATCAATACTCACCGCACGGCACTAAACGAGCCCTCCTCAAGAGCAGGCAATACGCAGCATGATTCTGCAGGTGAATAATTTAACTGGGACCTTCAAAATGTACCTCAAACCGTTTCACTTCCGAAGCCGTACCCTTGAAGGAGCGCCGGATTTCTTTAGATCCTCCTGGCGAAGCGTCATTTGTCCCGATTGTTCCTTCGTATGCCGCAATACGTAGCTTGTAGCAAGCCGTATCCCTGACTGTCACCGTCACCGACTGCGTCTCCTGAGTAATGCCGCTGCCTGGTTAGGGGTACATTATCCGCCATGCGTTTGAGTTAACTAATTCGCACTCTTCGTGTCGTCTGACGGTTAAACGTTGGCGGCGCCCCCGTGGTGAGGCAGTAGGAACCTCGGTACTGCGCATCTTCTGGAAGCTATTCGAGAAGAAGATGACGTTTGCCTTAGCAGATCCTCGATCACCCAGCCTCCATCTGCAGTTGGACGAGCCCATACAGCCCCTCTGTCGTGGTGGGTGCTCGATTTCCCACTCAAAGTGCAATTTTCCTTTAGAGCCGACACCTCGCTTCCAATCCTCGGCTAAAGCTTCCGCACGACTCACCTTTAGTTCGATAACTTCCAAATCTAAACGTAAGGCATATTTTGTATTCTTCTGTAGTCTACAGACGTCAGTATCCCATTTCTTCTCTGTGTCTCCATCATCTACATATTCTCTCTTTGAAATCTTTGCTTTCCCTCTTCCTTCTTGAGAATGTTCGAGTATCAAGTTAAAAAAATAAAATAATCGAAAAATAAATTCACCTAGAGTATAGGCAAGCAATACCGCCATTTGGTGCACGGTGAGGGTTGGGAAGGGATTTCATTGGCGGGGAGAAATCACAGGGACGAAGGCTGATGGTGGAAATGGGGTGGGTGGGAGGTTAAACGGGACGAGGGGCAAAGGGCGCCGAGGGGGATGATGAAATTGACGCGCCCGGCGGGGGAGAAACTGAGGATAGAGAGGGAGGTCTTCGACACCAACGCCAGACGGCAAGCTAAGTTGTTGGGGGGGCTTAATCTCCTCTAATGAAATTCCAAAAGGTATTACAGGTGGGCGGATGAGTTTTCGGTGTCCCTTTTGCGAGTGTGGTGGTGGTACCGGAGATTTGGTCCGGGGGGTACGGTGGGTGGAGAAGGGAATGCGAAGGGTGCCGACCTAGCAAGGGCTGGTGAGGGGGGAGAAATCGTGAAAAATGTAGTGTCGCGTGGCAACGTGAGCCCTTAAAGGCCATCTCCGTCCCCTTACTCTCCTTCCTCGCATCCACCCCGCATACCGTCTCCCCCCCGTCCTTAATTACGCCCGGTGGCGAGCGCGGCCTTTTTCGGTGTCATCCCGACATCGCCGAACCTATTGGGGGTCCGTACTGTGGTGGAGATTGGCTCGACACAGGTTACTTACCGTTCGTATGCATCCACCTCACCCAAAGGTATGGGTGCTTTCCTGGTAATTTTTACTCTCTCAATCCGTTGTGTGAGTTCTCTTTTCACAAAAATCATCTCGGAGTTTTCCAAAGTGCATAAATATTTTGAGGCTCCACACCTTTTTGATAATTTTCTGTTGTCGGTTTATGTTAGTATTTGTTGATACGTGCATACCAAGGAACACAAAAAAATTGTGTTTATATTAGAAGTAGTTCAATATTTGTGATAATGTTATATATTTTTTGCTGACATCACCCTGAAGGCGGCGCGGCGGGGTAACGTCCCTGCCTGCCAATCCCAGGTGGATTTTTCTCCATCTAGGGCTTAGATTTTTGTACTTATTTCAATTGATATATATATATATATATATATATATATATATATATATATATATATATATATCGAGGCCTTCTTCAGGTCTGACCTGAAGAAGGCCTTGGGGTAGGCCGAAAGCTCAAATAATCTACAATGTTAGTGTTCTTTTGCGTGTTATCTGTTTTATTGTGTTCTATTGTGCCGTCCAAAAGTTTTATATACATAATATGTATATATTCATATAAACAGATGATGATTTTTAAAACGTAGACACACAAAGACAGGATCACACTCGCATATGAAGTTTTGACGTTTCGACGGCACCTACGTATGTGTATCCTTTCTTTGTGTTTCTTACTTCATTTTTACAGTGCCATTTTTCCAATAAAACTCAACGGATTGGAATAATCCTCGACAAAGTTTCTCAGGATATAATTTTTGTTGCAAAGTAGCCTAGTCTGCAGTGATTATTCTAACTCTTATTGTTTTTTAAACATACTCTTATTAAGTGTCTCATGCGTAGAGCCCTACTTGACATTTTGGTATAATAGTACTCACAGTGGTATGCCAAGCTGTTTGTAAAATATTTTCATCGCTTAAACTATGAAACTTCTTCGTGAGTCGGTAACATTCTAGTATTATCTATTACTGATGGTCTATGTTCTGTGTGAAATCATCTCGTTTCACACACCTTAGCGGATGGTTTGAAAATTACCATGGATGTGTCTGTGACTTGAAGTTTATCCCTTGATCCCGGAGAATCGAAATGATTTGGCTGAGCCAAGAGAAATGTATCATTTCAGAAAATAGTATGAGGAACAATTCTAGGACATCTGTTATGGCCTAATTAGATTGAGAGTGTATTAAAACCCCCGAAAACCACCCGCGTTACGTAGTAGGTCACTAAAGTTCATTTTATTAATTTTCTATACTTGTTAAATTTGAAATTTCGGTACAAAAGCAGGGTAAGAGATATTATTAAAGCAAAAGGGAACGTACTACGGCCGAATGAATGCAATGAATACAAATTACCCAAAGCCGTACTCTTGGGTGATTTGTATTCATTGCAAGAGATATTATACTTAAAGTTTTAAACTGCTTAATCTGTGCACACGCTCATGACACTACTCTCTCAGTTAAAATTTTGTTTCATGCGAGAATTTAAATCTTCGAAGAAATGAGTTCCTCAGAATGTTTGATTCTTCCTAACCAAAAGTCATAGTTTTTCACGTGAACAAGTGGAGTGCTCAGACTTTTTCTCATTGTAGTTTCCTCCAAGAATCATTGTATATTCACGGGCATGTGTCAACAAAAAGCTGGGGAAAACTGAAAGAAGAAAGTTAAAACTTAGTTTTCTTTAAAAAGTCAATAAAAAATAAACAAATGATTAGTAATAGTACGCTAATAATTTTGTCATGAAAAGACCTTTACGAATATCAGTCACTTCAAATATATTGTTTTTGATTTCATATATCAGACACAGTCGGGGAAGTTCAATTAGGTACTAGAGTTGATATACAAATATTAATATATCAAATATCATATATATATATATATATATATATATATATATATATATATATATATTCATATTCTAATGGTTCAGTTCTTCCTAAAGGCTTTCTCTAACATCCATTTCATCCAGTTTTAATATTGAAGGAGGGGTCAATGGAATAGAAATATGGATCCATAGTTCAGCCTACTGAAAGTCATGGGGTCGAAACTTCAATTTTGTACCCTCTCATTTTTCCCTCTCCAAACTTCTAGGATTCCCCATTCCGTAATAAATAGTTTTCCTGATCCATTCCGGCGTGCTTGCCTTTATCCGGTGCATCCCAACTGGTTCCAATCAACGTTGAAACGTTAATAAAACGAGCGAACGAGGTAGTAGACGGGAGAAATCCAATAATCGGAAGGGAAGAAAAGGGAGAGGGTGAGATGATTGTTGCGGGCGGTGGAAACACAATCTCCCTGCCTCGGCCTCCACGGCTGCCGCCGCGATTGCCTTAATCTCCTCTGCTTCAAAAATTTCTGCTACGCACCCGTGGGAAGCATTCATTCACCTGTCTCCGCTTTCTCTCTTTCTGATTAACCGTGCAGCGATTTCGTACGCCACCGTTCTTTGCCAAACATTTCTTTCCTACTCGGGATCACTGCTATGGTTTTTTGTCCTATAAATTACAATTTTGTTTACACATTGTTCACTATAGATTCCCAAAAAATCAACAACATTGATCAAGTGATTTTAATATAGAAAGCCCTATTTAGCAATCTTGACATCAATTTACCCGTATTCTTAGTAACCCAGCGTGTGAATGAGGCTTGTATTCGTCTTCATCTTATGTTTACTTGCGTGTCGAGGTCATTATAATTCATAAGTCATACAAGATCATGCATAAATATGTAATGGCATATTTCCCCGAGAATAATAAGAGATCAGAATAGTTTTAATGCGAATCTGGGAAAAGATATCTTCAAACCCATGCACCTGCAGACTTAGAAGGCTAGATATAAGCCTTGGAGGCTAAGTAAAGTGCATATGAATCATATTTGAAATGTCAGGAGCATATTACAAATATTTTTCGATTTAAATTAAGGAATATAGGGTATACATGTATGAGATGAATGTTGGGGAAATATTCGAATGAAAATTTTTAGGACTGTTATGTTGTATTTGTTAGATGTGAATACGCGCACAGTAATTTGAACCTTTCGCAGAAGGACAATTTCGTGAATAAACATGAGCATAAGCAGCATGAGACTGTTTACCGACGACACTGGGCTATTTACGCTGTTTACCGACATTTACAGGGATATTGCAAATGAACCAGATCGCGAAGTACTAAAATTGACTTAAACAACTTTAAAAAATGGTGCACAGAATGGAATTTGTACATAAATACTAAAAATATATGGGAATACACTTCTTAAAAAATGAAATAAACACGAGCAGACCAATTAAACACTCGGAGGTGATCGGACGAACGTTGCATGCCAAGTGAAATACTTGAGGGTCACCTTCGCATCCGATCTTACATGGGGAAACCATAAACACAATATATGCGGAGAGGCTATGGAGAAACTGGCTTTCGTTAAATGTACGGTTGGATAATTTAAGTATTTTATTTTATTATTTGTTAGTACCATGCAAGCCACCGCTAGGTTGTGTGGAAGGGGTGGAAACACATCATACTAATTTTGACCCGAATACTTTTACTCCTACCACGGTCGAACAACGTTATTCTGATTTCTTATCGATCGTGGAAAAAAATGGCATCTTAAAACTACACTTCTAATTTTACTTACATAATCTCGCCTGCCGTAGTGCGATGTGGTAATGATTCATTTTCAACGACATTGCTAAAGAGATAAAATTTCTCTTTAACCTTTTTATCACGTTTATCCAGTCTTCTTTTAATAAATCCTAATTTTTTGTTAGCTTGCCTACATATTCTCCGTATATGTTTCACCCAGGAGGGGCCGAGAGTGAGGGTAACGCCTAGGTATTCAATTGAGTCCACACATTTCATTTGGTGTTCCTGTTGAAATAGGCGTTCGGAAGGAAATGCTCTTATTCCAATTTTTTTTCCATACGCAATTTTTAAAGTCTAATTCTATTTTCCAGGTGTCACACCAGCATTGTATTGCATTTAGTTCATCTGCTAAAGCTGCTTTATCATCAGGAATACGGATATCTCTGTAAATCACTGCATCGTCGGCAAATAAACGTACCTTAATAGTGACTGCGGAGTCAATGTCGTTAACGTAAAGATGTCCGATAACACATCCATGGGGAGCACCTGAAGTAACTTCTTCTGTTTTTGACCTAACTCGTGACTACTCTTTGTACCCGGCCATTCCAAATGTCTTTAATCCAACCCCGGATATTTTTATCTTTGCCATATGCTTCTAGATTTGCGATTAGTTTACTATGAGGTACTTTGTCGAAGGCTTTCTTAAAATCTAGAAAAATCGCGTCCACTGAATCATTTCTCTCTCCCGAAATAAGAATATCAAGAACAAAAAGCGCAAGTTGTGTCTCACGGGATCTAACTTTTCCTGAAATCATTCTGATTTTTCATCAATAACTCCTGAATATCGAGGTGTCTCACGACCGAACTAGCCTATATATGATATATTACATATGTAATATAATTGCATATTGCAATATGTAAACATATTGCAATATGCAATATGTTCCATGAACGTGCATGAAATGGATTTGAGGGAAATAGGTTTTTCAATTTTGTGGCAACGGGAAAGCGAAGGAGGCGCGTCATTTTCCTTTATTAGCCTTTCTTTACTAAGATCCACGTACGCGTAAACTACGTGGCGAGGATATTGGGTCCATTTGGAAACATTGACTACAGATTGAAGAAGGTGCAGAGGAGGGCCGCCAGATTCGCGAATAATCCGTACAAAAGAACACATAGCGTCACGCATTTACTACAAGATGTGGGATGGGAACCCATAAACATGCGAAAACTAAGAGCAAGATTAAACGTATCTCAAAGGTACCAATCGCGTAGTTTTGCATTCGGGATAAAAGATATAACTAAACCTTCTATTTAGGTTGGTGGGACTTTCAATTGTCACGTAATAACAGAGGTGGACTGCCGAACGAATAGATTCAAGTATTCGTTTTTCCCGCACACTATTAGCGACAACGACTCAACGGGAAACCCTGAATCGGAAATGGGTTGACAATGGCGAAATTAGTCGGGAACACGCAAGTTACATTTCCCCTCAACTCAAATGGCTGGTGTCTGCCACCGCCCCCACCAAATGCCCTAGGGTCGGGTTGTGAGGTGTCGTGTTGTATATCTGTTGCATTTGTGAATTGCTCGTCCTGCTTGAGTAGAATAACACCTGATAGTTGGTGGCGGCATACAAACCCCCCCTTAAATGGATTTCCTTTTTTGTCTTCTTGGTGCAGTCAGGGGAGTAGTTACCAACATTGTAACAGTCTTAGTGCGTGTAACTGATGTTGATTGAATGATGCCCAGTTGCCTCCTTTCCACGTGCCCTTGCGATGGATCTCGGGGTTCCATGCATTTGTGGAAGTTCTGGAGAAGATACCTGGTGTCCTAACACCACCTGCCACATGTCCTTCTGATGGCCTACGGGATGGTGCAAAAATGTAGATAGATTCAAATAAAAGATTTTTTTATATTATTAGGTAATCTACCGGTTAAGGTAGGTTTTTGGATGGACGCAACTATCAAATAAATATTTTGTAACTCCAAACAAAACCCAATCCAGCAACCTAAACTACATCAGGTCCCTCTTCATCTCTGGGCACTTCTTTCCACCCTTCATCCCGTCCAACATCCCTATCCTGTTCCTGCCCTTACCTCGCTTGCCCAACATTCTCTCCTCTATTACCCACTTCAACATTCCACTACCGCTCAATACGCCTTTCATCCATTTTTCCTGCCTCCATAGGATTTCTCTCAACAAACCCCTCTCCTCACCCACCATCTCTAGTACTTCCTCATTTGTTTTCCTTTCGGTCCATTTAACCTTCTCCATTCTTCTCCACACCCACATTTCAAAAGCCTCCAATCTACGTCTATCCTCCTGCTTCAGTGACCACGTTTCCGCACCATACTTAGCTATGCTCCATATCAGAGTTTTTACGAGTCTTGTCTTAACATCTCTACTCAACGTCCCCGTCATCAACTCCCTCCTCCTTGAGAAAGCCTCCTTGCCTAGGGCAATTCTTCTCCTTACGTCCCCACCACTTTGACCGTATTGGTCCAAAATACTTCCGAGTAAACTGTTCTACCTGCTCTATTTTTTCCCCGCCTATTTTAATATTTAGCTTAGCCTTTTTCTTTCTGGAAAATCGCACAACCTTTGTTTTATTAATATTGATTCTCATCCCATATTTATCGCACTGAACCTCCAATTCACTCAACAATGCTTGCAACCCCTTGGCTGACTGAGCAACTAATGCTTGGTCATCAGCAAACCTAACCGATTTTGCGAATTCCCCTCCGACTTTCATTCCTACCTCCAGTTCTTCCCATGCCTCTTTAATCATTTCCTCCACATATAGATCACATCTTCCACACATTATACCTCCAGCCCATCCGGACTCTCCGTTCCCCACTCGCACCTGAGCAGTCTGAGACATGTACAGGTTGCGGATCAGTCTCCTGTCCCTCCAATCCATTCCTATTTTCTGCAATACACGCATTAATTTTTCCCAATTCACTCTATCAAACACTTTTTCGAAATCTAAAAAACAGGCAAAAACGTCCTGTAAAAAAAATAAAAGATAAAGATACAAAAATTCTACCCCGACGTGAAAAAAAGTTATAAATGGACGCAAAATGACATTATCATTGGAAGGGCTTGGTTGAAATACATTGGAAGCAAGGGGATTGCAGGCGTAACTTAAACGTTCTGAATGCTAAGAGTTAACTAGCACCAATCGCTCTAATGGCTGCTGGCCTAACACTTCATATCACACGCCCTCGAGGAGGCTTGCAGGGAGGGATGTACTAAGTGTAGACACCCCCCGCCACACGCCCTTGCGGCGGCTTTCGGTGTATTAAGTAGATGTAGATGTAGTAGTGCTTCTGCATACAAGAAGTTAATTTAGGTACTAGTCTTTATACCTCAGCAGATCACTGGTAGTACATATAGTTTGGTATTTTCTTTTATAGTTCTCTAGCTTTAATTCGCAAAACTGTTGCATACTGTATATAGAGATTTATTTGCGCGAGAGTTGAGTGTGACCTAAAATGAATTACTATATTTCACGCATCAACTAATTTTTCTGCAAGCATGACTGTCGCCCATACACCCCTGCATTTCACACTTGAATTTGCTTGCGGGGTAATGTACGATAGCCCGACTCGTGTAGCTTTCATTTACGTTGTTCATATTATACGCAATTTATCAATAATTTTATAAACAAGTCGAGTAGCAAAACATTTTTCGTAAAAATAATTTTGTCAAAAGGATTCCCTTAAAAGTTTAACAGTTTTTTTTTTGTTAGGTAGGGAGGACAACATTCTCGGCACACCAGATTTTACACATTTTGAGTTAATGTAGCTTAGATAAAAACTTTTCTTAATTAATCATCAGGGATTTAACAGATGGTTATTTAAATTGATTTACCAAACGGATATAATGCATCCTTCATATATTTTAGAAGACTTAATCGTGATCTTCGAAATAGTTGTTGTCAAAGGAAAAACGATATTCAAAATCCTTAGAAATCACTGAAATACTTCGTCGGGAAAGCTTTCAACGACGTGTTTTGATTGCCGCGCTTCCCCGATGCTCTTTTTTTCTTTAATGCCAGCCCCCCTCCGCAGATCTTTCTTTCGCATTCCCCCCCTTCCCTCTTTCCCTCCGGTTTTCGCAGCGAGTACGTTAGTAATCGATTAACGCGCCTCCGCTTCTCACAATGGCTGCCACTCGGAGCGTAAGGGACGTGACCCGTCACCCGAACGTAACAAGCGCTTTATTCAAGTTTCGCGCTGCTCACTCCATTGTTGCCCTTCCCTCACGACGGTGGCGACGTTCGGCGGAAGGGAGAAAAGTCGACGTTCGAGCGAACCATATCCTTTATTTTTTTAAATTTCTTTCCTTGCCTCTTCATCAATTGTCTTCCATCACGAGTATCGAATCTAACATATTCTAAACCCTTTGTTCTGCCCATTTCGTTCCGGGCGAAATCAATTCAACATCCTTTGCAGACGAACGTTTTCCAAATCAATAAGTGACGCACTTTTATTTTCGCCAATCAAGCGAATCATCCGAGAAATTGGCCCTGCGCGTTGGAATCTGAAAGTGAGCACTGTGTTGATGAAAAAGTCGAAGACACTCAGCCGGTGCGAGGTCGCCCTCGAAATTTAGCTCGGAAAGGGATGATATTCCGCGTGCGTGGACGCGTTATACGCCCCGAATTGCGTTTTGTTGTGATGTTTTCATTTTCCCCCATTTCCACCCTCATAATGCAACAACGTAGTCATCAACGTTGGGTGCATCCCACCACCTTTGGGTATGATTAACGGTGTGGGGTTATTCATAGTCTCCGCAAGAACCTTTTATGATATAACAGGAACTCCGATGCTCGTCGTAATACTTTTAGTTCGTAAATAAATAATTGTATTTATTATAAAAATATTAGATATTAATATTCGCTTCATTTTACGTATTTGTAGGATACAATTAGAATACTTTGCATAGAATATATCGCATAAATCGCAAACTTAGACGTTTAAAGAGCAAGATAAATAAAATTTGGTACACGTTTTCTTAAATTAAGAAAATTATTAAGCAATAATTTAAGATATTAATTAAGTAATTATTCAGTTAATTAATTAATAATTAAGTAATTATGAAGTTAAATTATAGAAAGAAATAATTAAGTAACTGTGGCTGATTTATTGGATGAATTATTTTGGAAAACCGTCAGACAGAAATAACGAAGCATTGAACGAAACAAGGCCTGGCAGAAAGGTACATAGTTTGGATCCCTTCAGTATATCATAGGATTTGACCATGCGTGTAATATAGTAAGATAAGATTGATAAAATAAACATACATCAATATAAAAGAAGCACAGCAAATAAAGGTAAAAATATCTGAATAAAAACACCAACATATGATCTTGAAATGAAATTAGTAACTTTTTAAATCCTTACAATTGGAATTACAGAGTTACTAATTCCATAACAATGTCATTTGAATTCCGTAACGTTACGCCGGGGACAACAAAAAACCAACATATGAGTTTTAGGCAGCTTTGAAGGGATTCCCGAGGGAAGCTAACATCATTACATGAGCACAATAACAGTAAAGGGTGCAAATAAATATGCAAAGTAAATGCATAAAATATTCTCTCAGTATGCCAAAAAATGATTTTGGAATAAATGTAATGAACATAATTACAGGGGCAAACAAAATAAAAATCCTGTTATGTACCTCAAAAATATTTCTGTATTATTTTATTTCGAATGCAATTTTCTGTTATTACTTAAGGTTCTTCTTGCCTCACCATTGTACCATCATCGCACGTTGCTTTCGTGTTTTAGCCTGACTCTTAAAATCTAATTTTAGCGACATGCCTAATACCAACCCCAGTGAGTCGTTAATAGTAGGTAGGATATAAAATCAACTTGGTTTGGATCAATGGGGAGATAAAATAACAAGGCAATTGGATTTTAATAATCGTACACAGTCCTTTATCTCTTCCTTAAACATGAAGTTCTCGTCAATTACCTACAAAATTGTGGTTGTCATACCACCACGAGCAAAAATGGTGTACAGACTTATTCTCATTTACAAGTTGAATTTTTATTAGGTGTGTAGCTATTAATGTCAACTCTTATTTTCCGCTCGTCCTCCCTTTATTCATTTTTTCAAACTTTCCACATACTAGCTCCGTGGCGTTCAAAATTTCTATTCTCTTTCGTTCTTTCTCCAATGCGCCTTCACATCACAGACTTCCAACCTGACACTACCTCTTCCGAGCGGCACAGCATAAAAAAAATTGTGAATCCTTCAAACAAGAGGGTAGACGTCTCGTCAATTATTTCCTCAGCGACAGATTTCATCCGTTTGTGCCAACGGTTAGTAATGGAATGTCGCAAAAGTTTTCGAAATTTCTCTCGCGGTTGAATTCATTCGAATTACTGCGATCTATGCGACTGCGTGGAAGCATCTCTTCCCTTGCTTCCGCCCTCGTTGACTCGGCCACCGTGCGACCGTTCGTTTTTTTTATAGCGACGGGTATAAAGGAACAATAAGGGAGAGAGGGTGAGTCCTTATCTGGTGCTCGAGTGTCGAAGGCCCTCGGCGAATCATTTAGGAAGCGGGTGTTCGCATTCCTCCGTGCACTCCGAGAGCAGACAAAACCCACTAGAGTCATCGGCGAGCCGAGAAATAATTCGTCAAACTTTTCTCCCGAAGCCCGAGTCAGCAGGGAATCGACGGAATCCTTTTTAATACACACCAATCGCCTCGTGAGAATCGAAGTACGGCTGAGCAAAGTGGTTCCCTTCTCTCCCCTCAACCACCATTTTTATATCTCATTTTAAATTCAGTTCTTCAACCAACCAATAGGAGTCGTCGACATCGGAATCTTGCGTGAACCCCGTGACTTCATCGCCAGCTCCCTCTCTCTCTCTCAATCTCACTCATTCTCTTTCTGCGTCCACTTTCTTCCGTTACGGAATTTGAAAATAGGGGGGAAGAATAGACAATGGGGAGGTTCTTTTCCATTTCGCTTCCCTGAATCTTCCATGTATTCGTCTGCACACAGTTGCTGCATTTCTCTTTCCTTTCCACCTCCTCCTTTTGAAAAAAACTTACCGCAACAGAACGTTCGCGAAGTTCCAATGGACCAACGGATGCGTGAATGGTTTCGTGGGAGTTGGAATCGCGTCGAAGTTTTTCCTCGCAGACTCGGTCAGTTCATCTCGTGGTGCATTATATTTCCCTTCTCCTCATCCTCGTATTTCCTCCTCCCCCATGGTTCGCACGCCTTAGCGGGTGGGTGGGAACGTCGACGGGGAATGTTTCCAGTGGCATGCGGACAGTGCCAAGCGAAACCATCGCCGCACCTGCGGTTCCCGGAGGCTCGCATCCGTTCCCACACCCACCAGCTGGCACCTCCGCGGACCATCTCAGGCGGAATCGGGAAAAGGATGTCCACGCAAAGTGTCTCACGTTTTTAAAGGTATTTACGCGCTCCCCTCACCCTCCACCCGCCGCCTCCCGATCCCCCTTCCGAGTAGCCCGGATACTCTCGCTCGGCCGGGCACATTCTGCCCTGCCTCCGGCCCCTCCCCACCATCCCTTAATAACTAAATAAACTCTCTCGCTTGGATTTCACCGAATGAAGCGAACGCCTTTGGCGGGCAATCGGCCGGAAACGGCGGGCGAACTATCTCATTCCTCAATGTTATCTTTCAACCCCCTTCTCTGCCCTCCTCCTAAACAACTCCGCTTCCCCCTCCCTCCATCCCCCTCGCACTGTGGGAGTCGCACAAACCGATGAGCATCTTGCCTCTTTGGCCCGCACGGCCCCCGCGGTCGTCCGGGGGATCTCGGCTCCATCTTTCGGGTGAGGGGAGGCAGGGCAAGAGGTTGCGTTTAGCGAGGGGGGTCGAGAGCTGCTCCGGGGGTTCCAGGGGGTTGCTTAGAGGAGGGTGGGGAGGGGCGTCGGGGCCCCGGAATCTGGGATGGGGAGAGTGATTCCGAAGTGGATGCATTTATTTAGGAGGAGTTCAGTGACGCATGAAGAAGGTGAGGGGAGTGAGCGGTGGGGTGGAAGTTACGACGGTGTTGCACGTCTCTAAATCGGCGTCGGAAACCGCTCCCGATTGACTTGACAATGAGAATTGGACTCCATTATCAAAAATAGAGGATTAAATAGTCATTTATTTTGAATAATTATTGTTATTAAATATATAAAATATTGAATTGCGGATGAGAACGAGAACATACTATTGAGAAAGTAGTTCTTAAATGATGAACCAAATCAGGCAGCATTTCAGACATGGTCAATATATGGACATATTATATATGTTTTCACATTCTGTGTGTTACTGTCTAAGTTTTATATATATATATATATATATATATATATATAATTATTATTAGGTAATCTACCGGTTAAGGTAGGTTTTTGGATGGACACAACTATCAAATAAATATTTTGTAACTCCAAAATAAACCCAATCCAGCAACCTACTCTACTTCAGGTACCTCTTCATCTCCGTGTACTTCCTTCATTCCGTCCAACATCCCTATCCTGTTCCAGCCCTTTCCCCGTTTGCCTAACATTCTCCCCTCTATTATCTTCTTCAACATCCCTCTGCCGCTCAATACGTCTTTCATCCATTTTTCTTGCCTCCATAGGATTTCTCTCAACAAACCCCTCTCCTCACCCACCATCTCCAGTACTTCCTCATTTGTTTTCCTTTCATATATATATATATATATATATATATATATATATATATATATATATATATATATATATATATATATGTATATATGTATATATATATATATATGCACCCATGATTCCTTTACTCCGCTCTTTGACCCCGTCGACCTACTTCACTCCTTCCTTCATTGCTATTCTACCCTTTGAAGATGGTGGTTGTGTATCCACTGACAATTTTAAAACCCATATACATCCGCACAAATACTCCGTTATCTACCACTCTCACAATAAATCCAATTTCAGGATATCTATTATAGATTTTAATACATTATAGCTGAAACGAAAAGATAAACCAATAAAGGTATGCATTCATGGTAGGAAGTACATGTAGATGGTGCGTATCAGTGATATGTTTGACTTGGTACTCAGGCATATTGATTCTGTTGAACGAAATAGCCGAGACTGTAAACTTTTTTTAAAACAAGTTTACAGTCTCGACTGTATTGTTTTCTATTGTTTCTCGACCGTAGGTACGTTCATTTTAAATTTACATATTGATTCTGCTTCGGTCTCTAAGATGAAGAGCGAAGTGTTTTATTAACTCACATCGGACATTTTTTTATTCTACGATATTTCTTTTTATAACGTTGAGTCCATATTTCATCAATACGTGCTTCGTTGAAACTGACAAAGTAAAATTCCCACAGGACGCTGCCCTGCTAGTTTATTGGGTTCGTCCTGGATTCAGCGGGTTGAGGATTGGGATGGAGATGGCGGGGGATGAGATTGCGGAAGAAAGACTGCACGAATGGACGGGGGAGGGAACGGAGGGAGGTTTTGTGTGTGTGTGTGTGTCTGAGGTGCTGCGAGCGCTAATGGGGGTCAGAAAGAGAGTTTTAGCTTTCTGGAGGGTGGGAACATGAGTGGAATGGGGGATACACTTTTATAATACGGGCGAGCGACC
Organism: Hetaerina titia; assembly: GCA_037158775.1. Classification (NCBI taxonomy): domain Eukaryota; kingdom Metazoa; phylum Arthropoda; class Insecta; order Odonata; family Calopterygidae; genus Hetaerina; species Hetaerina titia. The sequence continues at coordinate 19,177,062 of CM073778.1, read as the reverse complement.
GATATCTTCCGCCCGCATAAACACCTTGTTCCCTCTCACTCTCTCACCGCTCGCTCAGCGGAGATCGATTGTTGCCGAACGGGACGCGAGATTGCCTTAGCCACGAATTTATATATATATATATATATATTTTTTTTTTTTTCTCTTTGCTACGATGCAATCGGAGGGAAAGTTTTTCTTCCCGAGCTACATGTTCGATTCTCAGGCAGATGAAGTCATTTCTTTCCAATTCTTCTCTCACTAAACTCGTTCACTTTTGCGTCAAATTCTCGTGGGAAGCAAAGGAATGGAACAGGGGACCCCTGCTGTTTTATCTCCCCTACCTCGAAACGTACACGTACGTATTCCGGGACCTTCTCCCCTCCCCCGTGATCCGAGGCAATGAGAGCGATCTCTTCTCGGTTAAACGACTCCGCCAAATTCAGTTCCGCTGCTTTGTCATTCGTTCATTTGATATGACACGTAAAATAATGGACGTAAAATAACATTGCGTCTTTTGGCGTATTTGCGAATGTTAGAAAGGGTAAACTAATCTTCTGAGATTGAATGAATATGCATGGAAATTAGGTTAATAAACTTTCATGGGATGATTTGTTTATTGCATTTATGCTACTTTTTTCATCGAGGGGATCGGGTTGATGCAGTGGCTTACGTACTTATTTCCTACCCGGAGGGCTCGGGTTCGAATCCCGCCGGCGACAGACATTTTTCAGTGAGTTTTATTTTTTTAAAAATCGACATATGAAAGGCAAATTCTTAAACTATTTTTCTACATGGTCGCCATTCAAATTTAGGTATTTATCATAAAGGTACAAAAGCATTTCAATTTCGTCTGTGAAGAAATCTGCCGCCTTACATTGCATTACAGGTACTAATCTACATAGCACCTTTTCTATCTCCTTAGTGAATCCCTTTCCCGACATGTCCCAAACACTTGCCGCTTGTCATAAGTGTGGCCGTTATAAGGGCATACAATTGTGTGAAAATATTTTAAGGTGTCATAGACTATTGACATTTTCTTCTATATTTACTTTTACACTTAACGTACAACCCGCCATTAGGGGTTTTTAGTTAACCAGCGAATATTATTTTACATTGATTTATGGTTGAAGACATTTAACATATGATTTCCGTAAATCTATTGGATGATGAAGTAGAGATTGTTGTATCTGATGTTTCCTTACGTTGTGTTCACGAAATGAAAGAGGAAAAAATGAGGGAAAAATCACATCGGTCTGTACAGCAGTCATGTTTGCCTAACTCCTTACTTATGAATCTGATACAGCTAAATAAATATTCCTAATTTCTTAGTACCACACTCGAATATTTTGTATCTAGATACCTAAAAGTTTGAGATGTGAACGATAGGAAATTGTTTCAAATGGAAGGGGTTTTACATTTTTAGGGAAAGGTTAGAAATAAATTGTTTAGTCCTCACTAACTATATAATAAAATTTGCGATAAAGCATAGTAACGTATATCTAAAGAAGGCGTTATTGTAGAAGAATGTTATTTGTATATTGCTAAAAAAATGTCTCAATCCATTCATGCATTTTTAAGGACCGTACAGGGGTAAAATTATCGTGTTGGAGTACCATTGGTTATGATAAAAATACCTTCAAAAAACCGTCCGGTATAGAAGGTGAAATAATTGTCTTCATATCACGCGATAAATTAGGCATGGACCAAAAGCATCCTGCACTTGGGAAGTGTCTTAAGCCTCATCAATTCAATTTGAGACTTCGAAATTGCGAGGTGGAGCAAAGCACTTGCTTCCCCTTGGCGCCGAGACACAATATTACTACGGGATGGCCCTTGAAACGCCACGCGGCCATGGAAGTTCTTGAAATAAATGCTACACTTTCCCCTCCCAATGTTCATCCTCTTATGAGGCGCATGCGCACTTGACTCCTTTAAAGAACGAACCGAATAGGGAGGGGTTTACTGAAAAAAAAACCCCATAGCCCGCTTTTCCGTGCGAGGATATACGATTTCAGGAAGCGGGGCCCCCTTTTCATTGTTCTCCTATATCGTAGATATTCCGTTCCTCCAGGCAACGCCACGGTAACTCGCCTCCATTTATAACGGGTGGGATCGAGTGTGGGAAGATGATGAAGCGGGGTAGAGAAAAATAATCGATCTACACAAGGAAAGAGCGTCGTCACAGCCTAGTTGATGCGGCGTTAGGTTACTGACTGGCGGATCCCGGGTTCCATAACCTTCGTAGGTGCTTTTTGGAAACCCCTGCTAAAATTCAAACGGGGAAGTTTGGAGTATGCTAGAATTTTATGAGAAACTGCGGTTGGAAAATATAAGTTGGCTGACTCCCTACTCTGAATGGTTGAATTTCAAACGCTACAGCGCTTAGTTTTGCTGCGAGCTACCCTCACCTATCAAAACCAAACTTTGTGTTATTAGTCTAGCGGTTATTCTGAAAGTCCAGCTAGAGTATAGCAACTGAAATGTGCATTACGAATATTGTATGAATAGTATGTTTAGTCGCACCCCTTCCTCTTGAACTTTTGGTGAATGAGGGGATTCCATGCGTTTGTGAAAGTATTGGAGTAAATGTAATATGGGTGATGACCTAATACGCCCATGCGACTGATTGAGGGGTAATGTATAGATGTTGATATAGAAAGTTTGTTAAGGACGCCTGTTGCCATCGTGTGCATCTCCATAGTACACATTTTGCTCATTTTATGGATAAGACATCCTAATTAGTATTAGTGAATGACTTGAATGGTAGTTTTTCGTGCATACAAGCACATCGACATAAATACCCCGCAATTAACCAAAAACGTGTTTGTAAACGGACGTAATTTCTTGAAGTTGATCACAGGTACTAATCTACATCTATGTAGATTTGTACCTTCCAGAAAATAGTTTGTAACTTCAAGAAATTACGTTAGTTTGCACAGACGTTTTTTGGTGGATCGCGGGGTTCTCGCATTTGTGTAGATCCACACATGAAGAACTACCATTTAATTCATACACTTACTGTTGCTTATGTAAAAAAAACAATGTGCAAATATATGATTGTACATCATTCAGTAATTCTAGCATTGAGACAATTAATGGAATTTTAGTATTTAAGTGAATTAACTTTTTTCGGGCTCTTGTGTCAGATATTGCCATTACTGCGTATCATGCTAGGGAAGAATGCGTACTTGAATCTGTCCGTGACGATGTCTTTCTCCCGACTTATTTCTTACGGCAAAAAAAGGTCCGTAATCCAGTTAGTGATTTCTTCGTTAGCATAATAGTATCATACTTTACTTTTGAATTTCTCGCAAGGGACCTTGACTAAGGCTTTCGTGAGATCTTGAAGGACAGCATCCAATTGAGGATTTTCTTCATCCGTTTTAAGGAAATCATAAATAAAAAAAGCCCAGTTGTGTCTTTTTATTTTCATGATGTTTCTTTTAAACTCCTGCTGGTTACGGCAGGGTACGTTACTACTGCCTGTCTTAAAGGTTTTACCCGAAATAAATGCTACAGAAATCGGGGTGTAATTACTCCTTAAATCCGCCTTTACAGAGATGGTCTATGTAAGCTAGATTTCAGTTACGAGGTATTGAAACTTCTTTTATCATAATAATTAGTATTTAAAACTTAAAATTGGTTTACTGCACCCATGCATTTGCCTCATTTTAGAGTTAATCTTCTGACACCTTGAAAAATTTTCTGTTATACGTCATTCTCAATTGGTTCTTTGTACTTTTGCTATTCCCCTCTGCTACACACATCTTTGGTGGATAGCGGAATATTTCTGTAGATGTAGATCTCTTGATCTTCCATTCAGTTTTCCCTTCTGTTATGTTTATGACTGATCCATTTTGCTTCAATGTGCTTCCAATTCATCTAGTTCCTCTTTGTCGTAGAAATCTCCATATTGTCCTTTCCTCTCCTACTCTTCTGTATAATTTCACGTTCTTCACTTCGTCCGTTATTTTATTTTCGCCATTCTCTTCAAGCACCATTAAAAAAAAAATTTTTGGGATGTCTTTCGAAATTTCCTTTAGCATTGTGGCGAGCATTTTTTTCGGACCTGAGGCTTTCCTTTCTTTTTATTTCGGAGCAGCTTTTCTTTTCAATCTTAGGGCAAATATATGTCGTTCATGAGCTCTGCAGGTGTGTGAGGGGCTTCGTTTTGTGTAGATATGGAGAGGCCCTGGAAGATTTTATTTATGATATTGGCCTTTTTTTACGCTGCCTGTAACAATTTTGCCATTTTATGCCTGTGAAAAATGTATGGTTGGGCGCTTCCCTTGTATTTACGCCAGAACAAAATGATTTTGGGATACTCTCCAAATGTTTGTATAACTTTGGCTTTTGAAATTTATTTTGGAGGCTTTGAAGTACATGAATTGGAATGTGTTATCTAATATATAAAAACACTCTTACATTTACATTCCTATAGACATAATGTAATGTTTCACCTTATTTTGCATTTCAGTCTTTAAGTTTATTTATTCGGGTACCTGAGTTCGTTGTACATATGATTCCGTATCGTTCTAGGGAATAAGGAGTCATCGAATCGGTCTCTGATCGTGCCTATCCTACTTTATCTCAGTTTCGAGTCTGCCCCAACTTTGTGGTTCCAATATCATTCGGTATCACAGTTCTCTACTTGTCACTTAATCCTTTAGTAATGCCCAGAATGAAGGCCGTTTCAAAAAAGATAAGTAGTTAGTTACAATTTTTAAGGTCGAAGGAGGCTTTAGTGGCCGGGTCACACAAAAGGATTTCTCATCTAAACTCATATTGACGTATTTAGCTCTGAGTATCCCAGTTTTTGAATTGAAGGAAAGGCATTTACTCTATAATCAGTTTTATAAATTTAATGTTAGAGAAGTTCATACAGTTATTATTTGTGGTTTTATAAAGGCAAGCAAATAAGACAGTAGCTCAAAGAACAAATGAATTTTAAGACTATCAGGAAAGTCATTGACCCAAGTATTGGAAGCAAACAGTAAAAAGGGTGCAAAAATCACATTACTTCCATCTAGTTTAAATATTTTTAAGAAATATGTATGTTTATATTTTTTTACATATATATATATATATATTTTTTTTATATGACACACACATAAAAGATACAGACAGGAGAGGTGGAAAGGTGGAATCAAGCAGATCACAAGCGCAAAAATATTTCCTTGACCGGAACTTGAACCACCGTTCTTTCGACTTACTGGGCTGATGCTCTAGCGCTGCGAGCTGCTCGATTCCGCCTTCCGCACCTCTCCTGTATTTGTCTTTATACATGTTCGTATCCTCTTTTCCTTTTATATTATATATATGGTATATATATATATATATATATATATATATATATATATATATATATGGTAAAGGAACACATATAAAGGACGAACACAACAGAGGTGGGGATGGCGGATGTGAGCAGATCACGAATGTAAAAATATTTTCCTCGACCGGGACTTGAACACCGGATCTCTCCACTTGCCGGGCGGATGCTCTAAACCACCTGAGCTATCGAGGAAGAGTACTTTTACACTGAAATCTGCGATCTTATAAAGCGCCAAAGTGCTCCGAATCATTACCCAGAAGATGGCGTTAGGGAGCTGTTACATCCTTTACCATTTTCCTTATCTCTATTTCAATGTGAATGAATATTTATTCGCCATATGGCGGTATTTCGTGTTTGAACGTATATATATATATATACATACATTCTATATATATATATGTATACATACATTATATATATATATATATACATTCTATATATATATATTATATAATTATTATTATAATTCTATATATATATATATTTAAAAATGCCATACTACCTTCTTTTTACAATTCATTACATCTACATAATACCCCGCAAGCCGCCGCAAGGGCGTGTGGCAGGGGGTGCTAGGTCACTACCCAAAAAAAGGAAAAAAGAAAAACCGCATTCAAAACTAACACATACATGCAAACCCAAATCCACAGAAGTGCATACATTCATAGAAATATCCTATCATTCTAAACGCATGCAGACACACATCCACCTCCCCTCACTCTACAAGCATGCAAGTACACATGCTTAATTACAACAAACAATTGTATCTCAGGACGCAGCAAGAAATCTAACCAAGAAAGTGCAACGCAGATACAAGTAAGTAGCGAGGCGAAATACCGCCATCACAAGCAGAGCAAACAATGCTGTAAACAGCACTACATTACTCAATGGCATTCCAATGCGGGCATGCGGGAAGGGTTTTGACAAAAACACACACGAGGTTAGTGAATGTGCATACAATTGAGTATAACTAACCTAGACGCCGATAGTGACAAGTGGCATTTTTGTTATCTACGAGTGTAACCTTACAATTGTTATCCCATATTGTACGTGGGAAGAAGGAGTCCTTGAGTCTGCTAGTCCTGGTATCTATTTCCCGAATTTTGTATACATGATCCTAGCGACCAATGTATGTTGAAGCGCGCATAATTTTCGAGACCTCGGTGCTGAAACATGCGGATCTGAATTTATTTAGTAAGTTTAACCTACCATTGAGTCGTCTTTCTTCCAATGATTCCCATCCCAACTCCATAAGCATCACACCCCCCGCCACACGCCCTTGCGGCGGCTTGCGGGGTATTATGTAGATTATGTAGATGTAAGCATTTCAGGGACGCTTTTCGTTTTATCGCAACAGTTTTCCACGAAACGAGCTGCCCGGCGTTGGACCTTTTCAATTTACCGAATGAGGCCTTTTTCACACGGATCCCATACGCTACATGCATATTCTAAATGGGGTCTTACAAGAGCGTGATAACAACCTTGGAGTCACTTCTGCCGACAATGTGTGTAATAAATCCTAATTTTTTATATGCTTGACTGCAGACTTTACGTATATGGGTCCCCCAAGTTAAGTCTTTAGTGAATGTAACAGCTAGGTATTTCTCCGTATCAACTACTTCAAGGCCAACTCCAGCTAATTTGTAAACATTATTATTCATTACATCTACATCTACATCTACATAATACCCCGCAAGCCGCCGCAAGGGCGTGTGGCGGGGGGTGTTAGGCCACCACCCAAAAAAAGGAAAAAAGAAAAAGGAAAAAAGAAACACCGCATTCAAAACCAACACACACATGCAAACCCCAATCCACAACAGTGCACACATTCATTGCAACACCCCATCATTCGACGCGCATGCAACCACACATCTACCTATCCTCACTCGATTACGTCGTATGCAACCATTTATTTGTTAACTCTTTGGTAACTTCCTGCACTCACCTCTTCTGCATGTTCGATAACGTTTGGTTGTCAATTTAGACTTTATATCATGATTTAGGTCTTAAAACGCGAGTCATGGGAAGCGGCAAATGCAACGGCCGCGACCGAAACCGGCGTTTGTCCTCCTCGTGTGCCCGCCGCGCCTGCGCCCAACACCGATCCTTTCCTATTTTTATGTGTCTCCGAAGAAAATTCCCCCCACCCCCAAACACTGCCTCGGTGCAGGAATTAAAAAGTAGTGAGCCGAAGGGGTGGGAGGGAGGGAGAAGGTGAAGAATAACTGCCGCAGGCAAGAATTTTTCGCTATTTCCTCCGGACTCCACTTTTCATTAACATGGAGAGGCACTCTTGGGCTGGCGAAGGGAAAGAGGAGGAAAGAGAGGGGGCGAACTTTTATTAAAAACCCTCTGACTAAATAAATGCATCCTTAAGTCTCACTCGAAAGAAAGTCTTCTTCTCCTTCCTCCGACCACCAACCCTGGAGTGGCACTGCAATCGAGAAGCAGGGGCTGGAGATGGTTAGGTGCCCCACTCCTCCGCTCTCAACCACGCCAACGTTACACCCCTTCGTTGTCATTCTACTTCCACGAGTCAAGACCCAAGAGAGGGAGGTACGGCTAACGGGAGCTGAGCCCTGATAAACAGATGTGCAATCTCCTCCTTGCAAGCCACCGCAAGGGAATGTGGTTATTTGGGATACTTGGGAGAAAACTTGGCAAAAAGAATTAGATAAAGTCCAGAGAAAATCCGCCAGATTCGTGAAAAAATTGTCATAATAAGAACACAAGTGTGACAGGTCTCTTAGTGGATTTAGGCTTAGAACCGCTTGAGATACGAAGAGAACAAGCGAGACTTAGACTTTTAGAAAGGTTTAGAACAAACGAGTTTAACGATGACACTGAAGGAATTATAATGGCCCCACACTACTTAGGTAGATCAGACCACAAAGATAAAACAAGGGAGATAGATTCCAGTACAGATAGGTACAAATACTCATTATTTCCCCGAACAATCAGAAATCATAATAGTAAGAAACCGAAGTCACTTTAGAGATATTAAAAACATTTAATTTACAAGTCAGAACAAAATCTAATATTGCAAAGACATCAGGGATATTTGCACGTGCATCTGTACGTTAGTTGGTAGTTTGTGTGCTTAAATGTGTGTGTTGTAAGGGTCTCGCATGAATGTTTTGTTTATGGACTGTAGAAGTTTGTGGCTTTGAATGCGAGTTTTTAAAATTACGAGTGGTGTCCTAACACCTCCCGCTACACGCCCTTGCGACGGCTTTCGGGGCTTTCTGTATAGGTAAATGAACTACGTAGCATATGAAAATATCCCTTGCCTTTTACGAAAATGTAGAGCACTTGTTTAAAACTAAACTTTTCCCTAGCATGTATTTGGCTTTTTTGTGCGGATTTTCGTCCCTTTCCTGATCCTCTAAAAACCCTTTCTCTCCCTGATCCCTTACTCTTTCAATCTAGTGCTTGCACCATGCATCTTTTAGTGAACCGTGGGGTATTTATGTAGATGTAGAAAATTGAAATAGGAAAGCAAATTGAGTGTTAATAATAAAAGTTTATTTACCTGTCAATTCATCTTTATTTCCGCATCGAACGAAATTATAATTATCAAGTTCGGAAATATTCTGCAATGTGAGTGTTCTTTTACGTGTTATCTGTTTTATTCTGTGTTCTATTGTGCCGTACAAAAGATAAATATATATATATATATATAACTCTTTCGTGAAAGTCTCACGGACGTGAATATTAATGTAAATGGCATTAGCACTAGTAGACAAAGACAAAAACACAGGAACACCCAAAAAAAGAGACTCTCAATATGTCTCAAATTTTCGGTGGCCTAAGGAACCTTTTTCAAGAAAAGGAACGATGGAACTTTGAGAGTCTCTATGAAGGACAGAGTTCTGTCCTTCCTATTCTTGAGAAAGGTGTCTTAGACGAACGAAAATTCTTGACCTAGTGAGTTTCTCTTTTTTTGTGTTCCTGTGTTTTCGTCTTTGTCAACTAGTGCTAATTCCATTTACATTTTCTATATTTATATATATATATATATATATGTAATTATATATGTATGCATATATATATATATATATCTAGTGGGTAGAGCGTTGGACTACTGACCGGAGGGTCCCGGGTTCGATTCCCGGGGAAGGCACTTTGGGCACCTGCAGCTCCACCCAAGCTAGTTGATTTTTCGGGTACCAGATCTTCCTGGGAACCCATAACCGGCACAGGGAAAGGAACTGACCCCCTATCCTGATGTGTGAATATTCACACGCCGTCGGGCTTGGTACATGGGTGAGCTCTACCATCACTAAACCGACCTTCGGGTTGATTACTGTGTTTATGGTTTATATATATATATATATATATATATATATATATATATATATATATATATATATATATATATATATATATATATATATATATATATATATATATATATATATATCCATTCAAACACGAAATCCCGGATAAGGAAATATTTTTACATTTGTCATCTGTTCAAATCGGCCTTCCCCACCTTTCCTGCGTCCGTTTTTTATATAATATTGTGAGTGTTCTTTTTATGTGTTCTCGTGCTGTGTGTTACTGTCTAAGTTTTTTATTCAACACTTCCGTGTTACTTCGAAGAAATCATCTATATATATATATATATATATTGAAATACGAAATCCCGTCATACGTCGAACAAATATTCATTCACATGGCAATAGATACAAGGAAAGGGAATAGGAACACACATTAAAGACGAACACAGGAGAGGTGGGGAAGGCGGAATCAAGCAGACAACTAGAGAACTAGTGTAAAAATATTTCCTTGACCGGGACTCGAGCACTGGATCTTTCCACTTGCCGGATATATATATTTCAAATGATTACACTCTATTTTGAATCTTCATATAGTTTCTGGCAAGGAGCTGCTCTATGAAAATTCAAATGGAAGCATATCAAAACAGCGTATTCCCCCGTATACGCTGTGATGATAAAAGTATCCTTTCTTCGCATCCGCACCTAGCTAACTAGCCAGGGCTCCTTCTCCAATCCACGACAGCCTCCCAGCCCCCCCCCCCCCGCTTCCTCATGTCGCGTGATTAGGATTAAATAACCCCGAGACGTGCCCCGATAATAGCCGCGTGGCTCGCTCCTGCCCTCCCTCTCTTTTGTTTTGCCCCTTCTCTTCTGTTCCCCCGGCGCTGAGCCGGTGCTACCGCCTCGAGGTCCTCGTCGGAGCACAATGGAAACACACAGACCCCCTCTTCCCCCTCTCCCTCTCTCTCTTCCACCCTCTCCCACCCCGCTTGGTCCGGACGGGAAATATAAAAGGTGGAGAAAGGGAAGCTCAACACCGGTCGGGGGACGGGTCGGGTGGGATGGGGGCTTATGCGGATTAAGGGGCCTTTGGAGTGAGAGCACGTAAGGTGAGGGTAGGCGTGCGGTGGTGGGGAGGGGACGAGGCTTCTGTGGAGCTGCTCAGGGCTTGACAATGGAGGCGAGGGTAGGAGGGCAGGAAGCGAGTCTCTGGGGTTGAGTCAAGGGCGGGGACTCGTGTGTGGGGGATGAGGAGGGACCATTGGTGTGGTGGGGGGGGGGGCGTCGGGAAGCGGAGAATAGGGGAGGAAATGCGAAAAAAAGGAAGGGTTAGGGGTTCTTCCGGCAGGGTATTTCAAGGTGAGGTGGGATGCGGAAGGAGAGGGTTGGATGGGGAGGGGGAGGCAAAGGATGCTGTTCTCGTGGGGCTCCGAGAAGGAGAGGGGCTTGACTGGCTCTTTACTAGATTCTCTAAGACTCCCCAGTGATATGATTCTCTTCCTACATTCGCTAATAACAGTGTGGTGACTCCAACCTTCGTTCATGGAACTCAGTGTTAACCATAATTTTCTCGGTAGCGTATGAATTTAAAGGCAATGGAAATAAAGAAATCTTTCCTTAAACCTGTTGGTTACAAAGGTAAAAAAATTGAATCTTTTTATGTCTACTGTTGGGTGCTGAATTAATGCAAAAACCCTCTAATGAAAGTTTTGGCGGAAGGTCATTGATGATTATGTTTACATTTCGAAACTTAATAACGTTATCATTTGAGTATTTAATATATTCTTGGACGGAACAATAGAAAATAAATTTATAATGAAAAACACGTGAATTCACAAATTTAGGACAGTTTGACCTCTCGGCCTTCTTCAGGTCTGACTCATATTATGTTGATCTCTTGCGTGTTTCTGCATCATCGATTTATATATATATATATATATATATATATATATATATATATATATATATAACAATTCACCGTTTTTAGCGTAACATATATGTAGGTGGAGAATATTCTTTTTATTTATTTATTCCGCATTAATCCGTAAACAGCACTTCGGCCTTCACATTTAATTATTAATAATAATATGCCAATAGAAATAATTACAATGCCAATAGAAATAATTACAAACTAGATGGAGAAAAATATACCTTGAGCGGAATCGAAGCGCGATCTCTGGGTTAGCAGACGAGGATGTTATCCCGTAACCACCGGGATCTCTATCTTAATTCCTACCATATTTAAGAAGCAAATCACCTTCTATAAGTATATGGGTCATTTTTTTGTGGTAGCAAATAATGTGGCGCTATTTAAGTATCGCTATCAATTAAGTTTCATTTTCATCTACATCTACATAATACCCCGTAACCCACCGCATGGACGTGTGGCTGAGGGTTTTAGGTCACCACCTGTAAAAGGGAAAACAACCACATGCAAAATCAACACATACATGAAAAACTATACCCACAGTGGCGTATGCATTCATGCAAAAATTCTTTCGTCCCACACGGATGCAAACATAAACACTGTAATCCAACAAACAATTTCACCTCAGGATGCAGTATGAATTTCATCCAAAAACATGCAAGCTAGAATTTCCTTGTTGCTCCTAACTAAATACAACCAAACATTCTACTCTACATCAGTTCCCTCTTCATCTCTGAATACTTCCTTCCTCCCTTCATTCCGTCCGGAATTTGGAGGTGTGGACGATTATCAAGTATGACCAGGTGCATGTTGAAGAGGATTGCACGGGACATTGGAAGGATGTTTAGAGAGTATGGATTACTAATGAGGCACGGATGATATTGCTGATATGCTTTGTTCAGGATATCGTGGTGATATTCTGGATACACGCAAACGAAAGAGACATGCAACGATTATATTGTGCATTTTACATTGTTGTAAATTTTTTTACATTGTAATAGTGTAAAGGTTTTTATTGAAAGAATCGGGAAACGTTTGGGAAAAATAGGTTTATTTCAGATTTTTTCTCTTGATTCTTCCAATATTAAGTACATTCCTGGAGCGAGTATTTTCTATAAACTTATTTATTATACTTACTTTCTATCTATATACTTATTTTCCACATTTTCCATGACTCGAAGGCTCCCTGGTGGGTGGATTCCGGAAGGTCCTTGAGGGTACGCGTGCAAGCTTTTTTAACGCCACTTAGGGTTCCATCGTGGTGTCCTTTGAGAAAGGGAGGTTTTCACTTTAATAGGGATAGGAAATAGACTGCTGGGGACTAGTCGGGGTTGTGTGGGGGTTGGGGAATCGTCGCGATGTTGTTGCAAGATGGTCTTCACAAGCAGACATCTGACTCTGGTCTTGGTTATCTGCCAAGACCTTCGGTAGGGTCAAAATTAATCTGGTGTGGATTCACCCCTTGCCAAACACTCTAGCGGTGCCTAGAAGGGCGCCAAAATATCTAAAATATCTTTCTATAAATTCTAATGGGCCTCTTTCTATCAGAAAAGTGAAAATGCAAATTACTTCATTTTGAAATATTCCTTTATTCAAATTAATATTGATATCTCTTAAAAAACTAACATTTTATTATAACACTAAATATATATTGATACGAGTATCGTATCAATATGAATCTCGTAAGTATGAACAAAATATATTATTTACAGGATTGATCAATAATTAGTATGGATATGAATAATTGCCAGTGAATTCAGGAGGACCCAGGTAATTCTCTTGGTAGTATGACATCATATCAGCGAAATACAACTGCTTCATGCGTAGTTCATCTTTGAGATCTTTCAATTCTCTGGCGCGCGATTCCTTAATGGCCCTCACATATCTTCTAGTGTAATGCAATTCCATCATTCCCGTCTCAATTAAATCTAAAAGGAAGACATTTTGGCGTTCTAGTAAATCCAGTTTATTCAAGAGTGCATTAAAATTTCTTGCTAATGCCCTCTCCTTATCCTCCATTGCCTGTTCCCGTGCCCTCATGGCCGTTTTATTTGACCACCGCGCTCATTGGTACTTCTTTTGAGCACGGCTCCAATCTTGTCTGAGATTCCCTCTCATTGCAGCCAGCTTCTGGTTGAACTCAGCAATGCCATTAGCCTGAATTTGCTCCTTTGCACGTTAAATAATTTCTCGAACATGGCTAGACTAAACAAGGAAGAATTTGATGCTTAGAAATGGTGCTTAATTCAAAAATTAATTTGAAAATAGTAATATGAATGAAAAAGTAATTTTTGAAAGGTGACTATTTTGAAAACTCTTTATTATCCCCTGTAATGCTATTCCCATTAATATTGAATCTTGATCACGGATATAAATGGCATGAACTTCATGATAAAATCAATGTCAAATTCAAGTACAAAGATGAAAATTGTCTAGGAGAAAACAATGGGTTGTAGTACGCATATAATGGCAATATGCGGAGCTTTTGCAAACCGAATAGTCATTTAAATTTCAGTTACTATACGTACTTTCGTGGATTGGCCTCCTCTTATGTCTCGAGGTGCGGTAGTGGGAATGCATTGATGTTGGGTTGCTCCAGCCCTTGCTCGTTGCCAGTGAACAGGGCACTGTTGGCCACGCCATGGCTTTAGTCCCGTCGCATTTCTCCTTAAGTCCTCTCCACCTCTTTCTTGAGTTTTCGGGGGATCCCCTCATTGCATGTCGTCATCAGCACCTCCTGGCATGCTCACGAAGCCCTAAGCACCCGGCCCCCACCGCGGCCCGAAGGAGAGCTCTGGTGGTAACATGGAGTCGCCCATAGTTGGAGGTGTGACTCACTTGGGGGTCCTTTGAATGGTCTACAGGCGATGGCTCGCGTCCTTCGATCAGTTTCGTCACCCAGTCAGGAATCTGGAAGGCAGATTCTTCTCTGGGTTCACTTCCTTCGACCGGCTGCTCCTCCCAGTTGGAGCAGCGCCTAGTTGGAGGCAGCGCCTCGTGCGGATACGGGGGATTACTGAGGTACAATTCCCTCAGAGTCCCTAGAGACATATCCAGAAGTAAGCTGACGAAGTGCATGTTTCGTATGCTCATCTCCGTTACGCTTCTGGGGTTTGATCTGTTCAAAAACATGATCCATACCCCCGCTTGTTTGCGCAAATGTTTGGGAAGTTTCTGGAGATACTGCGTGCGTCAAACAATAGAAATAATCTTCCAGAACTCTTTCATCTTCAGAACACTGTTTTCCGTACAGAACATCACTTATATTTCGAGACGCTATTATAGCGATTACACTTTTATGGTACTAAATATTATATCAGGTGATAAAGCGAACCGAAAAGTTAATTGCTCTTCACAACTTCACCACTAATAGCTTTTTGAGTATCAGTAACTACACATACAAGTAACTCGAGACCATTGTTGCGATAGCTCCTTGGTTGCCATTGTGTGAATTAACGTAAACATAAATAAATGTATGCGTATAATAAATATAAACGTAAAATAAATAAATTTATAACGTAAAATAAATAAATAAAATATATATTATTTATTTTAAGAAAAGAGATGACCATGTCGCATTTGACGTTATAGATATATTTAGACTCCCTAATAACATTGGCAGGGCATTGCCTCAAAATTAGAAAGTTAGACCGTCGAACTGATAGATTCAAGTATTCTTTTTTCCGCGCACTATTCGCGACAATAATAAAAAGGGAAAATCTAAGAAAGTAATAGGTACATGCTGTCGAAAATATTGGTTTACATGATTAATTTCCCACAAAACACTCTCCAAATCTGGAATCCATACGCCCTCCTAGCGTGCGCCCTTGAGCCAGATGAGTGGTGATGGAGCTGAATGGATATGAAGTTTATTGTATTTGTGAATTGTCCGTCCGAATTGTGTACAATAGTAATCGGTAATAAGTGTCCGAATTGCATATGTTCCAGCCGTGTTTTAATCTTATTCCAATCCTCCTTCTGTAGGCACAGGAACAGCTGCTTTCCGTGTAATACTCGTAATATGTGTAGGCATGTTGCATGAATGTTGTTCGGTCGCACCCTCTTCACGCGGTTTTTGGTGGATCGCGTGGTGCCAGATTCATGAAAAAGTAGATGTAGATAGGGTGGTAACCTAACCCCCCCCCCCGACACACATCCTTGCGGCGGCTTGCGGGGTGTGAAGTAGATATAGCAGAACTATGCCTACATTTGTTAGCGCCCATTTCCAAAAGTTTTTGATCCTGACCAGAAAATTTCTATCTATCTAACAGGCTTCGTCAGAAGTTAACAATGAGATACTTTGCTTATAATTCTTTCAGTCTATGAAAATCTCGTCCTTTGTTTCATTATTGCCCTAGAATCTAAAATATTATGAAAATTAACAGTGTTTTATATGAAATGGCACTGGAGAACGTTAACAGGCTGAGTTAATCTTACTATATTGATTAGTTGATCTTTTTAATATTAAAAATTTTTTTATTCAGCTTGAATTTTTATTAATTATAGCAACCAAACTCATAAACTACATTAAAAGAAACTACATTGAAAATAACATATTTCGGTATATTTCTGAAGACCAAATATATAATAGAATGGTTCAAAACCGCATGTGTTAGCTACTGTTAGTGCCTCAATGTGAAATTCTTCATCAGAAACATAAAAATGATAAACACTAAGTTTAATGTTTAAATTTGTGCTAAATTTTCATAATTCTCATAATTTTTCGTAGATACTATTTCATTCCATAGTTGATGAAATGCACAGTTTTTATGCATGTTTAGTAACTGAAATTTAATTGAAAAGTAATGATTATGATGATATTTTTTTCCTTTAGGACATGTTTGAATGAATTTTCTACTTTAAATTATAATATAAATCACTTCAAACAGGATAGGCTACATTCATAAATTGCAAAAAAATACCCGATGGAAACAAATAATAAGGATTATTTGTTAAAATAATTCCCCGAAAGAAAAAATGAAATGAATTTGAACATTTTCAACGGCATCATTTAGCACACGAAAACACAAGTTTTAATGTTTTTTTATCACGAGTAAGACTTTTTACGTGGTAAAATAATCCACTCTCAATCGCGAGAATGACGAGACGAAGAACGCTACCTGTCCAAAATGTTACGAGTCCAATATCCCCGTGCATATTTTTATCAATGGCTCCCTCGGTTTGCTCTCCTCTTCTTTGTGCGTGGCGAGCGTTTACAGGCGAGATCTCTTAATGGTGTTCAAATTTGAGCCAAGATCCCGGTCGAGACCCACGTTCCTTATTACGTAAGAACTTCGAATCGAAGGATAAGAAAAGAAAACTGGCACCGATCCTTTCACACAAAACACTCCCTCTTCTCAGAGGCGAATGGAATATACTTTCTTTTATATACACACCTACCTGTGTAAGTTCTGAAAGATCCTTTCATGGAGTTCATAAAAAAACTCCTCTCTCCTATTTCTCCCCCATCTTTTTTACACGGCATCTTCCTTTCCTTTTTATTAAATGTAAGGACAGGTGTTTATGAAAGACCTGAATATGGGCGTCGGAAAATAAAAATAAATCTCGTGACACTCCCTTTAAACCCCTCAATTCCAGACCTTCTTGAATGGGAGAGGGAGGAGGACGAAAAAGGGGTGGAATATATATAACCTTTATGGTCAGTTTTCATCCAAGTCCCTTCGTCACATCAAAACTTACCTTCCATCCAAACTCCCCCCCCCCCCGCATACACACCCGCACACACCCTCTCGAAAGAAATCTCGTGAAAGAAACGGGGGGAACGTCCCTAGTGTGGTTACTAAGTCATCCTCGTGAGACAGCGATTGAGATATACTATATACATAGTCCCGCCTCGCAGGCACCACCCGTCCGCCCAAGCCACAACTCTCTATCACCCACGGGGAGGGCGCGCCACGGGTGGCCGGGGGCATTTCTTGGAGATACCCCGGCCTCGGGATATTAGCCAATTAGAGGTGTGGATAGAGGGTGGTGGGTGCGTCTTTGGGGAGCTGTAGGCGGGGGGACGGATGATGGTCGCCCTTGGTGAAAGAATGGGAGGGATCGGAAGAATGGGAGGGTGGAGAATCTCAGGTAGTCGCCTAGTTGGCAGCAGCCATGTTTACCCACCCGTGTGGTGCCATCTGGCGGATTGAGTGACAGGGCTTTCTTATCGCGCGAGGCACGCCCTGCACCCTCCCACCCTACCGCGTCTGTTATGTGATGACAAGTGACATTGGGGTCCCTTGCGCGCGCGTGTGGGTGCAAGCAGGAACTTTGAGAAGAAGGCGTGTGGAATTCGGGGGGGGAGGGGGGTAGACGGAGCACAAACAAATGAATGGGTGGGGGGCGGGATGGGTGTGGATTGGTGGGAAGGGGTGAGTTTGGCTTTGAGAAGGGAGGATTCCACGGTCTTGTCCTCCGAAGTTTCGCCCTCTCCGCTTTTTCAAATGTCTCATTGCCCGTGGTGATCGATGTGGGGTGTGTGTCGCAGGGGGGTCGTGGGCCTCTGTTTTCACCTCCAGGGACCTTCATATCCTTTGAGGTCCACGCTTTCCGATGGGCGTCGCGCGAATCTAGGCAAAAAGTTGAATTTGATAAACCGTACACGTGATTGGCATTTCATGTATCTTGCTTTTTACCAGACTGGGAAATGCTTCACGGAAATGGAAGCAATTTGGTGAAGTACGAATATGTCTCGTATGTCGAAACCTAAAGAAATTGCATGAAGAAACAACATTAAAATATTATGTAACACATTAAAAATTTTGAAAGAGTTAGTCTGTGACGTTTAAGCATAAATAAGACTGGAATGTCAGCTTTAAATTTAGTTCTTTACATATGTGTATATTTCTCCAGGAAGCTGAAAAATTAATTCCCCAAACAGCAAGATATCGTACGAAAAAGTATTTCTAGGGATGCCCGCGTGAGCTTAAGGTAAATGAATCGTTAACTTAAAAAAAATGATATGGAGTATGATATAAAAGTGCTTTCATAGGTGCATGTTATTGTTTTTGCTTGCTATATATATGGCTATGCTCATGAATATTTTGGTGTGATTGTACGTTTAATTATGGAAAAGAATGCGTAAAACAAAATTTAATCAACAAATTTTTCTTAGTGGCAGTAATATATTTTTATCGCCCAACATGAAATAATACAAACATTAGTGCTAAAAGCAATGCCATTCCGCTCGCAAGTTTTATTGTAACAAAATTGTCATTAGCATGCTTGATCAGGCACAATTGAGGTTTCCCGCTGTCACCGGTATTAATCCCCGTTTGTGCAGATTTCAAATTCTATGGCTCTTCAAAAATATAATAACCGAGACATCACTTCCACTCATTCTGTTTATGTCCAACGGTTTCTCAAACGGACCAATTAGAGCCCCCTAAGGTGCTCTCGCGGGTCAGGCGCACCTTTTTAATACACCATAAGTACGTACTTCCTGGACCACTCCAAGGATCCTTCTCTGGACTCGAGGAATATTTCTTGCCACTACAAGCCCCTCATTTCACCCCGGGAGGTCCCCCGTCGCAGAACGCAACTCATTCTCTCTCTCACCTCCTCTGCCTCCAAAGCCTCTTCCAAAACCCTCCCCCTGCCTCTCTCCCTCTCCCCGAGGAAATTTCCCCCTCCCCCATCCACGCTCTCCAGAGAACCGCCCACCGCTTGTTTAGCGTGGCTTCGGCTCCAACTCCCCCCGAACCACCCACACCCGCTCTCTCCTCGGGCCCGCCCGTCGAAGCAGCGGAAGGGGATGAAGGGAGTGGGGAAATGTCTTAAGACGTCAATCAAAATCATTCGAGGCGAGTCTTTAGGACATAATGGACTTATTGTCCGTCCCAAAAGCCAGGTATGCCACCCCGCTTGTTGGCTCGGCTCCGAAAGTCGTGGTGGGGGGAGAGAGGAGTTGCGGTTGAAGACGCTGACGGGCTCTAGGCTCCCACGCGCTATTGGGCCGAGAGGCAGCAGAAGTGATGAAAATGACAAATTAAGCCGAATTACTGAGAGGAGAGGACATATTCAGAAATGCTGGGAACGTTTCGAGAGAATTCCTCGCAATGTTCATGTCAAATTCCACTGTGCCCCTGAAAAGGAGATAGGATTTCATATCGCCGTATCAATTTCCCATCTCCACATCACTTGAAGTCCAAGGAGACGAAGCGTAAGGAATCTCGATTACAACTGTTTCTCGCCGCTCATCTTGCCTTATTAACTTGAAAAATTAGCGAATAGTGCATATCATTCCAAATATTTACTCAAAGCGTTGAAACTAGCATTAATAGACTCTTGCGGTTTTGATTACTCCTTCATTCCCGGTTCCATATGATATACACCTACTTTTTTGTCATTCTCCATCTAAATATAATATAATTGATAATATAGGTAATAATGTACATATACTTTGTATTATTAGGTAATCTACCGGTTAAGGTAGGTTTTTGGATGGACACAACCATCAAACAAATATTCTGCAACCCCAAACAAAACCCAATCCAGCAACCTAAACTACATCAGGTCCCTCTTCATCTCTGTGTACTTCTTTCCTCCCTTCATCCCATCCAACATCCCTATCCTGTTCCTACCCTTTCCTCGCTTGCCCAGCATTCTCCCCTCTATTACCTTCTTCAACATTCCACTACCGCTCAATACGCCTTTCATCCATTTTTCCTGCCTCCATAGGATTTCTCTCAACAAACCCCTCTCCTCACCCATCATCTTCAGTACTTCCTCATTTGTTTTCCTTTCGGTCCATTTCACCATCTCCATTCTTCTCCACACCCACATTTCAAAAGCCTCCAATCTACGTCTATCCTCCTGCTTCAGTGACCACGTTTCCGCACCATACATAGCTACGCTCGATATCAGAGTTTTTACGAGTCTTGTCTTAACATCTCTACTCAACGTCCCCGTCATCAACTCCCTCCTCCTTGAGAAAGCCTCCTTGCCTATCGCAATTCTTCTCCTTACGTCCCTACGACTTTGACCGTATTGGTCCAAAACACTTCCGAGATATGTAAACTGTTCTACCGGCTCTATTTTTTCCCCGCCTATTTTAATATTTAGCTTAACCTTTTTCTTTCTGGAAAATCGCATAACATTTGTTTTATTAATATTGATTCTCATCCCATATTTATCGCACTGAACCTCCAATTCACTCAGCAATGCATGCAACCCCTTGGCTGACTGAGCAACTAATGCTTGGTCATCAGCAAACCTAACCGATTTTACGAATTCCCCTCCGACTTTCATTCCTACCTCCAGTTCCTCCCATGCCGCTTTAATCATTTCCTCTACATATACGTTGAACAGTACCGGTGACAATGGGCAACCCTACCTTACACCTCTTCCTAACACATACTTTGTATGTAAACATAAATATATCTTAAGCATATGAATTTTTAGAGCATTGTTTAATTTGATTAGTGTCATGTTACTAAATGTTTTAATGTTTGTAAGTAACTTCTGTTGTGGTAAATAATTTGTTCGATGGCATGTTAAAACGAATATCTGTGTAAATGTAGATGTAATGATTGTATTCCTGGTGACCTATCTCTTCCTGCCATACGTCTTTTTAGCGGCTTTAGTGGTGTTATGCATATGTAGGTAGATATAAGATAGACTTTGAATTTAGTCGGTAAAATAATATTAAGATTCATAGTAGAGTCAGTCAATTCTTAACGTTATGACCAGCAATTCTCAAGTAGTTGATTACCACACACTCACTCGCATAAATACACACACGCACATATGTATGTGTGTATTTATATATACGTACACAATTATATGTATAATTCATTTTGGAAATTACGGTAAATTCTCTTTACACTTTTAAAATATTGTAAGAACATGCTATAATTTGCATAATTAGATTGAAATCAGCTGTTTAATTTGCATATTTCCCTAGCTATCCACCATCGATTTTCTTCAAGTGTAATCACCAAGCACCTTTTTAAAACTTACGCTACCAAGAATGGGTCATTCAATATAAAGTTTTAACTCATAGCAGTTAGCAGTTGGACATTTTTTAAGTCCATCGGGGACTTTGACTGAATGAGGAAGTATTTTATATAACCATGTTAAAAATATTTCTATGGAATCTGTTTTGGAGCAAATTCTGGGATTAAAGAAGTCAATCGATATGGAGAATTCAATGCTTGGAATTTGGAGACTTCAACGCCTGCATCACCTATCTCGAACTGTACTCCATCAAAAAACGTTGATAAATTATTTTTAATGCATCACGATATTAATATTTTATGTTGGGTATTATAGAGCTAGATTTATTACCACACAACCGTAACTTCATTACAAATTGTCTCAATTTTGTCACTATTTATGAATTTGAGTACATGAAATTTTCATAAAATAGTTCTGTTAACACCTTATCCAATTCTGTTTAAGGTAGTTCTTGTTTTTAACCTTATGCCCAATTTCTTAACATTATGTCCCATGTAAAACTTGGCTCAACTTCAACAAAAATATTGTTAACATGATAGTAATAATATCTTACCTTTACCTTCTTCTTTGAGAAGTAAAATTGTTTGCCAAATGTTTCATATATTTTTGATTTAATTTAAGAAAGATGCACAAACTATGATACATAGATTTTCTAGAGATATAAGGAAAATTGGATGTTATTTTGGGATCTTAAGTACTAGTATTGCGCATAGTCAACAAAAGTTTTTAGCAATAAGTTGAGAAATTGTTTTATCCTTAAAAATATAGTATACCTCTCCTCTAGACTCTGGGTCTTAGATTTTTACATGTTGTATATGCATTGACAACATTTGCTACTACCTATGATTAGAACACAGCTTTATTTGGTACTTTTTCTATTAACTCACGTTGTATAATCAGATACTTGTTCCATTTGTACAGAATAATGAACAAATTAAAATTTTCACTAAAATACCTTTGCTTTCTTACTGAAGCGTTTAAATGATTTAACCGCTTAACTTAACTTTTTAAGTGACAATCAACACGGATTCAGAAAAACCCGCTCATGCGAGACCCAATTAGGATTGTTCACACATGACTTAATTTTATCGGGTGAAAGTGGTAGGCAAGTGGATGCGATCTTTTTAGACTTTCAAAAGGCATTTGATAAGGTTCCGCATGGTAAACCCATCCATAAATTAAAGGGCGCAGGTATACACAAGGGGGCATTAAATTGGGTTGAAGACTTCCTTTCAGACCGGGAACAGAGGGTAGTCCTTGACGGCGCTAGTTCTACCAGCGTACGAGTAACCTCGGGGGTTCCTCAGGGAAGTGTTATCGGACCGTTACTATTCTTGATTTTTGTTAACGATCTGAACCGCGAAGTGGAAAGTAAGATAAGGATGTTCGCGGATGACACAGTGATTTATCGGGAGTTATCTGGGGAAGAGGATCGTTTAATTCTAGCACGTGATTTAAATAGCATTAATGAATGGTGTTCAAAATGAGGGATTGCCTATAAATCTTAATAAATGTTCGGTGGTAAATTTCTTTAAAAGATCCACGGGATTAGTTTACAAATTAGCTGGAGTTGACCTTGAAGTAGTTGATACGGTGAAATACCTAGGTGTTACATTCACTGAAGACTTAACTTGGGGGACCCATATACGTAAAGTCTGCGTGCAAGCATATAAAAAATTAGGATTTATTAGACGCATTGTCGGTAGAAGTGACTCCAAGGTCAAGGAACGTTGTTATCACGCTCTTGTAAGGCCCCATTTAGAATATGCATGTAGCGTATGGGATCCGTGTGAAAAAGGCCTCATTCGGGAAATTGAGAAGGTCCAACGCCGGGCAGCTCGTTTCGTGGAAAACTGTTATGATAAAACGAAAAGCGTCACTGAAATGCTTATGGAGTTGGGATGGGATTCATTGGAAGAAAGACGACTCAATGCTAGGTTAAACTTACTAAATAAATTCAGATCCGCATGTTTCAGCACTGAGGTCTCGAAAATTATTCGCGCTCCAACATACATTGGTCGCTTGGATCATGTGTACAAAATTCGGGAAATAGATGCCAGGACTAGCAGACTCAAGGACTCCTTCTTCCCACGGACAATACGGGATAACAACTGTAGGGTCACACTCGGAGATAACAAAAATGCCATTTGCCACCCTCGGCGTCTAGGTAACAATTAGTTAAACTCAATTGCATGCACTTTCACTAACCTCCTGTGTGTTGTGTCAAAACCCTTCCCGCATGCCATTAAGTAATGTATTGCTGTTTACAGTATTGTTTTCTCTTCTTTTGCTACCGTAAATTTCCACTTCCATCCCTTGTCCCTCTCCGTGGGTGTGCCCTCCTTCCACCTGCAGCGTTGGGCCAAATTCCTCGTCTTGAATAGGAGAGATTTTTATGCGGAACGTTCTTGTGGTGGTGGTAATTCGCCTGGCTACTTGCTAGAAACTAGCTTGCACGTTCGTGATAAATTTCTTGCTGCATCCAGGGGTAAAATTGTTTGTTGTAGTTAAGCGTATGTACTTGCATGCTTGTGGAGTGAAGGGAGGTGGATGTGTGTTTGCATGCGCGTCGAATGATGGGATGTTACGATGAATGTGTGCACTGCTGTGGATTGGGGTTTGCATGTGTGTGTTGGTTTTGAATGCGGTATTTCTTTTTTCCTTTTTTGGGTGGTGACCTAACACCCCCCGCCACACGCCCTTGCGGCGGCTTGCGGGGTATTATGTAGATGTAGATGTAGATGAACCGCAGGTATACCCACACTTCGTCATCGGTTATAAGTGTGTAAATGGAAATGACTAATGCATTTCATTCTTCAATAGCCAAATTTCGAAAACAGCATTTTTTTGCATTTAACTTTTCAAAGTAAAGGAGAAGCATTTACTTCTTCATTTACATAATACCGCGCAGGCCCCCGCAAGGGCGTGTGGTGGGGGTTGTTAGGTCACCACGTTGAGCATTAAGTTGGGAAGTTACGGGAGGATAAATGTGCGTTAGACTAGATTAATTAATTTTGAACAGGCCGCGAGCAAAGGTTCGTAATAGATTCCCTATATATTCTTTTTTAATTTAATAGCCCCAGCTTTTTAATACGAGCTAATTAAATCGGCAATTTAATGGGAAAGGAAAGGAATTTGAAATATTAAACAATAATTAGGTCATCTACCGGTTAAGGTTTTGGATGGACACAATAACGAAATAAGGGAGATAGACTCCAATACAGATAGATTCAAATACTCATTCTTTCCCATAACAATCAGAAATCATAATAGTAAGGAAACGAAGTCCATTTAGAAATATTCAAAACATTTAAGTTGAAAGTCGGGACAAAATTAAAAATTCAAAGATTGTGCATGAGTATATTTGTTGGTAGTTTGTGGGTTTGCATGTGTGTGAAAGGGTTGGAGCGAAAGTGTTCGTGCATGAATGTTTACCATGCTTGGTTTGTGGGCTAAAAATTTGTGGCCTCTGCATGCTTTTTTCCCTAATTTACGGGTGGTGCCCTAACACCCCCCGCTACACGCCCTTGCGGCGGCTTGTGGGGTATTGAGTAGATTTACATCTACATGTACATCTACTGAATACTCCGCAAGCCGCCGCAAGGGCGTGTGGCGGGGGGTGTTAGGGCACCACCCGTAAATTAGGGAAAAAAAGCATGCAGAAGCCACAAATTTTTAGCCCACAAACCAAACATGGTAAACATTCATGCACGAACACTTTCGCTCCAACCATTTCACACACATGCAAACCCACAAACTACCAACAAATATACTCATGCACAATCTTTGAATTTTTAATTTTGTTCCGACGTGTAACTTAAATGTTTTTAATATTTATAAATGGACTTTGAATTCTTTATTATTATTTCGTTATTTCTGTTTCTTTATTATTATTATTTATTATTATGATTTCTGATTGTTCTGGGGAAGAATGGGTACCTGAATCTATCTGTATTACAATCTATCTCCCTTATTTTATCTTTGTGGCCTGATCTACCTAAGTAGTGTGGGGCCATTATTATTCCTTTTGTGTCATTGTTAAACTCGCTAGTTCTGAATCTTTCTAAAAGTTTGTCTCGCCTGTTCTCTTCGTATTTCAAGGGACTCCCAGCCTAAATCCCCTAAGAGACCTGCTACACTTGTGTTCTTGTCATATATATTTTTCACGAATCTGGCAGATTTCCTCTGGACTTTATTTAGTTCTTTTTGCCAGATTTTCTCCCAAGGATCCCAAATACTTGCGGAATATTCCAAATGTGGTCTAACTAGAGCAAAATAGCACCTCTATTTAACTTTCTCATTACATTTATTTCTTTCTCATTACATTTAGATGTAAATATTTTGTTTCTTCTAACATAACACAATCTCCCAACATCCTACTCAACAACAGGCCCTCTTCATCTATGCATACGAGTACTCGTAGTACTAAAACCCCTTGCCTCTTACCCCAAGTCTTTCCCCAAGGTTAAAAAACACGAGCGTTTTCTTTCTCTAGACTTTTACTTTTGGGAAAATGGGAAATTCATGGCACACATTGGCGATCGATGGGCGGAGACGGGGCAATAGTGTGGGACACTGCTTCGGTAGCGTGGCCAAGGAATTTCATTCAACTTTTCGGGGGCGGGGGGATGTTTGACGGACGCTCCGGAATGTTAAAAGAGGGTTGTGCTGTATAAGGTGAGGTTAGAAGAGGAAAGTCGTGAAGGAGGTGGGGAGCTATAATGCAGCGTTGACGTTTACGTGCTTGTCTGTGAGGGGTGCGTACCCTTGGGTGGGCTGGCTGTTTTGGTTTCCTTACTCCAGGGACGCCGAGTAGCGCGAGTGAGGAGGGGATGAATGGTTGAAAAGGAGAAAGAATAATTTCTCGGTCAACTTGAGGAGTTCAGGGGACTGGATGGTGAGTTAGGTGGAGGGATGAGAGGAGGAGGTAAGCAGTAGGTGACAGCAGGAATGGGTCGATGTTCAGACCAGGCCATTGTCGAAGAAGAGAGGAGAAGTAGAAGAATAGAGGGGAAAATTCGAAGAAAGGAACAATGAATACATCTTAGTTAGCATTACTTAAGTATTGGATAAATGTTTAGTTCATTAGAAAACATTTTTTTCTTGCTTATGTCTTATTTCATACCTACTACTTAATTTATTGACTTAGATTTCGTGAGTAAAATTCCATTTGTGGTCTGAGAGAACAGTCCTGCAACAGTTAGAAGCAATGAAATTGTGCGATGATTTCTAGTACAAATTTATAATTGGAAATATTTTTACTTTGATGTTACTTAAGAAAAATGTAATTGTAATGTTATTTTGCAAGGTTTGACTTAGTCTTCCAAATGCCTTATCAAATATTACTTTTTTGACGCTTGGGAAGCAAAAATTTGAAAAATAAATCGATACAAGATTTTAGAAAGTTCTATACGTGATACATCTACGCTGTACCCTGCAATTCGCTCAGGAAGCGTCATATATGAGGGTAATTTATTTGCTTTTTCCGCCATGCGTAAAGTCATGGAAATAGATAGGAGAGCTGATTAGTATATGTAGATATAGATTAGTATATGGTGTACTATTTCTAAAAGAGATTTCGCCGTTGGTTTTTTTTGTCTTTACGTGTTCTGCCTTACAATTTGGTAGCATGCTTAAAAGTTCAACCCCATATCCGTGTAATTACATTTCTTTAAAAATTTACTTTTATTTTCTGTTTTATAATTGCTTCAACGGTCACTTTTTGTTTACATCTAAAAGAATGTCGATGTGACCACTACGTCGATATGTGTCATCTTCTTGGGGTAATTGATCGGAAATATTTCTCAATTTATATTTTTTCTAGCTGTTTTGCTAACGACCTTAAATGCGATGACGACGAGTATTGCATCACATGACCTATGGTAAGATGTATTTCATTACTGAATGCATTCCAATCGATTGATTGAAGGTCAAAGTCTCCGCCGATAAGTCATTCTACCAAATTAGGCTACCGAGACGTCTCGTCAATTTCGATTTCCAAAATTCAGTTATAAACGCATAATGTACTGTGTGCTGGCAATGGCTCTTGGCATTTGAGTTCCTAGTTGATTAATTACTTCTGTTAGAATCTCTTGACCTAGAGAAGGAACTAACGCAGAGTTGGTTCGGATTGAGGTCTTCTCTCACCGCTTGAAAATAACATAGTTCATAATTGCAAAGATTGGACGGATGAAGTTCTTCAGAATTAGATATTTGTATGCATTATTTAGCCTCACAAATCCAAATTGATTGTCCGAGGAGAAGAAAGCAGATCAGTCAATTGGTTTGAGTTTGTGGCTTTGTGGTGGAGCCTAAAGTGGTTTCTCAACCTCTTGACCGAACATTGAAATATGCATGATATTCATTAGTTTGATATAAATAAGTGCTCACAAGATCAGTATGGCTATCTCAAGAGTTTTAGTCTACTCGTATTGTGGAAACATCGCGGTCCTCAAAGATTTTTCTTTAGGAGTATAAAATTCTAAAGGTACGAACATCCTTTTTTAATTCCCACTTATCAGAAATATATTGCTGTGGTTGCTTACAGGATATGACATATATTTCATGTAAGGTACTTTTAAGAACAGTATGTATACTATAAAATATGATAAAATATTGAAATAAATCTTCTGCAGACACAATCATCATCTCAATTAACTCTGGCGGAATTTGCTAGGCATGACTTTTATTAGTATAGAATCAGAAAGTTCGAGTTAATTTTTCTTGAGGTGAAGGTATTAATTTATTAGCACAATGCGCTTACAAATCGTAGTCGAAAGTGCAATAAACGCTTATAAGTTCAATGCGCTTAGACGACATTTAAACCACGGGAACAGCTCTCAAATAAATGTGTACTGGTGTTTTCGTAATTACTTCATAAAAAACGAAATAATTTTCGTATACCTAAAAATGAAGCATTCCTTCAAAATATTATTTACCTGAAAATTATTTAAAAATAAACAATCCATTGTACTCCCTCCGACAACTGATCACTACCACATCACGAGAACTTTCAGCGAGACTCCAAAACACCGCCGATTACTCAAAGTTGCATGTGATAAGGGTAATTGCTTATAGTTGCTACATTAGCTTGAAGAAGAGGTTGAGGCAGAAGGGCCGTAATCTTATGATATTTCCCGTCGTCCGAGCAACACGCCTCTCTCTCACTCTCCATCCTCAGCCATCTGGCGGGGCCCTTCCATAGACCTATGGCCCAAAATCTCTCCCTTTCTCTCATGCTCCCTGTTTCTTCCCCTCCCTCTCCTTCCTCCCACCTTTCCCCTTCCTAGACTGCAACCCTCTCCCGTGTGACTCTGCATATCTCCGACGTCTTTCAACTGTTTTGAAGGGTCACGCCCGTCCCTCCTCCTCATTTGTCCCGCAGCGGCACGTTCGGCCGCTCCACGGGCCAGGGACGGTGAGGTGGGGCAGCACCGGGAGAAGGCCAGGATGGGAAACGAGCGAAACGTCATTTATACTGAGACTTCGCGCCCCTTCTTTAAAATGTTCACGGATTATTATCAGACAGACTTAACGACGGAAGTACAGCACGTGCAGAAGAAAGGATGTGAGCGTTAAGTTGATCTATTTTTGAGCCTTCCATTTTCCATTGACGGCTTTATCCCATCCATTCATCAAACCTCCAAGCCTCAAAATCACGGATGAAAGTATCCTTTTTAAATTGTGATATTCTGTTCCTATGCCATCCATTTTCCTGTACCTAATCATCACCTCTTATTTTATATATGAATAGTGAATATCAGATTAACTGACCGGGCAAGAATAAACGAAGAGGGAAGATGGGCATTATAGTGCGGCGATAATAGGTAGCTGAAGTGCAAAAGTGGCTGGATTTCGTTCAATAGTTGTGTACGTGGAATCATCTTTCCAGCTACCACGAGGGATTGAAGTCGAGGGGCATCCATTGCTGTAATAGATCATGATTAGTATTCAGTATTATTCCATTCAAATTGCCTTCAGTAAAAATAAATCATCAGGTCCCTGCGTTAGGCAGATGAAAACCTGGACCAAAAGCTGTAGAAATATACCAGCACCATATTTAGCTACAAATGTTACTCGTACCTTGATGCAAGCATAAAACTCACGATTTATTATAATGGAGTGGATTAATTTTCCCATAGTTACCCCTTGCGTACCGGCCAATCATTTTCAATAGTGGATTGACGAATTTTTAAATGCATATCTATGCCTTACGAAACACGCAGATTTTTTATTTTTCTTGTTTAATGCAGAAAATAACTCTTTCTGCGTAGGGATATAAGTCATCTACGTCGCGTATTCAAGGTGAGCTCTCTCTCTAGCTTGACCACATTTGAACGACTTTCAACACTTAAATACTTGCTAAACTATCCTAAACTCAACTTAGCGATTTCATTACGTGATAAATAGGAAAAAATCTTTGGTTTTACACACAATGTAAAATTATTAGCGACCATTTTTGATACATAGATTAATCATCCGGCTCTGTATCGAAACTGGTCAAAAATAAATTTAGATTACCGTCAATTGATTAAGAAACATACCTCGTAGAAAAATCGGCGAAAATCCGAGGTTCATACGAACTCCTCCATATATTTACATTATTTGAATAAATCTGTTTTGATAAATTTTTGGAGGAAGAGTGCTTCACCCGAAATGACTTGCATAGTGTGTATGCATACAGAGAATCAACATAACGAACGTAGACTCGGTAAAATACTCGAGTGTAACAATAAACACGTACACGAGTATATTCTGGTGAAAACACATTCGTGAAATATGCGGGATAGCAATTAAAAAGTTGGAAATCATAAAAAAATAGTATAAATTGTAATAAGAAAGTGGAGGAGCTTTGTTATATCACGCAAGTTGGGCCCCACCTAGATTATGGGATCCTCATGAAGTAGGTTTAATTTTGAAACTAGATCAGGTGCAACGTGGAACACTTAGGTTTGTGAAAAGTTTCTATGAACAAGGGAGCAGTATTACGGCACTATTGGAAGAATTAGGATGGGAATCACTTGTGGACCATAGGTTGAAATACGTCTACATACGTCCAAGGTCAAGGAACGTTGTTATCACGCTCTTGTAAGGCCCCATTTAGAATATGCATGTAGCGTATGGGATCCGTGTGAAAAAGGCCTCATTCGGGAAATTGAGAAGGTCCAACGCCGGGCAGCTCGTTTCGTGGAAAACTGTTACGATAAAACGAAAAGCGTCACTGAAATGCTTATGGAGTTGGGATGGGATTCATTGGAAGAAAGACGACTCAATGCTAGGTTAAACTTACTAAATAAATTCAGATCCGCATGTTTCAGCACCGAGGTCTCGAAAATTATTCGCGCTCCAACATACATTGGTCGCTTGGATCATGGGTACAAAATTCGGGAAATAGATGCCAGGACTAGCAGACTCAAGGACTCCTTCTTCCCACGGACAATACGGGATAACAACTGTAGGGTCACACTCGGAGATAACAAAAATGCCACTTGCCACCCTCGGCGTCTAGGTAACAATTAGTTAAACTCAATTGCATGCACTTTCACTAACCTCCTGTGTGTTGTGTCAAAACCCTTCCCGCATGCCATTAAGTAATGTATTGCTGTTTACAGTAATGCGGTAATGCTTTTTTCCTTTTTTGGGTGGTGACCTAACACCCCCCGCCACACGCCCTTGCGGCGGCTTGCGGGGTATTATGTAGATGTAGATGTACATCTCATCTACATCTACATAATACCCCGCAAGCCGCCGCAAGGGCGTGTGGCGGGGGGTGTTAGGCCACCACCCAAAAAAAGGAAAAAAGAAAGAGGAAAAAAGAAACACCGCATTCAAAACCAACACACACATGCAAACCCCAATCCACAACAGTGCACACATTCATTGCAACACCCCATCATTCGACGCGCATGCAACCACACATCTACCTATCCTCACTCCAAAAGCATGCAAGTACATACGCTTACCTACAACAAATAATTCCACCCTAGGATGCAGCAAGAAACCTATCACGAACGTGCCAGCTAGTTTATAGCAAGTAGCCAGGCGAAACACCACCACCACAAGAGCGTTCCATACAAAACTCTCTCCCACCCAAGGTGAGGAATCTGGCCCAACGCTGCAGGTGGGAGGAGGGCACACCCGCGGAGAGGGACAAGGGATGGAAGGGTGGAGCATGAAGTTCGTAAAGACGCTCGGGCATGCGGGAAGGGTTCTGACACAACACACAGGAGGCTAGTGAAAGTGCATGCAATTGAGTTCAACTAATTGTTACCTAGACGCGGAGGGTGGCAAGTGGCATTTTTGTTATCTCCGAGTGTAACCCTAGAGTTGTTATCCCGTATTGTCCGTGGGAAGAAGGAGTCCTTGAGTCTGCTAGTCCTGGCATCTATTTCCCGAATTTTGTACACATGATCCAAGCGACCTATATATGTTGGAGAGCGAATAATTTTCGAGACCTCGGTGTTGAAACATGCGGATCCGAATTTATTTAGTAAGTTTAACCTAGCATTGAGTCGTCTTTCTTCCAATGATTCCCATCCCAACTCCATAAGCATTTCAGTGACGCTTTTCGTTTTATCGTAACAGTTTTCCACGAAACGAGCTGCCCGGCGTTGGACCTTCTCAATTTCCCGAATGAGGCCTTTTTCACACGGATCCCATACGCTACATGCATATTCTAAATGGGGCCTTACAAGAGCGTGATAACAACGTTCCTTGACCTTGGAGTCACTTCTACCGACAATGCGTCTAATAAATCCTAATTTTTTATATGCTTGCCCGCAGACTTTACGTATATGGGTCCCCCAAGTTAAGTCTTTAGTGAATGTAACACCTAGGTATTTCACCGAATCAACTACTTTAAGGTCAACCCCAGCTAATTTGTAAACTAATCCCGTGGATCTTTTAAAGAAATTTACCACCGAACATTTATTAAGATTTAAAGGCAATCCCCATTTTGAACACCATTCATTAATGCTATTTAAATCACGTGCTAGAATTAAACGATCCTCATCCCCAGATATCTCCCGATAAATCACTGTGTCATCCGCGAACATCCTTATCTTACTTTTCACTTTGCGGTTCAGATCGTTAACAAAAATCAAGAATAGTAACGGTCCGATAACACTTCCCTGAGGAACCCCCGAGGTGACTCTTACGCTGGTAGAACTAGCGCCGTCAAGGACTACCCTCTGTTCCCGGTCTGAAAGGAAGTCTTCAACCCAATTTATTGCCCCCTTGTGTATACATGCGCCCTTTAATTTATGGATGAGTTTACCATGCGGAACCTTATCAAATGCCTTTTGAAAGTCTAAAAAGATCGCATCCACTTGCCTACCACTTTCACCCGATAAAAGTAACTCATGTGTGAACAATCCTAATTGGGTCTCGCATGAGCGGGTTTTTCTGAATCCGTGTTGATTGTCACTTAAAAAGTTAATGTTATCAAGATGTCTCATTATGGAACTGACAATTATGTGCTCTAAAATTTTGCAACTTTTTGAAGTGAGAGAAATGGGTCTGTAATTGCTGGGGTCCTCCCTGTCACCACTTTTAAAAATAGGCGTTATTTGCGCGGTTTTCCAATTCTTAGGGACTTTGCACTCAGTGAGTGATTTGTTAAATATAAATTCGAGATACGGGGCGATGTTAGGAGCTAAGTGTTTTAGCACACGAGCTGGTATATTTTCGGGACCCGGGGATTTTTTTGGTTTGATGTCTTTGAGCAATTTGGCAATTCCTTGCTCGTCCACTGTTATTTTTGTCATGGGTTCAGTATATATTGTTTCTTGGAGATACGCGGTGGCTACATCGTTCGTGAAGACGCTCTGGAAGAATTCGTTTAGAATGTTGGCTTTAGCTTCACTGTCAGTATGAATGATATTGTTGCAGTCCCTTAAGCAAGCCACGGTTTGTTGACCCCCATTTATTTCCCTAACATATGACCAGAAAGCTTTGGGGTCAGTGTTCAAATACTCGCAGAGTACTTTACGTTTAAAATCTTGCAAAGCGCTACGTAATTGTGTTTTAGTTTCAATTTTAGAGGATCTATACTTGTCCAAAAGCTGTTTATTGTCCAAGGGTGATGAGTTCAGACCTGCTTTCTTTACCCTAGAGTGTAACATTCTTTGCTTTCGAAGGGCTTTTTTAACGCCTTTGTTGTACCACCTTGGGTCGCGATTTGCTTTAACGTATTTTACAGGGATGAAATCTGTTATTCCTTTTTGCATAATTTGGACAAACTTTGTCCAAGTTTCTTCCACGGTGGCAAGACTTAAGCGCGTTTTGAAATCGTGTAGTGAAGAGTTTAAATGGCTGGCAAAAGTTTCAAAATCTGCTTTGTGATAATTATAAATTTTTCTTTTTGGCTTGACATTCTTTTTTATTTCTACGTTCAAGTTGATAATAACAGATTTATGGTCACTTATACCCTCGTCGGTTGATACACTATTAATGCGTTCCGGTGTGTTCGTAAGAAATAAGTCCAATATGTTCTTTCCACGGGTGGGAGTGCGTACTGCTTGATGAAGCGAGTTTCTTTGAACCAATTTTAGTAAGGAATTGCAAGATTCGCGATCACGGGTCCGAGGTTTAACGCTATTGCTATCCCAGTCGATACCAGGGAAGTTGAAGTCACCACCAATTATATTGATGCATTTATTATTTTTGCGTGTAAATCTATTTATTTGTTCATTGAGGGTATTACATAGTACCCCGCAAACCGCCGCAAAGGCGTGTGGCGGGGGTGTATTGTCACCAATCATGAATTCACAATCCCAATCATGGCACCTCTACACAAATATTAGTTTGATCGTACCCTGAAACAAAGTTAATAGCATGGAAGAAGGGACTTACATGAAACAATATTCAATAACAAGATACGTAAAATGATGAAATAATACACCTTGCCTTTCCACATACGGCAGGTTTAAATATAGGTTACATTTTCGGCGTAAATTTGAGGCAGGTTACTCATCTGAGGATGTTAAAGACATATTACATGCCCCGACATACTATGATAAATCGGATATGGTGCATCAAAACTGAGAAGTAGATAGTAGAATGAATAAATTTTAAATGCCGTTTTCTTTCTTCCTCGCACCTTTAAAGAACAAAATAGAGACAGCAATCGCTTAGTAGATAATTAGAATTGGCAGTGTACATATTTCGACAAAATCCTGCATTTCATTTAATAGAGCCCATCTTTTTAAAACGTACCCGCATGGTTTGACTATACGTATTCTAAATAACACAGTTTCAGGTGTAACATGGTGCAAATCCTTCATCAAGAAAGAGGGCACTTTGTTTTCCATGTAGACCACATTTATCACGACCTAGCTTTCATGATAGCGTAACATCTTCAGGCAACCTTAAGATGTTAAGCTGCAACGAAACCTAGTTTGTAATAAAAGTACACTATGTGGAAAAAACAAAGTGTCCTCTTTCATCATTATACGAATAAATGGCGGGTGGTGCTTTCATGCCATGGATGTACCATCAAATTTATATGCCATTAAAATATTTGTATATATAACTGAGGGAAATTTGGTGGTTCCCTACGACCACCTGTGCTGTGGCTTTCAAATCTGTCTGAAGACACAGATGAGCATATGGACGTGGACCTACGAGACCCACCGCAAATATATTGGGAGGATATGCAAGGGGTGAAATCGATGAGAATGGGTTTGGGAAAGAGAAGGTGGAAAATTTGAGAGAGGTGGAAATTTGACGCGTGTTGAACCTCGGCGTGAAGGTATTATTCCTTTGCAGGGCCCACAGTATCCCGTCCCAACCCCCTTCGGTCCCCTACCCCACGCACCACCTACAGTGCCCTTTGGCACTTTTTGACAGGTGTCTACCACCAAACGTTTCAACCACGCCACTTGTTACACTCCTTTAACCCCCTCCCCCATCTCCTCACTTTTCGTCCCCTGGCTACGCCTTCTCCTTTCCCTCGCCTTATCTCCTTCCCACTCTTGCCCTGCATCTCTGCTCCGTGGTCACAAGCGGGGTGTGTGGGTCGGGGTGTTGAGCCCGCAGTGCGTGAGTGCATGGGCCGTCCGGGCGTGGGCGGAACACCGCTGACGGATGGGCGGACGACGGCGGTGGGTGGGTGGGAGTGCGTGTGTCTCGTGGGTCCCTGCCTCCCACGTCGCCCCGGTACGGCGAGTCGCCTTAGGCTCTCGTCGGGCACGAAGGCCGGCGGTTCTTCCATTTGGCCTCCTCCTATCTGCCCTACCCCTGTTACGGGGTGAATGAAATCATTACTATTGATTAATGCAAACATGCAAACCCCAATGCAAACATACAAACCCCAATCCACATTTCTGTGGATTGGGGTTTGCATGTGTGTGTTGGTTTTGTATGGGGTATTTCTTTTTTCCTTTTTTGGGTGGTGACCTAACACCCTCGCCACACGCCCTTGCGGCGGCTTGCGGGGTATTATGTAGATGTAGATTACTATTATTGCTTGCAATACACAGTGAATGTCTTGCGCAAATCATGATAGAAGTAGGTGCCTTTTTTGAGACGATGCACGCTATTACTGTTGGTATGGTGGAGGTCTGTCGTATAAATTATTTTGGTTCATTTATACTCCCTCCTTTTTCGAATAACAAAAAATTCTTTTATGTGTTAAAATTGGGACTCGTTTTGAGCTATGTTTTCCGACAGCAAGTATTTAAATAGATACGCTTGTTGGAGATTTTTAGTGAATGTTTTTTCCATTTTCCCTTAATCCCCTACCATTCCCCCTAGTTCTTGCACCCTCTGCCAATCATTTTTTTGTTGGATCGCGGAGTATTTGTGTAGATGTACTCGTACCAAGCCTTGCAATTCGGAGCACATATAAATGGATTTACAGGTCAACATTAAAGGCGTTGTTTCACCGAAGAATTGTAGGAAACAATAAAAAAGTAACCTAGGTAATCCTTTACTTTATAATATATACAAAATACCCCGTAGAAAACGAGTGTGTGGCGGGGAGTTTTAGGAAATAAGCCATATAAGCAGACTTATTAGTTTATACATTAACTTGAATACATTTTTGCTCGTGCACAAAAATAATCACGCGCATACATTGATATATACATTACACAATACTTTTTTAGTTTGACTAATTCAGTTAATTTTAGTATTTTAGGTAATTTGTGCGCATGGGTCCGATTTGGTTATGACTGCGCTGCGTGAGAGGGAAGGAGTACCGGAATCTGTGTCATTGAGTCATTTATTTATCCTACTGGTCGAATCCACCAGCTTTATGTAAGCAATATTTGAAATACGCAATAAATATTTGGGATACCCAGGAGAAAGCGTTAATCCTGGAATTGGAAAAGATTCCGAGAAAATCTGCTGGATTTAGTTCAAAATTGCTTAAAGTGCGTGTATATTGGAGGAAAGGAGTTAGACTCCCATTAATACGCAAAGAGAGCAGCGATAACTCGTATTTAGACACGATACTAAAGTAGGAGCAGCGGTCAGACAAGAATACTAGTGTTACTTTGTCTACAAAATCGTATTCAAGGAAATCTCTGCCATTATCTTCGAAGTGGGGTAAATGGCTTAGTTGCCACATCTTATTTTCTTTGATGTTTGGTTATCAGGGATATTTTTCCCACCCTACGATGGAAACCAGCCGAACTAGACGGAACATATTAAACACAAATTTGGATTGTCGTATCACCAGTCAAAACAGGGGTTAATGGTGTGAACTCCATAACAATGACACTTGAAATTAAATTGATGTAGAGATCTTTTGGAAATTAGAGACATCCGATACAATGAGTATGGTTGACAAAAAAGAATTTGGAAAATATTTAACGGAAAAGGCATTTTTTGTTCGAGGGTGAGTGATTCAGTTTAGTTATAAACTGCATGACGGTAATTTATTTATCTAATTATACTGTTATATTACAACTTACGTAATAATACGCATTCACGTATTTCACTCCGGTATTATTTTTTAAGGATTATTATTTATATTTCAACTATTTACAAATAAGTACGATCAATCTTGGGCTTATAATTACGTTATCAAACGTGCACGTCGACACAGCGCGCCGCAAGGGCGTGTGGCAGGGGGTGTTAGGTCACCACCCGTAGAAAGTAATAAAACCACATGCAAAATCAACACATACATGCAAAACTGTACCCACACTGACGTACACATTCATGGAAAAATCTTTTGATTCTACACGCATGTAAATACATATACTATCATCTGAAAAATAATTGCATTTCAGGGTACAGTAAGAAATTTATCCAATAACGTACAAGCTAGAATTTGAAAAGTAGGAGGGCGAAATTCCACTACCACATGGACATGCAACATACAAGTATAACAAGTAACATTCGTACGTGTTCAGGTAATCAGGGTTTTACAATGAGGTGATCTCGTATGAAAAGTGTGTGGAGGGTGGCAATTGTTGAAATGTACTTACTTTATACGTAACAGTTGGCGTAATGTATACAGAGGTATGGGATTGCCCTTTAGAAGGGGAGATGCGGAAGGCAAGGAAGGTGATTTGTTTAGTAGAGACTGTTGATGTGAAAGAGAAAAAAGAGGTGGCACTTATGGAGGAAATGAAACCTTAAAGGGAGACGGTGTCATGTTGCCCGAAGAGGAAGATCCCGTCAATATCTCTGAGCCATAGGAGGGATTTCAGGGTGTGGGTAGTAAGAGAATTTTCTTCAAGGAGGCCAAGACAAAGATTGGCGTTCGGGGGAATGAATCTGCTCCCCATAAGATAACCTTTGAGATGGAGGTAGTGGGTGTCGTTAAAGAATAACGTTAATATGAATAAGGAGAGATACAGGAGAAAGCTGAGAGTAGAAACTGGTCGCTGGGGAGGGGGGCTGTTGAATTTCCGGAGAGAGAAAAGACCCTCTGGGTTTGAGATGGAGGTACAAAGAGATGCTGAGTCGATGGTGGAATAACGGTATTGCAGTTTTGAGGGAAGGAGTTTGAATACTAGTCGCCGAAGAAAATGATATCCATCTTCAACAGCACAATGTAATGAGGGGAGCTTAGGGTAAAACTCTACGAGGCCTGATGTACGTTTTTTGGGGAGTAAGGCGATGTCATGTGGGGTTTATGTATTTTTAGCGAACTTGTAGAATTGTTGTGTACAGAGATGAAATGGAATGGAATGAGAAATATACGCGTTGGATAACCCTTTTGGCGGTCATATTAATTTCATGAAGGGGATAAATTCATCGTAAAAATTGGATTCGGATAAGCGGGATGGTGTCTCAGAATCTACGTCCATACATTATCCCTAAAGCCGCCGCAAAGATGTGTGGCAGGGGATGTTACGAGTAGATCACCTGCCGTAAAAAATCTACTACCATACTTCGGCAAAGAGATCTACCCAAGTCCTCGCATTGAGTAGATCGCAGATCTCAGTGTAAATTAGGTTTCCACGATGGCTCAAATGATTAGAGAATCGGCCCGGCAAGTCGAAAGATCCGATGTTAAAGTCCCGGTCAAGGAAATGTTTTCACACTTGTGGTCTGCTTGATTCCACCTTCCCCCACCTCTCCTGTGTTCGTCTTTTATGTGTTCCTATCCCTTTTCGTTGTATCTATTTCTATGCGAATGAATATTTGTCCGGCGTATAGCGGGATTTCGTGTTTGAATGTGTGTATATATTGCATACACATATTAAATCTGCTCCTGATGTATAAAATTGATATATGGAATGTGCTCCTGGTCTAATCTCCTTCCTTCATGCCTCCTTACTTGCACAAATTCCCTCTTTTACCCTCGCACATTTCATTATTATGCCTCTCCCAAGCCTTTTATTTCCACCTACAGCCTCACCCCCCCTCCCCCCCCCCCCCAAATCCTTCCATCTCTTTGGAAAGGGGTCGGGTTATTGGTGTGTGTGTGAGTGCGTGCGAGTGTGTGTACACTGGTGGGCCTCTCGTGTGTACACAGCATGGGCGTCGACTCCTTCGCTATCCCCATTCGTGTGAACGGGTTGTCTCTTCTGATGACGCGCTCATTTTCTCACCGCTGACGCTAAGGTTACGTCGAGGATGTGCACGAAGCGGGCGAGAAGCAAAGACGGAGATCAGGGGAAGGGAGCTGGAGAGAAACCTAAGAGTCTCCATTTGGGAGAAATTAAGAACAACAACCTCATTCACTAATCACCATCTTGATATATTGTATTCATAGTTACACACATACAGATTGCACGTTATTGGATTTTTTACTGCATCTCAATGTGCAATTTTTTATTAGTTCATAGTATATGTATTTGCATGCGTGAAAGTTGAAAGGATTGTTGCATGAGTGTATACGCCAATGTGGGTATAGGTTTGCATGAATGTGTTGATTTTGCATGTGGTTGTGTTCCCTTTTACAGGTCGTGACCTTACACTCCCCGCTACACGCCCTTGCGAAGGCTTGCGGGTTTATATGTAAATGTAGATGTCTGCATGCATTTTTTTCCTTATTTACGGGCGGTGCCCTAACACCCCCCGCCACACGCCCTTGCGGCGGTTTGCGGGGTATTGAGTAGATGTAGATGCATGTTCTTCCACGCGGTTTTTGGTGGATGGCGTGGTGCCAGGTGCATGAGAAAATAGAGTGAATATATGTAGAATGGATGGTGACCTAACACCCTCTGCCACACGTCCTTGCGACGGTTTGCAGGGTATTGTGTAGATGTAGATGTACAGAGGGGAGGGATCTGCGAAGAAAACTATGAACGATGGCAAGTCTGAGTTGAATAATGGTAAAATTTACGTCGAAACATATTATCAGTAAAATTAACCTCATTTGTCAATAGCTATCATAGTTTTAGGTGTGAAATAACAGTATACCATCTACTGAATCTCATGGCGTATCATGACATTTTCTCTCTCTCCATTTCCGGTTTTTCTACATTCAGAATATAATGTAACTTGGAGTTAACTGTGGTGTCGCAGAGACATCTTTCAATATTAACTTGACACCTCTCACTACTTCGGCTATTACGTTTATCAAATGATGC
This sequence comes from Hetaerina titia, assembly GCA_037158775.1. Lineage (NCBI taxonomy): Eukaryota > Metazoa > Arthropoda > Insecta > Odonata > Calopterygidae > Hetaerina > Hetaerina titia. Next base: position 19,136,580 of record CM073778.1, on the reverse strand, counting down.
AACGACTAAGGAATAATACGTGTACCAGGAAGGGAAATCTTAAGAAATTCAGGAAGACACCTTAAAAAAATGAGAGTTAGAGAAATCTATGAAAATCTTACGGATGTTCCAAAGTAAGTTTATTTCCACCACAACAGTTAGCGCAACGGATATGTTGGTGGGATTAGGATAGGACCATAGTGAGTCACTTATCGCATCCATTTTGTACTCATAGTACGCAACACAGTACGCGCTCCTTCCCTGATTCGATGGGCTCTTGACATTAGTTTTCTCTCCCGTTTGTTTTAAGGGCCATATTTTCATTTGACTTTTCAATGCCTCTCTCTCATGCCACCGGGAGCTGAGCGTGTAGTGTTTTGTTGCCATTGGCTCCATCTCCTTGTGAAATGAAAATAGTTTATCTTTTCCTTCCTTCGCATTCAATCGCCGGAACGGACCGGCGGGCGTGGACTGCCTCCCCGCGGCCATGGATTGCCACATGGCTACCAAAACACTAACCCTGGGTGGCAGGTCTTCTCATATGGGGTGGGAGGAACCCTTCGGGGGAAACACATACCTTTGATTTTTTTTAATGACTGCAAATACGTTTTGTAGTGTGTGACACCTGTGATCCGTAAATATTTGATTTGCTAAAAACGCGGGATTGTCACATTTTTCATTGGTGAATTAAAATATATAATGAAATATTATATATATATATATATATATATATATATATATATATATATATATATATATATATATATATATATATAAATATTTGTTCGCCGTATGACGGGATTTCGTGTTTGAATGTGTATTTGGCCAATGTAGCTCGTCTCTTCTTCTGGCTATGCGTACCATGAAACGCACTGTTATTATTCTCTCTGATGTTGTATGATTAGTAACCTCTACTGTCCTCTTATTTGTGTCGTTTATTTCTCCTTTGGCGGGTGTAACAGTTCCCTAACGCCATCTCCTGGCCAAGGAATCGGAGCACTTGGGCGCTTTGTAAGATCGCAGATCTCAGTGTTTATTAGATTTTATCGATTGCTCAGGTAGTTAGAGCATCCGCCTGGCAACTGGAAAGATCCGGTGTTCAAGTCCCGGTCGAGGAAATATTTTTACATTAGTGGTCTGCTGGATTCCGCCTTCCCCACCTCTCCTGTGTTCGTCCTTTGTGTGTTCCTATCCCCTTTCCTTATATTTCACACATAGAAACAGATATAGGAAAGGGGATAGGAAAACACAAATCCCGGATAAGGAAATACTATATTTTTACATTAGTGATCTGCTCAAATTCGCCTTCCCCACCTTTCCTGTGTTTTTCTTTTATGTGTTTTCCATCCCCTTTCCTTATATCTGTTTCTATGTGTGAAGTAATATTTGTTCGCCGTATGGCGGGATTTCGTGTTCGAATGTGTGTTTGGCCAATGAGGCTCGTCTCTTCTTCTGGCTATGCGTGCCATGGAACGCACCGTTCCTATCCTTTATGATATCGTATGAATGCTTTTCTACTATCCTTTCCCCTTCTTGTGTGTGGTCAATTTCTCCTATGATGGGTGAAACAGCTAACGCAATCTCTGGAGCGAGAAAATCGGAGCATTTTGGCGCTTTATAAGATCGCAGATCTCAATGTGAATCAGGTTTCCTTATTAGCTCAATTGGTAGAGCATCCGCCCGTGGAAGGTTCAGTGTTCAAATTCCGGTTAAGGAAATATTTTTACATTCGTGATCTGCTCAAAAAATCGCCTTCCCAACATGTCCTGTGTTCGCCTTTTATGTGTTTTCCTATACCCTTTCCTTATATCCGTTTCGATGTGTGAAGTAATATTTGTTCGCCGTATGGCGGGATTTCGTGTTTGAATGTATATATATGTAGATATACACACACACACACATATATATATATACATGTACACACATACATATATATACATATATATATATATATATATATATATATATATATATATATATATATATATATATATACATACATACATTCAAATTCGAAGTCCCGCCATACGGCGCCCAAATATTCATTCAAACATAGAAATAGGTATAAGGAAAGGGGATAGGATAACACATAAAAGGCGAACACCGGGCATGTGGGGAAGGCGGTTTTTTGAACAGATCACGAATGTAAAAATATTTCCTTAACCGGGATTTGAACACCGGACCTTCCCACACACAAACACACACATTCAAACAGGAAAACTTGTCAAATGGCGAAAGTATTAATTCACATGATATAGATATAAAGGAAAGGGATAGGAATTCACAATAAAGACAAATACACGATTGGTGGGGAAGATGGAAGGAAACAGAATGCAAACGTAAAAGATTTTTCTTTTCTGGGACAAGGGAATTTTTCCCCCTTGTAAATGACTGCATTTAATAAATAAATGCAATTTAAAAATGTCCTCGGCAAAATATTGCCTAACCTTCTTTATTGCTTTCTAGATTCTCTTGTCTCACTCTGTGGTCGGAGGAAATGCCTCACGCCGTCCGCTGCCAACAGCGGTTTCTCACATTCTCTGCCTGTGACTTTAAGAGGTGGAGACCATGAGTTGCATGTCCATGAAGTAGTAGAATTTCCGTTTCTTACTTTCCAGTTACGCATGACCTGTCTTATTATGGTGGAGGGCTGTGGTTCATTTAAATTCCCCTTTTTTGTATAACAAACAACTAGTTTTTCTGGTGACTTAACCATTGTTTTGAATTAAGCCTTCCTCCAGAATGTTTAAAAATTTGCAAGTTATTTGAGGTTTTTTACTGAATATTTTTTTCCTTTTCTCTGCCTCACCCATATCCTCCCTTTTCATTTACCCTTCCCACCTGGTCATAGCACCTCCTGCCACACTCCTATTTGGTGGATCGGTGGGATTTATGCAGATGTAGACGTAGATGGAGAGGAATGCTCTTCACCGTTGAATCCGGTCGTCATCGTGTGTGACTGTGTCGGCATTGCTCGCTTGATTGGTATTTATACAGATCCGAGGGTGAGTTCAGGCTTGTTATTTTTGGCAACCCGGACCTCGGCGGTCTCACGTATAATTGCGATTCATCGTCATCCCACCGCCCCTCGTCTCCCTGCGTTCATCTGAACCGTGAGGGGTAGGCAGCCAGCCCCTTCAACCCCCTCTTTCATGCCTCGCCCCCCCCTCCCCGATTACCATTAGGGAAGTACATCCCATCTTATATTTTACTATTAGGGAAGTTCATCATCCCTCCGCACTGAATTTGCAGCAAGTTCAAACACGATGTTTGTTGAGCTCCGACTCACACACACACACACACACTACCCCTCCCCCTTTGGTCCTGACGTTATCCCTGGGATTACTGCAGCTATAAGTCAACTATTATGTCTGACAATGTACGAAAAATATAAATACCCAAATTAAATTCTTCTGATCGTACTTAGTATATAATTTACTACACAATATCGCCCTATACTTGTATACATTGTTAGAATTCTCGTGAAAAATGGTAGAATAGTGAAGGAGATTGAAAATCGTTCGAATATCGGGAGAAAAATTCTTGGATCGTATAATTATTTGGCAGTCTACCGTTAACGGTAGATTACTAGTATGATTATGGATTGATACAGAGCTAACACCGCCCAATTTCCTTGCCTCTCCTAACAAAACAAAACCTGTCAACCGACCTACCTTTCAATATACTATTCTTTAATTCAAAATTCGTCTTTCTTTCTTCCATTCCATCCGACATCCCTATTCAATTCCTTCCCCTTCCTCTCTTGCCTAACATTCTCCTCTCTATCACAGTCCGCAGCATCGCACTCCCTCTCTAATCGCTCTGATTCCATATTTCCTGCTTTCTTTTGATTTCTCCCAAAAATCGTCCTCTCCCCCCTCACCATGCCTCATGTCATTTCCTCATTTGTTATTCTTTCTATCCCTTTCACCTTTTCCATCATTCTCCACACCCACATTTCAAAACCTCCATTCTATGCCAACCATTTATATTCCATGCAATATTGCGGAGTGCAATACTCAATTATTAAGCACTGCCAATTTTTATCTTTTCAATACACTCATTTTTATATTCGTTTAAAATATGGCCAACGGTATGTGGAACCAAAATGGTCACAGCAGAGAAGCATGAAAAGGATAATTGCGTTCGACCTTCGTCTGACTAACTTTCATACAAAGGAGAGAACTCATGATAGAGGAGTTGAATAGGATGCTAAGCAAAGGATCCTTAAAACCTTGATAGGGAGAGTGGCTGATCACGGAGCGGAAACATGGTCATCGAAGCAGGGAGAGGCATATGTGTGTTATGAATGAAATTGGATTAGCGCTAGGAGTTACGTACAGGAGTAGGACATGCTAGTTTGGTCATGTTGAGTGAATGGATGATAGTTTACTCACCAAACATATGAGAAGAATGAATGGTTTTAGAGGAGGGGGCATACCGAGAAAATCATGAGTGAGTGTAGTCGAAGAGGATATCATGTCGAGGAATATCGGGAGAATCATAACGATATCATTTAAGGTGAATGTGGCATTGACAGAGGCGAGAGAATTACGTAAGAAAGGACTGACAGCTGGAAGAGCCTTATGTAAAAAGCCGGGAGATGTGATGAGATGAGTAAAGGGCGATGTTTTCTTTACCCAGTTAGACATTACGTACTAGAAAAAATATGGGCTCTCAAAAAGTCGTGTTGATTGCCAAATTGGATGGAAAGAAGAGCTACAACTAACAATTTCAGGCTTAACTTTGTGGAATACCTTCATGGTGAGTAGGTACACTTAAGTGTGTGGAAGTGTAAAATTTTCCTTATTTTTTAACCTCACCAAAGAAGAGCTATATATGTAAAATTTTTTTACGTGCCTAAATTTAGAAGCATAGCTAGTAATTTATGAAAGTTGGATGTTACAAAACCACTTAATACGATATATTAGGAAAAATGCATGAATCGATGTAGATACCTGTACTTGGTCAATTTCATACGCTCTGAAACAGTTAGAACAGCACATCTTCGTTTTAACAGCACAACTACTTCAGCTACAAATTTAATTCCATGCAAATTTGTGTCGAATCGTTTAAACCGAATGTTATAATAATAACATGACATTTATATTGTGATAATAATACCACGTAACTTAAACAAAAATAACAAAATAGTTCGATTCTTTTCTACTCTTGATTATATGACCTGTGTTTATGATAGTTAAGAATAGACATGTGAAATATTTATTTGATTTTTTCCACGCAAAATGATGATTTGGTCGATAAATAATGCACTTTATGATTCCAAATCAGTAACGTTACAATTCACTTGAAGCGATATTCGTAATATTTCTATTGAGTTGTTGAATCTGTCGACTTAGCCTATACGTAATATCTGTTCATATACTCTCATTTTTGATTTACTATTTTCAGATTTATTAACCACTATGGAATTTAATTTCATTACATTCATTTTTTTATAAATTTCCTTCATAATTCTCCTATTTCATCGGTAATTTAATAAATTCACTTATACCATTCCCTTTCTCCAACAGTGGATTTAGGTTTGAGGAATTTTAGAAGCTTGGAAAGAACAATTCCTTCTTCTTGGTTCATTTACATGTCTTAGGAGTTACCAAAAGGAAAATCAAGGAAGAAAAAGAGTATTTATGGTTAGAATCATTTTATTTTGGTGACGCAGGCGCGATGATGAACTCCGCAAGCTGGACATCTCGTTGATACACTACGTTATTGCTACAGAAGGCTTAATGCCATTACCACTTGCCTTCCTGCTCTTTTTCTCAATCATACCACCACTACCACTCCGAGGACTCGCCCTTTCCGCCGTCACCACCACTTTCAACCCTTCTAACACCCTCCTCCTTCTCCCAGCCCTGCGTCAACACCCGAACCCCCCTCCAAAATACGGGCCGTTGCGACGGCGCTCTCTCCCTGCTCGCCCGCCCCTGTGTGTGCTCTTCGGCTCATCGGGAGTGCAGGCGTAATAAACGGCAGATCTTCATTTGGCTCGCTCCCTTTCCTTTCCCCTCTCGTCTAGCCCTCCTCCCCGCTCACATCCGTCCACGGCTCGGAGGTAGGCTGCACGTCGGCAAATAGGGTGGCGAACTCCGCACAAACAGTGGCCACCCTTGCTCACAATGTCACGCGTCAACCCAGGAGTGAAGGGGGACCGAATTTCTTCCGCGACTATTATTCCCTCCTCTTAATATCCCACCCCGAATCCTCCCTCTGTCTCATCTTCCTTCTCCTCCTTCCACTTGCTATAATAACCTTTGCGAGAAATATTAGATGAAAATGACGCGTTGACGATGCGCAAAGTAACCCAGCTAGATTTTGGGAGAGGGGGAGTGTCAAGCCGTTTACAATTCCGGGATAATAACCGAGTAAATATTAGGGCATATTGACTGTGTACCGTTGTGCGAATCCTTAAATAATGAACTCCAATAAGGTTCTCTTATGCGTAACCAAGGATTTTCGCCTTTCGAATACCCTTATTGGCCATAGGCCCGGGATGAAACAAGTATTAGAAAATTCTCCCTTTTCATACTTGAAAAATTACTCATCATCTCGTTGTCACTCGTTGTTGGAATATGTTAGAACATTTGCTTATTCAAGATGGTATGTATCTAAAATTTGTTCATTTATTCCTCTATTTATTTCATGAAATAATCTATACAACCAGTTTTTAATTAGAAATTCGTGCAAAATATCTTTGCGAAATATTTGTAGACAAAACGCAAATACTAATTATTTTTTGCCGTTTACATTTTTAATTTATTATAGGTCCAGGGAATAAGTCCATGATCATTTGAAACGTAGAAAATAGTAAACTCAAATACATATGATAGGAAGTAACAAGAAACCCTTTAAAAGTTTTATGTTCCTGCACAGTTAATTTTCAACCATGTGGGATATCCAGTGATATGAATAAGTCGATCATTGAGTCGGGATCAATCTTCCCTGTAAAAACTAATTATGACATTTAAAAATTTCACTTTGTACTTTTAAAGGAATTCAAATATTGTATTGTATATTATGTCATCTTGTGAGATCAGTGTTATTTCCTATTCCGAAAAAGGTAAAGGCTACAAAATGTGAGGATTACAGAACAATAAGCTTAATATCCCATGCAGCTAAAGTTATTCTTAGGATCATCAACAAAAGGGTAGAAAATAAGGCAAATAATTACTTAGGGGATGATCAGTTTGGGTTTAGGAAAGGAAGAGGTACTCGTGATACCATTGCAGTAATGATATCACTAATCGAGAGGAATATAGAATACAATCAGGACGTACTTGTATTTGCCTGTTTTGCAGATTTCGAACAAGCGTTTGATAGAGTGAATTGGGAAAAACTAGTGCATGTATTGCAGCAAATAGGAATGGATTGGAGGGACAGGAGACTGATCCGTAACCTGTGAGTGTGGAAAAGAGTTAGGAAGGTGAAATGGATCGAAAGGAAAACAAATGAGAAAGTACTAGGGATGGTGGGTGAGGAAAAGGGTTTGTTGGGAGGTATCCTATGGAGGCAGGAAAAATGGATGAAAGGCGTATTGAGCGGTCGTGGGATTTTGAAGAAGGTAATGGAGTAGAGAATGTTAGGCAAACGAGGAAAGGGCAGGAACAGGATAGGGATGTTGGACGGGATGAAGGGAGGAAAGAAGTGCACAGAGATGAAGAGAGACCTGATATAGATTAGGTTGCTAGGTGGGGAGTTACAAAATGTTTATTTGATAGTGGTGTCCATCCAAAACCCTACCTTAACTGGTAGATTACCTAATAATAATAATAATTATGTTATCCTCTGGAATCACCGAGAGTGAAATTTTCCCAAAATACCTTTCCGCTAACAGAAATGACAGATTAACTAGAATTGGCTTGGTCTTTTTATTGCAATTAAAAACTCTTTCACCAACAGGGCTGAGGTAGGTCCAAATAGCTGTTTAAAAGTGTTTGATATTTAATTAAAACCCCGCCATCCAAATCAGTCTATTTTTGCTCATTTTAAAAGCCTCTGGACGATAGAGTTAATTCCATAATTCCATAGAACAGATCAGGCAAATCTAAAGTTTCTCACCCCATAACACTGAATTATACTTTTTAATCGGTGGATATTTTAATGTTCCATATATTGATTGAATTATACACATTTGCATTGAAAAAACGAGGGGTAAAGGCAAAGATACCTGAAAGTCGCTTTTGCATTCTTTTACTTTGAAATCCATGCATCAACCCCTCACCACACCAAATAGGGGCAGTCGTATTATAATTTTATCCGAAAAAACATACCCAAAAATGTCTTAAATATAGAAACTTTAAAATTAATTGGCGATTGAATTGTAGTGAATTCTAAATATTTCTTCTATGGGTTCAAAAATAGGACGCTCTAAGAAACCTTAGGTATTTAAAAACTGAGACTAAAATGGCTTGACATTCGTATAACAGAGATCATTGAATAGTTTTAGGATAAACAGTAGACACTAAAATGCTGAGGACACATGGAAGCACTTACTTGAAATCACATTCTCAGCAGTCTACAAGTTCGTTCCAAGTTAATTTATTAAAGATAACGAGGAGCCTAGATGATCGTAAGCGGGAGTTAGAAAATGGCCAAGACGTCAAAGGATGCCAAAATGAAAAACACGGAATGATATCTCTAGCGAACAATCCCTCCCGACCTCCTACTACATAAAAAATACCGCACTAGAAAGAATGCAATCAATTAAATACGTCAGTTAGGCATAACTCCTAATGATGACCTCTCCTTGGTTACGAGGAATGTATGGAAACTTGGCCAAAAAAACTAGGATATATTAGAAAAGTATTGTGTAAATGTGACGGAAAGGTCAAAGGGCAATATTATTTTCCACTAGCCAGGCCTCAGAATATGCTGCTAATACAAGTATATGTACGTGTATGTGGAACCCTCATGAAAAAGGATTGATCAGCCAATTGGATCACGTGCTGATCAGAGGAGCTAGATTTCTGAAACGAATCATTATACACTTATTAGCAAGTGTAGATTATTGAGAAATTACACAGGCCAACAGTGGTTTTGGTGCCGGAGCTTTTAATGCTGATTTAAAGAACAATTGGGGTGCTGAATCCAATTATGACACTAGTTTTTTTTCCTATCAGCTATAGTTTTCAAGATATAGATATGTTGTTACTTACGTAAAAAAATCTTCTACATGATGATATAGGAATATTATATTAATAATAAAACCCACTAAATATAAAGACTTGATTTATTTCTAGGGCTGTTAAATCACCCACAAACACAACAGAATTTTAAAATACAATTGAACACAAATACGAAAATTTTTGACTCTAATAAAACAAATTGAAAAGAAAAAAAATACATAAAAACATCACTCAACACATCGGAAGCTTCTTTTGCGCGGTTTTCTCGAGTGCACTTTGTTCAAACAGTCTCGTTTTAAGCACCAGCAGTAATCTGCCATCATATAATTATTCCATCTTCCTTGGTAGCGAGCTTCTATTGTTTTTATATCCTGGTGAAATCTTTCACCTTGTTCTTCACTTGTGTCTCCTAAATTTCCAAGAAAATTGTCTAAGTGGCTGTGTAGGTAGTGAACTTTTGTGCTCATATTACATCCAAGTAATTTGAAGTTACTGAGCATAATGTTTACCAGCTCAATATAATTTTCACTTTTGTGATTTCCTAGAAAATTTTTTATGACTCAACAAATGACATCCAACTAATTTTTTCAATCTCATTCATTGACTCGACAAAAGCAGGATCCTTTGTAAGTTGTCAGATTTGTGGCCCCTAAAAATACCAGCTTTAAGTTTTTCAATACTTATATGGGGCATCTTTAGTCTTAAGTAGCCGAAGCATGGTCCATCCTTTTCAAGAGCCTTTACAAATTGCTTCATTAGGCCTAGTTTAATATGTAGAGGTGGTAAGATGATTTTCTCTCTTTCAACTAAAGATTCAGCAATGATGCTTTCTTTCCCAACAACCAAGTTTTCTCTCTTAGGCCACTCCTTCTTAATCCAGTGGTTTTGTCTGTCCCTGCTATTCCAGAGGCACAAGAAACAAGGATATTTTGTGTAGCCACTTTGCTGCCCAAGAAGAAAGTTCACCATTTTTAAATCTACACAAATCACCCAGCGATGTTCCTGGTATTTTATCTTCTGTAAGACCTATGCTATTGTATCGTATTCTTCTTTCATTTTAGTTGAATGAGCGATTGGTATTGCGCCAAACCTGTTACCATTGTGAAGAAGTACACATTTTAAACTACGCTTGGAGCTATTAATAAACAAACGCCAATCACTAGCATCATATTGTGATAGTAGTCCCATTTTTTCCAAAAGACCCTTAACGTCTAAACAAAATGTAAGATTGTCTTCTTGAGTAAAGAAGGGTAGCATATCCTTTTCCCTTGTGCGATAAAAACTTATTTTTGTTGCGGGTTGCATTAAATTCTTTTCATGCAGTCTTGATGCTAGTAGTTCGGATGCCTCCTTCGATAAGTTCAGTTCTCTAGCAAGATCTCTTAGTTCATCTTGATTAAATAGTTGAGGAATTGTTGATACCCCCTCGTAGTCACTGCCACTATCGTCAATAGAATGAGAAATGTTTTCAAATAACTCAAATTCTTCCTTAGGTATATCTGGTAACGTCTGAAATATTGGGATCGGTATTTCTTCTGAATGGGGTAGCGGGCGTCTAGCTGAAGGCAAATCTGGATATGTCCACTTGTGGCGATTTTTTCGATTTATTCCCGAAACATTTACTATGAAAAAATAACAGTCGTCAATATGGTTCACAGATTCTCTCCACACCATTGGCACACCAAATTTTAGACTTTTCCTTTGTCCTGTTGTCCATAGCCGCAGATATTCAGTACATGTTTTACACACAAAATGCGGTGCCCATGTTTTATCTTGGTCACCAAGCTTAACACCAAAATATCCCAAGTATGCACGTTTCACAAAGTCTGTAATATTTTTCCTATTTTATTTTACCATATATTCCCATGTATACTTATAGATTTATTTAACTTTGAAAATTATTTTCCGGAATATATCAAATATTAAAACAACTAATCGTAAGATGTGCCATATCTAAAAAAGTAGAGCTGTTAAATAAAAACGGATTTCATATTTGGATTCAGCTCTACAAATATAGTTAAAATCAACACAAAGATTCCCGGCACCAAAAAAAATTTTTTTTGTAGGCCTGTGTTATCTTATGAACAAGTTTTATTTATGTCACACTATGCATATGCATTGAATTTTGTGGAAAGATGAATAATAGTATTGTGCGCGTCATTATTAACACAGTGTAATTATTTCAAATAATATTTGAATATTTCGCATTAACGACGATGTTAAGGTTCCTCTTAAATTCGAGAACGATAATACGTAACTTAAATAGTGCGTTGACCCTTTAATTCCTCCACAATGAATGACAAATTTCGACGCATAGTTTCAAGATCAATAGCAATTCCTTCACTTTATTTGAGAATTTTTGTTTGAATTTTGAAAATAACGCAGCAGCTGTTAATAGTCTCTTTTCTTACTTTTTATATTTCCTGAAAAATTATTGCGGTCATGAATTTTTCATTAATTTGTGGGTATAAAGGACATTTTGAATCGACAGGGGTCCAGATAATTCGACTACTGCAGTGATTTGTCAAAGAAGCCATTTTATGCTTCACAACCCAACGCATTGACAGCCGAAACCATTCAATAAAGGGAAAGGGGTGTCCATCCATTCCCTGGAGACCTAATCCTTTTCCTCTTGGGAGTTTCCCCTGACATCGTTTTCATTCGCGACGGACACTGCCCGAATACTATCTCACCCTTCAATTTTCAATCCAATGCCATCGGAGGTGCTCAAATAAGCTGTTCAGAACGAAATAATTCAAAAAGTTCAGTGTAAAACATATTTTTATCGATTATACACGTGGCATGTAAGCGCTCCTCACTCCTTCGATGGTTTTCCACGGAGCCCTCAAATAGGAAGAAAGAGCACCAGCCAGCCGTCCCAAGATCACCCCTTTGGATTTGTCGCTGTAGTTCCGAGTTTCCCTCGTGGAGAGTGTGTGCACATGAGCCAAACGCGTGCCGTGTCTCCTCCCTCTCCCACCGCTCCCTCTAATCCGGCGTGAACCAGGGCCGGTCGACCTTATTCCCATCCCCCCCTGACCCGTGGCCCTTTCTCCTCCAGCAATCACGGCCCACATGACGATCATAATATATTGAATGTTAAAAGCCGTGACCGTCCCCTGATGTTGAAGGGCGTACACAATTTTTTTTCTCTCTTTCTCTCCCCGATTGTTTGCTCTCGTGCTGCAACGGCTCGTCTTAAACCCTTTTCATATCTCGCCCTCAGTTCATATGCCTCGTGTGTGACCCATCTTCGGTGTTCTCGGATTTACGATTCGTATATACGTCGGGGGATCGGCTGCCCCTGTGGATCGTCTCTTTCCGATTAAGCCGATTTAAAAGTTCATCATAAAGTTGGTTATTAGAAGCAGTGGAGGAAGAGGTGAGATTAGAGGGGCGTTTTTGAGGGATTAAGATTGAAGTCTTCTCCAACGAAAATCTTAATCACTATTTTATGAAAGAGAGCCCAGTATCATGATTTGTTTGTAAATGTAACTGTTATAGTCGTGGACTTTTCCATGCTAGTATTTGTGGCATGGATGTATGGGTGCTCCATCTTTCTCATCCTGGTCTTTCGTGTCCAACAAGATAAATATTCCGCCCCCTTGGGTCCGCAAGTAACATCTCATGAGCTTATACGTACGCTTTTAAGGAAACAAAGAGAGAAAGAAGCGTGATGGAAGACGCAGTGTAAGGATATGGAAAGTTTACAGAGGAAGGGTGAAATTGTCGCTCTATTCAAGAAGAGGAAATAATGTCAGAAAGTGAGAAGGGAAAACCGTACGTAGAATCAGAGACAAGTCAGGAAAAATATTGGTTAAATCAGGGAAGATCCAAGAGAGATGGAAGGAAGAAAAAGAACAACTACGTATATTGTAAATATATCAGGCTTGAAAAGTCTAGATATAGATAGAGAACATTATCTAAATGAGGTTAATTTAGGTCCAGGCTTACACGATACCGTTATAGAAAGGGGATTAAGGGAATTGAAGTCAGAGTTGGCCGTGGAGGTAGATACCTTTCCTGCGGAAGTACTTAAAAGTTTAGGAAAAAGTGAGAGAGATTTTATAGACCAGTTTGTACGATATATGAGGGATTCGGCCGGAAAACTTGAGCTTTGAGCCACTTGAGATGCGAAGAGAACAAGCGAGAATTAAACTTTTAGAAATGTTCAGAACAAACGAGTTTAACGATGACAGTAAAGGCATTATAATGGCCCCACACTACTTAGGTACATCAGACCACAAAGATAAAATAAGGGAGATAGATTCCAGTACAGATAGATTCAAATACTCATTATTTCCCCGAAAGATCAGGAATCATAATGGTAAGAATCCGAAATCACTATAGAAACATTAAAAGCATTTAATTTACAAATCAGAACAAAATCTAATATTGCAAAGACATCAGGTATATTTGTTGGTGCATGTGTATATTAGTTGGTAATTTGTATGTTTGCATAACTTGCAGTTGTTGTACTGTATGTTAGTTGGTAGTTTGTATGCTTAAATATGTGTGTGTTGTGGGGGTCTCGCATGAATGCCCACCATGTTTTGTTTATGGATTGTAGAAGTTTGTGACTTTGCATGCGAGTTTTTAAAATTACGAGTGGTGTCCTAACACCCTCCACGACACGCCTTTGTGGTGGCTTGAGGGCTTTTAAGCAGATGTAGCTGAGGACTTTGTTGGATCAGTTTTAGTTCCTATCCCAAAAAAAGGGAAAGGTTGCAATATGTGAGGAATACAGGATAATAGGAGATAGGGGATAATAGGCTTCCTTTGTTCTAAAATGATAGCATGTTTCTATTAATGTATGCACTACTGTGGATTTGGGTTTGCATTTATGTGTTGGTTTTGAATGCGGTTTTTCCCTTTTCTGGGTGGTGACCTAGCACCCTCCGCCACACGCCCTTGCGTGTGCTGGTTGCGGGGTATTTTGTAGATGTAGATGTGTATAGAATAATATGCTTGATTTTGCACGCAGCTAAAGTTGTTCTCAGAGTCATCAGTAAGAGGATGTAGAGCAAGGCAAATGATTACTTAGGGGGTGATCAGTTTGAACTCGGGAGGGGTAGAGGCACCCGTGATGCTATGGAGAATCTACACACACATAGAGATGCCATTAATGAGATTGCAAATAGATAGGAATACAGAATACAATCAGGATGTATTTGTCTATTTTGTCTGCTTTGCAATGGCGTTTGGTAGAGTAAATTTGGTAGAATTAAAGGAGATTTTTCTGCTGCATGTTCATGTTTTAGATTGCTCAGATGTGAGTGGCGGATGGAGAGTCGTAATAGGCAGTGAAAGGAAGATGGTAAGACAAGGGTGTTAATTGTCATCTGCGCTTTTCTACTCATCCATAAAGGATATGATTGAAGTTTCATGGGACGAACAGAAGATAATAGTGAAATTAGTATTAGGATATGTATGCTGGATGGAATGAAGGGAGGAAGGAAGCATAATATATTATGCAATAATTCCTGCGTTTGACTAAATCATTGAAAGTGGGTCTTAATTATTTTTTACTGGCGCTTGTGCTCAGTTTTGTCATGATTACGTTTGTGCGAGGAGAGACCAAGTGGGTACTTGTATCGGTGTAGGTTTCTATCAAACTTATTTCATTCTGTTGGTCGAGTCTGCCAATATAATCTGGGGCCAAATATTTACCCCGGTGTCACTAGAAAACGCACTCATCGTGTAACTTTCTAAAAACCTTAGGCTCCTCCTGATCCCTTCGTGAATCCAAGGGCTCCCAACCTAATTCCTCCAAAATATCTGCCACGTTTACTCCACGAGTCTGTCTCTCGTTTCTCGTAGTAATTGTTGAATAAATCTAACAATTTATCCCTGGACTTCGTCCAATTCTGTGGTTAACGTTTTCTCTGTAACCTCCATAAGTACAGCCTTGCTCATGACATAATATTCAAAACCAAGATTTTGTTAAAACTTACAGTTTTATCATAATTTCAAGAATGAGGTTAGTTTTCAAAATAAATGAGCTGTGGAAATAACGCGATTAAGCAATTTCTTGCCATGAAAAATTCATATTGCATTTCGATTTCAGATACCCTCTGTTCCTACGGTTTTTCTTCTAAGTTGGTAGGTTGGCATTGTTTCCTCGTAGAAAAGGAAATGCAATTATGCTGCACTGTTATTCTCTGAGTTGGTGGCCACCCATAGTTGTGGTCTCTTCAGAGAAACTGCGGGAGATGCCGCGACAGTCACTTTTAACGTAGTCATCAGCTCATATATAGTATTCCCGCTGTATTGAATTGTGCAAGGAAGGTGAGGTATATTGGAGAGGAATCATCCAGAAATTGTTGGTAATCAAAGTATACAGTAACCAATCTTTAGATCCAGCATCGCAGGCGTCGAGAAATAAATCTGCCGAAGGATGAATGGGGGGGGAGGGGAGTCGTTGGGGATTACGGTCTACGTGCCGACAGGGGACGTTCTCACGCCCCGCCGTCTCGTTCGCTCGGTGGGAATGTTGGGATCGCGTCGAGTCTTTCTGAGAACATATTACCTCCCACTTCCCCACCCTCCCAACTCACCATTACCACCCACCCCTCCTCCCTCCCCGCGCTCCCCCTCCGACCCTGTCGCAATGTTTCCCTTCTGTTTGGCCGGATATTTAATGGGCGCCCGCTGTTCTTGCCCCCATCTCCGCCCATTTCGGATTCCACCCTTTAAAAACCACCCCGTGCATCTAAAGCTCGGACACCACACACACGCACACACCCGCACAAAAAACATACGCACATATGCAGATCCCTTGCGGACCCGTCACCGGATTCTATCCGAGCGGCAGAGGGGAGGGGGTGAACTCACGAGCTGTAGTATTATTTTTTCCACCCCTTTCCCGCCTCCCAACACCGCATATCACCCTCTTCCCATCCCCCTCCCTCCCCCACGGATGGACGCTCACCCACTCCTAATATTTTTTCCGACAGTTACCCACGACCCCGGCGACCGCCTCTCTCCCCCTCGGCCACCCCGGTTGCCACCCCCCGCACACCACACCGCACCCCTGTCACACGGAAACGCCCCCACACGTCGCCTCCTCCTCTCTCCGGTCCTCGCTGATGGCGATGGCGGGTCACCAGGGGGTGGGGGATGGGTGCGCTGGGAAAAAATTGATGGTCATCCCCTTTGGCTTCGTGCCTGGTTGTTGTGACCGCAATTTGCTCAAGTGTTAAGTTGTGTGTGAGGAATGGACGGCTCCGCCTCTGATTTCTTCACGTCCGTTGCCATGATTTTGTTAGTTTAACGACCCTCGCCCCACCCCCTCCACTTCTTCCTTCTCCTCCTGCACCCCTCTCCCCCCTCACACACAAGCCGCGTGTGTGTTCGTGTGTGGAAGAAGAGTTGTCGGTTTACGTGAGCAATGACGGCTCGCTCCCATCCGGCGCGGTCGACACATAATTGGCTCGTTATTTTTGTCGGTTCACTTGCAGTCCCGATGTGATTAAACCCCACAGCCTGTGAAGGTTGTTTCTCGGCCAAAAGTGAGTGTCCTCTCGAGGCAGTGGAGATGTGACCGTGGCACTGAGGAAACAGATCGGAGACCGGCCCGCGCGACCGCGCTGCGAACGGCGACGCTGCCCGCTGCGGCGGCGCTCCCGCTACGGGAACCCGAGCTTGAACCAATGTGATACGTGTGGAACGTGTCTTAGTAGCTCTAGTGAATATTTGTGGAGAATGTAACGACTAAGTAGCCGCGCGCGTAAGAAGCCTCTCGGTAATTAGAGTAGAGATACTAAGAAAAATGTGAATGAGCGTGACAAGTAAAAAGATGTCACAACCGAAGGAGTCCAGTTTTGCTCGACTAACTCGACGGGTATCAAAATAAAGGATTCTTAATTGGATAGAGGGAGAAGAAGGAAGGACCGATCGTCAACCATACTGTTCAGCTACATCTACATAATACTCCGCAAGTCGCCGCAAGGGCGTGTGGCGGGGGGTGTTAGCTCATTACCCGTAAAAAGGAAAACAACCACGCACAAAATCAACACATACGTGCAAACCTATACGCGCAGTGGCGTAAATATTCATACAAAAATCCTTTCATCTTACGCACATACAAATACACATACTATCATTTAACAAATAAATACATATTAGGATGCAGTAAGAAATTTATCCAATAACGTGCAATCTAGAATTTGAAAAGTAAGAAGGCGAAATTCCACTACCACATGGACATGTAACATACAACAGTCTCCTCCCCTGGGACACAGGTAGGGAATGTGACCCAACGCCGCAGGTAGCGGGAGGATCCCCCCCACAGAGAGAGGCGAGGGATGGAAGGGGAAGCTTAAAAACAGGAAAGGCAGAGCAAACAATACTGTTATTTACATCGATACAATTTGCAAGAATTTATGGGACTAGAGTCGCAAATGTCGCGTTATATTACTAGCCGAATATGTAGGAATATGAGATGATCATTTACGAAGCCTGAGATTTGAATATGAATGGAGTAAAATAGAAATAAATAACCACTGAGTTCGAGATATTTATTTTCTTTTCAGGATGGATGGGTAATTAGGGACGACAGGAGTGTGGAACAAGTTGACTGGTGGAGTGAAACGAAACACCGGAAAGCAATATTCTGGAATCTACAGTTTAAAATTCCATTCATCCAACGGATGGCTTTCGAATCGAAGTGCTCTTCACCCGCGACCCTAGTATAGATGAAGATGGCCATGAAATATCTACTATCGATTGATCGTGAATCTTTTTTTGATGCAAGAAGTTTTTTTGAAAAAAGTTTGTTGCATTTAGTGGCCGTTTAACTTATTAATTGGATACATAGATTTTTGGAATTCATTTTCGAAACGCGATTAAAATATTTTATCCCTTATTTAGGTGTTGAATTTTCAAAATTATTAAATTGTATCATGCAGTGTCTTGTAGTTTTACATTTGAAAGGGATCAAGAATTTTACTGTTATGCTTTTATTATCTCGAGACATATAATGCCTAAAATACCTTTTTATTGGAAAACCATTGACATAGTTGTGATTTTTTTTAAGTGACTACATATTCATTGCAACCCACATTGCGACCACTAAGGTGTACGGTAGGGAATGATTGCATACCAGGTATGCATATTCAAAATGATGTGTCACCTATCCAGTTCAATTGTAATTGTTTTTTAAGTTCTGAAATGTTTCGGCGCATGAAGTGAGATTCCAATTATAGTGTGCACCAGTAATTGTTTCCGGGAGTGTCTTGCATTTCACGTGGGCCCTTCATTACAATTCATGTTTTAAAATGCTCAGATTAATTTCGTAGAAATCAGTGTAGTGGAATATGGCTCAAGTTAAATGTTCATCGAGTAAACTTTTTCAGTTTATTTTTGTTAACAGAAATTGCAAAAGATGAACATTGGACATATTTATATTGCATTACGGACAGCACACAAATAAAATGGGAGAAGGCTAATGAAGGCGTTTCGACACTGTAAAATCCAAAATTTGGGCCATGGAAAATATAGGGTATCAATTTGATGAACTGGACGCGGGCCATTACTATTTTTCTTTAACAATAACAGATTTGGTGGAAATCATTTGGAGCTTGCATATTTCCTTGCGAGAATCAAATTGCCGCTATGATTTGACCGACATTGGTACCTTCTTGCGATTATCGTGAAGTAGCCGATACGTAGGTAATTCTCTTTTCTGTACCGTTAAGTGCTTTAGATAGCTCATCAACTGACCACTGAGGTGAAAGCATGATATACACAGGCGTGTGATAAAAGTTCATACCTTTGATCTTATCGCACAAGTAAATTGCTAAGATCATAATTTTGTGAGAATAACCATTTCTGAGTTTTAAATCATGCAAATAAAGAAAGAGTTTTTTCGCTGAAGCTCATTAATTAATCGCTGGTAAAGAGATTTTAAATGATAATACGATTTAGGTTATGCCCCAATTGGTAGAGAATGGATTTACTAGCCGGAATATTCTGGGCTGAAATTCAGCTGGTTCCTTATTAGGTGATTGACACAAATATGAAGTACTTTTTATTTTAAATTCAGATTTTCTTTTAGACATTGGTGTAAGAGAAAAATATTTCCCCTAAATCCTCTCTTTCTTCATCAGTTCATGATCTGACTTAAATTAGGGATTTTTGAAAAATTAGATCTCTCCAGATATTGAACTCATGACAAGTAATTCACTTACCTCGCCAAACCATTCATTCATTTGGAAAACAAAATCGATGTGTTTCTGTCCACGATATGTCCACGTCCAAAGATATGTCCACGGTTGCTTTATACGACACCTCACTGCATTCATTCTCTTATTTGTACTAATCATTATCATATGTCGCAACATAATATATGGTAACTAAATGTTTTTGGAAATACTATTTTCTGTTGTGTTTAGAGCCATGTTAATAATGTGTTAACACGATCAGGAGAATTTTAATACTCTTGCGCAGTATTTTTTTTCTAAATATTGTGTTGAAAATTACACTTTTGATAAAGATCTTTGAGTGTCGGGCATAATAATGAGTACACCCAATGAAATGATTATTTTGAATGGTAACTATACTTTTTCTCAAATTCAACATGTTGATTTGGTTGTGTATTTTCACTGATGCTCGTGTAAAATTTGGGTATCCTTCGCAATTTATCAAATACTGAGAAACACAGGTCCAAAATTTAATTTGTTTGCATTAAAAGGATGTTATAATTATGCTACTTCGTTTTTGCTTGAAATTAGTATTATCTAACTTCCTGGATTATATCGAGAGTTGCCATTAATAATGTATATAGTACTAGCATGATTTGAACCATTTATAAGCGGCTTGTTTTCTCCCTTGATTGTATATGATGCAATTGAGATTTTATTTAAATTTATGTTTATGATTGCCATCCTAACAGTAATACATTGTGGCAGTTCGCTCTGTCTAGCGCGCATTACTCTCGAAATTTAATAATTTTCCTTCACTGCGACGGGGTCCAAAGGCGCTTCACGAGTGGGAGTGTGTGTTAGCTCTCATAAATTATTTAACAGGCAATCTGTGTGAAGATTTCCACGCACCCCCATCGATTCCTCCCCTCGCCTCGGGGGCATGATATCGAATGGCCCGCTCGGAGTTTTCGGGAGGAAGGAGAGGGGGCGGCGGCTGAAGGGGGGGTTGTGGTGCGAGGTGGGGTGGTGAGGGTGCAAATGGTCATCGGCCATTCCCACGCCCTCCCTCCTCCCCCTCGCGTCTTCCCTCCCGTCACCCCCTCAGCCCCCTTCCTCCACCAACGCCATCTCGGGAGTTCTGAAGATGGCGAGGCCGGAACTCGAGCGGCTCCTCCCGCCGGTCGACATACCCTCCGTCTCCCCCATTCCGCGTCCCCATCCCCGATTCACAAATCCCCGCTAACCTCCTCGAAAAACGGCGTTAATAAATTCTGGGTTAGGCGTTTTGCTTCTGCAGCGAGGGAGGGAGTCTTGAGGGTGGGGGAGACTTGAGGGGTTTTCTGGTACAAAGAGGAAGGGCGGAGGGGGTCCGGTGTGGTTTCACGAAGGGCGTTCCCTCGTCCTGCCTCCCCGTTTGTTCACCAAACCCCCTACCACCCCCACAGATTATAACACCCCCACCGAATGTGTTGGCCGGGATTTCGCTCGCTTCCCTATATATGTGGTGGTCCGTTTTCTGTGTGCATGGCTCGGTCAGGGTGGGTGGGTCAGCTGTCAAGAGCATCCCCTGTGGCGGAGGATAGGCTCGCCCCCTCCCCATTCGCTCCCTTTGCTTCTCCTCGGCTGCTGACCCCCTGCCTCTCTCCCCTCACTTCCCTCCTTGCTCGTCATCGTCATCCCACCCCCAGCCACCACTCCCCCCACTCCTTTCTCT
This sequence comes from Hetaerina titia, assembly GCA_037158775.1. Taxonomy (NCBI): domain Eukaryota; kingdom Metazoa; phylum Arthropoda; class Insecta; order Odonata; family Calopterygidae; genus Hetaerina; species Hetaerina titia. The sequence goes on along the minus strand of CM073778.1, from coordinate 19,115,599 downwards.
TTCCACCTTCTCTATGTCCGTGCCGATATCCAAAAGTGCTATTCCCACCCGTTCCCCACCTACTATTCACCAATGCCGTGAAAACACGCGGCTGACGCAGTATCCCGGCCCTTTGCTGGGTATTTTGCCAAGGGTTTCTCAGGGGAGGAGGAGGGGTTAATCTTCCAGCGGACCAGAACCACGATATATATACATTGTCCCAAATCGGGAAAGTTTGATAAGTAAATCCACATCTAGGAATGAAAAAAGTTTTTATCCTAAAAATTAATCGATGACTCTAACTTTTAAAATATGTCACACTTTTCCGTATGCAATAGGTTTACTTTCGTGAAAGTACGAGTACATCCAAGTACGTACGGTAGGTTGTCATACGTATTAACCATAATTGTAACCAATTTCAAGAAACTTTTAACAGAGTCATCCGCTAATACGCATTTTAATGCAACATCGGGGGTTCTGGTCATTGATGGATCCGGGTTCGAATCCCGGCAAGGCGAATGATTTTTACACTCTGAAATTGTTGCATAATTGTGACCATTTTTTGAATTTAACGCCATGTACTATCAATATTAAATAAGTTAGCCCGTTTTCAACGTCGTATCCTTGGAACATTCCTGGCTACGAAATGAAATCAGAAACTAGGCTGCTGATCATCGCGTGCAAATTTCGACTAGACAAAAAATATATGATAAAAGATTTTTGGTTAAAGAGCTTTACATTTTTGTTCGTTAAACATGATTGCGTAAATTAACTGAGTTAACTCTTCTGCGACCTTAGTTAATAATGATATCCTTTGTAGTTAATCAAAACTTTTGGAGACAATTTTATAAAAAAAACAAATCTGTTTCAGCGTCTTTACAGCGTCATTTAAAAAGGTCATTACAAAAAACATGTAAAAAGGCATTACAGAAAACAATACGGTTTCAGCGTCTTTACAGCGTAATTTAGAAATCATCATTCTAATAATATTACCATTAAAATGGCGCAGTAAATGTATTGAAATCGATTGGTGTTATTAAATTGTGTGTGACTGTGCACAGGTTTTCATTACCTCTTATGTGAATAAAATTTTGGTAAATTCAAACATTATCGCAGTTCATAATTTTATCTCAAATTTGCAGCTTCCATCCCTTTTTAGATTTGACTAATCTTCCAATTAAAATATTATGCTTTATTTCCTCTTTGAATGTAGTTTCTTTTTTATAATTTTTTATGAGAATTTCTTGAGTTATCACAACAAAGAAGCCATTCAATGATGACTTATAGTATTTTACATAAACTCCTTTTAACCATATGCATTATTAATGGAGAATATACACAAATTTTTGCACAGGCTATCTCAAATATCAAAATATTTACATATGCAGATCATCTGTTAATTCCTTATTCTTAGGGGCCTAAAACTTAGTCAACTTAAAGCACGCTGTCTAATACCTAACCAGTTCGGACGTAGCAAAACTCAAAGAGGTACCTTATTTCAATTTTTTATGGTACTCTTTCCCCTGACAGATTTAAGATAAATTTATAAATTATTAAGTGTTTTTTAATGGCAGACAATCTAAATGTTAATGGTTATGAGTGTATTTTTTAATGTATACCCTCTCAAACCTAATTGCGACGCATGTGATCGGAAATGTTTTTCGATAAATTTAGATACAAAATTTTCATCAACCGTTTGATAAAAGACACGCCTGGTTGCAGCGACATTCACTTTAAATTCTTGGAGACCGAAAGCAAACAGCCCCGTCCGCATTTCCGATTCTGAGACGACAGTTTATGGGAGCCAGGGAGCTTTTGGCAGCATCCACGAAATTGGCTCCGGGCCTCCAAAGCCTCAAACCTCGTAAATCCAACGATTACGATCCACCTCAGGTCCACAAACTGCTCCCTCCCTTTCCTCGCCACTCCCTTCAACCCTTCCCGGTATCTCCCACACCGGACCCTCTCACCACGCCCAAAAAACCCCAGTTCCAGCGAGCCAGGCCGCCTTGACCCTCCTCCCTCCCCTTCCCAGAAATCTGCATCTACTATTTCAAACGGGAGCCGTCGTGTGCACGGCGGGGTAGGGGGAGGGCTGTGGGAGGGAGGGGGGTTGTGGCCTGGATCCTCACCCCATTCTTCCTCCCCGAATGGAGCCATCCCTTTACCTCCCCTGCCACCCCCCCACCTGCCCACCCTTAGGGAGGCTATGGGGGAAACGCCCATTTGGAGGCCATAGGAATCCCTTAGGCAACTCCCTTCCTTTCTCTCCTCTCCCTCCCGGTGGCCTCCGCAAAACCAATCTTCCCCGCTGACAGATCCATCCTCTCTCCTCGAGAATGAATGGAAGGAGTACCCCCCCCCCCAGGGGTGGGTTGCGTTCCACCCCCGCACCTCCTCTCCCTTCCTGACCCTCCTGCGGGAAAGACGTCTTCTTCCTTCCTCGCCTCCCCTTTTCGCAAGCGCGCGCGTCTCGCGCGGCAACCGATCGCACGACCTCCACCGCGCGCAACTTGCCGGTCACACCTCCCGCCCCCTTTCTTCTTTCCCCCTCCCCTCTTTGTCAGACTCGCTGCATACCCCTGTCACGTCGCTCCATGTTTGCCACCCTTTTAAGATCTCGCGATACCTTGTCCACCTCCAATCTCGGACATCTGAAAATGAGCTCTCTGAGGTGGAGAGGGAGCGTGCAAATTTTGGTTTTTCGGTGATTCTCGAGGCGAGCCGTGCGAATGATTCGCAAGAATATGGTGCATCATATAGCGCACATGATGGTTGAATTCAAGTGCTGATGAAGAGAGTAGGTAGGTGTCTACACATACTTGCCAGAGTTCTTGGACCACGAAGAAATAACCCGAAAATACTTCCTCCTTGGGTACTCACCCATGCGTAGTATTTCTTGTATGCTTATCTCCCATTTTTGATATAAACAGAAACGCTCCATGATGGCCTGACATGGTGTGTGCATAGAAAGCAGTCTTTTTTGCTTTATTTTAGGTTAGAGTGACTTTTTCTTAATTCAAGAATCAATTTACCTTAAGGTTTCTCGATGACAGATATTGCTTAATATTATTTTTGTTTTTTATTGCAATCTGGAGTGCAGGAATACTTCTTATTTTATCAGGATGGCCGATGAAAGTAGAACAATCTACGGGTACTAAGATATGAGACGGGAACGAAGAAATAGGAGAAATGTTTCTCTACTCCTTTATGGAAACAAATCTCTTCATGGAACTATTTAGCCACCCACGCCAGATGCCAACTCCACCTTCCCTTTGCTATTTGATTGAATTATCGACTGTCATTTAATATAAAGAAAAATTGCGGAATAACTTAATTTAAATTCATTGATTTCCTTATCCCATCATTTGAGTAATTTATTAGAATGAAATCCTAGTATATGCCTGAGTAATGCTAAAAAAATCCATAAATTATTTCCATCAACACTCACATGTGACAATAAGTTTACTTGATATATATATATATAATGCATATGTCAACTTAATTGCCCTATATCAGGTTATAGTAAAAAATATATGGCCTACTATTTAAGGAAAAATTTACGTGTGGAAAGGAAACAGTATGCTGCTGGGTAAAATTTAGAGGCAGAAAAATTGGGTGGAAGAGATAGTGAGAGGTGTTGAAGACACTATTTGAGACAAAGTTAGTTAGAAAGAAAGATATGGCCGAAATTATATAATATTTTGGTAGAATAAAGGTATTTCTGGTATTAAGTATAAGAGCTAAGAAGGTTAATTAATAGATACAAAATTTGGTCCGGAGAAAGTACACGGTCATTATTCCTAGTACACGGCGAAATTCGTTATTCCTACCACATAACACCTGAATATGGATGGCAGGGAATGTTAAGGTGGTAACCCCTTAACACCCCGCGCCACACGCCCTTGCAGCGGCTTGCGGGGCATTATGTAGATGAGATGAATATATAATTATTTTACTTTTTCGGTGGCTCGAAATCGATCTTGTTATAACTGTCTACATCTTCATGATACTCCGCATGCGGGGGTCACAATTATTACACCTCTGCAAAAATATTAGTTTGATCGTGCACTCGGACATAGTTAATCACAGGAAAGAAGATAATGACATACAAGAATATTCAAAAACAGGGTATTTTCTAGCCTATGCCTAGTATGTAAGGGAAGGAGAAGTATCTGTTGGTGACATTGCCTTTCTCTATTATCTTATCCCGGTGGTCGAATCTACCAGTATAATTTGGTTCCATAAAACTCCCTCGGTACAGTACCTTTCTGAACGTCTTGCCTGCTCTCTTCGTGAATAAAGGGGCCCCCAGCCTCATTCCTCCAGCATAGTCCTAACGCTTAATCTCATCTCTCAGATTTTTTTTGTACAAATCTTGCGAATTATCCATGAACCTTTTCCAACTTCTGAACAAACCTTTTCTCCCATAGATCCTTAATACTTGTTCCGTATCCCAATTTGGGCCTTACTAAAGTGTACTAACCCTCCTCTCTCTTACTTTTTAATCGTTATTTTTCCGTAACCCTTCAATGAAGGGTTGTAGCGAAGTTGCAGAGGTGTAATGCTTGTGATCGCCGCACGCCCTTTCGGCGATTTTCGGGGTATTATGTAGATGTAGGCAGTCATAATAAGATCGAACCCAAGAGACCGAAGAAGTTAATTGTCCATAATACCCTAAAAGATTGAACGCTACGGTGATTTCCTCATTAGTGATTGTATTAACACATCTTTCGCACAAATATATTTTGTAACCGTCGTGGAAAAAGCAGCTCTATTGAACTGTAACTTCAAAATGTGGAAAAGTTATCTGTAACTATATGGAATATTATTAGACTATTTAGTTCACTTTTGTAGTAGTAATGAATGAACCAGTAATTCCATCAAATGAGTCATCCCAATTGGTCAAAACTTGTTTTTCTCGACGTATTAATTTCTTCATTAAAATTAAATGTGTGTGGAGGATGGTTAATTTGAGAATCAAGGAAAATGGAACGTATTTTGGGAATTAATTATTACGCTTCCCAAAGTACGAGTTTCCATTTGAAGGCCATAGGCGTCCCTCTCCACTCACTCTAACCGATTGGGAAGGGACTGAAAGAATATCGGCGAGAGTGTTAACGCACCGCAACGTAAATATAACGGAGGTCGTCATTAATTTAAAATTTCTCATAAAATCCTATTCTTTGAAATAGATATTTGTCTCTCATATTAAAAGGAAAAAATAAGGCAAAAGAAGACCCTCCAGTTTATAAAGAGATTTCTTCCTGGAGTCAATTACTGTAATTATTTTTGTATCGAGCATTCCCTTCTCAACGTAAACATTTTTCCATTTGCCTTGAGTGACTAGCGATATCATAATCGATTATTTTCGGGGGTTCTCTCGCTTAAGTGGGAGGGCGCACCAATAAAACAGATATGATGACCGAAATTTGCATGCGGATGTGTTCCATTTTTTTTGTATAAGGCATTATAAGAATTGGAAATTTCGATGGAACGTTCTTCGGGTCGGGATTCGTCAATTTGCTCACACCCGAAGAGCGAACCCTGCAAACATATTTTCGTCTTTACTAAAACAGAATTAATTTGATTTGAGTGCAAATCATGGGACGAACTAGTTTTTAAAACATCTGACTACGTATTTGTGCGTAATTATCTGTGCCAATGCCGGTGTATCACCTTTATTAGGAAATTGAAATGTTTTATTTGAAACATGCTGTGTACCATATCTTATGCCCAAAGCCTACTTAAACCATTTTATAGTAGGGGCCTCTCAACGTGATTTGACAATGGGTCATTTTCCATATTAATTGCTTAATAAGATGTCTATTAAATATATGATACGTATTCTTTTCATCTTTAATCCTATATTATCTGTTTTGGATTTGCCCTTAATACTTATGCGAACTGCGCGTGAAAATTCGTCTTTAAAAATTGGTTCTGCGATTTTCTCAATTCGGATTTTACACTGTGGCATGGTCTTGGATTGAAAAATGCAATTCCTATTAAGTACTCGCGGTATAATTATTTCCGAATTTAAAAACTGACCACACTCTCATTTGACATGCTGTCATTCTCGGCAATAGTCATGCCGACATTAACCCCGAGCCGAGTTAAATAAATTTGACCCAGAGCTCCAATTGCTTGATTTACTTCTTATAAAGAGTTAGACAAAGATATTTTAACAAGAAGGAGGAAATTGACAACAGAGACGTTGCGTAAGGATGTTGTGAAAAACTTTTTGAAACTTTAATATGGAGCTTAGATTTGTACGGCGCGGATACTTGGTCGTAGGAGCAAAATTATAGACGTAGATTGGAGATTTTTGAAACGTGGGTGTGAAGAAATATGGAAGAGGTGAATTGGATAAAAAGGGAAGCAAATGTAAAAGTGCTAAGCGTGGTTGGGGGAGGAGAGAGGATTGGTGAGAGAAATTCAAAGAATCGCGGATGTGGAGAATTTTGATTAGTGAGGCGATGTTGAAGACTACAACAGAGGGGAGTACGTTGGGCAAACAAGTAAGGGGCCGGAATATGATAGGGGCGTTGGATGGAATGAAGGGGGGAAGGAAGTATGCCCAATTGAAGAGTAGTTTATTGTAGTGCATGGTGTAGGTTGTGTTTTATTATGGGAGGCTAAGAGATGTTGAGGTGTCCCGACTGTGTCTATCCAAAATGTACTTAAAATGGTAGAATAGCAATAATAGTAATTAATTTGGAAATAAATACCACGGTGATCATTTGTTCATGACTCTATTGAGATTGAGTGACGCGAAAAAGTGTGTCACATAAACTTTAATACTTATGTTTTAACCGGTAATCAATGCTGAAAATTATTTATTGTTCTAAAAATATGATGTAGGTAATAGTAAGTAAGATCTTGTGCTTAATTGACGTATTGAGAGCAAATTTTCCTCTCCTTTCTGACTTTGCGATGCTTGTCTTCGGCATCTTCACTCATACATCGGAACTTCGGCCAGAATGGAGACTCTCCCGTTGGAAGACCCGAGAGGAATTTCTTGGAGACATTAATTATTCACCTGAAATACTAGGAATTTTGTAATATAAAGTAAATGTGAAAAATGATTGAAAAGAAAAAATCCAGATTTATTAATTCCACTTAATGTTAACATAAAGTGGAATGAACCAATCTGCTATTATATCTTTCCGTTATGCATAAGTACCACAAAGTCAAGCTAGAAAATACGAATTTTATTCTTAACCTTATGTTGTAATTATATTTTAAAGTTTATGTAGATTATGTGAATTCTATTTATAAAATGTCACGGGAATATATTGCTCACTTTTCTACAGTCGGTTAAAGTGGCCGATTAGCAATGCGAATTCGAACCAATTTGTTGAAGTATGAAATTTGGCAATTCTACGACTGAACATGTGACGGTAAACGATGGTGATGTGCTAAGGATTCCATTTATTGGAAAAATCAAATGAAACTTTAGGTAGGTAATGAAAATCTGCTATATTTTAGTAAATATATATATCGGTATATATTATGTATCGAATTTGATACGTATGATAGATTAAAATATTGTTTCCAGAGCCAATACGGATTAATGGCGAATGACGAGGAATAGTCCCGTTCGATTTATTCCATATAGCTCAATCTACTAGTATCTATTCAAACATTTGTCCATATAGTAAATTTTGGAACTCAAAGAATATAGATAAAAGAGAGTCAACAGTCATCGTAATTAATTGTAAATTGACAATTTTCCACAAAATAAAATTTATTAATATAAATATTTATAACACAAAATGAAAAATAAATACTCAATAGTAAATTTTATTTTGTGGAAAATTACCAATTTTTAATTAATCATGAAATTCCACCATATCACGCCTGAAACGTCTCTTTTTATCCAAGAGTCATCTGTTGACACAGCGTGAAGAGGTTTCAACATTTTCACGAGGTTTATTTACCTCACGAAAAAGTATTTGCTCATTTCGATGTAATTACACACAAATTCTATTCAAGACGGTTATTTTTTAATGTAATGGGTGACGTTTACGTTTCGAAAAAAAGGATATTTGTTCAACGATAACGTAATTAGGCAGAAATGCTATTCAGACGGCTCTTTTTTTTTTAAATTTAATGGGTTCCATTTACGAATAGACGGTTTGAAATTCAACAGTGCTAGCTTTTTGGCGATCTACCTTGATGACCCCGCCCCCCCTTCCCTTCCAAATGATATTTTACACTTTCATCACCAATGAATGTCGTGGTATCTTCCTTCATCTAGCATTCTGAGCTTATTTCTCCGGGTAGGTTTAATTTGGGAGGGATAATTTTCGACAGTACGGGAGAAACGGGGTGTAAGCCACGTTAATACCACTACCGGATTTGGGGGCAGGTGGCATTGGGTGGGGGCGTGAAGGGGGTGGGAAATGAAGGAAGGGCAGTGGTTCAGGGAGGCAAGGGCGCGAGCGGGGGTTGCATAAGAGTGGGGGTGGGTGGGTTTGATCGGAAAGTAAAAAGGGGAACTTCGGCCTCGCCCACGGGAAAAAAATGGAGGACGGGACGGAGGAGCCCTCTCGAAAAAGGGGAAGGGAGAAGTGGAGAGAGGAGAGCGTTTGGTTGCCTGGCAACGCGCTTGCAACCGACGCCGACAGGGAAAAAAAATAGCTCCGACATTATTGGACGATTTGGAGAGGGCCGATTGGTTTTGGGTGCCGGGGAATGGAATGCATCAGAGAGCCGTGGATGTTCCCTTTTTCTATTTTTCTCCCCTTTCCTTTCATTTCGGACAAAGGGAGGACGTCGCACGAGTAAGTGCGTTCCCCAAAGGCGTCGTTTTTTCCCTTCCTCTTTCGCCGATGCTTTTTGAGGTGCGCGAGATGTCACGGTGGAGTTTTGCACGAGTTTGTTCAGTGTCCACGATAAAAGCTTCCACAGCCAATGGCATCAAAACTCCCGTTTCGTGCACAATTCATTAGGACCCACTAGACAGGTCAGTCCGGAGTAACGCTATATTTTCATATTATAAGCTAATATCTTCTCCGATGCGTAGGAAAGGAAGAACTGCTATCCACAAAAAATATGACTCTGATAAAATAAAACATCATCTTCGTTTTGCAATGATCGAGAGGTATAAGTAATAAAAGGAGCGTTAAAACAGAATTTCGGAGTCAATGGAAATGCGATACCAAAGGAACTCAATCATTGGCAAAATGGTGGTGTGGAATGTTATGCATTAATAAAGAGGATACAAAATGAGTAGGAGTAGAAAGAGGTCAAATGACACGGAAAAATCATGATCGGACACATTCCGAGTGATAATAGTCAGATGAATAATAATGTAGAGGTAAAAGTGAATCTAAAAAATGCAAAGGAAGACTCCGAGGAATATGCAGCGTATAAACATACATCCAAGTAAAGAAAGTGGTACCTGTAGCCATGAAGAGATTCTCGAATCTTGCGATATAGAGTCAAGATGCGCTGAATCAATCCTGAGAGTGATGACCAGCATTGATGACGGTAAGACGAGATAGGCTGAAAACTAATGCAAACATGCTGGTAGACCAAAAATAAAATGCCCTTCAGAAGCACTCCTGGTGGTATGTGAAAGTAACATTCCCCTTCAACACGCATGCGCAGGTTTGAGGTTGTTATATTCATCCAATGTATTTTGGGAAGCGGAAGTATGGAGACGTGTTCTAGTGCTATGTCAACACGAGTTAAACAGTGTGCTGTTATCGAATTTTTGCCTTCACCTCACCGTCCGAGGTGTAATGATTACCCTTGGCGTATCTCTTGAGCTGAGGAAAGAAATAAAAATCGCAAGGCGCAAGATCGGGGGAATAAGGAGGGCTTTGCTTGTTCTTGTCTGTGAGATGGCGTGGTAACCGTCGAGCACAGATTTTACGGTACCCCAATTGTTCAATAATGATGCCGACACGTTCCTTGGATATTCCAATATGGTGTTCGATACGTTTTTGAATGATTTTCCGGTCATTTTGAATCAAATCTTCGAGGAGTTTGCGATGTTTATCGCCTGTGGCAGTGATCGGACGTCCGTTGCGTGTTTCATCAACAATTGTGGCTCTTTCAAGCTCGCACCCCCAAGAAATTTAACCTCCCATCGATTTACAGTAGACCTATCAAAAGCATCATCACCATAAACAGCCTTTAAAACACGATGAATCTCGGTAGGAGTCACTTTTTCAGCAGTTAAAAATTCGATAACAGCACGCTGTTTAACTCGCGTTGACATAGCACTAGAACACGTCTCCATACTTCCGCTTCTCAAAATACATTGGATGAATATAACAACCTCAAACCTGCGCATGCGTGTTGAAGGGGAATGTTACTTTCACATACCACCAGGAGTGCTTCTGAAGGGCATTTTATTTTTGGTCTACAACCATGTGTGCATTAGTTTTCAGCATGCCCTCATAAATTCCCACAGAGGGTGGCAAACATCACACGTAGGGTTGGAAATCATTTCAAAGATCAGACTAAACCTTTCAATCATCAAAAATTAACGACTCAAAGAATGCATTTGTATTTCCACATGAAATATTTATTCAGAAGATCTGGGTTTCAACGCTTAACGTCATCATTGACTCGAAGTGCGTGTTGAAACCTAGGTCGTTTGAATAAATATTTTACCTACAACTATAATATTTTTACTGATTCGTTTCAAAGCCGATAATAGCGAATGTGGAAGAACCGAAGTAAACTAAGGCAATTGGCGATTCGCACAACCTGGATTCTGTTCTGATTCTTCGATCGTTTCTTATTATTCTCTGGTTGATTTACTGTTCTATAGTTTTGTTTGTTGCTTTCGATATCCCCTTCTTTTCCCCCCAAATAATTTTTACACATTTTACTCCCCATCCGCCTTTCCTTTTTTTTCCAATTGGATCCGAACTCACACTTCATCATTGACATCTTCTCCAGAAGAACTGAATAATTTACTTTGCATAAGTCCGTATCTAACCAGAGTAAGGTCTAAATTATATTCCTCTTAATCTCTGGGAATTATTCACCCATGCCAACGCTCTAGTGCTGTACTTAAACCAAGTGTTCATTGTGAATAAACAAGGTTTTCTCCTTGCGGCCATTCTTTGCTCTTAAAAGGGAATACCCTACATTGTTCCCATCTCTTCCTTCACTCATCATGCGTTCCAATTCACCATAACTGTCAAGTATTTGCTTCCAGGATCGGCCGCAATAGTTTTCTCTAAATGATTATTTGCCGTTTTTCTCACTCCATTATGATTCCTTGTTGCCATGTAGACATATGAGTAATGACCAAGTTCTATGCTACAGTTTTTAGCAGCTACTAATGATATTCTATCACTCACCTGATCTGTATTTGAACAGCCCTAATGCATCTATATTTCCTCTCTCCATCTCCCGTTTTATGTTTTGTAATTTCCTTATCCTCAACGTCGTCCTAAGATTCGAAGTCCCTGTTGTGACTGTTCTTTCCTTCTGCTACGTCTTCTTACCTGTTGTTGCTTCCGTTTTGATTGGTAATAATTTCATATGATGACGACCGCGGAAGCCTTGCCTCTCCCACTGTCGGCCGAGACACGTGTTTCAGTCGGCCGAGGCTCGTGGTTGTCAGGACTCATCATTATAAATGTGTCCATCACATATTCTTGGGGTAAATAATTAAGGAGGTATCCCGTTGTTTCCTCAATAGTTTTTTTTATTGTAAAACCGTCACTCAAATTGCCACCCAACTGGACTAAACACCTTTGTATTCGCCGCACGGAGAAACAGATGCTACGCGGAGTACCTGGCATTTACCCTTCCCTTACCAGGTGCAAATATTGTTGCTCCCGCCAGCACAGCCTTAATGGGCATCGCAATCAACAATCCCTTCCAAAAAATCAAGATTATAGTCTATAGGGAGGGAAGTTACTTTGGTTAGTTCATAATAATGCCTTAAATATCATTATTTGACACGTATATACGGTTATTTCCAGAATTTGATTTTCCGTGAAAATGTTCTCATTCCTACCCCACGTTAGCTAAGTTAACCTCTTCCCCGACCAAACCCAGAGGGCATGGGTGTTTCCACTTATTCCTCTCATTTATTTATATGTTGTCATTATTATTATCGTTTGTACACTGCCATCAGTCAATATAGAAAACATTTTTGATTCTGGCTTGGATAAAATAAAATCTCCTCGCTTGATTTTCAGTTTGGCGTTGGTGAAAACATGGGAGAGAAAAGATATCGTGCCAGGTTGGGGAACAATAATACCGCCGAATATTTACCGACGAAACTGCCAATACCCCCTCCCCCATCATAATACCTGCAAGTCGGAAAATTTTCGGCCTCCAGTTGTACGCTGTCGTCGCCGAGATATGAACGTCGACCGTGTTTTTGCTTTCCCTTCATCCGGACGGAATTAATTGAAGCAGGGTGTGGGGTGGATGAAGGGGAGGTCGGAAGAGGAGAAAGGGGGAGGGATCCAAACGCTCTCCCTCCCCGCACCCCCGTCTCCCGTCCTCCCTTCGGCCCCCCCTCCCGTATCCCTACCCGATTGGATCCCCAACCCCCCTCATCTCCTCCCTGGACCGGAGGAGAAGGCCGAGTTATCGAACTGTCTCGGGGTAGCATTTCCAATAATGTAACAATACGCCCCGTGTCCAGGTGCTTTCGCTCTCTCTCGCTGCAGCAATTAAATTCGGGGGGGGTGGGGGGTTTTGTATCTCGTTTGCAGGGGCCTTCGGAAGGGTGAGTTGTGGAGGGAGTTGATTCCCTTTGCCTTCCCCTTAAATCCCTTTCCCCCCTCCGATGCCAATTTCTGTGTTCCGGACCGACGGTAAAGGGATTTTTCCCCGTGCTCCTCGGATTACATGGAATGATGAAGGTTCTTTTTAAGGTTTAATCTCCCCTAGAGTCGTGCGTGGCGGGGTAATAGCACGCAGTAACTAGGATTGCCGCGTGGAGAATGGAGAGCGTTGGAAGGACTTGAACCGTTGTAGCTAATTCTCTCTGGAGTGGAAAATTACGATTCAAATTGCCCCAAGTAGGTACGGAATCCCGAAGGTAAGGATTGCTGCGAGCACGTTTATAGGGGATTAATTAATTGACTGTAATTGCAGCGGGAAATCCTAATTACCACTAGGTTTTTTCTGTTAGAGTATAATGTTGCTTGTGCTTCAAATGCAGCCATTCTCTTATATCGAGTGCCTACCCATGTACCCTATCAATGACATTATTGTCAATGGATAATGAGAAGAAGGCTATGATACATTATGTATAATATAGAGAGAAACACAATGTTATAATAGAAACAAACTGGTGTAAGATGGGGATATTGTTACTATAAATTCGTTTCTTGTAAAAGCCACTCCATTTATGATTATTGATAACTTATGTATTATTTTTATTAAGAAACCGTCAATATAAAATGCTTTGTAGGCTTCAAGATTAGTGAGAAGAGATGTATTCTGTGTTTTTATCATGGTCATAAATGAGAAAAAAAAGATTGTGTGATTAAACATAGAATACTTGTTATCAAAGAAAGCAATTTTATTTTAAAATAATTTAGAAAAGAAAAAAAATCATTTCAAAGATAAAAAAAAGTGGAATAATTTCAATAGGTCACAGTTGAAATCTTTGCGTGGGAGAAAAATATTTTTTTCGAATAATGCTTAACCACCAACATACGTTTATCGTTTATACGTGTATCAGGAAAATTGAATCAAAAGGCATTTGAAATTTCTCCATAAAATATGTACAAAGTAGCGTTTACATGAAAATGGAAGCATTATAAATCAATGAAAATTCATCAATACCAAGTTGATTGATCAAATTAAAATTGATCTACCAAATTATGAAGTCTTGTTAGAAGTTAAGAAATGTGTCCGAAATATATTTCAATCGAAGAGTTTTTGTACAGGAGTATGTATATACATTCTGACATATAGGTGCTTGTACAAGTAGATAATCTTTTATGTAATATTATCACCAAAATTTAATGAGAATAAAATAAAAAGGAAGGAATAAAAGATCCGTGGAATCATTTTGTATTGAAGTGGGTGAGAAGTGGAAATACAGCATTACAGAAGAATTATAAAACTTAACGTATGGAGCGGATCACCACTGAAGGGGTCGTGGAAGAGTAGTGGAAGGAGTAATTCAGCTTAAAAAAACCAAACTAAAGAAGACGAAGAGAAAAGTTCATTCGGTATTCTGGAAAGCATAACTGCCAGTTTGAGAAACACCATCAAAAAACTGTGGATGATAAGGAGAACCATGAGGTTAAACCCTCTCTAGTTCTAGATAAATGGCAAATGTAGAAGATGGTGAGAAGATTTACGCAGCTATGTAGGGATGAAAAAGACTAGCGATTTTGAGATTGGAGAGGAGAGCTGCAGAATTACAATTTTAGAATTGATATATTGAATGAATTCGCAAAAACAAGTTTTTAAAGGAAGTTAACTCTTCTGAATCCTGCCAGATGCTTGTTTACACTGTATTTTATCAAATTTACGAGGTTTCTGTAAAAGGATACAACCTCGGATATGAAGTGCGTAAAATTCAAATACGAGTTACTCTATGTTCCAAAATCTAAGACAATTTCAAGCATTTTACGCTTAATACAACGTTAGTATTCAAGTTATTATGTCACATGTTTATAGTATGGACTTAGACATTTTGTAATACATTAATTTCACCCACCAATATAAGTTTGCAGTTGCAGTTAATACGTCTCACCATTTTTGTAACTGAACATAGTTTTTTGGCCTGTTGTAGTTCGTTCTGGAAATCTGGATTACTATATGTGAAGGATTCTGCATTTTAGGCGTTTACTTCGTTCTTGTTTAAAGCTGACAACACTTTCGCCGAAGTTGCATTCGGCGTCATCAGGTCGAAAATGAGATCTTATCTTCGACCTGAAGACGCCGAATGTAACTTCGGCGAAACTGTTGTCAGCTTTATACAACAACGCGGTGAAACCCGAAAATGCAGAAAACTTCAAGCCACCGCCGCGAAAACCTACGCAGCCATCTGGATTATGTATATTATTCTAACACGCTTAATCAAATTTTCATTTGCCATATTTTTATCATGTGTAATATATTTTCAATGTGCCATTACAGATATTTTAATTAATGTGTTTCTTCTAATATTTATATTTTTATTCAAAGTTTGTTCAAATGACATAACTTATCTTTGATTGTTCCAGTTTCACCAAATGACTGATTTTTGCCCCTTGCGATACTCAGCAGGCTTTATCAGCATCAATGATATTGCTGGTTCGCACAATAGATCAACTTGTTTGAATGATGGAATAACTTATTTCATCGTAAAGTATATCTCCCTCTAAATGACAACTCATATTAATATACTTTGCTTGGCTGCAAACGTCGAGTTCTCTCAATAGTGCCTCTTGCCTGAGAGAGAAACTTTGCTTCGTCGTAACATTCACAGAAAGAGAATTTTATGAATGAGATTTGAGTAAATGACGCATGATTTTGTATATTTATAAACAAATTATAAATTTGAAGTGCATTAAGCGCTGAAAAAATAATTTAAATTCGTCTGAAGGATAATTGGTGAGGAAATAAGTTTGCATTTCATTCAGCATTTTCGGAAAGCGAGATCATGTTATTAATCCTTAGGCTTCCACGACGTCTATCTGACGAAGGATCCTTCACGAGATCATATTTCAGTCATGCTACCGTTTCATCCATTTCACGAGATCATGTTAGCCTAGCATGTAACTTTTCAGCTTACATGTATTTCATCAGAAAGGAATCTTTTGTTTTCTTCTACATTATTTTGGGTATTGCTTATTACTATCGATTGTGACTAATCGTTTCCAGCCGTTGTACTGACGCCTAGATTAGGGCTTGACTACGGAATGACCCATTTCAATCGACTCGATGAATGATCAGTAAAGAGAAATAAGCAGCGCTACTCTTGAGGGTGGATAAGGTTTATTCTAATGAATTGTTTGCAATGCGATGTGTTTGAGAGAAAAAGTCCGTGGGTGAGAGAGGGGGTGAGAGGGTGCCGTGAGGGGCGAGTGGCTACCGTCGACCTAAAGGATGTCAATTATGCAGAAGATAGAGCATCAGCCGTCCCTCACATTAGTGGAGACGAAAACCATTGTAACGGTTCCGAAGGACCTTTTCCACTGGAAATGTGGTATTTCTTTCACGGTCGCATCATGAAAGAGGTGAAATCACCGTCAGATTGTTATCTCAAAGAAAAAAAATCATCAATGCTCCCTCCTCGCATTGATTTAATGACAGGATTGACAGAACCATATCGAGTAAAATACGTACGCCAAAGGTAAATTCGTCACTTGACCGTATCTTCGAGCGGGGTAAGTGACATGTACGTGTATGTGTGGAACTACTTGTCATATTACACCGTTCAAACGAATCAGATGAAAATTTGGGAATCGCTCATGAAATGCTCAATCACGTAAGCTGCGGGTGACTGGAGAGAGGGAATGCGGGGAGCGTGAATATGACTTAATGGTAGTTGTAATGTAATGAAATGGCATGAAGATAGAGACTGTTGTAGTGAAAACACAAGTATAAGGTTTATGGGTGGAAACTTGAGTGATGGAATCATAGTTTGGAGGAGATGCCGGATTGTGAATTTCGAAATTTGTGCAATTCAATGAAAATTAATAGAATCGAAATCAAAGAAAAATAGGAAATATTTTGTGCATTGATACTTAACTTGTGCGTAGGAGAAATAGAGCAGTTTGATAGAAATATTGGAGAAGAATTTACCATAGTATGTGTGCACACACACTTAGAGTATTTAAAAAAAAATTTCAAAGGGATAGAGAAATTACGGAAAAGAATATCTAAATCGAGGAGATTTTATGGCAGTATGGTATGAAGGAAAAAGAGCCAAATATGACCACAAGGGCAGTTGCTGCAGCAGATGAGTAAAATAGGGAGCAGAGTAGGAGTAGATTAATCTATTTATCGACTTTATTGGGGCGAATTGAGTCCCTTTATAGTCCCTTTTTCCACCTAACCCCTACATATTTTATTAAAGAAAATTACAAACACCCAAGCTGTAGGTGGAGGAAAACCCACCTAGGAATCGAACCCGCGACCTTTGGGTTAAGAGCCGAGTACGTTACCCCGCCGCCGCAGAGGCCGGCAACTATAATCGGCGTCACAAAGATTGACGAAATACGTACGTATGTAGGGAAGAAGCGCTTGCAAAGAAGTGTTGCGGGATGGTGGTGAAGAAAGTTGAAGAGGCTTGAAATAGAAGAGACGCACTTACGTCCAGGGCATGCTCTGGAAAACATCAGCACCCCGAAGGCATGAAAGAAGAGTGGATGGGGAGGGTTAAAGAGGAATTTACATAAAATAGGAGGCATAGCCCAAGAAGATAATGAAAGACATAAATGTAAGAAATTAGAAGAAATGATCAGATTAGTTAAAGTGAGTACGGATTCAAAAACTGAAGAAAAACGATTTTCGAAATGACAGTATACGAGATGCGTTCAGAAAATAACGGGAATTTTTAAATTTCGCGAGTTTGGAGAGCCCGATTGTCAAATTTTATTTTATTATGTTGGCATGATATGACCCTAAAGTATGATACATTGTCCACTGTATTTTTTGCTTACTTTGTCTGTGGCAGCCGCAAAGGTTAGACATGTTTGTATGAGCTCGGCGAATTTCGTTTGTTAAAAGAATCTGGTCTGAAAAGTTTCAGACTCAGAAAATTTCAGAACAAATGTCTTGTATCTTTGTCAGGTCGGAAACTTTTCAGACAACCGTAGCTTCGGCCACGTCGGTTAGTAGGTACAAACTAGTGGAATCCTTACATCTGTAGTGTTTCTCATACTGTCTCATTCGCTCAGAATGTTATTATCACATGTTCACGGTCGCTAACCATTCGATCCACCGAACAAGTTCCCGAAATTTACGACCGGCTCACTGAGGAGGAAGGGAGGGGTTTGAGGGTGGTTTGCCCGGGGGAGGCGGAGGGAGAATCGATGGAGTATCCGATCACGGCTCGCAAAGTAATAATAACAAGGTTTATAAAAAGTAAAATCTCTCGGAATCGGCCCATAGCTCCCCAAACACATAACCAACTCCCGCTGTCGTCCTTCCACCTCCCTCCCGCCTCTCCCGGCCCCCCTTCCGCACAACCCTTCTCCTCCTTCCCCACTACCCCTCCCGCACCCCCTTTCCCCACATCCACCCCAATCATTCCTGTTGGCGTCGTCAGCATTTCCAACGCGCTGAGCATGCGCTATTGAGGTGGCTGTGAAGGAGAAGGGGGCTGGGCCGAGGAGTGGAGGGGGTGGGCGGTGGATGGATAAGGTTTGGGGTGACTCGGGGGCGGGAGAGAAAGGACTGGGATGGGAGGGCAGTATTGGTGGGTGGAAATGGAGATGAGATGGGGTAAGGGAGAAGGACTGACTGCCGGATCAATTGACTGGCTGATTGATCGACTGTTTATTTTCGCCTGTCTCTCAGGATATTTCGGGAGTTGTATTGCAGCCAGGCGAACGTTTCAATCACTTGATTACACGGTTAGGAAGGGAAGATCTGGAGTGGGGAAGGATATGTAAGACCAGTTGAGGCATAAGTGAAAACTTAGGCGCTCCCGATTTCATTATCTCGATTTTTTTCGTTATTTAAACACGAATATTTCTAGCTCGGTCCTCAGTCACGTGCACCTGGCTCTCACATTTTATGATCGAGATCCAACCATTTCAAGCATTCGAGCGGCAAAGAGTCCCTCCGAGTATGTCGTATTTTACGCTTCCATCTATACACGGGAAGGGATTTGGATGATTCTAATCAAGCATGAAGCCACGTCGAAATTGCCAAA
Source organism: Hetaerina titia (assembly GCA_037158775.1). Classification (NCBI taxonomy): domain Eukaryota; kingdom Metazoa; phylum Arthropoda; class Insecta; order Odonata; family Calopterygidae; genus Hetaerina; species Hetaerina titia. The sequence continues at coordinate 19,096,803 of CM073778.1, read as the reverse complement.
GTTTCTGCTTAATGAGACTAAAAATAGTCATGAGCTCATTAGACCTATGTTTTATGAAAGGGAATGGTTTTGGTAATTTCGAAGAATATAAAAAAACAGAGCATGCGATTTGAAACTGGCCAAAAAAAAACATCGCTGAGGTTGACGATTCCCGAAGCAGTTAGCAAAATTCAAAAAAGTCAGGAGTTATTTTCTTGTATGAAGTGATTTTACTTTAAAATATCGGAATTTAGTCAATAATAATTTGAAAATTGAAAAAAATACTGATATAATTTTACTTTTAACCTTCTAATGCCAAAGCAGGGAGGGAGCGATGTAATGAGTTACCCTTTGGAACGCACAGAAAATAGTCATTGCACTTCCCGACAACAGAATAGGTACAAACATTTTCAGCAATCAAGTTCAAGAAAACAATACAAATGGAGAATAGAAATGCCAAGGATATGTTGATTTTTCTGAAGCAGTTTCAAATTTCCTTTGAAGTGTAGAATAAAAACGGCATAAATGTCCCAACGTAAATGATTTCATCCCTCGATTCATCCTAATTATAGACAGTAGTCAAAATTATGATTATGGTTTCGTAAATTTACGGCATTAAGGTATAATATAAACTTATAATTAATTGTTTATCTCACCATATAACTAATCATGAAGCAGTGTTGCTGAAGGGCTGAAAAATCAACAATCGATAAAGTATTTAGTCTGTAATTAGGTTCCAGAGTCATTTTTCTAATTTTTTCTTAATTATGGAAAAGTTAAATTGGTTTCTGTAAAAATTAAACGTCTATTTATTACAAAAGAGGGGTATGAAAGGAGAAAAGTATTATTCGATGACTTTATTATTTTCATGTAGGGTTTCCGGACATAACGTGACAATCCCTTTGCAACCGTCGACACCAGATCGACGGTTGTTTGCGCACTAAAAGGTGCTGCCTCTTTCTCCCTCGCTTTATCGCTTCGAGCGCCATCCGGTTGGCCCACATAGCGGCGAAACCGGTCACGTGGCATGGAGTGTGGCTGGATAGTGGCGAGAAGCGTCCTTATCACTTAAATAAAGTGGTCATATCAACTCGATCGCCACTTCCTCGCTCTCCGCACCACCAACCCCTCCCCTTCCACCCCACCCCCCCATCCGCATCCCTACCCCCTCGCCTCGCCAGGGCCCCAATCCACCGATACACAACCCCCCGCGTCAGCGAATTAATTCTGAGGGGGAAGGTGGAATATTAAAAAAAATAAATTGAAAAAAAAAGAGTGAATACGAAACCTCTTGGTGGAGGGTGGTTGGTCGCGGTGCACGGTGGTGCCCTCCTTCCCATCGCGGCAGCACTTTCCCTTTCGCTCTCATTTCCCCATCGCCCGCCCTCCGCGCTTAAGAGGGAGGTGGCCCGCGAGGGCGGAATGAGGGCGGGGCGCGGAGGGGGGGTAACGGGGGCGGAGAGGGTGAAAAGAGGGCGATACTGAAGCCCCTCGGGAAGGGCTCCTCTAGTTTGCCTCTCTCCCGCACGAGTGGGGGCGGTACTGAGGGAAAGGAGAAGGAAGAGGGAGTTTTGAGAAGGGGGAAGGCATTTTTGGGACGGGATCGAGGGGAGGGGACTGGGGGTGTGGCACAGGGGTACGAAACCCAGCAATGGGACGACCGGAGAGGTAGAGATAGGAGCGGGACGATTCATTTGAAGGAATATCGATGCGCATACCTGTATCAATTCGATGTTTTAAAAGCACGCCCTGATCTGTGAAAACAATGGCGATTCCAATTGTCGGATAAAATATAGTTGACGTAATCCATACACAATAACATTTCAATCTCATTCAGGGTCCATTTAAGTTTTTATATTAGACCATCACCATTCTCGAAAGCCGCCGGAGAAACTCTTAGAATGCTTAGTCTCTAAAGAATTTCATTCAGTAAAGATTCATTTCTTTAGGTTTTTCTTATCTTTCCTGGTGGTATTGATTTTAGACAGCTTCGTCCACAGAGTTTGAATACTTGTTTGTAATTTTAGGCTTTGAAAATTATTACTTTGAATCCATAAATTCGCCTTAATATTGAAAACAATATTAAATTACGATTTAGGCCAAAAGCTGATTTTTCCGCTAGAAATTCAACCTATCCGATATAGAGTGACTTCATATTTAAGACGAAGCATTTTTGGCGCGCAAACATATGCAATTTCATTAAACATATACACAAATTGATGTGAAAGTATGGCAGAAATAACTTCGATATAGCGAAGTAAAATGTATATAAAAGGAGAAATTCATGTACTTAAATAAACATTTCGTGCAACCGAAAAGGAAATTTAACATCGATTTCAGTCTCAGCGTTAGTCTGAGGAGATTATTTGTGAGTTGAGTACATAAACTCATGAATGCTACTTTATAGTCATTTGACAACCATTTTTCTATTATTCTCTCATCTAATAATTATAATGATTTTACAATAAAGGACAGCGCCTTTACAGAGGTAGATAACAGGAATACAGGGACTGGAGTATTTAATTCTTTGAAACAGAGTGTGTTTTTCAATTATATTTGAGAAATTTCCTCGATGAAGCTGAAGGTTAGAGACGTCGTCGCACGCTCTATTCGTGACAGTGACGAATGAAAAATCACAGTAAAATTCGAGCTCGTTTGGCCAGTAAAATAATCCAATAGCTTCGGGAGGGTTGGGAGAAAAGGGTTTTAAACCCAACGATTTTTCACGAATCAAGAGCCAGGTGACGATATTATTTCCGGGTTGAAAATATGATATCCGCGTTCGGTGCACTGATCGTTGGCATCGATACTCCGATGCTAGTTCTAAAAGTATCGATGCTCGGGAACCATCGCTCGTGTATAGACCGAATATTTTGGTCCATCGATTGGTATTGGCCATATCTAGGAGAAGGTATGAAATCGTGTAAGCATCAAAGGATTAAAAGGACAAAGGGAGGGTGGGTGGGAGGAGGACGAGGGATGTGGTGCCTGAATCACGAGGGCGCGGCGAAGGGTAAGAAGGGAGCGGGTAGGAGGGAGGGGGAGTTTGAGGGGTTTTGCGGCAGAATCACGCTTGAGAGTCGGTGAGAGAAGGGAGCAGGCCGTGGGGGGAGGGGGGGAAGAGTAGAGGAGAGAGGAAGAAGAAGAGGGGGCTGAGGAGTTCATCTCCCGAGGAGAGGCCCTTACTGCAAGGAGAGCGGGCGGCGCACAAGGGGGCAGGGTGTGTGAGAGTGGCGGTGTGGGGGGCAGAGGGGGGTGGAAGGGGGTGAGAAGGAGGGAGGGTGCACAGGTCTCCCCTCCCTCCCTCACCTTGCTCTTTTCATTTCACCGATGAGTGAATCTTCAAAAACGCTCCATCTCTCTCTCTCTCTCTCGGGAACGACTCACTCGGTTTGAGCAGCGACGACTTGACCGGATCGCGGGGGTGGGGAGATGCATCAAGTATTTAGCCTAATTCTCATCGGAGTACTTCAGTCTACGGGGGCGCGGGATTAGAGGAAAGGCTTATTTCTCACCTTCCGATCCACTTAAGGGCTCTCTGCCTAAATAAATTAAATGTTTAAGGAGTCCCACACTTCTCAAATTAAATGGAGTGAATTTCATACATCGTTATGATCGCCGGTGTGCTGAATGGGATATGGTTAATGCGATTTAATAAATCGTATTATTGACACGTACGTATAGATTCGTTTTAATCACCTTATTGTTATCAACACGTATCACAGGTTAGAGGTATCGAATCGAACATTTTAGTCTAATACCTTTTTATCATGTTTTCTCCTTCCGAATTGGTCGTTCACTTCCTTTATTAGTACATTTTGGGTGGAATATTTCTACCTTTCATTGCTGTCTTCGAGAGGGCGATTAAGCTCCATTTTCAAACACCTCAGCATCGCTTCTCCTTTTCAGTTTTCACCATATAGGATACTCGCTGGTCTATCTATGTTTATAATCAATTAATTTCGTTCGTAAATCAGCATACTTTTTCCAATGATAACATTAATCGATTGGTGCCGAACTTTTATCTCACTCGTTTGATGACGTAAAGAATTGAAGCATTTGAGAAAGGCCTAAGTTATTCAGTGATGTGAATTAATTTTTAAAAATAACTTTGTTTTTGTTCATAATTTGAAATATTCATATTGGCGATCACATTTGCAGTAAAGTTGGGATTTTAATTGAAGAAATACTACAAAGATATTTTCAGCAACATTTCTGGATATTTCCGTTATTTTGTTCATATAATCCAATACCGTCTCTATCCCATACACAAATATTATTTTAATCATGCACTCGAAAAATGTCAATCACGCTAAAGAAAGTACTTACATAAAACGATATTCAAGAGTAGGATACGTGTATTCAAATCATGAAGCAGAACTGTCAAAAATATGGGTCTATTAAATGAAAAAATAACTCGCAGGGAAGAACATGCATGATATCAACAAAAAATATATCCTGTCAACTCTAATGGTCTCGTACGTGATTGCTCTCATGTCTATTATTATCCCAAATGGTAAGAGGAAAAAAACCACATTGTAAATCTATCTACTGTCTATATTTCCGATTTTACGCTGGTGATATGATCTATCGTAGTAATTCCGGGCCTGTAATAGTTGTGTGTATTTAACATATTCAGATAAGTAACCTATCTCAAATTTACGCATTAAATTTAACCTATATATATATAAACCTACAGTCAATTTGTAGCTCCCATCGTAATTTTTCCCATTATGTCGTTATTTAAGCCGATTGCTTGGTGTATGGTAGAGGTTGCATTCACATCAGGAATATATTCTATGTGATGGGTTGTTGTCACGAACCACGCATGGCAACGATGTAGGAGTTTAACAAAAGACTCTTATCAAATCAGATTATGAAAATATATGTCAATTCCGCGGAGAAGAAACCATTACGGAGATGTTTATTAATGAGTGCTCATGCAAGCAATGAAACAAACGTACTATCCATAAACAAAATTCTATTACATTAAGAAATGATAAAACGAATGTCAACGGCATAAAGGAAATCAAAAACAGACTACTTTCAAAACGGTTAACGGTTAGTATTTGAAGTTTATATAGTATAGCTGTTAGTATTCGAGTTTACACAGACACTGAAAGAAGTTAGACAAACTAGTAAAAATAATTCTAAATGTACTGGCGGTAGCCTCGGCAAGGCTATGCTAGCATAGCTCATGCGTGCCTGTAGGGCATAGTTCACGCGTGCGTAAGTAGACATTAGCTCATGTAGAAAAAAGTTCGTACACGTAAAAAAATGCATGCCTACATACGAGGCGTGTTCGTAAAGTAAGGCCCGTTTGGTCACAGGAAAAAATATACTCCTATGAAACACATTTTATTGGCACTTTTAGTTAGCTAAAAACCTACTTCACTTATCTACATAATCGCCGTTCACTTCTAAGCATTTTTCGTACCGCTGCACCAGCTTCTTTAACCCCTCTGCATAGAAACTCGCCGCCTGAGGGTTGAACCAATCGACAACGCCATTCTTGAGTTCCTCTTGGGTTTCGAAACGTTGTCCACCGAACCACTGTTTCAAGTGCAAGAAGAGGAAGTAGTCGCTGGGTGTAAGGTCAGGGCTGTACGGTGGGTGGTTTAAAGAGTTTCCAACGACCCAAAAACTCTCGTCCACTGGACATTCTTTGCTCTTTGTGGTGGTCGGTGAGCATTTTCGGTACCCACCTTGCACGCAATGTGTGGTATCCGAGGTTTTCCGTAACAATATTGTAGACAGTAGTGCGTCCAAGTTAAGGAAATTGTTCAGCCAGGCCATTAATTGTCAATCGACGATCACATCGCAGTTTTTGTTCCACTTGCGAAACAATTTCATCGGTCAGAATACTGGGCCTACCACTTCGCTCTTCGTCATGGACATTTGTTCGTCCATTTTTAAAATCACAGCACCATTGTCTAACCTTTCCTTCACTCATAACTGTAGGTTTATGAACTAGGCATAATTCCCGATGAATTTCAGCAGCCGACAATCCTTTTGCATACAAGAATCGTATGACAGAACGCACTTCACAGCTGGCGGGATCAACGATTGTCGCGGACATTGTTGTTTGCATGCACGGACAAGCAAACGACTTCTGAAACAAAACAAATGCTGCTATAGCTTCTCAATGATTCAGTAGATGGCGCTGCAGGAGCAAAACTGTGTTCTGAAGCGCCAATATTTAAATATAAGCAAACGGTACTTACTTTAAGAATACGCCTCGTATAATGGAAAAAATAAAATATTTGTCTTTAAGTAAATACTTTCGTGTGCATGAGTTCAATGATGTATGATTGCGTATTTAGCGAGGAAAGAACGACAACAGGAATTTATCTGTGAAGATGCCTTATCTCTCTTATTTAATCCTGGTTGCCGAATGTACAAGATATACTTGTGTATTATATTCCGCAACCAGAAAATATAATTCTTGGCCCGAATACGTGATTCTCGATGCCGCAAGAAACCTCAGATGTCCTTATTTCTTTTCCGATTGCAGTAGTCTCATGCATGACAATCCTCACAGGAGGCTTATGAGTACTTCTCTGTCCAAATACGTTAGCAAGGTCAACCGAAAAACTAAAGCGGCCAGTCATTAAAACGAACGCAGGGTGTGGGGAGGACAAACTCTTCTTGCGCACATTTTAAATGAGTTTCTCGAACGTAGAGAACTCAAAACGACCAGACGTTAAAAAAGTAACATCGTTTTCTCTTTTCAAACTGGAGAGACAAAGGAAATGCATGGAAGTAAAACTTGGAACAAAGGAGGTTAAAATAATGAATAATATGCAAGGGGTTTGAATTTGACTCCGTGCATATTTTATTTTTCAAAAAGATTAAATCAGAAAGGGATGGAGGAAGAAGGTGAGAAGCCTCCTTTGGCTTACTCCTTCACTCTTCCTTGGAGACGGCGCTGCGGAGGAAGGGGAAATTATACGGAGAAGAATAATTGACGTTTAAGACTTGCGGAGGGGCGGTTGAGGAAAGATACGTGGAGAGGGGTTTCAAAGGGGATATAGCATGTACTTGCAGGGGGCATTTTCCTTTATTGGGCAAAATTGAGAGAAAATGTCTTTTATTTTCTTTAAGGTATTAATAGTAAAAAATACACCCAAAAACAAATGGCATATTATTAATATATTATGTTTGCGCAAGTGACTATATAACTATGTTTGTATATTTTGCATTGAGTACTACTTTTTGAAGCTTGATAAAAAATAAAATAGGTTTCTTTGGACCCGCTGACTAACCACAATTGGATTTCTAAGCCTCACGTAACGAGACAGAGCGTGACACCAACAACAATATAATAATTATTTTTATGAAAATAACCTGTACACACAGAATTCTGCATATTCGGGTTTTCACCGCGTTGTTGTTTGAAGCCGACAACAGTTTCGCCGAAGTTGCATCCGGCGTCTTCAGGTCGAAGATGACCCGAAGAACGCCGGATCCAACTTCGGTGAAACTGTTGTCGGCTTCAAACGACAACGCGGTGAAAACCCGAATATGCAGAATTCTTCCAGCCACCGCCGCGAAAATCTACGCAGCCAACCTGTACCCAAGGTTTTGAAGTTAATTACATCGGTTCAGAATACATTTGATGAAAATAGCTTCCGATGAAACTGCTAATACTATGGCAAAAACAAAAAGCAGAAATCAAATACGTGTAATATTAATCTGCTATTTAAAAAGTTTTCAGTAAGCGACTTAAAATGTATACAAAGGTTGCTTAAACTCACTTTGGGGTATAATTTTTGTTGAAACAGAATTTTACGTCCATCATGCCATGTGATAAACAATTATAGTAGTTTTTCATCGTCTTTCTCAAAAATACTATAACATGACACCATCACTCAAATACCCTCTACTGAGGTCAGACGCCTTTGCAGCTAACTCAATGAGACGCAATCACAACGTGGACTACTGCTCGACTGACCTCTACCCTTCGACCAAATGACATTAGTGACCTACTAAGGAAAACTACCATTTCCCCTGTCAACACTGCTCTAGCGGTCATCAGGACGCAAACGTCTTCCCACAATATCAAGACTGTAGTTGATGGGAAGTCTATGGAGTGGGGTAGAGAGAAGTCGGGATCATATTCGGAAGACAAGGATGTGGAATCTTCTCCATCTGCCGTTCTATCCCTTAGCCTGCTCCGGCTTCATTATCTCATTCTTAATTTCCCTATATTTTACCCCCCTAATGAATTATGTGCATTCCATAACTTGCTTCAAATTCCTTTCTACAGACCTTAGCAAACCATGTTATATGATATCTCTAACTCAGTTTAATAGAACATCACCATGGCCGTAAAGTAAACCATGAGAGAACTACCCGATATCCTATTGGAATGATTAATCAATTGAGCATTCATCCCAAATCGATATTCTTCCTAATGTGATAAAAAATGACCAGCCGTTTCTGTTATTCACCGCACTTTATCTCTTCTAATAAATTCATTATGTATACGGTCTTATTTTATACCTTTACCGACCCAAATCCATTTTATGGTAATTTTATCTTAATTATTTTTATTCTATTCTGTCCTGAATTTTGATCTATATAATATGGTAGACACTGACATCACCTTCTATAATTTATTAGTGTGTCTGAATATGTATTAATTTTTTAATTTCCTATTTATCGTATCTGTACGTGATGTGACATCCTATGTCCTTTAAATGTGTTCTGCGTCCTATTGCGCAACGTTATATGAAAATATTTTGCTCAGATCGACTACCTCTCTAATAATGCCATTATTTTTTGTTGCCAATATTTTTAGGTAATGTGATACATTAATTCGATGTAGTTTTTGCGATACCATTTGTAATTTATTTTCTCTGTATTTAAAACCTGGTTGGCGACGGATAACAATGTTTTTAGATATCCAGAGATCAAATTTGATTGACCTGGGATTTTATTTCTTCAGATCTCTTATGTGATCGTCCATATACAGATTGAACAGATATACTACTGCAACTACTACATCTTAAGTTTGGTGTGACAGGTAAAGGTGAAGCTCATATCTTATTTATTACTAAGAGAAGTGCATAATATTCAGTCTATAATTCGCCAGTTCTTTCCAAGATCTCAGATTTTCTATGACCCTGCTGGGTAGTCAGTGCCCATTGGCTCGATAGAATAGAGTTACAGGAGCTTTGGTTCGCAACTGAAGTCAGCCAATTAGGCTAACTCGCCGACTCGATCAAGCATCTCTGATTATTTTTGGTAGACCTATTCCGCGAATTCAACGTGTATATTTAAATTCATATTCCTTTTATTAAAATATCTAATCAAGATATTTATAATTATACATGTAATAGTAATTATAAAAATTTTAAAATAAAGAAAGAAAAAGAATGAACACACACGCATGCAGTTTTGACATATCGACGACACAGCCGTCATCATCAGAATTCCGTCATCGGGGGAAGTGCGAGGAGGATATTTGTGGGGGGTGAGGAGATAAGGGACGAATAAGAGACGGAAAAGGGAGTGGGAGGGGATATGTAGGCGGCTGTTGGATGGAATCAATGGGCTTGATTCAGTCCGGGAGGTTTAAATGACTGGAGCACCCAGATATAAGCTATCTCACGGGTTCTTACCTATATGCTACTTGCAGATTTGGGAAGGATTTCAATCTCCAAAACAGAGAAGCAGTCTTCGAAAGATTAGTTGTGGGAAGCAGTGTGAGAAGAGATGGGATAATTAAGGAAGGTGTGAGATTTGGTGGAAGAGCGGTGGTTATTCATGCGAAGGGTAATGGTGGCGGTGCCTTCACCCACATAGAAGGCAAGGCAGAAGTTACAGGAGAGGCGGTATATAATGTTTTTTGAGGTACAGGTGATGCCGGGTTGGGAATTGGTAGTAAGTGAGGTGGCGGGTCTTAGAATACGGCAACATTTGCAGCGAGGGCGGTTGCATGGTACGGACAGGGGCGGTGAATATACAGGTGGTCTTGTCGAGTTGAAGATGCGTCGCAAGTTCAAGGGGGGTTTAAACTATACAGAAGGACAATGTGGAAATAAAAGTGATGTGGACTGACTGTTATTAATTATTGAGTAGAGTATATGGATTAAATGTTTAATTTTATGGATTCCGCAGAAGAAAGTGGTGATAGAGTTAGGGCATTTTGGGCGGTTTGGTTTGAGGAGAGGAGAATATTGGGTTGACGGTTTGAGAATTTTACTGTTCAGTAGTTTTTCAGGGTACCCACGTTTCCTGAGAGTCATGTACCTGGTCCATATATTTCTGTAGGGATGGGGTGTTGTTGCAGAGACGGAGGCCACGGACAGAGTGAGAAAGGGATGGAGCGTTTTGTATGTTATGGGTGGCAACTCTTGAAATGAAGGTGTTGTTGGACAGTTTCATGTAGACTGAGGTGTTAAATTTAACTTTAAAACATTTAAAGTTATTTAATTGTTTTAATTTGAAAAACGGTATTTAATGGCAGAAACTGTGACACCCGGAAAATAAATTGTATTAATTTTATGAGGGTTTTTTTGGAGAATTCCTTCAATTATTCCAAAAGATACTTTTAAAAACGTATTATAAGTAATTCTTCCTTGTTATCCTCGCACATCTTCTTCGCCTAAGTTATCCGAATTTCAGCAAATACTTAAAGAAATTAATATTTTGAAACTTCTATAACCTCGACTTATTTACGGCGACATATCTAATACCGTCACAGTAATCACTTCCAAAGTTTTTTATCAGTTCTCGCTCAAATCTTTCCCTCTTAATAAATTAACCTGCAGACTCTTTGAAGGATAAATTCTAACGAGGTGCTAGGTCTTGCCCAACCTTAATGACAGTGCGAGGGAAGATGTAGCAGCGCAAAGTGATGGTGAACCCCCCCGCTCAATTGCGTTCCCTTGATTGTAGAATTGCACTAAGGGTGCGGATTATGACTTTTGTTCTCGCCTCTGACCCTCGAAGGCGGAGGAGAGAAGAAGAATGTGGAGAAGGAATAAAGGGAAGATAAAGATGGCGGGCAAAGAGGAGGTGGGGCGGAGAAGAGGAGGTGAGGAAGGGGAGAGGGCGGAGGAGTTTCCGGGTTAAGAACGACACCCTCTCCCTCCGTGGCGACGCCTACCAACCATCTTCTAATGACTTTTGAATGTTGATGACGCTTTTGAGGGCCCAGTAATGACTTGCCTTACAAGGAATGCTCGTGGGGACGGGCGAGGGAGGGGGAAAAGGGAAAGTGGACTTGAATAAGAAGGCCCCAGCACCGAAAAGGGTGCGTGGGAAGGCTTCTCTATGGGGATGAGGGAGAGGAGAAGGCGGAGGGAGCGAGGGGGGTGGAACGTGGGAGGTATAAAGGCTTTAAAATGTTTCTCAGAGGGGTTTAGAGAGGAGAAAATGACGATGCGAGGGTTTGGGGTTGTATCAGAGGGAGGGGGCGCCTCGTAAAGGGGAGAGATGGTACGGCATAGCGGTGGATCTCGAGCGAGAAGGGGTGCAGGGGACTCCTCCGACCCTCTACCCATCCAGGCCCCACCTACATAATCTCCTCCGACTTCGCCCCAGTCTTCCCATCGGCTGCATCGTCACCCCCAACTTCCCCCTTCTCCACTTTCTCAAATAAGTCGCAACAATTACCGCCGTCTGTGGAGGCGATTGGGGCGAAATATTTATTTACTCGTGATGGCAAATGCGCGGTAAAATGCAATGATATGGACGTAATTATCTTTGAATCCTCTTGAAGGTGAGTCAACTTTACGTGATTCAACATGTGGAAAAAGTCTTATGCCACCTTGTCAGTTGGAAAATTGAGTTAAATTTATAATACTGGACTTGTGATTCTCTTGCAGTTAATAAGATAGTTAATTGACAATAGGACATGAGAGTATTTGAACCTCAATTTTGTTTTAGAATTTTATTCATGGACATATATGAAAATTCTCAACATGTAAATATGAGGGTTATTTTTTAAGTAAGTACCGTTTCATAAAAAAACTGTATTCATTAGAAAACATTTTTATTCACGATTTTTGATGACTACTTTTTACTTTTATTTTGCGGTTTACTCCGCAATCACCGTCTCTTCCCGTTTGATTATCCTTCCACAGTTGCCAACACAAAACGGGTCATAACTTACAACAACTTATCCCTTCAACTAACTGCCTATAAACTTGTCAATGAATATTAAGTTAATGCTTTTGTTTAAAAATTAATATTATAGACAAATCCTCGCCAGGTATCTCTCATCAACTCTATCTGATTCGCGATCTTTGATCTTAGTCTCCCTCTTCAAGTACTAACCAACCATTCTTGCCTCAATGAACTCCTTAGTGGGGATGCTCACCCTAAAAATAGTCCAATAAGCTTGACTCTCCTCTTTAGAGAGTTTAATCACTACAGGGCGTTCTATATATTGGCATGCCTCTTTCACTAGCATTATCTCTCTCTGTTACTCCCCTTAGTCACTTCATTCGTTTCCTTGTTAGCCTCTCATCTTAGTATGTCTTCTAATATTTTCGACGCATTCCATGCTCTTCGATTTCTTAAAATCCCCTTCCCTCCTTATGCACTGTCTACACAGTTTTGTATTTTTATTTTCCTGCTCAGTTTTCTATCCTCTCTAATCCTGATTGGCACCTTATTCCTTAATTTTTCTACAAATTTCATTCTATACAGACTCATATATTATCCGAAGACTAAATGAATCCTCTGACTCAGCCATGACAATTTATTCCTCCATTAGAGACTGAGCAGTCTGACCTGAAGAAGGCCTCGAAGAAAACCGAAAGCTTAAACTTACTGAAATGTGTTCTTTTACGTGCCATACATTATTTATTATGATATTATTTTTATAATATATCAAGTTAGCACAAGTGAAAAAATAAACAAAAATCCAGAAACACACGAAAAAGAAAAGAAACTGTCACGTTTTCGAATTTTTGGTGGTGAAGCCACCTATCTCAAGGGAGAGGAGCATTATCCTATTAGAAGCCACCTATCTCAAGGAACATTTCCTTCCTGCTCTCCCTTGAGATAGGTGGCTTAACCTCCGAAAATACGAAAACGTGTGAGTTTCTTTTCTTTTTTGTGTATCTTTATTTGCTAGTGCTAACTTCATAGGAGTAGATTGGAGGGAAAGGAGACTAATCCTCAAGCTGTATATGTCTCAGATCGCTCAGGCGCGGGTGGCGGTTGGTGAGTTCGAATGGGCAGTGTTAAGCAGAGGGTTAGAACAGGGGTGTCCATTATCACCTCTGCTGTTTAACACATATGTGGAGTAAATCGCTAAAGAGGCATGGGAAGAACTGGATATGGGAATGAAATTCAGCGGACAATTCATTTAAACAGTCAGCTTTTTTAATTATCAAGCTTTCATTTGCCAGTTAGCCAAGAGGTTGCAAGCATTACGTTGATCATAGATTTGGAAAGTCAGTACTAAAAGTATGGGATAATGTAATGCAAAAAAATTAACAAAATAGAGGTTATACATGCTCCATAAAAGAGGAAAGCTATGATAACTATTGAATTAAGAGTTCATAAACATGAGAAGGTGGAACAGTTGTCATTTATTAGAAGTGTTTTGGTCCGAGATGCTAGTTAAAGAGGAAGCATTGCTTTAGACAAATAAGTTTCACAAGGATGGAATTGATGAAAGTCTATGACGGTATTTACATATGAATAGTATTTATTTATAACAATCGCCATAGTTACCATCAGTTTCATTAGATTAGATGAAATTTGTTCCCATATGAAAAGTGGAAGTAAATAAGTACTTAAGGCAATGGTATATTTAATAATATTGGAGGAACTCATGGAACATCTTCCCTATCTAAACACATCGCCGGGAGATGAGTTGGAATATGCTTTTATCCTCGGCCAAAAACCGGTATCCTAAGACTCCGGGTCGTAAGAGTGAAGCGCTCCCTGTCCGTGGCCGACCGACCACCTCCGCGGTCCCTCGCCCCCGCGGTCCCTCGCCCCCGCATCCCCCCAACTCTTGGGACAGGACACACGCGAACGACTCCTTTGAACGCCAAAGCCCGGTACACCGGCAGAGGTAGCACGTGTCCAGGTTAGCGTTCTTATTTGTACGTGCACCACGCATATTTTTTTGTTTCCCGCCAACTGCCAAACCCCGCGCTGACCTTTTGATTTGCAAGTGAACGCCTGTCTCCTTCAACTCTCCTGCGTGGTTGGGATCACACGCTCGAAATAAATGTTCGAAAGAAAAAGTAGATGCAAAAAAAAAGTCCACAAATCGGGCGCCACCACGCCGTGAATTCCTCCCGCAGCCATTCCACCTCGCGGACCCACAGGAGTCGGAATGGGGGGAGGAGAATGTTATCACTGGCGCGCGGGCGTGGGGGGAAATGGCGAGGACAAGGGTTGCCCTCTGGAAGGGGAAGGGGCGGATGAGGCTCGCGACGTGTGCGATGGGGTGTCGGAGGGTGGTAATGGTAGAGGGTCAGGAGACGGGCTAAACTTCTTCCTCACGATCGTTGTTTTAATCTTTCCTTGGTTTTCTCTCGGAAACATGAAATAACGTATTCTTTTGAAGAAGATTCTCGAGAATCGTTCCTTCACCTTTCCTCTCACTCACTCGTGAAAAAAAGCGCGAATTGAATCGCCTCGACCACGGTGAAAACAATCCAGACGGCATAATATACTCAGCGGCAACAGTTATGACACGACGAATATAGCAACAGCAAAGACATGCCTCTTTCGTTTTCAGTCGCCATGGGTTACGTAAGCATTTCTTTATTAAGCCACGGTCAGCCGGATGGAATTGTTTCAGAAAAGTAGTCCAAGGGTCCTCGAAGGATCAAAAGGACGAGAGGGTGGGCTTATTTTATTTTTGCACGCGCGTTCGCGGAACCGAGAGAGAGGTTTTGCTTCCCCCACTTCCCTTTCTCACTCTTTCACACTCGTCCTTCTGACTTTAAACCCCATTAAGAGAAGAGAACAATGTTCCCCTCGTGTTGTCTTTTGCCAGCTCCTCGAAAATGAGATTTAAAATGAATGAAAAAACGAGGGGAGGTATGAAACTCTTACTCGCAAGGTTGATGGTAAACTGCCTTCAAGTGGTGGAATTGGAGAAATGCCGGTTTGTCTTCGTCCGGGAATTTTTTTGCGAGTGAAGAATATTGCGTCACGGAGCTAGCTGGTTCGATTTTTAGTCTAGGTGGTGCCCACGGATTGTGTACTCCTGGTGCGGAATCTATTGCGATGGTATAATTTGAAAAAAAAACTATGCGGTAGGTTCCTTAGGAGCGCGGAAAAAAAATTGTTCTCTGCATCGAGACACGAATCTTGTGATTTGAACTTTGGGTTTAAAATTCAGATGTAGGCATTAGGCGTTCTCTAAAGTTATTAATTTATTACCTTTTAAAAATGTCAGTGATAATCCTTTATAGCAAATGAATGCGATATATGATTCTTACAAGCTCAGTCTTAAGCTTCGGCCATGTGGTACCTAAAAGTAGTAACTTAACGAGTAATCTTATATCATTTTCAAAAAAAATCTAATTGATATCTTCTGAATTAAATCCATTCAAAGAACTTGCTGCAAATATCTAGCGGCAATAACTTTTGGGCTATCTGCAGAAAAATTCTGATTTCAATATATTTGAAGCGCCTGAGTTAGATATACAGGTTTTGAGACCTGTATTTTTGGATTGAATCGAAGAACTCATGCGGACGGAAAAATAGGGGCTACAACAATTTTCTTTGGCCATATAAAGACTCCCAACACGGTCAAAGTAGTAGGGACGTAAGGAGAAGAATTGCGCTAGGTAAGGAGGCTTTCTCAAGGAGGAGGGAGTTGATGACGGGGACGTTGAGTAGGGAGGTTAAGAAAAGACTCGTAAAAACTTTGTTATGGAGCGTAGCTATGTACGGCGCGGAAACGTGGTCACTGAAGCAGGAGGATAGACGTAGATTGGAGGCTTTTGAAATGTGGGTGTGGAAAAGAATGGAGAAGGTGATATGGACCGAAAGGGAAACAAATGAGGAAGTACTGGAGATGGTGGGTGAAGAGAGGGGTTTGTTGAGAGGAATCCTATGGAGGCAGGAAAAATGGATGAAAGGCGTATTGAGCGGTAGCGTAATGTTGAAGAGGGTAATAGAGGGGAGAATGTTGGGCAAACGAGGAAAGGGCAGGAACAGGATAGGGGTGTTGGACGGGATGAAGGGAGGTTGGGAGTACACAGAGATGAAGAGGGACCTGATGTAGAGTAGGTTGCTGGATTAGGTTTTGTTTTTAGTTTCAAAATAATTTATTTGATAGTTATGTCCATCCAAACACCTACCTTAATCGGTAGACTACCTAATAAAAAAAATAAAGACTCCATTTGTATTTCTACATTATATATCATATTTGAATACTGTGATGTTTCCAAATTAGACCCCTAAAATGAGTGCCTAAGGTAAGGGGCAAGTGAGAACAACGGATCGTATTACCTACCTCAAATACTTTTAAATTGGATTTATACGTCCATCATGCTTCTTCAAAATTCTTGGTGAAGTCAACCTTCCACCTGCTACATAAGGATGGAGGGTTTGGGTCCCACACAGGTTCTTTTATCGTGTTTGGACCCGATTCTGGTGTTGAGAGAAAGTTAAGTTTCAAAACAATTCCCCTTGTTCAGAAAATGTATTTCTGATTGAAAACTCTGGAACTACTTTCTCTTCTCCTATTTTCTACAGCTTATGTTTAGGGAAAATTTCGTTATACGATTTGGTTCAATAATGATGAAGTGAGCTCCTTAAATGAGAATAAATTTTAAAAAAATATTTGTACGTTGGACTACATCTTAATTTTAATATGATTGAACGAGAGAAAATTTCCCGAAACTATGAAGCGTCTTTTAAGATGCGTTAAATTAACAAGGAATATTATTTCCAAATGGATTAAGATCCGATCGCTAAAATCTTCAAGACATGCATTTACTTGATCGTTTTAAATTGTTGACATAATAGTTGCTGTCACGTCTTATCTGAAATCTTGCTGGGTTGATGTCTTGTATTTATTCTCCACTCATCTGTAAACTTACCTTTCTCTCTTTGTGCATCACTGCGACACTTCGATAAGACCTGGATACCTTTGAGGATTAATGTGAACGTAAAGGTTGTTCTAAAATACTTTGTGATTTATTATGAAGTGCAATAAATTTTGACTCCTCTTCACAAGAGTATCTATCACTACAATCACTAAATTATTTTATAATATACTCATTCACATTAGCATTCTGCCTAAGGTATTTTTCTATCTCGTCACTATCGACTATTTAAAATATCATTCAATTTTTATCATTACTCATGTCTCAGAAGTTAAGTTTACAAACATCCAAGTATATATGATTTGTGGGAAGTGAAGAAAAACATTTCCCGACACTAATTAGTTTGATTTACAAGTCTTTTTAAGCTTTCAAAGCAAGAGATGTAATAAAAATTATAGATTCAGGTGTGATGTGGTTGAACTATTTCATCAAACTTGACGGTAAATGCTTTCAGGATAGCATTATCGTCTGATATTGGAAATGCCCAAAAACACTGAAGATAAGAGAAAAAATAATTGATTGCCTTCAACAGAAGATAATTTTCGTTCTGAATGGTTGTTTGTTCTATGCAAAGGAGGAGGAATGATGATTTGTTATTACAGTCGGCTTTGAAAGTATTTATTTTTAGTCTTATTCTTTAGGGCAGTAGACTTATGTATCTTTCTTTATCAGATCATCCTTAAATAGTTAGTCGTTGCTCACGATAGTGTCGTGGCAGATTGCATGGGAGATTCCAAACGTTCGTGTTTGTAGATACATATAAATGAATATTTTTATATAACTTCCAAGTCTGACACCAATTTAGTCGACTGATTTGTACTTAGTGAGCACTTTTATTTTCATACTCCAAAAATTTCTAATTTCTTCTTCGAGCGAGGGGGGAGGAAGAGAAGAGGCTTTTTAGACAGCATGAAGGTAGGAAGAAGTTAGGAATAAATGAAGAAAGAAATAATAGGGCAATGGAAGAGGAATTTCTCGTACTAGTAAGTCGCCAGAGACCTTTCAAAGTCTAACTTAAAACGGTAGGAATAGCTTAAATGAACATATTCATGGCTTTTTCTTACAGCTAGCTGTTCCTATTACTAAAATGAAGCTTTTGGTAACCGCATTCAACTTCTTTTTATTATGAATGAAGTGGTGTCAATCGAAAAACCCAAGTGGCTCCTTGTCTGATTAGGAAAGGGTAGGAGAAAAGCGAGTGAGCGGCTTAGTTAAATATAAAAGATTTTTGTCTTTTCATCAAGAATTTTATTTCATACAAAGACAATGAATAATTAATAGTGCCCTCTAAATTAAATTAAGAATGAAACATCCCACCAGTGTGTGTATGGACCAATTGTACTCTCTCACTCACATCATTTATGTCGTCCGCTCGTGAGACTGCCATCATAGCGGAAGAGAGGAAGGAAGATGGAGGCTGGGGTAATCGGTGGGGCTTGGAGACCGAAAAGCGTCGTCTATCAAAAGACACGTTCACGCTTCAAACCAACACAATACATCCTCCATCGCTCCTTCTCTTCGCTTCAGTAGGCTCATACTCGCGGCGACGTGCAAGATATCATTATTATTATTATTAATTTCTTTAAGTATGGACCGAAAAAAACCCACACAGGTATTGTTTACAAGTTTGTTCACATCCTCACAAAATATGGCAACAGCGCCGCCATGAATTTGTGTCGACATATTTATGTATATATATATTTATATATATTAATATAATTATTATATAAAAAGGGAAGAAATTTTCTCACTACTTACACCAACAGTTTTTACTAGAAAATTTACATCAACAAACACAGAACTGTAGTAGTGAAATGTTTAATTTTTCTCCTTTCTCTCATGAACACTCTAGAACACACGCACAATTGTACACTTGACAGTCACCCTACCGGAAGATCACCCAATCGTCTCTCGATTGACCTTCCCACCATTCCGACGTTAAAGTCTTATCTCCGATCGCAACACGTACTTTCACTCACAAACATCGATTTAAATTTCCGTCTGGAACTCTTTAACATTTCACTAATATTAAATAGAAGGTTTAACTTTTGTATCGATAGCTTTTAAAACTCCTTTTTTTACTGAGATTAATCATATGTTGGCCGAAGAACGCCACTAAAAGTGTCCGTGATGTTAGGTCACTGGGCACTACATGGCGCGTTGATTGGTGGACGACACTGCTGTAGCGCCGGGGTTGATACGCGAAATCAACGATACATATTTACATACATATATATATATGCATATATGCATGTATAATTGTATTTTTAGCAGTTAATAAACCGTTCAAATTCCTTTCTCCCAAATGATTCCTCCGGCTGTTTTCATCTCGAGAGCTGCACAGGAGCAGGAAGCGTTCACTTGCGAAAGGTGAAGTAGCCTTGGGTGAATGTGACAATTATTGAAGGTGAATAACGACTCTTGTCAAATCCGTTTACGAGTATTTTACGTTGGCTTGCAATCACAGCTTATTGCCATGCTATATTACTTAACTAAGTTCCAACCTTTCGTCGACCAAGTGGAAAAATTGCGACCATACGCAAAAATCCCCGCTTTTGTACTCGACTTCAACACCGAACCCACTCTAAACTCGCTCTTTGGAGCAGGGCACACTTCGAACACTCCATATTAGCGAAAAGGATTCATTTTTCATCCCTCGATTTTCTTTTCGCTGTCTGAAACACATATTTCCCAGGAGAAGAATGTTTATTCAACGGGACTTAACATTTTGAAATCATTATAGGTATTGGACTAAGTCATGATTTTGCTTTCGACAGAGTTTAACTGTAAACATTTGGTTGCTAGTAAATTGAACCGCCTTAGTTTAAAACATGACGGCCGTTTTTGTTTCAGGCGAATGATCGTACAAATTTAGCAACAAAAAAAACAATGGATTACTTGGAGCGGAGGAATTTAATCGTCCCTCCCGGCTTTATAGTCCCTTACAGGCCGTCGAAAATAGGCGTAAGTGCAATCGTCTTTGGCATGGGATGGAATTCCCGTCTCTTTTTCACGAAAGGTTGCATCCACAATCCTTACGGAGCACTACGACGCATTCGAAACAAAGGAAAACACGTTAGTCACGACGAGGGTCGCAGGTGTCTATGCTCCTTCGGGAGTCGTCGCCAAGAGGAATGAAGATCCCAGGGGAAGAGCAACTCCCTCCAGCAGGGAGGGCCTGCTCCGGGTGGGGAGGGCCGGCCGGGCGACTTTTACCAGGCCCTCCCCTGCAGCGGCAGGTACGACGAGCACATGTTGGCGGCCGCCGCGGCCGCAGCCGCCGCTGCCGCCGCCTGCTGGTGCTGCACCGCACCCATCGCCGCGAGGTTCTGCCTCTGGTACGCCATGTTGCTCAGGAGGCTGGCGGTGCTCCCTCCGCCGGCACCGCCGCAGGACTGCTGGTGTTGCTGCTGTTGGTGCTGCTGGTGCTGTTGCTGCTGCTGCTGTTGCTGCTGGTGCATCTGGTGTTGCTGCTGCTGCACCACCATGGATGACGCGAGGGCCGAGGCGCTGGGGCTGTGAGAGCAGGGGTTCCCGGGGGGCGACTGACCGGAGACGGGGCTGGAGCCGAGGCCGGCACGGCCGGCGGCGGCGGCGGCTGCCGCGGCGGCAGCGGCCGCGGCCACGGCGGATGAGACTCCGCCGCCACCCCCGCCGCCGCCCCCGCCGCCCACCACCACGCCCAGGCCGGTTGGGTCGCCCGCTCCCCCGGTTCCGGAGCAAGGCTTGCCGTCCTTCACGAGGACTGGTACGGCCACTCGTCTTGGAGAGCTCTGTGCCTTCGGAAAAAGACGGAATTTCTTTCTGAAAGGATTTGCCTGAGGCGCAAGGTTTTGGGGGAATAGCAAGAAATCGATAAGTAAGAGAATGGATGGAGAGGGAAAGCGAAGACGCGTAGCCATTATTGAACTCGTGTGTTATTGAGGAAAGTTGTCATTACTTAGACAGCCATTTCAGTGCTAATGAAATAGGCAGGCTTGTTGTTATGACGTGGTAAATGAATTGTCCTCAAATTAAGACAGTAATATAATATACCAGTCAAAGTTTTTCACCAACTCTCTCCCTCTAGACTTAGATGGAAGTCAGGTTAATATTTTTTCCAAAGAAATAAGGTTCACTTGGAAATGAAAAGGGACCATCGATTTTCTTACTGAGTGAAGGAAGAAAATGTCACTATTCTACACATTCATGCGACAAGAGAAATTTTACTATTCTATGTAAACAGCATGCATTGAATGATTCTCTTACATAAAAAAACTGCGAGGATTATGCTGCACATGGCAAAAATTGGCGGAGTTACTTCGCCAATTCAACAGTATTTTTCAACTTACAGCTGATTTTTCAATCACATAATTAGGATAAGCGTGTTTATCTATCAGAAGCTCGACTTGATAAGTAGCAAGAAACTGTAGTTATTACAAAAAACAATTATTGCGGTATTAAATCAGTTCCACACTCTGTCCCACCATTACCTTCCCAGTTCTTTTCATCCAAACGTACACAATATGAGTTTAGTTTATATAATATCCAGAGGCAACACGAGGAAAATTAATCCGGAACTGTTTGGATATTACATAAATTCTTATTCCATGAAACTACCGCGCCACTTGTGCGATAATAATTACTTTATCTGGCATATAAATAACCTTAAAATTTTAAGAAAATGCACGGTACTTACAAATTACTTCCAAAAATATTTATTATTGTCGAGGGAAGTTTTGTAAATGCTTTGAAAACTGAGTGAATGAACGGATTCTCATTTAAATAAGTTTCACGATACTACTTACCATTTTATTTATGAAATATACTACAATCATTAATATTCATCAAAGAACATTCTCCTGAAAAAATATCTTTCCTTCTCCCTGCGCTTGTATATTTTTGTTACTTTTATAGTATCCTTCATAATTTTTTAACCCCTAAGTACCTCTTCTATTCAATTTAAATTTTCTTAACAGTTTCTCCCTTCCGACACCTCACCGGCCCAAACACTTTTTCCGCCACCTCCCTCTCCATCAAAACCTCTTTCCATATCTCGCCAAATCAAATCCACTTGCATCAAGAATGTAAATAGAGATGGGGACAAGTGTAATGGAAGGGGGCGGCGAAAGTTCGACTTGAATAAAAAGTTCAGAGAGTAGGTGGTCCATCGTGAAGTTTTTAATTTTCCCAATTTGACGCTCAGTCCCATCTATCCTTTCGCCCTTTCTTCCAGTTCGTGCAAGCCCCCACGACCTCGCCATCAGTGACGCCATAGAGGGAATGCGAATACACCTGCGCGCTCCACGCTAGGGTGGTGGAGGCTGAGAGGGCGAACAGACTCGCCCTCGGGAGTCTGAACGGATGCGGAAACCTCACCCATGGGAAGGCCAACATAATCAGCCGGCAGTATGAAAGGTCCGGGAAAGCCGATTCAATTCTTCCCATGCATTTACCTCTAGGTGCACGGGGCGATGGGAGAGAAGTAAGGAGGGAGAGGGGGCGAGGAAGGAAAGCAGGCTGCGGCGGAGGGAGGGGGAGGAGGCCGGTGGGCGTGGGGGAGGGGGGGATTATTACACTCGGATGGACTTAGCTGGTGTCTTCCGCGTGGGACGCCAACAATCGCATCACACGCACCAGAGGAGCCAGAGGTACCTAAATTGAAGGTCTGGGAACCGGAGAGGGAGAGTGGGAGAAGGAGGTTGTGGCCAATAGGAACAGGAGGAAGGTCAAAAAGGGACGCGAATACGACGAAGTACGTTACGTTTCCCACCAAAGCCCTTGGGAGAACAGGTAACTTCTGGTGACGGATCATACGAACGAGAACTTTGATATAGCTTAATAATATATGTAATAATTTTACATAAATTAATTCTTGAAATTCAATAGAATAAAATCTAATCAGTCGACTGTTGTCTGAAGTGCAATTTGCAACATCATTTAGGACAAGGGGATTTAAAAAAATAAGGAAGCTGCAATGGAGTGATTTCAGGTAGACTTGAAATTGAATCCAAGTATTCGAGTGTGCACACGATATGTTGACAACATGTGTCTATAGAGCTTTAACTTAAGAGGGGACCAGCATCTAAGGTCGCAACCAACGTTGGGGGCAGGTACGAGAGGTTGCTTGGTAGAGGCAAGGAATTACTCAGGGGAAGAAGAGAAGGTGGCGGCCAGAGTCCATAGGTTTCGCCTCTTATTCGATGGCCTGGTGACTACTCGTCTGATCCGATGGGATCTAGTCTGATGGAAAGACAAGTTCTTCCCACTCTGTACCCGATTCGGAATCGGAATGAAAATGTTAAAATTCATCCTCGCATGGTTTCACTCAAATCCCATTCTAAGAGGAAATCACGAAACTGGCTATCTTTAAATTCCATTTCTCAGTAACTAAGACTAAGACTCCATTTCCAAGTAAATTATTGAAACTAAAGAAACCAACATATGAGCCTCAAGCTTCTCATACATTTCATAGGTAGTTTGATCATATTTTATGCATAAATATTTATTTTATTATTCACCTTAACGAGTTCTTTGTAAACTTCTGCTGCATTGATATTTTTCTTGGTAAAAATATAACATCTTAATATTTTCAACTGACGGAAAAGTATTGAACGTATACAATCTACATGAGTACACTCAAAAGCCTCAGCACAGTACTCGTAAAGGGCAGCAGTGGATTCATCTATGAGTGAAGGGGTTAGAAGAATGTGAAAAGATTACCTGGAATTGGATTGAGCGCGGGACTATCCAGCTGTCGCTAATACGCACTGTGTGCGAAATAAGATGTCTCGAAATCTCTGAAATACCTTTTAATATTCTAGGAACCCCTTTCGTAAGTTTACATTAAGTTCATTTTGAAAATATATATCAGGGTACGGAATTTAGATTATGTTTCTGGAGTTCAGTCCCACCGGCTATTAAGTTTTTCGATTAGTTTAAATTAACGCAATAGCACATGTTTCCGAATTCTCAACAAGTTATTGCACGGGGTGCGATGACCCGTCTCTATGTCACTAAAATGACTTCTCTCGAAGTTATTTTAGTGACATAAGAAGACGTCCTGGGTACCGTTCTCTTTGGAGTGTGATTGGAAGAAGAAGCCAGGGCTACCTACGATTTGAGTTGCCTTCTAACAACTGACTTTTTTAATAAATTCAATGTTTTACTGGCCCACCTGCAAACTCGTTACTTTTTAAACCAACTTAACTCCGATGAATGTTTCCGAATGTGAATCGATTCGCGTTACTCGCCAGGAAGAAGCAAGCTATGGGCAAGGAAGAATGGGGAGGCCACTTAACCCCTTCCCCACACCCTCCTTCACTCTTCTCCCTCTCCCAGTAACAACCAGGAAAACACAGCCGCCCCTAAGCTCCCCGTCTCGCTCAACCTCTCTTGCAACATCCCCTTGCCTCGCCGACTAACCAGCCCACCCCAAACCCACCCCCTCCGCCCACCCTTGCGCCCACTCCAATCCTCCAGCGTTGCCTTCCCAATTAATCAGAAAATGAGCCACAGTTATTCCGGCTCATCGGCCCCGTGAGGGAGGGTGGCCGGAGACGGCCCTGGATCGGTGACAAAGCCACGGGGATTGCTCCGGAAAGGCTGTGGGGTTTTTGGATCGGGGTATTGGAGGTTGGTGGAACCCCCCAACCCCCCCTCCCGTCGAGGGGAGGGGGAAAAGCCTAGGGGGACGCCCGCACAGATCTCCTGTTCGTGCGTGCGAGAGTGTGTACTCCCTTCCCCCATGTTTCCAAAATGTTTTTGCGTTCCCCTTTCTCCCGATGCTCGATCGACCGCGTCGTCCATCCCTCTCTCGGGTGAAGCGTCGCAAACTGCCTGTTTTTGTGTTTTTGCACAAGGTTCGCGACGGGATTGTCGGTGCTGAATTTCCGTCGCCCTTGGCGGGCAATCTATGGCGCTCCCTTACGTCGATCCGTCGTCCTCTGCCTTAAAATTAGTTATATTTGCTCTTGAAGGATTAGTCGCGACCCACCTTCGATGTAGGAAGGTAGAAGAGCAAGTACTTGGCTATATCGGTTAGGTGGTCCTAGAACACTTTGAGGGCATCGTATTCGCACGTGAAGAGATTGGTAGGTCATGAACTGGAGTTTCGTAAAAAATTTGACTAGTCCTCTGTGATAATATTTGCTTTGGGTTTGTTCCCTGTTAGTTTGTATTATGATGACATAGGTTAGCTTTACACTTTCTAGCATTGAAATGATCGGGGCGAACTTATGTGTAACATGGTTTTTAATCCGTCTGAATAGCAAGGATTTCTGCCTGTCATATCCTTTTCCTCACACTGGTTTCACTAACTTTCTTCTCACCAAGCCTAAATGGCAAAAATCGTCGCAGACCTTCGGGAAGTCTAAAGCCGAAATCTTTTTGCGTGCTAGGAAGATTTTAAAAATCTCATCCCCTTCCAAATCAGTACTCCAGTTTTCAATTGGAATGACTTTTTCTTTGAATCACAAAAATTTCCATCATTGGGAATCCCTTAGTTGCCATTCATCTAACAGTCAACGGTGATTTAGCAAGATGGAGAATTTTTCAAAATATTTCAGAATTTTCATAGTTAAGCCTGAAACTGTTAGCTTTACAGTATGTCTTTTGATGTTAATTCAGGCCATAAGTAAATTTGACACATTAAACATTTCTATTTCTTTTATTTGCATAGATTCTGCTTAGGATGTTAATAAAAGTATTATATTCTTGCTTTGCAGGAGATATGGTTTGCAGAACAAGCCGTGGCGCAGAAGAGGAGAAGGAGAAGAGGTGAGAGAATCAAGACCAGGTTAAAATATTCAAGAATAATTGCGTAAGTTATTTTAATGATTTTTCTAATTTAATAGATGCATGATACAATATGATGAACTAAATAAAGGTCTGGCGATATCTACAACGAGAAAATATCTACATCTAGACATTACCCCGTCAAAGTTTTTCAATGCGTGAACTTGTGATAATCAGGAACGATTTGTTCTGTAAAAACTTATTTCTGTGTGCGTATCAAATTTTTCAGTCTCACTATAGTCGTACAAAACTAAGGGTATAATAAACTATACGTTTCGACGTTAATAATAGTTTATAAGTTTACAGTGTCGCCAGCAAAATTTTACAATGGACTAAATTAAACCACACCAACTTAAGAACTAACTTACCGCTGATTTGGCGTACTTAATTATTCTCAGACGACTTTTTCTCAGAAAATTATGAATTTTATCGAATTTACTGTTGCCATTTCTTTATAGTCACGGAAAACCTTAAACATCATCGCGAATACATACAGTTCTGTAGAACGTTCCGGTAGGTTTCCGACCTATTATTTATGGGAGTGGTGAGTTTATTCACGAACTCCTTCCGAATATGATCTAAAGCAGCCATATGATTGGAATTTAGTCTAAAATAGGTTTTTATGAAGTGACAATCTTCATCCGCGAGGGAATATTAAACTTTGCGATTCATTAATCCCTATCTATGATCTCAAAATGATCTACTGTCTTATTTAACCAACTGACCATCTATTGAGTCAAAAGTTCATATAATTTGGTAGTAATCGCATTGCTCGCAAATCTCGAGAAAAAATATTCTTCTCTTCGGTCGAGTGATAGACCATTGGATTTCGTTCCGATGTAGCCCGGCTGCTCTAACTTATGAACACTGGTTTGTGGCTCGAGAATCAGCATGTACCCCAAGCTACGTAGAATTTCAAGGTTGAAGCCAAACGAAATAACTTTGGTCCCATGTACCGGAAAAAATAATTTTGGCAGTGTATCGAAATATGTACCTAACGATCGGTCGTGCAATTCGAAATATTCCCTCTCTTGCCACGCCGATGATCGACGGGATTCCGCTGTCATTCGTAATCTCCTTTCACGTCACGTGCATTTGATTTTTTCCCCCCTACACGTTCCTTTTATTTTCCGCGATTCTTCCGACGCAATTAATGAACGGGATATCGAACTTTGAAAATAATTAATCGGCAAAAATAAAGAAAACGTCGGAGTTACGTGGAGCCAGGCGGAGGTGGTGGTCGTACAAAAAAATCCACGTTTCTCTTCCCGGTGCCATCGTTTGGTGTTGCGCGGGCGGGTTCGTTACGGCTTTATTACTCCCGTTTTTATTTTCTCGTCAGCGAAGAGGAGTTTCTATCGGATGCGACGGATGATTTTGTTTCAGGGAAGGCGGGTGGAAAGTTGTGAAAAGCTATAGTTCGTTAAAGCGAAGAAAGAAGAGGCGAGGATGGGGTGTGTATTATTTTGTTCGAAGTTTTTCAAGTTCAAATTCAATCTCATTGGAGGAAGGGGAAAATAAAAGAATGAAGGTTTCGAAGTGATGATGTTCTGGGCTCCGATCCGGTTCAGCGTGTGAGCGTTCCGATTCGTCGGGATATCCATGCGCCGTCGATTTTCATTTGTCCGCTTCTTGTCAATCGCGAATAAGTTTTTCCTTATTTTTTTGCTTCGACTCCGCGTACGCTGTTAGAGTTACGTGTGCCAGGGAGAAAAAAAAATAAATCGAGGAAATGAATTGAGTCGTTGAAGACTGTTTTTTGACTTTGGGACTGGTGTATCGTGACTTGTTTCCGATCGCCGATTGTTTGAGTCTTCAGGAATGAGAGGAGATCCTCGAAAACTCGGAATTAAAAAAAAACCATTCTCCTTTAAAGCAACGACATGAAAGGACTGGTGGCAAACCAGTATGCATCGCGCTCCATTCAAAAGTACTCTGATGAATTTACCACCAACCTTCCAATTTTTTACGTATATATTCGCCTTTTCATAGTAATATTCCATGATAATTTACGTCATGGTAGAATGTATGCCGAGTTACATCGCCTTGAATAAGTAATCATATGTCAGTATTAATTAAAACATTCTACATTTTCTTTATATTTAGTTAAGGTACAATTAATTCAGGCATCTATCTAAATCAATCTCAATGTTTACCTTGTTCTAGTATTGATGTGTCCTTTCTGAATTCCTAACTCTTGGGGTGCATGCGTCTTATACATCATTTAATGAATGATTTATGAAAATCTACGGAAGTTTATATCATTGAATTGGACAGTGTGTCTGACGTGCGGTGTATTTGAGTTGAATGTATTGAATGAATGAATCTAGTCAAGTATAAATTTGCCTTACTCACTCGTAATAATCTCAATACGTAATTACAAGGGATTGAGGCTAAATATTATGTACTATTCTTTGCCGCAATGTTACTGAATATTATAAAAACTCGCGGGAATTCCGTGTTCCTGTAAAGCAGCGAAAGACAGAAGAAAATTAACCGTCTTTGAAGTGAAATCCATAGATTTATCTGGATATCTCTCATGTTTGTTGTTCTTAAGTGCCGACAATTCCGCTGCTATTCCATCTTTAGGTTTACTTCGACATAGATGAAGCATCCTTAGATTGAAATCGGGTTTCTCAGGGTTTCTTGGGGGAAATCAGATCGGGAATCGAGTTGTGCCGAGTCCTTGTGCCATGAAATCTGAAGACAGTGTCTCCGCGTTTTAAGAACGCTTAAAAAACAAAAGCGATAACCGCACACGAAGAGCACCTGAGATCCCGCTCCAGGTGCCCTTAATGGCACTGTCGGGGAGGGAGTGTGATTGGATGACGCGTGAGAGGAAATGTGCAGGGCTAAGAATTTAGAGAAAGGGGGGGAAGAGGTCGTGCGTATTATACGAGCCACTTATGTTGCCCAGGGAACACGGATTGGCTTTACGTTCTTACTCTGGAATTCCAATATCAAAACGTGCCCACCCATCCCATCCACTCACTCCCCTCCCCACCTGCCGTAGTAGTGGTAGCACGAGGGGTTGAGTACAAGGGGAGTGAGATACCATCCCTTTACAAATCCCCTTCCCTCCTTCTTTCCGGTAATGTACGTAATTAATGTTTCCCGATTTGAGAGATGTGGGTGGGCGGGGCGAGAGGATGAGCGTGACGCGAGTGGGGACCGAAGATGAAAGGATCGCCTCTTCCCGGAGAGGTCCAACGTTGGCGCGGGAAGATCCCAACCCATACTCAATCACTCGCCTCCTCTCATAACTCAACGAATTATCTCGGCTCCTTTCAGTGCCACTCTGCTGGCACAAAATGAGTTTGCATGTGAGCCCATGCCAGATATTGCGAAGGAAACATTTCCCTATTAATTGCACTTAACGAGTTCTAATCCCTAAACAGTTGCTAGTTTTCATATTGGAAATGTTAAGGCTCAAAATGGCAAAGGGCCTTCACATTTCTGGAAATATCCATCCGTTTATGAAAGCAACTGCAACTTTGATATAAAAAGATTGTTTCAAACTGAAGTGGTGAAATTAGAACAATCTCAATTTTCAGAGGGGAAGGTATTTATTAAGTAATTTTTCGATTCAGTCTTAATGGTTGATTTTAACCTATTTATAATAAATGTATCCTTGAGAATCCTCCGGACCTTGGGAGTATTCCAGTTCCAACATAAATACCGGAAACTTTGGAAAAATGCATCGTAGTATTTATAATACATAACTTAATATTAAATCTTTTTCATATCTTGCTGATCTAGAATCTCGACCGTTGGAAACAGTGAAAGTCGTGCACACTAGGCTTAGATATGTATCGCCGACTTTTAGTTGTTACTGCTTTAAAAATATTTAAGCTGTACGGATTCAAGAATAATGCAGGTGTATATTTCATTAGTTAACACAGAAATTGACACACGGAGAAGATATTATAAAGTAATCTACCGGTTAAGGTAGTTTTGGATGGATACAACTGCCAAGTAAATATTTTGTGACTCCTAACAAAACACAATCAACAACCTACTCTACATCAAGTCCTTCTTCATCGCTGTGTACTTCCTTCCTCCCTTCATCCCGTCCAACATCCCAAACATATACTCCAATAAGACCCTTATTTATAAGGGGTCTAAATTCGTATCAGACAAACAGGAATGAATTTTAAAGTTTTTGTACTGTCTAGAACCAGTGTGGATAAATCGATAAATTAAGATTGATTCTCATATTTAAATCGACAATTCTCACAGATACAAGTGCACTTCCTACTATTGAACGTAACAACTGACAAAAAAAACTCTAATGAGGAGGTACAATATTACAATTGATTCAGAGCCGACGTAAGGGGGAGATGGGACCCTACTTAAATTAATGGTCAAAAGAGAAAAATTTTAATAAAGTATTACATTGCTATTTCCTGTGGAGCAATGTATCGCTTTTGTAATCTTCTTTCCAGTCTCAAAAAGGCGGAAGGCATTAATTACGAGAGAATCCGAAAGAGTTTTCGCGTTTGGGAATCGATCAATGGATAAGGAATGAAATCAAGGGCGAGGGGGAAAACCTGAAATTTTCTTGGAAATAATGAAAAAAATAATAAAATCTCGGGGGAGGAGATGGAGGGGGGGGGTGAAGTTCAATCATTTAATATTATTATTATTTTCCGTACCATTTTTTTCTTTTCTTTGCAAGCTCCTCGGGGAGTCTTTAAGGAGAGGGTTCCGGAGGAATTCCCGGGAGGTGCCGGGATTTTGGCGGTGGGGAGAGGGATGGAAGAGTAGATAGAGGGGCGGAGAGGAGAACGGTGTTCCGGGAGGGGGGTCGGAAAGGCCGGGTGGTAGGGGAGCTGTTTGTGGAAGCGAATCAAAATTCATAATTCCTTCAGGAAGGGGTGGATCTCCCTGATGAGGGATACGGGGGTGGTTTTTTTGGCATGGTGGAGGTTACTGGATTTTTTTTTTATCTTTTTGGGGAGATGTGGAATTCGTGGAGGGGGAACGAAAGGGAGAGAGAGAGAGAGAGGATGGGGGAGGATTACGTATGCGGAAAGGGACGTTCGGAGATGTGATGATGGAGATGGGGAGATTTTAGGGGGTGAAGAAGTTTTTAGAGTCCCGGCAATGGATGGGGTTGGCTCGCGAATGGATGGAAGCGGGAATAGGGATGGTGGAGGGTTAGGGAATCCACCGATTTCGATGGAATTCTTTTTCTTTGGGGGAGGAAAAGTTGCGTGCGTTGATGTAAGCGGAGGAGAAGGGATAAGGGAGCTTTGGTTTTGGAGACGGAGAGGGGTGGGGTGGGGAGAACGAGATTTTTTTTAAGAATTATAAATTTTCTTGGATAGGGTGAGGGAAGGGAGCCCAGTCATTTTTGGTCCCTTTTAAAAACGGACGTATCTACGGGGGACATTGTTGGCAGGAGGGTGGGATATGTGGATAGGGCCGTGTGATTTATATCATTCACCTCGTGTTTGTCTGTGTGTGTGTGGGAGTGGGTGGGATTCGGGCATGGGGAGAGTTGAGAACGGTGGTGGGGAGAATTAGAGTTGGATCTCGTCATAGAGGGGATTTCAAAACTTGATTCCTTTCGTGATTTCTTCGTTGTTTTTTATCTACCTACCCTTTTCTCTCCCTAACAGATCGTTCCCATGTTTCCACGGGACGTTGGCGGAGGGGGGAATACTGCTGCGTTCGCGAAATTTTCTTCCCGCGTGTGTGCTTTTGGGACAAAAAAACGGTTACGGGGGGTGATATTGCATCCACATAATTTTCTTTTTTTTTGTCATGTGTCCGCCGAACGTTTGCTCATTCATTCGCGTTCCCCAATCCAACGTGGGTGTGTGTGTATGGTTGGCGGGAGGGGATCATTCTTCATACGTAACGCTAGCTTTGAAAAAAATGGTATACTTTTACTCAGAATCTTTGAATCGTTATGAGGAAGACAAAACTTTTTAATCCCAAATGCGGACTTAAGAGCATGCGAGACGACGGATTCGATAAGATCCACATAAATTGTTGAATAACTTTCATTAATCTGTAGACGGTGTGTTTATGGGAAATGATTTATTTCAAAATCTGAGTCTAATCTTAATCTATTCCTAGAAGTAAAACATTTTTTTCCATCAACGCTGCCTAATTTTGCCTTGCCTAATATTTTAATGATGGCGTATCGGGCAAATATTTTCTGGAAACTGGACGCTGAAAACAGCTGCCAAAAGCTGCAATTAGTTAAGGAAGTTCAAAAAATATTTTGATGTAAAAACCTCTCGTAAAGGTCAATCATTTTTTGAGATACACCCACGTACGTTACCTCCCTCCAAATATTTTAAAATTCTCATTTTTCTCTCTTCAATACATTGTTCTCTTAACATATTCTCTTTCGTAATAATCTGCAATTTTCTTAAATGAATCTCAATATACGTTTACAGTTTCTGCCATTGACCAAGTTTCATATACGTGCAACTACTAGTCATGATTTTCACAGTTATTTTCTTTTCGTTCTAAGCTCTCAGCAAGGAACTCACTTCTCGAGCACACTTCTTTAATCTTCGTAATATCTCCTGATTTGCTTAGCGTTTTTACCAGTCATCCTTAATCATACCAAAAT
This sequence comes from Hetaerina titia, assembly GCA_037158775.1. Taxonomy (NCBI): domain Eukaryota; kingdom Metazoa; phylum Arthropoda; class Insecta; order Odonata; family Calopterygidae; genus Hetaerina; species Hetaerina titia. The sequence continues at coordinate 19,064,412 of CM073778.1, read as the reverse complement.
AATATTACTATTAATCTGCTTACTTGTACCTCCCAATTTTGATATTTTTATCTCCCTAATGCTCAGAATTTTATTCCATTATCTTATTTCTTTTTAATAATCAGGATTCTTCTTCATTTCAGTTGTTTCCCATGGAATAAAGTTCTAATTTAAGGCATGAATTTACTGAGGTTATCCATCACAAAAAGAAAAATTGAAACTTTGTTAATTCCAGTTAATGTTTTGGTCTTACGACCCGGGTTTCTCCAATAGATAGAATCATCATCAGGTGAAGATGATAATGCGATATATAAAGATGATATCGTGATACCTGAAGAGGATACTATGCATTGAAACCCGGGGCGTTGTATTAAAATATTAGGATGGAATTAACAAGGTTGCAATTTTGTCTTCACATTGATTTTAACATGCGTTCAACACGAGTGCAATCCATTGGTCGATAGGCTAACTGAAACGACAACATCTTCATCAACAGTGTTTCAATCCAAAAATTGATTTAGTATTAAGTCCCTCACCCCCTAATAGGTTTTCTGTTTTGCGTCCTTTTTAAGTTGTCATATGAACTTGTCTTTTGGTCTTCTTCGTTTTTTTCCATTACCTTTCTAAATGATCCATTTTGGTTCAAGGCATTTTCAATCTATTTTATCCGTCGGTCCTAATAAACTAAAATATGATTACCGCAGAATCTGGCTTAAATAGCGCCCCAGCTTTATCTTTTCCTACCCTCGGCTCATGCTTCTCTTATCCTTTCCAAAACTATTGAGTAAAAAGCGTAGATGTCTAATACTGTAGAAATATCTTTTACTTCCCTACCTATCCCTACCATCCTGTTTCTCTGTGTGATACCCTTATATTCGTAGTCGCATTCATGCATAGGTCCACATTCGTGCCAATCACTCCTCTATTAGTAAGTTCGTTAAATTAGACCACCCTAGTCTGTCGAGCGCCCTGTTGAAATCCCCGAATCGGAAAAAAATCCTGATTTTTATTCCATTGCCATATTTTTACGAAATCACGAAATGTGATATTAACCAGATTATTTATTTTGCCATATTTATTTAAATTTTCATTGAAAGGAGAATAAATATGCAATATTAATTAATGCCTACATTGAATTCCATGCTAATGTGCGAAGGGAGAATTCAGTGTGCTAAGGTTCATGCAATTCATACAGATATAACGTATTTTAATATGTTTATATTTAGCCAGACGTTTTTTGTTTACCGAACAAAATTTAAACAGTTTCATGTCATCAAAACTAGTATATACATCTAAATATTAGAAGTGATTCAGTTGGTGGTGGCACTGTCAAAACAGTCCTTAGAGAAAAAAATGATCTTACTATGACAAGGAAATATGTTTCTCTTATGAGCATGATCAAATTTCGGGATTTATTTTACATTGGTGCGCATTTTAAGTTAGGTTTAAAATTATGATTTTATTTTCACCTTGACAAATTGCACAACTTCCCATCTTACCGTAAATCTGTTTTAAAGTTGTTACGCCATCAGCCAATTATTATTCTTGAATTATTTCCTTATTAATTGCTTTAATCTCGACATGAATCTTTAAGTGCACAAAAACAAGTGAAAATCAGAACGGTTAAAGTGCATAGTTACGAGTGAGTGGACGGAGGATATTGAAATCTAGATGTAAAAATGTATATACTCAACAAATAAAGTCTTTTCTAGTTTGCTCACTGCGTTATATTAAATCATTTCAATCACTAATGAAATTATAGCTAAAAAAGAAATGCATAAAGTTAATTTGGGAAGTTGTGGTTTTTCGAAAACAATGAGTTCACTGCTTTCAATTTAATGCGAGGTGAAATTAATAGATCCATTAAATATCAAGGTCGTATTTTCAGAGAAAAAATATTAAGTTCCTATAGAAACGTTTGTTTTTAATTAAGCGTTTGAAAATTATGATTCTTGGGAATTGGGAATAAGGCTTAAAAATCTAATTAAATTACCTCAACACCCAGCTCACCTGGTTCTGTGCATTCTGCTCCGCCATCGCCTTTTCTTTCGCTTGCCTCTTGCATTTATAGCGATGGTTCTGGAACCAGATTTTCACCTGTGAAAGCATAGATATTCAAAATTAATAAAAATTTGAAAAAAGATATTGAAGAGAGTCTAGATTCAATCTGAACCTAGAGTCTTGCTCTTTTGCAAAAACTAGTTACTACTCCTAGGATAAATATTAGTCATGGCAGTAAAGAGAGAAAAACGGAAAGAGAATATTATTTGTTCCTAATGCAGCTATTCAAAAAGCAAATTGTACACTAAAAGTGAAATTCGTATTTTAATTTCCAACACAAATTTTTATAACATCTTTCCTATATTTTTTAAATTTATATTTTATATTGATTAATGATAACGTTAATAATGTTACTTTTTAATCTAATGCATAATAATTCAATTAATTTTTCATTGAATATGCACTTCATATTTCACTGGGAACAATTATAGCAATTCAGCGAATTACAATTTTATTCTTCCATGAAAATTATCTCCGCCAACTTGTTCATAAAGTACTTCTACCCTAATTTAAAATGCTTTCACTGTGTCCATGGTAATCAGCAGCTTTTGTATTCCGGTAAAAATTAATTACTTATAAAAAATTACTTCTAAAAATAAAACGCGCGTAATTTTGCGGTGAGACTGGAGGGCCTTATCGCTGATTTTAGAAAGGGCATCTTTATGTAGAAAACTAGAAGGCAAGTCAACAAGGACATTTAGTGGAAAAAATGAAGACATTGGGTAAATCAAGGTTCAGTCTAATAGCAGTTGGGGCCACCGGTCATTATAAAAAGAGGCGAATCCCAGAAAGTAGCCAACTGACAATAAAGATCTCTTGGGGTATTTGCTTAATACTCACTTCGTAAGAATTTACCTGCTCTACGTTGATTTTTCCGAAAAAAAATACGCGTCTGTAGTTGCATCATGCACAAAACCCAGCCATTTAGGCCCCTTTTTATTATGATTTTAAAGCCTCACACCGACAAGTGTTTGTCATCTTTTCCTAAGGGATCGTTCCTTTATCACGTGAGAGAACTCTTCCAATTATATTTAACTCGGCTTACGCCGCTCACTCAATTGCAAAGGATCCTCAATCCACCTCCACCTCGTAGCGTCGAGAAAATCCGTTTTTTTTCCCCCATTTCCCCTCGAAATTTCCCTGCGAAGAAGATCAAAGCATCTCGACGGAAGTGGTGGGGCGTGGTTCGGGGGTGTGTGGGTTCTTTTTTGCCGTCGGTACCGTCCCGGGGCGACATTTTGTGGGGGCGGAGGGAGAGGTGCCTTGAATGGGTGAATAGGCCTCGTCAGAGGGGGGGGGGAGGTGAAGGAAGACGGCGTCGAGCCCGTGCTCTCCCAGGCGTGCGGGGCGGTAATAAGCGCGAGCACAGGGGAAGACGGGAGATTTAGTCATCCCTATATATATATATATATATATATATATATATATATATATATATATATATATATATATATATATATATATATATATATATATATATATATATATATATATGTATATATATGTATAGAGGAAGGTGGCTGAATAGGATCTCGGAATCTCGAAATGTAAAATTGGGCGGACGCGGATGGGCGAACTTGGTGCCGTTAAGTTTGAGGAGTCCTTTTTTGTGTGAGGAGGGATCTTCTTCCATTCCTACCCAATTCTCGCGAACCCTCCAACCCCCTCACCCCTTAACGTTATCCCCTTCCTCTCTCAGCCCCTTTCATACCTATTAAATAAGTGTAAAGATAGTGGAGGATAGATTCCGTCGTGGAATTATATTTCCTTTCTCTAGGACTACGTCGTGATGCAGAGCGATTTGGATTCCTGACTTCCTCCTCCCCTGGAAACTTCAACATATAACAATATTTTCTCTTCATACTCAACGAAGGGTTCAAAAAGAAATGAAAGGCTAAGGGTGAAGCACGTACAGGTTACTAGGCGGGAAATATTCAAGGGGAGCGAGAGCCAAGTGTTGAAGGATTATCTTACTTCCAGGTCCTGAGGTAAAAAATGTATAGTTGTGTGGTTAGACGATTCAGTTACCATTATGCTCTTATGCCTTTTTTGCATAAATTCACTTAAGCTGCGAGGAATGCCGAAAGAGTAATCAAAGCGGATTCGCCCGCACAGAAATGCGAGAAAACTCTTCAGAATAGCCCGTTCTTCTCTTAACTCCTAGACTTTCGATGTGCAAGAGGGTTCGCTCAACAATGTTTCATCCTTTGGCGCTCTTGCTCCTGAAAGACGTCTCTGCTGTGCATTTTGTTCCTCGTGGTATGCAGATTCATCAACTTTATTGCTTGATTTTGAAGTAAAATTTGCGTTGGTTTGTTAATTAGTTACATGTGAAAGTAGACATAAAATAATTACAAATAGACCAAATAATCAGGTGAATGCAAACTTTCTCTCACTCATTTGTGAAAAATTTAATTTTTGAAAATTTTCCGGATATGAAGCAATCTATTATTGTAGAGACTTGCATGAAATGAATGAAGATTCATTGGAGACCCGACAATGAAGATGAAGGAGAATATTACTTTATGTATCGCGCACGTTGCCTTTCTTATTATGCTTGAAACCCGTGATAAGTCCCCGTAGTCAGCCCAAAGCTGGAATAATTGCTCACTGAAAAAAATCAGATCTTTGCTCGCGCGAAGGACCGCGGGCTCTACTTCTAAGAATTTGTCATTCATGAGAGTTATGAAGCGCGAAGTCTGTCGTCTTGCGGGGGCGATGTCACCTCATTCCAACCGCCACGAGAGGATTATTAAGGACGGGATTATTATCTGAAGGCAAGATCCGATGCTCGCATTATGCTTTTCATTCGATCTGTACTTCCTCCGGGTCCCCCGTATACTAGTGGAACGGCACTCGTTATCTTCGACTCCGAGCGTTTCGGAAAGGTGAAGCGTGGAGAAAATAAATCCGCGATCGAGATAGCAGAATGCCGCCTCCGCCGTTTTCATTGAGCGGCTGGCGTCAACGGGACGGGTGCTTGATTTTTCTGTTTCCGTCTTCAGTTGTTTCTCAACGGAATTATCTCCTCGTTCAGGTGTCACACAAGTGGGAAAAAGGATCATTTTTCCCTTTCGGGCCAAATTTTAATTGTCTTCACGCTCCGAACGACGGAATAAATTTGCTGATTTCTCACTTAGGGCGTGATTTGGAATGGAATTATTCAAATCAGCGAGCGTCTGGAGTGTTGTTTTTTGCGTTTCTCTCCGTTGTTTTTTTAAATCTCCGTCTGGTTTGGAATGTTTGCAATGGGAGAAAATGATATTATCATGGGGAAAGTACGAGGTAATGACGGAAAAAAAAAAGACAGCCAAGTTTTAGAATTTTACCCTATACGTCATGGGCTCCCATGAAATATGGTTTCAATCATTGGTGTAATTGTATGTATACTCGTATTCTACAAATTATTATGAATTATTGACAGCCACACATTTGAAACAGTGATGCAATTATCTGAAATAGCCTTGTGATGGTTGTGGAACACTGGCGTTGCATTAAAATAAAAGTATCATGCTATTTGTAGACTCCAATACGCTAGAATATTTTCCAATGAAATTGTCTCAACTCAAATTACCTGATTAGACCGTTAACACAATTGCGAATTCGAAAAAAATCATTCATAATACTTCGAGGAAAATTAGTTTTGGTGCAAGGTAATCTTTTTAATACATCCATGCTATTACCCAAGTTAATTTGATGACATTTTTTGTTGTAAACCTCTCTCCAGATCTTTTACTCTCTTTTTTTTTAACGTCCAACTGCAAATTAGTAATGTCATTAATTTTTCATAATAGTTCAAGTAACGGATAATTTATTTGCCTTCAGATTAACAGCAAATATCTTCTGTCATCAGCAGTAAAATTACGAGGATGATATTGCATTATTATTATAATTTTAGTGTCACAATTACCATTATTGGTTTTAATGTTTTCATTTCCAGAGAAATGGGAAGCATTAAAGCTTCAATTAATTCAATTTGCTGTCAGTAAAATTACTACATTTATGTTTTCAAATATGCCAAAAAATTACGCACACAAATTGACAAGTTTCAAAACGTCTTCGCAGTACTTAATCTCTTTGCTTTCCACGCGCCACTTGTGAGGACATATCTGTGGAATTTACAAAAGAGGAAGTTAAGGCGGCACAAACGCACATACGTATATGAATAAGGTGCACAGGAACGCGGCCGGCGGAAAATTCTTAAGGGTGGCTTTTGTCTGCTCCTCTGACTCAGAAAAAAAATGAAAGTTTGCCTTTGGCCGTTCTCTCTCAGCGTCTTGAAGAGGGTTTGACAGTTGGCTAACAAATCGCGTGAAAATCCGTTTTCGGAATTTGAAGAATGTCCATTTTCCTCCATTTTGAGAGGGAAGGGAGTACATATGAGCGGGAGGGCGTCGTCAAGATAATGCACAGTCACGTGACTGAGCATTTTTTTCTATTGCCGCCACGAAGGAAAGATCTTCTCGTCCGGCACATTGATTTTTGAATTAGATGCTCCAATTGCGCTGCTTTACGAGCATAATATACGAACATACTTTCTGACTTGAATTAAAATTGACCAATCATTTGCACAATTATTTCTTTTAAAATTCATGTTAGAATTGTAATTTTTGGTGACATTTACACGACGTCTACTGAAAACCCCAAACCAAGCATCACTCATGTTCAAAATAATCGTATTGCTATAGCATGTCACATTCGGTGTTTCGCAGTATCTATCACAAAACCCAAATCCTATCTTCGACAGTCCTTTATGCGGATTTGATATTTCCCGTGGATGAGCGCACTTTGATGACCAGTTTTCAGGGAAAATATTTAATGAAATTAAGTGTTAATTCTTTATTACTGCCCTTTCCCTAACAGTAGGAAACTTGCCTTTTTAGCCTTCTTCAAGAAATATAGTGCAAAGTTGTAAATCTTGCGATAGATCTACCTCGCTGTTTGATGGACGAATCGGGCTCATTGGTTCCCGCTTAAACTGTTTCGGCTTGAACACAATGATGGATGGCATAATGCTTGTTTAGTTAGCATTCACAAAAGCATATATGTGTTTTATCTTGACAGTTTTGAACACTTCTAAAAGTGCCGTCGAGTTCATAGTTGTTTAAAATAGGTTATAATAACTTAATAAATAATTATAAAAATAAATGCATGATAATACTAATTTTTCCTAAGCATTTCAGAGATTTCTCTTCATTGTTAGTTAACAATAACCGTATTTTTCTGAAATTTATTTGAGTTAATCACTAATTTTATATTTGTTTGAACAATGAGACACTATTTAGGCTTAGAAATGTTGATAAAATTGATAAGCTGATATTTTTATCCAACAATACCTCCGAGTTTTAGAAATCGTATTTAGTGACGCTGTAAATAGTCATTCGTTTCTGGAAAAAATTTAAATACTAGGATTGCATTGATGTGTAATTGATAATTTCTTATCTCCAACAAGAAGAATCCGTAATATAAGTTCCCAGAATTGGTGAATCTGATCATCCTCGGACAACCTTCACTTCATCAAAGTATCAAGGATCGTAGTTTTTAAAAGTGTCTTTTGGTACTTCGCCTCACTGGAAGGAGGTGGTTTGTACATCCTCCAAGATCTTTTCTTCAAGATATCCCGGAGAGGAAAGATCTCCAAATGCGATTACGTTAATCCTACGGAACTCCGAGAACCAAGTTTACCTTCACGCCCCGACTGATTTCCTCCTCACGGTCCCCTTCCCCCAAACAACCCCGTCAAAAATCTCCCCGTTCGTCCTTTTCAATAATCGCGCTAGTCCTTTCGCTCTTTTCTTTTTTTTTAAAAAAGAACTCTTCCCCCCCTCCCGTCTCGCTTCAATGCGCAGACTAACTACACACATAACAGAGTATTCGACGCCCGCAAAACCTTCTTAACCTTCCATCACACCTCGGTCCCGTCCACGAGTAGCTGACGGCGAGAGAAAAAAAAAGAACAACCAATGACCCTTCGACCTTAATAGGATTGTCCCGCCGCAAGGTTCTTGTCAGGTCTTTAGTGTCGACGGGGATTTATGAGGGCCCCACGTACAATCCCGGGTGGTGGTTTGGAGTCTGTTTAAAAGACCGTCCTCCTCCCCGGCAAACATCATCGCCGTCGTCATCATCTTCCCAGCGGAATCACCCCGTGGTTTCGGCCGCAAATCCCCTCCGACCCCCGAAAGGATGCAGTTGAAACGTTGTTAAGCGGCAAAGGGCGGAGACGGGGAGGGCGGACAACTTGATACGTCGCCCCGGGGAACCGTAAGGGCAGACTATGGGGGAGGGAGGATTTTCCCGGGAAAAGGGAAGTCTTTTAACACCCCATTATGCCACTCGAATGTCCCTCCACCCCTAAAAGGCTACAAATAACTATTCCGGATCGTCGCCGTCGGCACCCTCTTCGTTGAAAAACCGAACGGCGGCCCCCTCCCCCTTCTTCGCCCCGTGCTGTGCGTGCCCGCGGGGGGTGCATGGATTCCGACCCCCTTGCTCCCCTTTGCCCTTTCATCCGTCTCCCTTCCGGAACCGACAATCACAGGGTTCAACGCTTTTAATCGTTCGGCAGACAAGACTTCCTCCCTTCCTCCCCTCCAAACCTCGACCCTCCACGGGTCACCCGTTCGCCGTATCAAGCGGAGGTGGTGGTGGTGGGGGTAAGAGGGTTCGCCCTGGGGCCATCATGCGTGAAGCCGGTCTCGACCAACGGGGGTGCGTTTTGTTAAGGAGGTTGGTACGTTCGGGAGGTTCCCATGTGTCCCGGGGGGAGGAGGGGGCTCCGCCGGAACACGCGGTGCGGTTTCCGCCGCAAGTTATGCCGGCCGATTTGCGCATTACCTTAATGGCCAACTCAAACCACGAGTGGTGCTGGCCATTGTGCTCCCTAAATTATCGAGACTTGTTGCCAGCAACTGTTTGTACGCTCTCATTTTGGTAACAAGTTGTCATCCCTCCTCTCTCTTCACTTATGCTCATTATTCCCTGAATAGGGAAAACACTGTAAGTCAGAATCAAAGTTCCACGTCGTACCTACGGTCAGAGTTTGTAATTGACGATTTAAACCTTAAACTGCATGATATTCGATATTATTATTATTTCCTTCGTAAACCGTCAGGGCAATTATTTATTCGACAGATGATCAATAGTTTTGTTTGCAAAAATATGCGAAACGAAACGTAATACTTAAGGAGTAATATGGTTACATGCCTCTTTGAAAACATTAAATTAAATTTAATCATACGTACTTTAAACATTGGAGTCGGCGTATTACTATGAGTCACCTGACTCAACTTCAAAATCCACATGCCAAATGATATGAAACGTATTTTTACACATAATTTATATATAATTTTGCAATCCATCAAATTATCCAGGTAATATCGACCGTAACACTCAGCGTTTCAAAATGCAGACTTTTCTGGGGGTTGATACATTGAAGACTAATTCAGAAACAGTTTAAAGAGAAGACATTTCTCATCAAGCTGTTTCTGCATTCATGAACAACCGCGGAACGTATAGGATCCGCAGGCGTTAAAATTCATAGAATTACATATGCTATATTTTCAGTCTCATTTCAAATGTGTTGGGATATAAGCAAATAATCAAATACTATGTTGTAGGGAAAGGTCAATGATGGCAATAAAGTCTCTTATTTCGAAAAACGAGAAACTAATTCCGTACGATGAACAGCCCGCGCGTCACAAAGGAGAGAGACCATTTCTGTAACGGCGACGCTCACTTTGAGAGGACAAATAAAAAATTCCGAGCAAGAGGGAACGGCGAAGTGATGCGTCGATGAAGAGTATGTCTGGTAATATTAACGAGTCGGAGTGCGCGTTTAGAAATGTATGCCTACGTGTATCGCCGAAAATAGACGCTCACTTTGCGCAAGTAACTCGGTCGTAACCCTGGTATTTGAACCAAAAGGTAAGTCTCCCTACGATGACAATTTTTCGTTCGCTTTCCTCGGACTTCTTTCCCATGATTTTTTTTTATTTCTGCACCACGCCGTTTTCCTAATGCCATCTGCGTTTGTTAAAAGTTGATCCTGCGTCTGCTCCCCGAGGGCCCTTGAAAAAGTTTCGCCAGCGATCTCGCATTGAAAACGGTTCTGGGAGGATAAACAAAACGCCTCTTCATGCATGTAGCCTTCGTGGAATCCCTCGAGTGCACAATGGGAACGGATTTATTATTCATTTGGAATTGCATGAGTACTGAAAAACGATTTCTCCGACTACCCACACCATCCCTTATCCCCACTCTTATTTGACGAAGCTGGAATAAAAATGGAAAACAAGAACAAATATCGCGTGCCTACGGTTTTCTAGCTAATCATGGCAAGAGAAACACTTGATTCATGGTACATAAGGGTGTTGAAAGGTACTCACCCCATAGAAACCTATCTCGAACGTTTCGGTAAGTTTGGAGTGGCATCGCATCCTGTTCACGCACCCATACCATTGCCGGAAAATAAAAACGGATTAGACTTATTCAGGGGAGATACGTCGTTTTCGCCAACTTGGTACGATTTTACAATTGGAGGAATGCCTCTGCGGCCTCATCGTATTGAAGCTTCTGTTTTTCTCGTTTTGAATTTTTATGTCATTTTTGTGAATTTTAATTCCTAATTACGCTCTGATACGAATTTCACCTTCCTTCCCAGCTGATTCAGAAGAGGAAGGGAGAATTTATTGAATGGTCACAAAATAAAAAACCCTATATATATATATATATATATATATATGCTACACCTAAATAAGTTGTATACATTCTTTGCTACTCATAAAATCACGCTGATTGAGCGGCTAAGACTGCGGACGAGGTACTGTCAAATCCGAAAAGGGACTGTTTGTTCAACAGATTGAGAGTGATTTTTTTTTTTGGAGATGTGGGTCTAATCTTCCCGTGAGGTCACATAATGAAGCCTTTCGGAGGTTTTGGTCGCGTGTGGTGGATCGCAAGGGCAACGGGGCTTAATGCGGCATTGGTGGAAGAAGGGGCGAACGAAAAATTTAAAAAAAAGGGCGACATGATGAAAACATTGAAAGCCTCGCCTCCAAAACGAGGTGAGGGAAGAGGGTGTGTCGTCACCTGCTTGCTTGTGTCCCTCACTGGAACGTGAGATGGACCGCTTTGGAGAAAATTGGCTCCAGTCACTGAACCACCACTTTCGGCTGACAAAAACGTAAGCATAGCTAATTCGCACAGATGGAACATGCGTGTTTATGCTTGCCTACATGCGTGGCAGCGCCATTTTGAAATAAAGAAACTGAGCGAGGAAAATCGAGGGTCACGGGAAATACATTTGTCACTATTATTTTCGACGTTTCATATTTCATTCACTCCCTCCACAGAATAGCAAAGGAGGAAACACGTGGTGTTGGGAGAGAGGGAGTTTTCTTTGGGTAATTTTGGGTAGGGCGCACACATTGGATGGGGTGGACAAAGAGGGGGCAGCACGTTCCTCTTTGCAAACGAACGTGAGGAGAAAAGTAGGAAGGCGGGGAAGAAGACAAGAGACGCACAGCACGGGAGTCGGAAAACCGACTGTGAAAAGGTCGCAGACTCCAACAGCAGGAGGGTGTACGCACAAAAAAGTGAGGGAGAGAAGTTGCGAAAAAGAACAGTGAGGGTACGGAGCATTGAGGCATTAGGAAATATAAATGAACCGTGTCGTTTTTTTAAGTCAGCTACCCCTCTGCTAGGCTTCTCTCGAGTGAGACACCAAAAGACAAGAGAAAAAGGAGAGGAAGAGGGAAAGAAAGGGAGAGATAGATGGAAAGAAAGAGAGAGAAAGGGGGGGAGAAGAACCGAGGAAAAGAGAGCTAGAAAAACCGAGAGAAATAGTGAAAGAAAGAGAAGGCAAGAAGGAGAGAAATAAGAAGATAAAGAGCGCGAGGAGGATGAGGGGAATGAGTGGAGGCAAGAGAGACGAGGGAGAAAAGGAGCGTGGGAAAAATGGAGAGAAAAATTGAAAAAATGGAGAGAGAGGGAAAGGAAGAGAAATAGTGATAGTTAGAGAGCAATAAAGAGGGAAAGAGAGGGTGAGAGGAAGAGTGAGAAGAACAGGGAGAGAAAGACAAACAGTGTTAGAATGGAGGGAAACATGGTGGGAAAGAAGTGAAAGGAAGAGAAAGAGGAAATGACCTAGCAGAATAAGAGAGTAGAGAAAAATCGGAAGATAAAGGCAACTAGAAAAGGAAACGATAGAGAATCAGCAATGAGTGAGAACAAAAGAGGTGATAAATAGAAAGGAAAAAAGAGGAATATGAAAGTAAAGCAAAAGAGAAAGAGAACTAGATCGAGAAAGGAAAAGGGAAAGAGAGAGGGTAAAAAATGACGCGTGCAACTCGTGCTCGTGGTCTCGCAGGGTTTTTTTGACTCGCTGAAACGTTTCCGATTGTCGGGAGGCGTGAATTTCGCCAGCATAATGCCGCGAGATTGGCCTAAACATCCTTTGCCTCGCCTGCACTCACGTGGGGAGAGAGTTGGCGGCGAGGGAAGGGAAAAAAAGAATATTTATCGCCCTCATGTACTTTTTGGTTAAAAAAATGGCATAGAAAGGGTGGGCGGTGGAAGGGGGTAAGGGGGATTCATCAACTCGGGCTGAACTTTTAATCCTGGGCGGAGGAGAGAATGGGACGCCTCAACCCTTCGAAGCACTCGGGGTACGGCGCATTATCTCGCTCGTAATTATGTACGAATGCAAGATTAAAAAAAAAGATGACTAACGGGGAGGGAGCTTGACGTTTTTTTTATTTTCGTTGAAGCCTGGTTTATTTACTTCCTCACCATTTTCACTCCTAACGTTAACCCACCAAGAGATCTCTTTCCATCCCTTTATAAAAATCTCCACCGTTCGCCCTTTTACGGCTAAATTTTTTTCGCTTTTCTTTTTGTCTGCGCGATTAACCCCCTCCTCTTCTTTTGGACGTTTTCAAAAGCCGTCAGCGTACTGGATCTCGTCCAAAAGGGATTTTTGGTTGGCGAGGAGGACTCCCGTGTCGTGAGGACAGAGGGAAATGGATGGAGTCAAAGGAACTTTGTTTCCACACCCGAATGCACCAGGCTCAGCGCTGGTCGTGCACGTTTCGTGTCTTCTTTCAGCTTTCGAGCCGATGAAAAGGGATCCATTCAGCCTGCATGCGTATAATTGCAAGCTTTTTCGAGGCTAATATACATAAATGTGGACGTTTGAATTTAATATACTTACATATTCACGAGCGTTGCATTCATAGCTTTGATTAATGGTCCAATGGGTCGCTAAAATGCAATAATTGGCCCAGGAAACCTTCCATTTGGTGCCTTGGCTCCTTGCGCAATGGATCGGTTATTAGCATCTGAATTTAAAGGCATTGGTATGCATTGAACGTATATTATTTCAATGAAAAATGAACAAAAACTCGCCCGACAAGAGTTTTTATTAATGTCGAAAGAAAGCTTTTAAGTTTCCATAATTCCGTATTTTTCACCTAAGGAGTAAATGGAGCCACTGGATGTAGTTATAATTGTGTTGGAAACGTAAATGAAAAGGTCTTAAAAACGTAAATTCCGGGGCTAAATTTTTGTTAACATATAAAACACCGTGATACATTTTTACGTCCTTTTAGTCTCCATGCAAATGGAGATCATACAGCGATACTGTAGAAGCAAAATTTTTATAAAATTTGGTCATTATTTTAAAGATTTTAATATATAAAAATAGGTATGAAAAGTTGGCAGATCCTAAGGTCTACGTTTTTGAAATTAATCTCAATATATTGGCATTTTTTGAATCGTTTGTCAAACAGAAGGTTTATGGCATAATGTTTATGATATAATAGGCAAACGGATGTGAGAAATTTCATATCCATGGTACTCTTCTAATGGAATACAACATTTTACAGGGAAATTTAATCTTTGGTTTGTGATTTACCGTTAGACCAAGGATAATTATATTTTGGATGCTAAATTATTATAGATTATTATAGATTATATTAGATTATAAAAACAAGCCTCACCGATAGCTTTTATCTCCGTGACGGAGATTAATGCTATTTAGTCAGCCCTCCATACATCATCACACTTGGTTTATAGCGGACGTTGCGTAAGTACATGAGCCTTACTGACTGCAACAAATTTAAGTTACTAATTGGACCTAATTTGGATTAATACGTGATATTTCTGTATAATCTTCTGTATCGATTGATTTATTTGGAGTAGAAATTGAGAGAAAGCATTTTTTTCGCTTGGACAGAACCATTCACAAATAGAAGCGATTATTATGAACGTGCCGTCACTTAAATAGATTTTTTGCCGTTTTACATTTATTCCATTTTATTAGAAGTTATTATTAGTCTTACCTGGTACAAAAAAACAGATTTTTGGCATGAAAAACTGTGGAGCCAACGACAGATCATGATGATGACATGAAATATTACGAAAAAAACTCATGTTCAATTTAGGTCTTAAAATAGGTTTACCTACAAATCTAAAATATCTTCAATATAAAGGTAAAAAAAACATTTTTTGGTATTTTATAGACATATATTTGAATTTTATGAACCAATTTGAACATTTGATGAAAAAGAAAGTTAATTTTTAAAATCTTTCTGCCATCGAGTGAATAGATATTGTGAAGTCGAATGTTGACAATAAGGCTGGGGAAACAATACTTTGAGCAAACGCTGTGTCCATGAATAAGGAAATGAGGTAATGTCGTTCGTCGTAACTGTTTCTTTTCCACACTAAAAATTCCGCCTTTGCGATATTTCCACCGTCACTACAGAATAAGGAGCATATAAACCCGACGTCAAAGCAGTGGATCGCATTGGAGTCCCGTTGAATGCCTTCGCTTCATCTCGCGCAAGGTATATAAACTTTACACGTTCCACCTTTGTACTTTTCTTCGTTCGTCTTCCCCTGCTCACATCCCCTTTCAGCACAAAACGTTCTGTGCTTACTCTTCGCTTTCTCTCTCTCTCTCTCTCCTTCCTTTTCACCCTCCTCCGCGTAAATGCGACGTAATTCTCTCACGTAGCTATAAACCATGGGCAAGGGGAGTGATGAATGCGCCACGCAAAGAAGGGGAGTGCGTTTCATTTTTTTTCTTTCTACTACTTTGTTTTATATTTCCGCATTTAATTTACCCCCGGGAAGAAGGGTGGACAGAGAGAAAAAAGTGGTTAAAAATACCCTTTCCCTTTCGCTCATTTCTCTTTGTTCCAGTCCCTCGTCCAAGAATCCTCTTCTGACCACGGCGCAATTTTCGTTTCCGTCACTTCGGGATAAGAATTACAATTTCTTTTGCGCACCAGCGCATCTAAGTTTTACCGAAATCGGTTTCCACAACATTAGTTCCATTTACTGAGACATATTGATTTTCTCTGGAAGTCACTTCTTATTTCCACAATTCTTAACTGTGCGCTCCATTAAGACTTTAGACAGTTTTATGAGAACTCCTGATACTCGAAATGTTTTTTTTGAAACATATGCCTATCTATTTGCATAATTCAATAATTTTGATTCCCGGAACGTGGTAATAATAGCAACGGCTTTTTAAATTTAAGCGATTTGCGTTTTCTTTCTAACTAAGAGCATTATATATTTTTCTTTAATTTTTTATGGAAATGTTTTTGTAAAATATTGTACATAAAAATTACGTGCATTTTGCTACTTTTTCAGCGGTCGACATTTTTTTCATCTGCACTAGAGGTAGGATAAATCCATTACATGATTCCATTAAATACAGTAAAGTACATAGTGTAATCTTAATAAAAATTTTAATACCTTCTCAAACAAGTATTCTGGGAGTTGAACTATATCATCCGCAGCAAACATGATACTTTCAACAGAGTGGTATGAACGTTATTATTTGGGTAACGATCCTGAAATATTCTCAAATTTTAAACGCTTTAAACATAGTTCACCTCACAAAAGCACGAACTACGGATGGCTAATTTTACATTAGTAAAAATGTCTTTTTTATTAATACTTATGTTACTTTTACGAAAAGATGGTGATTATATCTTTATTTCGAGAAAACCAACCGTTATATGTATTAAATTGCCCGAGACAACGTACACTATAAAACTTTGATAAAAGTCCCAAATAAAATTTTGTTTTGTTGTTGTTGCATATTATAGTTTGATGAAAAATTAAAGCTGTGCAACGAAGTACTGGATAACCCGTGGTGACATCCGACAGTCTGAGAGATTAGGGCAACAAATCCATTATTTAAAAACTCGGCGTAAAAATAAAACTAAAAGTTGATATTGTTTTAGTTGAGTTTAAGATCATAAGGAGCTATAGTAGCTCATGCGATTTTGTTGAAAAGGAAATCATGGCTGATATTGCTATTAAGTCGAAATTGACAAGATATTATTTCAAATATTCTTCTTGAAAATATGGTCTTAATTCCATTGAATTTATTCTTTTAAACTACGGCGTATTACATTCAGGCCAACATTCATTTTTAAGGTAGTGCGTACTATATATTAATGTAATGTCGCTCAAAGACTACCGATTGGCATACCCGTAGTAGTGGCGTCACTCCCTATGATACCAAGAAAGAATTCAAATATTATTCATTAATATTTTTCCAGTATCGGACGAAATCAGTTTTTGGATAGGTACTATTTGTACAATTTATGTTCTCCCAATAATCCTCAGTACAAAAATTAATATATAATATTTATCATTCAATTTACCTACTTTCAGATTTATTCAGATTATTAATTTTCTGGTGTCAAGAAAATAACAGTGATTAAAAATTAATTTTTATGCCTCTCCATTTTCAATTAAAAGAACAGGAAATAGGTATACGTTGACAAAGGGTTTCACGTTTCTCTGGGTTAGCAATCGATCGAGACGACCCTGTTTTAATTTTCATTCGATGGCGAAAAATTGGGTAGAAAATTGGGGTCTTGTGATCATTTTACAAAGGATCTGATTCTAATGCGAAAACCACAGGTGTTTAAGGGTCGCCCTCTTTAACGGGCACAAACCACGCACTAAACACGACGACCGCTCCATCACTTAACTGTCTACGAGGACCACTTTGTTCCACGTCGCCTGGGCCTGCGTCGACGGGCACCCACCCAGAGGAGACGGAGACGAAGAGAGGGAAAGAAAGGGAGGGAGACCATCGCCTCGAGCACACACACCCATCTTTAATGGACGTGGGTCTTTCGCTCGACTGCCCCACAATGCCGCGCGAACCCCTTCCCCGACCCCTCTACATCTCCATTCTTCCCGCACCTCCCCCTTCGCATCCCCTTCCTCCTCCGACCCCCGCGATTTCTAATGCCATTCCACCGAGTGAGAGGGGAGAGGGTAAAGGGAGCTGTGCGTGCGGTTTTCAGGGTTTTTGAGGGAAAGGACTCGGGGCCGCGAAGGAGGGGTTCTGGGGTGTGTATCGCCGGGGTGGAGGGTTGGCGGGATGACTGCGGTCGACCGCAGACGTTTGTGTTTCTCGAGGCGACGCGAACAGAAACGTTGAAAGGAAGGGGAAGAAAAGGTAAGGAACGAACGCTTTTGGGTGTGCATTGTCGTTCGGGCGAGTGGTGGGTTTGGGATGGTTTGGGTGAGGAGGAGGACAGGAAATGCTTCGAATGGAAAGAGACGGCGACTTTAAAACGCCTTTCGACCCCATAGTGTTCCTTCGTGCGCCTCTTACTCTGTTCCGATGTGGAGTGCACTCTGATCAACGAATGGAACACCAGTTTTTTTTTAATGCTGTAACTGCATTGGGGAAGAATGAAGAGAAAGCGTAGGCGCGTCATAGAAGTGTGCGTTTGTGTGTGTATATATATATACACACACACACATATATAAAAATATGCATATATATAAACATATATATATATATATACACACACACACATATATAAAAATATGCATATATATAAACATATATATATATATATATTTATATACATACATACACACAAGCATGTTCATCAAATCGGACCTTGAACGAGTAAAGTTGTTAATAAAATAAGTTGAATCAAATTTGATAAACACATTTTTTCAAGGGGTTGGCGGTAAATCTTTGGCTCGTCTCATAATATAGATGTTTAGTTGTTAATTAACTAATAAATATCTTTATTACGAGACAAGGGTTTCACAGAAATGCTTTGTTAATAGCGAGATGAACATGGAAGGAAAACCATTAAGAAATATGTAATTTTCAAAGAAAACACTCTCCGAAAATACGAAATGGGCCATTAAGTGGATTATGTAAGAAAATGCATAGTATTGTGGGTTACTGCTAAAATGAAACAGGTTAATTTAGTTTTTTCTCTTAGTTCAAAATAAATCACAAATGGCTTGGATCTAGAGTAATAAATTACAAGTTCATGGGTGTGTAAGCTGTTTTGTATTTAAAACTTCTCAGGTAGCAAACGCGCCAACTGTAATATAATCAGAACTCTCTATATAAAGAACAAAGATATATTAACAAAATTACAAAATATTTTAACCCGCTATGTGACATAACAGTATTTCTTTCGTTATAGTTATTTAAGTTGTGACACAAGGGTACTGGAAAATTTTCTTGTGGATGAAGTAGTACCATCGTATCTCACTTTATTTCAGTGCATGGTTTAATTATGACAAAATGCTGTACGTTTATTTGAATGCAAGATCGGTCAGAATCGATTAATATTTATCCATCAGTTAACTCACATGGGAAAGGCATTTCAGTTCAGAAAATGAGTTAGCCTGTTTCATTCAAAGATGGATGACGTTAGCTTCCGGAACTCCATCATGGTTTATTTATTTAGTACAGATACTAAAAGAGCCACGTTTTGGCCATTAACATCGGACTACTTACATGAAATAACAAGTACGAGAGCTATAAAATAGTTATGTTTCGACCTTTTATATCAGACTATAAACATGAAATAACTAATACGATAACCCCCAACACAAGGTCTAGGACGGAATTTGTACCGGCGACCTCTAAGTTGTCAGATGAGGACGTGACCTCGGCGCCGCTGTAAGTGATAGGTAGGGGAGAAAACACTTCGCTTTTTTCAAATTATAAATTTATTTGCGCCCGGTCTCGATAGAGTGAGGACAGATGATGATACACCATTTCGAAACTCATCGCAAATGTTTGCTCATATTTTGTGGAAAAAAGTATTTTCTTCCCTACTCCTCACATTCCATTCTAGATCCATTTATACAGTCACTGTGGATGCTTCTGTCCCCACATGACAGCATAATTAAAAGGAGTTAAAGAGTAGAGTAGACGCATGAAAGCCTCGAGTAAAACTTAATGAACATTCGATTTTTATTAATTGGATGAATTGGAAAGCCACACTGTTACAAAATTAATTTGGAGCGCTGGCGCTTAACTGGATTGCATCCACGAATTACTGTTACCCTCAAATATCTGCGCTTAACAGGTTGACAATACACATTTTCCATATAATAATATTGACGCCATGCGCAGGCGAGATAACTAATAGTATCGCAATTTTTTTTTTAAATCTATGAATGCGCTGTGTATTCGATTAATTAATCGCTTATTTTTTTCAGGAGAGCATCTAATTACACATGCCATGGCCTTCGTACACCTCGAGTCCCCTCGTTACAATATATGCGTATGTATATATATATACGCATGTACACATTTATCCCTTCTCCGGTCAGGAGAGAGAGAATTGATTTTTACTTCGACATAATTGAAGTCTATTCAATCCGTTTTATAAACGAACTTAGCCAAACTAACTTTGTCTTCCCTTCTTTTCCCTTCCTTCTCTCCTCCCCTGCATTACGGCCATGAATTCCGTCCTCCCCCGGCCCTTGAGCCAACAAAAGCCTCATGCGCCACTGGGGCCGCCTTTCATTTCACTCATCCAATCGTTATAATAAATATGGTCTCCTCTCCCGGTATCTTATGCGTTCCAACCCCACACGCCCAATCCCCTCAACTCCATATCCTCCTTTTTCATGCGATGCGAAAAGCCATACCCTTTGCCCCAACTCCAAAGTCCACGCCAATAATGATATATATATATATATATATATATATATATATATATATCATTATTGGCGTGGGTATATATATGTATATATTGTATATTTCCCCATGCGTACAAGTACTGTTCCAAGTTACATAACTATCGAAACGCCTTTAAAGGTCTCCCTCCCCCCTCACACGTCGTTCCCCCAAAATCCTACTAGTCCGACGCATCAACAGAGCCAACTTAATTAAATTGACATTTCGTGGCGTGTTTATACACGGGCTCCCCTGCCAGCAGCGTCGCCGTACCCGAAGCAAAGGGGAGCTTGGACGGCGGGATCCGAGGGGAGCAGGGGTTGCGTGTGTCTGCGGGGAGAAGGGAGGGAGTTGAGGGGTAGTTTAGGAGTACGGAATGGTGTTGCGCTGGACGCAACGGGGATTACTTCGGTGCTTTACGCTTCTCTGCCGGGGGAATAGGGCAGGGGGCGTGGATGAGTTGGAGGGACGGGAGGCTAGATGCGTGTGGTAGGACCACCAACAGGAAAGGGTTTCGCCCGGGGGGCGAGGGATCTCGGAAGGGAGAGAGGGATTGACGCGTAATTGACTCGGGTGACCGGGAGATTTTCGAAGATACTCGTACTTTCGATGGAGACCCCATTGGCACGTGCGCTCCTGTGCTACCATGCGTCGGCAGCCTGCCTGGGTAATTGGCGTATTTCTCGCATGTTATCTCATCGGTGCTGCAGTGAAATCATCTACATCTACTCACGTAAATATGTAACGAAAGACTGGAGTGTTGAGGGAATGAGATGCTCTCTAAAAACAGCCAACTCATTAGCAATATTACTATGGGTAAACTACCGGTAAAGGTGGGTTAAGCATGCACACTCAAACTACCAAATAATTCTCTTTTTTCTCCTAACTAAATGCAACCAAACATCCTACTCTACATCAGATCCCTCTTCATCTCTGAATACTTCCTTCCTCCCTTCATTCCGTCCGGAATTTGGAGGTGTGGACGATTATCAAGTATGACCAGGTGCATGTTGAAGAGGATTGCACGGGAGATTGGAAGGATGTTTAGAGAGTATGGATTACTAATGAGGCACGGATGATATTGCTGATATGCTTTGTTCAGGATATCGTGGTGATATTCTGGGTATAGGCAAACGAAAGAGGCATGCAACAGTTACATTGTACAAGGTTTTTATTAAAAGAATTGGGGTAAGTTTGGGAAAAATAGATTTATTTCAGATATGTTCTCATTATTCTTCCAATATTAAGTACATTCCTTGAGCGAGTATTTTCCATGACTCGGAGGCTCCCTGGTGGACGGATTCCGGAAGGTCATTAAGGGTACGCGTGTAAGCTTTTTGACGCCACTTATGGTCCCATTGGGGTGTCCTTTCAGAGAGGGAGGGTTTCACTTTAATAGGGAATAGGAAATAGTCTGCTGGTGACTAGTCGGGATTGTATGGGGGTTGGGGAATCGTCGCGAGGTCGTTGCAAGAAAGTCTTCACAAGCAGAAACTCGACTCTGGTCTAGGTTGTCTGTCAAGACCTTCGGTAAGGTCAAAATTAGTCTGGTGAGGATTCACCCCTTGCTAAACACTCTAGCGGTGCCTAGAAAAGCGCCAGAATATCTAAAATATCTTTCCATAAATTCTAATAGGCCTCTTTCCTTCAGAAAAATGAAAATGCAAATCACTTCATTTTGAAATATTTCTTTATTCAAATTAATATTGATATCTCTTAAAAAACTAACATTTTATTATAACACTAAATATATATTGATAAGTACGAACAAAATATATTATTTACAGGATTGATCAGTAATTAGTATGGATATGCATAATTGCCAGTGAATTCAGGAGGACCCAGGTAATTCTCTTTGTAGTATGACATCATATCATCGAAATACAACTGCTTCATGCGCAGTTCATCTTTGAGATCTTTCAATTCTCTGGCGTGCGATTCCTTAATGCCCCTTACATATCGTCTAGTGTAATACAATTCCATCATTCCCGTCTCAATTAAATCTAAAAGGAAAACATTACGGCGTTCTAGTAAATCCAGTTTATTGAAGAGTGCATTAACATTTCTTGCCAATGCCCTCTCCTTATCCTCCATTGTCTGTTCCCGTGCCCTCATGGCCATTTTATTTGACCACCGCGCTCATTGGTATTCCTTTTGAGCACTCCTCAAGTATTGCCTGAGATTCCCTCTCATTGCAGCCAGCTTCTGGTTGAACTCAGCAATGCCATCAGCCTGAATTTGTTCCTTTGCACGTTGAATAATTTCTGGAACATGTCTAGACTAAACAAGGAAGAATACGATGCTTAGGAATGGTCCTTAATTCAAAAATTAATTTGATAATAGTAATATGAATGAAAAAGTAATTTTTGAAAGGTGACTATTTTGAAAACTCTTTATTATCCCCTGTAATGCTATTCCCATTAATATTGAATCTTGATCACGGATATAAATGGCATGAACTTCATGATAAAATGAATGTCAAATTCAAGTACAAAGATGAAAATTGTCTAGAAGAAAACAATGGGTTGTAGTACGCATATAATGGCAATATGCGGAGCTTTTGCAAACCGAATAGTCATTTAAATTTCAGTTACTATACGTACTTTCGTGGATTGGCCTCCTCTTATGTCTCGAGGTGCGGTAGTGGGAATGCATTGATGTTGGGTTGCTCCAGCCCTTGCTCGTTGACAGTGAACGGGGAACTGTTCGCTACGGTATGGCTTTATTCCTGTCACATTTCTCCTTAAGTTCTCTCCACCTCTTTCTTGAGTTGTCGGAGGATCCCCTCATTGCATGTCGTCAGCAGCACCTCCTGACATGCTCACGAAGCCCTAAGCACCCGGCCGCCGAAGGAGAGCTCTGGTGGCAACATACAGGGTTCGTCCGGAAAATAAGTGTACTGAGCTCAGGAAAAAAAATTATTACACTTTTACATATCTTAAGCTAATATTCCTCAAAATAGGACCCTTGTGAGTCGATACACTTGTTCCTGCGGCGTTCCCATTCCTGGAACGCTCCCGCGAAGGCATCATCGGGAACCTCTCGAAGACACGTCGTCACGGCCTCTTTGACGGCGTCCAAAGTCCCGTATCGTGTTCCTTTCAAACTCCTCTTTATCTTCGGGAACAGAAAGAAGTCCGGTGGTGTGTGGATCATTTTTGCAGTGATCCGCAAGTTGTGTCGCAATTTACAAACGATTGAGTCTTTGATCATCACTGAGCACTTTCGGCACTAACTTTGCACAAATTTTTCGCATCTGTAATTGGTCCCTAATAATCTCGTGCACTATTGTTTTTGGCACATTACACTGCTCTGCTATCATCCGAACACTAAGACGACGATCAGAGTTCAGCACATCGCGAACTTTTCGCACATTTTCGTCGGTGAGTGTCGTTGATGGGCGTCCAGGCCGTGGTTCGTCGTCGACCTCTTCTCTGCCCTCCACGAACATCTTGTGCCACCGAAAGATCATGTTTCTGGACATGGCTGACTCCCCGTAAGCCTGGTTAATCATACCGATAGTTTCGGTAGACGATTTCCCAAGTTTTACCGCAAATTTGATGGAATAACGCTGCTCCAAAAACTTCGGCATCGCGTTCCGTGACGTGGGTCGAGCGTGGAGGTTCGCGTTAACAGAGCTCCTCACTACACCACAGCTCAGAGCCGACTGCTTTTTTCAGCGTCGCTTGCCAACGTACCCCCCTCCAATCGCAGCCCGTCAGAGCGGTGCTGGGCGCGCCTGGAGCGGCGGGAAAAAATCAGTACAATTATTTTCCGGACGAACCATGTAGAGTCGCCCATCTTTAGAGGTGTGACTCACTTGGGGGTCCTTTGGATGGTCTGCAGGCGATGGCTCGCGTCCTTCGATCAGTTTCGTCACTCAGTCAGGAATCTGGAAGGCAGATTCCTCTGTGGGTTCACTTTCTTCAACCGGCTGATCCTCCCAGTTGAGGCATCAATCAGTCGACGGTGGAGGGAGTGGTTGGTGCGCATTTGGGGGTCTGCTGAGGTATAATTCCCTCAGAGTCCCTAGAGACATATCCAGGAGTAAGCTGACGAAGTGCATATTTGTACCCTCATCTCCGTTACGCTTCTGGGTTTTGATCTGATCAAAAACTTTATCCATGCCCCCGTTTGTTTGCGCAGGTGTTTTGGGAAGCTTCTGGAGACACCATTCTGCGTGCGTCAAACAATAAAAATAATCTTCCAGAACTCTTTCATCTTCAGAACACTGTTTTCCGTACAGAACATCACTTATATTTCGAGACGCTATTATAGCGATTGCACTTTTATGGTACTAAATATTAAATCAAGTGATAAACGAACGAAATCAAGTGAAAGCGAACCGAAAAGTTAATTGCTCTTCACAACTTCACCACTAATAGCTTTTTGAGTATCAGTAACTACACATACAAGTAACTCGACACCATTGTTGCGATAGCACCTTGGTTGCCATTGTTTGATTATCGTAAGCATAAATAAATGTATGCATTAGAATAAAAATTAAATTATATATTTTAAGAAAAAATATGACCATGTCGCATTTGACATTTTGTTGTATTTGTGAATTGTCCGTCCGAAATGCGTAGAATACTAATCGGTAATAAGTGTCTGAATTGCATGTTTGCCTGCCCTGTTTTAATATATTTTCCAATGCTCCTTTCTTAAGAGATTCTCTTTTCGCCCGCCCTTCGAAGTTCCTCTTCCTTTGTTACCCAGCCCATCCATTTTACTTTCGTCTTTTTTCGGTGTTTGACATTTTCCTTGCCTCAAAAATTCTTTTCTCTGTTTTCTCTCTCTCTCTCTCTCTCTCTCTCTCTCTCTCTCTCGTCCACGTGGGAAGAATATTTATACGGAAATCAGATTATACGCTTTTCCAAGCTATTCTATGATTATTGGCTGTTAAAGAGTAGGGAGGTACTATTCATTTCCTGAGGCAATCGACTAATCAAAGAAGGAAAGACAGCAACAATATTAGCCATTTACTGCAACAGAAAGGAATAAGATTAGGCCTGTGCGATACAAGGCGAGAATCAAATAATTTTCAATGTGTCGATTATACTACTAATACTATATTGTATTCGCATCTCGTATTGGATGTCAATTTGATTGTATGATTTGAAGATATATTTACGCTGAGTCGATTTGGATCATCTCGTTATTGTCTTTCATGTATATATAGGACTCTTTGTATTGGGGTAAGGTTGAAGAAGGACTATAAAGTCTCAATCTCGTCCCGATAAAGGCGTTAAAAAAATAAATAAATCTTATAACCTCTTTACGATCTGCATTGTTTAAGAAGTGAAAATAATAATAGCAACAGCCTGATATGCTCGCTTTTAGTTGACTTTTATCAGTAACTTATATTTTTTAATACAGTATCTCAGATATATTTTGAATTGTCTTTCCCATAGAAGGAAATTCTTTACGTAGCTTTTGAAAAAGAAAATATTTGTGGAGCACCTTTATAAAAAGTATTCGAAGAGAATCACGAGGTTTGGAGATAGGGACAATACATTTTTGACGGTCCCCACGCGAAGGGTGATACTAGCATTAAGGGTTTATTCAAACCACAATCTGAAGTTACGTCTCCAAGAAAAACATCAAATAGCAAATATTTTACTTTTAATGCAGTAAATAGTGTATATATTTTTTGGTGCGTCCTTCTCGTATTTTTCTTTCTGCATCACTTATGCAACTTTAATGCTTAAATTCGAAAAAAATGCGTTTTTTTTTATTTTAACGGAGCCATCCGCAACATGCGCATTACAATGCAGCAATTTCAAAGTGAAAAAATCATTCGCCTTGATCAGGATCAACTTACAAAAGCACTCAGTTCGGACATAGAGGGATCTGGGTTCGGATTCCAGTCAACACGAATGATTTTTTTACACTTTGAAATTGTCGCATTTTGATGCTCAAATCGGGGAATACGGAGAATCTAGTTAGATTTGTGGAAAAACGTGTGAGATTGGATGGATACTCAGGATAGCCGGGGTGAAAATGATCGCTGGATCGGTAACCGTTGACTTTGGTCATGTTGAGGCCCTAGTTTATGCGAGTGTAAAGTGGGAGAAAGAGGAAGAAAGGTGAGAGAGAGGTAGAAAAAAGGGGGTGTGATGGAGATCTTTGCGGCTCCAGAAAACTCCAACTACTCTCAGGGGAAGGATCTCATGAGGGAGCGAGGGGATCGAAAAGCGGACGAGGAAGAGAGGGATAAGAATGCGGGGGGAGGAGCACCTCAACCCCTTCCCTTTTCAGCTCGGCTACTCTCCACCCTAGGCCCAACGGCGGCCCGCCGTCGCCGCTGCTTTCCTCCTTCCCCGGCCCTTCACCCATTGATCGCCCCCGGAGGAAGAAAAAGCATTGTCGCCGGGTGACAGACGGTCGGATGGGGAGGGGGGCGGGAGAGCGGGGGAGGGGGGCGCGCTGAGGAGGAGCTCCCGTGGAAATCTCCCTCGGAGGCCCGCGGGGGAGGGAGTGAATGGCTTCAAAAGAGGGAAGGAGCGGTGAACGGGAGAAAGGGGTGGTGCTTCAAAAAACACCACCACCCCCTTTTCCCTTTGTGAGGACATCATACCAACTCCCTCCCACCATTTCGAATTATATTCTGCTCAAAAGTGGGGTGTATGGAGTCCAGGGGGGGGGGGATTTTATTTTTTAACCCCCACACCAAAGAGCGAGGGGTGGGTGGTGCGTTTGGGGTTGGTGCCACGGTCACGTCTCTTTCCGCGCGATCATTCCGACGGGACAAACTAGGCGGCGTGATCTTGTGAAGCGTGCTGTGTGCCTCCGTGAATAGTACTCTTTTTCATTGGTGTACATACACGTACGTGCATGCTCACAAGGAGGCGGGGACCTTCCCGAGATGACGATGATGGTGGTGCCAGAGGCCAGATGGCACCACCCAAAGGGTTCGGACCGTCTGATCAGGGGAGTTTGCGGCGGCAAGGGCAGCTGTTTTCATAGCCATTGTGCGGACAAAGATCTATCTTTCTTTCGGGATGGGAGACAGCTTCCGTTTCAAGATTTTAAAGCAATGAACTCACACGAATGCCTGAAAAGTTGTCCTTGAATCCTCACTCCATTCTGATCAGAGATGATTATCATAGATTTTCTATCATTTAATCCAAATATTTCCTTTATTAAAATTCTATTAACTGAATAGATTTATGAATATCCCATTCCTCAGCAGATTTTCCTCCTAATTCCACAAATTTATCCGATAACGTGGAAATACTGATTTTATTCCTGAATGTTCGCCACATGCAACTGTTGTAAATTTGCTTGGCACTTTCCGATTTGTGTGATCATTGGGAAAAATCGATGGACGACAAGTCTTGAAGCTATTTGAACGATTATCTCTCGTGGCCATGGAAAATGAATTCTGTTGAAATCGGTATATTTTTCCTCTCCACTCATGAAAGTAAAAACAAAATAGAGTTGCATCTCTGTTTCGGTAAATCTTCGACTGCTCAGAGGAACCTTTGAGAGAAGGGCATTCTTCAAACCCCTCTTCACAACCGTGTTCCTCTCATGAAGTGAACCGGAGTCACCGAGCTGACACTCTGAGACCGGCGCGGCGGTCCAATTCGCTGCACCCATCCATCCAGTCTTTGGCCGCCCGCGGGCGGAGAATATAGAGATATATCCGTCGTGAAGAGTCTCAGGTAGTAGTGAGGGGCGTGTCGGGTGTTTGGCGTGGCAAGAGAGCTTGGGGGGGTGGAATGGTGGTGGTGTGAGAGGAAGGAGGCGGAGGGAGGAGCAGCACAACGAGTGCGAAGTGTAGTCGCGCTGAAACTTTGATGAGTCTCGACGCGAGAGCCGGCACTCGGGCCAAACAGCACCGCAACCTCCCCGACGCGACGCCCCGCCAACACTCCCCGACGATCTCCGCGTTCCCACTCCCCCGCTTTTAAAATAAACGTGCTTATCCCAGCCGTGGCATCTTCATTAGGTCTCCACTCCACGCTCTTTAGCACACCCCATTTCTCTCTCCTGAAAAACCTTGTGCACTTCCCTCACACATTTCCTCCTCAGACCAAAACAAAAAAAAAACTCGCGCGCGAACAAAAATTGAACAAAAAAAATATGCGAGGACTCCATTTTTCCCGTAGGAGGGCTACTATATCGCGCTGCAACCTTTTACTCGCGTACCATGGGATAAGCCATTTCTTCAGCCTCTGCCTCCCTAAGCCTCTCCCATCCACCCCTCTGCTGCTAACGAACAACCTCAGGCGGTTGCACGAGGACATAATAATGAAGAGAAAAAATACCAACGTTGTCTTCGGTACTGCGCTTGCCTGGAAGCTTCTTTATGGAAGTTGGTGAGCGTCATCCGCCTTCGCCTCTCCCCCCTTCCACACTTTATCCTTCCTTTCTCCCGTTCTCTCATTCAAACACACACACACAGACAAGCGGAAGGTGATGCGAGCTCCTTAATGGAAGTTATTCCTCTTGCTTTATGACGAAGATGAAATGAAACACTTCAAAACATACTTCTTCACGTAGTAAAGGGGTTAGCCGACCCAGGTTCCAGACATTTTATGTCTTTCTCAAGGTTTAGAACAGTAAATTCCATTGATCCTACAAAATAATGCGTAGAATGTCTTTGATGGGGAAGATAATTGCTATAGTCAGTCCATTATTATTAGATTAATCATGCTCGAAAGGCACAGTTCTCTTCCATTATGTCTGATGTTTCATGTCTTAAGGTAAGCTTTTGTCAAATACGATAATTTCAGGTAAATATACGAACATAGGTTGGAGCTTAATATTAAGATGCAGTTTTTTGTTTGGAAATTGAAATTTCGGTACTTATTATGTTATATATTTAAAAATATTTTCTAACTGTCCGATGAAATCATTTACCAAAAATTCTTAGTGCGTTGATATTCTTTATTACTTTTCGTGTACATTTCTTTTATTAAACCCTGATCGTATTATTTGAAGTTAATTAAAATTTCTGTCCCGGCATATTTTCTCATTCTCATCGGAAAACTGTCCATAAATGAGATCTTATTATTACAGAAAGTATTTTAATTTTATTCTATTGTCGATTGTTGGTCGACTTTATATAAAATACACGTATCTAGGGAAGTTATATACACGTAGATCGATTCAGTTATACCAAAATTAAAACACGCGTTCAGGGTGTTTAGGTGGGTACAGGGTAGAAATATTAGTCAAAGATTTCGATAAGGTGCTGAAAAAATCACTAGGTTTGTTCAAAATTGAAGCAAAATACGATAAGCAAATAAGCATCAGGGGTGAGCTGAAGGATTTAGGCTGGGAACCTATTGATTCGCGAAGAGAGCAGACAAGACTTAGAGGACTAGGAAGGCACAGGGATTCCATGTTCCACATGTGGCACAGGGAATTATTACGTCACCTAATTGTATTGGTTGATTTCAACCTCAGGGACCAGAGATCAAATTGGGAGAGATGGAAACCATCACAAACAATTTCATATACTCGTTATTTCCGCGTAATATCCGAAAACATGGCAAAATGGAACACTGGAGACGGATATAATTAAATTAAGCATCCAAACTATCCTATCTATAAGTTTATTGTAAAAAATTCTTTACTTTCGTCGTTGGATTCATAGCGAGAACTATTGAGTTGTGAGTTCACTGCGATGAATCCTCCTCCGCCTAACCTAATAGGGCTCTCTTTCCATTAACCGCTATGAAACCTTTGGAAAAATCTCGCTACCTGATTTTTCTCCTGTGAGCCAATTTTCAGTACCGCTGACGACCTTTGAGACAGGGACAGTACCTTTGTGCTTTCAAAAGACGTGTTCTCTCCACGATCTTTTATTATCCTCCTGAAATTTATTTTGATATTATTTATTCCAACTCTTCATGTTTGTCGGCGGTGGGAATAAAATTGCGCAGGTGTCGTTATTATTTTATTTTGAAAGTTATTATTACATATTCGCACTATTATTTGGAAAATTTCCTTATAAACTGTTTTCCCCGGAAGAAGACCTACACTCTGAGCTTTCTACTACGCATAACCATCTTCGTGTGATTGTGTGCCAAACGCGCTGCCTTCTGCGATGCCTTGTTCGTATCATGAACACCCTAACGATTGAAGAGCCTCCCGTAACAATATACGGACATGCCGCAGGTCGATAAACTTATCTAGAATATCCCAATAAAATTACATAATATATTATTAAACTCTTTTATGTGGCTCCAAATCATGTAACCACGGTCAAATCGAGGAACGATACTACAAATATGAGTTAATAACGTGTATTCAAGTGAATATATATTACAATATTTCAGCATGTATGGCTAGTGCCTTTACACCCCCCGCCACCTGCCCAACTGATGGCTCGCGCTGTGTTGTTTAAATGTAGATGTAGGGAAAAGAAACCGATGATGCGACCAGTTGATTGAATGATTTCTTTGGCATAATTACTCTAAAATAATCCGGAATTTATTCATTAGAGAATTAAGGAAATTCGTCAGACTTCTGTTGGTAATTTGAATCTCAGCATTCCTAGACTTACAGATATAAGAAATCTTGAGTCATTGAAATGTATAGATACTTGAATGACATCGAACTTCCCATTAGGAACAGCTATCCCCGCGGCGACCGTAAATGAAGAATACATGCCCTTCAAAAGATAAATTCATCATCCTTTCACGTCGCCTTGTCATAAAATATATTTAAAAATTTGTGCATTTGCTTCTCCACGTAATTTGATGTTCACAAAAGAGAATTTCCTATTCCTTTACACCTACGTCCTATAAATTCGCATTTCGCTTTATTGCTGTATTCTCAATAAGGTCTATTTATTTTCTATCTATCCTTGGGGCGTCGGCAACGGATAAATCCTTATTGTTCTTCGGCAAACACGGCATTACGTCCACTAGCTCTCTCCCAGTTGACCTTCGAGATTCCTCGCAGATTCTTTCGTTCCTCCATTGTGCTCACTCTCTCTCTCTCTCTCTCTCCTCGCCATCCGTCCCGAGAAGCCTTACTCATCGGAGCCTCCACACGCCCTCTCCTCATTATGCATGGTCGTCACAAAAGGGAGACAAGCGAGGTTCCTTTCGTTTGCCATACCCTGTCAAACGCAGGTGGGCAAACCTCTGGAAGTGATATTGCAGAAGGTGGGGGGGAACACCTTCGATTGGCGAGCTGCAGCCAGCGATTGAAAGGCGGACAATTGTGCCAGTTAATCGGACGAAGAGAAAATTCGGAAAAACTGCTTCCGGAAAATGTTTAAAGCTTTAGTTTGTTACGAGAATAGGTGGAAAATCACCTTTAAAAAATGATTGGACTCACCCGAGGTTCGAATCGGGATCTAATAGCTTTCCCTCAGGTGCGTTAATAATTCTATGAGGGAAGATATATTTTTTGCCTATAATTGAAACATGCATTTACTTATTTCAGCATTGATTAGCCCTCACTGCACTGCTCTGTAGCACGATCTTAGATCGCACTTTGACTGCGATCGACGATTTGACCGATTAGGCAGTCTCGTTTTGGGCCTTGAAAGGACCTCCGTTGCTATAATTTCTCGGTCCTTTCCCTAGAATCGCTGTAGCTAGGAGTAAGATTTGAATAGAGACGACGAGCTCTATTAGCATCCGTAAATTCAATGTACTAAGGAAATTAAATATTTATCCAGGATTGTGTGCATCGTAAAGGCATTATTTAGATACTTAGAAATAGTTTGGCACATTTTTCAAATATTCAACTTTTAAAAACTTGCCCGCTTTCAAATAAGAAGATTCTTCGCCAAATTCGTTACCACCATCGGGAATTCTTGGTAAAATTCTGGATAAAAGTGGTTCGTCTCTCAAGTTCCCTCACTATCTGCTAAGTGCTGCCTCCAGTTCTCTTGAATGTAAATGTGAATGTAAATATAAAAAAATCGGTTTAAATGAAAAATGGCAACTTTTTTCCTATAGTTATTAAGCTCGAGCATCCCTAATGTTAAATTTAAGGCTGAATATGCCTGAAAACTTGTTATTACATAACTTTTACTATTATATAAAAATATTAAATGAATTTTCATCCGTATTTTTTCCCCAGCGACAGTATTTTAGCAAGCGTTATTTGATTTATCGTTTTACAGAAAATTCGTCCGATGGAATTTCCCAACAATATCGTCGTATTGCCTTTTATCATATTTCTAATGTACAAAATAATTTAATCGTTATATAAAGTTGTCATTCTTCTCCAAGGCTTACCGCTGGTTATAATAATAAATTTCATATGAAAAGGACGCGAAACTGTACATCGAAAAGGTGTTGGTGCGTGTAAATTACTCCAAGAGAAAGACATTTTCAGTGATTTGGAAGCCGCGACGATAGATGGAGTTGTTGCGGCGGGTCGCGGACGAAATAGCCAGTGAGAGGGCCGCTCCGTCTTCACTCCCCCGCCCCTTAAATGCCTCCACCCCGCCCCCGTGGTGGGAGGTGTGGGGGAGGGTTGGCGTGGCCCTTCCATGTCGGGGGCGGTTGCGTGGGGAATTCAGGCCAACGCAGGGGAGGTGGAGAATTAAATGGGGGGGGACCATCAGAGAAGACATTTCGAATGGGGGAGAGGGCATCCAATTAGTGCTGAATTGAGTATCCCGGCGCCCCACGCCTCGCTCCTCGCCCACTCAATGGCCGAACACACTCCGTCATGCGCCCACCAAGCACACCGAACCGCTGCTATGCTTTTTCCCTCGCGTGGAATCACACCGATTCACTTATTCGTCCTTTTTTATTTTGGTCCCAGCTTGATTTCGCTGATTTGTCCATCATCCTCGCTCCCCTCCATCTTAGCAAAGACCCACCGCTAATTTTGGGGAGAAGAACGGTCGTTAGGAAGTAAACCGCTGGGGAGCGTTAATGTTTGTAAAGTTTCCTTCTTTATGTTTCTAAATTTCGCGCGAGACTTAGTTTGCCTTCTTGCAGGAAGTGATCGGGTGTTCGGGGGAAAAGTGAAAGGGAAAGAGCACGGTGGGAAGGAAATTATGCATGCATGACTACAACATGTACAAGTACTTGTATATTTTGAATTTTCTCTCCACGGACCCTTCTTAATTCGCAAAGAAAAGGTACCTATTAAGCTGCTTTTATCAAATTCTTTACAAATTTGAAAACAGGGGAAATAATGCATGAAAAAAACTTCCCTAGACCTGAATCCGGTCTAGGATCTCCTAATGACAGTCGGGCGTGAGAAAAGGTTGTTGGGACTATTCAGCTGCATATACACTGGTAAAGTCGAATGATATTTTCATTCCTAATTTCAAAAGCTCTTTAACTTAGACCCATAGGAAGTCTGGATATGTTCTTCGAAACACCTAAAGCATTGGTTAAGTTTTTGAGTGTTTCATTGAAGAAACGTAACGTAATTTCAAAATCATGGCTTTCACACGAAATGATATTGAATTTGAAAGAAATGCATTTCCCAAAAGTAAAAATTATTTTTCGTTAATAGTTGTATGGCATCATTAGATTTTGCACCGCCTTCAAAATATTAAAGGAATTCGATAAAATAAAATATTGGTTGGCATCATTAATTTGTACTCACTGATTACCTCCTACACATTACACCAACTATTGCTACCAAATGTACATACATACACGTATGTATATGTGTGTGTAAGTACCTAAGCATATAATTAATGGCAAGGGTAACTTTTAAAAAAAGTATTGCTATTAAAAGCGACTCAAAGATTAGAAACCCCAAATGAATGACAGTTTCAGGTGTAGCATGGTGGAAATCCTTCATAATGAAGAAGACACTTTGCTTTTCTACATGGAATTTTTTTTCACTACAACCTAGCTTTCGTTACAGCGTTACATCTTCAGATCAACCCGAAGATGTTACGCTGTAACGAAACCTGGGTCGTAATTTGAAAAAATCTGCGTGGAAAAGCAAAAGTGTCTTTTTTAATCATGTTAGAAACCCTTTCAACTTGCTGCTGGCAGGAATTCTTTACATCTCACGTCCAATGTTAAATATTATCTCGAAAAATAGACATTTCTGGTGCAATGATTTCTTTGATGCGTTTCTCAAAGCTTTGAGTCAATGTACACGTCTTGGTCAGTTGCTTGAACATTTCATTTTAAGGGACTATAACTCTAAAACAGGTCCTTGAAGAATAAAGGAAACATGATTCAAGTTGAACGGGAAATTACTATTCTCTAGCGTAAGCCGACTCTCGACTAAGCATGGCGAGGTTTAGGTTTCTCTAATTTTGTTGCGAACAAATACGTATTACGAGTTCAAATTCTATCTACCTTTTGAACACTCGGACTAGTGTTATACTTTCGGATAAATGCATAAAAGATTCAAGGATGATTTTTTCAGTGAAAAAATCTTAATCCAACAGCCTAAGAGTTCGTATTTGTTAATCAATCGCATAAGTTCATTTTATTTCCCCGTCTCTGTGTATTACTGCTGGAAGCCAACAGAGAGAAGAGGAGGGGTAGGGAGAAGAGGAAGTGTATTACAGCTTCATAATGTTTTACTACATGCAGCGTATTTCGGGAGGCTTGATGACCTTCTGGCATAACTGATGCTCGGCCGTGGGAAAAGTTGGACTAGGATGACTCCCTTGATTTACTTTTCAAATATCCTCTCTGTTTCAATCAGGAAGGGTAAGTCACTTACGTGTGGACGAGAGAGGTTGGAGAATGACCCCTCGTTTCATTGTTGGGGAAACGAAAAATGGAATGTGCGCAGAGTTTGTGTTCTTCTCTCTATTCTGGATGAGTTGACCGATTGGAATTTGGATTCTTTTTCCGTCCGCCGTGAATCACTCGAGGGCACCTCCACGCACATGGGAACGCACACACATACCCGGGGAGAGAAAGAGGGGTCGATTGAGGGACGCTCCGCTCTCTTTGTTCCCTTCCTCTCCGGCAGAAAGCAATGGGCGACAGTGCGTGGACCTACTCATTCGCGAACGAATAGAAAAATTAATCCCGCGTCGAGAAACTTTTTGTGTTATCTGTGCAAAAGTCCATCGCGGCCGTGTTTGCTAAGCGTCGATTTCGCATCGACGAGGTCATCCGGAATCATCGATTGTGTTTTGTCCCCAGGGGAGCGCCTCACTTCCCTCTCCCCCCGCACACTGAGGGGATGGGGGAAACATTTGAGTGGAATCAATGTAGGTCAAGGGTATTATTTATTTCTTCTAATTACTTATTAAAATGCCTAATCGAATTCTCGGTGGTGTTTCGGGTATTATCGAAAGTTTGCGGACTGAATGAACGAGTCGTGCAAGTTAGAAAAGTGCTTTCCATTCTGAAATATTCGTATAGGTATAGTCCTCGAAGGAAGGATGTGGACAGTTTCTTTGACAAAAATTAAACGTCCCTGTAGCGTTGGGATCTGGAGAAAATCGAGAGAGCGTCTTACATTGGATAAGACTTGGACTTGAACTACCTGCACTGCATGCGAGAAAGAAATTAAGCGTGTGTAAGAAATAATTAAAAAACAATTAGCACAATCCAATATGAAAAGAAGAAAATATGAAAAACGATAAACAAATCACAAAAATACTTCTTATGGTTTTTCAGCAAATGAATGCTGGAAAGTATCAGTAAATAGGTAGAACAATTAGGATACAATTTTTGCTTTGCTAATGTTTTGTAAAGCCATAATCGAAACTCAAGTTTCTATAAATGCAGCACTTCGGTAGTTGTAGATAGGGAAAATGGGTGGACTATTTACTGCCATTGGTTGACACCAGTCAGGTAGGGTGAAAAATAATGCGATCGTGATGGTTTATAATCTGCACTTGTAACAACAGATATGAATTGGTGTTTTACTGATTCAATTCTACATGAAATGACGTCAATCGAGTGAAATATTAACGCTAATAATCACCGAAAAACCTAGAATAGTCCACGGAATGCCTCTTCAAGTTGGCAAAGATTGCAAACCAGCTTTTTGCAGCATATGGAGAAACAGGACATCCTTTCACAAAGCAAAGGTAACTGATACTCTAACACCCACAACCACTCACCTTTGCAGAGGCTTGAGGGGTATTTTGCAGATGTAGAAAGATCTAACATGATGAAATGATGTGTAGGGTGAATATGTTCCCATAGGAAGAGGGCACTCGAAATCTCTCTTTGACACTATTACTTCGGATTTAGGGCTGGGGGCAACGTAGTAATGTATTTGACAGTCTTTTATAGCTGCCTTTCAATTTATGAACAATCGGGTAGGAAATATCAGGAGGCTTAGTGGAAATCATGAAGAATGGGTAAAAACTACATGGACTCTATTTACACTAATATCTTAGAGGAGATGGATGACTCCAAATTAAATATCCATCAAGCGGATAGGTATTTAATTTAACTATATATACATTATTTGGTCCATCGTAATGCTGAATTTGTATAATATTTAGTGCAGAGAAATTCAGAAAAAGAAGAAAATGGGTAAAGCCATTATGATAAAATTCAAAATTTCTCCGTTGAAGCGGACTAATGTGAAGTGTTTCATATTTATCGTTAAAGCTCTGAATTGAATCAAATTAAAATATAATCAGGTTTATTATGTGCATTAGATAGAAGATTTCAGAGAGACGCTCAACTGCCATTAATAAGCAATGAGTTGTGGTAAAATATTGATGGGAAATAAATGGCGAACAAATAATTTTGTGACAAGCTTAATTTAATTACTCTTTTTTGGATTGAATAATTTAAATGACTGGAAATTCAATTGGAAATCACAAAGAGGATAAATTTAGTCATTAATTCGCTCCATATAATTTATGCTAACGTACCTACGTACGTTTCGTAATTGCGGATAATTAGAGTTGTTTGCGGCTTGACTTGATATATTCGGAAAGCTTTCGCAGCGAGGCAATAAAATATTTAAGCTTCGGGGATCAATAAAGCGGTGTTAATGATGAAACAGGACGAGCAACCTTACTATGACATCTAAAAACGGTAAAATGCTCGGGGGAAAGGGGGAGGGGAATATATGGTAAGCACGGTTTTAGCACAGAATCCCGTCCGATTTAATTGAAGGGATAAAACTAAATCGTGGGGTAAAATTGAATGGTGCGAGTACAGACGTACCATCACATATGTGTTTGCGTGTAATATACGAGTATATGTAGGTATCCATTTATATACATTTATATGTGTGCAAATACCAGAGTACTAATTGGACGCAGAGAATTTTAAAGGAACACAAAGAAGAGACGAAACAGGACGCACTTTGCACGCTCACGCAAACGCATACACGAACACACACCAATACAGAAATATATATATATATATATATATCTTCTTAGGAAACCATAATTGGCACAGGGAAAGGAACTGGCCCCCTACCCTGATATGTGAATATTCATACGCCGTCGGGCTTAGTACTGGGTGAATTCTACCATCACCTACCAAACCAACCTTCGGGTTGAATACTGTGTTTATGGTGTGTATATGTGAAATCATCTATACATATATGTATAGATGATTTCTTCGAAGTAACACGGAAGTGTTGAATAAAAAACTTAGACAGCAACACACAGCACGAGAACACATAAAAAGAACACTCACAATAATATCTTGATAATTTCGACGGACTCGAACTCCGTCTTCTTCGGAAGATTAGATAGGACCAGGATAGGATAGGTTGCATAGTTGCATATATATATATATATATATATATATATATATATATATATATATATATATATATATGTATGCAGTTAGCACCAGCGAATACAGACAAAAACACAGAAACACACAAAAAAGAAAATAAACTCAGTTTTCGAATTTTCGGTGGTAAAAATCACCTTTCTCAAGAAATGGAAGGAAGGATCGAGTTCCTTATTTCTCATTTCTTGAGAAACTTGGATGTTAATAATTTGTGGATGTAAATGTGTATGAAACAAGTTGAAGAAGTAGCAGCAAAGATCAGCGCCACAATTGGAAAAAAATTGACGTCGTTAACGTAAAATAAAAAAATAATTTCATATATAGGTACAGATAAAAATACGTGTATACTCGTGCGTATGTGTACCTACACAAACACATATTTGGCACGTCATTCCGAAACTTAACTTACACGTATGTGAATTTATTTTCCGGCAAACGTCGACCAATAATTTGATTTCGTGCATTAATTACTTGCTCTGCGGGTGCACGCTGCAGAAATCTTGAGGACTTGCGTCTCTCCCTTTCCGACATCACCTTCGCGTCCGCCCAACCGCGACGACGGGACGAGCGGAGAGGAAGAGGAGAAGACGAGTGAGCCACCGGAGTGGAAAAGTCACGTCTCGGCAGAGGAGGGAGGGGCGGAGGGGACGGGATGGTCGGGTGGAGTGGACGTGGAGATGGAGGATAAATAAATAAATAACCGCGGTGACGCGATTCCGCCTTCGGGAAGGTGGCTACGAACGAGGCGCGGGAGGTGGAGCGGGGGAGGACGGCATTCCGGATGGAGGAGGTTGATGGGAGGGGGCGTGGCGCATGAAAAGAGCTGCAGAGTTTACACAGATGCCCACTATCAATTCAGGGCAGGGAACCGGGCGGGCGTGGGATTTGATGAAACCACCAATTAAAGGAAAAGGAGAGGATCATCGAAGGACGGCATGAGAAGGCCTCGGGATCCACGCATCCTCCGCACGCCGCAAGTTTACCCCTATTGATGGAGCGGAAAAAAAACACGAGAACAGACGCGACACGAAACTCCGTTGCCCACAACCGGACTCCCCCGTTCGTTAAGGATCGCTGAGACGACTGCGAAGGACGGACATTGTCTATCCTTGTTGGGGGAGGTGGTTTTTAGCTCTGCTCGAACCTTTCGACGCACTTTAATTAACGTCCACTCCGCGGGGCTCTCTCTCTATCTTTCTCTCTCACTCTTTTGAATGCGGGGAGAAGGGCGAGTCGAGTAGCAGGCGACGGCGAAATGACCCACAGTGTGTAATTGAACAAGTGCGGGTCACGGGGGACACGGAATTTCTGTGTGTGTGTGGATTTTTTTATGAAATCAGACTCGCATCTTCAGAGCGGATTACGTGGATGACTCCGCGGTGAAACCGACTTGATTCCCATCCATCTTCCTCCTCCCTCTTACCTCCTTGTCCTCTTTGTTTTTCCATCCAAATCACGAGCGTGAGCATATTCCTCCGCAAACGATATGGCCAGCCTTTCTCTCCCGCTCTCCTCCAATGCCTCGCTTTCTATTCATTCATCTCTTCACGGGGGGATTTGTCCACGCCGAGAAAGCGTCGAGTCACAAGTAGTCACCCCCACCTTTCGTTTCCACTTGCATCGACGAAGGAACTGAATAGAGATTTCTTAACGAAGCCACGGTGGATCGGGAATTCACTGGAAATGTGACCACCCGATGGCGAGCGCCAGAGAGCCTTTTATTCTGTGCGGAGTGGAAATAAAATGAGGGCTAAGGAAGTGTCTTTCTTGGAACATCATCATGCTTCGATGTGCATTTCATCATTTGTAGCATTCCTCATTGGAATCGTTATTTTATTTTTTTTCAAATTTCAACTCTCAGTTGGTTTCTGGATTATTACTATTGGGCCGCCGACATCATTGGATATTAACTTTAATTCTGACGCCAAGCACTATTGGTGCCGGAAGCTCTCATAACCATCCAATGAAAATAATATTTTCTGAGTAGAATGTAGTTATTTCAGTAATAAAATTAAATATCTGAGTTAATGAGGAAGGAACATTACTAATCGCTGACCACCAGGATTGTGAAAGAGATTGGCAGAGAGAGAAAGAGAGGTTTCCAAACACAGCGAGTGAAATCATCTCCGAGAATTGGCTAAAGTTGATACTGCATATTTCCACCGAATTCAATGGAAATTGGAATCGATGTTAAGTTTTTGGGAGTCAGGTGTTCAGGGATTTTTTGAAAAAATATTCAGCAAGAGGTACTTTCGTGGCTAACGTTTGAACACTAGCAGTTATAATTGGACGTTTTTGGTGAACCGACGAATGAGGTCGTTTTGTCAGAAAAATGCATTTCATGATTACGTATTAAAGAGCCATAAGTAACATATGATAGTAACTACACGTGTTCAAATCATTATCTTCAGTACTTTAATCGGAACATTTGTCCTCTGCATCTCTTCACTCTTGTCTTACTGATGCTAACTCCCAAGTTCAAACTTCTAGGTCTACCATCTACTAGAATCCTTCCCCACTTGGACTACATGTCCGTGTATATCCATTGGACCTCCGCCCTCGTGGCGCCTTCCTTTCTCCTATGATATTCGCAAATTCATTATGTCTTAGGCTGAACCGTTTCCTTCTACTTATTCTTTTCCATAACCCCCTCCATTTTGGTTTTATTGAAATATTCTGTCTACATTATCATTTCTCATTTTGTCTGTCCACTCGAACGTATGCATCCCTATCTTTTCTCACTCCCTGCAAAATATCCTTGCCTACATATTGTTTCCTTGTATCTACACTTTTCTTTGTGCACAATAGTGCATTTGTCTCTTCGTGGGGCGCTTTTTCAAATAGAATTTATAAAAAGTAATATTTTTATTAAAAATCATGCTGCTGATGCCTATATCAGTTGGAAAAATTGTCATCGTGATCTACCATAAAATATATTGCACGTAGGTATTAATAAGGTACTCAGAACGATTTATTTTCCTCTATACAACATGCATCAGGACGTATTTAACATGAGGGGTATATAATCGCAAACTCTATTTGCTTTTTACTTTTTTGGAAACAGCATAGGTTTATCAAGATGTTTCCCATCGACAACTTTCAGAATAATAACGAAAAATGTTAATAATATGCTTTACTAATATGTAATAACGAATGTGCTTTCAAAACTTTAAGCATGTACTAGATGAGATATTAGTGTTATTACTAGTGGTATTAAGACGTATCTCTTAAACTTAATATACCGTCAAAATAACTCAGATGACAGATTGAACGGAGGTCAAAGATCCTTACGAAATTCTGACGATATTATATCTGTAATTCTCGTTCCTCAGTTCGTTCAACAGTTCACGTAAACCCTGAAGGCATTAGGGGGAAATGAAATATGGCCTTACCGGCATTATTTTCTACAAGCTCGATTAATAAATTATGCCTTTTTGTTTGTACTGACGGCAACAAAAACAATTGCTCTTCCTCTTTGCTTCGTGTATAAAACCCAGTAAAATTTTTTACTAGGCAATGATCACGAAATATTGATTCATGTTTGTAGAGTTCACCTTAAAAGAGTTTTCTGGGATATTACGCTACTATCCTGATTATTTATTAAATATTAAACCAATAAACTAATGTTTAAAGTCTAAACAACAAATTTTGCAGAGCATAATTTGCCAACAATAATTCTCAACTCTCTGTGTAAAAAAAACTGTATGGTAAAAAGCACGGTGTTATCTGAAGTGGAGCTACTAGAAATGCTTCGCTCTGAAACAATTATACAATGATCAGAGAATTTATTTATAAAAATGCATATGCTCATAATTTTCCCATAATAATTTTATATAAAATATTTCTCATAATAATTTAATAATTATTATTATCTGAATGAACGAATGCAGCTCGAGCGGAAAACTATAATTTTAATAAATTCGGCGATTTATTTAGGAAAGTTATGGGACAATCTATTTGTCTTGAGATAAAGGACGTGGTATGTCAGTGGCCAGAGCGCTGTACTATTGACCGGTTGGACCGGGTTCAATTCCCGCGGAGACCCTCGCAACAAGGTCGGTGAAACGAGAAATTTAATCAATCTTACGAGGACGAGAGCAAAGGCCAATTTTCCGTGTGGTGCCTGAGATTTTCCAGATTGTTCCGCGCCTACTCAAAATACATTATTAGAAACCTCAACTTAGCTGGGCGTTCAGAGACCTAATTCGAAATAGCAGTCGCCCCCGAAAGGCTATACTCTTGCAGTAGGAACGTAGATATCGAGGAAAACCTGCCCCAACATATTAATCGCCCCTCGCCCTGGGCATGCCAATTCTTTCAGTTTGACAACGCTGCCACTTTTCCCAACCCAATTACATTGCGCCCACAAAGCTCACCTGAGGCCCTCCCCTCGGCCTGCCCCGCCCCCCTACCCTCTCTGCCTCCTCCTCCCACCCTCTCGCTCTCCCACCCTCTCTCCCCCTCCACATCCGTCCCACCCTCTCTCCGCCCCCACTCCCGCGCCTCTATCGCCCCCACTCCCGCGGCCACGCCCACCAAAGGCCTCCCCGACCCCGCCCACTCGACAGCCACCAAGTGGATACCTATACGCGAGCTCCGTTCGGGAGATCGAGGGGGAGGGGAGCGACCCCGTGGGGGTGCCGAGGCCTGCGGAGGCCGCCAGCGGGCCAGTGGGATGGGCAGTCCGCGCCGGTGTCTCACGTCTGCGTGCGTAGCTTGTTTTCATTCCTCGAACTATTGGGATGAATATTTAGGTTGGCGATAATCCATTAAATATCGGCCTAACATATGAGTATCAAAAATATTCTGCATTAGCAATGTGACGACACAAAAAATCTTATATCAATCTCGCTCAGTGAGAGGTGGAGTTGAGTGAGAATCGACGTCAGAAAAATGTAACCAAGTCGAACTTGATATTTTGCTTGAGTCGATATTTACCAACCAGAGTGCGGTGACCCATTTCTGACAGGGCTTCCCTAGCCCTATGGTATATGTGTAAATACGTGCATCATCTGCACAGTGTTCTCATAGAAACATCAAAACCTTTCTGAATATTCCATAAAGATTTCTAACCCTTATTCTATTGGTAGGGTCGCATATCTCACGCTGCCTTTCACTCGTGTTTGATATCCTTCAAGCGGACGAGAGATAAGTTTTTCGGATTTCTCGACCAGTTCTAAGACCTATATGTGTGTGGAACATTCAAATTTACCGCCACATGGAAGAATAACTTATGAATAAATTTGAAAAATTTGAAACCTTCACCTCTTTTTTTTCTACCCAAAAGGAATGAAACTTATTTCAATATTTCCTTCCCTTCGAAGTTAAAAAATATAAACTTTTCCAAGTTCAGAAGAAGACCTGGCGCTTTCTTAGCGAATGGAGTGTATGGCAGTTTTCTCGACTTTACGGCATATTCTTTGGACAACCTCAACCGGTGTTAAACCAAATACAAATTTATCCCCAATTTCAGGTTTTTCTTCAATTAATCACGTTCACGGGGCATATTATTATCACCACATTCCATGCACATCGAACGAGCGCTAAATATTACCGTGTTATAATTTCTTTTGCTGGACAAGTGAGATCATCTGTGCTGTGGCTTGATTGATCATTAAACATTCCATAAAATCTTAATCAAATCAACTTATTTCGGAAATTTTAATCACGAAGCATTAACGTCTCATTCCCACTGCAGTATTCAGTGCTACTCTAGCTGTTAGGTATCATGTTGCAAGTTTCAGAAACGTATTTCCACCTTCACACTTTATTGATTACCAAACATTAAACTACCAGTTGTTTTTATTAATTTTTTACCAAATCCTGCCATCGGTGCCTCAATTTTATTGAAGTGGGGATGCAAAATCAGTCAACTATTTCCTGAATAGTGACATTAACGCCGAGTAATCGAGAAATATTACACGCGTCACCAAGTAGCCTTCGTGTTCGACGCCGCGCCACCCTTGCTGAGCAAGGGGTGAATTTGGTCGAACGGGATGGCACTCTCACCGATGAAAGACGGAGCGCGGCAACAGAAAGCCGCCCTTTCCTCCCATTGGCCGACTGGGAGGGACAAAGCAAGCCTCAGGGGTCGGGGTCGCGTCTAATTGAGGGAGAAAGGAAGGGGGGGCGCCCACGAAAGCCGCGTGGAGAATGAAAAGGCGCCTTCCGTTCCGCGGCCGATGTAGCCATTTTCTTCCCTCATAATCTCCTCCCCCCTCCGGCGATGAATGCCATTTAATTACTCCTCTCTAACCCCTGACCCTGGCGAGAGGCGCGAAACCCCCGTGCCTTTTATGCCAAATCTTTTAATTTCACGAGGAAAGGCTCCGTGTCCTCGCGTGCATATTCTTCTCACTCTCTGTGCCGTCACACGTGCGACATTCTACCTTTTTTTCTCAGCAAATTAAGCAGCGAGATGCGCAGATTTCCTTTTTATTCGGAGCAATGAGCGAAGGGAGGGGCGAAGATGAAGGGTGGCAGGAATAGAGGGATGACGGTGATGTTTTTTTTTTTAAGGAACACAAATGGAGAGATATGATCGTCAGGGGTTTTCAACGTAACCGGAAATTTTCCGTTTCAGGAACGAAAATGGAGGGAAAAAAAATAAAGGAAGATAAAGGTGCACTGGGGATGGCGGTTTGACCGAGTTTTTTTTCTTTTCGGGGAGAGAAAAATGAAGACGTAAAGAAAAAAATTAATGAAAAGGGGAGGATGGTGATAATGTATTAGGAGTACGAATGTAACAGTTTTTCGTTTCCGGGCAAAAAAAAATTTTTAACAAGGAACGATGAATCCGACCTTTTGCTCTTTGCTGTTTACATATGAGCGAGATTGGGATATAATGGGCGAGGGGTTTTTTCTCGTTTTTTGATCACATTTTTCCCTCGACTCGTGAGAGAAAGAGCGCGGTTTTTGGCTAATAGGCCTCTCTCCCCGCAACCCCGTTGTGGGATTCCATCCTCTCCTACACCTGCGCTTACACACGCGTATTTCGGGGTCTGGACCCCCGTGGGATCGTCCCCTTCCCATCATGCCTCGCGAATTTCCTTCATAACCACACCAACGGCGACCCCTCCCCCCCACA
This sequence comes from Hetaerina titia, assembly GCA_037158775.1. Lineage (NCBI taxonomy): Eukaryota > Metazoa > Arthropoda > Insecta > Odonata > Calopterygidae > Hetaerina > Hetaerina titia. The sequence goes on along the minus strand of CM073778.1, from coordinate 19,019,657 downwards.
TTGAGCTGCCCTCCCCTTCCCTTCACGGCCGCTCGGCCAAATAAAAGCGAGTGCGTGCGAACGGGGGTTCCTGCGTATGACTGCGTGTGGCAGTGCTTACGGCACGCGAGTGCGGGAGTAGAAAAAAAGGTGCCGTATCAACCACGTCCGACGCGTTAACATCCCCCCCCACTCCCCCCGCGGTTTCGCGTGTCTCGAATGAGGGTGGCGTGCGAGAAGGAAGCAAGGGAGGGAGAAGGGCGCGAGTTTTCTCTCCTTTTTACGTTCATTCACATTCCGCCATTCCACGGGGCGTCGCAGGTAGCTGCTGGAATGAATTCCCTCCTCAGAAAGAAAAATTAAATGTATACCCCCTGTATGTACGTATGAGAACATATAACCATTGCACGGACGGCTATCACACGTTCGCCCCCTGGGTTCCTCAATTAACATCCCATGCCTTGAGGCCCACCCGCGATTCCCGTGAGGGAAGGGGTTTTTTGTGCGTTTAATTTTTTTTGTTGGTTCAATACCTTTTTATTTCGCCACAGACGCAGGGTTGATGTCGGTCCCGCGCTTAATTGCTAGTGAGACGTCCTTTGCAAAAGTGTCACAATAAGTTCACCTGGATGTTTTTTTTTATTCATTGGTGCCGGACGCTTTTCATTCGTTTGAAAGGACTGTTTTCTCTAGAAAAAAAACCTGTGGGAATTCATCAAAGAATTTACCTGAAACTGACGCAACTCCTTTTCAAAGAGTTTTAGGTAGGAGGTTGATGATATCAAAAAATTGGCAGCGTTTAAACGGTTTCTTAATTGGATAAATTCTACATTTGGTGTTGGGAAAATACACTTAATAGTTTCACTCTGAATTTTATCTCGTTAGGCTTTTTAAACTGGGCCCAAATGTGTGTAATTATGTCGTTAATTGACAAATGAAATCCTATCATCGATTTTTTTATATTAGGAATCGTTTCTCGTTTATTTAAAACGCCAAAATATCGATATTTTTTAGAGCATTGCCTCTCTCTTCTTCTTTCTTTAATACTAAAATTAATTTTAGGTAGAACGAATGATGTACCTCAAATATGTAATGTACTAATATGTAATGTTATGTACTCTAATGTAATGAACGTCACTGTCCAGTATTCGTCCCTTTAAGTGAGACCTATTCTCATGTGATAAGATACTCGCAAAAAGTTCTTACTTACGATATTTAACAGCTTTGCAGACTTGTTGGTATCAAAAAGACTGCAAAGCAATGAGTCAACCATATTTATGGTTACATAATATAAAGCATCTCTGAGTTTTATATACCGCAATTTTACTATTTCAATTTAAAATCGTAAAAAATAACATAATTTCTTCAAGGGCCAAAATTAAAATTTTCACTCTGCTTCTTTTTAATTTTATTCAGCAAATCGGTGCTAGGGATTAAAACAAAATTTGAGGTTTAACTAAAATGAATGTTCTCGAAAAGAAATTTATTCTACTCTTTTGAAACTAAATGGCAGCTTATTGAGAAAATTGATTCAATCTGTGCCGTGCCTCAACTGTAATGAAACCTATGTTCAACGACGCAAATGGTTGCGGATTTCGTAACATAAAAGGTAGACATAAAATAAGAATAATAGATATAGGTGTACGTAGAATATTAAAAGTGAATTAATTCAAATTCTATCCATTCCAAGGACTAACCGTTCCAAAAGTATTAAGGAAAAGATATATGCAGATGTGCAATGTGATATATAAATCGTAAACTCAATTAATTTCTTGGGAAACCCTTGCAAAAAATCGGGGAAAAACGACAACAGGGTTTTTATAGTCTCCTGTCGACTAATTAATATTATACCTTGCCTATATTAAACAATTTTCTAGTAGCATTACTGAAAAAGGTTGATCAGCATCGTCTACATCGCCTGTTTCGCTAGGAGGACTGTGAAATTCCTTGTAGCCACGTATTCGTATGATAAGTAGTTTTTGGACGCCAGGCTTTTATCGTGCAAATTTAGGTGGTGAATATGCTGAAACATTTGATCACAAATTTTAAGGAAAACAGAAAATAAACCTATTTATATAAAAAACTAGTTTTGAAGCCATTTTATTGCGCCACCTATAAAGAACAAGGAAAATGGGTACAACTTGTACCATAATTCAATGACTTGGATTTATTTCTTTTGAATGACTTACAGGGATATTTTAAAGGGTACATTTTTATGAACCCTATTACGAAATTTTACTCATTCACTTATTTACTTTTTAGCAGAACGATTGTTCTTTGATCGAATTATGCAACGACAACATTGAATTATCGAAATTGAGTTCACTTGAAGTCTGTGGATGCGACTTGGCAAGTTAAGTAGACGCTTTACGTTTCATGCGCATGAAATCCTGGAAAATGATAGATAAACATTCATTTCGAAGACGAATTTCAAGTAACGTTTGCATGTTGTTTTAAAATGGCTTCCAGCCTCGGAGAATTCGCCATAATACGTACATACGCCCGCGGTCTAGTTTAAAGTGTTTAATTCGAGCAAGCGGCGCACACACAACGTTATAGCACTCGTGCCGCCCACTTCAATTTACATAATGACTCTTGCTACATTAGAAGTATTTGCGGGAGGTTTGCGATCGTTTAGAGCCCCGTTAGGCCTGCCTAATGACCGGAGTGAGCGTAGTCCCGCGCCGGCACTCGCCTCGGACACGCGCGGGCGCCTGTCTCTCCACTCGGGGCACAAAGAGGGCGTGGACAGTGCCGCTCGCGAGGTGTGCATTTGTGTCACCGGGGCGGATGGCATATTCATTGATGGGCGGGAGGAGGGACGTCCGGGGGGCGGGGAGAGGGAGTGAGAGCGCGGTAGTCGCGGAGGTGGGAGGCGGGTGTGGGGCGAGGGGGAGGGGCTGTTAGGCAAACAAAAGGGGATAAATAAAACCCTCGTGTGGAGTAAAATCCTCAATAGAAGGGCCCTTCATCGTAATCAACTCCGTCCTTCTCCCCCACCGCCCACCCACCTCACCTTCCACCCCACCCCCGTCTCACGGCCTCCCCACCCCCCTCTTGCTTTCCATCCCTTACCTTTTTATTAAAAGCGTCAGTTTGTAGTTCGCGACCCCACCGCCCGGAGGCCCGAGGGCGCCAGCTCCGCTTCGTGAGCACGGCCGTCGTGTGCTCTCCCCTTGACACGTGTGTGCTGTGCGCGCCTTTGGCGTTCTTTCTCCTCCCTTCCCCCGTTCCCGTCCCCCCCCCCCCACGGCTCTCTTTCCCGCCACCGCTTGCCCGCCGCGGTTCCATTGCGTGGGAGGACGTGAAGTGGCGAGGAGTGGGCGCTACGGGAGTCGGAGGCGGCGGGAAAGGTGTGGGGGGGCGCGGGGGTCGCTTCGGAAAAGGGTGGGCTACGACCGTGCGTGAGTTAGCGTGTGTCCCACGGTGCCATGTGACCCAGATAATCACCACCGCCCCGCGGGTGCCGCGACCCTCGCTATCAGCAGCGCCATCAACGAAGGCTCCCGAGGTTGCCACCCTCGCATTACCGCCCACCGTGCCACGAAACCCTTTTCATCCTTTTATTTCCTTCCTCGCGTATTTTTTCCCTCTCACATCCCTCCTCGATCCCACACACTCACACATAAACACACGCTCACACACACACATCATACGTTCGTCTCCCTCTCTAACCTAAACTAAAAAAAAAACCCTATCCATCAAACATACACATGAACCCCATTTCGCACCCCGGCTCCCTCCACCCCCTCCTCGCCCCCCCTCTCACTTCTCTGCCTCCTCCAAGAGAGGCTGGGAAGAGGAGGCAGAGGATTTAACCGCTCCTCATCGTCCGCCATTTGGTCGACGCAATTAGGGGATCGTCGGCGCGGAGTTAAATGGGGCCGAGAAGAGCAGTCTGCTTCCCACGAGTACACTTTTGCCGCCCTCCAATTCATACGAGTCCTCGGCTCCTGTCCTTCTGGCGCGGCCTCAACCCTCGCGCCCCCACCCCACGCTCTCCCTCCCTCCCACCCCATCGTGTTTCCTCCCCCCCTCCTCCTTTATCCTCCTCGCCACCCCCCTCCCTCCATCCTCCTCCGTTTTGGTTAATGCGCGATGTTCGAATTTCAACGTGGCTGCGAGAGGTGTCAATTGAACATTCGAAAGAATTTCCATGGACTGGCGTTGCGGCGTGATGCTGGCACAACATCTTATGCTACTTATTATGCAACACAGAATTTGGAAACATTTTACGCGCGTAAATTTGAACCTCAGTCTTCGACTTCAGCCTGAGTTACATTAAAATATACGATTTTCGTGAATACTATATCATTTATTTACCCTATGTAATTAATGCCAAGAGTTTCTCGTATAATTGATGGTTTCCGGCGTAACTTTATGGTAATCGATTCATATTGGAAACGAAAAAAATAGTTACTTTGTGATTCCACAGAAAAAATATTACGATACGACCCGGGTTTCGACCTTCTCCAGGTCGAAACTTCTTCAGATCTTCAGGCCAACGTCACCTGAAGATGAAGTTCAACGTCAAAACCCGGGTCGTACCGTAATGCATTTTCTGTGGAATTACAAAGTTACAATTTCTATTCTATTTCAGTTCGATTCTAATTGGCGACTCATCATTGTATCCCTAATTTCTGCCAAAGCTGTAAACTATTTTGAATACCAGGTTTTTCTGGGAAACTGCTGTCGCCCCTGGCAATGGACTGACTTCACGTTCCATGAAACGATGTCTCCATACTCGACTCTTCATAGTCATAGATGGATGGATGGATATTTAAAAAGATATCGGCGATGCTAAATATAAATAGTAAATTCACAGCGTTTGCTTTTTTATACAGCTGGATTTGGATTATTTGATGCTCGACATCATTCTTCCTGGGAAACCATAACCGGCACAGGGAAAGGAACTGGCCCCCCTACCCTGATGTGTGAATATTCACATGCCGTCGGGCTTCGTACATGGGTGAGCTCTACCATCACCTACTAAACCGACCTTCGGGTTGATTACTGTGTTTATGGTTTTATCATACGAAAATCATCCCATTGCGGTTAATAAATCATGATATCGCGTTTAGCTCTCCTGTTTTCCCGCCAGTCGACCCAACATGGGCTTGTACATGAGTGTACGTTAAAGAGTACACACGTATTCGTGCGTACACAATCGGCCCTAATGTCAACCCCGGCTCCCTTTCGCTCTTTCTCGCCCTCCCACTTCCCCCTCTCCCCGCCGCCGACCCTCTCCGCATGCCGGCGCAAAGCGTCAATCATTCGCGCCGACCCGGCAGGCACTCATCCTCCCCCGCCCACTCCTCCTCTCAATCCGCCCTCCCTCTCGGTGATAACTCCCACGTTGAGCTTGCCTCTCATTCCTTTCCCGGCCACTCTTGTTTGCTTTCGCTAACTCGCTCTGAGGCGACCCGTTCAGACACTTTCCCATGCGAGGGAGTTCTCGTGAAAAAAAAGAACTTCAAAAAAAAGGTCAATTATAATGACATAAACAAGGGTGTTAGTGATGATGTTTGGTGGTAAATGTGTTGGGTTCAAATGAGCATGTAACATCACGTGCCAAAACTATATAGGAGTTACGAAATCTTGAACGTTACGAAAATTGACTCTTTTAAGAGTCAATATACGCCTTTTTTTCGATATAACTTCTAGTCTAGGAAGCCTAATGAAAGTTTACTGAGAAAGAAAAACAAGATTGATTTTTATTTTCTTTCTCTGAATTAAAATAAATTCGGCTTTATTGTGTAAATAGCATTCTGGAAGTTTTCTCTGACCTTGTGGCGGTGTGGGTCACTGATTCACATTTTGTAAACCTGAATCTTCGTGCCTCGTTTATCCGTTTTCAGCAAATTCCTGTCAAGATGAACAATAATATGAACCAAATTTCTTACTTAACTCGAGTCCGACACGACTTCTTATGTTGAAAGACTCGGTGGAATAAATTTTAACATATTTATCTGAGTATAATATTTAAGAACCACTCCAACCGCAGAAATAACGTGAAAAAAGACACGGTTGAACAGTACTGAAAAGCTGGTTTCATCAAAGTTATAATGCGGAAATATTAGATTCAAAATATAAATTCACATTAATATGGACCATGTATTAAATGCGTCCGGAGTATCTAAAAATAAAGGTAAAAAGATAATTGGTGAATTTAGCCACATGCCTTCAGGTACAAACCTGTTCGTTCATTATAAAATGTTGTATAGAAATAAAATAGGTATCATACAGTTACAAAAAAATGGACTGGGAAAGAGAGTAGTTGGGAATATTTCAAAGGAGCCACGATAAGTGGATGCAGGGTATTTTGGTTGGCGATTGACTGTGGAAGACTGATAGCAAAGTGGATGTTAGGCGAATTAGGAGGAGGATAATAGCCATGCTGGGCGACATGAAGAGAGACAATAGCATATGCGAAATTTAAACAGGTATTATTGTAATGCAAAGGGTTATGTTGTGTCACGTTGGGTGAATCTTCGAAATGAACAGTGATTAGTCAGTGTATCCACTCTCAACCACCCTCTATCGGTAGACTACCGTTAATAATTAAATAGGAGACGATAGATGGATAAAAATTGAAACAGGCATTCAACCCACTAAAAAATTACAATTCTTGTGAGTGTAGTACCAAAAAATAAGGAATTAATTTACTCCAGCATTTGTTGCATTGATAATACGAGACCATGGAAAGATTTAAGAGGAAATAGGTTGCCAAGCGAATAAATGCAAAGTTTCTTCCACCGCACAATTGGTACTATATACATACACACAAAGTCGTGTAATGCAAATAAATCTCCCTTTCCTCTAGGTTACACAATCACGTCATCGCATTTCCCTTGAAGGCTGGCGCTCACACATTTATTCTGGCATGCGTTCCATTCACGACTTGTGTGTGGGGTATAGGTAATTTCTAGATGTAGATGACCGTTCCCAAAAGGGACCCTATCCCTATTTTCCCACATGCCTGTCGGTTCCCTAACCCTTCCTTTGCCTCCGCTCATTCACCTCCTCGCTTCGCTACCTTCCCTTGAATTTCTCCCTCCCCCATTTCTCTTCGGACCCCTCACCCCATTGCCCAAACCCTCCCTTCTCTCTTCCCCCCACCCTCGATTCAAGTCTGCCACTCTTATCGATTCCAGACTCATTTCTTCTCTCACGCCATATTGGAATGAGATGCGGATACCTGTGTAGTGGTTCCTGATTGGATAAAGGTTCCCCGAGCACCCCACATTCGTCATTGGTCGTGCTCCGGGCAAGGGAAGCGGGGACTGCGGGGAGGGATTGAATCGACGCCGAGGTTTCTGTCGCGCGGGGCGGGTGGGACGCCGGCGGGTTGGCCGTTTCCCGTACCGACTCCCCGCCAATATAGACTATAGGTGGATGGGAGCATCGACGCTTGGAGTCCTCTTTAAATCCACGAGCATGCGAAAATGTTTCCCGTCGCTTCACCCTGCCTGTTCATACTCGCTTTTTTGTCTTTCCCTCGCTGTGAGATGTTCATGAAGTATTTCACGACGATATTTTCACGGATTCTTCTCTCGAACACCTTTGATCCATGGGTTATTATTCTAAAAATTCATTTGAGATCCATCGCGTGGACATGGAAAAGTGTTTAGTTCAAAATTAGACCGAGTTATCCTCCAAATGTCCCTATTAGTAGAATGTATATCGCTAACTTTTATGGAGGCAGCACGGTGAGTTTGATTGATTTTGAATTATACCCTAATTGAATAGAGCGGGAAAGTTTGGTCTGTGCGGAAGTGGGCGTTAAAGAAGGTAAAAAAGTATTGAGAAACCAACGACAAAGAGTGTTGTGTGTCTATGTTAAAAACTCACAAAGGAAGGATTTCACTTTATTTATATCACACTTTTGACTAACTCTTTTCAAGTTCCAGCTTCGATGTAAATACTTATCATTACTATCAGGAAGAGAATTGGTTAACTGAATTGGCTTTTCAGTCTAGGTCGGCACGATGTTGATAGCTAATAGTTAAATATTTTTTGGGGAACTGGTAATGAGGAATTAACGGGTACCGTTTAAGAAACTTGGAGGAAGAAACATATTGCTTCTTATTTTATTAATATACACATTGAAGTAATCTGAACGCAGTGACTACTAACGTCTTATTGTATAAGTACTCCTCGGATAACACATACTTATAAATATATTTCCAGAGATTTGGAAACAGCAAACATGAATTACATGTAATCATTTAGAGGTAAATCTATCTGCTCGAAACCCTAACGAATGGGATCTGAGGGTTAAGCCTGTGCAGTGAGGGAGAAAAAGCTCACTACAATGGCCATAAAAGATGTTTTTCATACAACTGTGAGCGCCCGTTGACTCGAGTGACGATGAGAGCGCGATTTCTTTTGAGCCGAAATGCTGACAGCAAGATTGTCCGACGTCTGTGGGGAACACCTTTTCACCAACCGATGATGGAAGCACTATTTATATACTATGAGGATTCCTCTTACTCTCTATTGGCTTCATTTTAATGGGATGGAATCCAAAACCAACAATTCGATGGACGCATTCGTAATGTATCAACCTCTATAACCTTCTCCCCCCTCCCCAGACATACGTATACCGGCTGGATTTTGCAGGTGCTCGACAAAAACCTCGTAATGTGCGCATATTCTCTCCGTGGGCATTGTAAAGTCTTCCTTGTGCAAAACTCCATTCATTATACTGATATTTGTAACGTCGTTTGCCACGCTTTGAGCAATGACTACGCTTCCCTTGTATGTTGATTGGTAATGTTCTTTGCTTTGGCAGAAAAAACATTTTAAAGGGAGAAGTTACGTTAGCCGTGAAAACTCACGGAGAGTCAAATAAACACTTTATTAGAAAAAATCTTATCGGAGGGAGAAATAAAATTTCATGAAATTTTCAAGGTGGAGCATGACACGTAATGGCATTTTTAAAGGTAGGAATGTACAATCACAAACGTATTGAAATGAGAGAAAAACTATCGAACGTGAATCATTTACGTTTTATTTCGGGCACCTGCTTCAGAGGAATTAATAATGGATGCCAGGAAACCTGGAGAGAAAAATGGTTTCAAAGTTTTGGAAAAGAAGAAATTTATTTGCCATCATTAGGGAGACAATGTCTATGCTTAGTTATGGCATCCCTAGAATTGCGTTTCAAAACATCCAAATGAAAGAGGCTATCCAAATGATTACTTTGACTTTTGGATTTGGGAAGGGATGAACGACGTAATTAGGATAGAGATGAAAACAACTGAACAAGTGAATATTTTAGAGTTATTGTTACTGTTACGTAGTATTACTTATTGAAAATATTGATTTCAAATGAGTGGAGAAGTATTGCCCTCGAGATTTTAGATGTTGTTAGTTATAAATCCGTAACCACCTCAAAACATGAGGCGGTTGCGGGTTTCACATTGCGTTACATGACACTTACTAGATCATGTATTAAATTTGGTGCTATATTTCTTTGATATTTTTCAAATAGCTCTCTACAACTTTTGTTAAAGGAGAAACTATATCTCCAACGCTTGGAGTGGAACTAAGCCGCCATGAAAAACCTATGTTCCCGAGTTCCACGTATTCCAAGAACTCACCGAGATGGAATAGGTTTACTATCTTCTGCTGAAAAACCTCATCGCCATCCGGGCGGTTATATTCATGTATACTCCTGGAATACAAGGAAACAAATGCCAAGATGGTCTCTTTTCAAGTCAGCCAAAGCACGAAAGGAGGTGATCTTAAAACATAGCGAGCCTCTGTTCGGCCCATCGGAGTCGATTCCGTTGCCCCATTACCTCAGACTTCTCCCCCACCAGATGGCAGCACCGCCGTTAGACGCAAATTGGCGGGAAAGGAGATTAAAAGCTTTAAAGGCCCCTCTCCAAAAGCCCCTGGATCACCCTGACAACCCCCAAAAGCTCTTCCTCCTCCTCTTCCTCTCCCCTCTCGTCTCCTCCCCACTCTCCTCCACTCCCCTTTGCGAGAGAGGAAAAAAAAGAGCGCTTCCGAAGCTTTTTACGCCCACCCCCACCCCTCCCCTATCCGTCTGCCCTTCGCACCTCCCTCCCCCCGGTCCCCCTCCGACCCCAGCCACCCCCTCCTCCCTTCCACTCACTCCATTTGGGTGGTGAGACTCTTTACGTCTCACAAGTACCAGCAGCCAGCCACCCAGCCAGGCGGGTGACCCCTCCGACTCCCTCCCCCTCCTCGACTCATGGTTTAACGCTCAGGGCTCAAACTAAGGCTCGCTCGTAAATGCACTCCGTGGAGAACATGGAATAAAAGTGACGGGAAAAAAATGAGAGTGGAAAAAAATCGCAAACGAACAACCCCACACACACACACACGTGTGCTACCCCAAAGTTTCGTACCGCGCCGTCCAGATGTCAGCACCCTAGCACCGAATGTGCAACGGGGTGTGTCATTGTGATGATGTATTGTAGTGCACTCGTCAGGGACGAGGGTCGGGGAGGAGTGGGGCGAGGGGAGGGTGCGGGCAGGAGTGTTCGATTGTTTTGAAATGGCGGCTAATTGTAGCACCTTTGTAACCCCCTTCTAAATCTCTTCAATAGGTCCTCTTCTCTTCCTCGCTCCTTTCTTCCACCCCAACCTAGTCCTTTAGTCCTCGATTATTCATTGCGCTGATCATAAGGGTCTACTTGGATGTAGTGCATGACACACCCTGGAGGCTCGTAGATAAGTTGGGCCAAGGTGGGAAATTGCTCTGAGACATGGACATTCGTGTTCAATATAGACGTAATTCGAATGTGAGCGCACCAAATACGAGCCAAATACGAATACCAAATGCGGTATCGAACTTACTGAACATCGCTGGGAAAAGTGTATAGAGCTGAAAGGAAATTATGTTGAAAAATTGATACATTTTTTTACAAAATGTTTGTGTTTTCTTTGTTGGGTTGGGTACTTCTGGGATTACCCTAATATATGGCTTCCTTATATTTATGATTTAAATTAGATGAGGGAAGAAAGCTCAACGAAAAGGCGCTAGTTTCCTCAAAACTTATTTAGGGAAGTATAGTTTATTTTAAAATGTTACTAAGCATAATATGTATGTTTAGCTAAAGAATGATTTACTATAATACTTAGGGATATTTTGTGTCTTGTTAGTTAGGCTTTGAACTATTCTAGTATGCAGTGCCAGATCCACCTAGTCTAACCCGTTTGACTATTACTCTCTATGAAAGAGATTACGATTGGAATTCTCCTGGAATAGGTGTAAATGCGGTCAACGAGGCTCAAAAGAAAATTATTTGTCCACCAAAAATCATAATGAGTGCGAAATTTTCCACTGGGTTAACTGTTGTCACAGAATGTTATTGCATCATTTGACTGACAATTTATTTATAATTCATGTAAACATTCGGGTTGCGGAGGGCCAACTAAAAGACGTAGACTTATTCTGAGCAGTTATTTCTAAATGATACCGCTACCAGGATCGAGTCCAAGGATCACTGGATTCGACCATCCGGATAAAATTAAACCATTGCACATAATGAATTGGTATTTATTCCCACATGCAGTTAGAATTCACCAGATTAGATAATGTGAAAACCCCAGAATTCTTTTATTGAAGAAGTTCCTCGTTATCATTCGTCATTATTTGTCGAGAATTTCATAATTCCACTGAATTTATGATTAAAACTGATGACCAATTATATATACCCTCCTACACTCGGGTCGGATTTATTCAGGCGTCAATAAATTAGATTAATAAACAAATAAGATTTTTGAGATATCTAGATATACACTTTGATGCCATTTAGCCCTTTGACAGGAAGTTCGTGGCTTCGAATTGACGTAGTCAATATGCCATATATGGCTCGTATATTATTTTGTTAACCTCCGCAAACAAATATCTAAAGCTAACAGAATTTTTTCATAACACGTAAATCATCTCATAGTTAATTTACTTGTATTTATAACTGTAAAACAAAAAGAGTTCCTAATATTTGGGTAAACCCAACTAAATTTTAGCTTATGTAAGAGAGTAAAGTAGCAATCACGCGATGTAATGAAATAAATTTCAATTAAATTGATTGAAATTGCTGATCATCTCCTGTAATGAAGTGTTCATGCCTCTTCAACGACTGGTAAACGTAACGAATGAGATAAAACTCAATTATTTATTTCCAATTTCAATTAATTTAATCATGTGGAACTCATTTTTGAATTCCAACTAATGGAACATCAACATATATGCTTCCTACTTCGTTTTATTTCCTAAAGGAAGCCTTTGATCATGAGGAAATTTATCAGATATTTATAAGATATTTTTATTCCAACATTTTTCAGGGGAGTGCAAACAAATCTAAATCCTAGTTAATTATTTTTCACAATACAAAATATTAATGGCAGTGCCTTTATCATCCTTAAAGTGCATTGACTCAATACTGATTGTACAGTACGCACGAGAGCTATTATTCAATAAAAAATATTTACGTTATAATTTACCACTTTTTAAAAGAATTTACAATTAATGAAGAGGAATCAATATAGTGAAGGAGGTTTATCTTGATTGAATGGATCGATATGACCAATTGAATATCCATTAGTATAATTGAGAAAAATATTACTTGGTGATAGTGGAGACACTTTAAGGCGGATGTAAGAGGTATTTTTAGGGTGAAATATACGTAGTTTTTGCAACGCAGGCACCATCATTCACATCATGACTATTCTCAGAGAGTGCATGAGTTTTGTATTGGCCTTTCCTCACTCGGCTCCATGCGATCGAATAATTTTCCATCGTCGAGATGACTCATCTCCTTGGACAATGAGCCAAGGATCATTACGAGTGAAAACCAATCTTTTGTTGAAAAAACACCTTTGAGATACATCAACGTAGTATCCTTTAGGAATCGCCTGTAAGATATAAAGTGTACAAGATAAATGTCTACTGAATGTATTCATTTTATCATTGCAGTGGAATAAGATGATCGGAACGCATTTTTCCTACGTTAGCTCTGTAAAAACAATTAAGCATCCCCCTTCTCAATTTTATGATTTAACTTTTTTATAGACGTTCTCTCGTTCGAGACATGTCCCCGCCTTTCGACCGATTTACTTTCATTTATGCGAAAGTCTACAAGGGAAAAAGAAATCCCTCGACTCCTTTTGTGGGACGCTACTCCAAATGTGTCGCGACAAGGGTTCAGCCGCAGGTGGGAGAGGGATTTGAGAGAAGGGGTGGGAGAGGGTGGGTAACACTTCTCTTTTTACGTAATTTAAAAAAAGAAACGATGATTTGAATAATATCCGGCCGAAACAACGGAAGGGAGGACTTGTGAGACAAAAAATCGCGAGTGGCGGGGATGGGCGCGGGACACGGGCGTGATCATTGTGAGATCGCCGCACCTTCCGACGTTTCCTTCCGGCACGAAGCGAAACCCCGGGCGGGGTCGGACCTCGGAGGGAAATAGGGATCATGAAAAAAATATATAATGACAATGCACAGATTTGTACACACGGCACGTACGTATCGCCCGTAATATCACGTGTCGCGAAGCGCCCGCTCTTTCTTTCATCTTCCATATAGCACACTTCCTTTATTTCCATCACGGCACGACAATCCAAAAAAATGAAATAATATCAAACGCTAGTGAGAGAGAGAGGGACTAAAAACTAGGTGTACGTAACTCCGTTGCTCTCTCTCCCTCTCGTTATAAAAACCCGACGGTGGAGGAGAAAGGGAGGGAGGAGGGATACTATATTTAAAAAAAAATACAATTTGAAAGCGGGGTCGGGGAGTGGAGTTGGTGGTGCCACAAAGGAGGAGAGGGGGTGTGTTGTGTATGGCAACAATGGTGGTCGAGGGGGTTGCGAAGCCGTGGAGTGAGGGGTGAAAGGACGCGAGAGGCGGGGGGTGTGTCGTGTGAGGGGGTGTCGCGAGGGACGGGTCGCGGGCGAGTCGGGAGTCCCGGGGTAACAAAGGCACTCTCCTCACCCCCCCCTTCCCGGTGCGGCGAGGGCGAAAGGGACTGACGTCACCTCATTATAACACCAGGGAGGGTGGCTAATCCAGACGAGCCTCTCCACCCCTTGCCTTCAAACACCCCTTGCCTTCCACCCCCCTCCCCCCACCGGAACCGAACATCACACAGCCCAGACGCGAATGGTGTATCGTCAGACGGCGGGGGGGGGGGGGTCGGAAGGGAGGCAAGGGTGAGGGGGGGATGGTGGGAGCTTGAATCCGAGAGGGTAATCCCACTATACACACCCCGTGATGCTCCGGCTCGAACAAAAACTCAAAAGAAAGGCACCAACCCCTCCGTCCGCCACCCTCGACTTTATTCCCGATTTCGCCATTTTTATTTCCTCGTCCGCTTTTATACACATATATGTATATATATTTTTTAATCCTCGGATATGTACACGACTTGTGGCGATTATCACACCATTACACTTTCCCCGAATTGAATCTCCACACCTTGTTTTGTTTATCCTTTCCTTCCGCCCTCCTCTCGTCCATTTTTCTCTCTCCTTTCCGTCCTTGCACCCCTCCCAACCCCTCCCCTCTCCTCTCCTTCTCCACCACCTACGGTTTATGTGAGAGGAAGGAAATAAAAAAAAGACGCAAATTAAACGTGGGAACCCCTTCTCGTCGTCGTCGCGGGCGGCGAAATGGGAAGGGAGTGGGAGAGATCTTTTCAACTTTCCTCGTTCGTTGTTTTCCGCTGCTGCTCTGGGGTGTTTTTATTTTTCGTCGCCGTCATCATCATCAACATCATCATCATAGCAACCGCGTGCTCCGCGGACCGTGGTCTCAAATCATCTCCGAGTCAAAGGACAAGATTCACAAGCGGGTGGGAGGGGGTGGGGGAAGGTGCTGGAAAGACAGAATGGCGATCTTTACCTGCCCCGCTCTCTCCTCCGCCACTCCCCAAAATGTCTCCGTTTTTTTTCTTACCCCACTCCTTCCGGCGAGATTTGAATCTGATTTGTTTGTTTATTCATCATTTTTATTCTTTTGGTTTATGCATGCGCGTTTGCTCTAGAAAGCGAGTAATTTTGCATCCCTCAACCGTCGCGGACTTCATCCCTTCCTATCATCCTCTCCCCCGCTCGAATTACGGCCCTTTCTTGCTCCGAAAATGTTGGCGTGAAGTAATCGACGGGACACTGACATGCACGCCAGTTATCACTTGTCATATCTTACGCCTGATATGATGAATGCATGTCCGTTTGTTCGTAGTTAACTGCTATATTTCTCAACCCCAGGAACCGGCCCCAACAAAGAAAAGAAGAGTGAATTTCCGAAAGGAAACCAAAAAGAAATCCTTTCGCTTAATATTACACGCTCGAGACTCGCTTGTGCTTGCCGCATTTCTCTCATCCCAGTCGTCTCTTTGAAGGAACAATGCGTTGACTGAAACGCTATCGGATTGAATTAATATTCCTTTAATGCATCCGTTGCCGAGTCAGGAAAATACATTTCATTAATTTGTTCTCTACTTTCATTTCGACGATGGAATATTTTTCGTTTAAAGCAACTGATGCGTTACCGTGTGAGAAGTAATTGACATCAAAATTATTGCTTCAGCACCTAGCTGAAATCAAAGATAAAACCAAGAGTTTAAAACTGAGATGGTGAGATGGCCAACTTCGCTTACTAGTTATCATCTAAGGACATGGAGAAAACGCGTTTGAGTGAGTAGGATGGCTTTTATAAGTTGTGGGCAGCTGTAACTTGTAAAAAATTAGTACATATTATGAAATACCTGTTAGTAATTCACAAAATAGTGATATTTCCCTGTCTGAAATATGTAAATATGGCTACTCGAATAAAAGGAAGTAAATATAATGATAAATGTTAAATATTATGTGGGAGCTATTAAGCCAAGTGCTTTGCTTTCAAACATAAATATTATTGCGGGTGCATGACCAAAGACAATACACTAAGTATAATTTCCTAAGTATTTTTTTTTCTAATGGTCATTTAAAATCATTTTAAGATCACGACCAGTATTAATCTTATTATTTTCAAACTGATTACTTTTACTAATGTTAAAGCTATTACTACAGTAAAGTATCAATAAGGGATTAAAATTTTGTTCAACGAGGAACTATTTTCGAATTACATCATTCATGTTTTGAGACGAAATATTAATATGAGAATCTTCCTCATTGTTCCAATTTAATTTCAATGGACATTTTTTTCTCGTTTTCTTCTATCCATATGCATAAAACTACGTCCCGAGCGACGTGAAGTGATTTTTGCATCTTCAGCAGGTGGCTTCGTTGGTGGGTAACGGGGACGTTTCGAAGTACGTTCTCTGTCGAGTCACCATGGCTTACCTGCGTGGGCGTGAGATGGATTAAGCTGGCCAAGTGCTCCCTTTCCGGAGCAGACAGGTACTTTTGCTGCTTGAATCGTCTTTCCAACTCGTACACCTGCGGATAAAAAAAGCGAAGGCAAAGCATTAGCGCATTATTTTCCGAGAAGTGGTTGGCGTACCTTCATTTAAGCTCCCGTGGCTTGGGTGAACGAGGGCTTAAAGTAGCAAGGAGGCGCGAAGCAAGATGTGAGCGTTAAATAGTGACGGACATTTTATACCGAAGTATTTTTTTTAGGAATACGGTGATGGTAAAAAATAGGTTTCGATTGACCCAGCACTTATAAGCATCCTCTAACGCGACTATAACTACGCAAAAATCACATATTGCAAACAACCATTTTTATCCTTCACATTCATTATTCCGTTCGAATACCATACATTTCCCTCCCTCTTCCTGGTATACTCAGGATTTTCCTCTATTTCATAGAATTCAACATTCTATTACCACTCGATCAGACCTACATCCGATTTTTCAGTGTTATTTTTTCAATTCTTCAAAAAGCGAAGGTTAAATTGCGGATTATACTATACTTGCGTACATATGAAGTAGGTCTCTTTAGCAATGGTGTTGAAAATGTATTATTAGTCTTACTGTACTAACGGTAGGAGAGATCATGAAAATAAAATTAGAGTGATCAAGTCAATAGAATTGGGAGATTTGGGATGTCATTATTTCCACAAACGGCAAGTGATCAGAATAATTAGTGTCCGACTGTGCTAGGGGAGAAAAAGTAATTTATTTATTCATTTTAAGAATCCTATTATACTGTCATCATCCCATCTAACCTTAGTTATTATCGTTCTTGTTTCTAACAGCTCCTCTCTAGTGCTTATTAAAGTATAACTAATTTTGATACCGTAGTTCTTGTAATTATAGTTATCGTACGTTAATTTATTTGAAATAAAATACGCATGTGTATAGTAACTAAAAATTAAGCTTTGATATTGTATGCTTGGTGTTGCATCGTATACGAGCCTTGGCTTGAAGGTTACCATTTAGAAGTAGGAGTACAAGTAAAAGAGTTGCGAAATTTTTAATTTGTAAAATTATTTAAAGATATTTGAGAATATGAAAGTGTTTGTGTTAAGTCATTCAAACTAAACTTTGGGGTCAATTACTACCATTAGTTCTCCGTATCATTTTTAAAAAATTATTATTTATTTTTGATGAGATTGATTGAAGAAACCCTCTTAGTGAAAGCTCCTTAAACATTATATACTTTGCCTATATAAATATCAACGGTGATGACCTCAGCTGTTAAAAATTATACGTTGGTTAGAAAAAATTAAAAGCAAGGCAATTAAAATTAAGATTAGAAACTAGCTTGAAACTTTTTATTTATTTATAGTACTGAATTCATATTGAAGTTAAAACAAATTCAGTAATTTGCTGATCGAATTCCCCCTGGCGAATCGAAAGTGAGAGAAATAGATGTTCCATGTTTAGACTTAGGTATTAATTTTTCCGTAAACACGAAATTACAACAGTAGCTGAACATTCTTCGCCCTGAAATTTTTTTAACAACAATCTCATTCTTCATCCCTTTTCGTTCTTGCCACTTTGTGTCTTTCAAAAAAATATGTAGATATAAGTATATACTTATATAAAACTCGTGTGTGCAAAATATTTCAGCGAATCGATGAAGCAGTGAGATGCATAAGGGTCGAATCAACTATTGAAAAATCTTCCATTTCAATGATGAAATCAAATCGAGATATTTTTCAAGGGCTTGTTTAGTAAGCATCTGCGGGAATTAGCCTCTAATCTCTGACTTTCATTTTGCACGATAAATGAATCTTCATTGCCATTAAATAGTTTCCTGTGAAGAGTGACGCTTTCGTGATCTGTCGCCATATACATGGTCTTCCTAAATATTTCCAGCCTGTATTTTAAAACCATAACGGATGCGGCGTTAGACTTAATATGAGCATTTATATTTACAGAACCTGAATAAAACTGAATAATTCCAGGAAACTGCGGGAGATTCTGCAGCAGTAACTTATTGACGGAGTCATCCGCTAATGTCCATTAAAATGCAACAATTTTGGAGTGTAAAAATCATTCGCCTAGACCGGAATTCGAGCCCGGATCCCTCGATGTCCGGCCGAGTCTAGTCCTCGATAGCTTATCTGTTTTTAGTCAGTTAAGCTGTCAAGGCATCCTCTTAAACTCATCGAACGAGTCTAATTAAACTATATTTCACTTTGGCAACTATTATTATTCGAATTACATTCTCACACTACAAGAAATTGGATCACATCGAAAAATGTTCGCATTGATACCGCAGCATTTTCTAATTGTCGCTAGAACTTCGTTGGTTTAGAGTTTTGGTCCTTATCATTGACCGGTGAAAAAATCAATTACTTTTCAATTCAACAAATATTATTTGGATAGTTTTGTATATAATTATTGTTTTATTTCCTGCCTTCTTAAGCCTATTTGCGGTAAACTTTTAGGAGTTCATAGCAAACTCTGCGAGTGAAGTGTACTATTTCTTACGTCGCTTAATGAGTAAATCTATTTTTTTGTGGAAAATTGCCAATTTTAATTAATCATGATATTTCACCATATCACGCCTGAAACGTCTCTTTTTATAAGAGTAAATCTATTTTTCCCAAATTTCTCGTCACCGGTCTAAATTTTTTTCTTCTAGCCGGTTCAGCAATATTGCTTCATTTTTCTTTTACATATTGTATTTACTCGGAAATAAGGGACAGAGTTACTTTTATTCATAGAAATGGGCAAGATACTTGTATGATTTTATGCGAAGGCGATTGTAATTACTCGTGTCCGTTGGCCTGACGTGTCTATGAAAACTTTAACTCCTCGTAGTTCTTTCAGGCCATCCTTTATAAGTGCTTGCACAAATAATTAGAAAATCAACACGGACCGGCTTCTCATTCGGTCCGTCTGCGTCTTATCTGCGTGTCTCTTTGCCTATTTCCTCTAACCTCTTTCCTCGGCTAGCTTATATACAAGTCTCACCCATGTCACCCTTCAGGCAACCCAAGAACCATGCGGGTCATTATATTCGAATCGATGGGAACAAGAAGATTCGGCACATCTTCCTCCGCGTTATCTCTTTCGAGGGCCTAGGGGGCTAAAGGGCGGAGGGCCCGGGGGAGCGGTTTATGATGACGTGTCCTTCCAGCAGCCGTCCCCTCCCAAGAGCACGCCGCACGCAAGAAATCAATGTGATGTCACGAATTGATTCGATGCATTGTAAGTTGATGGAAACAAGAATTATAATTTCTAATACACTCCACGTAAGACGCTTTCATGCCTCAAATTTGTCATGTTCAGTCATGCATCGTCATAACCAACAGTTTTCAACCCGAGGATTGCTTTGCTGCATATCTTCGATCTTCCCTGGTAGCTTCTTATATTTCTTTTTATTTCATTACGTTTGAATTTCTCTTTATTTCTTTGACGTATTCCATTTTTCCCTTTTTCTGTAAAATATTCTATCCATTGTTTCTTACATATCACTCTCAGAAAACTAGACTAAATATCACAAACTTCATTTCAGCCGCCGTTACCATAGCGAGACAATCCAGCTTATAGTAATGGCAAATAAAGCATTCCTTTGAGAATAAAGACTGGAATTGCTGATGTTTTTCTATTCCATATTAAGTAATAATCCACGTAAGGTGTTTGCATGGTTTCTCCAACAAAAATTACGACAAACGAGAAGACTATGAAAATTTAGTCCGGTGAAACTTGCAAATTTTAGTAGTAGGCGCAAGGTTTTTAGGAATAGGGCTTAATACGCGTCGGGGGGTTCATTTTTAACGTGAGGGATGGTGGCACGCGTCGTAGCCAAGGGGACGGAAAAAACGATGAGCATGTCATATTTGAAGTACCATATTGGCTCCTGTTCCCTATTCATATGCATGCTAAAATTGACCTAGATTATGAAGACGAATAATCCCCGGCATTATTACATTTCGTGCGGAAGGGAAGGACAGCAGATTCAGTCATTCCGAGCTCAGCTCGGAAATTATCGTGTGTTGTGGACCAGTCAAGTGGATATTATGAGAAAAAAAGCACCAATTTACGTGAAATATAACCCTCGATTCTTTCACAAAATCCCAACGGGCAGGTAACTTTATGAAAGCTGTCCCTCATCAAAATCGCTTATGGAATGGTGAGGATTATTGACTGATTTCCGTAAAAGACTTCCAGCGGCGAGGAGAAAGAAGTGAGATGCAGTTAGTCAATGGAGAACTGAATATATATAAAATGATGCTATTCGTTAGTCTCTAACTTTACGTTTAAAATGTTTCGATTTTTAATTTTGTTTTCTTGTTCTAAAACAAAATAGATTTTGCCATGATAATCTATTTAGAAGCAAGATAAGATAAAGCTTTTCAAAATAATATTTTTGGGTGATGAATGACTTTTCTTTTCTAAATTCCTGTTCATAAATGTTAGGTTGTGTTGATTAAACATAAATGGTGAAGCCATCAGCAAGTTGGTATTACGGGCTCGTATTTGCCAAGTATTTAAAATAGTGACAACATATCCACGGGGGATCTCCATGCATCCCAAAATAAATTATCGTAGTCGTATAAATATTCTTACAAATGTTTACTGTACCGAAGTAAACATATTGTTTCAATAATTTTTTCGCTGTGGCTTATGTAAGCTGTTCAAAAACTTACTCATGCTTATTAAGATCACTATTTCATGTGACCTACTCGTTCACTAGAAATGTTCCTCTTCGTTGCACAAATAAGATCGGAACGAGAAGATCATTCCAGTGTGCCCATGGACAGGCGATTTCATTAAATGCATACTATCGTTTCCGTTTTGTTAGAGGCAATTCACATTTTAATCGGGATCATAAAATTTCTAGCGTAGGTCCTTAATAGACAAAACCACTCTCCGTGATGTGAATAACGCAGATGTTTACATTTTTGATTAATTAGAATTTGTTATGAC
The DNA here is from genome assembly GCA_037158775.1 of Hetaerina titia. Taxonomy (NCBI): domain Eukaryota; kingdom Metazoa; phylum Arthropoda; class Insecta; order Odonata; family Calopterygidae; genus Hetaerina; species Hetaerina titia. Next base: position 18,998,366 of record CM073778.1, on the reverse strand, counting down.
CATAAATTTTACGAGAGAGGCAGAAGTGCCCTGCAGTCCACAGTTTGGGAGTTTGGCGTGGGGTGATTCCAAAAATGACGGGCAACTTTAAAAATTACGCTTTGTTGAATGTTGATTACCAACACGTAAACTATTTCAAATAATTCAGCTAAAGTTAGCCACATATATGTTCACTGCAGTATCGATGTGTCTATACGTATGCGAGTCTATACATATATATATATATATATATATATATATATATATATATATATATATATATATATATATATATATATATATATATATATATGTATGTATGTATGTATGCGAGACGAGATGCTAGTAACATGAATAACAATAAAAAATGGCAAAATAATAATTCAATTAAGATAAAAATATTTTTCCTCTAACGCGGTCTTTTGCAGATATTCTGATCATTTGTCATTTCGGGGATATCTGGAATCGCAGAAGGCAAGCGTATAAAATATAATTTAAAAGAGGCAAAAGGTTTTATAACACGAAAAAAGTTAACTCGAGCCAGGTTGTAAATTTATTATTGTTTATATAACCATTCTCTAGATCCATTCATTTCATTGTTATTTAATTAAGCTTTTCTTTAAACTCTTTATCCATACTAAAAAGAAAGACTTGTACTTTTCCACAGATTTTTATTACATGGTACACATATAATAAAATATGTACCATATAATAAAATCTGTGGAAAAGTACAAGCCTTTCTTATTAGTATGGATATAAAATACTTCCACGAAGTGAAGCCTGAAACAATAGAATATATTAAACTCTTTACTCGCAACTGAATTATTCTCTTGGATAAAATTGTTTCATAAACTAATATGAATCATTATTTGGATATCGCATCGAAAATTATGCAAAACACGATGGACGGAGTGATTAAAAAGAAACTGATACAATAAACAAACTTTATCCTGGATATTAGGCAACTTTCAATACAAACAGTGGCCAACAATGGCCAGGCGTATTTAGGGGAAAATACGAGTATATTTGAATTCTTTGACCTCTAAAGAATATATTATAGAGCAAGTTGAGAACATCCCTTTTCACCAGCGTCATAAGAAATTCGAAAGAAGGCAAAAATAAGACAATCTGGGAGGAGATAAAATTAAACACCCTTAGTAATCTCGTCAAAAAAGAAAACCTTCTCGTAACTACTTTGCATGTTAAATTGTGATCTCAAGGACAGTTTGAGCCTTTTAAGCGTTCAGTTAAGTTTAAGAGTGAAACAGGACTGTACGATCGGTACGGTACGGTCAGATAGAGGTTTAGAGGGTACATTTTCCTCTGAGGAAAGTCATTGCAGTAGATTTAAACGAGTTTCCTTCTCACGGCAGCACCTTTGACCCATTGGGACTCGGCAATCAATTCGTCTTCGGGATGGGCTGCCTCGCTATGGTGATCGTGCATCATAGGAGACGGTCCGAGAAAGAAATGGAAAATCGGTGGCAGGAAGAGTAGAGCGAAGGGTGTGGGGGTGGGAGGCGGAAGAGAATGGAGTGCACGGGGTGGCGCGGGTGGGTGGTCGGGGGTTGGGGAGGCGAGGGTTGAAAGAAGGAGAGAAAGGGGGGTGGGGAGAGGGAGAGAGACAGATGACTGCGATGCCGCGCCGTTGATTGTCTCCCCAGCCGCGAGGGGGACAAAAGAGTCCAACCCGACCCCCCTTTCCCTCCCACCTCTCCCTCCCCCTTGCCTCTACGAGCGCACCAGCAGGCCGACTCGCTTCAAAATGGCCGCGGGCTCCCAAACGTGATAGGCCACGGTTTAACCGGAAGTATGCGTCATTCTCTTTCACTCGCCCTCCCCGTCCGACCATCCCCGAAACCTCCCACACACACACACACACACCCCAAACCCCGCACCGCGACCGAGACTCCTCTCCTCCGCTCACCCTCCCAGCCAACCTCCTCCCCCGAGAAGCCTCTTCCCTCTCAGTCCCCTGCCCCCGACAGATCTCCAAAAAAAATAGATCGCCCCGCGCTGGCTTGAGCGAGAGAAAGGGAAAAATGGATCCCCTTGCATGGGAACTCCCTTCTCCCATAACAAATGCTTCGTCAGGATTTCGCCGAAACATTTCATCCTTCTAAAAAGTAATTCTATTGGTTTCCATCAGTCCGACCGTCTCAGTAGGTGCCGAGGTACATTCTCTAAGACTATAGTAAGAGACGGAGGTATGAAGTTCTAGCAAATAGATATATTAAAACTAGTATAATCCTTTTTGGGCTCCGCGTATGACTTGGGTTAGGTTCGTCTCCGACCGACCCTTTTTTCCTTCCTGCAAATGGTTATCTGAGAAATGGAATTAGTAAATATTAGTTTATTTTTAGTAGCTTAAATTATGACTAAATTTTGATGATTCAAATGATCCATCACTACAAAATAGTCTAGGGTTTAAGGCATATTAATATGGATGTCAAATCAGGTAATTCATCATGAATTAACTATTTTCTCGGTTAAAAACAAGTGTGAAGAAAGAGGTCTTAAGCCATTATCCTACATACCCATACACATGACATAGATACATGAACGCGTGGGTGGAATAATGTGCAGTACATAATTTTAGGTGACTGTTCATGCCATAATATCTTCTCAGCTTTAAATTAATTTCTAGCTGCGCTTTCTTCGTGGAAACATTTATGCGTCCAATTATTTTATTTCTCATTTTTAATACACATGATGTTACTCTCAAGGAACTGGAATCCAGATGCAAATTCAGGAAGGACTTTTCATGGCTTCAAAAGTTTTACACTTTGATTTGGAGAAAATCAAAAATCATAATTTATTGCTTATTTATAACTATTTTTATTAAACATGAATATATGTGCATAGGAGTATGTTACTTATTAAACTTAACCATATCTTGTCCATTAATATTAAAATTTAAAAACGAACAATTCATAAAGAGTATTTATATTTCGAAGCGTGGCAATGAGTAAATAGGTTTGTTCATATCGAAGTACTGATAATTTTGGTGAAGTGATGATAGATAAAGTAAGAAATTCAGAATAATTTGAAATTTATTAAAATATTATTATCGTTTAGTGTGCAAGAAAACTTTTATTTGAAATGCCTCTGAAAATCCATGTCTCTCCCCAGTTCCCTCATATTTTGCCTATCGTCGAAATTCGATCAAACAATGGGACGGTGTGGCGCAGCATTAATAAAACTGAAACTCCTTGAACTATCCATTTCCCTCGCGGGAGTGGAAAATGTAGACTCAGCACACCATCCCCTAAAAAAGTATGAATGTCACTGTCAAATACATAATAAAGATTACTCGTAATTCTCCGCATTATTCGAGCAGCGTCTAGATTCAAAATTCTTCCAGTCGTGTTTGGTTATAATTCTCCCTTAAGTATTTCCCTCAAAAATCTAAGGTGCCAGAGTAATGTGGTATAGAACTTCGGTTAGCGGAATTTCTTACCTCTTTCGGAACGCTTCGTGTAGTCAGATATCTGAGTAGTTGGAGTGATCATCTTGAAGGCACGATCATTTGTTTTTTATCAATCAGCTGCACGTTTAGGAGTGTGGCCTTATTTGAATGATATTTAACGACAGCGAATAACCTTTAAATAATAAAATGGTTAATACATTAAAAAAATCACCATCGCAGATTGGCTATTAAGGGATTAGATTAGGTGTCGGGACCAGTGCTGTTTTATTGTTGCTGTGTGCAGGGTTCTCAGGGAAAGTTAGTCTATAAACATAAAAAATCTGGCATACTGTATACTCAAATTTCTCTTTATGCATCTGGCTTTCAATTTTTCATTCAATCGTAAAATGGACTGATTGAATACAGGTTGAACTTTTCCCCTTAAAATATTTTCACTGATTCTAACCTGTCGTTACACCATTTAGTTGATGACTACCAGTCCAACGCCGTTTCGACACTTTTCATTTTATCCTAATAATTTTTAGCGGACGATATATTGGTCGACCACTTTTGAATAATGGTTACATCGCAGAAGAAGCTTTCCCTAATCAGTGTGTTACTTATTATATTATTGTTACTCTGCCTCACATCTTAATAGACGCTGCCGAGGTTTTGATTTTGATGAGGTTTGATTGCATTATACTCTTTTTGTCATTTAATTTGTGGTTTTCGGATATTAATTTTGTGTGCTTAGAATCCCCTTGGCGATGATTTGGCTTGATGCAGTGCAAAATCTCTCCGTGACCACTCATCTATGACTCATGCGTCTATCAGAGCCAATGCAAAAAGTCCACGCTGAGGTTTGGACGATTCACATGAAAAGCTCTAGGTGGTCATGGAAAACATTGAGATCACACTGAAAGATTAAGTCACTTATTTTCTGATACACAGCGAAGGAGTTTTGTTTAGTCTCCAAGCTAAACGATGACACGCAGGGTAAAATAATAAAGTTTGACAGAAAATGACGAGCTTTATTCAACTTGTTGCGAAGGATTATCGTGTCGTCTGGCGGTGGAATTACTTTGATCGGTGCACCTACCCCCAGGGCCTGGAGTTACCCCAGTCGCCCCTTCTGCCGCCTCCGTTCTCTAATCCACACTCATAACACAATCTCCCACCAGCACCACTACCGCGCCGCCCCCTTCCGGCGTAATGTTATCAAGTCCTCCCTCCCACCCTTCATTATCCCTCCATCCTGTTCCCATGCACATAACACGCGTGCAACGCTCGCATGGAGGCAAAAAAATCCCTGCTCACACATCTTGTTCCGCCCTCATGGGCCACAATTGGCTTCCTTCGAGCCCCACGCCACGGTCTCCCCCTTCACTCGACGCTTTCCCCCCCTCCAAAAGCTTCCGCCACCCCCCCCCCTCCAATCCCTACGCTGCTCATTCAAATCCTGTCCCCTCCCCCCTTGCCATCGCACCACTTCTTCTTCTCACGTGTCCTTCCTTCCTCATTCCCTCGCCCCTTCGTTTTAACGCGTTAGTTGAAAGAATCGTCGAAAACCCATCTTGGCCGGTGGACTATTCTTCATAATATTATGTGAAAACAACTTTAATGTGTGAAGCGTAGTGTTGTACGTCTTGTTAGTTTGGTCTTCGAGGAAAGAGAATAAGCCTACGCTTCGAGATTTTTGAGATTTAGGCGTGGAAGAGGATTTAAAATGTGAAATAAACGTCAAAAAAACAAAAGGAGACTTTAATAGGCGTGGTATCGTAGGAGGGAGGGTTGTTGGTATTAATTGGATAAAAGACGGAAAAGTGAATGTAGGACATATTGAGCGGCAGTAAACTGCTGAAGCCTGTGATAAATAGAAGGGAGAAGTGATGCCGAGTCAGGAAAAGAGGAGGCAAATTGGACGGAATCAAAGGAGGCGTGAAATTTGTGGATGTGGAGAATGGTACATAGTAAGAATTTATTTAGTGACATGTTAAGTGGGCATAGAAGTCTAGCGGTTTTTAGTCTCCGGACCCATATTTTTTATACCGGCACCACTTTTTTACATGGCGAAGCTCCCTGACTTACTGACAATTCACAGTAATAAGTAGGTGAAATAGTTTCAGCCCGTCGGCAATGATTCGCGCGGCAGATTTATCATCCGGTTAAACCCTGATTACATTAGGCGACGTGCCATTCCCCATAATTTTATAAAAGGCGTAATTAAAATTTCCAAAAATATATCAACTTATCTTCTCATCTATCATAGCTAGATATCTATTATCTTCCCTCATTAAAAGGTACAAATAAATTTCCTTAATAGAGAAAAAGTGGTTTAAAAAATAAAAATGCTCATCACTAATTCTGTTTATAATTTTATAAATAGGCTTCATAGATCACGGATTTTGACCATAGTTCAGCATTTGAGACGGGTTCACCTGATGCTTTCATAAACCTGGGAACCTATGTTTTCATTTTTTAAGGATGTGTTTATTACGTGTGACTTCCCCATGTGTAAGACCAAGATTATGATCGAATGAGGATGAAGTACCTATGTGGTCCTCTATAGGATAATACTGTTGGTAGCAAAAATTCTCTCCTAAAAGGGATTTACTTCACTAGAGAATCATGAATCCATTTTATTCGCATTGATGGGAACTACATAAAATTCTGTTCCTCTCTCCATGGTACCTTTAATGGTGAAACTAGGTTCATTGCTACACATGAAAACCTAATGCTAATGAGTGAACACTTTTAAACCAATATATTGCATTACGGATCTGTTCAGTTAACTAAGTTCTGTGGTAATATGGCAGACAAATGAAGACATTTACCGATAACAGGTGATGCAGTGTTATATATTCAGTCGAAGTTACAAATTTAATGCGGTTTAAATAAAGACGTGAGAGAAATATCGAGTCTCAAGTAGGAGGGGTATATCCATGACTTCCCAACAGCTAAGTTAAGACCAATTGCAATTGCCAATTTCATACTTCCGGATACTATTTTCCCTTTGCTGTGAGTCGTGTCATGCGACGTCGCAAAAACTCAGCTTGGATGAGATATTGTTTGAAAAATTTGAACGTGCCACATGGCATTTGTGAAGAGAGATTTGAAGAGTAATAGGCTGAGTCAAATGTTTATTTCTTTACCCTTCGTCTTATCCATCCTCGCAATGATTCAAATCCATTCGGCACTGAGTCGACCATACGATGCCCGGAGTGACTAAAACCCGCTTACTAAAATAATTTACTCCCACTACCGATCGCAGAAATTGCGCTAAATGCAATACATTCCCGCCCAGCGTCGGCCATCTTCTCTGGCCACGCAGGCACGTCTCCCAGACGGATGATGGCGAGGGAACTCCCGCCCTTCGTTGCCTCGAACATCGGCGTGGGAGTCGCTCTCCGAGGCGGACGATCAGCAAAGCGTGGGCGGGGGTGGTCGCGGGGTTGGCGAGTGGGCGAGGGGTAACGGGGGCGTTTGCGGATAACGACAGGGGGAGGGGTACACCAGCAAACAACCTCATAGGAAAGGGGGTGGGACTGAGAGGACTGCTCCGAAGATGTCCAAGACACAAGGGCTGAGAAATGATCATCGCCCGTCCCATCAACTCAGGCAGGCTGGAGTCTCACGCGACGGGCGCCTTCCTTATTTGCGACTTCTTCCCGAGTCTCCATCCTCCCCTGCAATCCTCGACAATCCCCCTCAATCACCCGGCAGTTGCATCCGAATCTCCCTCACACGCAACCCCATCCCCTGATTTCCCCCCACCCCCCCGCCCACCCACCACCCTTTCCCTTCCTTTCAACCCGGCGGCGAGGAAGGGAGGACGAACCATCCGCTCTCCTCCCCCCCCCCTTGTACCGGTACTATAACCACCCCTCTCCCCACCCTGCCCCTACCCGAAACCGTCCACCCACTTCCTCTGTCCGGACTCCACCTCATCAGGCGAATTGTCATTAAGATCCATTCATTCCATGACTGGAGGCTGCTCCCGCCCCATTGGTCCGTCCTGTGCCGTGCCATGATCTCTCAATCCCCCACCCCCAGTCTCCGAATACACCCCTCATCCCCTGCCACCCTCCCTGGAAAACTCTCCCTCCTCCTCCGGTCCTTCCATTCACGGACCCTTCCTCCCTCCCTCAGTTCCCTCCCCCTATCTCCCTCCGACCCCCTCTGCCCGTATCGCTGCTAGCTCATGGTCGTCTTTCCCAGTTTTTCCTCCCACCCTTCCCGTCGCTTGAAGTGGTCCGGGGTTTTCCTCGGGGTCTCCGCTAAGGCCATCTCTCGCATCGCCCACGATTTCCCTCGCCGTCTTCCACATACGGCGGTCGGCCCGCCATCATCTTGGGACGCAGACGAGCCACGCCGGGATTCGCCCCGCGCCTTCTTACTCCACTACCTTCCTCCCTTCCACCCCCAAACCATTCTCGCCACTCTCCCACTCTCTTGAGTCGATCTTATCGAATCACACTTCGCGGTCGCACGCTTGCAGGTCAACTTTTTAGGTCGAGGTGATGTGATTTCAGCGTCGAAAAATTGAATTTCGAACCGTCACACGTGAAACTCGATTGGATGACGACGTATCCACGCAATCGATTCACGTAGCAACACATCAAATATGCTATCTTTTTACTTCTCCAGTTAAGGTAGTATACCAAGTTTTGATGATGATACTCGGTGCTGAAAAGATGTTTGCCCGCAAATTAAATTAAGCGTGAAAATTATTATTTTTTTATCATTCATTATTATGGATGATTCTTTCATGAATTCCTTTTCTTCGAAAATTAATTTTTCCGGTGCCAGTTTTATGGACCACAGTAATCATCTCGGTACTTTAGGAGAGGGTTTGGTTCACCTAATACCGCCAGCACATCTGGAGGTGAGGGCCAGTTCCTTTCCTTTGCGGTCTGTTCTCTCGCAGGAAGGTCTGGTGTATATACGAAATACTAAACAGATTGGACGAAACCGTGCAACTAATCTCAGGTGAATTACGAAATGTTCATCCTAAACCATAGTAATAATATATTTGTAACTACCTGCTTAAATAGCCTACTTACTGGCCTATTTCTGCATCTATTGTCCTCGGCTTAATTTTCTATTCAGTAAGGGATATTGTCTCTTTTCGTGCATCATTCCGATATTTCATTGGATTCTCCCTGGTTAAATATTCCTGTCACCTTTGTTTTCATCAAGACGTCTCTACTATGAATATCCACACCAGCAAAGTTTATCATTTTTCAAAAATATTTTCCGGCACATTTTCCATCTCTCCTCAACGAAGAACAAGCATCATCCGTCCCCACCGTGTCCATTTAATCTTCATTTGAATTTTAATATCACCACGGTGCAATTTTACGACTCATCCTTCATTAGATGATCTGGTATCCTCTATCGTTTTGAAGGATAAATTTCTAAAGGAAAGTTCTGGATCATTTGCATCCGGTGCAAATGTCAATACACAAAGCGTGAATATAGCTATGGTTTTAGCGTGCAGTGCTGGCTGCATCAGGCTATTTACAGACCGCTTTGTGCGCTCTCAATAAATAATAGTTTACTTGTTGGAAGCAGATATAAATATTAAAGAAATGTAGTGTTGACGGATTTAAGTGAATAGGTAAATCCCCCATAGAGGAGCACCGATGACGTTTAAAAATTGTTTCAATAAAATTTTTGAAACTTTTGAATGCTGATACTACAATTGAATCCATAGTTCCTTGACTGAAACAAAGGGCCAGAATGAATATGGATAAATCTACATTGAACCACAAAAATGTACCATGAGTTTCTCATTTAATTTTATTGGATTTCACCATTAAAAATCTATTGAACTTCCCTTCCATATTAATCAAATAAAAAAAATATATCCGTGGCACATTGGGAATAATCTATAGTTTCGTGTACCAATATCTAATTTCCGTAAATAAACGTTTTTTAATGACACTCATCATCGGAACTACAAATACTTATTTGTAATTATACCTATTTTGTAAATCAAACGGTATTTTGTATTTTACAAGTATTATGATAAAATATTAATGTACAAACAATGGTCCTCCTGATACCTTTTCCCTATTAATACCGCTTCGATTGCGTGTTGCTATTCCAAAATTAGTCTTTCAGATCCTTGTAAGTGAACACATTTTTTGATGAATTTTTTAAAATCAGTTTTAATGTGCAAGTAATTTATACGCGTAATTATATAAAATAAAATTCCTGGATTCATTTGCGGAAAAAAACTAAAAAATTCAGTAATTCCTATATTACTTTTTGCGCTTAAGTCGCATTTCTTTCCATTTTTTAAGGCAGATGGGTTGGCAGGCGTACGAAAGCGAAAAAAATGTTACAGTAGGGGCCCATATAATAAAACTTGAATTTGAATGTCAAACATGGCATTGTTTTATGCGATTAAAATATTTTTATGATTAATCCAATTCGCCGGATTGATTGACACTGAAAATGCACGCATTCCTTTCAATGATTTTGTTAATCAGTGTGTTAAACTATTCTAATTTAATTATTCATTATCATGAAAATATACACACAATTCCAAGCATTCACCTTGTGGAATTCTAAAGAACGCATGTCTTATGTTTTCCCAAAACTGTATTCTTAGGAGACGTACATGCTTACCTTTTTAGTAAAAAAGTTTCTGTGAAACTCCTGACATGACCATTTATCTAAGATGTATTCGCGTAAATCTGATTGATATATATCGTTGCGCGTAATATAGTATATCGTTGCAAGTAGCTATCGTATTTCGTAATTCTTCATCATTTAAGGTCTCTACTTTTCTAAAAATATATTCTCAGGAGACGTATATACGTATTTTTTTAAGTTAAAATTATTTGTGCTGGATAACAAAGTTGCCAGCATACCCATATTTATACAAGATATTTTCAAACAAATTTAACTAATTTCTTTACTACACAATAGCTCTCCCCTTCGCCCTGCTGGTCATATTCGGCCCTCAACGATTCTCGATTGCACCGATTCGAAGGGCTTTGTGCTAAGGCACGGCCGTCGCCGAGGGAATCGCGGCCCACGCCCACCCCGCTCCCCTGTCCCTCTCCGGCCCTGACAGCCTCCCCCCCCCCAGGATGCAAATGCAGTCGAGCCCCCACCGACGATACAAGGAACCTCCGCACTCCCGTCCGTCTGGTGACTGGTGACGCCGGGGTGCTCAATGGGAAGGGGTGCGGGCACCACCATCCCCGTGCCGGGGGGCCGAGCGCGACGTTGATTCGATCGGGATGGTGCTCCGCCGAGGAAGGAGGGGTCCGGGTGTGGACATTATGTGCATTCCGACCGGCACCCCCGTCACGGGTTTATGATTCCTGTCCTCCCGCGGTGGTGGCGGTTGTGGAGTGGTGGGAGGGGTGAGGCCAGTCGGCGATCGGAATCGAGGTGGGGATTGAGGGGTTTCGAAGCCCCCCGCTTCGCTTAATTGCCCCGCCGCTTGCTCCCAAGTGCGCCCCGCGCGCGCGCGTATTGATTGGCTCGCGGCCGCGTGAGCGAACGCGGCCGTGCATCGCACCCGACTCCGTCTGCGAATGATTTCCCCTCGTTTCTTTTTTCAATCTTCCCTCCTTCGAACGTCTAGGCGCAGGCGACCGGGGAGTCGGCGTTTATTTAACACTTCACCACGAGCGGGACGGAAGGGAAGAGATTGCTGGGACCGTGATGGCCATCTCGACTATGACATATGACATCTGGCTTAACCTTGTGGAACTTCATGTACAGTATGTAAAAGTTAATAAGTAATTTAGAATAAAATTTCAATTAACTCTCGACAACGGTTTCAACATTTGACATTTTCATGAAAATATTAGAAAATGATCGCCAGTAGTCTCTCCTAAACTTAATAAAATGTATAAGACTGTCCACGCCCGTTTTCCGAATTTGTCTCGTTCGTACTTGGAAACTGCGCTCGGAAATACGAGGATGGACTGAAAACTAATGCGTACCTGCTTGTAGATCACAGACAGCCCCGTGTTAGTGATTGGCGTTGGGAGGTACTTGTGATTTGAGCTGAGAAATGACCTTGGTCAATAGAACCTATGAAGGACAATCGTTCAATTACAACGCACCAACTCCCTCGCCCCTCTTTCCCTTCGGCGAGGGAGAGCGAGCGTCCGTCGTCAGGGTCCGCGCCACCCTGTGCTCACCTGAGCTTGCGTGAAGAGCACCCTCCTTTTCCGCCGCTGCGCCAAAGGGAACTGCATCGGCTTAGTCTCGCCCGTCACGCCGCACGTTGAAAGACCCGTCATGTTGGACATGTTCATGTTCATCCCCGCCGTCGCCGCCGCTGACGACCCCATGAGGCGAGATACTGCAATGGGAAAGAGGAGAAAACGTGAGATGAATGCGAGGATATGTTAGAACCGCATGCAAAATGTACACAAGTTTGATTTATGTATTTTTTTATTGAAAGGAGTATGTTAAATGGTTTGCATAGTTAAAAAAATATGTCTAATATGAGAATTGCAGTGATAAAACGGTTGAGTAGTGGCTGAGACTAAATTCATCCAATACACCTCTCCATTTTATGATCTTCCGCCGTTGGTAGAACTACGGATTGGGAGGTGACATGCTTCGAGTGGCTATTGACCTTATTAGTGCTTGTTTTCAGTGATGTGATTTCTCATTTTTCATTTGGATAACGTATCAAAGCTGTCGCGATTAATCCTGCAGTGGTAAAAATTATCGTATTTTCGCTCGCGATACGATTTAAATCATATAAGTTTATTATAATGGATTTCCTCAGATAATGATTATTTCGGGTTTTTATTGAGTATTAATATTTTAGGAAAGCTTTTTCGCGTACCGCAAATGTTTTGCAGTCTCTCGTGAAATAGTGACAATTTTCCTCGAATTTAATGCAATCAACTATAAACTTATATATTCCACAATTTCCTGCTTTCAAGTACAAACATTTTCCTGATATTTTCATGAGATTGGATGTTAGTGAACAATTTTCCTCGCATCTGTGTTATGCATTTGATTTAAATTACAATGACCACTCGAATATTAATTAAACACTCGTGAAAATTGCTGATTTCCAGAAAACACACTTAATGACTCTATGATTTATAACACACACTCTATGACTTATCATATTATCAACTAATGAGTCAATTAATAATGAAAGTGACGAAAATCTCTCTCTTGGTGCTTAGTTGTTTTCTTTTTGCCACAACATTGAACGATCAGATCAAAATAATTAATTGTATCTCCACTTCATCAAGTATTTAGATTCATTAAGCCATCTCCAAATTCTCTACGTTGTACTTGTTGCATATTTTAGCAAGTTCGCATGACCTTGATGTCAGTAGACCTATTTCTCATAAATTATTCACCTCTTTATAGCATATATGACCCAGTATATTTTCCTAATATTCCATAATCACATATAATATTGTTGATGTTATTAATTCAAAATACAGCAAATGGATTCACACTCGACAAATCCATGAGAGGTAGATCGCTTGGACTCATGTACGTATCCACCATAATTATAATTTTAACAATGATAACATCCAATAGCGCCAATGTAAGTATTATACTTCATCTACATCTATACTATGCGCAACAAGCCGTATTGTATATAAGGAAGTGTGGCAGAGGATTTTAGGTCACCAGTCACGCAGCCTGTGATACATCTATGTCAGAATTCGTTAGTCGTACGGTAGAAATTAGAAAATAAACTGTTTCATAAGTCTATAAATATGCTTTTTGTGAGCATAATACATACATGATAGTCGAGTTAAATAGAATCAGAAAAGGTCAAAAATATTCACATATTAACTTCCACATTATTAATTATGTAATAATGGTGGAATTAGTTTTTCCTCCAAATGTGTACTTAAAAAATAGTGTTGCTTTTGAATCCCCCGTAATTTCAAAAATTATAGGTTGTTTTATAATGTAACATAAAATCGAACAACTTTCACTGTGATTTTGCGTGATGGCTGACGCATTTTTCAACGCGGGAAGCGTTCAATAAATTTCCAACATGGAACCCATTTCGTTGAATACCTATCATGTTTGGCGAAGGGTATACAGACACATTTCACCACCTTGACGAACAGAAGGATAATGTCTTATTTCCGACAAATACTCTCTCGTATCTAAGTACCGTCACTACATTACACAAAGGGTCGATTTGGAAAAGAGTAGTAACTTCTATCTGCGCTAAAGGAACTGAAAAAGATATCCCCGCTGATGATTTGGGGCAGACACCTCGCAATATGGTCCGGTGGTTAAGGGGTCATGAGTAAGCGCCGGAGAAGAAAGGACGAAAGGATTTCGAAAAAAAAGAAAAGGAACGGAACATTTTATTTGGGGAAGGGAGAAAGCTCCAATTTTTATTCCCCTTATTTCCCGCCATGCTCTCACTTTCCCCACCTCAGCCAGCGAGTGCGGCGCGTAGAGGCGCCGGGTTGTTAATCTCCTCACTCCGCTCGAACGGGAAATGAGTAGGAGAGATTATGGAGTGGAGGTGATGTGGGAAGAGGTGTGCAGGGAAGGGAGGGCGGTGGGGTAGGGGAGGCTCGGGGGAAGGAAGAAGGAACGGGAGCGAGGCGGTGCGATCCTCCGCTCGTATCGATTGCGATGCGCCGCGCTATATCGAACTGCGACACCGAGCCGCCTCGCACCGAAAGCCATTGAACCCCGATGGTATTAAACCGGCTTCGGCGATACGATATGACAGCGTGTCACGATGCAGCCTTAATACTTCATCTTCGAATTCGGTTTACGATTTAAAATAAATGTTGAAGCTAGCTAAAGAAATAACCTCAAGGCTCTTTGGCAGGACAGGATGAAGAAGGTGGGGTCAAAGAATGAGGAAAAACTTTAAACTTCTAAGAAGAAAAGATTAGCCTTAATAACTCTTTTGTTCGGATTTGCGATCAACAGTGAACCTCGCTCACACTTAGGTTTACAGTGACTTTACTCCTACGAAAGGTATTGAAATGTCTACTCAAAAAATATAAAATTTAGGTGCATGAATGCATAAAATAATTTAAATATGGACAACTGAAAACTGTTCTACTCTGTGGAATTTCGATATAAATCTAAATGTGATGCTGTGATGATTTTTACCGTACAGTGCGAACTTAATTTTCGATGCGATACTAACTGGGAACTGTTCGCATCGCGAAATCAATCAACGTGAACATTATTGCGGACTCCATTTAGTACGCAGAGCGATGCCCGCTTCATCTGTATCGCGATATTAAGGCATCAGCACTTCTGCCACATAGGGTTTGAATGGCAATGCGTTTTATGCTCCAAATCGAGCATTGCGCAGGCAAATGCAGGGCGGGGGGAGGAGAAAGTGGGAGGTGGGCGGATTGGGGCGGGAGGAGGTGAAATGAGAAGGAAGGAGGGCACTTGAGGGGGAAACCTTTGAGCAAATGAGATTGAATCTTCCGGAGTCCCTCCCTCGCCCACTCCACCACCCCTTCGGGCGCTACCTGCTACTCGTATTTCTTTTTTTAGGCAATGGAAGGAAATTATGTATACACACGGACGCGTCCGTAAATGGCCTTTCCCTTATCCCTTTCGTATTTCCGCCCCCACCGAGGTTAGCTACACCTATGAAGGGGGAATTCGATTTACGTGATCGGCGGTGCTCTGGCTTCCCCCTCCGAGAGTTCAGGTTCGTATCTCGGTGTGGTTGAACACTTTTCATGTGGTATTTACATATCTGTGCTGATTCATTGATGGATGAGGACCTTCCGCCTAGGTAGAGATAAGAGGACACAGTTCTGGATAGATTTAATCGGATATAATAAAACTTTTAATATTGCAATTAATGGTTCATAGCAGGATAGTTATAACCTTAGGTCGGCATTAAATTACAAAATGTACGAACTTCCATTTCAGAGTGAATGTGATTGCGAATATTGGTTTTTATAAGACAAAGATAAAATTTCAATGTGATTTAGTCCTTATGCGACGGTAACTTTCCTTTGTATTCCACTATTAAATCGGTGTACACTGTAATTGCTCTGAAGGTTACTTCGAGGTAAGTCCATTTGGATACATTTTCTTGAAGTAAGTTGCCTTCTTTCCATACTCTACCAACCCCCCGAGCCGGGAATATAGAAGAAAATCGGAGAGAGGATCATCTAAAGGGAGGTTGAATTCCACCCCCAGACTAGTCGCTCTGTAGTATCTTCTGCGGTCTTTTTAACGCGGCCTCAAAGAATTGACGGGCACTATGCCACGAAGGCAACGACTAAAGGGGACTCCGTTGGACGTAGACTCCCCAAGGTCCTTCCATCTCTATAGCGACAACTCTCATGTCCTTTAACGGACTTAGTGAGTAGTCGCTATACAGGCCGACAGCCCGGTGAGACTCGTTTTCGTCTTAGTTAATCCCCCGTACAGACGGATGTTTATGGCGGTTCGCAAGCAATAATGATTTAACCTAGAAATCTCCGAAGCAAGCCCAGCCAGAAGTTTCCCATCAGGTTAGTTTGGTGGCGACAGAACCTTCTGCCAAACGATCGTATGTCTTCTACCCAAATGTTCGCATGCTTGATTTCCCCCTGCGGTGTGAGTGACTTCACATCTGGGGAACGAGATGGTTGGTCAACAGGGAGTATCAGACATCAGTTAGGTACTAGACCCGCTAGCGGCATTTGAAAGACATCGTGTCCAAGAATTGTTTAAGAAACCAAATTGAAAGACATTCCAAAAAAGAATTTCTAAAAGGATTATTATTTATCTCCCAAAAGCTTCATAAGAAAATATTTACTCGCTTTAATTGGGCTGAGTGTGCGCCATTAGCATCAAGACAAGAAAAGGTGATAAAGAATATTGTTTTCTGATTATACATATATCGCTGTTTTGTGCATTTTCTCTGTAGCACTTTCTGCGAACACGGATTCCGAATGCTGCCCATCTCACATGATTCGTGCTGTCGCTAGACATCTAATTTTATTGGGTACCATGGGATGGAACTAGAAAACCAGCGATAGGAATCCATTATCCATCACTTTGATAGCTGATTACTTACGGAGACATAAACGCTCACGTTCGTATCTTGAATCTCCATCCCTGAATCGTTTTATGTATTTGGATCACATTTAAACTTCCGCCACCCAGATTTAAATTAGATTTAAGATTGTGGAGATCAACTGTAGAACCGACAGATTTATCATATCATTTTTTGCACAAAAGATAAGGAATAAAAATAGCTGCATGCGAAGGTGGCTAGGAAATAATCATTTTTAGACGAAGCGCACGAGAGCGTGGTCATAACTCAATCCAATCCGAATTTTATTGTTCCCTCTTGCCAAGAGCTCGATTTGAACGCGTGGAGAAGTATCACTTAGATCATGTACGGCATATAACTTGACACAACGTTATTTTCATCATTTGATTTATATTACATTTCAAATTGGCACTAATATTTAAGAAAAACAATTCGGATTTCGTGTACCTTATGTGAATTCACCCCTTACAACAATTATTAGCGGTGGTATTGCAGGATACGATGCATGCGTGGAAATTTCTTTACCAGAGAAGTTCTCCTCGGGTGGCCTTATCCTGATTACCCCCTTAAAAGTCGTGCAAACGATCAAGGGCGTGTTCAACCGGAGGAGGATGGGAGGGGGGGAGAGCGGGCGAAAGGGAATTGTGCGAATATACGGGGGATCCTGACTCATGCCTCGTGATGAAAATAACTCGCGGACCACAGCGAGGGAAGGGGAGGGGGAATGAGGAAAGGAGAAGTAAGGGGAGAGAGAAAGAGTGTCCGTACACCCCGCTAACCCCCGGAGGGAGACATCCCCGAGGGGGAGGGGGGAAGGGCGAGCTGCCCTTAAACTTGTCCGACGTGAATTAGGGGCAGTGACCAAATGCATGATGAGGCGGGAACGAGAGGAAATAGTCGATCTCTACATGCGTGGAGGGGGGAGGCGGGGCCGTCGGAGGCTTAGCCGGAATGTCGTCTGCAGAGAGGGGAGGGGAAGGGGTCGGTGGGGGCGAAACATCGAGGGTGGGGGAAGGGCTTATGAAGTGGAGGGAACATGAAGGGGCGGGGGAAGCAGTTGGGGTCTGGGGAGGGGGTGGGTTGGACGGGGGAGTCAAAGGGGGGCAGAGGAAATGACATCGTTTGGTGTCAATCTGCTGCCATGATGTCCCGCCCGAGGGCATTGGCGCAGCTCGCCGCCCTCTTTAATAAAAGATGAAAATAAATGAATAAATAGAAAAGGAAGGGGAGAGTGAGCGGGATGGGTGTCGAGGGGCGCAGGCGGGGAGGAGGGGGAGGTAAAGGGGGGGCAAGGTCGACGAGCCCCCGTCATTCGGAAAAGGGAATGTAATCGGCGCAGTGACGGAGCGAGATTGCAGCGCTCTCGATGACGGTGAAAACAAAACACGCTCACACTACCGCCCTTTTCTTTGTATGGGCGTCCGCTCTTTAAATTTATCTACCGATGAGCCAATTTTTAATTCTGCGACAAGCTTGAAAAAAAATCATGATCGTGCCACTTTGCGTTACCTCCGCGGGATGGATTTTAGCGCAAATGCTTTCTCGGCGATTTTTTGTCGCCGGTCATTTTTGCGGGCATCATTGCCTCCGTGTTCTGTTACTCTCTGGGAATAATTGCATTAGTTTGGCGTTGACAAACATTTTGTTCTTCAAGTGAAATTAAACATGGATGCGGTCTTAAATAAATATACCACATATCCATTACCGGCCATGACGCAACACTCCGCTTTCAAAGTAATGTGAGTGAGTTATGTTAGAGAAAGAAGACGGAGAGTATCTGTTTCTGATACGACAGTAGTTTATTCACGTATAGGTTAACGTAATTGGCAAAAAGAATCATATGATTTAGTATCCATTTCATGAATGGTAAGAACTTGTATGTCGTAGGTAGGTATTATATTTTCTGTTTAGTTTTCATATCAAGTATAAACTATCCTCGATGGAAATGTCGGAGAGAAGTTCCAGGTTGTTACAGAGCACGTTGTTCGTACTTGAAAATGTGGAAATTTATTAATCGAAGAAGAAGGTACATTAGATGTGACGAATACATCTTAAAATATCATTTCAGTTCGGATGAACTTTGAATGCTATATTCCTCAATTTCGGCTAGAATGAGTTCATCGGTTGGTCTAACACTGTTCAATGCTTAATTCAATATTCATTCAAATTCAGCTTTCATCTCTTTCATTCCTAAAGGCATCCTTTCATTTGAATGCTCATATATTTATCAACGCCTTTAATAACTTCCTCAGTGATACAATCATCTCGCATATGTGTAGAGAGTCACTGCCTGAGTTTTTAAAAATAATAAAGACTCAGGCTTATTTAAACAAATGTTGACATATTCGTAGTGTGAATTAAAGTAGGCATCTTCTTACTTACATCGTAGGGAGACTACTTGGAAGGCTTTACATTTATTTTTATATCAACGTCATTCATTGTTTATTTATGATCACACCATTTAATTTATATTCTAGGTTCATTTCCAAAAAGGTTTATGAGAGCTATAGGTTCCTTCTTATGAAATGGTGAGCATTGGAGAAACATTACATCAAGTGCAAACGTGTACCTTGAAACATTTGCATGGGCTATGAACACATTTGAGCTTATGTGTTACAGCATGCAGGCTAGATGTGCTAGAGGAATAATGCGCTTAGAAACGTATTTTGAAAGCATTCTTTGCCTGCTGTGTCTTTTCTTGATACGTACACTACATTTTAGCTAGATATCTAAAGCTATCTTATCTGTTATAATTATATTGCACGATAGAACCACGTTTGCGTTGAAGGTTAACTGTATATATTTTCACCTTACAGGCGACGATTTATGCGTAAACATAACCATAAAGGGGGTATCATAAAAGATAACTAATGATCTTATATATACATATCTTAAAAATATAAGAAATGATATAACTTATGATCGTGAATAACTAATTAATGGGAGGCTCATATGACACGTCACACATTAAAGTTGGTTTAGCATATCCGGGAAATATGTGGACAAAAAAATATGATTTATTAAAATAATGTGGGGAAATGTGACAAGAAGGTTAAAAAACAATGTTATCGTATGATAGTCAAGCCTAATTTAGAATATATTGCTGGCATTTGGGATCCACATGAAGTTTTATTGGCGAATGGGATCGCATGCGGCGTGGAGGAGCTAGCTACATTTGTAAAATGTCGAAATGATAAAATTAGTAGCTAAACTAGTTTAGTATAGAAACAAGTTTGGGAGCAAAGGTCATGCTACAGAAAATATTGTGAATAAATTGGAAGCCGGTCTCTTTAGCGAGTATTACAAAAACAAGTTTTTTGGACCCATCGTATTATAGCAGGAGAGGTCATGCCAATCCGATAAAAAGAGATCACGTGTAGAATGAACTGATTTAAGATACCATTTTCCCCACAAACGATTCCGTATCAGCGTAGCCTTATCCGACCGTAATAGGGGGAAAAAGTACGTTTCTTCTGTGACTCTAAGTAGGCTAGTGTGTTGTCATGATTTCATCTGACCTAAGTTTACACTCATTGAAACAAGTGGCCATGAACCCATTCACAGGAGTTATGGTGAGTTAATCTTTAAGCTCCTCAATTTGAAAACCATTAAGGTGATGGAATTTACAGTAGTACTTGTTTGAAGAGAAATTTATTACGTTCACCATTTTACAGATTCAATTGATACATATTTGAAAAAAACATGTATTATATTTGCAAGATTGGTGGCGTTAACCTTTTGCAATGGCCAGTGACACGTACGCAAACCACCGTCCGTGTTCGAGACTTATGTATCCCGTCTCTTAAACGAGTGGTATAGATTATGCCGTGGGGTAAAATATGTACTAAAAGTTTTCAAAATTCGAAAAAACTCATTCACGAATGCGGAATGTGGCGTATTTGGTTCACAACCCCCTTATCGTACGTAACTCCTTTGGGTTTTCCTGTGCCATTGCTGCTGTACAGAGGAGATTTCAAAAAATGGCACACAGTTCTCCCGACCATAAATCTGTCCGTGGTGGAGTTCAAATGCCAGAGTCCTATTGTGTTCTCTGTTCGGTGCAACCATTGGGAAATAGCACATACGTTTCTTTCGCATCTTCCTCCGTTTTCCGTCACCGTGTTGCACAACTCTGTGCTTGAGACTTTTTTTTTAAAGAGACCCCGGAACGTCCTCCGAACTTATTTGCACAAGTTTTTAAGCTCTTTTCATTTGCTGCGTTGTATTTATCATTCGGAGGAAAAGAAACTCCCTACCCTCCCTCCTCCCCAACCCCCAGCATAACTCTCTGCGGCTGCGAGATGGATGGGTGACAGCGCCAGTGACGCACCCCATTTGACCCGATCCCTCTTCTCTATGATCCCCGTGTCCTCCTCATGTCATAGCAACCGTCTCCCTCCCTTTCAGCATCTCCTCTTTTCCCTCCCCGCACCCCGCCCGTCCCCCCATCTCCAACGACCGACCAACTCCCCTCCAAACCTCCGCAGACGCACCCCCCATCCCTCCCCTTTTCGATCTTTGAAAAATAAAAATGAAAGCCTCCCTAAGCCGCCCTCCTCCTTCCAACTACCCCTGCTCCCCATTCCCGTTGCACGCTTTTAAATCTGTCTCCGTTTTAGACGGAAACGTGCGGAGGGAGGGGGTGGTTTGGGGGAGGTGGGGGGTGGGAGGGGGTAGTGGGAGGGGTGGACGAGCAAACACTTGAGATTTCGGAATGGATCGCGAATGGAGGGAGGGAGTGAGGGGTTCGATGTGGGGGGAGTGGATGATTGCGAGGGGATGGGGACGGTTGTCCGGGAGGGGAGTGTGCGGGTGGGCGATGGAACAAGGAGGGAGAGATGAGGAGAGAGGAAGGAGAAGATGGTTCACCAGTGAAACAACGGTTAGGGGGATGAAGGCTGCAGGCATGAGAAACATCTGGACCCAAGATAGTAATATTCTTTTCCTCAATATCTTTATGAAATGAAATATTTGTTCTTCCTATATATATATATATATATATATATATATATATATATATATATATATATATATATATATATATTGTACGAGTATATTTCCTTCCTATTTATATTTTATTAAATTTTTGTACAGAAATATATATATATATATTCCATATATTTCTGTACAAAAAATTAATAAAAATATTGTGAAATGAAATTAAATATAAAATAGATACCTACTAGTTTTATAAAATGTCATTGTGAAATGTAATATTTTTTCCAAAATATCTCTATGCGAGGTAATATCTCTATTTTCGTATATCCACTTCAAAAATGAGTCTTATCATCTTTAGAGATTTTTCTAATGTACAAGAGTCCCTATGGATACAGCCGAAACGTATAATCCCTATTTATGCAAGTATTGTATATCAAACACGAAGGCGCGCTTAAGTTCGCGGATTATTGAAGCTTTTATCCCTATGAAATATATTGTGAGACATGGGTCATTGGAACACCTGTAAGAGTTGTTTATAAACGATATAAATGATGTGCTGCAGAATAAAGATGAATGTCTATAGACAGTGCTACAAACTGAAAATCACTTCAAAAAAGGAGTAAGAGGGTGATGAGAAAGCTTTCAGTAATAAGTGGAATATAATTGAAAGCAATTTGTGGCACACCAGTTCATTGAAGGCTATCACTGAATGAGAAATGGGCGGGTGGAATTGCTTAGGGAGCCCAAGAATGGATTACGAGTAGTAGACTATGGGAAACGTAAGCGCAAGGAACCATAATGAAATGTTGTGATTGAATGATAATAAAACAGCCACTACAAAAATCTTTGATTTGAGATCCTTCGTGTGATGATGACCTATGCTGACCTTCCTGACCTATGCTACCTTCGTGACCTATGCTGATGATAAAACAGTTTTATTTTTTTTTACTCTGTATGATAAAGGAAATAACCCGGTCCATAATTAAAAGAGCTCAATCCAAAAATAAATTACAAAAGAAAGTACCTCTGTTCAAAACAATGGAAAAGTGAAGATAAAGTGAGATCTGGAGAAAATAACAGTATTAATTCGTCAAGAATTTCTTTTAAAATACTTGTTAATTTCGAATTATATTTGAGCATTATTGTATACTTATGCTATTTTTTGTTGTATATAATAATGGTGTTTCATTTTCAAAATACTCGTCATCATTCGGTAGTTAATTATCATCATTTAGTAGTAATTAAATCAATTAAAAAGATTTACAAAAGACTGCGTATGAATTATAAAATAATCATTTAACAAATTTCACCCTTACGTTAATGGAGAAATTGATATTTTGAGTTGCCCTATTTACAAAATTTCCAGGTTTGAATCTTTTGTCCCGTGGACATTCTTTTCAATGTATTCCATATTCTGAACGAATCACATCTGTATGAGATTCAGCGAATAAAGAGTACCGGGGAGTACACGTACTTTATTTCGGTTGAGTTTTCCAAGATGAAGGATAACGTTTTGTCTTGTTCACGTGTTTCAAGAATAAGTAAGTTTTTGGAGTTTAAGGTTAAGTATTGTCTAGCATATCCAAATTTTCACTTAGGTACATACGAAATGTTCTCGTTAAACGTACTTGCTTTTCTCATTACTCTTGGTGACTATCAAGTGAAATTCCTTCAACTGATTTACATTTCTGTCATTCTCAACAGAAAGCTAAAATGATGCACGTAATTTATAGTAATGAAATAATCATTCCGATAATGCGCCATGATTTATTCATGGTATATTGCTGGCACATACGTTAAGGAATTTTAATAACATACTGTATGCAGTAGCGAAGTATTATCTAATGAATTTAACTTATTTATTTTCTTTTTTTGTGAATACTATTTCCGATTTTCCGTGAATAATATTATACTATTTCCGATTTTACTTATTTGAATCGTGCGGAAATTACGCAGGAACCTTGGGCTTCAATAACTGCTGAAAATTCAAAAGAAATGCATCTAATTTTAACTACAGTGATATTTTCTCAATTTATTAAGCCTCACCATTGGTTTGAGAGTTTGAAAGTGTGAGAAGTTTGTTTATAGAGCTTTTTGAGAGGAAGAGAGTCTGAAATCCCGAATATTTGTGAAAATCTACAATTTATAGAGACACGCTGTTTCCATTGTGATGTAGCTTTTGAAAATCGTCCTTTTTAGTGTTACAACACTCCTTAAAAGTTAAAAATACACACTCTTTTACAATTAGGTTTATAATGGAGGCAAATGTGCGTTAATGATACAGGAATAAAAACAATAAATATGTCCTCTATGGAAATATATTTTGAAATTCGTTATTTGTTTGAGCTACAATAAGATTTCCGTTGCTGTAACAGGTATTTCCCCATACTTGCAAACATATTTTATACGATAAAATTAAATGTTAAATTTTAGCCTCCACAGTTACTTAAGACTATACAGCAAGCTGTGTTTTTGATCGTCTCATTCTCGTTTGAATGGAACGAAACCGCACATTTCAATATGAAAAAATCAACGCCTTAAACCATCTTGTTCCCCTACATCCTAGTTATTATTATTAAAATGTACATGTGCAAATAGACAAATGTCAGGTGGCACACGAGTCCCAAGTGTTACAATAAACTTGCCTTGGAAAAATAACATGGTTTCTGAAACACAATCAACATCACAAAAAATAATAAATAAAATCAGTCATAAAAAAAGAAAAAAAATACACTTTAGGGAAATTCCCAAAAACCAATCTGTAGTACATAAAAAAAAGAAAATCCCCATTTCATTAACATTTGTTTCCCAATCAACAAGAAAAAAAATTAAGCTGTTACATTTAATTTTATACAACACAACAATCAAATGATTACAGAAGTTGTTTACATCTTTTCTTAAAAGTTTGGACTCTGTTAGGAAAGGGCTTAAAAATTTTTGCAGGTAAATTGTTCCAATCAACAATTGTTTCATTTAGAAAAGAAATTTTTTTTTTCGTTGTTAGCGATTTCGACTGACCATCATCTGGCAGGGTCTACCCACGTTATGATTTGTACATGTAAGAAAGACTAAGCCGTTTAAGTGACCAACCGCCTCTTTCTCTTTTATCTGCTGCATTTTTCAATCCGTCCACCCTGACGGCTGGGCTATGATGTTGCCCTCATTCCTGCTCATGATTTAAATGAAGTGGACAGTCTGGTCAGGGAACAGTTCACACCCAAATTTAATGGGAACATTGCTCACTTGGTCCTCGTGACAATTGGAGGAAACCAACTGCGAAGACGACCAGCCTTTTTCGCCTTTGCCTACTTCTTCCAAACGAACGACTACGTCCTTTGCTTACTGGCTTCGGACTCTACCATAGTCATGTGGGACACGATTGTATTAAAGGGACTTGATTTTGCCTGTCTGGTGACCAAATAACAGGCCAGGTTATCCTATGCTTGAGAATATTTGAGGACGGGGACTCCACGAACAGAAGTTCCATCTGCAGCAGTTCAGGTCTGAGTATAACCCACCGCATGGTCACGTAATGGGTGAATCAATTTTGTTGGCCCCTAAACGAGACGGTGAATCACGCGGACACTTTATAGACCACCGAGTGCGCTGGAATAGACGGGAACGAGGGGCGCGGGTTGACGGAAGCGCGTCGTTATCACCGAATAAGCGACAATAAAGGATTCCGTGTCGGATTCCCAGAAAATCCTTTCCCATGCGAGGGCACATAAAAAAACACTGCCTACTCTACCATCTTCCCCCACGCAAGGAGAGTAGTCACCGTGTGCGTGTATATATATACATATTATATATATATATAACATTGAAACAGCGAGTCATATATATATATATAATATATATTATGTATATATATTCTCTGGGAGGTCTCTCCTCCCCCGCGCAGCGATACATGAAACGTAGGGAGAGGCGAAGGAAGAAGGAATGGATTTTGCTAAGGGTAAATAGAGGCCGGGAGATGATGGCGGTATTGGGAAGAGGGTGCGATGGAGGGGGGACAAGGGGGAAGGGGAGACAGCGGGGAGAAGAAGCGATTCCTCCCCCACTCCATTCCCTTTCCCCCCGAACTCCTGGTCCCTTGTCTCTTCTCGCTGATCGTTCTTCTTTTGTCGTCGCGTCGGGATACACGGTGGCTGCCGTCCCTTTGCAAAAACGTCCATCGGACGGTAATTGGGAGGAATCCCAGATGTTTGAAGACCAACCGTGGCCGTGTGGTCGCAGAGAGCAATCGGTTCCTCGCCCCTACTATCCCGAATGACAAACTATTTGCACGGACTGCGACAACACATTTTCTTAAAATTCAGCAGAGCGGGAAGCGGTTTCCCCCCAACATTAGGTGAACTCAACATTTGGTAATCATATTTATGAGACAATCAGATGCGTTTTTATTTTTGTGAAGAAAGCAATTTGATTGGTTGTGCCTAGATCACAAAACTTGCGTGGTGAAAATCATTCCTCACTTTCGTTCACACGACAGGATATATGCACACATTTAGTGTCTCATAGTCGTCTTGCTTGCCAAATCATTATGGCTTTAGAAGTACTCCACAATCGCAACGGTTCTCCTGTGCACATTGAACACTTTCCGATCACGGATGTGAATAAGGTCAGATTACGTTTTAAATGAATATACCTCGTAACTTCCACACAATTTTTATTTGTACTACCGGTTTCAACGCTTCGGCGACATCATCAGGTACCTGATGATGACGCCGAAGCGTTGAAACCGGTAGTAAGAATAAAAATTTTGTGGAAGTTACAAAGTATATTCATTTAAAACGAACATGAACCTCCACAAAGTTGAGCCTGAGACCATAGAATTCAAGGTCAGATTACTTTTTAGCTATAACATGAGAAAACTATTTTAAGGTTTACAGAACTTTCAGCCCAGTGATTGTGGAGATAGATTGATTCCAAAAATAGAGTGGTACAAAACTCACAGCGTCACCTACGAATCTCTTATGAATTGATAGCTTATCATAGTCCTCCAATTCATGAGTAAATTTCATGTTCGGTGAGGTTCGACTTAATGAAATTCAAGCCTAAATCATGAACGCAAGTAAGTACGAAACTTCATATCTATTGATTCATTAACATTGATTAGTGTCGAGGAAAATCGTTTTGCTTCATTTAGTCACACAGACATGGATATATAGGTACTTTATTAGTAATTAAGTAACCCCATGAACCCGTGTACTTTTCTTCGTTGTATAACTATTTTTTTAAGGTTTCAAATACAAATATACTCAAACGCATATCTTTTTTAAAGTACTATTACTTCTGTTGACTTACAGAGTGGAAATAAATTTAAATGGTCTCATCAGAGCCACATATTAAATTATTTAGATTACGGATTTTTTGGGGTGGTATAGTAATGGGATTTAAAATTCTAGTTACAAAATTACGTGTTCTGCATTTTTTAAGCAAAGAAAAACTAAATGCCACCACGTTTTTTTAAATAATCCCTTCACACCAGAGTGCAAGTGAGAAGATGAATCATAACGTTATGAGTCGTGCTCGATGAGTTATCCGGCGGTGATCAAATTGGAAACTCGAAAAAAGGAGTAGTTGGAGGCGAACGGATGGAAGGCAACAGTCATTAGAGTGCCGGATTCTCCGAGTGTCGAGATCATGACGCCCCCAAACACACGACAAAGTTCATCTGAAACACTCCGAATCAATCGCGAGGATTCCTCGCGCCGGTTCGGTCGCAATGAAAGCACCGCGGCC
Organism: Hetaerina titia; assembly: GCA_037158775.1. Lineage (NCBI taxonomy): Eukaryota > Metazoa > Arthropoda > Insecta > Odonata > Calopterygidae > Hetaerina > Hetaerina titia. The sequence goes on along the minus strand of CM073778.1, from coordinate 18,971,283 downwards.
TGGCTGCGTCGTCCTCTCATTAGAGTAACCAGCTCTGCTGCAGTGAGCTGAATCCTGCTTTGATTCTCCTCAGTGAGAAGGGGTTCGAACGAGTTCCAGATTTTAAAATAATCGCGCGCGACATGCTCTATTCCATCGACGCAATTAATTTTTTACGCTAATCGGGAACCTTCCCGCCCTTCCACAGTCATCTGTGTTTTTTTTCCTTTCGCTCCAAACCCTTGAAATCGATGGGAGACGAACGCAACCCCATCCGCCGCCGATCCGCGAGGAAGAGACCGCGGGGGGAGGGGAAGGGGGGGTCCATTCCATTCCGCCTCCCCCGTCCCACCATCCCCAACCCCGTTCTCTCTCTCCCTCCCATCCCTGCTCCCTCTTTGACTGCGGGAGCGCCAGTCGGACACGTGGCACATCAACATCCAAAGGGGGGCGGGGGGAGCTAGGATGTGGGGGGGGGACCATCTCCCGTGGTGTATTCACGCACGCGTGCGGCCGCTCGCGCGGACCCTCCCCGCTCGCCGGGCGTGGAGCGGGAGATGGAGTTTTAACGATGCACGCGGAGTTTGCACTTGTTAGAACCCGTAGTGCGGCTCGTGTTGGGGGTGGTGTCGTGTGCTCTGGGGGGGGAGGGGGCAAGGGAGCCAGGGACCCCCCGGGAGAGGTCCCCGGGGGGTCCCTGGGGTGATCGCGGTGGTGGCAGGGGCGTGCGTGCCCGGCGATCAAAATACAATTCAACCCCATCATCCTTTTCCTTCCTTCCTTCCTTCCCCCGCTCCTCCGCCGAGTTCTGATTTCTATAATTCCCTCTGATTCGGTTCCCACACTACGCATAGGAGCGTGGGTCGACTACAACCAGGGGGGGGGGGGCACTAGAAGGATTTTTTTCCGAGGATTGTGCTTGTGGGGACGGGCGTGTTTCTGCCGACGGAGGGAGTGTGCATCGCGCCCCCTGTCGTTTTTATGGCTATCCCTACAGGGCACCATCCTTTTTTTCTCGTTTTCTTATACATTTGGGACCCACTCCCATTTTTCCTGAACGAGCTCCAAACGGTGGTTCCCTGTTGTGAAACCTGTCCAAAAATTACACCCAAATTTAAATAAAGCTCGCCTGAACAAAGAGGAATATTTATATGGATTTATTATACCACACTTGTTCGTATGAAATAGGTATAAGGTGTTTCTCACTTGCGGGAAAAATTATAAGTGTTACTTGAGGATATACCTGTAATGATGTACCATTGACAGATTGATGACAATGACATTAAGTGGAGACACGGTATCCAACGGATTCTGGAAATATACAGATATGTTTGTATACATTTAGATATTTGTTACAAATAATGAAGTTGAATAATATTCCTCTTGTACCCCTCCTCCCTTCAGAAAATTACACTAATAAAGGTACCATGTATTATTAAGTAATCTACCGGTTAAGGTAGCTTTATGGATGGACACCAAATAAATATTTTGTGACTCCTAACAAAAGACAAACCCAACATTCTACTATACAGCAAGTCCCTCTTCATCTCTGTGTTCTTCCTTCTCCCTTCATCCCGTCCAACGTCCCTATCCTGTTCCTCCCCTTTCCTCGTATGCCTAACATTCTCCCCTCAGGTTTTAAACCTGAGAATTTAATTCACTAATTTACAATGCCTAAGCCGGATATTTTTAATTAACACTGGGAATTTCAACCACCCAGCTGGTTCGTTCTTCCAGTGTACAAAAGTACCATAAAAACCATAGACACAGTCTGCAACACGAAGATCGATATGGTAGGAGATAGTATAGTTCACGCAGCACTAAGCCCGATGATGTGTGAAATTCACACATCAAAGTATTGGGGTCTGTTCATTCTCTGTACCGGTTTCATAAGAAGATCTGGTACCCGAAAAATCACGTAGTTTGGGTGGAGCTGAGGGTGCACAGAGAGGCTTACCAGGGAATCGAACCAGGGCCCCTCCGGTTTGTAGTCCACCGCTCTACTCCTGAACTAACACAACCCACATGATATATATAAATAATAATAAATAAAAGATACATATATTTATATTATTAATATTATTGCAACTCTAAAACTGATATTTTCAATATTTATATGGAAATCTAACCGTAGTAAGTAATAAAGGCAAGCAAATAATAGCATACTGGAATGAAAACACCTAGTCCAGGACAGAAAAAACTTTTCAAAAATCTATTAACGTCGCGCGGTCGAGTCGCTAAAACGCATTAAGCAAACGAGGACAAATGTTACCGAAAGTGTGAAATAGGATGAACGTCATTTTTTAAGTTGCATCAATTTTATTCACTCTATGATTTTACGGACCTCATATGGGAATAAATGCAAACACCTGATGATAATGTGATGCACAGGTAAAACATAATATTTAGGGGTCAGGACTGAATTCTGGATAGGGAACACGAATCCTAGACTCGGGGTTCGCCTTAAAATTTGCAGATATTTTCATGTTAACAATGAGTGCTCAGGGGACGAGTCGCCCGAATTTTCAGCGCCCACTAAATTATGATCCCTGCCATCTGCCATTTACGCTTTTTCGGGAAGAGGATGGACTGGGAAAGAAAGAACAAGTTTTTGATCCTACATGTACTTTACAGGTATGCCCATTCTTGATATATTTTCTTCCGAAGATCGCAGGGGCGGATGAAATTAATTTTATCTATTCAAAACCCCATTAACATCGGGTGCACATGCGTATGTTGTTTAATCAATCCCATATGCATAGATTTTTATTTAAAATTTTGCACATATTTTTAAAATAAATCGGTTAAACGGCCACTCAGAATGTGGGGAAACTGTACTTAGTCCCCGTCATTATTCCTGACTCATTCATTTTCCCCGCGTAGCTGAAGGCGATGGACCTCTCAACGCTAAGCGCATTGCTGGAATAAGTTTTTTTTAGCAAGGATACGTATATGCGAGTAAACGGAAGACGCCTTTTCAAAAATGAAATTAGACGTGAGATTATCCGCGGAGGGAAAGAAATCACATTGCATTCGAGGCCGAAATGACTCTAAGCCGCCATGAGAGCGTTGAAATAAAAATTAAGCGAAATGAATGAGTCAGAGAAACAAAGCCAGCGGGCGAGGAACGCTGAGGATGGCTCCGTTTAATACTTCCCTCCCGTCATTAGAGAATGGAAGTAGGTATTTAAAAGGAGTATTAAAGGGGGACCCTCATGAGTTAAAAGAACCATGCTGGACGATGGAGAAGACTGGTTGGGAGGCATATTATGGGAAACGCAAGTCCCCCGTCCTCGCAGTCATATTATCGGCGTCATCATCATTCGCCGCATTAGGAATGCAAGCTGGGGGGAGCTGGGAGGAGTGTGCTTGAGTCAGTCACAGATGCACGTTATAACAGCGGAGCGTCCGCCGCGGTTTTTCAAGTCGGCACATATTGAATCCACTCCTCCCCCTCCTTGTCTCCTTCTCCCCCCCCTCTGACATGCCCCTTCTCTCCGAGGATGGGGTGAGTGGCCAAATGCTGGGTGTTCCGCGTAATGCGCGTGTAATTTATAGTGGTGTCCTCTTAACCTTTTCCTCCTTATGGCAGTAAGTAGCTTGGTTTAAATCTGCGGACCTGTTTTGTTTTTTTTTATGGATTCTGCATGTAACTTTAGATCATACACATGATTATTCAAGTAATTGATGGAAATATAGTTCGCTTTTCGAGACTGTGATTGTCAGCCAGAATATATTACGCTGGAAAAGCAAGCCAAAATTAAAATCTATTCGTACAAGTGTGGTCTCTTAAAACTTAATAGTATGGAAGATAATTTGTCCTTCGTTTTACAGTAGTAAAGAATATATTAAACCCTTTTTAACCTCATTTGGAACTAATTCATGCGTAGATACATAATCTTGCCGCTGGTGGGATTCGAGACGCTGGTTCTTGATGTGGCAAAACAGCGACTCATTGACATTTTTGACCGCGGCTGGGTGTCATAGTTCTTTTAAACTTTCGTAAACACCTACGAAAATATGTATTCGTAAATACGTACTATTATTTATTATTTTTCATTATTTCATCCCCTGAATTATATTTACATAGGCACTGCAAACATTTTGTTCCTGACTTCGTTAGTAAAATATTATTTTGTGTATTCGTTTAAATAGACTATAGGATAAGTGAGAATGAGTGTAAATTACACTACGCCCTGTTATCATTGGTATAACAATTAATGATTTATTTGGGCAATGTTGTGCAACAAACCTCTAGAAAATTATAAGATCTCTTCAAAGGGAATATCTTCGACCATGAATTTCTAATGTTGAGTTTCATCCCATAAAGTTTTTCCCAAGTTCTTCTTTATTTACCATTCCCTTAATTAAAACATATATATATATATATAGTCACTTTCTTGGAAAACCCAGGAACGTGCACAATTATGTAAATTCACTAATAGTCATAACAAACACAGAAACTAAAACATATAAAAGAGGGACTCACTGGTTCTCGAATTTTCGGTGGTGCAACCACCTTTTTCAAGAGGAATTAGGTTCCTACGTAATTCCTCTTGAGAAAGGTGATTGCACCACCGAAAATTCGAGAACCAGTGAGTCCCTCTTTTATATGTTTTAGTTTCTGTGTTTGTTATGACTATTAGTGAATTTACATTATATATATATGCATTTCTGTCCCTGGCATCGTTTCACCAAGAGATACTATATGTTGAAATTTATGATCATAGAGTCGTTTAATATTATACATCACTGATAATAAACTAAAAACCTAAGTCTTTAACGGATATACGGAAAAGTATACAAGATAACTCAAATGTTTTAGTTTAATCAGTGAAAATACTCGTAATGTGTCCAAAGAAAATGTTCCATTATTGTTCATTTAGAATATTCTGCAAGTATATGGGATACTCACGAAGTTGGATTATTTGACGAACTGTATCGCGTGCAGCGTAGAGGAGCTAGATTAGTAAAGTGTTGTTATGATAAGCTTAGTGGCATATCCAAAATATTAGCGCAGCTAGGCTGGGAATTACTCACGGAGCGAAGGTTAAAATACAGATTGAAGCTCTTGCATAATTTGGAAGGAGCTCTCTTTAGCAGTGATCGTGAAAATGTATTATTACCCCCATCGCACTACGGCAGGAGAGATCATTCCAATAAAATTAGAGAGATTACGTAAGTGTAGAACAGATAGATTTAAGATGCCATTTATTCCACGAACGACAAGAAATCATAATAGCATTGTTCGACCGCGTTAGGGTCATGTTCGGGTAAAATTATTCTGGTATGTATTCACCCCCTGCCACACACCCTGGCGATGGCTTGCAGGGTATCCGTAAATAAAATAATAAAGAGCCCTCCAACATGTCAGATAGTGGGAATTAAACAAATAAAAAAGAACTAAATATGTTTTTTATTAAATTCACGGGACCATATTCACGAAGCAAAGTTCCATAACCGCCTAAAGAAGGGAAGGATGTATTCCTCCGTAAGTAAAAGGTGAACTTAGGGAATGAATTATTGTTTTGAAGATCCTTCTTCTTCCAGGCCAATAGCTTCGTCCTTACGTGCGGAGAACTATCTCCAATCCTCTCTTGGAGGAATAAAGAATAGGATATCCCATTCAGTGTGCGTCAGCTCACACGCACCAACATTGACAAATATCGCCGATCGATGAACGCACCCGCGGTGGAAGGATCCTCGGATGAGCACGGAAGATGAAAGGAGGAGTTCTCTCTCTCTCTCTCCATCCCCTTCTCCCTGGCTCCTCCTCGCCCGGCTGGCATCTCCATGTCCTGCGAGACACCCCCTTCCCTTATCTCCCCGAAGCACTTCAACGATTGGTCCTCTTCCCTCCTCTTCCCCTCCGCTCCTGCTTCCCCTTTCCCAAGCCCCCGCCCCGTCCTGCGCCCACATTCACCCCCTCTCCTCGCCAAGCCGACACCCTTCCCCCATCCCCTACTGATAAACAAATATCTGCGAGCTCGGTTCCCTACCTCCCCTATCCACCAGCTCTCCCTTCCCTAATCGAGTCCTTCTCTTCCTCACCCCCTAACAATCCTAGTCCTACCCACCCTTTGCCGCCCTTTCCGTCTCCGTTCCCCCCCCTCACTCTTTCTTCCTCCTCCCTCCTCGCCGCGTATATACACGGTCGACCGAACCACTCCAGTGCGCTGTAACTCTCTCTCTCGCCCTCTCCCTCCTCCCTGCCGTCTCCGACGATTGGTCGAAAGGTCCCCCCCCCTCCGGCCTTCCTCGCTCCCCCGCCCCCTTCCCGGCGTTGAGAAACCTCGCTGCCCACCCGTCATCAACCCATCCCAACCCCTCTATGCCACCACCCCTTCCCCGCTCGAACAAAAAAGGCGATGGGTGGGAGGGGTTTCGAGTGGTTCGGAGGGGGGGGGGGTTTGGGGGTCGGAAAGCGTGGGGCGGGGAGGAGTCTCGCAGCTCGGGGGACTGGCTGGCTGTGTGCGTGCGTGAAGGGCGAGTTGCGTGCGTTGTTCGTGTCCGTGCGCGCGCTACAAAGAGGGTGGGAGGGTGTCTATCGCATTTGTTGGCGACCCTTTCGCCTCTCTTCCCGATCTTCCCGCCGAGACGGATTCGATGCATCGCTATTATCCACTCCCACTTGCCTCGGCATGAGGTGGCCGACGCCGCTCCGACTTCATTGATTTGACGCTGCGGTGACGAATCCATATATGCATATACATTCAAATCGGGTCAGGACGATCTACGGCGAAATCAACCGGGGTTTATATTTAACGTGACCGGGGCAAAATAAGTGACTTGAAATTATTATACCAACAATTGATTGAATCATGATGAAATGGGGAAGTGGGGGTTTGGGCATTAATGCAGCAACTTCCGACGTTCTGGGTTCAAATATTGATCTAAGTCTATTATTCGGTGGTTGGGCTCATTGGGTCTCGGGTTGGAAAATATTTAATTGCAGCATTACATGCGACACCGTACTAGGTATTCAATAGCGAAACATTCTTGCCACCTTTTCCAAGGGAAAAACTAGCCTCACACTAAATATATCCAGGCCTTTCCTGCAATTCTAAAATTTGTTGTTTCTGCCAAATTACCCACCTATCAAAATTATGCGAATTACCTCAGCTGTCGACTATCTTCCTGATAATTATTACTTCCGCTAAAATAGAAAGAAAACAAGTAAAGGAGTCCCGTTACCGTAAAATATTTGAAGGTAGAGGCATATTTAATGGGAAACAATATTTAAAACATTTCAACTGCCTACGCATTTTTGTCAATCAGTGACAATTACATTAAGATGCATTCACAGGTTCGTTTTGATTTTTTTAAATGTAGTTTCTTCTGTCCAACAACCCCACCTTTAAGTAAATCATACCCCAAAATTCAGAGAGCAAACCTAAGTGATGTGTTTTCTGCTAGAATGGAACGTTGAAAGCAGTCAGAACCTCCGACCATTTCACTACGGAAAATTCAAAGCACTACGCCAAATGCCGCGACATTCACTATAACTGAGTCATCCGCTAATGTGTACCAAAATGCAGGAATTTCACAGATTGTAAAATTCATTCCCCTTGGCTGTGACTGGAACTCGGACATCTCGATTGCCATCGCAAACTTCTATTACCTGTGGCATTCTATGCACCTGCGACAATTTGTCATAACACCTTTTTGCTTGAAATCCCCTAGGTATTCACAGTGTAAGAGGACGCTTTGGTCGTTTATTTGCCAAAAGCCCTCGGCGGAAAATCGAGGCATACGATCCTTTCCTGGTCAAGGTGAATGATTTTTACAATATGAAATTTATGCATCTCCGTCTACCGTCCATCAGTCAGTCACTCCAGTGGGAAAATGTTTAAGATTGGAGGGCGGAATCCAGGCGCCGAGCTTTCCCAAAGAAACCTCTGTATAGTATTCTATACATATGATTTCGTCGAATTAACACGGAAGTTTTGAATAAAAAACTTTGACAGCAACAAACAATATAAGAATACATAAAAAGAACACTCGAACGTTATTTCTTAATAATTTCGACGGGAGATTTAGAAATTATTAAGAAATAACGTGTGAGTGTTCTTTTTATGTTCTTTTTTGTTTGTTGCTGTCAAAGTTATTAATAAAATTTTCAAAGTTATATAATATTCATTTGGTAGTTGTGTCCATCCAAAAAATCTAGCTTAACCGGTAGATTACCTTATAAAAAATAAATAAATATATATACACGTACATATATATATATATATATATATATATATATATATATATGTATAGTGTGTGTATATAAGTAGTCGTCTATCTGTATTTGCAGGTTAAATTGCATCTGCATGTGTATATATCGTATATGTTTTCAGAGCATACATTGCTGGTGATCAAAACACCCCCTGCCACGCGTTCTTGTGATGTGTTGCGGAATATTGTGTAGATTTATGTTTTTTATTGTCTCTCGGTACCACTCTCCTATTAGGTGCCTTCAATCGCAAACGGATCAAATTAACGGAAGAAAAGACATGCGGAGACGAAGAAGTTTGTGCACAAGGATTCAGGGATGAGGCGATTTACGATTCGGACGTATCGATTATCAATATCGGGGTTCAATTGTCCAAGCGAATGATATATATGAAAAAACACAGTCGTGGATGACCAATGACCCGTGGCGGTGGTGGAGGGCGCTCGCATGCGAGAGGTCCTTGCTTTATAAAGTTGTTCTTGTGCATCATCCCCCCTTCTCTCTCTCTCCCCGTCGGCCCGCTCACCATGGTTTTCTCGCACACACACGGCCTCAAACACATGCAAAGTTCCACGTCTTTCTTTCCCTTTTGCCCTCACCAACCCCCCTGACCTCCACCCCCCCCAGTAAAAGAGAAATTGTCCCCTCCTCAGTCCTTTCCCTCCATCTCTCACACCCCCCTGCTCCCCAAACCACTTGCCCATTTGCGGACCACTTAAACTTTACCCCCTCCTCACCCCTCCCCCACGAAAGTCCTCCCCCACCCCCCGTTTGGGATTTACCATCCTCTCCCCCCCAACCCACCCCACGACCACACCCCCTCTCCGTAACTTCATCGTACCAAAGTCCACAGTCTGTCTACCACTCCATTTTCGCCCCCCCCCACACTTTCCAGTCCCACCCGACGCCCCCTGTTCCCCCAGAACCCTGGTTCCATGTGCCGTGAGACCCCTTCTTTCCCCACCCTTTATCTCCGCCTCCCGTACCCCCGCCCGCATATCGGAGGGAGCCCAGCCAGCCACCACAATGCGACCGAGAGTGAGTGAGTGAGACTTCATTCCAGCCTCTCCACATTTTCTGATCCAACGCCTGCTCCTCACTTATTGCTCTCCCAACCCCTCCCTCCCCCAGAGTACGTACCCTTTGGATCCCATTCGCCAGGGGTTGGAGCCACCTCACCCCTTCCCCTCCCCCGCCTACCCCACGCGCTGCGAAACATCCCCGCAGCGAAATCCCCCCGCTCCCCGGCAATGAAACCGCCGTGTGCCTACTTCCTTTCTTCCCACCAACTGCGCGTGGGTGTGTGCGTGCGAGTTGACTCCATACTTCGTGAGCCCAGGTGAGTATTTCCGCCTCGCCTCCCGGCCATTGTGAATTATATCCCGAATTTAATCACCGGGATTCGCTCAGATATAACGGTAGGACGAAAACATTAAGAATCTGGGGGGTCGCGCGATTCGCAGTGATATTTTCAGCTCAAATGAACCGCCGCGCTGCTACCCACTCTCCTCTCTCTTTAGTTAGGGAGCCACCATTCGACCGGACTCTTTGGCCCGAGTTGGCTTGACGTTTGCCTGCCTCGTGAATTTTCTGTTCGATCTCTCCATGCGTCTATCGATTCCACCTCGTCGCGAGTTCACACCAGGTTGCGTTATTATCATTTCGACTGCCCTCGGCAGAGTGCGAGAGTTGGAGTCATGAGCGTGGCAGGAACTATTTCGTAAATATTACATTGCAAAGATTGTTGCCCGAAGACATTCAATCTGTCCCATTGTTCACGTCCAAATGTGTTTTCATCAAAGTTTTCAACAATCCGTCTAAAGAAATCTGTCTTCTGGATGGGAAATTTGGATATACTTAAACGCCATTAAAGGATTTTGATGTCGGCGTAACACTCGAGTACGTATTTGAACGGTTGGTTCTACAATCCTTAGCTCGACCCCATCTGTGCCTTGTTTGTCTTTTATTCATTTGAAAACTTCATTTATTTAAATTTTCTGATATTGGATTCGCATCCCCGTTATTTTCGTCACACCAATACCTGGTCAAAATCGTTAAGAGAGTAGCATGCTACCGGTGCCCTTATTTCTCCGTAAATCACTGTGTTGCCTGTAAATGATCTAATGCTACTACTAATGGAGGAGCTTAGATCAATGATCTATAACAATAAGTTAATTTAGAATAATTAAAAGTTAATGATCATAATGGGGTCAAATCCAAGGATTGGTTTGAAGCAGCTCTCCAAATAATCCTGTCTCCCACCGATCTCTTATTTCCCCCTGTTCCTTGCACCGATATTTTCCATTACTTGCCATAGCTCAACCTTCGCCTTCCTCTTTCATTCTTCGCCTACATGTTTCCTTCATTGATGATCTTCAGTAAATTATTGTTAACTCACGACATGTCCGATCAATCTTCCTTTTTTTCTTGCGAGTGTCCTCCATAGGTTTCTTCTGTCTTCAACCACTCTCCGTTTTCCTTCACATTTGTCACACTCTCTTTTATTTTTATTTTCATTATTCGTTGGTTGCGTCATTCATTGGTTTCCTTTCTACCAATGCTCTTTTCTCTAATATGCCAATTGGCCACCCTAGTCCATACTCCTTTGTAGAAGTTTTAATGAATTATACAAATGAAAATTTAATGATTTAAATAAATAAAATATGTACTAATAGGCCTCACCTATTGGAGTACTTAATTTTGGTAATAGTGTGATTGCAAAATAGTCAAAGAATAAAGAATAATGCAATCGGTATGTCTCAAATTCTTATTTTACTCTATTTTATCATTGCTTTTCTCATTTGATCTTCTGTAGCTACCGTCCCATTTCATATTAATTCCTTTGTGATTCGACTACTTCCAATTTTTATTTTTTCCGTGAGATTTTGCCATTTGACGATCTGACATGTGCCAAGTGGTTACAAATCCAACTACTAACTGAAGAGGTTTGGTTTTAAATTCGGGAGATGATTCTCGGTACCATATGCTAAAACTTTGTGATTGCTTGAAAGTTGGAACTACGGCAAAATCGAAAGCCGCCCATGGAGAACTGCTTACTCTACAACTATGAATACGTGCTTTTATGAATACGCAACACTTTCCATTAGGTAACACCAACCTGTACCTACCAAACGGACCTTCTTTTCTACACTCGCTTGGTTTAAGCTTCTAGTTGAGTTTTCTGGAACCCCTTATGTATTTATTACTTCTCACAAAATTTATTTTGCCCATATTTTATTACTAATTATCTGCTGAATATGAAAGCGTCGTCGTATAAAGCTAAATGTGCCCTGGAAAAGCAAGAGATTATTGTGCATTTTAACATGGAGTAATTCTACCAAGAGATGCTAGATACCGCTACTTTTTTCTTCAAATTTTATGTGATAAAATCGTTTCTTATATCTACTTTCAACTGGTGCACAGTTTCCTCACCATGGCAACCAATTACACTTTTATCAGTCCTCAAGAACAGCAGCAAAAGTACTCCGCTACATAATTAATACATGTATATAATCGTAAAATATTTCAAATACTTAAATAAATTAAAAACTATAGCCTGGGACGATTTCCTCCAATGGTGATATTATCTTTTTCTGACGGTTATGCATGGAGAAATATCTCAATTTATCTCTTTCTTTTACTTAGAAAAATATGTAAAAGTATGCACATTAAATGCCACTTATTTTCCCTATTTCGAGAAAATGACTTGAACGCTAACATTTGAAGTAATAGGTTCAGGAAAATTTGGAATTCCAAAAACCTGAAGTTTCAATATTAGGTAGATGATGTAAACATTGCTTTGAGTAATTCTAATGAAATTCTTTCTCCACGAAAGCTAACAAATCATGTGTCCTAAACGAAGAAAGTGTCTAAACCATGAGCCGTCGAATTAACTTGCATAACTATTTCTCTAACGCTAACCTTATCTACGATTTATTTTGAGTCTTTGACAAATAACATTAAATGCAATAGCTAAGGCATAATTTACTGGCAATTTTAGTGAAAAGGGAAAAAAATGAAACTTAATAATTACGCACACGATGTCGCGAGCATCGAACCAATTCCAAAACACGATGTTCACATAAATGAAAATGTCTCATATATAATCAGCGTCATGCTGCTTAATTGAAATTGACCATTTTCCACAAAATACATTTTTTTAAGATGAATGAAGATGATGTAGTTACATCGAAACCGGTCGTATTAAATTTTAATTTTGTGGAAAATAGCCAATTTTAATTAATCATGATATTCCACCATATCACGCTTGAAACGTCTCTTTTTATCAAGCTGCTTGTCTATATATTTCACAAACTTGTGATTATAATGACTGACACATCTAATAAGACTGAAGCGAGAGGGTTTGGATTGGGTAGAGTCTTACCTTTGTGCAGAGAGAGATATAACGTAAAGAGGAAGACTCGTGATTGAATGCAATGGAACTGATTGCAATCCTCAAACATGGCTATGCTGTAAGCGTTAGTTAGGGAACGAGTGTTTCACTCAATCAGTGCTGGTGATTTATTTCCATTCCGCCTGGGTTTTCCTGTCTGCCAATGGTGCAGTATGGACTAAACAAGGGAAAGGAAAATGAGGAAAGAGATTCAAGGTACACGTTGTCATCGAGACTCTAAGAATCCCATTACAAGAAATTACCAGTAATGAACTCTTTTTCAAATTATTAAACTTTCCCGAATCTGGATGATCATGTAGGATGAGAATGTATTGAACTTACTAAATACACGTATACCTGCCCAGAGTTATTACGTTCACATAAAATGTTGGATTAAGTCATCAATTAAGACTTGTAAAATTTTAGAATAAGAATATTATCAATCCTTAGCTCATTGTACCTTTGACTTATGCTGCACCAAAAATAATCAGTTTTAATAAATAAATCTTAGTGTGGAAAAATATTAGGCACATTTCATTCCTTGGGACCTGAGTTTGTTTTCCGGTTTCAAGTCTAACGGAGCACGGAGTGTTTCAAGGTTATTTAAAAGGTTTTTGTATTTTCTACACGGTTTGAAATCAAAACGTACACCAATCTGCATTACTGCTCTCTAATTACCAGCCAATTTAAAGCATCGCCGACATGAAAGTATTTTTTTTTTCACTTGAAGGGGAAATGTAACAATGGCGTAGTGATCAGTTTCCGTTAATTAAGACTTTTTGAATCGATTCGCATATTCTCTTGCATTTCCACGTGCCGTTTGAGCAGTTGTTTATTACATCGCATCGAATAGGCAGGCACGACGCGTGAGTGAAAACAAAATTCGCTTCGCGTCAGAACAACTGAATTCCGTAAAAGTCAACTGACCGCAATCTCGGGTCTTCCACAGAACATGGCCAGGTGAAAGAAAGTTATTCTTTTTTCCCTCCAAAATCGAAACACACTCGTAATATCGGATGTAATAAAAAAAAGAATTATCCGCGACCTTCTTCCGACTCCACGACCCTAGATGTTTGATCCCCTATCCCTCCAACGTACGTAATCGAACCCTTTAGCATTGTCCCTCGACCCCGTGTCAAAATCCAGTCTCTTTCCAGATCCAACCAAGCCCACTCTCTCTCTACATCCCCTCCGTCCACGTCACCAGCCCCCACATCTGATACGAATTCATCTCCCTTGAACACCCGCTCGCCAATAATGATCCCTCCCCCACTTTCCACCCTTTTAATGCGAGTTTCCGAGACCCCGACCCTGCTGCGCTGCGATCGACTGGTCCCGAAAGTCAAGGGAAGAAGGGAGAGGGTATTTCAACCCCTCCCCTCCATCCTCCCAAACAATCTTTCCTCCCAAGCCAACGTCCCCCCACTTCCCGATCCGAACCCACCCCAAAGCCACCCTCCCTTTCCTCTCTATTCAAAAACAATTCTCACACAGCCTTCGCAAAAGGGGTGTGTGGGAGGAAGGGAAAGGTTTATGCTCTCGCTAGAGGGGTTCCCTCACTTTTCCCCCTTACCCTTAACTCCCTCCCCTCTTGTGACCCTTGACTCCCATACCACCCGCCATCCCATTCTCAAACTACGCCAATTAAATTTCGAACCTTCTCTCCATATATCTATATATGTGAGCGCTTATTCCGATATGAGTGTGTGCGTGCATATATTTCAATGACTCGCATTATTTATCCGCCGGATCCTTTCCCTCTCCTTTCCTTTCTGTTCGACTCGATCCGAATTGTCAATGTCCGCGGGATAAAATAATGGGCAGTGAGGCTTAGAAAGAAAAATTATCGTGTTTTCCTCTCCTGGTTTGGGAGAATGACGGAAATATTTAGTTTGGGAAAAGGGGAGCATGTCTTGCAATTGTTATTCCTGTCGATCGTGTGCACTCGAGCCCTCTGCGGATGGCGGGGGTGGAAGTAAACGTATCAACAAATTCGCCATCGTCAGTGTTTTGCTCGTGGAATTCATTTTTTGGTAGTGCAAAATTATTTCAATGTAAGATTGGAGATCACTGAATATTGAGGGGTTTTCGAAGAATTCCTCCCGAAGGATGCATGTTGCATTTGTTGATGCCGTTTGGAAATATTTGTCATTTTATTTCTTGTCGCGTTTATTCTACGGATTTGCAGCTAGTTGAAATTACCCTTGATTGCATTATGCGTTATCACCACATTCTATGTACCCTAGGTTCCCAATCCACGTCTTAATCTGCAAATCTACTACGAGGGTGTATGGCTAGGCATGTAATGTTACCAGGCAATACTATGAAATGATTAATTTTTACTAACTCTTCATCCGACGCTTTCTACATGTGCTCATAGTAATTCGCAATGGATGATTTCGTAGCAAAATTCTTCTTTTGTGTTTCTTGGAGTACATCTAGAGGTGATTATTCTTGTGCACATTATTCATTTTATTATTTAATATACCTTCCGGAAGTCATTTTCCTTCTGTATGAATTTAATTGGTATTCCCATAGAAATCCATGATTCAATTGATACTCATTGCTAATGTAATCCATGGACTTTAGGAAGTTTTCATTACCCACTCGGTTCCTCCATTTTAATGTCAACGTTATTTTATATCACCATAACATTGTCACTTTTTATCTTTAATTCCACGGCTTTTCCATCATTACTCTCTCCTAATCTACCCTAGTCTCAGGGGAAAACCTCCATGATTAATATTGTTATAGACCACCTTGAACTGATTTCCTCAGTGAGTATAACTATTTATTCGCCTTTTGATTTGTTTGTCGATTTCCACGGTTGATAACTCCGAAAACGTATTCCAACGTAACAATTTCAGAGGGTAAAAATCATTCGCCTTGAGCACACTCTCAAATTGTTGCATTGGGATGCATATTATGGGATGACTCTGTCAAAAGTTACTGTCGCAACATCTCCCGCAGTTTCTTGGAAAATTCCGAAAAAGTATTTTTTATCATTGACGCTTGCATGTGTTCATTTATTTTATGTCTTCAGCTTGGTAATAATCTTTAATGAATTTAATCAATTTCTTCCAAACTTAATTTCAATCTCAAATTCAATTTCGTTCAATTAAACAGTCCGTTTTAACCGAAAATAATCGGAATTTTCCCTTTCCATTAGGTTTGTGTTCCCTTAGCATTCGTGTTTTTTTAAAGACCCAATTAGTTTCAGTTCATGCTTTTGGAGAAAAAATCGCTCGATATCGGAAAGTGAAACCAACGTTTTGTTATCAAAACTTAGGACAATCCTTAGATATGTTTTTATTTCACCATTCATATATTGTCTGTCTGTCTTTCCTCGTGGATCGAAGTAGTTAATTAAACCATTCTAATTTCAGCGAGCGATAAACACATCAGGCAAACCGATATCATCGTTCACCGAATCCAAAGGGAGACTCCAACCTCGGCCGCCTGGTACCAACCGAAACGCGACTCATTACTCATCCTCCCGCAATAAGTAACGTGACCAAAGTGGCCGCGGATACCATACTTACAGTTCATCGTGTATTCACCGGACGGTGTTCCGATATAATATATCCTTTCACGACCCGTTGCTCTCACCATTGAAATCCCCCTTAACCTTGCTTTTTTTCCTTTTAAGGAATAGTCCAGAGATAGAGAGCTGCGCTTGAAGTGGTTTGGAGTCGGGAATGAGGTTTGTCCAAGGGTAATGGGGGAAGGAGGAAGGGTGGTACCCTGACGGGGGACTGGGGGATGGTACAGGAGCAGGGTGCGGGGGGGAGAAGGGGGGATGGGGGTGGTGGCGAGGGAAAGATTTAAGTGGGACGTAGTAGGATTTCTAGAAGGGGGAGGCGGGGAAATTGGGTGGGCGTGTGTGGCGGGGGGTGGGACATCAATGTGGTCGCCTCTATCCTACCCCCCTGTCCGTTCTTGCATTCACCGAGGTTCCACTCAAGTGGCAGTGGAATGAGAAAGGAGCGGGGTAAGGGGGAGGGGGCCAGGAGTGGGTGGGTTGCCACCAGTGGGGAGAGATGAGGAGCCCCGCCCCCCCCCGTACACCCTGACCCTCCATCCCAACGTCCCGACACTCATTTACAAACCTCCTCTCTCTCACACGCACCCACACACGCACACACACATCCCTCCCACCCTTCCTTATCCGACGGGGGACTCATGTTTATTCATGGACCTGAGGGAGTCGAACGGTTCTGATGCCCGGGACCATTCTCTCCTCCCGCCCTCACATCCAACCAGTGCGTTATCCTCCTGAATATTTCTCTTTCGGACCTCTGCTCCCCCCCCCGGCCCCACATCTACTATCTCTGCAGTTCCCCTCTCCCTCCTTCATTCTATTCCGCCCACCCTCTACAGATAGTTCGGGTCAGGCGCGTCGTATATAGGAAGGGGGGTGGTCGGCATGCAGAGACACGACCCCTCTCAATCCGTAGTGTCAGCAATGCTGAAATTCACGGAGACGCTGTTAAGTATACCTCCTTCTTTTGGGATGGATAGCTCGAATTCATAAGGTTCCTTTCTGGAGGGATAGTCCTTTAAATCTGCAATAGTTAAGTAGTGGTATTTTCCGTATTGGTTGATTTGATCACCGGAATAAAATAAGAGCGATAGACATCGTCCCAGACAGCTTTAAGTACTTGTAATTTGACAGAATCTAACCCGAGGACCCGAGTATGTCTACTTAAAGGCTAACATCAAGTAACTTAATCAATTTTTACATGAATTGTACAGGCATGTATGTGTGTGCGGGTATTTATTTTGTGTTAATATATGTATATATATTTTTATTATTTATTTATTATCACACAATAAACGTGTTTATATATATATACATACATATATATATGTATATATATATATATATATATATAATATATATATATATATATATATATAATGTGTATATATATATATATATATATATATATATATATATATACACATTCAAACACGAAATACCGCCATATGGCGAATAAGTACTCATTCACATTGAAATAGAGATAAGGAAAATGGTAAAGGAACACATATAAAGGACGAACACAAGAGAGGTGGGGATGGCGGATGTGAGCAGATCACGAATGTAAAAATATCTTCCTCGACCGGGACTTGAACACCGGATCTCTCCACTTGCCGGGCGGATGCTCTAGCCACCTGAGCTATCGAGGGAGCGTACCTTCACATTGAAATCTGCGATCTTATAAAGCGCCAAAGTGCTCCGAATCATTAAACAGAAGATGGCGTCAGGGAGCTGTTACACCCACCAAAGGAGAAATTGACAAACACAAGAGGAGAATGGACAGTACATTAGCAAGCATACAACATCTACAGGATAGGAACGGTGCGTTTCATGGCACGCATAGCCAGTATGCTTAGCCAGTATAGTTTCCTTATCTATATATATATATATATATATATATATATATATATATATATATAAAACTTAGACAGTAACACACAGCACGAGAACACATAAAAACAACACTCACAATAATATCTTGATAATTTCGACGGACTCGAGCTCCGTCTTCTTCGGAAGATAAGATATCTTATAAGAAGATATATCACATCTTATCTTCCGAAGAAGACTGAGCTCGAGTCCGTCGAAATTATCAAGATATTATTGTGAGTGTTCTTTTTATGTGTTCTCGTGCTGTGTGTTACTGTCTAAGTTTTTTATTCAACACTTCCGTGTTACTTCGAAGAAATCATCTATATATATATATATATATAATAGTCCTTGCGAATCTTCTGATGAAGACGGAGCTGAATTCCGTCGAAATTATCAAGAAAAAACGTGTGAGTGTTCCTTATATGTGTTCTTATATTGTTTTTGGCTGTCTGAGTTTTTTATTCAACACTGCCGTGTTACTTCGACGAAAACATATACATATACATATAGTTTATTTGTAATGTTATTTTTATTATATAAAAATAAAAATAACATTCCGAATAAACTCTATGTCATATAATTAAAATAATGAAGGCCAATAGCCTGCGTAAAAGCAGTCATCATCTGTAGAACTTTCTCCCGGGCAGCCGTTTGAAATTAATTTTACAGGAGATTGTACGATTTGTACTCGTACTTCCCGAAATTACAGGGTGCGTTTAAAAATTAATGCAATTGAATTTCCCGCTTCGCTCCTATTGGTCGGAGTGGGATCGAACCATTTTGGGCGGGGGACGCTAAAATTTGCCGTGGTCTCAGTGCTCTCAAAGCTGTGGAAGCGGTAGGACGTCAGTTATTATAAACCTCAGCGCGCCGACCGTGTCACAAAAAAATGGAATCGACGATCCAGCAACGTTATTTGATTACTAAGTTTGTGCTAAACTGAAAAAAATCTCTTGAGGAGAATAACTATATGATTCGTGAGGCTTACTCTGCTCTGTTCTACTCATAATTTTCAAGGTGGTTAAAGACCTTTAAGGAGGGCCGGGAAGAAGTTCACGACGAACAACGCTCTGGGCGGCTGTCAACCAGCAAAATCGACAACAATGTGTCAAATATGGTTTAACGTCTTAGTCCAGCCATTAGATTAGATAATGCTCTCAAAGAAAGATCTTAATCATATCTCTTATAGATTGTAATTTGCGCCTATCACGCTACTAACAGGTTTTTAATACCGTAGTACTTGGTTCATTGAGGAATGAAAGAGAAAGGGTTGTATGCTTTCAAAATTACCTTTTATAAAACTTTATCGTGCTCACAGTGAAATATTACCTTACCATCTTTATTCCTGAACAGCCATTTTATGAGTTTATGAACACATCTTGTTCATAAAAAATCATCAGCACTCGAAAGAAATCCCAACATTCTTTAAGCATAATCCTACAAAACGCTTACTTTGTATTTCGACTGGTATGAATTGTACCTTGCCCGAATAAAATACACTCTCATTTTAAGAGGCAATGAGGACTGCAACTTTCTCACCTAAAATTCCAATCTTTTTAAACCTAACATGTATATTTTTGTACGCCAGATAGCGATATTCATTTCACTGATATAGAAATATCTAATACATCTTTCTTCTAATTTTTAAATTGATTTTGAAATCTTCATATTGTATTTAATTAATAAACACTGTTATTGTGTTTATTTAGTTTCATGTAGCCAAATTACGAAATTGATGATTTAATCGTAATTCTGAGGGAGAATTTTGATTGAATGGATATTTTTAACCAATACTTCTGCCCGAATATGTATGTACCCATGCTTGAAACTCCGCCTGCCCTCTTTTCCGAGTATTAGGATGATGACAGAATGAAAATCAGTCCGTTGTCCAATATCGCACACCCACCGATGGAAGAGACGGCTCGAGAGCCCCTCGTTCACGCACGATCTACCAAGCGCCGCGATGAGTTAAAACACACACGCGCACACACGATCGAGGATCTACCACTTCGCTAGTCGTTCGGAAATTTCGGAAAACTGCACTTCAAACGTTTAAACGTTTTGTGGGGTCATCTGCGGTTTTACGACGGCTAATCTGTCTGCTGCCTGCGGCCAATGTGCGGGGTTTAGTGTGCCTTCTGACTTCAATCCGATATTATTCTAATGAACATAATTTCCAGGTTCTGCGTTGGTGTCGCGTTCGAGAGAGGGAGAGACTCCATACACTGTTGTTTGATCGCATATCTGACACGAGATGGAATGTTGCCACTCTTGTTCATTGTTTGTGGCGGCATGCAGTAATTCCGGCACTGCGGTTCTCATTTCGTCACAGATAATTTGTTGGCTGTTTTATTCTTACGATAGAGGTCGAGAAAGCGTTTAAATCCATCTCTTTTGGTTTTGCTTCAAGCTCATGAAGATGACTTCATGCATGACCTAATGACGTATTGTTTCGGCGCAAAAAAAGTTGTTTTACAACGAAAATGTTATAGGAAAATATAAATAAATTATTTAGTGTTAAATATTATGTAAAATTAATGAGTATCCCTACACATATTTAGTAGAAAAATAGGAGGATCTTCAAGGCCACTAAACGTATTGGATCATGTTCTACAAAGCTATAACATGAACATCAACAAAACGAAGAATAAAATCCTAGTATGTGGAAGAGAGAAACGTAATACAGTAGTCACACTGAAAGGACAAAAAATTAGAGCCTTCACCTATCTCGGAAGAGCAATCACATAGGACGGAAGAAGTACTACAGACATGAAGCGAAGAATAGCCCAAGCTAAGAGAGAATTCACAATAAAAACAACTGCTGTGATTGTGCTGTGTTCAAAGAAGGTAGAACTACAGACGAGGAAACAATGCGTGAAAATATTCGTATGGAGCGTGGCACTCTATGGATCAGAAACATGGGCTATCGGAAAAGTAGACCAGAAAAGATCAGAAGCTTCGAAACCTGGTGCTAGAGTAGGATACTTAAGATCAAATGGACGGATTAAATAAGAAATGATGAAGTATAGAGAAGGATACACTAAGAACAGACCGTATGGAACACCATAGAGAAAGGATAAACCAGATGGATTGGGCACACTCTGAGGCACAATGGATTCATGAAGAATATAATAGAAGGAAAAATAGTTGGAAAAGTCCAAAGAAAAAGCACAATTAGCATCAGATAGGGTAGGATGGAGGGCTGTAGTCAACCAATCTTAGGATTGAACGATCAATTCGGATGACACATCTTTGACATATAGAATGCTCATTTGAAATACACATTTAATTCCCAGCTAATTGCATGATAATTTATTGACGCGCAGAACATATTCTGGGATTCACTACTAAATATTGAAGTATGACACTAATTCACGAGCTGGGGAAGTGAGACATTTGTCCCTTTTTTTGCCCAGCTGAAGTCAGGTGAGTGTATTAATGCTACTCATGGGATACGTTGACTTGGAAACATAAGTAGGAGTATTGTAAAAGTTGGGGATGCATTAAAAACGTTTTGCACACACTGGAATATACGATACGAAGTTTATTTTTATTAAGATTATCGTTAGAATAAGTCAGTTCAAATAGTCAAAGGTAGCAGAATCATCCTACTAAAATCAAGAGTTTACATTACCCTAAATTTTTACTGTGAAAGGCATTCTTAAGTGATTTATTTTCATTGAGTGGATATAAAATTAAGAGGCAATGTTAAAGGGATTCAAAAAAGGTAAAAGGATTCACAAATGGTGTCAAATCACGAAGAAGCGTCGCAGTTGATAGTGGTTTAAAAATTTTTAATCAGAAAATATATATTTTTGTCCACTTTCTAAAAACGGAGGGCAATCAAATGGAGCGCAATCTTAAGAAGAATGACGAAATGGGAAAACTATTTTCTTCCGGTCAGTCCGTTCATTTTAAACATTATATTCACTAGGGTGTGTACAGATACGGTAGACCAAGAGAACATAATATCTTACTTAACTCCCCCCGCAATCAGAACAGATATTTACTAATTGACCTATCCATTGTAGTTAGTCACCGATTCATCAAACACAGAAGTAAACAAAGGAAAATTCAAAATGAGTTCGAATCACATCTGCGTTTTTTTTCTCCTGATATCGGCGTGCGGACGGACATGCGAATCCGAAAGAGGACAATGGAAGCGGACGGATTTCGCAAAACCGCCCCTGCGATATAAAAAAAAGGAAAAATTAAAAGAGAATCGAAATCAGGTGAACAACGTGCTCTAACGCGAACTGCTAACAATCGCCCCTTTCTATTTCCCCATCCGCCCTCGGGAACAAACCCACCCCCTTTACACCCTGTTCCTACACCAGCCCGCTATCCAACTATCGGCGTTTTTCGGTTGTTTTAGGAGCGTCATTGAACACTCTTTGTTTGACTCTCTCATTAAAATTTCTTTTTCGTTATTATTTTTTTCCCTCGAAATTTTTCTTCCTCCCTTACACATTCCCTTCTCAACTCCCTTCCCCAACATCCGAGACCCCGACCCTTGAATGTGTGCAATGAAACGCTCACAGACCGTCTGTCGATAAGTGGCAGAAAGCCAATCACAACGCCCAAACAATGGAGCTAGATTCGTCGTGCTCCTTTCCTTTTTTTTTTAATCCCCATTTTACCGGCCTTCCCCTCCCGCCCCCCCCACGCTGCATCCCCACTTAACCGTTAGAATTCGATGATAATTGGACTGATTTTATTTTTATTATTTGAATCAATTTTAATCTGATAATGTCACGTCCGTAATTACTCCCTTCATAAATAGCACGGTGCGAGCTATTGGTTGGTCGTCGATGGAATTACGCTTTGAAAAAGTAGTATAGGTCGGTAATGATTAAGGATAGAGGAACATGAGCAAAGAACCGACAGATTTATTTGAAACGTACTCTTGAAAAGAAGTTTTTTTACAGGATTGAAAATCTCGCACAACAAAATATAGAATGAAAACAATCGACTGTTTAAACTTTATGAACGCGTATATCCCCCAAAATGATGAAAGATCAAACGCAGCCCCAACAGAAAATGAATATTGGCAATAATATTCGTGGAATAAAAACTTTGAATGGAAAACTAGGCCAACAAATATCAATCAATTGAACCAGCAATGTGGCACCGCTTTCTGAATCGTACAGCTATTATGAATTTTACAAGTGTACCTATCAAAGGAGTAGCTCTGTTTACTGCTTCAAACATTTTTACGATTCACGATACATTATTTTTATTTTCATGAAAGTTTAATAATTAAGTGCATTTGTAATAATGTGAGATTAAGCCCCCAATCATTTCATCGAATGATGATGCTGATAGTATGATCTAAATATAATATGGTATTCATAATATTTAAATGTAACTCATCTCTTGGCTTACAAGCATATAAAATTAAGAACTGTTTGCTTTTCGGAGGAGGGTCACAAAACAACCGTTGAACAATTCTTTTGATTTCCGCATTTGGATCTTGCCAGTCGATAGAGAGAGCAAGTGTTGGCAAAATATCACTGCATCGAAAAATAAAGTGAATCCATCACGTACTCTTGGGTGACAGCTCCAAAATAAAAATAAACCGCGAACCGCCATCCCTCTCTGCCTTCTATCCCTTCCAAATTAAGAAATTGAAATTTTTACGATCGGAACAGGATGTAATAATTTTCATTTTGATTAGATGCAGTTGTGTTTTTATAGTTCCCAAGGAGTACTTTAGAAATTTTATGAGCATAGGAGCAGACATACTATACAAGTAATAATCCACGTTTCAAAAACCATTTTCCCTATTTGATACATTAAAAAAATAAATTAACAAAATAATAAGCTGAAATATAAGTTCAAAGCTTAGTGAATGAACTGAACCACTTTATTTCTGGTGTAACCTAAACGTAGATAGAGGCTGTAATTTTTACCAACCAATGATATTATCTATAAACTTCATTAGCCCCCAAACTGAATATTGATTTGACGCAGTCTTCAAATAAATTGTCTTGCTAGCTGACCTCATTGCCTTCTTATTTCTTTCTTCGCACATTTTTCATTGAATGGTTCATGTACCTCATCGTCCTCATGATCTTCGTGTACCAAATGCCGTTGATTAGGATTTGCAGGTATATGACCGTTAGGCATCGCGCTTCAAATAATACCAAATGACTCCATGCATCCTTGTATTCATTTTACTAATAAATAAATGCATAATGAGAGTCAAATTGTATCCTAAATTTCTCAGGACGAGATTTATTCGATGAAAAAAATATGGTATTTCTGTTTTAATCTTATTCTTTCTGTACATTTTTATTCCCTAAATTCGTACCAACATTCTTTTCTAAGTATTTAATGAAGGATAGTATTTGTTGGTTAGGCATAATTGAATCAAAAGAATTCATTTATTAAAATTGATGCAAAGTTTATACTGGTCACATATACTGCCTTTGTTTGCGTTTTTGGGTGTTAGGCTTCAAGTGTTGTAGTACTACTTGTAAAAATCCTGAATCCGCCCATGTTGATGGGTATTTTTCCTCCCTCCTCCAAAAACTCATTCGGACCTTCCATTTGGTCTCCGTCAGTCTCCCATGGGCTATAAATTGTCTAGAATTACAAGAGTTTAAACTTATTTATTTTCATATGCAACAAATATACGTTAAAATCGTGAATAATAACAGCTTCAGAGAAGAATTGATATCGCAAATTATTGCTCGGCCAAGTTAGTCGTGTTATTTTCTAGAAAAATTGAGATGCATGAACCTATCCATAGAGCTTCCAGAAAAAAATATTTCTAGACAATTTTATAAAATTATTGAGCATGGAAAATTAAATTAACCCCAGGAACGTTTTGTAATGATATAATGTTACACAAAATACATGTATTATATTAAGTCATATATCTATACTTCTTAAAAATCAGATTTTTTTGACTACTCCGCGCCCTTACTCTCCCCGTGCTTCGCGACCCATTCCATCTTCTTTTCACTCCGCCGAGGAAACGGATGGGAAATGCATGTACTGTGCTCCCCGCAGTCCGGGGATTAGGAGGAAGTGCAGGGCGGAAGGGAAAGAGGAGAGGGCGCAGCCACAAACGAACACACGCTCGCGAGAGCACGTAAACGCCACCCGAGCCACGAAGGGAGAGAATAACAACCAGATCCGAGGGAGGCCTCCCTCGCCCCAGGCACACACACACACACACCCACCCACTTGCAACTCCACTCCTTTTCCATCCCGGAATGTTAAATAATAATAACCGCGCCGCCGACTGAAACAGAAAT
This sequence comes from Hetaerina titia, assembly GCA_037158775.1. Classification (NCBI taxonomy): domain Eukaryota; kingdom Metazoa; phylum Arthropoda; class Insecta; order Odonata; family Calopterygidae; genus Hetaerina; species Hetaerina titia. The sequence continues at coordinate 18,946,012 of CM073778.1, read as the reverse complement.
ATAGAAAAAAGCGCTCTCCTCAACCTTTCATTTTCCCGGCATTTTTCCCCCGCCCGGTTGAAATCCTCCCCGAAAAGGATATTTCATGGCCTCCCCCTCCATCCCCCACGCCTTCACCCCTCCTCTCCGGAGATCTTTCTAGAAAATATAAGTGTGTCTGTGTGTCCAAGTGGCGAGCGGGTAAGATTCCTTCTTCCTTTTCATCCCGTCCTGAGAAACCAACTGACCGGCGGGAGCAAGGGGAAGAGGGCGGGAGTGGAGAGGAGGCGACTCCCCCCTCTCTACGCGTCCCACTCCTTTGTTTGTTTAAAAAAATACTGCCGTTGCCATGACTACCGCTGCCCACTGTGGTAAAGGGGGGGGTGCGGGATTTCTTTTTCCCCATCCTTGAGGGCTCACGTCTGAAATGGGGAAACGGACTCCACTAGGATACTACGCCGCCTCTGAGATCCTCGCTCCTCTCGCTTCTTTTGTCGTCGGGTCTACCAGAAGGGCGGGGGAATAAAAACCGAGCCCTCGTCCGTTTCGAGGCTTTAAGTTTACGGAAAAGATGGAGATGGGATAAAAAAATAAAAGAGTACTAGATTGTGGATCTCCCTCCCTGGCCTCCTTCCCGTCTCTCTGACGCCCTCTGTGAACCGTGGAATGGGGAGATCCGTTTCGGTTTTAAAAACGCTTTGCGCGAGATGTTGGAAGGAGATGCGGGGGGGGGGGGGTCGTAGGGAAGCAGAGGGTGGGGAGAGGAGCCAAGGGAATCGGGAGGACGGGAGGAGGTGGTCGGGGGGTGAGGAGACGGAGATAGAGGAGGAATATCGCAGTTGTAGGGGGGAGGAGTCGACCTTTAACGTTCCGCACCCCTGTCAGGGGTGGCATCCCTGTTCTATCAGATCGAGTAAAAGGGCAAATTGAATATATTTTCTTTTCCTCGGGAATGACACTCATTCTGATGGGAAACGAATATCTGTCGGCCGGTTACTGTGATGAGTATCTCTGCTAACCTTAAACCTGCGGGTTCGAATCCCATCTCGATCATTAACGCCTTAAAACACACGGAAGTTCGGCCTGTTGGCAACCTGATGGCGAGCCTAAATTAACGTGTTTAGGGCCAGGTACGAGGCTACTCGGTGAATACTAACGTTCCGATGTGCTACCGATAGCATTCTTTCAACAAAGCATTCTTAACAAATGTTTCAGACTCGTATCGGGTGAAGAGTTATTAGTTTTTCACTCAAATTACCCAGGGTTAATCCTCAAAACTTGCGTATACGATATATATAGTCAACGGCATGCCGATCATTATAAGAGAGTCAATTGTGATGCTAGGTCCATCGCTAGGTGATTGATGATTCGTTCTGAGCAGTCTACTTTTTCCTCACCGATCACTATATCTAAGTGCTTAATTTGACCCAGGTATTGTCGCACTACCTGACTTAGTTATTGATGCAATGATATACGGATAATTTCCAATAGGATTACATCATGTGTTTGCATTCGTTGTATCGTTCGGGATTATTCGAAACAGCTACCTTAAAATTCCTCACACCGCCTGGAACTAGCCATACCCTAGACAGGATTGGGCCTTCGCACCAGAGGGATCTTCGGGCTTGTTGGCGCTCTCTTGTTCCGCCGTAATAACTTCGGCCACCAATAAAATATTAAATTCCACCAATTCCAAAGTTCAGGCACCTCAAATCCACAGTCCTCTTTCCACGAAAGAAAGAAAGTGATCTCGCAGGAGATTGGTCAAGGGAGCCGAGAAATTTGTCTGAGAAATAAATTGCGAAGAAATCCTCAAACATAGAGTATCTCAATTGCCACGCATATCAATTATTATTTTTTAAATGTGATATATTTAAATAGTTGGAGTTTGTTGAATACTTAATATTCCATAAAACCAAAGATAGGAAAAAATATCAACTCTTTTCCTCCTTGCTGTAAGCATAGTTTATTCCAATGGCGTCCCTTCTGATTTGTTAATAAGGAAATTTGGTCAGAATTCTGAAGATTATTACTATGGTCTTGGTAATCTACGAGTTAAGATATGTTTAGGATGGCCAATGCATATAGAACAGTACAACTATATACAGGGTGCCGCTACATAACTTCCTTTTTTATAAAGCAAACTCCCTTTAAAAAAGAAAGTTAAGTTGCCGCACGCTGTACTTATTTTTGTTGACTAGCACTACACTACCATAAACCCTTCTTCAATTACGAAAAAATCCGAATCATGAATCACAATAGACAGCCTATGAAGCAAAGATGGTTTGAAACGATTTCTTCCTGATATTAGAAAATAATTACATCTAAATTGTACGTATTTGGGGCTTAAAAGTTATCTTACAAACAGCATATTAAGACTTATCGTCTTAATGTTTTGATATGAATATAATAAATAGCCAATCGGTAGAGATTTAGCCTTAATTACCAATCAGCCATTTCATAAACCCACCTAAAATGAATTCCCGGCCTATTACTATCGTATTTTTAATTTCAGCGGAGGACATTATGCAATTCAATACTATGTGAGAGTGGACGTGAGGAATCGTGAGTTAACGTAAATACTTGATCGTGCAATCAGTGATATGATGTATGTATATATCGTATTTCTACAGTTCCATTAGTACCAGGTACGAGAGAATGGACAGTTCAACTCACTTGGAATTCATTTCGTGTTTCATTTGGAGAGAACTAATGTTCTCAGGCCACGCTTAATACCAGGATTTGAGGCCGGTGAAGGTATCCCGGATTCCACCGTGTTCCTTTGTTTGAATAGCGCACAGACTTTGAGGGCGGTAAAAAGGGTAGACAAACACGCCCCAGACTACAAGGAGAAAAGATTGCGGCAAAGAAAAAGAGATTTAATCTATTCCGGTGGTATACAAAATTTTCGAATTCCACTGGTGGTAGCGTGGGAAAATGAGTATGAGCCCGGAAACATTTTTGAAGCTTCCTCTTCCCAATGGAAATTCAGATTTGAGGTTTTAAACCCGAATTTCAAACAAATGCAAGCCACTGAAACATGAGGAGAAACATTAAGCGCTTGTTAAAGAAATTAGAGAAACAAGAATGGTTATGGCGGTCAAGTTTTTGGTTACTTGAAAATCTTTTAAGGGATGAAGAGAAATAATCATTGCCAATCTTCGTTTTATTGACCGTGTATGTTCCCATCAGGTATTTTGCAGTAAGTATCATAATTTGTCTCTCGTAACGAGAATAATATTTCACATAGCCTAATCTACACTACAGACAGTGAACGATATTACGGTCTAAATATTGGTCGTAGTAGGTTCTGTCAAAAGCTGATCACTGACTAGGGACCAAAAGTACAAAATAACTTGCTTACGTAGACACTCGTAATCTCCTGCTGCTTATGTTTATTAGTTTCTGTATATTCAAAAGAGTATTTGTCATTTTATGTGTTATAGAATATCTGGATATACCTGTCATAAGATTCATATTTACTTTACCATGATGAGAGTAGAAAAAGAGACTATGCACTTCCACATAAAGAGGATCATGTAGGAATTCCACAAAGTTAAGCCTGAACTGTTAGGTTTACTTTATCATTGGCCGCGCATTAATCACAACCACAAAGGAAAATTCGTATTCTATACCTCTGTTTATTTGAAATAATTTACTAATAAACACGTTTAGGTGAGTTTTTCAGGATTTTTATTTTCCATAGCGTCACTCGTCATCAATAGTTATTCTTGAGTCAATCCAACGCCGGAGCTTTTAGTTGATTCCAAATTTAGTTGCTAATCAATGCATAACTATATGAAACTAGAAGCGGAAGAAGAGCACTTATGAATTAGATAAAGGTTGCACTCGTAAGCAACAAGAACTTACATAAAATCTTTTCTAATCCAAAGAACGACGTTGTCATGCAAGATTGAAACTGCAGGGGGCGCACAGGAAATGCATAAGAGAAATCATAATGAACGCTTAGATTTCCCTTTCGCTCTCGGTTTTGCCTTCGTAATCAAATCATTTGCGTAAGTATTATCCTCAGAAACCCAATGGTTTTGTTTTCCAAAAACTAAAACAAGGCTCCCGGAATTTTCACTCAGATGCCATTACTTAATTAGTTAATTAATTAATGAATTAATTCGTCCTTTAATTGGGTTTATGAGGGAGTCGTAGTCGCGAGACGTTTAAAAGTCGTCAAAATGTTTTTCGGAGCCGCAGCCGGGTTACAAGCGAACGAAAAGCGTGATCATCTGGATAGAATAGTGAAGGGGTGCCGAAATAAGCTCGCCTTCCCCACCCCATCCCCTTGGCACAACCCTTTCCAACTACATACGGGAGACGCTGGGGAGATGTTTGGCGACGAAGTTAGAGGGAAAATTTGATTGCAAGCCGTTGGATTTCATCATTTATTATTTTTTTTTTAATTTTTCATTTTCCCTAATTTTAATGTTTTATCAAACATCCCGCGCGACGGTCACACGTGGCGACAACAAAAGAAGACGAAAGATTGCTTTTTTTTTTCAAATTCTCCCCATTCCCACACCTTTAATTATTTCTTTTTTTTTCTATATTTCCTCGACGGATCCTTTGACGCCCTCTGCTTCAAGTTTTCCCAAGTGTGCATTACGAAGTCTAATTAATTCTCGCGCCCCCTCCCTTTTCTCTCCCTTTAAATAATCAGTACCCATCGATGCCTCCAACGCTCTCGCGTTTTACTCTCGAATTGTTGAGGGAAGGGGCAGGGGGTGAGAGAAGAGACGTGGCGGTGGAAAGGGTGGATATGGGGGATGGGGGAAGGAAGACTTACGTATGTTTATAGCTTACGGTTTGGGGTGGTTCTGAATAGGTGAAAAAATTAGGAGGGGGTGTGGGAGTCGCAGATTTAAAAAAATAATATTAGACGGTGCGCCGAAAAGATTAGCGTTTTTTTAAACCTCTCGTGCCCACGAATAATAATGTATGTGCTTGTGTGTGTATTTATACATTTACACTATATATATATATATATATATATATATATATATATATATATATATATATATATATATACATATATATATATATATATGGGTGAGTATACATTCATATGTGGTATATACATACATACACACACACATATATTATATATATATATATACACACGTAAAAAATACGTATATTTTTCAGGTACATACACAAGAGAATTTAAATTAAATGAGGGCTGAGAAAGAATGTGTGTGTGAGCCAAGGCCCCCTTTTTTATTTTATTCGACGGTTGCTCTCGCAAGGCTGGAGCGATTCAGAGCAGCCGCGTGCACCCGGAAGGCTTCCCAGAGGTATTTCGGCACCTATGGCGCGAAAATCATTCATCCACGCGCGACTCTCGATGAAGAAAGTGGTGTAAATCGATTACAATCCATTTTACCCCTGCCCCATTCCTCCTTGCCACAAACCCTTCCCCCTTTTTTATTCCGCTCCCGATCTTTCTTTGTTTTTCCCCCAAACACCTCCCTTCTTCCCCTTCCACACCCCACATCCAAACCCTCTTTCCTCTCCTCCCCTTTACAGTGCTCCCCCCCCCATCCCCACTTTACGCTAGTATTTTTCCCACCCTCCCCGCCGCTTGTTTCCCGCTTAACCCGCCCGCCCACCAGCGCCGCGTATATAGCCATAAGCGGCTTCCAACCCTGAATGTTATGATCGTTCCCTCCGGGCGCGAGCGGCGAGGAGAAAAAAAATTCCATACAATTCGGATTTCGATTCTCTGAGCGCTTAATCTTTCACCTTTTCCTCTCCTACCTCCTCCCCTGTTGTCCATGCCCCCTCCCCCCCTTACGCACGTATTCTGAAAACGTTCCTTCCCTTTCTATGTTTTAAATTTCCCCACTCCTCGGCCCCACTAAAACTTTTTATTACCACTCCGATGATCCCTTCCGCTCCGGCGCGCGGGTTAATGCTTATCTCGCTGCCAAGGATATTATTATTTTATTCTGGGAATAATCTCATCCCCTCCGCCCTTCTTCCCTTCGAAAGGTTTCTCCCTTCATTGCGCTTGTTATTCTCTAACTAATTATTTCTATCGTTACCCAAAGAAAAATACACAAGAGGATAGGTAAGCAATATTTTTGTGTTGGCATTGCAGCCACTCCGCCTTATTCCAATTTTTAAAATTTAACATAATGTTCTGATACGATTAAATACAGTTTGAACGATGAGAATTCGAAATGTATAGAGACAGAAGACTACCCGAGACGCCACCGAATCCAAGCCAGAACAATCGTCTCGTTCACTTAATAGTCAATCGCAGCTCATTCCAATCACAATCATCGACAATTCACACGCAGTAAACTTCCAGCTAAACTTCTTAATTCCTAATGGTAATCAAAGTTAGAAATAACGCAATCTGCAAGTCAATTCTATCGAAGCGCACATATTGATTTCAGGCATTCCCCGTTCCTTTATTATTCTGACCATTATATTTTGATCATCCATTAAAATTAAACTTAAAAATCGATCCTAATTTTTAATTAATAAATGCGTACCTATTTAAACTATTATTCGTATTTAGGAGCATCTGTTGCTCGAACCTGATGAATACAATTAGTTGATCACAAATCAGCTTGTTAGTCTTTATGTTTAAATTACTATTTTACACGATTTGAAACTTTGGAAATAAATATTAATCTTTTTGAAACATTTTATCAATTAATCCAAGCTGTGAATTAGATTTTAGGCATTTGAACTCGGAATTTAGAATCTCGGGCCCTCCTCTGAACGAGTGATAACTCTCGTGTTAAATATATGTACAAAAAATTATCTGAATTGTATATTTCATAGGAATAGAAATTTCAGACAGTTGCATGGACTGCATAAATATTTCCAATTCAAGTAGCAATCTAATAAAACAGAGCACGACACCGCCCAGTTGTCTTGAGGGAACTGAGGACAGTCGAGGTAATCTACGTATTTCAAAGAAAATGGTGGGAAAAATAATTCGGCGAAAAACGAGGTTCATTCTTCGTCTTGTTATGAGACACCACTCGTATTTTCACGACATGAAGCATTCATCTTAAACAATATCGTATTCATAGGCCCTAGGCACCATTTTGTTTTAATTTGGAACCTCTCTTCGGATCTGGAAAAGTTTATCTCGCGGTTTAGGGCGGGGAATCATATCGAAATGAGAGGAGCGAAATTCCGATTCGTCCCCTCTGTGACCGCTCCCCTCACTTTGGCTCTCATAACCTGCCACGCGACACTCCGAGATGTGCCAAGTAGCACACCGATGTGAATTTCTCGGTGATGAAGATCGGAGAGGGTAGAGGTAACGTTACCCCGTCTTCTTCGCTCTCGGGCGCGAAGGTAAATGCAGCAGGGGGTTGAGGGGGTTCAGAATGAGCGGTGGCGTATATTGGACATCGTGGGGCACGTGGCCCGACACCACAAAAGGAAAACGAGACGTAGGTTGTCTTCGGTATCGCCCATCCAGGGAGGTTGAGGCGCCGTAGGGGGTGGAAGATATTCCCCGCCGCCCCCCGACCAGGCCAGGCGTGGGAGTGGGTTTTTGAAGTGGGTTCAGCGGAACGTTCTCGGTTCACCTCGTATCGGGTTTGACTCCGAGAACCCCTCGAGAGGGTGACCGAAATTCTTCCCTCCGACCCGGGATCCGTTGCCAAAGATACCACCAGCCCAACTCAACCGCGGTGTCGGGTGTCCCTCTCTTCTCCCCCGATCTCACACCCCCGCTTCGCTCCATCTCGGTAAGTTCCCTCCGTCCCATGCGCGGCCCCATTCTCAACATTCAGGCTCCCTCAAATATACGCCCCCCCCCCGCCCGTCCTCCGTCGCAACTCCTCCCGTGAGTCGCTCCGATTCCTGACGACGTGCTCACCTAAGCGTTTGACTATGCCCACTTGCGTTTATTCATCCCTCCGGTCGGGCAGAACCGGATCCGATCCGAGCTGGTAATATTTCGCACCCAGGATCGCAGTGAGGGGCTCCTCCCGAGTGGCAATATATACATGCGCTTTGATTTGCGCGTCTCAAAAGGAAACGGGATCGTGCTGTGGTAAAATTCTTGCTTCTACGGAGAAATCAATCCGCTCGCAAAACAGCATTCGGGTTGTAGTTGCTCGTATGGCTAAAGCACTACAGCCTCGCGAGTAAACCGCACCCTAACTATTTTCTCACAACGGCATTACACAAGAGTCATTTGAAGAGAATATCATTTGGCTGGTTAGTGAAGAGAATCTAATTCTATGCCAGCTAGATCTCTATCTATCATCAATTAGCCATCATAGTAGCATGATGCATACTCTTGTAGGTTTGATAACTTCAGAGACGGTGACACTGAATGTCTTTAAGCGGTCAGTGGACATAAGTATAACATTAATACATCGAGAGTGGCTTATACCTTGTATGAACGGATTACATTCTGAGTCGTTTTGGCTAAAAATGTATCAGGCGATATCATATTATTTTAACAGATAAGTCGCGATTTCTATTATATCTAGTTTAATATAACGAAACAATACATCATGGAATAAAATCCATTTTAATTTCGATACAAAGTTATTAGTTTCAAAAAATGAGTCTCATAGATGACTTTATTAAAAAGAATGGGTTAGACAAGCTGAAATCGTGCAAATTTGGCGCGAAGTCATAGATCATTACAATTAATATATCATACTCAATTTTTAGCCCTCATTATCTTACGTATTCTTCTTACCTTGCGCAAATGGATTCTCAATGCATTCGCCAAGGGCGAGAGTGATTCAATCTTCGACCCTAAACCAATGACTCTCATCCACCAGCGGCGAAAAGTTCCCCTTCATTCCCGTCCCATCCCCACCACAATTTCCTTCGTCACTGACCCAAACAACTTGTGTATTGAAGGCCGGAATGGGAGCTATGTTCCCCGACCATGTAGGGACCGTCACGGGCGTGATTGCCAAAGGAGAGATATACACGGATGGCGTACAATAAGCATCAGGCCCATGCTGACAGCTCCCAAACCCCAGTTTCCACATCCATCTCTTCGTACCCCCCCAGAATTCCTCATTCTCTTATTCCCCCCCCACCCCCTGTATTCCCTGACTCATTTTTACCCTCCGCTGGGTGCACACGATATCAGGGTTTTCTCTCCCTCTCCACCCTTTCGACCGCCTCGTCTCGTCCTTCCACTGTTTTTTAATCACCCCGCCCGCGCCATGTTGGGAATCCGCGATGGCTGACTGCAGTTTCGCCGCCCTCCCGAAAACTTCGGTCCTTCCTTCCTCGCTCGCTTGCTTGCTTCCTTCTCTTCGCTTGCCGTACGCGTTGTGTACTCACTCCTTGCTTAATCCCCACCCCCCCACTCCCACCCCTTCACCGCATCAACCCCCTTTCTCTCCCAACCCACCCCCGCAGTCCCCTCAATTTCGTCCGCGATGTTTCCCTCCGCGCGCACACAAAAGTGCAGAAAAACCACGGTCTGATGCCCCGGAGTCTTGTCTCCGACCGTGCTTGCGCCTTGTGCGGGGGCGTTCGAACATGCAAGCGCAACCGGCGGGAAAAAATAAGGCCCCCTATTTTCCCCCCTTGAAACCCCCACCCCCCAACCACCCTCTTTCATGGCGGGGCAGGGAGTGAATACAACCTTCCCTTTTTTTCATCTCCATCCCTCTCTCTTCCTCTTCGTCTCTTCCTTATTCACCACTTTCCGTCGCTTCGTTCCTTTCCTTCTTCTGTCCCGCTTTCCTTCCTCCCCACCCATCCTCATTTTATCCTTTTTTTTCAAAAAAGAAAGAAGCCCCTGGACATGGTGCCTACAATCTCATTCCGTGTGCCGAGAGAACGAGTCAACGTGGGCAGGAACTTTTTCTGAAGCGGAGAACCCGCGACTGGGATGTTCAACGCGGGCGGAGTGAGTCACGTAAGATTCGCGTCAAATTGGCGTATCGAAAGAAAATTTTTGCATTCCTTTTTGACGTATCTCTTACGTGAGACGAAATACCAAAAAAGTGAAACGACATACACAGTTGAAACTTAATTAACCAGTGCCGTTACTATTAGAATAGTTAATGATTAAATAAATACAGTGTCGTGAATTCGCAATATAAAGAATTCGGAGTACACTCGTCTGCCTTCTTTGAAAAAATTTATTCATTCTCTAAATCCTAGCGAATGGTAGAATATTGATAATGCGTACAAGATAATATTAAAGAAAATTAGTAAGGAGTATTGCAAAACGAAATAGAGCACTTTTAAGTAATTCAACCAGATTGTCGCCGCTATATAGTTAGTAGTTCCCCCAATTGGCAAAATATTAACGAAGTGAACGAAATATAATCAAGACCATGTTATCTCTGACCTTTTACCCATCTAATGAAAGATTATTAATATTCAATAAACTTGATTTACGCTGATTATTTTATTTTATTTAAACTGCGCAATAATTCACCGTAAAAACTGTAAATATCTGTTCCATATCAACCAATATCTGCTAATCAATACTATAGTCAATTTTTAGTTTCCTGCATTTATTGAATGTTATTTTAACAGGCCCTAGACTTTGGCTCAAGGACTGTCTTAGGAAGTGAGTGAAGGTTTATACTTTACACTTTGTACTAAGCCCTACTTATTGTGAGGAATCCGCGTGCAGGGCAAGAGACGGGGTGTCCTAGTTCCCTTCCCTACGCCGCCTGCAGTTTCCCAACCCGTGCCTCAGCTTTGGCGCCCTCGCGGTCAGCAGGCAATCCCCCTCCTACGCCTACTTCACGAGGAGGAAAAGTAGAGCAATGCAAGTGCGTGACAAATGTTCCACCATCAATATAAACCACTCTCGAATGACTACATCCAGGAAGTCGTGGGCAGTGGCTGCCCGAAGGATGATCCGTTTTCGTGTGGCATTCCGGGGTAACCCGAATCACACGCCCACACCCGGACTCCACGGCATTCCCCGGAGAATACCTGAGAGCAATCCACGCACATACCACTCACTCCTCCCTTTCCCTCACTCGCGCTCGCATATCTTGCCCGACGCCGCATTCCAAGGAACTACTCCCCTTCGACGGGAAACGGACGGCGGGGACATCGCTTTGTTTGCTCACTCTCCGTCGAGGATGTGCTCCCTCGCCTCCCACCCTACTCTTGTCCTGCCGCTCTTTCGCCGTTGTCCCCTTCTCCTCGGACTGGGGGCGGGGGAGGGTGAAGGGGTGGATGGGGTAAGGGAAAGGGAGACGCGCGGACGATGGGAAGGGCTCACTTACCTCCCCCGACGAGATCAGGGAACGAAGGATGGGAGACGATGGGCTTGGGATCCGGGGGGCTCACATGGGACCACAGTGGTACTCGATTTTGGTCAGACTAATATCAGAGTATCGCGAAATGTCGATTTAATCCATCGCGGTCTAGAATTTCATAGATATGGTATCTCGTATCTGCGTATCGTAACGGCATCATCCTTATAAACGAGGTACCATATGATTATTAAAATATTTACACGACTTAATGCGCGTTACTTTTCCTACCCGAAGGTACGGAGTTCGAACCTCTGTGATTCCAACGGATTCCAACTCCTGCTGAAACTAGATATAATCATTTTCTTGACCCGAGAACTTTCTCAGAAACTGTGACAGCACAGAGGAGAACGCATTTTCTCTTCAAGACTCTTACCCCGAATGTGAGAGCTCCACGCGCCTCCGAATTAAGTCCCAGGTGAATTATAATACGTACCCCCAACTGTCTATCTTCGAATTGACGGTCAGTTGTTTTCTCTAATTTATTTTATGATTTGGCTTACACAAGTTAATGGCATTCACCCTATCAAGGAGGTGCACTTGGACACACTTTGTTGACGATTTTGTCAGCGTTCATCGATAACCACTCCATTCCCCAACACTTCGATAATTTTTTCGATGTAACGAAAGGTACAATATTATAAATAAAATATCGCACATCCGAAAATCTGGATCGTCATGTAATTATCGCATTGGTCAACGCTCAGATGCCACAATGAAATATCTCGCGGACATCACGAATGGAATTTAGGATAATGAAGGTTAGTGCCCATTCCACCTATTTTTATTGAGGCTATTTTTTTGTATATCAAGGGAAATGGGTAGACTAAAGGACAGTGCTCATGGGCTTGATTATTCAATGAATGCACGTACAATACTTTGAGGCATTACGTATTTCGAAATTGATGCTACGTTTATGTATTTTAATAATATCCTTTGTTTATTTTTATTATTTTACCAAAGAAATGAAATAATATGAAATTCAAAATTTTCAATTGAATTGAAATGATTTCCAATCTCAGTGCCATGATTTACGCGTAGATAAATGTTTGCTTGTTCTACCGCAAATTTAAAAAATGAAATTCTTATATTCAATAGAAAATAAATTTCAATGTATAATGCAAACCAAAAACGTTTTTGCAGATATTGAGTTCAAAATATATTTCAATGAGATGGCATGCTAATATATTGAAAATTAAGGAACTCTTTTTAAAATTCCGTGTGTTTCGTCCCATTAACCTTATACGTATTTATGGCCGATGGTTGCACAAATCGAAATGCAAAACATTCATCGTTCGTGAGTTGCACCGCGAGGTACCGACTGAATGAATAGGGTCTGACGTAAAAAAATCACTACGATGCTAAGCACCACAAATCAATCAGTTTGATACGCTGTGGAAAGCGTATGCCCGGAGACGTGACATTGTCCTGTGCCCGAGAGCCATCATTCAGAGATAAGTTAGACGAAACCACTGTATCTGAAGTGGGAAGAAATGATAGTCAAGGCGCCATTACTTCCAAGGATAATGGGGTGAAATGTGATAAGTTATGAGTGGGATTACTTGTGCAAGGCTCCGATTTTCCACCACTAGTGAGTTTGGAGGGCAGAATATGGTACAATGCAGAGATGGATATTGAAACGAGAGCTCGTAAGGCGAGACTGCGTGGCATGTCGAGAAACCAAAGAATTTGATGCCTTCCTCTGAGATGTGTACACAGTGATGTGAATTAAATGTGAGTGTTGCGACAATACATTTTAAATATCGACCATTGACATAATATACATATCGATACAGGGTTAATACTAATTTGAAGCAGCAGGTGATATCATGAGCATCATTGATTTCCACTTACATCGATAACATCCATATACTCTTATATTTATATGCACATATTTATAACATACATTTATTTAAATGTATAACATTTGGACGGCACAATACTGCCGGTCATAGGACGGAGGTCATAGTCTGACCTGAAGAAGGGCTCAGAGAAGGCCGAAACCTTAAACTTTCTGAATTGTGGGTGTTCTTTTGCGTGTTATCTATTTTATTTTTGTGTTCTCCTGTACAGTTCTAATGTTATATAACTCTTGTGAGTGCTTCTACAACATCTATATGTAAATATTATTTACATATATATGCAAATATCTAATAATATATACTTATTTAACCGCTTGACCGAGACAGTTCCAAGAATAGGCTACATACTTTTCAGGATAGACCTTGAAGCTGTAACAAACGCAATTATATCTTTTGATGTTAATTTTAACTTACGTAATACTTCTTTATTCTCAAGGACATTCTTTGGAATGTCTAAAGATTCACTCCGTAGAGGTTTTTAAAAGCGCTGCATCAATAGTGGCAATTGCAATACACCCTCGAATCAAACGCGAGTCTTGATTTGTGCCGGCAGGGATGTTGAGCGTTGCTTTATCATCGAGGGTGGTGGCTGATGAAAGACGCCGAAGTTTTTGAGAGGGAAGGAGCGAGGGCTTGCGCAAGAGGAGACGACTTGGCAAACAGGAGGATGTAGGGAAGACAACTGGGAAGGAAAACGGGAAGTGCGAGCAGGGGGAGGTCGATAAATGCACTCCGGGAGATGAGAGTCTCAGGAACTCGGAGTCAGAGCCAAGTATCAAATGGTGGAGTGGCTAAAGAGGTCAAGAAAGGGTTGGCAGTTTAGTTCGAACGTTGGAAATTATTGCAGTCACGGAAATTGGCGCATTCCATGGTACCATAGGTGAGATAATTTTGATTTACTCGGGGGAAAAATTATGATAACATTTCCCCATGTACGAGTAGAACCTTTTATTGAAATTACACATACTATAATGGATTAAAACTTTTGCCAGTTTATGGCAATGTCTGATACAAGTTTACTTTATAATTTTGTCTCTGCCAACTGGTCCAACTGCCGTAACTCTACGCAGATTTTTCCTTTCTAATTTATCAGATAAGTATCACAAGACACATTGGAATTAGTCATTCTAAAACAACCGAACATTGATAAAATTAGAGGCAGAGCTCTTTTCGTGGAAGTTAACAGAGACAAATTGGCGAGCGATAAACGGTGGTATTTCATTAGGTTGACGATGCTGAAGAGTAGCGACATCTTGGAGCTCGTTTTCCCCTTTAGATTAATATGATTCTATGGAAGAAGCACGTACTGGGCACACTTGCGGTGGCCAACTTGATTACTACAACATATTCGTGATGTCGTCGGGGGGGGGGGGGCTCATATATAGTATTACCGGTTCGAATTTAATTAAATATCATTTACGAGCAAACTTCGTTCGGTAGAAATAGACAAGAAGATTTTCCGCCTTGAATTTACACTTGGGTAGTCGAGGGTCTTCGGACAGTATTTTGGGTCGGAGCAACCGACAAGCGAGAGGCTTGAGGAGTCGCCAAGCCCTGAGCCACGAAATGCTCTTTGAAAGGAACGATCGTAATCGATCCTACGCTGTGTTTCGTGCTGGGATGGGCGTATCGAAGTGTTGCTTTGCGTGAGGCACTTGCGACGAATTTGAAACTCTGCGGAGGACGTACGGAAGGGTTAGTTGATTGCCCCGCGAAGACATACGTATTAACTTGACGAGTCCCTCACTTCAGGAATCAGGATTGAAACGAGCTCATTTGAAAAGATCGCCAACACTCGCATCACGAAACTTACTTCTTGAGTCACTGAGAAATTCACCGTCAAATCTCACGCTAAGTGTCGTGGAGGGTTGGAAGTGGTCAGACCGACGCCTAAACTGCATTATACTGGGGGGTATTGAGATGGTGCGATGTCTTCCTACTGAGAGGATCCGGGTTCGAATCTCGGAGGCGGCAGATTTTTTCAGTGGTATTCCGATCCCTATTTGAGGTTCTTTGTGGAAGGCACTTTGAGTGAGTACGACGTCAGTCGCATGGGACGTTAAACTGCGGACCTTTTGGCACCTTTCGACAAGAAACAACGTCGGTATTCGCCTACAAGAGTAGGCTAATGCCGACGCCAGGTTTCTCTCCACCCTTCCTTTCCCATCCATCCCTAATGGCACAAATGAACTTAGCTGTCGGTCGCCTCCCCTAAAACTACTACTACGGTGGGTAGGGAGGTGGAAAACTTTCAAAATTACACGCATAGGTTACCTAGATTCCCTGTGACCCTTCCTCCACATCCTTTCCTTAAACACAGGGATACTTGTCGTGCGGGTGGGTGTGGACATTAAGTGTAAGTTCGCCTGCAATCTTTACTCTTTTGCCTGGAGTAGGTCGCCATCTCGGGGCAAAGCGTGCGTGGGTTGAATTTCGAATGGCCGAGTGTGAGCGCGGGAGGAGGGGGTGGCGGGAAGGGGGCGGGGTTTGCGAGAGGTGGGTGGGCGGTGCGCGTTAAGCAAGGGGGATGGATTAAAAGGAGGGCTAATCTGCGTGGAGGCCTGTGTTTTTCGGGCCGACCACAGAAAAGACCGAGGGCCTCTTAAAAATCTCCTCTTTCACCGCAAAGCAATTGAAACCCTCGCCTCATTCCACGACCCTTCTCACGCATTCCTTCGGGCGTTGGAAAGGAATGCGAGATCGCTGCTCGAGTGACGGAAATGTAGTTAGAATGAGGATGAAAGGGAAGTACTTAGGGCCAAAAGGGATACGATTCAGGAATAAGGCTTTTGAGGCACCCTACTCATGGAACACGTTTTCGAGGATGATTACGCCGACATGAGTATTATTCGAACTTTCGGAATAGTCAACGGCGATATTGTAGGCATAAAAAGGTACCCGATGAAAGTGCTCGAAATTCAAATATGAATTAACAGAAGCCGATTCGAAAATAGAGATGGGCAAACTTAATCCTAAAATCGTGAATATGGATCTGTAGTCATTTCGAACGTTTATATAGTGATATTCTGTTATCTCTTTTTTAGGGGAAAATTTCAAGGGACGGTATAAGAGCATTCCATATATATCCAGCTATATAAATACAAATTAACTGACTCAATGCCAAGCTATTTATAAACCATTCAAAGGATAATACACTATGTTGAACATTGTTCAATTCGCGAGACTTTTGTATTTTAAACTGACAGGTTTCATTGTAAATGCATTTTTATTAACCCGCTCTCATTAATAGCGAATGTACGCAGTAAGAGAAAAACTTAATGAATTTAAAACTTTCGTTAATTAAAGGTTTAAATGATTTTTTTACTCGTGTAAATACGCGTAGATAAATGAAAGCTTCAACACCGGTGGACCCTACATTTCTTGATTGTTAATTTGGATTTAAACTTTTACTATTTAGGTCTCTTTGGTTAATATATATGAACACTTATCGACTGTGTCTCAGTTTAAAATTAATTTTTGATACATATATGTATTCTTATATTCTGCTCTCTTTGTGATAAGTGTCCAAAAGGGCTTTTAAAATTAATTAGTTTAGCTTAGTACAGCTGAACAGAGCGTAAAAATTGTGAAATTGGAAATGGGTTGGAGGGAGAATTGGAAGAATTCAAGGAAGATTGTTCAGGTATTGTGGAAATGCCACTTATCATCTTCATAAAAAACTCTTTATGAAATAACTTCATTCTTCTTTTTAAATTTTTTTAGTCCATGATATACTATACTTACTTTTAGAAGACGGTTTTAATATATTGCTTTTGAAAATTTTGACAAAAACGATTTTCATCCAATGGCTAAAGTGCCTACTGTGAATAAATTCTCTAAATAGAATCTAGCATTATTGTTAATGAAATTGAAAAAAAATTATTAATATTTAGAATTCTGATATCCAGTGCCGCATGTTGAGTAAGTAATCAAGAAATATTTTTTAACATTTCTAATAGAAGTTGATGATATAAATAACGAAGTGGAACCTCAATCGATACTTTGATGGAATCATACGATCATTCGACCCGAAATACAGAAATTTCTGAGTGAAAATCAATCGTAGGAATTCGTGCACTTGTGACACTGGATGTACGTAATTAGTCATTACATCTTGTTCTTTTAAAGCCTCTGTAAATTCAAAGTGTGAAAGGACCCTTATGTAGCTTGAATCATTAAAACACTCGGTTATAAATTGAGGGAGAAGGGTTCGAGTCCCGGTCAAGGAGAAAGATTTTTAAACTCGGAAATCTTTTCAATTCTATAGAACTTAGTTCCATCACCAATAGAAACCAAAATTCAGGTATATTACTATGTTAATGAACGCTTTTAACTATTCAGGTAAATGTTGAAACATGAAAATATGTATTTTACTGACTTTTCTCGCATGCGTTAAGAAGCACTTTGAAACTATGTATAGGAATGCATGTAGAGCCTCATAGCTGTAGGTGACATTGCCTCCATTATTGAAATATTTTCTTTTCGTATTGGTGACTAACATCTAAGAAAACTTCAATTTCGATGTTACATCCGGTGTGGAATCAAGATAAAAACGTTTCCTTTTGTTGATACCAAGAGGCCCATTATTCAAAATGCAGGAAATTTATTCGAGTTACGAGCAAACTCGCGCTAAAAATCTGAGAAATACTGCTTAAAAGAACCTCTTTAAGTCTGCCTCGTATTTTCAACTCGGCCCCAATGGAGGGAGCGAAGAGCTCTTTCAAATAGCCACGTAATCCGTAATTCAAGTTGAAATCTAAACAGCTTGGAAGAAAAGCTAAATCCTGCGGTTGAATCTCCTCGAGTCTTCATGCGTTCTCCCCGCGTGAGACGCCGTCGGGTCGCCCGCGGTTGCCCGGGAACCGCCGTCACGGCGGAGGCCGGAGGGCGTCGAGCGAGATCGGTTGGAGCCGACCGACGGCGCACCGAAATTCACGGGCATTCGAAGGTGAAAGGAACCCATCTAGCTCTTCACCCGACCCATTCGATGTTAGGCTGTCGAGGCTTGGAGCAGGGACCTCTCCCATTGTATTTCGTGGGAACCTTTAGTCGCCGCTGGGGAACGATATTCAAAGGTATGCATCGGTGAAATACGTTCACGAAATA
Organism: Hetaerina titia; assembly: GCA_037158775.1. Lineage (NCBI taxonomy): Eukaryota > Metazoa > Arthropoda > Insecta > Odonata > Calopterygidae > Hetaerina > Hetaerina titia. Next base: position 18,927,816 of record CM073778.1, on the reverse strand, counting down.
TCTCATATATAAACGATATCTGGGCAAAATTCTCTTGGGCATTGCTTTTCTGAGGATTATTCTTTGCAGATTTTTTCTCCGTTTTTCGCTGATAATAAAATGTTTCCAAATTACTAAAATGCATGGTATTGCCATCTTTGAGTAAAAATATAATTCGGGAAGCCAAACTGGTTGAATATTCGTCCTTAGATATATCTGATTTTTTTCCAGCGTGTCTGGAATAATGCATATCCATTTCAATAGAAATTATTTTGAATAGTGATTTAATTACAGATGGGGATTCTTAGAAACGAAAGAAGTTCTTATAAGTTTCAGTACACATCGTTTTTAGGAGATAGGATAAGGTACGGAAGAGTAATATTTTAGTTTCCTATTTGTATTTTGCCAAAGGGCTAGTGTGCTAGGTTACGTACAACGGCATTTCAGCCACCCTTCTTAATAATTTATGAAATCGTGAACAATAATATATGTGATCTATGCCGTCGTATCTGTTGTCGATGACATTTTAAACGAGCATCAATTTTATTCTGTCCTGTGAACATTGGTTATATTTCGATTTTTATTTAAGGCTATTTGACTCGCTATTTCTCACAAAAGCTCACGATTACAGGAGCAGCATTTGGCACAGTTTAGAATAGTAAGTCTCTACTTTGGCGGCACTGTGTAGAAGTGGATGAGAAATCAGCGGCACCTCTGCGCTCCCCTTCTTGTCAGAGATGCGGTTTAGTTGTTCTAATGTGAAGGAGTTTGATGAGCAGGCGTTGAAGTCGTGTAAGGAAGAATTAGAAAACTCCAGCCTACTGAGGACCCAGTAGCTGTGCACTTAACCTGGACGTCCTCTAGCTTTGAAACAGGTGTTTGGACAGCCTAGTCATTAGCCTACTCATTTCATCGCCAAACAAACCAACGATCCGAGAGGATGGACTCCTCGCTCGTCGTTTAACCTACAACTCTCTATTCGCTGCGAAACTGGGAAAACGCGTACGCGAGTCATGGTCAAACTGGTTTGACATAGAAAATATCACAGAAACCTCAATCCTTTAATGGATACGAAGAAGCAAGATTTTTTGTAAGCACGATAGCCATTCCGGAGTTGAAATCAGCCAGCTTACGTGTGTAAATCTTAAAAATGAAAGGGTATTTCAATGAAATTTAGAAGCTGGAATTTTATATTGTTTTGATACAAATTTATTCATTAAAAAGTTATATTTTTTTAGATAATATAAGCAAAATAAAAATGAGACCGAGTAAATCCACAACAGGTTCCACAATTGATTCATATTGTAAAAGGAAACTACAATTTGGCAACCGGTGTTAATTTTTTATTGAGAACAGCCCGCAGAGAACCGGCTAAAACGTAATTGGGTAAATCTGTATAAGATCCAAATATGGTTTCACAGCTTTCTCTGGCTATCCCAATAGTTCTCAAAGGTATGTGATAATTTTCCATGAAAAACACTAACTATAGATTTGCATGGCTAAAAGTCTGCGACGGTATGACATACCATTCACTTAAAACCTTAGCAACAGGTCTTGTTGAAATAAAATCACTCGCCATTTTATTGGCTCGTCCATCGCAGTAATTATCCCAAGGCAATGGTTCTTGTCACTTTTAAAGGATCAGTTTTCTTCTCAGCTACGTGAGAATGTAAATATTTTCCGAACTTTTCAATTACCTATGGATCCCAGCGAGGGCATAGTTTTCTAGCGGTTACAGAGGCCATGCTGATCAGATGCCCCAGGTTCAATTCCGGGTGATGCCGCTGACCACCCTTAGTTTCGATAAAGCTCTGTGATTTTCGGATACTAGTACTAGAACTTCCTGGGAAACCACAGGGTGCACAGGGAAAGGCTCTGCCCCCTTTTCCCTGGTATGTGAATTTCACCAGCCGTCGGACTTAGTACTGAGTGAGCTCTACATTCGTCTTCTACTAAAAACATGATTTAATCATAGAAACATTAAATACAGTAATCAACCCGAAGGTCGGTTTGGTAGGTGATGGTAGAGTTCTCCCAGTACTCAGCCTGAATAGGTTGGAAATTCACACATCAGGGTAAGGGGGCCAGATCCTTTCCCTGTGCCTGTGTAGTATATGTATGTATGTATATATATACACATACATGTGTGTGTGTGTGTATATATATATATATATATATATATATATATATATATATATATATATATATATATATATATATATATACAGGGTTCGTCCGGAAAATAAGTGTCATTGTCTCATTGTCTTTTTTGACAAAAGGGGAGTCCACCACTACGAATTTGTACCTGAACGACAAACTCTAAATGCTGCATTTTACGTCCAAGTGCTCGACAGGCTTCGAAAACGAGTCGCCCGCGTCCGGCCAGCGATCAAAAACATCTGGCGGCTGTATCACGACAATGCGCCGTCTCACACCGCGCTTGTCGTGTCGGACTTCTTGACCAAGCACGGCGGGGCAACGCTGCCGCACCCGCCCTACAGCCCGGACTTGGCACCACCGGACTTCTTTCTGTTCCCGAAGATAAAGAGGAGTTTGAAAGGAACGCGATACGGGACTTTGGACGCCGTCAAAGAGGCCGTGACGACGTGTCTTCGAGAGGTTCCCGATGATGCCTTCGCGGGAGCGTTCCAGGAATGGGAACGCCGCTGGAACCAGTGTATCGACTCACAAGGGTCCTATTTTGAGGAATATTAGCTTAAGATATGTAAAAGTGTAATAATTTTTTTTTCCTGAGCTCAGTAAACTTATTTTCCGGACGAACCCTGTATGTAGGTCGCTGTAGCCCAGGGGTATTAGGTTGGAACACTGACCGGGGGGCGCGGTTTCAATTCCTGAGCAAGGTCCCAGGTTCAAATCTATGTAATTGGAAATTTTCACTTCATTCTAAACTAGGTAATTTTATATTGAAAAAGCAATATTCTAAGAAACTGAAGGAGGTAAAGTAAAAACTGTCTGTCCCCTTCACCTGAATATGTGAGTTTCACATTTTCCGTTGGGCTTATAGATAAGATTTAACACACCAATAGTTAGCTGAGGTCTACTTTGTTTGAAATCATATTTAATGACACCCGTCAAAGGTAGATATTTTAGTACTCTGTAAGCGACCGATAGGGTGTGTGGCAGGGGGTGAAAACACACCGGAATAATTTTGACCTGAATATGACCCTATTGCGGTCGGACAGTGTTATTCTGATCCCTTATCGTTCATGTAAAAATGGCATCTTAAATATATCTGTTCTACACTTGATTTCTCTAATTTTATTAACATGATCTCTCCAACCGTAGTATGAAGGAGGTAATAATACATATCTAACATCACTGCTAAAAAGACATCCTTCCAAATTAGGCTGGAGATTTATTCTGCAAGTTAACCTTCGCTCCGTGAACGATTCCCAGCCTAGCTGCTCTAATATTTTGGAAACGCTATTGATTTTATTATAACAAAGTTGTACAAATCTAGCTCCTCTGCGCTGCACGCGAAAGTTGAATGACAGTGGAAATTTCTTTAAGAGGTTATGTATTACAGTTGCAATGTGCATCTTAGAAAGGATATTTTGGCGGAAAATATTTGTAAAAATTTGAATATTTATTGAAATAAAATCATTTACATTAATAAAATACTGTCCTGAGAAAAGAAGTAACTAATTTCAAAGAAAACAGAGCTACGACTGCAAAAGGTGTTAAAACTTTTAACTGAGCCTAAAACGAATCTGGAAACCTGGAACCGGAAACAAAACTGTGGTTGAAACATTTGGTTGAGGTTGAAAATTGAGGTTGAAATTGAGGTAATTATCCCGTGTACTTTTGTTTCCACCTCAATCGGATCCAGGTACATCTTATCCGCGGAGGAAATACTGTGGAGAATTCGTGCAAAAGATTGTCGAATCTCTCAGGTTGGTCTTCTCCGCGAGATTTACTTAGATTACGCCCATCATTGGTGCATTACGATTGCAGCATTGCAAACTGTGACGGGTCCCGCCGAACATGCTTCTGCAGGAATATACCACAATTTCATTTCGGAAATTGGTGAAATTCCCAGGATGCTTGAATCGTAGACTCGAGATCGCATCGATGAAATATATTTTTTTTCTGTCGTGCGGCATTTTTTCGTCCGCGAAATACAATGAAACATTCGTCCATGTTCAATCAGCGCATCAGGGTCCGGGGTAATTTCCACACCGGCTGCGGTGGGGAATCGTTTGAGAATGGACACGCGCAAACACATCCACGGCCGTGCGATTCGGTCACGACAATGCGTAGTAAAAAAAAATCTATGGGAAAAAATCCCGGCTTAATTGCCTTGCGTTTTTCCCCTTCCCCCCCCCCTCACGACCCACCTCCCTCTCCATACCTTTTATTTCATTCTCTTGCGACGTCAATTTTTCCTTCGCCTCTCTTTCCCCCAATGGGTGCGCGAGTGTGTGCACGTGTGTGCGTGCGTGCGACTGTGTGCGTGTGTGTTTGCCAGGCACGAATGGATTCTCGATGACGAAGTCGGCGATGATGATGAACGCACTCATCTCCCCACCGGTGCGTCACCTGGAATGCACGGAAGGGTTTTGTGGGGTAGGGGTCGAGGGCGCGGGGATGCGGTGGGAGGGGCCAGGGGCGCGGGGGGGGGGGGGTTGTCGCGGCGTGGGGATCTGGAGGGAGGAAGAAGCAACGGGGGTTCGTGTTGGCTTAAGGATAACTGGGTGGGAGGGGTTGGGATGAGAGGAAGGTGGGGACGTCTTCCGCCTTCTTTCCGCTCCCGGAGTGGGCGGTTTGAAGTCACCCGGGGGTCGAGGGTCCCCCGCGCTCAAACACCGATTAAGTTTCGCCCGGATAGGGTTGCTACCCGTACACGTGTATGGGTAGCAACCCTTGATAATGAATGACACTCGCTGTCAAAACCATGTTCGGTTTACGATTTAAACCCGTGTGAAAACATCTACTCGCAGGGTAATTAATATTTTAAGAGTACGTTTTCACGAAATCACGCCTGAGACACTCTCACTTCTATGTATACAGTTAAACTCACGTATAAAGAGCACGGTTATCACTAGATCTCGACTAATTCGAGCCAACAGGGAAGAGGTGGATGGGCAATATGTATTTTAGAGCGAGACGTACTGCTTAAGAAAAAGCCGCTGCAGCAAAAAGCCTTAAGGATAACATGTTTAATGAATGGTCAATGACTGTACTGTCTTACCGCGTACTAACATCTGTTATTGTACGATCCCTCTGTACTTTCCCTCTCACCTCCTTTCGTCCAAGAATCTTTCCATGTCCCTGAAGGTAGGGATTTCAAACTATTTGCTAGATATTTCTTCCTGGCATTCAAAGTGATTCAAGAACAGAATTTAAAATTTGCATTAATCTTAGTTGTTTCTATCCCTTCTATGCGTGTATACATGTAATGGGTATTTGTGCGATTTAGAGTGGGAGAGGGAAATAAAGAGATGTAGAGTGCCAGAGAAAAACAGCTAGGCTGGGATTCACTCACGGAGCGAAGGTTAAATTACAGATTGAAGAAGCTCTTGCATAAATTGGAAGGAGGTCTCTTTAGCAGTGATGTTGAAAATGTATTAATACCCCCATCGTACTACGGTAGGAGTGATCATAAAAATAAAATTAGAGAGATTAAGTGTTGAACATATAGATTTAAGATATCATTTTTTCCACGAACGATAGGCGATCATAATAACATTGTTCGACCGCGGTAAGGTCATGTTTGAGTAAAATTATTCTTACGTGTATTAACCCCCTGCCATAGACCCTAGTAATATTTTTCAGGGTACTCAAATTTATAAATGAATAAAAATAAGTAATGATGGAACACATAATAATTTACCACACGTAACAAATTGAAAGAATTACTGCTTTTTCGAATCCTCAATCCCTTACATTTCGTTTTAACCAATGCTGAACGTATACCTATTAGAATAATGGATGTGTAACTCAAGCTGTGTGACATTCTGGGCATTTCAAATTCCTTGAAAACCTTCGTCAGGAGAATGGATAGAACTGGCCCCCGTTCCCCAAATTTATGAACTGCACGCAATAAGGCGAGAACCTCCCTCACCTATCAAATTATACTTCCGTTGGATTAGAATGATTTTAGGGGTAAAAATATTTTTTTCTGAGGAGCTCATATTAATTACCTCTGCGTCTGAAATCGAAAGAAGCCGACGGCGATGAATAGAAAGAGAAGGGATGACTCGGGTGAAAACTTGAGAAAATTGGGTTTTGTTGACCATAAACCACTTTTCTCTCTGACTACATTCACGTCATTGATAAGTTCAAAAATTAAGATTGGCAAAAAAACCATCGTTTTGTCGATGAATATGTTGTGGACCTCTTTTGAGGCAGATGGAGTCCTTCAAGATTGCAAATTAAAATAGTTTGTGCGAAAGAACAAATGATTTTTCTTTTCTTATCTTGCCACATTTTTATGTCATAGATCCTGTGAGCTGTAATTACATATTTTGTACTGCCCATGAGCCAATACGGAGGCCATAGTCATATATTGTTCTGCAAAAGTTCCGTCAGTATTCTCTCAATGTCACGAACCCACTCTGTTGAAAATGGTAACTGCATTTTACACCGAAGGAATTAATTTTGAAATTATTTTAAAATATATGTTTTTTAGGCATCGGTGAGTTGGATTAAAATTCGATTCTAATGCATTCAGCTCCAAAATGATGGATTGGCCTGTTCTAAATAGAATTTTAAGGACATGGATGAGAAAGAAATTCAAAATAGTGAATATTCGTGTGTTTGTAAAGATAATTAAGTGTCTAACTGCATAAAAGATAGTGAATGCACGTGAACAAGTAAAACTCAAACCTATAAACGCAGCTATATTTTTATTATTCCTATTTTATTGAGTTCTGAATAGGAAGAACTTGGAGCCAGAGACGTCGTACTTGCCGTTCGATCACAATAAGAATCTTCAGGACTAGCAAATAATCGATTTCCACGTGTATGTCAGCTTCACTTTCTTAAATGGGTCTGTAAGATTGGAGCTCACTCGTTGTATCCTTTGCTGTTCAATTTAAATTGAAAATGTATTCCATATTTGCCATCGCGGAAAATGAATGAACTTCGAGATATACATTATAAGGTTAGCCAATAACTTTTGCATGGAAATTGCAAAAATTGAAAGAGAATTTGTATGATCAACAGTAAAATATTTTCAAGGATTTTAAGTGATTGAAATTTTATAATTCAAGCATATTCTCTATCTTTCAAACTGTTTATAATTCACATCTCTATCCGGAACAGATGCGAAGTGCTATGTGCAAACGTGGGTAACGCGAAAGTCCGACACCTCTACCGCCGAAGTGAACCCATGTGTGTACCGAAACTTAAAGACGTTTTACGCCAAGAAATCTCTGTACCTTTTCATAAATGGAGTCACAAGTTTAACTACCAACGTATCGTCACTTATTTAACGGCCCTTCTTCGTTTGGAGAGCGTGTGCCCGGGGCGTCCGCCACGGGGCATGGCTCCTGCTTCACGATAAATATCCTCGGTGAGACCTTCACGGAGTGTGAGCGAGGCATGCGAGTGTGATGGAGAGAGGGAAGGAGAAGGGGTCCCGGCGGCGGAGGGTCAGAGCGGGGAGGGACGATCGGAGATGGGCCGGGAGTAGACGAGGAGGCTATGTCTCTCCGTGCGCCGGGAGGGATGCTACGCTCCCAGCTTTTACTGGACCAATATTTGTAGTCTTCCCTCCCGCCCAACTCCTCCTCCTCCTCCGCCGCCGCCCTCCCTCCACCCGCCTCTTCCCCGACACCCCTTCTCGCCCCTCTCTCGCCGTTTCCAACATATCCTTAAAAGCACAAACAAACTCGAGAATTGTGGGATATGACGGGGGAAGGAGGGAATAAGGAGGTCTAGCAGTATGTGTGTGTGTCTGTGAGAGAGAGAGCTATCGCGGAAAAGACTACAGGTATGCATGTGTGCTACCTACTCGACGGGATTGGGGAGGGTGGGTGGTGTGTGGGAGTGGGGGAAGCCCAGAGAAGGAGAGAGACATGTAAAAGTGAGTGATGAGAGGTCGACCCTGAGGCGAACGCCTTAGAACGCCTGATCACCCGGACACTGGCAATTCGAAGATCCATTAACAGAATTTAGTATCACATGAAGCCCATATGATGGAGGAGAGCGTAGGAAGAATGGGAGAGACCTGGTAGGCTATCGAGGCTTAACCGGCTAAAGCACTCGGCCGGAGGTCGAGGGATCCGGGTTCGAATCCCGGTCAAGGCGAATGATTATTGAAATGCATATTAGTTAATTACTCCGTTAAAAGTTGCTGTCGCGGCATCCCCCGCAGTTTCTTGGAATTTTACTCTTAAAGAGTCCAAATCTTTCGAAACCCGATTGTTCATAATAACAGCAATATCCCGTGTACCGAGGGATCACTCGATTTAAGTATCAATTACCTCAAATCCGACTGTCACCATGTTAGCATTGCACTTCATCGAAGATGCATTTTCCCATGCCCAACGGCATGAATGTTTATCAGCTCGTTAAATAAAGTGGTGTTAAAAATTTAAATCTTTAAATTTTTTAAATAAAACTTGATGATTCATGATCATAAAATCTCCGATTAGATCTAAGTTCGCGTTAAACATTCTAAATACTACCATGATGGCAGCAACTAAAATTTAGGTGGCACGCATTTGTAAGGAGACGCGCGTACAGTTCACTTAGGGACGAAGAACCGAGAAATATACGATTAATTATAGGTGAAAATTCGGTAAGTTTTTAAATTAAAAATTGAATATGTTTAGCTTTTCAATCCATGGAAGTTTCTATATTATTACAACCTAATGTCTTGGCCACTTGATTTTAATATTATTCCCGTATTCCAACAACGGTTAGCGCCGGACCTGGTGCATTTTCAGATGGCTCCCTGGCCTCAATGGCAGCAGATCCAATGACACAATCGGATGCGTCCAACGCAAACGCCTCAACGGAAGAGAGTGTCTCCTCTCTCTTGTTTTCGCCGAGTAATGATCCCACGCGGATTCGCCATGGGCCCCGCTGTGCCTTTGAGTGGTGCGTGGACGGCGACATAGTTTTCTCTTCCGAGGGTAGCGGTTTGAGTCGCGGGCCGACTCGGACGCAAGCGGGAATAGGCTAAGGAAACAATGGAGAGAAGGGCAAACACGGCTCCTCCGTCGTCGGCGTAGGTAGGATTTCACTCGGAGGCGGGGCGTGAAACTTATCGGCGACTCGTCTGCATCGGGTTGGCGGGGCTAGGCGTAGGAGGCACAAGCAATGGACCGAATCGTCCACGTCTCGGGTGTCTGGCATCAAAAATGGACAGTCAGAATGAGCATCACGTCACAAAAAGAAGCGTGTGTGTGCCTATGCAAAGCAATGCAGTGAGGTCAACTAGGCATGGAGGTCAAGAAAAACACCTCCCCAGAAATGGTACTGAGCGAAGACAGATTTTCACGCACTGTTCGCTAAATCGAGTGCGGTTTAATTACGAGAAAGGTATCTCGAAGTTCTGATAACCATCTTTGGTGTGTCCAACAAAAATAAAAGGGTTAATCCTTGTGATCGGGGATGGCTTTGTCCGTAAGGTTTACGTGGAGGGGATGTACGAGTACCATCCTCACACTGGACCAAAATATGGACGACACCTACGGTGAGGAATGTACCTAATTCTATAAATTTCTCTAAAAAGATAAGTTTTTTAACAACTGAATATTTTTAGAATATAGTATGTGAATTTCCCTGACACAAAAATCGAAGTGTCATGTCCCGATTGTGCCTCTCCGTTCATATAACTGAAGAAACTAAATTGAAAATGGAAATCACATGGCGATATGCATAATGCAATCGCTATGAATCACAGCTGCCCCAATATAAATTCCATTGTTTGGTATTTAAGATTTCGGGAATGACAGTTTTTCATGAAGCGACGAAGATCCTTGAAAAATATGTAGCTGGGGGATATAACGGCTTCTTTGATTGAATATTTTTTCTCAGGACTCTCGAGGATGTCATCCGTTGTACACATGAATTGATATTTTAATGACGGGATGTCAAACCTATTTGGCAACATGTTTCCCTATCAGGTTTAATTCGTTTACTTTCTTCAGCATATTTTCACCAAACAACAGTGTTTGAGATTCTGAATTTCGCTCATCGGTATAGTATGATTATCGATGCCAATATTGAACGTTGACTATTTTGAAATTTTTAATCAATAACTTTATGGCCCTATGATGAGCCGTGCGTGGCCGCATGATATGACGTGTTCCGAAGAAACAGGATCGTGATCATGCAAAATTTTGACGTTCGATTCTTAAAATCAAAACCCTTGACGCCTATAAACACCAATGTATTTCATGGTAGCAGATTGCTTAATCACGGAAGCTCACTGCCAGGTCAACGAAGTCACAAATATTAATCTGTTTTCTTACCCCCTATGGTGACCGACTGAATTCCGCCCGTAATTATCGTCCATTCGAAATGAAAGAAGAATATTTTTAATCAAATAAAAGGGAGATATATATGTGTACAGTGCTAGAAAGACAGAGAAGGGATTTATTATATCGTACATAAAATATGAAAAGGAATTTGCTCAAGAATTCGCGCTGGGGAAAAATCAACAAAGGACGGGACGCCATATCCCTACACCACCTCCATCACCCCCACCTCCTTTAGTATACTTCTCCCCCTCCCTTTGTTTAAACAAGGGCTTTTTCATATATTTAAGTAAGTCGAGGAGCGGAGTACAGAAGCTCTAAAAGAGAAGTTGAATAACTAACGAAAGGAAATGGGTTGGGTGAGGTGGATCTCGAGGAGCGTGGTGGATAGGGGGAATGGGGCAAGGAGGAAGAGCATGGGAGAGGAGGGGTGGCCGTCGAGCAAGAAGACATTAAGGATAAAGTGTAAGTCGGGGGTGTGGGGAGAGGGTGGCGAGGCAGTCTGCGTGAGGGGGGGGGAGAAAGGAAAAATTTCCCCTGACGGCATCGCCCATCGTCCAAGGAGCGCCCGCGGTGGGCATCTTTTATTTGGCGAACTCGGAAACAACACACAGTCCTCGCCACTGGCACTTAAGTAATGGATATCCCTCTCCCCCTCATCCTCAATCCCTCCCCCCATCCCAATCCCCACCGCTTTTACGCGGGGCGCCCATGCAGCAGTCGCCCCAACAGAAGCCATCCTTCTTACCGGCCCTCACTCTCCTCTCCCCCTCGGCACCTCCTCCATCCCCTCCCCCCCCGGACTCCTCATACGCCTCGGCGCTAATGGAGCCAGTACTGGCAAATAGGCCATGTATGCGATGACCATGGAAGTTTACGTGTGACTGTCCGCCCTAGCTCACGGGTAAGCTAGCCACCACAATTCGATGAAGATGATGACGGCCCGTGGATGGGAAAAAAATAGGCTTGTTTAAGTTACGCACGGAGCTTATGACTGGAGATGTGGGGGAGGCAGGTGGAGGGTGGGGAAGAGAGATCCCCTTGGATTAGTGGGCAAATATAGCGGCGCCCGAGCGGTAAATACGCACTCGTTTGCGGCGGGGACTAAGTTCCCTTCCTCCCCCCCGTCCGGGGAATCACGTTCTCCCGCAATTTTCCACGCCAGGGACGTCCTCGCCGAGCCGGAAGAGGAGGAATGTGAATATATCAGATGAATTACTTTGCCCTGATGGAGAGTAATGGACATTTTGGTTTGAGGAGCACCAAGGGCTAGGGTTATCCACAACTACATCGCCAAGTAGTGATTTGGGTTCCGAACTTTGATTCTCTTGGGATCGCAAATCGCATCAGGGAAGTAAGATTGTTTAAGTCTGACTATAGAGTTGAAGTGTATTTCTCTGATTCAATCCGGAGAGGCTAATTCTCTGATGCATCTATAGCGTGAAATCATAACATACTTATTCATCAATATCAGGGGAGGCACTTAGGAGCCTTGTATGTTTCGAACATGTTCAGATTTTCATGCTTTCTTTGTGCCTGGAAAACACCTTTGTATCAGAGTATTTGGGGATTTTACGTCGTTGGGTTAGCAAAACGGAGGAAAAACGATTAAGTAAAATATTTATCTATTTGCTTTTAATCATTACTTCTGTTCGAAACTTTCGGTTAGTGGATTTTCGCATAAATGAAGGTTTTATATTTGGTAATGCTTGAAATGATATCGAAGATAATTTCACTGTGACGAATGACGATTGTAATTTATTATATTTCTAATATGGTTGAAGATAATCTAGTTTGACGTACACATATATGTGTATATGCATGCTATTACTTTTAATATACAAGGTTTAATCGGATCAATGCGTTATAATGTGATGTAATGTCAGGTTTTCAGTCCTAAAACAAGTGTAAAGAATTACCCCAGGAAATAAATAATATACTTAGGTAAATATTGTCCCCCCTCCAGTTTTAATTTAAAATCTCATTATAAACCTTTAAGAAATCATATAATGATTTCAATAAAAAAACATCTCTTCCTTAAATAGCTTAATAATAATCTTTGTTTTCCCTCTGGGAGGGAAGAATGATTTGTAGTTTAGGTCTCCATGCCCATGAAAGTAGGAACGGATGGTTTTGATAGACAGGGTGACAACAAATTGGAGAGAAGAACTAGAAGATAATAATTGAGGGGCATTAAAGAGAGAATGACACTTAGGTACCTTAAGCGAATTATAAACATTTGAGTATGGAGGAAGAAAAGAGAGATTCACATGGAATATAATAGGAAACAATGAAGTGTTGGGGAGAAAAAAAAAATTAGTTTTTTAGCAGAATAATTCCAACGTTTATTATGACCAAAATGCGAAATTTGCAATGGCCAATTAAATAAACCTAATTTTAAACTTTTTCTTACTTTGTGAAAAACTGATTGCTTTAATTTTCAATGGTGTCCACTGCCGATGGTAAAGTTTATTAGGGAGTAAATCTCCATACAAAGAACATAAAATATTGGCTCCAATTCCGTCGAAACAAAGACCTAACGAAAACGAAGGGCTATGGCAGCCAAGATAGAAAACGTCAAAACATAGAGCAAACTTATTGAATATGAACTTAATTTTTCACCTCTATTAATTTAATAGGTTGGTAGTCTTGTGCTTGGCGCCTATTTAACTGATTCGTAAGAAAAATCTTCCAAATCAAATTGGTAACTTCTTTCAGATAGAGTATTTTTTGAGGTGATGACATAAGGTTATGCTTTGAATTAAATTTTTATGCTAACGATTTAAAGTAATAATGAGTCATTGTACTCTATTATAATCTACTAATAATATATTATACTTTACACTGCAGTAGCTTCAACGCGTGCCCATATTTATTATGAAAACTCTTATGATCAAGAGAACCTTTGAACTCTGGAAAAATATCACTTCATAGGTCCGAGAGTGTTGGTAGAATTGTAGCCGGGATCAAGTTTTCCTTAATTTACTTTCGCTCTATTTTACTTCCCTTACTCTATTTGCCGAGCACACGGAACGCTTTCACGCCACGACTCCTAGCCCACAATCTATCAAGAATACTTTCACTTCTCAGGATTCATAAACGTTCATCTTGCATGACTCTGCGACCTGTTAAGACTACCGCCGACCGCCTTTGAGACGAACCTCGGGAGGAAGGAGGGCGATTCCCCGGTCGCTATCCCTTCCGCAGCCCACTTCTTTCGCATCAAACAGTCGCAGATTGCCGACGGACGAGTCGTCTCATTTGACCAGATATGTGGTGATAGACGTCAAAATGGAAGGTGGTAAGACACTCGCTCTGAAAATTACCCAGGCATTACATTTAAGGTTTACGGCGTCAGGATAGTTGAAATAATCACGACGTCCATAGGTCACTCACACTGTGATGACCAACTGAGATCGAGTCAGTTTTTCTCTTCCACACGGTACATATTTAAACCAAGCTTATCTTTTAAAATATTGGAATATTAAGAAAAAACCTCCAAAAAAGAATAAATCCCATTAAATAAGTTGAAACAATAATAGAAAATTAAAAAGAATCTCTCTTTTAAAAGAAAACATTCCATCAATACGTGTCATCCTTAGAGATGAACTATCGTTGACTAAAATACAATTTAGTGAAGAATGACAAAAATTTCAACTGCATATCCTTTCAATCTCATGTTATTGAAGTCACGGGGATAAATATAATGTTTATTACACATATACGTATCATTAAGAATTACAATAGCATCATAACTGTTTTGTTTCTGCATGTTTGACCATTTAATTTGGCAGATATCTTTTCAAGGAGGGGACAAAAAATCAGCAGAATTATTGACTAATATTATCGATTGGTGGTTCAGATGAAGGATCATTATCCTACTGCTGCACACATTTTTTAATAAAAACGGAAACTTGACGCAGTTTGATAACAAATCGTAATTTCATCACGCATTAATGCCGGCCAATATGTATTTTGTTAAATGGCGTTTACACGACGCTTTCTTGTTTTTCTAAACGCGTACATATGTGCGAAAAACATCTAATAGAAATCCACCGCGTTCGATGATGTTCGGAGTCTAACTTCGAATTGGTGTTCACGATACCTTCCCGTAAATTCATATTTGATTCACCCTGGACCGGCGAGCGGTGCTGGTGACTTCATCACACCTTTCTCTCCCCTCCCCGCCTGAAAGTGTCCGAGATGGGATTACGAGAAGAGTCCCCGTGATAAAAAGGAAAGTCGTGCACCTGACGGGAGATGGGGGCTGCGTGGCTAAGGGCGCTAAGGCTGGAGGGGGCGAGGGGGTTGGAAGGAGGGTTGACGAAGAGTGGGGGTGAAATGAAGTGTGAGAGGAGCAGGTTGGTTGCGGGGGTGCTCGTGAGTGTGTATGGGAAGAGGGAAGGGGATGGTTAAAGACCGGGGAGGCGTGGGTTAGGGGTGGGCTGCTGTGGGGTGGTGGGGGGGTGGAGATGTTCTGAAGTTTTGATGGCCACACTCTCGGTGCTCCACGGCCGAATAATTGAAGGGACGCAGCCGTCCCGTATTTTATCGCTCCCTCCCTCTCCTCCTCTCTCCCCCTACTCCCCTCTCTCCCTCTCCCTCTCTCTTGGAAGGGTAAACATCTCGGGGAGAATCCTTCACACCTCAGCCGACTCTCCATAAGCTCCCCGGAATCCGAGAGACGTCCACACAACCCCACTCCCCCCCAACGAACCAACCCCTCCCGGATTAATCGCTTTTAATCGCCATAGCGAACGCATTTCCACACCTATACGAGATACACGAAGCGAAGATGAATTGGAAGGGAGCGGAAGTAACTACGCTGCCAAGGAATCAGGAAGACTAAGTCAAACACTAAAGCGGGAGAGCGTATATTAGAGTAGATGTCCTTAAGAAATACTTTTGACGTGAGCAGGCGAGGCCGTTAAGGGATTAAGTGATGAATTACTTCACCAATATGACATTTCTCTAAGAGGAAGGAATTGGATGACCAATGTGCTTGAGTAAAGGTGTGAATAGGAAACTTAAGATTTATAATATGGAACATAATTTTTATGGTCCAGAAACTTGAGGTATAGTGGAAACAGGATGAACGCAGATTGATGAATTTGTAAGAACCTGGTATGACGGAAGGGACGGTATATACGAGGTCTATATCGTAGAAAAGAGGGAGGTATAAGGTATAGTATAGGGTATTGGAAAAGAGGAAGGAGACGAGAGACGAGGACGAGGAATATGTTTAAGAAGGTAGAAAAGTGGATAAATTTGTTACTTAAAGTCTAAGGAATGTCGCACTTTCTTATAGAAGGGAGTCTATTGTGTAAGAGAACAAGAAGAGTGAAAGGACAGGCACTTAACTACGAGAAAGAAAATGGAAAAGGGGTTCATACTGTGCATAATGACTTAGAAGTTCACTTGAATTTGCGCTAATTTTCGGGGGTTATCTAAAGCCTAGTCGTTCTCTTCAGGCTAATAATAAGGATGAATGACCATTGTGTCCACTGTAACGCATATTTTTCTCTCCCCTGCTTGGGCTGTGTCTTTGTGAAATGTCAATTTGAAAAAAAAGCGGTTAATTTCACATCTTTCCTTCCACAAATATTTTTCGACTCCACTGTGTGTAGAAGTGGTGTAAGTATGTAAGTTATTAATTATAGGTGCTGCGACAGTTGTAATTTATGCATAGGATATCCAACTCCAAGAAACAGCGCACTGCGTCGACAGATTCATCCCCGAGGATAAAGTAAACGTGAGAATCGACTACTATACCTCCTGGAGTACCTCACTCATTTATATGTGTTCATTCAAAATCTACCTTAACCGGTAGATTGATTACCTGTGATAACATATATATATATATATATATATATTGTGTGATATCATATGATATCATACTGTCATACTACTTGTACTACGATATCATATGAGTCATATCTTATCTTACGAAGAAGACGGAGTTCGACTCCGTCGAAATTATCAAGATATTATTGTGAGTGTTCTTTTTATGTGTTCTCGTGCTGTGTGTTGCTGTCTAAGTTATATATATATATATATATATATATATATATATATATACACCGAATTTAACTACATAACCCGATTTAAATATAGACAACGCATAGTAAAAGGACTGATATTGCTAATGTTTGGGTGAGCACATTGAATTGAGGCTCGTTAGACCCAAAGGTGTGTATATTAAAAAAATTGTACGTAAATATATACATATTTTTTATGTGTGTGTGTGTGGGTGTATACCTGTACATGTGTACATATGTGTGCATATACATATATACACATAAAAAATAGACATACATACACACAATTGTTTTTATATACACACGTGTATATACGTTATATATATTATATAAAAAATATAATATATATATATTATATAAAAAATATTATATATATATATATATATATAATTCCTAACCTGTTAGAGTTGTAATCCTCGCGTACTATATTTTGAAATTCCTAATAATAAAAGAACACCGAATGCTTGTTATCACCAATTAAACTAATTGCTGATGATTTTACATCCCTTATCGCACGCCCTACTTGGGCTCACATATTTGAGATGTGTACAGGGATGAAGTAATAAAAGTACCAGGCAGTTGTGGTAAATATCGACGAATTTTGCTGGAAGTTTCTGCCCCACAGTCGTGAAAATTCATAAATGATATTCCTTCACCTTCTAACATCGAAGAAAACTCATCATCACTCAAAATACATGCTAGAATTATTTCCCATTCGCACATCCGTTTGAGTATGTAACCAATACGTAGGTCCCATTGTAGGTGTTATGTTAAAAGAAAAATGTAATTATACATGCTTTGAGCGTTTCAATTTCCTTTGCCTTCTGACCAGAAGTAATAAAATTTTCCGACCTACAATGATATTTTTTTTACTTGTGAATGGGAAAATTGCTTCAAATTTGGTGAATAAACCTCCCAAAATATACCAGAATACACGCAAACGTAAATTTAGTCGCAAGTATTTTCACCGATTTTGAGTTCATGAAGAATGATCAACCCGTTGGAATTTGTAAATCCGCGGGTCACCGATTGGACCAGTTCGATTGGCACATTAATCATGCAGTCTTCATTTCTACACCTCAATGCTGAATTTATCTGCACGGCACTTCCCTAATGATCGTGAGCCGCAATAATTCCTCCCCCCGAATTCAAACGGATCGCTCCGCTCTCGAAAGTTGAACGGCGGGAAAAATTGAATCGAGTGTCCGGAAATTGCTGCGAAGGAGTCTCAAGGACTATGCAATCTTTTTGCAGGCGATAATAATCATCAGTCGATATTCAACGTCGCCACTCAAGTGAATGCATTCATCATTCATGAGTCCCCAATGAGTAAGCATGTGCAAATCTTAGCTCGCTCCGCACCAAGGGGACGAGGAAATTAATCACTCCAAGTATTCAAGGACATTTCCTTAAAACCTTGTCTTCGTCCATCGTGAGACAACATTCGTAAGCAAGCACAAAAGCTGACTGGTTGTCCATCTGCTGTGCCTCCGTGAACATCAATGAAAAACAATGAGGACACATGTTCCGCTCACGTCCTTCCCGCAGATCTTGAGGTGGTCAGGCAATGTCCACGTATGTAGTGCTAAGTACACAGTCCTTACAATATATAAACTATTTCCGTGGACTGGAGAAGAGTAATGATTAATCATAAGATTTCTTGTTGAATTTTACAAAATATATTCTTTCATTACTCTTTCGAACTGCAAAGAAATAATTTGGACTTGTTCAGCAAACGTGCCAAACACACATGACGCATTTTTCGTCAACAAATATTCTGAAAATCGAAGCAAATCCTATTGCTGGGGATAGTGAGTTTGGTAATGTTAAATAAATTAAATTTTTTTACAAGAATAATATACATTATTCCGAAACTCTTCTTCATTTGAATACTAGACATTAATTTAAACAAGCACAAAACTCAATTTGTTTTCCAACAAACTTTTAGTTTTGAGCGGCGCGGGCTTTATGGCGACGCCACATCATCAGGTGGCAGCTGATGAAGTTGCGGCGCGAAGACATCTGGTTCGTGCAAATTAAAAGTACTGTGGAAAACCAAGTGAGTGTAGTGCTTATTTAACCTGAAGAAACTCCACCAAATTACTCCAGATTCCGTTAATTTGAATAGGTATTCCTATCCAACCTAAGGCCTGAGTTTCCACCACTTTATGTATAAAAGTTAACAGCAAATTATATTAGAGTTAATAATGTAACGAATAATGAACCTTGCCGCAAGTATTTTGTTTTAGATCGGAATACTTAGTTTAGAGAATTCGAACATCATGAATCCATTTATTTATTTTAGGATGATTATTGAAGTGACATTATATTATTTTCATCCAAAAAATAAAAGGAACGTCAATAATGTAGGCTTACCATACTACATATCCATTTACACGAAATAATTTGAAAAGTCAACGAATTATATGTCACATTTGGTGAGATAAACGGTTCATTGTTTCATAAAACTCATCATTCCACTCCTGTATCTCTTTCGATTTCTGAGATTTGCTAAAAAAATTTTGGCACACCATATTATTCTATTCGAACGGTGAAGAGATTAATAGTACTCATCGTTCTAAACATCAAACATTCAGGATAGGAGCTAGGTTACATTTCCTGTGTCCCCATTTGTTTCTCATCAAGTTCTAGTTTTATCTTAATATCGTATTTGAATTCGTAGTGTCTGGAAGTATCCCCTGGGTGAACCCAGGACACTGTCACATGATGGCTCGGCAGGCACGGAGGGAGTTGATGACGGGGACGTTGAGTAGGGATGTTAAGACAAGACTCGTAAAAACTTGGATATAGAGCTTAGCTAAGTACGGCGCGGAAACGTGGTCACTGAAGCGGGAGGATAGACGTAGATTGGAGGCTTTTGAAATGTGGGTGTGGAGAAGAATGGAGAAGGTGAAATGGACCGAAAGGAAAACAAACGAGGAAGTACTAGAGATGGTGGGTGAGGAGAGGGGTTTGTTGAGAGAAATCCTATGGAGGCAGGAAAAATGGATGAAGGGCGTGTTGAGCGGTAGTGGAATGTTGAAGAAGGTAATAGAGGGGAGAATGTTGGGCAAGCGAGGAAAGGGTAGGAACAGGATAGGGATGTTGGATGGGATGAAGGGTGGTCAGAGGTACACAGAGATGAAGAGGGACCTGATGTAGTTTAGGTTGCCGGATTGGGTTTTTTTTGGAGTTACAAAATATTTATTTATTTGATAGCTGTGTCCATCCAAAAACCTACCCTAACCGGTAGATTACCTAATAATAATATAATTAATACTCAGTAGCATTCTATATGTTGAGGCTACTGTTAGTCATTCTCACTGACTACAACTATTGTACAAAATGGCTACCTAAAACTCGTGTGATCCCGATCGGTGTGAGGAAGAGTGTCGCACGAAGAACATATTTGTTTAAGTTTCAATGTAAATGAATGGTCGATCAAAAAGAAATACTCGACCTACTCTAATTTCATATTTTCATCTATGTGATTTACACAAGCATGGCTTTTTTTCAGCAGGCTGGTCCTCAGTTGTGTGACAACCACGAATGGTCGCCAGGAAGTTAAGCGTCTCCGATTCTATGTGATAGCGGGAGACGGAAAAACGCCGTTCGGAGAAGTAAGAATTAATGTTCCTATGAGGAGGATTCAACAGCCTTTAGCCATGGAGAATGGAGGAGGAATGGAGAATGATGCACATTTTTCATTCTAGCCAATCAGTCATGGAATTAGATTCCAGTGCCATGCCATAACTACGGTAGCCTAGGGTCCCCCCGCTCGAGCGACGGTGCGGGAATGAGATGGAATGAATCGGGGACGTGGTCGTCGTTGCTTCCCTCCGAACTGCGGACGCTCACGGGCGATCCGTGGGGGAATGTCCGCCGGAGCGCCCTGGGCACCCGCCACCCGCCGTGCCCCTTGCGGCGGTCGTCGATCACCGACGCGATCGTGTTTGCCGGTCGGGGTTTTCGGAATTTACAAACCGCTGTCCTCCATTCGGGCGATCTCCGACCGGAAGGTGGGTAAACCCGGGCGGAACTTAAATCCTCCCACTCACCCGCATCCCCTCCATTCCCGATAAATTGATGAACTCGCTAAAAACACCTCCCTCGCCCGCCCCCAACGTAGCCTATCGCGTTTTATGACCCGAGCGCCGATTAAACAAGGATGATTGATATAGGTTTTCGACTTTCCGCTGCGTTGAGTGATGAGCGGGAGAGAGGGATGATGTCCACTCGTGAGAGTACTAACTGAAATCTCGTACGGACGAGGCATTTTAGGAGAGAGAGCAGAGAGTTAGTCGAAGAGGTCAGAAAAGAAAAACAGTCACTTTATTTCCAAACCTAATTATTTGTGAAGTGTTTGAGCACAGATATCTGATATACATTTTTAAATTTTATCACCTGACTTGTTTTTCGCAATTTCATTTCGTGAATTATAGTGTAAAGTTTCATTTTGATTGACTTGATTTTGATTCCAATCAATGAAATAAAATACGCAGTTTATTATTGATTTATTATATTTTAGTAGCCAGGATTTATGGAAAAAATTTACTAGAACTTGTAACGCAATCCTGAAAGGTGATTATTTGTAGAAATTGTTGCTAATTTCTTCTAAACATTTTGCGTTATGGTAACGGGCGTTATCTCTAAATATATACACTTACTCCTGAGGAATATGTTCATGCTATTAAAAGTAGCCGAAATTTTTGAAAAAAATGAGTTCTACGGATTTCAAACCCATCGTCTGATTCCAGAGAAAACTTCGGACTGAAAAATATAATTGTACTAATGTACCTCTGAAGGGCTTCACGGAATTTCAGACATAATTTGTAATTATCTTGGAAAATAAATTTTCAGATGTTAATAAACTATCTACCGCAAAGGAGCAACAATTTACAATCTAAGCTCTCAAACAAAGGCGGAAAAAAACGGCATTGAGCTCACTCTGGTCGGTAATTTACTACGAGGTGTCATGGCAACTCGAGAAAATGGAGAAATTAAAACAAAAGTTATTGAAATAAACTTCAAACAATGAACGAATCCTCTTAAAACATTCTTATTGCCGCAGGTTCAGGAAAAAGAATTATTTCTGCCGTTTTAAACTCTTCCATTATGGAAGTTTGAGCTGGAAGTGTAGTAAACTTAGACATGATGAAGAAAGACCCGACCATTCTTTGTTTTCCGCACGAAAAAATATCTACTACGTAACGTCTTTGAGTCTTCCGCTCCGTAAAGGGATTTAGCAGTTGTATAATAACCAACACGTCAATTATGCATGCAAAAATGAAGAATATATACTATCAAAAATAAAGGAAATCAGTAAACAAGTGCCAGTAACAACTATTTCGTTTCTTCAAAGATTGTGCATGCCAATCCTACAGACCAACTATCTATAGAGTAGTTTGAATTCATTTTACTCTTAATTATAATTCTAAAATTTGATGTTCCTTGAAAATACTAGTTAAAAATATTAATTAAAATTGGTTATTGAAAGTATGACTGTCAAAAAGAGAGGTATTCACTTCATTCAATTGAAAAATTGCAGGGAAAATATAGATGGAAATTATTCAACTAAGGAATTTGTTTTTCAGGAGCGAGAAAATGGTGGAGTATGAAAACGAAAGTTGAGGTCAAGACGCGATTAATTGGAAAAAATGTCCCTAAAAATGAAAGTAATTTGAAATATTTTTAATGAATATGGACGTTAAACATGATAATCTCAGTGATTCCTATTAAATCTATCAGCATTATTTTTTTATTATTGGTCGTTTGAAAAATAGGTGTTAAAAAGTTCTTTTCGTACAAGATTCATCACATATTTTGGTTGGTGTGATATGATCTACGGCATTCTCCTTTTTTTTACTTTCTGTCAAAAATGTCTAAATATTTTGGACCAATGATCGACTTTCAGATTTTAACTGATCAGATGATTCAAACATTAGATTAACTCCCGATAGGAAACGCTCTCTTTTTCCTAGAGACAATTTGAAGTTCTTACGACTTGATTGTGAACTTGCGCCGAGGATTATCAATTTCATTGAAATTAATAGAATAGGGCATTAAAAATGAACTCTGGATTGAAAATGAACCAACTTATTAATCTCTTAGGTAACCTCTAAGAGTCCGGAAAAAATACCTATCACAAACATAGAAGTACAAAAATAAAATGTTTACATGTTTTAATTTTGGCATTAAAACGGTTTTATGCCTGATGATGTATTTGTATCGAAATATTTCAAATGAAAATCAAACTATTGAATTCTCAAAAGATATAAAATAACCATTTCTTCGCTCTATAGATCAGTTCTTCTGATATCATATTTGAGTTTTTATTTATTCTCTTTTTTTGTCATAACGGCTAAGGGCTATAATTCGTATAATTGATCCAATTGACTGGTGAACAGAGATTTGAGTTTTGACAGTTGAAAGTGACGAATGTGTAATTATGAAGTCATTGTGCTTTAGAGCTTACGGGGGATTACGACGGGCGGCGGGAGTGGCTGCCGTTGTCGGCCCCGGGCACACAAGCGACCGCCGCCCGCGAAAGTCACCCTCCCAGCCGTTCTGCACGAACTAACTAGATCTCCGTGATTCATTCAAAGATCATGTTCAAATTATGGTACTTCATCCCTTCATAAGTAAAATGTGAGCCTCCTTTCTTTGGCACATGGAGTTGGCAGTTCCTCACGCAACGGAGTGCGTGAGGAACTGCCAACGTGATTTCATTCATTATCAGCACGGGAAAACATGTACTTTGAGGAACTCAACCGGTGTATATTCTGCGTACCATCTCTTCTGAAAACTATTGATTTAAGAAATGAACTTGAGAACTGATTGTATCTATTAAAATTATTTTTAGGTCTCTTTCCATAGCTTTTAGGATAACGGGGAAAGTGAAACCTAAATAAATATAGTAATTCAGTGTTTGACAGACACTTTCAGCAATGATATTCTTTTTCGCTGTGATAATCAACGTTGTGATACGTTGCGTTTAATGAGTCAATTATTGTTTTAAAATATAAAGAATTAATAAGTTACTATACCGATTTTTTATTTCTTCCTCTGTGAACATTTACGTAATTTACGAACATGAACATTAATAGCTCTTCTTCTCTTGAAATTAATAAATAAGAACGTATTTCAGGGTGTAAATGATGATTATCTGTAGGGTTTTGGCACAATTACTTTAATTTCTAAGTATCCTCTGAACTGATAGTAAAGCTATTAGGTTAACCAAATATTTTCATGTGTTTTCTTTGTTTTAAATAAATTTTACGAAGGCTTACGATGCATTTCAGCGTAATTACTCGATGATAATACAGATTTTAAGAAATTGACTTTCTGTCATGAAAAAAATAAGTTCTGACTCAGTTTATACGTGTCATAGCTTATCTTAAATTTAAAGGAAAAATAACTAAACACGCGATTTCAGTGCCGTCACATTCTCAACTGAAGTTGTGTGCGCACCTTTCTGCAAACCTATATCTGTGGTGGAATATTGAGCATATTCTCCACGTTCTAGGGTGTAATTTCCTTATAATATAGGTAGATAAACCTGATCACTGTTTTTCATACAAAAGAAAGTGTATTAAATAAATAAATGAAAGATGAAATCGAGTTTTGAATAGACGGACAAAATATTTCCATCATACATGTATATACTCGTATTTTATCCGTCCGTGCTAGTTACTTTACGTCACTAGGAGAAAACATAAAATGGTTTCAACGCTATTTCATAGTGGATGCTGAGTCAGTAACCCAACGCTTGTAGTACTTTGCCCTCGCATACACCCGCAATTCCTCCTTGCCCAAATTAAAATTATTCTTATATATTTTCCACTTTGAGGTGCAAAGACCAACATTCCTACAGCATTGAAGTCAATGTTTCATCTCGCTTCAGTATTGCCTTCCTGTACACCGCCGACAATTGATAGCATCGTTAATCACAGATTTGGAACTCGGCCTTTGTCTGCAACAACTGATTCTTGAGCGACGAGAAATGTGGAAATACGAAATTATACGATAAGGCTCGGGTGATTAATCAGCCAGTGCCTATAATTTCTGTATGTAACCTAATGATGATATGATTCGACGCCTTCTAAGTTGATGCATATAAAGTGACTGGCATTCAACCAGTCGTAAAATGGAAAAGGGGATGCATAAGAATGATAAGCCATCATTCCAGCAAATTGAGCGTTGCATTTCCTCATTCAGTATCGTTGAGCCTCGGAGGAAAGGCCCAAAGAAGCTCCAAAGGGTGGAATATTCAGTGGTCTAATGTTGGCATCAATATCGGTGCCGTTGTGGCATGAATATGAAATACATGGGCCCCACACAAAAAATGGATTCCAGCAGTGAAAACCATTTGCTAATTTCTAAACATTTTGACTCGGTTTTCATGAAAACTACATAAAATCGTTATATTAGCCACAATTCCAATGCATAAACCGAAACGACTAAACTGCTGTTTCATCCCGCGGGCGTTCGCGAATTAAAAAAACCCAGAGAGTCTGATTGCAAGTTGCTGAGTTGCAAATTGGTCCAACAAAAGCGGTAAAACGTGGTGAAATTAACTTTATATCCGCCGTTTTTTTCTTCATTACATGTTTTCGATGCAAGATATAGTAAGTGTCTTAAGAGTATCTTTTTACACCACTTGATCGATCGTTCGACTAGTTTTTAACTGTCAAATGTTAACAATGGAAACCAAAAATCTTCCAGAATAAGCATCATTAGTTTGTACCAATATTTTAATTGGTTACTTGATGAAATTCTCATATTTTTTACATTTGTTGTTCCCTCGAGTGTGCGTATACTGAAGGTAAAACTCCTCAAAATATATTCTCCATACACTTGCATTCCTGAGATTTCAATGCTAGCAGGACATCCAAGTTTTGTCTTATCATTCCGAGGAAAACTAACGGAAAAACCTTTGACGCTAACATTTGGGAAAATTTCAATAGAGTCCGACGCGTCTCAGATGAATGGCCTTTTCGTATTCAGGCCGATTACCGACTTTCAGGTTCAAATCCCCGGATGTGTAAACCTCAATTTCACTGACAGGGAATACAATACCCTTGATGAAGTTCCGAGATCTCCATCCAAAGTCTGTGCGTTAGTTATTCGTTGCAACGAAAACCTACTGATGTCATTCACCACCGTAAGCAAAGACCAAAAGTGGTAGGAATTGGATGTCGTATGTTATTACCTATAAGGTGGTATTACTATTACCTACTTATACTTTTCATGCAACAAAGCATCCCACAAATGGATGCAGAAAGAGGGTTGGCGCGAACCCTAAAACAATGCGTGAAATCCATAGCGAATGCCCTCTTGCCGGCAGATCTCTTCCAAGAACCCCATCCCCCCAAGACTCCCGCAATAGTTTTACGGACATGACAAAAAGACGCTTCTGGTGCGAGCACTCACTTGCGAATCTCGGGTCGTTCGCCGACGCCCCGTACCATCCGGCAGCCGCCGCCGCCGAGTTCCGCATGTCCCCGTAGTGTGACGAGATGTCCGAGCCGTTGCAGTACTGGGCCGGGAAGGCCGCGGCTGCCGCGGCGGCCCCCGCCGCATGGTGCGACAGCTGCGGCACGTGCATGTAAGGATTTCCGCTGACCGGGACGCTCATGGCGGCCGCCGCCGCTGCCGCCGCTGCTGCCGCAGCCGCCGCCGACGTCGACGAGGACGACGAGTTGTTGTTGTTCTGGCTGTTGCCCGCCGCGCCCGTCACGCTCCCTCCGGCGCTGCTGTTACCTCCGCTGCTACTCCCGCCGGTGCTACTCCGGAAAGGCGATGGGGGTGCGGTCAGCGAAGAGTCCACCAAGGCTGCGGACTTGCGGTAGGACTCCTCGATGGGGCTCAGGATGTCGGACACGGAGAAGGGCGTCGTGTGGGGTGCCTGCTTGGGGCTCAGGGACATCGCCAAGTCACCATTGAGCTCGGGTAGAAGGTGCAGATCGGAAGCCCTCGACAGGGATGCCGCCACCTCCTCTTGGTGCTGGTGGTGTTGGTGGTGGTGCGGGTGATGGTGCGGGTGCTGGTGCGGGTGCTGGTGATGGTGGTGGTGCTCCTGCTGGTGGGCGGCCAGTTGATGATGGTGGTGGTGGTGGTTCAGTTGGTGGTGGTGGTGCTGCAGGTGGCCGGCGGGGGCGCTGGGCAGCAGGGCGCCGTAGGGCGAAGACGAGGAGGTCGCTGGAGGCGGATGGGCCAGGGTCCCAGGTGTCGGGGGGGGACCTCGACCTCCCGCCCCTCCACCGCCCTCCTCGTCCTCCTCCTCTTCCTCCTCCACCTCGTCCTCCTCCAGTTCCTCCACCTCCTCCTCCACCTCTCTCCCCCGACGATCCAGGCCGACCACTCCGGCTTCCGTTATCGGGAAGAATTGGATGAGGGACAAGGAAAGCGAGCGGTGGGGTCCTGCAGTGGGCCTCGCCTCAAAACAGTTCGCTCACCACTCCGTCCGGATCGGAGGAGGAAAAGAAAACTCTTTCGAAAAGGGGGGATGGGTATTGTTCCTTCTTCTCTATCTCTCTCTCTCCGGGTACGTGGTTCGAATCCTTACCAGGGGAAGGGAGGGACGATATTCGCGTCACTCGTCACATTCGCCGTCGCCGGGATTTTTGTTTTGGATGTCGTCTTCCCTACAGGGTTTTCGACCGGTTTGGCAAAACTTGCCCTCGCCCGTATCGGAGCAAGGACTTCGGCGATCCGCCCCGAGTCCCGGAGAAGTCTCCTTATAGTCCGGGGGCACCAAAACCACAAGCACGTTATTTCCCTGGACCTGGCACTGCAGCGACTCGGTGATGGGAACAACCCTCGAATCTGTTTCCTTAAAGGCAACCTCCTTGTCCCAGTCGCTCCTCAGGGGTAACACTTATTGGGGAGGGGAACGGGGTGAGAAAGGGTTGCTTCCGTTTGCGTCCCGTCCCGAATCGCCAAAAGAAGAAGACTCTTCAAGGTTAAACGGAGCGTCGTCTCGACCGATGGTCCAGCAGGGAAATTGGTGTGAAAATCCTTGTCGATTCAACCTCTTGTGAGGTAGTTCGAAGAGCCGTCCACGGGTTAATAACTAGGATCTCTTCTCACCGACTCTCGATGTCAATACCGGAAGTGTTTTTTCCCTACTTCACGAAAGAGGGAGTGCGAGGGAGACACACATAACATCCTTCGCCCCCTTCAGGCCTGGTTTTTTTTCGGAGTCCTCTCGAGGGAAGTGACCGGGGCCAAGTGGGCCTCGATGGGCTGTCTTCGGGCTCTCGCTCCTCCGCGGCAGGGTGGGGGACGGCGAGTGGGGAGTGGGCCGTTTGAGGGAGTGGGTGGGCCTCTAATGTTCTCGTGTGTATGTGTGCGCCCGTGTGCGTGCGTTTGTGTGTGTGTGTGTGCCGGCCCGGAGAGGACGCTCGCCGCGCTGGTTCTTCTTCCCCGCGGGAGTAGCCGGCCTTCGCTCGCTCTTCACTCTCTCCCCCCTCTTTGCTGGGATAATATCGCGCCGGCCGCCCTTTTCGCCGGAGAGCGAGGAAGGGATAGGAGGGAGAGGAGGAGAGAATCACACGACCGCCGCGACCCGCGACGTACGTATATCCGTGAAAGGAGGAAGCCGGGACTTCCCCCTGCGTCCCACGGGTCGCAAAAATCCTCGCCGCCTCCTTGAAGAGGGCCTTGTCCCTTGAACCTTCTCTCCTTCCCCGAGAGATGTTTGCGCTCGCCACTTCCTCACGGCGAAGATGCAAAGAGTGGACTTCTATACCTCTCTGAGAGGTGTCTCGATCCCTCTCTCTCCTCCTCCCCATCCTCCGAAAACCTCCCCTCCAACAGGACTCGCCCGCTCCCGCCCTCCCCCTCCTCCCTCGCTGGGAATTGTGGGTAATGGTGGGGATGGCCGTGAGAGGAGGGGAGGGTTTGCGGGTTACGCTGGATGCTGTGCATCCCGTCAGGGCGGCAGCTGCGATCGGGAGGGGGGAGGGAGAGAGGTTGGGGTGGGGATTTCGCCCTTGCGGCTCGTGTCTGAGGGAGGGGGGGCGCGTGGGAGACGTCTTGCGCGGCGCGCGGAGGGGAGCAGGGGAGGCCAGTGGGGCGGGATCGAAACGTTGGGGGACTGCGCGCGGACCAATCGGGGCGATCGTCACAAAAGGCTTCGAGGTGGGGGGAGGGTCTCCTCCTTCGCCCCGCTTGGGTTTAGGCCACGCCCACGGACACGCATCCCGATCCTGGGGAGGTTCGTGGGGAAGGGGGGCGGTTTTTCACCCTCTCCCGCTCCCCAGAGCCGAGCCCGTCATCCCTCCCCTCCCCACCCCCCTCGCCGTCCACTTTACCAATCGGCAAATCCCCCTCGTTGGGGGGCACTGGGAGAGCGTGCGAAAGCCATCTGTGGGAGACGGGAGCACCTACCTGCGAGCCAGAGCAAGCTCCTCTCCCGAAATTCAGCAGTTGGCCCTACTACGTATTTTTTTGCAGATGTTGCGTTGTTTCCCGCTAACGATCGATTCGGCGTCGTCGCTGGCGTTCTCCATGCCGTCGATTCCCTCCAAGTCCCGATATTCCCTCCAAAGGCAAACCGCGAGAGAGAACCGAAGCGCCAGGGATTTGTGTGGGGGTTCGGGAAGTGTAGAGCGCTCCGGGGATGTCCCCACGTCGCCCTCCCGGAATCGAAATACCAGAAGGCCCGCCCAGCGAGAGGTCGCGAGAGAAGCTTCCATCACGGGTTGAGTGGATAGGCTTGGTATTGCAATCAGTCAGGGCGAGTTGTGGAAAATGTTTGCTTGTTCTCTCGTCACCACTTTATAGTTTCCTGTCTTAAGGTACTTACTTGAGCTGAGCATAAAAACGTCTCTTAACCAAGCGGGGTGATACTAATTACAACGGGTGGACAAATTGTAGGATCCAGCACCAGGAGAGTGTTTTGGAAATTTGCGTTGTGGAATTTCGTGTTTGTGATTGTTCGACACTCTTGAGCGTGATTGATGCGAAAAATCAACAATCTTATCAAGTGCTAATTAATGTTCACTTTCTGCGAAATTACTTTTATTCTTCTTCACAATGCTCCGCAAGAGATTGTGCCTGGGAGGATTGGATGTTGATGGACACCAGCCTTTTATGTATAAATATGCACTTTTTACATAAACGTAAATTTTCACAAATGTAAGCAAACGTACACTTTACACATGTATGTGTGTGTGTTCGATTAAAGTTTATTTTAAATTTTTCCTTTTGAAATAAGGTTGTAGCAGTGATTTCGTTTGATTTTGGGATTATAATATATATCGTGCGAGGGACAATCGAAAACTTGAACCTGGATTCCCTTGGTGGAAAAAGAATTATCTTTTGCGAAAGTGATTAAGTTGCCAAGGACATTTATGAACGTTGATGGTCAGCGTAAAATATTCTTCATTCCATTCATCGGTAGCAAAAATAATTCCCCAGAGGACGGCGCAAATTAATTATATGGTCACGTAATTCTGAATGACTTTTTATTTCCTGTGACACTTACGTAATCTTTGGAAATTCTCCCATTCCATGGTTGGTTTTCGGAAGTAATTCAAGTTCTCCTGTTCCCTCGTGAGCCATTTCATTCCTTAATAGTTAATGCGTTGTCTTCTGTTACTTGTTCCCCGAATTTCTTCATTCATTTTTCCATTCAATCCTGCTTGTAATGTTTATAATCTTTAGCAAATTAATCCGTCATATTATTTATCTTCCTCTTCGCATTGGTGATTTCAACAGGCTCTTCCTCTCACCACATCTCTTCCGGGGCATTTAAGTGCAGATTGAATGAATTTGAAAGTGAAATGTATTGAAAGTGTTTTTCAAGCGAAAAGTTGAACGAGTGCAAAAATTTTGAATAGAATATCTTGTGTATTTTTCATTTTTTTGACTGAAATACACGAGTGGTCGAATCATTTTTTTTCAACTGAAGTCTCACTAACATTTGTTTTTCTGGCGCAGGGAAAGTGCTGGGTACATTATGAGTAGGATGGGATTCATTGGGATAGGATGTGATTCATTGGGGTAGGATACATTGGGGATAGGATGCTCTTTCATTCCGGATGTTCAATTTCTCATAGATATCATATAATTCGCCACGGGAACACGATTGAAAAATTCAAGGTAGAGTGTAGTGCTACGAAATTGATTGTACGTCGGAAACATTCTTGAGATAGGTATATGTGATCTCTTTATAATAGTATTCGGGGATTTTCTAATAGTTTTCGTGTTCTTGAAGTGCCTAATGATATTACCGTACTTCTTACTGTTCAGTGGTGAAATCATTCATAAATACGATAATTTGTGCGAAGAGATTACAACTAAGGATTTTATATCGCCACATTGTACATCTCATTATTATTCTCTCTAATAAAGTTCCAGATGGGTTATGCTTATTATGTGTTTGATGAGTTATAGGAAAGGAAAGGGTTGGTATTTATTGAAATTTGTGGAAAATATTATAAAATTTTACGCAATCAACATATTTTAAAATGTAAAGTTATTGGATATAATTTTTTTATTTCGGATTTTATCGTGGAGCATATAAGCAGAATTTCTGAGCTCCATTAGTGGTAATTGAAGATGTAACACATTACCAAGGATTTGTTTATGTAAGCATCGTTAAAAATATTATTCTTAGATTAATTCAGGAAAAAAGTAGGAAAGGTAGTAGTTATTTTAATATTGAGCAAATAATAGTGATTTTTGTATGATACATTTTTATTTAATTTTTATTAGATGCTTGCCTGGATTTTCATTATTCTCCGTGCTCGAGTAATAAATATTGGGACTTGTGATATGAAGCATTAAACCGTAATTATATTTTATGGCACAACGGGCAATGAGATAAGAAAATATGGAAACCTTAGTTGTGATTAAAACTTTAGACTTATTCCAGAGACTAGTATTGTTATCCGATATTCCTAAGGTACTAAGGGTCATCTATGCAGTTGCTATCGTTACTTGCTACCCAACAGGCACCACGAATGCCGGTGAGTATAGGGATAGAGGGCGAAAGGAGCTTCTGTACATAAGATGCATAAATAGAACTGTTTATAAATATTAAACTTGAATTAGTGCGCTTACTCAAGATTTTAAATATATAGACTCAAATCATTTAACATGTTCACAAGTCATAGTTTTGGAATATTTTACAGTGGATCGTAAAATAATGGGTCGAGTGCTAGGTTTTTGCAAATACAGTATTTTAAAATTAAAAAGTATTCACCAGGAAAAGAGGAATGTGGTGAGTGACCAGCGGGAAACCTACGAATAGGTGGCAGACTGAATTATCACTGATTATCACCATGCGTTTCAAATATGTAAACATATATTTATTAGACGTGAGAAATATTACGAGAAGAAAAAATATCGACGAAACAGGAGAAAGGTTTAGAAAGTTCCTGCAAGCTATATGCTTGAGAGATTTGTATTCAAATTTCAGATGTATTCTATATATATATATATATATATATATATATATATATATATATATATATATATATATATATATATATAGAAAGAACTTTAATCGCGTTTTCCATTGTTAAAGTTAAACCGTATGGCCTGATTCTGACAAAATCCGAAACATGGAATTTCGCATTTCCAAAATGCATTCACCAACATATCTCCTAACTCATGCGCTGATAATTCCATGTGATGAAGACTCTAATTGATCGAAGGGAAGAGGGTCATAGATAGTTTCATTTCAGAGGTATTTGTTCAGCAAACCAAACTAATATGGTGGCTTGCCTATTTATTGCGATCATCTAGTAGGTAGAAACGTCTTATTGTCCACCAAACCTTCACTTCAAATTTCACCTCATCTGCCGAAGTTCATTCGAAAATATCTTCGACTTAGATCATAGAAATTGTTCCGATTTATTGACTCGTTCTCGGCTTGGAAAGTGTAATTAACGCGAAAGTCTTATGCCGATATTTTTTTTCACTCTTTTCGAGAGTCGGTTGCGTGAAATCATTCTTTCGCGCCGATTCATTTAAAAACTTCGCCTTCCATTCGAGGCATCTGGGACTTCAAGGATAATTTTTTTTCATTCATCAGAGATAACGATTTCCTCTAAGCTGTAAGTCATTAGCAGTAATTAAATTCCTCTTTCCCATATGGGAATCTTTTTGGATCGCCATCCCTAACCGATACAGCCCTTTCTCCGTGTCTTTTATTCAGAGTTCTGCCTCTCATTCCCTTCCCACGTGATACTTTCTTATTCACTCCGCTTTCCTTTCACTCTTTCGTCTTTCATTTGAAAATTGACCGCTGTACTTCCTCTGCCGTGGGGTCATAACGCTGCACTTATATAAATCAAGGTTAAATTGGATCTAAATTCCACGTAGTATCATTAGCCATGTCGGGGTGGTGTGAAATACGAGGATGTGAAATGTTCACTCATACAATTTGGATCCTCGTTCGCTGGTCGTATGGATCATGTGGTATTGGGGATTGGAAAAGAACAATCGAACGAATGGGAATGCCACTCACTCAATGTCTTCCTGGTTTGGGGCGGCGAGAGACGCTTGCCGTGAGGCCACTTAGTACGTATATGGCAATAGCGCGGTTGCAGAGTCCACGGGAAAGACTGACTCCGGAAATCGCATAATTTCGCAATAAGGACTTTAATTTAGGCCTTCAATCTACGAATTCAGTGAAGAATTAATTGTTACTAATAACAAAAAAAATACTATCGAAATTAAAAATTTCGATAGTATTTTTCATACAAAGATGATGATTTTTCTTTATGTCCCACCACAGAGGTAAGAAGTCTAGGTGTCTTATCTGTTCTTTGATTTATTTGATAAATCCATAAAATTCGCTTGCAGCTCAGCTTTCAGTCTCGGTAGTCTGAGGTAAACCTTAAGGGAAAATACCATTTAGAATTCAATTCCAAGACTGGGAAATGAGGGAATCGAAAAATCATATTGTGTCAAATTTGGTTTGCCATGATAAAGTAGGGGGTGTTCCGGTCAGGTTAGTAGATTCATCAACTCACAACTTCTAATCCAAATTATTCACCATTATTTCACATAATTATTTAATGGAATAAATAACTTTCTAATCCAAAAGTTTTAGGGTTCGACTTTCCACCCTTGGAATCAAGTTTGTGTAATGTCGAAGTCAGATTATCATTCCTGTGGTTTAAAATTAAAAGTTCTTAAAATAAGGAATAAATATCTTTAATATATTTGTCCTTAAGTATCCATTAATTGAAATGAGATTTTGCATGAAATATATTAATTACTTGATATGAGAGTTCGACCCCATTAATCGAGCCTTTGTTGATTTGTTACCACTTATCTTTTGGCCCTTGAAAATCCTAATGACAATCCAAACCTGGACTTTTTGAACCCTATTAAGCAATCAGTGACATCAAACCGACCACGCAAATAAATTTTGATAAACTTTATCGACCTTTCATAAATGTTATTCTCATAACAAATGTATGACAAAGTATCATACTGTTTCTGAAATGTCAGTCTATATATTAGTGTAGGTTAGGGAGAAAATATTCCTTTAATAATTTCACTCTAGCTGAAGTCTGCGAAAATATTTGAAGATCACAAATAAATTCATTTTGGAAGCCAAAAGAGTTGTTGTCACTAATAGTATCTTTGAATTGAGTTGAAGATTGCAAATCCGAGATAAATATATTATAAACCTAAATTTTTCCATGCCATCAATCACCTTTATTAATTCCTACTTATTTTATATTTTGTTTCAAAATTATTTCCTATTTCTTTCATGACAACCTAAAAACAGTTCTGAATTCGGCTTTTAAATTGGATTATGAACAACAAGATAGACACAAATACCCCAGTATTATGTGGGCATCGCGGGAATTGAACTCGCGACCCCTAAATTATCACCCGAGGATGTCATCACACTGTCACCGGGACCGTCCTTAAATTTTTTTAGCATCCCTACGTAAACGTATAATTATCTCGAAGAGAGAGAAACTTATTTTATTTCATCCAGACTTCTTAGTGAATTTATTTTATTTCTCAGGAGTGTTTTAATTCGATAAAAATACGCAAATTAAAATGTTTTAGTAAAATTTCGTTCACATTTATTAAGCTGATTTCATTCAAACCCAATTTTGTTTTAAGTGTCAAAAGGAGGCTTATCGGGTGCTAAGGCAGAACGTATCCAATGATTTAATGATTGTATTTGGTCATTCTTCAGCACTTCAAAACATACACAAACCCCAAAATCATGAACAATATCGAGTACACTGAACGGTTGAGGCCTTAACTTTGTAGAATTCCATTTTTAACTTAGGAAATTAATATTATCTTTGCTTTCTACAGAAATAAACTTTATTTGTCGACTAGTTTCGCTTACACTGTAACATCCTCGTCCTACTAGTCCTGAGGATGTTACAGTGTAAACGAAACTAGTCGAGTCGAGTACCTATAGGAGAAATATGAAAGATTTTCCTCTTCTCAAAAAAAGTTTCGCAGAAAAAATTCTCAATAATTTAACATATTTAAGTTTACATCTCAATTTTTCAGTTTTTTCTACAACTTTTCAGTTATACACGAACGAAGAGAGTTGCAGAGAAATACAGTGGCTAAAGCTACATTCATCTTCTTTTAATTCAGGTTTTGAAATGTAGATGCTAAGTACTGATGTTTATTTCTTCTTGTAGGTTTCATTGGAAAAACATTATTTCGGGGAGATTAGTCCTGACAAATCAAAAACATGGATAAGACCATATTGGACTGTAGTACAGTTTTCATAATATGTTATAGGGTTAATAAATTGCCCGGCTGAATAAATAGTCAAATATATAAATGAAAAATTGTGGGCTATGGTCCATCGTATTAGGCCCGAAACAATTAGTCTTCGACAGACTTTTTTTCACCCTTTCTCTATTCCTGAAAACTCTAATGTATCTCCCAATCATACAAATATTGTAAATTGCCCACAGTATTCGGTTGCTCCTCTATTAAGTTGGTCACTTCCAACCACCGCTTTGCAAGAGAACTAACTCCTAGTATTGGTGGTCGCTCAAGAAGAGTTGAAAATAAAAGCAAGGGATATACAATCCCGAGCCTTTCGAATAAATGGCATGGAAAATAATCCAAGCTACGACTACACCTCAGCGCTAAACGCCACTCCAAGAAGTTGGATGTTACGCTTCCCCACTGCGATTTTTCGATTTTTCTTGCCTCCGTCAGTTTTTTCCATCAGTCTTTCCCCGATTTCCCAATTTACGTGAGATAAAATTTTATGAAATACTTTTTTGAAAATGAGATTTTTAAAAAGTTTTGCAAAAATAATTTATTCCTGAATATTGCTCCAAATAATTAGAGCGTAATAAAGAGCATTTGTGCATGGGTGCATTTCATGTTTTATCATTAAATTTAACAGATATTGGAAGTGCAAAAACCGTAGCGGTTTTTGATAGTCGCCAATTTAAAAGTTATCTTGTTTCTATTGTTTTATTTTTTTATTGCCTTTCGACCGATCTATTGTCAACTGTTATACGTCGCTGTTGGGTACGCTGGGCAGGGGTATCTAACACTGGGGGCGGGCGCACGAGGTAACTCGTCCCCCCCTATGCGGATCGAGGTGTAAATCGTATATCTTATTATTATTAGGTAATCTACCGGTTAAGGTAGGTTTTTCGATGGACACAACTATCAAATAAATATTTTGTAACTCCGAACAAAACCCAATCGAGCAACCTAATCTACATCAGGTCCCTCTTCATCTCTGTGTACTTCTTTCCTCCCTTCATCCCATCCAACATCCCTATCCTGCTTCTGCCCTTTCCTCGCTTGCCCAACATTCTCCCCTCTATTACCTTCTTCAACATTCCACTACCGCTCAATACGCCCTTCATCCATTTTTCCTGCCTCCATAGAATTTCTCTCAACAAACCCCTCTCTTCACCCACCATCTCCATCACTTCCTCATTTGTTTTCCTTTCTGTCCATTTCATCTTCTCCATTCTTCTCCACACCCACATTTCAAAAGCCTCCAATCTACGTCTATCCTCCTGCTTCAGTGACCACGTTTCCGCGCTGTACATAGCTACGCTCCATATCAGAGTTTTTACGAGTCTTGTCTTAACATCTCTAATCAACGTCCGCGTCATCAACTGCCTCCTCCTTGAGAAAGCCTCCTTGCCTAGCGCAATTCTTCTCCTTACGTCCCTACCACTTTGACCGTATTGGTCCAAAACAGTTCCGAGATATGTAAACTGTTCTACCTGCTCTATTTTTCCCCGCCTATTTTAATATTTAGCTTAGCCTTTTTCTTTCTGGAAAATCGCATAACCTTTGTTTAATTAATATTGATTCTCATCCCATATTTATCGCACTGAACCTCCAATTCACTCAGCAATGCTTGCAACCCCTTGGCTGACTGAGCAACTAATGCTTGGTCATCAGCAAACCTAACCGATTTTACGAATTCCCCTCCGACTTTCATTCCTACCTCCAGTTCTTCCCATGCCTCTTTAATCATTTCCTCCACATATACGTTGAACAGTACCGGTGACAATGGGCAACCCTGCCTTACACCTCTTCCTAACACTGCCCATCCGGACTTTCCGTTCCCCACTCGCACCTGAGCAGTCTGAGACATGTACAGGTTGCGGATCAGTCTCCTGTCTCTCCAATCCATTCCTATTTTCTGCAATACACGCATTAATTTTTCCCAATTCACTCTATCAAACGCTTTTTCGAAATCTACAAAACAGGCAAAAACATCCTGATTGTATTCTATATTCCTCTCGATTAGTGATCTCATTACTGCAATGGCATCACGCGTACCTCTTCCTTTCCTAAACCCAAACTGATCATCCCATAAGTAATCATTTGCCTTACTCTCTATCCTTTTGTTGATGATCCTGAGAATAACTTTAGCTGCGTGGGATATCAAACTTATTGTTCTGTAATCCTCACATGACGTAGCCATTGCCTTTTTTGGAATAGGAACTAATACCGATCTCAAAAAATCTCCCGTTCAGATTCCTTCCTCATAGATACTACGAATCAGTCCATATATGGCCTTCCCACCTTTTCCTAACCATTTCAACATTTCTACAGGAATGTTGTCCACCCCCACAGCCTTATTTGCTTTCATCTCCTTTAATGCCCTTTCTATTTCATCGTCAAGTATGCCTGGACCTAAGCATCTTCTTCTACGTCATGCTCCTTTTCTATATCTAACCTTGTCGGCCTAAGTTCTTTACCATACAGTGTTTCTATATATTCCTTCCATCTCTCTTGGATTTTTCCTGGTTCAACTATTATCTTATCCCACTTATCTTTCACTGTTAGCACAGATCTTGCCTTCTTACTTCCCGATAATAACTTAACCTTGCTGTATAGAGCACCAATTTCCCCCTTCTTCTGTAAACTTTCCATATCCTCGCATTGCGTTTTCCACCATTCTTCTTTTGCTTTATTTGTGGCCCTTCTCAATTTATTGTTTTACTCTTTGTACTTCTTTTTGCCTAACTCTGTGTTTACATTTTTCCATCTTCTTCTCTCATCCATCTTTTCAATCATCTCATCCGTTACCCATGGTTTCCTTATCATTTTCCCGTCAACGGTTCCTAAACTAGTAGTGTTTTTAGCGGCTTCCAATATCCCTTTCTTGATACATTCCCATTTTTCTTCGATAGTACTCAGTTCTTTACCGTCATCCATCATTTTCTCTACAGCCTGCTGGTACTTCTTCCTCGTTAATTCATTTAATGCTTCTAAATTCAATTTCCTAACCCGCCGCCCTTGCCTTATCTTCTTGAAACGAACATTACATTTCATAACAACTAAATTGTGGTCAGAGTCTGCATCCGCTCCTGGGGAAGTGTGCGAATTTATCACACTGTTCCTAAACCTGTGCCTAACCATAATATAATCTAACTGATACCTTTCTGAGTCACCTGGCATTTTCCATGTATACCTACGCCTTTTGTGGTGTCTAAACCATGTGTTGGTGATGACTAACCCCTGTCTCCTGCAGAATTCAATTGCTTTCTCCCCGCGTTCATTCCTCGTGCCTAACCCATAGTCCCCCACCTCTCTACCATCTCTTCCTTCGCCTACCGTCGCATTCCAATCCCCCATCACTATCAAATGTTTCCCTGCAGGAACACTCGCGATGATATCCTCTAACTCATCGTACATCCTATCGACTTCTTCCTCCTTTTGGTTGCTCGGTGGCATGTGTACCTGAACAATGACCAAGTTCGTCGGCTCTGCTTTAATCTCTACGAGTAAAATTCTATCAGTCGTATATCTTAATAAATGTGAATTATTATTTTAATAAGCAAAGCATTTCAAACTTTTTTTAAAGTCAACATTGAATGATAAGACACAACATAGTGTGTTACATTCTTTTGCCCTAGCCTCCCGCGGCAAAAAGCGGTGCCTGGGAGGTGGTTGGGGTGGACTCCCCATCCGTCTTCATTGTAACCTGTGGAGATCCTTCGGAAATCACGCGGCCATGAAACACTCCCCCCACCCCCTCCCTTGAACTTGAAGAAAGAAGAGGAGGGTCGGAAAGGAAGAGGAGTGGGGGAGAGATATCTTTTATTTTGAAGGAGTAGGCTTTGGTAAGGGGGGGGGGAGTGCAGAAAATGGAAATATTTGGAGAAGAGGGATGGAAAGGATCGGAATTGTATTATTTTATTCCCATCATAACAACTTTTCTCTCGTCTTCCGGTTATTATTTCCTCAATAATTCATTCAAAAAGTTCGCCGAGGAGTTTGGTTTTGTTTGCATCCAGATCCGTGAGGGAATTCGGTTCGGGACGCTTTTGTCGAAACTCTCTCGTCGGGAAAACTAAATTTCAATGATTAAAAAAAATGCGGTTATGCGTATTTAAATAAATTCACTTACATATCTGAGTCGCGATGCGGGATGCGGTTCAACAGTTTTTACACATTTTGATCTTCTTTTTGCTTGAGTTTAGCTTCCACTTTTTTTTTTAATCCGTAGTGGCCTAGAATATTTTAAAAATGGAAATATTTATATTTTCTGTCGTTCACATTCCCTTGAGCGGACGCTCTTTGTTATGAGAGGAATTTTCATGTGTCTGATTTTGATTACTAATTCAAATTCGACGACAAAACCAAAAATATTACAAACGACTCTCTTTAAAAAAATAATAAGATTTAATCGCATGGTTTGAGATAAGCACGTAGATATTTTCTTTATAGTCATAATTAAGAAGACCAAAAAGGAATAGGAAAAATATTATTGGCTAGGGGAGTTGAGGTATACTTTTTGTTTGCTTGCGCTATATATCTTAATCGTCCTTGAGCTTATTATAATGTTCTATCACGAAAATGATTAGTGGAGATCCTAAATATATAGGTAATATGATAAAGTGAAATTTTTTATCGCGATGACTTCATAACAGTGCAAAATAGTGACTAAAATTAAACATACAAGGTGTATTCAAAACATAACGAGAATTTTTTCATTTCGAGGGCTTGGAGAGTCCGATTGTTAAACCTTTTTTTTATTATGTTGGTATGCATGCCCCTGAAGTATGATAAAATTTTCAGCTGTTTTTATTGTGGACTTTGTCTGTGACAGCCACTAAGGTTGGACGTGTTTTATGAGCGCGGCGATTTTCGTTTGTTCTAAGAAATTGGTCAAAGAATTTGTACTTTTTCCTATTTCCAAAAATTCAGAGAACCTTGATGGGCCGTCGTTTTACAGCCGTAGATGACATTAAAAGCGCATCGCTGAAAGGATTGAAGGCTATTTGAAGGATCGAGTTTGAGAATTGTCTCGGGGATTGGAAGAAGCGCTGGCACACAAGTGCATAATCTCCATTGGGGACTACTTTGAAGGTGACAACGTCAATGTATAAGAATAAATAAATATTATTATCCTAAAAATTAAAATTCTCATTATTTTTTAACACACCTCGAAAGAGTCGAATGAGTCCAGAATAATGAAGAAATTGGTGAATTTATGAAACCAGACACTTTTAGGAGACCATTGTTAGCGTCAAAAAGCGGAAAGTTAATTGACACATTCCCTGGATATACTTTTTTCTTGAAGCGGCATTTGAATAGGAACCCTGAAAAGGAAGTCGAAATACCTAAATGACTTAGGGCTGACTTCGAACTAAATAAGGCTGACTAGTTGTAATTATTTCAGTACTTCGATTTCTAAGATATTTCATTCTAAGATATAGAATCCCTCAGTGGCTTACTAACTTTTATTCTCCGAGATAAGGGGATTGGGATGGTGGCCAACGTAGAGGTTTCCCACAGAGTTGGCCCGTGTTCGAATCCCGGAGACAACAAATAGTTTTCAGTGGTATCCCGATCCCTACTTGAGGTGCTTTGTGGAGAGCACTTTGAGTGCGTAAGGCGTCCGTCGGATGGGACGTTAAACAGCGGACCCCTTGGCGCCTTTCAAGAAGAGTAGGCTGATGGCGACGCCGGATTTCTCTCCACTCTTACTTTCCCATCCATCCCTAATGTCGCAAATGAACTTAGCTGTCTGTCGCCTCCCGTAAGAACTACTACTATTTCTGTGAGATAACTCCGTCTAACCCATAAATGAATTGGTACCCAATTTCATCGTTAAAAATGCAACCTAATGTACGCACAATTTTCGTTAGTCACTTATATCTATAGAGAAAAAACTTTGAGAGCTCACGCGATATGCAAAAAATAACAGTGGCAAGGGAACATTCCAAATATACCTTATATTGAACATATTTTGTAGATGTGGTAATGAGATAAATTATCCTCTAGCATTAGACAATTCTGAACTCGCATTGATATTTTATGACACAAATAACACAGTAAATTCCACGAAACTTCTTTGTGCGGCCGTCACAGCATCATCAGATGGAATATACAGGTGATGTGTGCAAGTTGGTGATGCCAGAGAAGAATAAGTCATATAATATGAGAAATACTACGGAATAAGTACACAGTGTGCGCCTTCCTTTTATCACCAAATGCGAATGAAAATTCCTCAAGCGACGCCCGAGACTGTCAACTTCACCGCACCGCTATAGAAATCCTCAACGTTTCGAACATGAATACAGATCTGGATCGACGAAATCACTGCCTGGGGTCATTCGGCGCCCGCGTAGGGACAATCTCGGAGTCATTGGAGCGTGGAGATCACGTCGGCCGACGTGACACCGCAGGGGATCGGCGCGGCAGGGGACCCAGGTACC
The DNA here is from genome assembly GCA_037158775.1 of Hetaerina titia. Taxonomy (NCBI): domain Eukaryota; kingdom Metazoa; phylum Arthropoda; class Insecta; order Odonata; family Calopterygidae; genus Hetaerina; species Hetaerina titia. Next base: position 18,886,173 of record CM073778.1, on the reverse strand, counting down.
CAGACTCCGTGTCCCACTCTTCCGCGCCGTTTTCGGCGGCGACAGGACGGGCGAGATACGTATGCGGAGGGGATATTTTTTTCGGATCGGACTGAGCAGGGGTGGGGGATCGAATTGGGAAGGTTGGTGGGGAAGGGGGTATTTCTACCGCGAGATGTACCGTGGGAAGGGGGTAGGACGAGAGGGGGACGGGGGGAGCGAGGGTGGTACGATTTGGGACGAAGCGAGGGGAGCAATCGGGTCGCTCTGCCTCCCCCACCCGCCGCCACCCCCCGAAGAGAGCCGTGGGACTATTTCGGATCCAACAAAAAGAGGATGTCACTTCGTCGGCGGAGGGAGGCGCGGGGGTGGGGGAGCCAGGGGAGGAATTCCGAGTAGCTCTATGGGGCCACCGGGAGAGTACGTGAAACCATGCTGAAGGAAATAAGTATCCTTTCGGGGATCAAGCGTGTATGACTACGTGGGAATTCAATGAAGGCCGATTCGATCGATGGCTTGTTTTCCTCGAAGCTTTACTGTCGACTCACGATTAGGAGATGGTTTATCCAATGGAGCTTGATGTGGCTTACTTTGAAAAACTTCGCTTCTGCCGGGAGTCGAACCTTTGGGGTAGTTATCTTGAGCATAAGGAACAAATCGTACCGTTCCCTGTGACTGAAGTTTATTGAAGGAACATTGAGATGTCGAGTAAGAGAATTACGAGTAATTATTAATTAAGAGTAATTATAATTAAGAGTAACAATAGAATGTAACATATGTGGCAACAGTTATAATGTGAGTGTTGTTGTTTGTTGGTCGGTTTTATATGTTCAGAAGTGTGGATTTTTTGTTTACTAATGGTATAACAGTTGCCACCCATATCACACCAAACTCTCCATTCCTTATTCCCTTTCCGAAAGAGGACACAGCATTTGCAATCACCTCGACTCCCTAGATATATTCCTCACAAATCTACACCATTCCCTCCTCCAACGAGATTATCCTGGATTCCCCCTACACAAAAAAATCCGAAGACATACTTTCACTCCCAAATCTTCCTCCACCACAGAAACCCACCCTCTTTTAATTTGTACCACATACCTCCCTGGCATAGAGTGTCTGAGATCAATCCTAAAAAAAACCTCTATCCTCAAAAAACATAATTCGACCACCAATCATTTTCCCAAATGCCCCTCCGTTACTTTCAAACGCCCCGACAACTTATCAGATCTCCTTAAATCACCTAATCCACTCCTTAAATCCCAACCCCGTCCCAAAACCACTCCCATGCACTGTAATAAACCTAGATGCAAAACACGTCCTATTTTCAAAACACGATCACCATCCCTTTCCCACCCTTTTTCAACTCTCTCCCATCAATTTACTACTTTTCATGTACTTCCAGAAATGTATTTTGCCTTCTGAAGTGGCAAATATGTCCTTCCTTTTATATTGGACAGTGCACCACAGCCCTAAATATTAGAATCGATAACCACCGGGCCTCAAGTATTTTCCTCTGATTGGGATGCTCCCAATCCCAAAAAACGCCTCCGAATACACCACTTCTTTTAATAAATGCCATAGTGTCTCCATTTTAGCCTCCCACCCACCCTCTGACCCTCCACTCAAACTCAAAGCAACAGAGCAGGCGTTTATCTGGCTCCTCGACTCCTGGAATGAACCAGGTATTAATATTAAGTATTAATTACCCCAATCTTCACATACTTCCATCCCCCTCCGCTCCCAACACTTCTAAAAATTCCCTTCCAAACCCTTCCCCTCGCAAACCTTTCCCGACCTTCCCCTTCCATCCAGCGTCTACAGCCTCTTCTGTTATAACCTTCTCCTCAGTTCCTTCCTTCTATTCCTTGAGAAAGGTGGTTTGAAAAAAATGTGTGTGTGTGTGTGTATACAATTATCTGACAAACAGAATAGTATTTTTATTTTCGACTAGTGTCGCTATACTTTAGCATCATTTTGGGTCCCGATGACGCTTCAGAGAAGCGAAACTAGTAGGCATTAATATTTTACTCTTTGGAAACGCATATATTTGATTCTACCTTGTTCATCATAATGGATTCCACAAAGTTGCGGCATTTACTATATACCAAATTTAGCGTAGAAAACCTCAAAATAAAAGGTACATATTTCTTGACGTTATGATAGACCGAGTAGTCTATTGAGAGTTGATAAGTAAAGGAGAGAGGTGGGGAGTGGACGTGATAAAAGTTTCGTTAAGACCTGGCATAAATATAACTTTTTATGATTGGGTAAAGTTGGTTTATTACTTCCTAATTTATTGTGTTCTAGGAAAAGGTTTGTGATAAAGTTAAATTTTTCACAATCAGGTCACTTGATATGAAGAGTAGGTCATGGGTAGAGGATTTAATTGTTAAGTGTTTTTTTTCTGGGATAAGAATCAGTTTTAGAAAAAAGATATTGTAAGAGGGGGAAAAACTGGAGGTGCAACAGTTTACGTATCTTGGAAGTATTTTGGACCAAGGTAGTCATAGTAGTTGGGATATAAGAAGAAGTATTCCGTTAATAATTTAAGGTTTCTAAAGGAAGAGGTTATTGATGATAGAGACGTTGAGTTGAGTCGTGCCAGGGCTGGTTAAAGTGGAAAGGGAGCGGTTTAGATACTCGTACCATGATTTGCAACGCCCTCGAAGACAAGGATAAGATTCTGGAGCTTTTGAGGAGAGAGTAGTGTGTGGAGGACCGTGGTGTTGCAGAATGTTGTGAAGGTTGGCGTGTCGCCTTTAGGAGATAATGGGACGTTTAGAAACAAGGTCTGATGGCAAGTGGCTGTCCTGAAGAATTAAATGAAACCTCTTTAAGTGATGTGATCACATTATACATTCCGGATGGAGGTTAGCGCTGCATCGGTTTTGGATTTAGGGCGTGGGGTATTTGGGGAAGAGGGAGAGATGACGCGGCTCTTAAGAAGGAAAGGTGGGCGGTCGTGTTTAGGGAGGAAGGCTTTGAGATTACTTAAATTAAGGTCGAGTGATGAATTATTATTTTAAATTCGATGAGTACGGATCGAGAGTAAATGGATGATTGCGCGTTTAGTGTCTGGAGGGTGGCAGCTGTTGAGTTGGAAATACTGTTTATAGTTGGCGGACTTGATATAAACTGAGGAGAGGAACTGACTGTTAGGAATGGAAACTGGTTTCTAAATAAGTTATATTGGTACTACAAGCCATGGAGATATGTGAGACAGAGAAGGAACAAATTGGCTTGAGAAACGAATTCGGAGAGAGAATCGAGGCTGTGGATTCCGGTTTAAAATATGCTGTCAAAATGCCGCATTCAAAAAAATTACTCATAAAAATCTATAGAAAGGATAGTCTTGTCGGACGGTACGGAGGGACCTCTACCAGCATGGTATTCTCTCCGGCCTATTCCCTCCCTCATAAATGCTACGAATAAAAGCCTTCCTTCCAGGTATTCTAAACACGGTTAATTTTGCAGAGGCTCTAATCCTATGGCCTATTTTTATTTAAATTCCCTTAATACCCTTTCAAGTACACTTGGGTGTCCTCATATTCGTCATATTGTTTTTCTTCCCAAAACTTCCTAATTTTATCCTTATCATGTAAATCTCTGTATCGCATTATTTTCACCTCTTTTGATTCTTTCCGTGCCGTCGTTCGCTAGTTCCTTCTGCTAATTTATAGGAGGCCAGGAAGAGGCAGTGTGAAATAACGATATACGTACTCTTCAGACCGTTCACCTTTTAGATAGGCAAAGTCAAAATAAGCCTTATTTCAAGTTAAATAGGGAAATTTTCTCCTTTAACAATATCTACCCTATTGCCCTATCACTGCATACGTAATTCGTTTCTGCCAGATTCATTTTTTGCTTTATGCTTGCTCTTCTGTTCTCGAAAATGCTTACTGTTCCTCGTCTTGAGAGTCCCTTCGATCAAATTTGCCCATCAACTTCTCATTCCAATCCTTTTTCAGAACCCACTTACTTTCCTCTCTTATACTTATTTGATGGTTCGACTCTCACACGTTTTCACATGAGCAAACCGATAAATCGCACTCCTCGAGTACTTCTTTAACCGATTCATCCTGTTCGCAGTATTTCATGATCCATTCTTTCCTCACGCCATCCCAGTTTTACCACACACGAGAATATGTTGAACCAAATCTTCGACGAGTTTGCGATGTTTATCGTCTGTGACAGTGATCGGACGTCCACAGCGTGTTTCATCAGCAATTATGGCTTTTTTCAGGCTCGCAAGCACGAAAGTTTACTGCCAATCGATTTAAAATAGACCTATTAACAACATCGCCACCATAAACAGCCTTTAAACGACGATGAATCTCGGTAGGAGTCACTTTTTCAGCAGTTAAAAATTCGACAACAGCACGCTGTTTAACTCGCGTTGACATATCCCTAGAAAACATCTCCATATTTCTGCTTCTCAAAATCTCGTGCACTGGATGACCTGCGCATGCGTGTTGAGGGGGAATGTTACTTCCACATGCCACCAGGAGTGCTTCTGAAGGTCATTTAATTTGTTGCGTACAAGCATGTGTGCATTATTTTTCAGCGTACCATCGCACACTCTTCAGTTATCCCACACCCACTGCATTTTGTCGATAAATTTTAAAAATGTAAATTTTCTGTTCGCTTTGTCCGTTCGAACCTCAGAATGGCCACGTAAACAAACAGCCTATCGGATGATGAAAGAGTGGCTCAACCTTTGTTGTGGGGGAAGGTTGAGGGTGAAGTTCGTGGTTCCCCCGCCGGGGTCCGACCACACACACCCCCCTCCCGTCCCCCAAAGGCATGTGTTCGATTGACGACTAGCGTAAGTGGAGCCGGGGGAGCACGTGGGAGTGGGGAGGGAGTTCTCAAAGGGAGCCCGACATTTGGTGCGGCGGTCCCCACAACCCCCCGCTCCATCCGCCCTTGCCCCTCCCCCACGGGCCGGGCCACCTTTAGCAGCGGGGGCGGACAGTGATTGACCCTTAATTGGGATGTTAAAGTAATTTGTAGTTCGGGTCCCTCCCGGTCGGAGATTCTGAGCCCTGAGGGAGAGATACCGTGGCTCCATGGCAACGCCAGGCATTTCTTTCGGCGACCCCTCTCATACCTTCGCTTTCTCTCGCTCCTACTTCCACCCGCTCCCCAAAGTTATGCGCCTCGATGCACCCCGTCGCCCTACCCCCCCAAGGTTCCCACACCCGCCGTACCACAGGGATGCCGACGTTTTCGGAAAGGGGGGCTTTTCCGATGGGGATACCTGTTAGGAGGGGGAGTGAGACATGTTTGGAGCCCTTTGCTCTGCGAGCGGGTTCCAAGAGGGCGCCTTCGGACTGCTCGCTAAGTTGCGAAGAGATTTTTGATGGATGTGAAAGGTGGGGTGGGCAGAAGACAGATAGCGCCGATCCACTTCATCATGACACCAGTGAGTTCGTGATTCCCTCGTAATCCGGAAAAGTACGTACACCTACGTTGGCCTTCTGGTAGATCACCGAAATAGGAAGCTAATATGTTAGTAGTAACCTTATTTGCAGACGGTATAGTGGCATACAGGTAAATAAGTACCCCAGCATATTAGGGATTACTTTCTAGAAAATGACACTACGAGAATCGGATTATTGAAAGAAATTGGATTCGTACCTAGCATAAGCAAATGCGCAGTTTTCACATTTTTGAGCAAATAAAGTTAAGAGCAGGACTAAAATTATGAAAATGATGGCCCAGTGGTAACTACTACAGAAAAAGTTAAATATTTAGGGATTAGAGAATATGTGGATTCGCCTTAAAGAAACTCGGATTCATTAAGTGAGTGATAGGGAAATATTTCGAAAAATTTGAAGGGAAGTGTTATTTCGCTTTAGTTAGGGCACATTCGGAGTGTGCCGCAAGTAACTTAGATCCTTTGGAAGAATCGTTGACAAAAGAATTGCATGAAGTCCAGAGAAAGTCCGCTGAATTCATCAGAAACTTTTACGATAAGAAGACGAGTCTGACAGGCCTCATAGAGAAATTAGGTTGGGAGACGCTTGAATTGCGAAAAAGAACAAGCGAGGCATAGGACTTTAGCAAGGTTCAGAACAAAAGAGTTTAACTTCGCAATCGCGAAAAGAACACCCTCGTTGGCATTCTGGTAGATCACCGAAACGGGAGGATTTGGACCAAATTATTCGATTGCGATCGGAATGTCGTTCAACAGGAGCAGAATCTCTACGAACTAGTCGCCAGATGATCCTGATATTGAATTGATAATCGTAAATCTACGGTTACCGGAATAATTCCTAACTACCAATTGGATTCCAGCTTGGGTACACCTGCTGGGTTGCACCACTCTGTACTCATCGAAACGTTGGCCAATAAGGAGTGCCTAAGCCAGGTAGAAGAAAGCCCGAGAAAAATCCATTCAGCAAATGTACCGATGAAGCACTAGATCCTTCCTTAAATAAGGCAAAATTACGTGTATTTGGGGTCAACGATGGAAATATTTACAAAATTTAGATGGTTTGAGAGAATTCTCATATTATTCCTATCAACATGCTTCATAGTCAATAAAAATATCATCCAATAAATATTTCTACTCAAAATAATATACTTCTACCGTTTCTTTAGATAAGATAAAGGTATGTTCTTATTAATATAAAAGTATATATCATACTGACAATAATATGACCCATGAATATGGTAGTCAACCCGATGGTCGAAGGGCTTGGTAGGCTTCACCCAGTACTAATCCCGACGGCGTATGAAATGCACATATCAGAGTAGGGGCACCAGGGCCTTTCCCTGTACCGGTCATGATTTCCTAGGAAGATCTCGTACCCGAAAAATCACATAGCCTGGGTGGAGCTGAGGGTGCCAAGAGAGGGGTGCCCGGAAATCGAGCCCGGGCCCTCGGGTCAGTAGTCCAACCCTCTACCCGCTAGACCACCGCGACCCTAATTCGACTAATGTGGACTTTTATATGTAAACATGTAATATAATATGTATAATAAAATAAATAAATGAATAATATTTATTTATTATATTTTCATTTTAATCAGTACTTTCCTTACCTGTTTCAAGTTTAAATTGATGGTTATCCAATGGAAAAAAAGTATTTTATCTTTAAACGTGTGTTTGTGCATAATAATTGAATATTATTACCATTGGCGTCTTGATCTATCTCGAGGTCCGAATTCCGCAGATTTATGATGTTACTTCAGAGTTGCAAAAGAATAATATTATTTTTGTTTCAATAATCTTACACTTATCAGCAGATGCGTAGAAGTATTTAAAACATACAGGTGAGAAAAATATATTTTTCACATGTTTCACATAAATTTGACCAATAGGACGGAAAATGTCACGGAAGAAAGCCATAATCCATAGAAAATTGTCTGTCGTGTAGATAAATGAAGACCGCTTATGGGTATAGATTTCGCCTTCGGCAGCCCGGACGCAGCGTATCTGTTTCCCGAAGGTGGGCAAGATAAGCGGCGGCGGTCCACGCGGTGAGAAGCCGCGGCACGGCAAACCAAAAGGGGGGGGGGCAGGATTTCCCTCATTCATGTCTGCGGGGCCAGAGGAAAGAAGACGTCCACCTTTTCTCCGGGTTTTTTCCTCCCGCCCCCCCCCCTCCCCCTCGGCCCACTGGGGTTGGACGGACGCCCAAAAGGGAAACGCCTCAAGACTGCTTCCCCTTTTACATGAAGTGACAGGACAGTCAAAACAGCCCGGCATAAAATGGGGCGGAAGGGTAGGCACCGAGTTCGGTGGCCTTTGGGGCGCACGGTTCTCAGGGTGATGCGGGGCCGCCCTCTCACCCTCTCGGAGAACTCATCTGGGGGCGGTGGGAGGAAGGAACTTGGCCGTATCCATCCCCGCCCGACATGAAGCCCATCAAACGGAGCACCCAATTATCCTCGCCGCCTCGGATGGGGCCGAAAAAGGCGGGCCGCGTGAGGGGTGAGTCGGAGCCCGCACACAATTTTTTTTCCCGTGAGCGGTCGCCTTTAAAATCCGACCCATATTGTGTTTCCCTCGGTGCACTGGTGTTGGAACAACATTTGAGGTCGGAGGGAATTGAGACGCCAAGAGAACGGCATTGAGGGACTAGGATGGCCGGGAGGATGGGATCGCCTCTGTTGCAGGAAGAATTTTTCTATTGGCATGTGAGTAATAGTCACTCCTCCCTAATATCGCATGTCGTTCGATTAAGGCTACGCCGGAAATGTCACCATTCGATATTTTCACTTTTCACGAAAAGAAGAATCCCAAAATGGATTCTACTGGTGCCCAATTTTCTGCGTACAGTTTCATTAACATCTGCAAAACAACCTGTGAGCCGCCGCGGTGGCGTGAGTTGCCAGGGGATCAGTCATCCATGCAGAAACATTAGTCCATGCATACATGTATGGTGTACACGGATTTGTAAATGCAACTCTCGGACATTAATTGGTTGCCGGTGTAATATGCAATAATTGTTGCTGTAGACACATTCGTCAAATTCTAGTATTCAAGTTAATTTAATTTTTTTCCGGAATTTTGGCAATTTTGTTATATTTGCATATCGTGTTAGGGAAGAATGACATTTGACTCTGATTGTGACTTTGTCTATCTCTCTTATTTTAATTCGGTGGTCGAATCTACCTATATAATTTGGTAATAATCTCTCTGCCGAAAGACAACTTTATCACGCCGGCCCCGGTGACGGCGGGCTTAACGTCCTCGCCTACCAACCCAGAGATCACGAGTTCGATTCCCACCTAGGTGGGAATTCCTCCATCTGGAACTTGTTTATATGTAATTGTCTCCAGTGTAATATCTGTAATGTCTAAGGGTTAGGTGGAAGAAGGGACTAGTCAACCTCGCCCAATTAAGTGGATCTAAATTTTAGAAAAACTCGGGTGTAAATATCTAAAAGTCTCAATCTTGCTTGCTTTCATCGTGAGCATTGAGGACCCCAGCGTAAATCCTCCACATGTTTTCGGTCCTAGAAAACATGTTGGAAGAAGATTTTTCAGCAGGTCCAATGAACTTCAAAATCGCATCAGTAGCCTTCACTATTAATTTTAATAATAAAAAGAAACGTTTCAGGCGTGATATGGTGGAACATAATAATTAATAAAAATTGGCAATTTTCCACAAAATATTGTGGAAATTTGCCAAAATATTTTTCGCAGAGATGTTTCTTCACTTTGGGGGTCAGGAATAATAGCATCAAATAGCATGGGGTTCATCTGTTCTATAGGAAGGAACATACTTGAAATTGATTTTCGCAAGATATTCATCAATGATATTTGCGATGTAGTTCATGGATGTTCGTCAAGTCTGTTCTTTCGCACAGTGGCCTGTTGTGATTGAAATGGAAAATTTTCAGCAAATGCTTCTATTATCCCCGATTTACAACTTTGTGTGATTTGCAACATGCTGCTACGCCGCGTCATGAATATCGAAAAATGATATGCGGTTAATTTTCCCGCCATTTTGGCTTTTATTTTTTATGTTGGTGATGCCGAAAATTTCCACATAAAGCATTCGCTATTTTCTATTATCTATCTATCAAAATATTTTCTCTCGAAATTGCTTTAATTCTGCAAGAATCCCTAGACCCAATTTGTTCAGAATTTTAAGCAGCTCTAAGATGCTTCAAATTTTAAACAAGAAAAACTAGCTGAGATGAATTAAATTTTCGTGAAAACTTTAAGATATTTGTTGGCTTAAAGTTATTTTCCTTAAGTTTAGGTAGGGACTTGCTTGAAAAGAAGAGGGTTTTAAAGTAATTTCTAGGAATAATTATTGAAAATAATGAAAAATTTACAAATGAGAAATCACGGTGGTACTATCTCTGTGAATTGTTAGAAAAACCACGAAAACCTGAAAGATATTCAAATTTCAATTCTCATCACCCTCTAAAAGAAGTCATACATGTACGTATATATACCCATCTAAAACTTACCGAAGACCTACGAAATCTACGAGTATTCGATCCAATTTATGTGGACAAAAATATTGAAACTATTAAAGACATATTTCCCAAGAACAACTTTCCTAAGACGCTCATTACCACCATATTATCTTAAGGCAGTACAACCGAAGGGAGTCAAACTTCACTAACCAAACAAATAGTACCCACATTCTACCCCAACACTTGCTCAGAGATGTGCGACCCACAAACCGCATCCTTTTTCCACAGAGAGCGACAAAAATATCAGCGATTGAAATGAGCCCAGGAACCACTGTTACAATAATTACCAATCCCTCCTCTTCTCAATTCAACACAAGAACTCAAGTGTAGGCTTCCGTTTTCGTCCCCTTTGAAATTTCACCTCGATGGCTTCTGTTTCACGTTTGTTAACGTAGAAATTAATCAGTGGCCTCGTCAAAACTGTCATTTTGAATTAACTTTTTCAGAGCACCTTTAATACTTTTTCCGAGCAATAAACGCGAATGCACCAGGGGGTACTTCTAAGATTTTGTCGATACACATGGGCTCATCGTAAACACCGAAATTTACCGACTCTTGGATTACAGTATCAGTCGCCGTAAAATCACAAGATGAAAACTTTGGTTGCTAACTATTTACAAAGCTACCGTCGCTGTGTTAGTGTTAGAACTGGGACGTGCTTTCTGAATTTTAGATATTTGGTTGATTTTCAGCAAGCTTTGTTTTTATTGTAACTTTCTAGGTTTTAAACATATTACGGATTCCAAAAGATTTGGGCTGGTTTAGTAGATTTTGTTTTCATTGCAAATATCTCGATTTTACAATGCAACAATTTCAGAGAGTAAAAATACACACGTAGTGGACGACACATGCAAATTGTAATGCACTCATAGCGGACGACTCCGTTAAAAGTTACTGTTGCGGCATCTCCCGAAGTTTCTTGAAATCTATCTAGATTATACTTATTCCTGTTTTTTTGCAGAATAAAAATTATCTAGCCAAGTTTTATCTGCACTATAATCTTTGAAATAAACTCTTCTTCTTCCTGTGCGAGCAGCAACAATTTCAAATTCTGTACACCAGCTTACCTTTGTTCGGGTTTGAGTAGTCTCAAAACTGACTTTACACTTAAATCTACATCTAAATAATACCCCGCAGGGGCGTGTGGCGGAGAGTGTTAGGTCACCAGCCTTTCATCCCTATGTCTACGAATTCTTTCCGGATAGCACTTTTCGTGATTTGTATCCTGCCTCCAGTACGAGGTCTTCATTCATTTCTTCTCCATCCCCACGTCTAACTTGTCTCAAGTCCACCCTCATCCTCATACCTTTAAAGACCAGGTTTCGGGATCAAGCAGTACTATGTGACATAGCAAATTGTTTACTAAAGTAATGGGTATTAACTCCATATCGTCTCCATATATTCATTCCATATCGTCCATCGTCTTCATTCCCTGAAGATGATGGACGACTCGGCCGTCGAAACGTCGACAAACCTACGAACGTGGACCCGGTGGGAGACCCGAAAAAATCTGGGAAAACTTTAATTCCATGTTTTAATGGATATTATTGATTTGTAAGCGCAAATCTTCTCATTATATCCGTTCTACAATTCTCTTTTATCATCAAAATATTATTTACAGACCTCAGGTGCTTGGATATGAGTCCGCGTTTTTGTAAAAGTAAAGGTTTTTGTTGTGTTTATGGTTTACGGCATAATATTTAACTTGAGCTATATCAACTTATTGTTCGAATAAGATTCGAATAAGATATAATATCTACTTATATTTGCACACATCTACTCTGCGGCTACACCACAGGGACGTGTAGTTGCGTAGACATAGATGAACCGTTTTACTTAATAGAAATTACCTACTCTCTATTCGTAAAACTGTTTGGCGAATGTAATTAGTTTCTTTTTTAGTACTATCTTATTCCTTAATTGGTCCTTTCCCCAATGGATCCGCAGGTCGATGCTCGACACACGTTCAAATGTGGCCATAGGAATGTGGAATATCCCAAAATATATAAAACGTCTCATGAGCAAAATTTCTGTTGCCTCGTGTGGGCGACACCTAGCGAAAATTTCAACATTAATGAAACACCTCTTAAAGTTTTTCGACAATCGTCTATCACAATGGCAGCAGCGTGTTAATGTGTTTCCGTAGGTGTAGTGGCTGGAATTTCACCTCCCTTTGAAACTTAGTCACCCTATATTAAACATTTAAAATCATCTTATAGCTGTGTCCCAAGGGGAAACTGACTCTCTATCAGCCTCCTGGAGGCCTAAGGAGGGCCCCACGACAGAGGGCTCTGCCAACGTTTGGTTCAGGCGAAATCAAATTTACAATCTGGAGTCACGTGTTATCCCCATCCTTATTACAAGAGAGCTGAACATTTCAAATTTTGACGGTCGCCACTGACGCAGTGCTAGAGCCAAATAAATGTAATCTCTCCCACGCCTACATTAAGCTAAGAATAGAGCATAAAATTAAATATTTATACGATCACTTATGCAATTTGAAATTTGGTTTTAAGAGCCCTCAAAGAGTATTGGAAAAGTTAGGTTTACCCCACAAATCTGAGGCAATGATCAAAAATCCACTATTAAAATCGACAGATCAATTTACGATTTCAATAGCATCAAGCGTTGGATTTTTTCAAAATTATTACAAAGTTCACCATTTCATAATAGATATTCTAATTTCATCAATTTAAATCAAAAATACCATTATATCTTATAATTAAATTACTACGATGCTTTAAGACCGACCCATTCAAAGCTAAAGCTAGCTCAATCATAAAAGCTAAAATTTCATGTTCGAAGTGAAGTAATTTCCTTTTATAATAGCTTAATTATTTCATTATGTTGTATCTGAAAAAATAAGAGTTAGCGTAGTAAACATAGAGAAGCGGCTTACAGAATATTATTAGTGGAAGTAAAAGTTGAATCATCGAAATTGGTTATTCTTCAGGTCTAAATTTCATCAATCAATTTTAGGGAGAAAGAAGTCGACATCGATGTACGATCAGTTAGAACGACATAATTGCGGATGTTCACGGAGGAAAATATTTGGCAGTGATGGGAGATTGGAACGCGACAGTAGGTGAAAGAAGAGATGGTAGTGAGGTAGAGGACTACGGTTTACGAACAAGAAATGACCTCGGGGAGAAAGCAATAGAGTTCTGCAGGAGAAAGGCAGATTCAAAAGAATTAAACATGGAAGACGATTTAGGAAATTGAATGTAGAAGCATTAACTGCAATAACCAGAAATGACTGTAGAGAAAATATATCTGAGTATGGCTTAATAATGAGAAAATATAGCCGAGTACTATAGAAGAAAATTTTGGAGAATATCAAGAAAGGGATATCGAAAGCCGCAAATAATGTAATGGAGAAGTTATTAGGGAAAGAACAAGAAAACTATGCATTATGGGTGAGATGATGAGAAAGATAGACGGGAGTAGAGGATTTAAGAATGCAAATACAAAGTTAGGTAGAATGAAGCATAAAAACTTAAATAATAAACTGATGCGGGAAACAAAGAGAGCGAAATAAGCGTGATGGAAGCCGCGGTGCGAAGATATGAAAATTTTACCAAGGGATTGTAAAGGGAAGATCAACCAAGGGATTGTAAAACATTAACTGGTAAATTATCAATACTAATAATTGTAAAATATCACATCATGCCATGCCATATCATAATTTAATTGCTGTAGTTATATACTTTATTTGGTCAGGCAATCTCTTTGATATTCTGGTCGGTATTAGATCGGTACTCCACGCAAAAAAATGTAATTGGTGATGGCATGGTTTTACAACCTTCATGATTTAGGCGGTTTTACCTCTTGAAACCGAGACGTACTAATAATTACTTATGTTAATCCTTTCTAAGTAATGACTGATTGATAGATAGAACCTAATTACTGAACTTCAGGTTCATACATTTACTTAACTCTCGCCAGATAACCATGAATTTGCCATAGCTCATTTTCACCTCAAAGTCTTAATCCCGGATTTATTGCATTGTCGAGGAATTATTTCTTGAACGACATCAAAGCATCTGCAATAAATGGTCACAAGGAATACGGCTGGGAATTTCAAGAGAAAAATCATTTCCCCTTGCTTAATTTATCAGGGCAGTGTCCATTCAACCATGCTCAGAGAATGTGAAAAATTTTGGTTCCTGAGAAAGAAGAACCTTTCAACGACAGACAGCATACAACATGGCCTGGGTCCATGAGGACAAAGGGACATTCCGTGCCATTCGGAGGAAGGAGTGGTTTGGGACACCATTTCTAGTGGAAGCGGAGTATTAGGCAGCGGAGGTTCCACCCACCACCACTCACTACATAAAGGCAATCCGGATTGGAGATAGTGCCGACGGATCTCTATAGATGGAGGCAGCAGCAGAGGCTTTCCAATGGTTCACTTTAACTGCCGGGTGGGAGTAGGGCAACAAGGGGTAGACGGGAAAACATTCGCACGCACGAAAGAGCAATCAGAATAGATTCTTGGGGATTAGATGCTTATCCTGAGAGAGAGAGAGAGATAACTAGCCTGAGAACGAGTGAATACGAGAGAGGGGATTTAGGCCGCTGACAAAAACCGGTTATTTTTTCCCCATCTACCCTTTCCAGAGTTAAAAAGGGTCATTTATCGGATAGGCCTGAGTGGTCGAGATGCGTGTCGGCAAATGTCTCTTTTCTCTCCGCTTCATACAAAAGACAGTTGAATAAACAAGCTTTTTACAACTACTTCACTACTCCTCGATGATCGTAAATCCCCTTTTGACGGTATAAGGTTATTTTTTGCTAATACTACGTATACTTCTGCAATTGTTCTTATGTTGACCAGATATGTACAATTTAAATAAGGGCACGAATTTCTTAAACTTTCCTTCCCTTCATTTAGAGTGAAAAGGTAACATATGTTTTCAAGTTTCGCACCTTTGAATGGCGAGAAGTAGAGGCTCGATCACGGGGAGGGGGGGGGTCGAGGGGCGAATGTTTGGTGGGTAAGGTGGAGGAAGGAAGAGTTGAGGCGTGTTGGCGGGATTGAAGTATGGCAGAAAATATGCGGAGTTGAGAATGGCTTAAGTATATGTGTGGAGTGTAGTTTTTATTGCATATTATATATATTTTAGACTTGGCGATGGCTTAAACCCGGTAATTATTGGTTCAGCAATAGCGTTAAAACTCAGAACTATGACCGCGATTCTTGAAATGCTCTGTCAACACCAGTGGACATCTATTACACTGCTTCCAAATACAGATGTTGATCCACTTAAAGGGCTGTTGGAAGGGAGCGACCGGTCATCATTCATGCAACACACAAACACAAATGCAAATTACAAATGTTATGCTGCTAGTAACCACTCCACCGCATATTCTAGGATCACAAATAAGGGAACCTATTACGAACAACGCAGTCACCAACTATCGGGTGGCATTCTACTCATGCAGGACGAATAATTCGCAAAACAATTATATCTGCAAATCTATTTGCACGTCACCCCATCACTCGGCGGTTCTCTGGCTATGTTCGAGCAAGGGTAGTCTAAGGAAAGGCTAATAGCCGGTGGCTGTTGGCTCCCAGCCTTTGCAGGGTGCGGATCGTTCTCCAAGATTATTCGGGTCTCCCACCGGGTTCACGTTCGTAGGTGTGCCGACGTTTCGATGGCCGAGTCGTCCATCGTCCTCAGGGCATGTCGTAATTCAGTTTTTGGCCGTCTTATATAGTTTGGCCAAGAGGTCAGGGCACGTCTGACCTCTTGGCCAAAAACTGAATTACGACATGCCCTGAGGACGATGGACGACTCGGCCATCGAAACGTCGGCAAACCTACGAACGTGGGCCCGGTGGGAGACCCGAATAATCTTGGAAAACATTATTCACCGGGAAAGTACCAGATCATTCTGCGGAACGTTCGTTTGCAAAACCTCTATAACGTGACCTCTTTACGTTCCCTCATGAACAGGTTATTGGAACAGCCCTAAGCCATCAAATTTTGCATGAAACTGAACAAAACCGGGAAAGAGACTCGTGGCATGCTCAAGGTAGCTTATGGTGATGACACCATGGATATATCGGGTATTTTTGAGTGGCGCTCAAGTCGTTTCTGGAAGGTAGGGGAGATGTTGAAGACGCCGAAAGTTCAGGACGCCCTTCGACCTCAAAAAGTGACAAAAATCTTGCATGAGTGAAGACTTCCTTGAGCAGGGATCGTAGACTAAGTTGTCACATGGTTTCTGATGAACTTAACATCCCTAAAAGTTATAGTATGTGCATCCATTTATGACCGAAAACATGAGCATGAGAAAGGTGTGTGCGAAGTTGGTGCCGCGAGTAGTCTCGGAGGAACAAGAGGAAACTCGCCCGCGGATCCAAGAGCTCCAAGAGCTTCTCGAACATGTGAATGAGGATCAAAATTTTCTAGGCATTGCCCCATGAGGCTTCTTCCTCTTCCCACGTCTCAAATTCGTACTGAAAGACATGGCTCGGTGGAAGCGTTACGTCAGGCCGTGACGAGGGGCCTTAGCAGCATTCCGGGCGCCGCCTTCCAGAAGACGTACGGGGGGTAGAAAACCCGCTGGCAGCGGTGTGTGGACGCACAAGGGTGCTACTTCGAAGACTTTTGAGTGAATGTATCAACTCTTGCAAAACATTTGTTTGATCGACTCACCCCTACTAGTCTGTCTCTCTTACTTTAACCTGGTGGCTCAGGCTGCAAACGTGTTTTTGAGTCATAATAGTTCCGTCGGATAATATGTACTATGTGCGAACCTAAACCTTGATCCAGCGAGCAAGTTCTCAATACAAGAGGCTCCTGCCGCATATCCGTCATGCTTATATTTTTCCGTAGCAATTCATAAGAACTCTAGCGGATTTCTCTTAACTTTGGCCATCTCTTCGATTGATATTTTCTCCCCTGGGCCGCGTATACTATATATGGGCGGAGTGACCTTTTCCTTTTCCGTGTCTTGATTTAGTATTTCGTGATTGCACCTCAGCATTATGGATAAATTCTACGACAATGTACGTCATATTCACTTGATATTCATCACACGAAAAATTTCGTAACGAACTCTCACGTTTGATAGATCACAATCTATTACGCGACAACCCCCGTGAGATGCGATCGTGTATCAAACAGTGTTAGTTTCTCAGAAGAGATAACTTCATTATCTTTACTAATTTGTATTCTTTCTTCATAATAGTTGAAGTTGTTAGAAATAGAAATATCCACGAACGATTCTCCAACTTACTTTTAATAGAAAAATCGATTTTTATAGAATTAGTTTTTTTTAGAGAAATATGTGAAGAAATGTGTGCCTATCTCCAGGTATTCATCACAAATGTCCGTAAACTTGATATATAGTATGACTTTGGGATATGTGCTGAATTTGCATGTTTCTTGGATTACCCGTAGCTGAAATAAATTTATTTACAATCGACGGCCTTGAGCATTCAGAAACTTTTCTAGGAGATGCGATCAAGAGCCATTTACCATTTCGGACGAGGAATATTTTTGAATAGTTTTAAATTTAGGATAAATTTTGTCGTTCATCATATGCGTTGTCAAATGTTCATAAATTGCATGCTCTATTGCTCTATTGCATCAGCATGATAACAGGAAGGTTGGGATAATGACGGATAGCTCATCTAACCCATTTGCTTAATTTGCACCTTATCCATGTATGGAAATACCACTCATACCAACTCTTCCTTTCCGCCGCATCTTATCTAGAGCTCTCAGCATGACTGAATATAAACACTTCAACCATCCAGACCGCAAACGCCCATATTTAATTATCCCTAAAATAGGATTCGTGCAATGATTTTATTTTAATTACTAGATTAACAATATGGCTAAGAATTTGTGGAAGAAATCATCAATAAATCTGCCTGCCCGAAGCATGTTAAACAAAGGTAAAGGTCGCCAGTCAAAGGCGTAGAAAAGTGATGACTAAGCAAGTGATAATATTAAGAGCGAGGAACGTGAAAAAATCATTAAAATAATATAATTAAATGGTAACTGTGTTGCAGATAATGTCAAGATTGTTATATAAAAACACTAAATTGGGCTAAAGATTATAATGTGTAAACTTTCGCTAAAAATTTATCTAACCGAGTAAAGTAGGCATTTTGTGAAGTTTCACCATTGAAGTGTATGTTATCCGGCTGACAAGTACCCACGCAGGCCATGATCTCGATCAAAACGTGACGATCTAATGGTTATCGCTGATTTTCCTCGCCGCGTGAATTAGCCGCAACACTGGAATACCTTGATGCCAAATTGAGCAACTACGAAATGGCTATAGAACCATTACGTCTGAAGTAGTTAAACCTCTTGGCAAAAGAACGAAAGGACGCATTTTGACTACGGAGGCTCTCTTGTCAGAAGGGCACTTTTTGAAAGTACCACTACAGAGAGAAGAAGGCGGAAGAGGAGTTTTGAAGGGTTCTTAAATTGCTGGCCCACATTCAGACAGAAGAGGACAGGTTAGTTTTCTCATCGACCCTGTCAAGCAGAAATGTCTGCGAGAGTAACATTTTCAGTATCACGCGCTTATCATGAGAAAGCAATGAGTCAATTAGGTTTATTCAATGCTAAGCCAATATACTCGTATAGTGACAAGAACAAAGGAATTGATGGAATAAGATAGAAATGAACGTCAGCGTGAAGATTTTCCTCACCTACTTGGAATTTACTTAATTCCCACTGCTATGTTTAGGGATTCTTTCTAATATCCTTCTTTTTATGCTATTAGTATTCTCCATATTTATTAAATGAAGAACACAATGTATTCTTCCACTTTTCTTTATTTTGGTACTAAAAAATACATTGGAAAAATGGGGAAATACATTTTGTTCTTAATTTAATAAACATGAACTTCCACAAAGTTGAGCCGAAAACAATCAAATTCTCCATATTTGTTGAAATCCAGTTGGTATGATTGACTTTGTATCAAGTTACGGTACGTATACTTTCATCAAAGAACTAGGTTTGATGCTATATGCCCCACACTCTATAGTCTGCTGACCACTTCATTACTATTAGCGTTTGGAGAATTGAATCAAATGATTGCACACGGAGAAGGGGAGTATAGTAGGCCCTACCCTCTGCTGCTACCAATTACTCATTCAATTACTTTCGAGGCTTTAACTAACTTGAATAGGGCTACGGTCAGAACAGAGACATTTTTAGTGAAAGTATTCCAATTATTTTACGTTGTTCTCCGTGTTCTATCGTATTAAGTTTTCCCAATTTTGTAGATTGCTTCATTAAATGTAATATAGAAATTTTTCTTGCATTTACGCTGTTCGCTTTCCCTTCTGCTCTATATTAGCTCTCCTCATATCATATCCTCAAATAACTTAAACAATATTTCATTGCTTTCCTCAGAACCTCTCGCTGTATTATTGTTTCACTCTTCGTAGAGAGTGAGCTGACCTATGCCTGAGGGTCACCTGTCCAACTAACCTTCTCATTGGTCCACTCGCTTACCACATCTTCAGAAACCGTGCATCCTCCTTCCTTAGCAATTTCATCCACGAAGAGATTTCAAGAATATTTCAATCGCCCCGATATCTCTTCTTTCATTATGCTCCATCGTATCACCGAAGAATGGAAGCCTTGGAAACGTGGTATTGGAGAAGATTGTTGAATATTGAACCGACGTATAGGTAAAAAATGAGGAACGAGGATGTATACAGAAGAAGAAAGGACCATAAAGGAGAACTCTACGGCGAAAATGAACTAGAGGCACTACTGTACATGCATTGAGGCACAATGGATTAGTTAGAAACGTAATGGAAGGGAAAATTGTTGGGAAGATTCCTCGGGAAAGACCAAGTGACAAGTGCGTAGGAAAAATTAAAAAGGACTGAAAAGAGAAAAGCCGTCAGGGGGTGAGATGGAATCAACACCGAATAGAGAAGAGAGGAGGGCTGCAGTAAACCAATCTCAGGATGCAAATACTGATGATGGTATTCCTGACATGTACATAAAATCAACAATCAACATTTCCGTAGTAATGCATTGAAAATTGTGCGGATGGCTCGAAAATCGCCAATCTTTTTTTCGACACTGTAATAATTAGGTGAAACAAATGCTTAAATATTAACTTATCATCACGAAATGGTTAATTATCATCATGGAAAAGTTTTTATTCCCATTTTTCTCACTTTTTGTTACTCTTGGGAGAGATTTTTTTTAAGGGTAAGATTTATTGGGATTTATCTGTGGCAGCAGAGCGAAATCATGGATTTGATCAAATCATCGTAAAAATTGACTCGAGGGTTGTTTATGAAGAGCGCTGACGGGAAAGAGCAATGAAAAGCAAGAAAATAGGATTCATGGATGAGCGCAAGAGGGTAACTGAAACGACATTTTAAAAATATTTTATTGTTTCTTCGCTTTAAATCATAAACGTTGAAAGATTTGTCATGACAAATCAAAACACTCTCTCTGTCATCCCATCAAATCATAGATATGTGTTAAGTGTATGGTAGAAAGTGATATTGCACCGGTCCTATTTCTTCAAGCCATCCTGCATGGGACTATATCTTTAGTACAACAAGTGTAATATGCATCTCCCTACCGGAGAGAACTCCTTTGTAATTGAATTTGGAGGGACGTGACTTATCAATGAGTATATAAATATATCATGCAATAATCCTTCGTGTGTAGTTATTCAAAGGGTAACTTATTCAATTTTAATACATTTCAAATGAAAAAGCACCATTGCGTAGATAGATAGGTGGGTAGCTATCCCAATATCTGCAGAATTGCTTAATAGTATGCGTATATTTTCTAATTATCGTCAATAAACTATGCATTTTATAACAACCCTTATGAAAAGCTGTTTAACTTTCAGTTTTGGAAGTCGTACACTTATTAGCATAATTAAAATTAGGTTTTCGCCATCAATTTACACTACGCTATACTATAGTTATCTTGGTTCACACTCTTTTTTATTGGTACGATGGCCATCTTAAATGTATTATGCTTACTTCTCTTTATAACTGATGCTTTTAGTACACGGTACGTTGCTCTTAGTAGGTCATGGTACCATCTCTTTCTGATGTAAGTAGTGTGAATCTCCTATTGCGTTTTAGAATTTTATATCTTCATTCAATGTTATCAGGTAGGCTCTTGGACGGTCCCTAACGCGCATTATCTTCTATGTATCGCGAGAACCTCCTCTTTCTCTGCCCTATAGATTTTCCTTCTTCATTTCTTCATAACATCTATCCCCACCCATAAAGGCAGAATTCCCTTCCCCCCTCTACCATCACGAACCAAACCCTCTTCCTTCTATCACAGCCTTCGACATACGAGGACGACTACCTTCCATCAAATTTCTAATCCATTTTCAGACTTCCTCCACCAACATCCTCTCATTGCCTGCACCATTTTAAGAATTAATTATATATCTTTGTCTCTCTCTCTCTGCCAAGATGTAGAACTCACACATGCAGTGCCAGGAGGTGTGTTCATTTCCTTTCCCTCTGCAGTCTCCCATAAGATACTTCTCTCGAGAATATCTCACCTCTTTGCCTTTCAAGCTGGGGTGTGCAAATTCGTATCTCCTGGAATGTGAGCCTCCATAGGCATATCCTGGTTACCGAACACTATCATGCTACAAAGCAAAGCAATGCATTAGATACGTGGTCTGTAATGAAATAAATGGTCGAACTGGTGCAATCTGGCGGCAAGCTGCGGGCCATAGTCCTGTCCACTAGCGGCGCTAGTTGCCTGAGACCCAATGAGCCGTCTGCGCTTGGCGGATCGTCGAGCTGTGCGTATGGTGCCAGTTATGTTAGTTTCTGTTGTCCTTGTTTTTACTATTTGTCGAAAATAGAAACTGACGAAATCACGGAGCAAAGAATCAACTTCAAGTTTTTTTAGTGAAGTGCGGTGAAAGTTATCAAGAAATTACTGAATTGTTGACAGCTTTTTATGGTGATAATGATCTGAATAAAAAATCCGTTTTCAAGTGGATTAAGAGTTTTAAAGATGGAGACGACGAGACGCCACGGGTGATGCAAGACCGGGACGACCATCAACCAACGGTGTTGACGACAACATCGATCGTGTGCGGTCCCTTGTCCCTTAGCGATCTTCGAAAAACCGTCCGAATGAAAGCTGATGAACTGAATTTGGGAAAATCAACAGTGCACACTATTTTAACCGAATTTGATGGATGGATCCTTCACTATGACAAAGCACCTGCATTTCCAGCATTGATTGTTCGCCAGTTTCTGGCAAAAAAATTCAATCGCCATCCTTGATCATCCTCCTTATTCGCCAAATCTCGCCCCCTGTGACTTTTTCCTATTCCCAAAATGCAAAAATGTGATAAGGGGACATCACTGGGAAGATGTGGATACAATAAAGCAAGAAGCGACGAGAAAACTAAAAAGTCTAACTGCCGAGGTCTTCCAAGGGTGCTTTAAACACTGGAAAATAAAATGTGCATAGCAACGAATGGAGAGTACTTTGAAGGGGAAAAAATCAATGTAGACTAAATTTTGCACAATAATGTTTTCATGACGTCAGTTCGCGTATTTATTGGTCAGACCTCGTGCATAGTTCTCTGGGCCAACTTATTACTTCTAAAAACTGTTCCCACGAATCAAATCCGTCGTTACGCGAGTGACCATGCGCGCGGAAATCGTCGAACGCACAACAAATTCAACTCGACACGAAGATAACCTAATGGGAGGATGTGATCGCGTATTCGGGCGGGGGCTTTGCCCTCAGCGTTTTGGCCATCATCTGCGTGAACCTTTGGTGCAAACAAAATCGACGTGTGGTGAAAACACGAAGATGTATGCCCTTGCGTGCGCTCAGACCGTAGTAGTTAATTGTACCACTTGCGTTCACTCGAAGAGGCGCGGCGGCGCCACGGTGCTCGGTCCGCAAACCACAGTTCATCAAAACAAGCGAGAAGCGACCCAATTCGTTTCGGCTCATAGAATCTTTGGCTTGGATTCCGAAACCTTCCCATTCCTTCCGTCCTTCCTTCCCTCCTCCACTCTCCTCCCCTCGACGAGACTCCCGCTCCCGACCTACTCCTCCCCCCCCCACGCCCTTCCCCAACGCGGGGGCCACAAAAGAATCAATGAACCAGTTCCCTTTAACAATGAGGATCCCCTCACGGGAAGACGCAATGCCCCCGAGCTGCCCCGGGAAGAGGAACGGGCCGACAAGTCCATGCACACTCCCCCGGCTGCGGCCCTCTTCCTCCGGGTACCCTCCCATGTCCCTCTCACTGCCCTCCTCCCCATTCCATCACTCCCTCCTTCCCCCACGCCCTGATCCCCCTGGGGGCTACAAGGCAACACGGGTTTAGTAACGCTTGACTCAACAATCCTTAAAGCGTTTGGGTGATCTTCAATGGCGAAATGGAGCGCAGGGGGAGGGTTGGGGGGCTCATTGGTTTTTGAAGGCCGTAGGCAAGGTGACGCAAAATTGAATGGGGGGATGGGGCGAGTGTTTGTGGGTGGAGGGAGGGAACAGAAGGCTCTGGGAGTGGGGGAGAGTCTGAGGGCTGGAGTTTCGAATCGGAAGGTGCGGATGGGCAATACTGATGGTAAAATATCGAAATGTACATCTACATAATACCCTGCAAGCCACCGCAGTGGGCTCGTGGCGGGGTATTATTTCACCGGGGCGATATATAATATTTTCAGAAGGAAGGCTTCAGAGCATAGGTGTATTCGGCTGCTTAGCTGATAATTTTTTCGACTGGTACATTAGAGTGCATTATAGTGAGTGGTACATTAGAGTGAGGAATAACTCCTAGCGGAAAAAATGAAGTTTAAATTAATAATGGACTGATGTGCGAAAGATATTGACATTTATGCTTGTCTACTTTACTAAATACTGGATAGTGTCGATTTACATTTTGTTCACCTCAAAACATCGAGATTACTATTACCTCGTGATGGCGTTTAACCATTTGTTCTAATCGGAATTTTTCCCGTATATATTCAGATTTTAATGGTTGAAATGACGATTTTTCGCATGTTTCGCTTCCTAACAGTCCCAATTAATTGTTGGCTGATTAAAGTCACCGGTGATCTTGCAATGCTTAGTGATTAGCTAGGAATTTGATTATCGAGTTTAGAGAGAAAGTCTATGTTAGAGCCAGGTGGTCTGTAGAATGAGCATATTTATATTAATCAGCTCCGATGATTATAACCGTTGAAGTAAACACCAAACACTTGCTATATTCATGGCGTCACATTCATAACGAGTTGTGAGTTAACTTTGATGAATATTCCACCTAATCTACTAGGTTCGTCTTTGCTGTAGATTATGAAATCTTTCGGAAAAACGTCGCTGTTGGCAACGTCTTCTGTGAGTTAACTTCTAGTACTTATGACAATGTTGGCCTTTGTACTTTCAACATTGCGTTCTATATCCGATCTTTTATTTTTATGCTTCGGCAATTTAATGTGATTTTATGTGTTTTTACTTGTATAGAATTCCACCACTCTGGTCAAAGTTTATTACTTCAACCTTTGGCTTCACAAAATCTCTCGTCAAATCACTTTCATAATATGATTAGTGCTAGGATGAGGAAGCTAAAAAAAGAGCGAATATTTCACCAAATTCCTCGAAAAAAGCATTTTCCATGAAATCCAAGGGACATTATTATTATCCATGGTTCCCGAAGGATAAAAATTGAATTATAACAATTCGAAATGCCGTAAAAAATTAAATAAAAAAAATAATGAATGTATAAAATAATACTTAATTAAATATATGGAAGGGCGTGCTTCAAATCAATTAAACTGCGCTTCCATTTTTATATCCAACTATTTTACAAGTACTGCTCTTATCTTATCTATAACATTATTTACACACCAATCTCTAATGCTCTACTTTTAAAACGCTTGCTGTTGACTCCCACTCGCCTGTGGGAAGAAGGAAGAGCACCTAGTTACAATACTCAATAAAATTGAAGACGGAAAACGGATAACTCATTGCAGACAGCGTGAAAAGGCAAATATTGTAAACAATTTTATCCAGATAGTTTACAATAAAGATACAAAAGTGCCATAAGAGCTTCCACAGCCACCCTGGGAACACATGAGCGACATTACAGTGACCAAAAAAGGAAATAGAACATAAGCTCCGTGGTATCAAAGCCAACAAAGCACCAGTTCCGGATGAAATACGATCGTAGCTGCTAGAATATTGAAGGAATAACCTGGAAGTATTGCCCCGCTTTTAGGAAGTTTTCCTTGAATCGATAAAAGAAGGCTCGGTACCTCGCAAATGGAAGCTAGCCCATATAACTCCCATCTATAAAGGCGGCGAAAGAGAGAAACCAACCCATTACCGACCTATTTGTTTAATATTGATATCATATGAAATATTAGAACGCATTATTGTCAGTAACGTTATGAGATTTCTCGTCAGTAAGAAAATACTAAGCCACAACTAGCACGGATTTAGAAAGAGCAGATCTTTCAAAGTCCAATTTGGCCTTTTTATTTACGATATGTGTACTTAGATCGGGAGAAAACAGCACACGATTTGATGCAGTTTATCTGGATTTCAAGAAAGCCTCCGACAGGGTCCGGCACAACAAATTGTTACATAAACTTAAATGCTACGGTATCAATGAGATAATAATAATTTGGATTAGAGACTTATTAAATATTATTATTGTCACAACTACTATTGTCAATACTTCTATTGTCACTACTTATTATTGTCAAATTTTGTATGTTATGGGTTCTTGCATAAATGTTTACCATGTTTAGTTTGTGGACTATAAATTTGTGGCTTCTGCATGCGGTTTTTTTTCCTAAATTACGGGTGTTGCCCTAACTCCCCCCGCCACACGCCCTTGCGGCGGCTTGCGGGGTAATGAGTAAATGTTGATGTAAGCTCCTAAGTTAGCAGCTGCAGTTTATTATTAGCAGACGACATGGTGGTACACAGGGAATCAAAGACCTCATCAGATTACGAGCTACTCTCCAGGATCTTAGACACAATATCGGATTGGTGCCAGCAATCAGGATTACTGCTTAACATAGGCAAATACGCAATTAAGAAATTTTGAGATAAAGGAAGTGGTGAGTAGGACATATATTATGAAATAGAGTGCTCGGTGCTAACTAAAGTAGATTATAATCGATGGTTTCAGGCGTTATTTTATGGAATCGGTTCATACTTAAGCGGATAAAATGATACTTTGTAATTCCACAGATTTAATCTGTGGAATTACAAAGTATCATTTTATCCGCTTAAGTACAGTAGATTAAGTTAAATATTTGGGAGAATGAGAAAAACAAATTTGCTCTTTTCACTAGATTTATTTGTAACGTACAACGCGTTTCAGTTCATCGAACCATCTTCAGTTACAAGACAAGATTAAAATTGTGATACATCATATTTATACCTGTGTGAGGAAGAGGGGGGGGGAAGAGTGAGGAGTGAGTTAGGCGGGGGACAAAGAGGGGAAATATGGAAAACCCAATGAAACAGTTAAACTAGAAAATGGAGAGGTAAAAAGAGGGGGCGGGAAGATTCGCACATGTGGTCATTATTTGAGAGGACGGTGGCAGGTAGTACGTATACTGCTACCGGCAGGAGTAGACTCGGGCTATGCCGACAGCGTCGACGTTGATGTTAAGAGGTGCATCATGGGAAGGGTACGCGGTGCTGCAGGGCAGCGGACGTCTGCCTTTCGCCGTCCTCGCGTTACTCTCGCCCGGCCGAGCACCATTGTGAGGGGAGGGGCGGGACGGCGTCGGGGCAGCGGAGGCATATTGCGCACGGGGGGCAAGGACAGGTGGTGACATCGGCATAATGGCCTGGACTCGGAAGAGTGCTGGGTCGCACTATAATCCTCTTCTACTGAACGGAATTTGACCACAGCGAAGTAGTACTCATCAAAATGCCGATATTTAGAATTTAACTTTAAATAAGTACTTCCTTATTCCTAGGAAATCTCTCGAAATTTCAACCACATTTACTTATTTCTCTCTGAGCAAAAGCTACAAGTGATAATCAATGAAAATTGTTCCGATGATGTGATAAATGTAATTCATAGCCTTATATTTTCTGGAAAACCTTTTTTCATTATCTAACTCGCAGAGACCTTAACGACGTTAGTGCTTGATGTCAGGGGTGAGGTATTTTATTTATGTATTTAGAAATCTGTATATTTGAATTTTAAAAGTTTTCCAAGGAAATGTAATGAATTTCTGGGACAATACATCCTTGTAATGTTACATCCTTAGGCTTGTAGGAATAAATTTGGAAATAGTGGATCACGTAAAATGCATCTACATATGCACAATACCCTACAATCTGCCGCAAGGGCGAATAGCGAGGATCACAAGTACTTTCAATGGGTTAAATGGTTAAATATGGTTAAAACTTTCTGATTTTGAGACGGGGTCCAGTATTTAGATCCCGCTAGTTGAGTCTGGCCAACTCTATATAATTTTTAAAAGTATTTTTTTCTGAACACTAGATCTTCGTAGGGACGGAATTATTGTACAGAGAAAGGAACTAGCACTGTCTATTTCAATGAATGTCTGAGTTCCACGCCATAAAGGGTTAGTTGATATTTGTAAATGTTTAATGACCTACTTGTATAGTAATTAATCGAGTAAATACTAAATATTAGCCTTGTACATGCAGTTTGGGTTGTGCATGCCTATTACGTGCGTGAATTAAAATACAAGCCATTTATATGTACAAATTCTTTACGATACATGAGTTTAAGACTGAGTCAGAGGAACAATTCTAGCTCAGAATCATATTGGACCACAACGAAGAATCGATGGGAATTAAATTCCGGGAAAACCGATATAAGGACACCTCGTACAGTTCGTGACTGCAACAGTAGAAAACCTGACAAAGATATGGCAGTGCGGACCACCCGTAAGTAAAATGTTGACAAAATGCTGATAATCAACTGCGCTAATCGATGCAGCGAATCATCCCCCGCCAAGAGCCCTTGTAGTGATTTACACGGTCGACGAAGATGTACGTAAATTAACCCATTGGCACTACTTCGGGGAACCTGCAGCGTTTGGTCAAATTGTTTACCTGTCCCCTTGGGGAGAAGAGCGTTTTATGTTGCATGTTCTTGTGGTAGTGGAACTTCACCTTGCATGCGTGTAAAATGATAGGATTTTTGCATTAATGTATGCACCATTGTGGGTATGGGTTTGCATGTATGTGTTGGTTTTGAATACGGTTTGTTTTTCCCTTTTGCGAATGGTAGCCTAACACCCCCCGCCATACACCCTTGCGGCGGCTTGCGGGGTAGAATGTAGATGTACTACATAATGAAATCCCTGTTTCATCTCTTGCAATATTTCACGTTTCTTTTTGTTTTTTTTACGCTCTTCACAGATCCTACTCTCTCTTTAAGGCGTGCACTGTACTATCTCGGCTATAATCCGTGATGGAAATATTCTTTTCACTACGTTCAATAGGTTCCCATTGGTTTCTCGCCTCAGTATATTATTGAATTCTCTCCACTTTCTTGGTCCTAGCTCTGGACTAAGCCTTTTTATTGAGCTAAACAGAACTTTGAGACAGGCCGTGTTTGAGATTGATAATAACCTTTATTAAAGCGTTTCTCTTACAAAACTTGATTTTTATTCTTGTCTAGTTCAATTGTTCTTCTAAAGCGTCTCTCCCAACGTTATCCCTATTTCTCCTTTGTTGTTGGATCTACTTTTACATCTATTTATAATATTTTCTTCTAATGGCTTATGGTCTATGTATCTTTAATGCAGCTCCGCTAATGTTCCTAACGTGCTTCCCATATGTTCATCTACATCTACACCATGACCCGCAATCCGCCGCAAAGACGTGTGGCGGGGGATGTTAGGACGCCACCTGTAAAACAAAGAAAAACCACACGCAAGACAAACAAAGGCATTCCAATTCCCACCCACAGAGACGTGCAAATTCATGCAAAACTCATTTTAACTTAACATACTAACATACATCTACATAATACCCCGCAAGCCGCCGCAAGGGCGTGTGGCGGGGGGTGCCAGGTCACCACCCCAAAAAAGGAAAAAAGAAAAACCGCATTCAAAACTAACACATGCATGCAAACCCAAATCCACGGTAGTGCATACATTCATAGAAACATCCTATCATTTTACACGCATGCAAATACACATCTACCTCCCTTCACTCCACAAGCATGCCAATACATATGCTTAATTATAACAAATAATTGTACCTTAGGATGCAGCAAGAAATTTATCCAAGAACGTGCAAGCTTGATTTTAGTAAGTAGCAAGGCGAAATACCACCACCACAAGAACGTGCAACATAAAACGCTCTCCTACCCAAGGAGAGGAATTTGGCCCAACGCTACAGGTAGGAGGAGGGCTCCCCCAACATACATACAAATACATTTACTAGCAACTAACATACACATGCACCTGCGAACGTACTAGCTGTCTACGCAGCGTGTAATCTTGTCCTCACTTGTAATTCGATCGCCTTTATTTCTATTATGACCTTGATTTCTTTCTAGTATGATTCCTGATTGCCCGATGTTATAGCCCTACCCCCTTCTATCTCTACCCTTTTTGGCATGGATGTAAGGATTACTCTTGGCTGGAATTCATTGCTTCACATTTTTCTTACTTAATTAAAGACCAACCATCGCACCCCAAACACTGGTGTCGTTAAAATATCTATAAAGAATCTCAAGGTCCGAATTACTTCTCCATAACGATAATTATACATCTCTTCACAGATGAATGTATCATCTGTGAATTGTAGTACTTAGCTGATTGTTTTACAATCAATGTAATCGACCAATATGTGAAACAGGAAGGTACCCATCACGCATTCGTAGCGTCTCTTACACGAAATCACAAATAAATTTACCAATTATTAATTTTTATCTGTGCTTGCAAAAATTACAACTCTATTACTCTTATTATTAATTCGTGGGGGTTATGTTGTCATGATTATCGTGCTAATATTGGCTTATCTTGTTGATCTTGGCGCGTCTTGGCCCCGCGTTCCCCGTTGGCCTCTCGAATTTCTTGCTAAATATCTGGTTACCTGGATCCTTCACCCCACCTACTACGGGCGAAAGCTCTCCATTCGCTTCCCGCCGAGGAGGAAGCTGTCTCCCGTCACTCAGGGAGCGACGCACGTGGAGGTAGAGTCGGAAATGAGATTAGTGGAAAAAACCCTGACAAATCCCTTTTCCTCTCGAGCTCGTTTAACTTTTCCTCCTTGACTCGGACCAACCATCCCGAACCCATTTGGCAAGAAAAGAATCTTTTATTTCTCTCGGTTTCCCTTCTTCGGGCCCCCTCGCCCCACGCACGCCAGCCCAGCCTCATTCTGCAACTTCCGGAATTTCGTCGAGGCGTGTTGTCTCGGTCACGGTGAATTTCGAGGTCCCGATAATCCGACATATTAACGAGTGGTGGACACGAGCCTACCTGCGTCTATCGCTCCTTGTGCTCCCTGCATCGGTCACTGAGGAAGGTGCGTGTCCGGAGGCTGTTTTCGCGAAGTGGACATTTCTAAATCCGCACAGGAAACGTATGTCAGGCGCCAAAATTGAAATTGCCGTCAGTTTCTCATCTTTTTCCGTCGGTAATGGCGGTGGAGTGTTTAGTGCACGTGCTTCTCCTGAAAACCAAGACGGAAATGTAATTGTTCCCTCAATATTTTTAATTCTGACACAATGGAGAAATGACGGGAACAATTTCCGGTGCCCAGAGCGCTTAGCTTTCCGAAGGCTGCACGAATGTGTTTCTAAATCATGAGAGTTAATCAAATCCCGCCTTAAATTGAAAACGGGTGTTTTCTCTGGGAAAAGGGTGTGATTCCTATAATTTTAAGCAAAGTCATAAGTTTCGTCGTCAAACATGGGAAATATGACGACGAAACTTATGACTTTGCTTAAAATTATAGGGTTTAAATATTTCAAATATGGTAAATAAAAACCAATCAACGGTAATTCTTAGCCATAAGACACATCTAAATTTAAAACTACTACCTCGCTTTTTAAGATACTTAACGGCTTATTTTTTGTTTGTATCAGATCTACGGAAAAAATGGATAAATTGATACCACCATAATGTCTTTAAAACTCTGGTAAAAATATTTTTGTTTCCCATTGCTTGTCCAATTTACTTTATGTTTGTGCCATCTTAAAATCGTCTTACGACGGACGATGAAATTATTTTGGTAGAGCTATTTATTTTCTGAGGTGCAAGTATTTACATTGCTTACAAAATTTCGCACCGAATTCACAAATGAAAATTGCGGACGTATACTTAATCATAGACATTTGACCTTTATTATCTCGTGAATGGGTCATTGACTTCTTGAATATTTGTATAATTAAGGAGATCGACTTACATTTTAATTTTCTGTACACTCAATCTTTATTCTTTGCAAATAGAATTCAAAAATGTATTTCTTAAATCTATGAATGATATTATGATCGATATCTTGCAAGCATTGTTGAGTGAATTGGAGGTTCAGTGCGATAAATATGGGATGAGAATCAATATTAGTAAAACAAAGGTTATGCGATTTTCCAGAAAGAAAAAGGCTAAGCTAAATATTAAAATAGGCGGGGAAAAAATAGAGCAGGTAGAACAGTTTACATATCTCGGAAGTGTTTTGGACCAATACGGTCAAAGTGGTAGGGACGTAAGGAGAAGAATTGCGCTAGGCAAGGAGGCTTTCTCAAGGAGGAGGGAGTTGATGACGGGGACGTTGAGTAGGGATGTTAAGACAAGACTCGTAAAAACTCTGATATGGAGCGTAGCTATGTACGGCGCGGAAACGTGGTCGCTGAAGCAGGAGGATAGACGTAGATTGGAGGCTCTTGAAATGTGGGTGTGGAGAAGAATGGAGAAGGTGAAATGGACCGAAAGGAAAACAAATGAGGAAGTACTAGAAATGGTGGGGGAGGAGAGGGGTTTGTTGAGAGAAATCCTATGGAGGCAGGAAAAATGGATGAAAGGCGTATTGAGCGGTAGTGAAATGTTGAAGAGGGTAATAGAGGGGAGAATGTTGGGCAAGCGAGGTAAGGGTAGGAACAGGATAGGGATGTTGGACGGGATGAAGGGAAGAAAGAAGTACACCGAGATGAAGAGGGACATGATATAGATTAGTTTGCTAGGTGGGGAGTCACAAAATGTTTATTTGATAGTTGTGTCCATCCAAAAACCTACCTTAACCGGTAGATTACCTAAAAAAAATCTGTGTAGACTGACAAATTGATTTGCAATCATGCTCAATTGCTCAAAACGAGACATTGTAAATTTTGAGTTATGATAAGTACGAACCCAGATAGGAAAAAATAATTTTATACTCTTGCATCGATATTGTGCATTTTAATTAGATTTTATAATACAAATGGAAGAAATTATAAATAGCGTTTTACAAAATGGAGTTAATAAACATCTGGATAAAGGCAATATAATATTTTGCGAGAGGTGGCTTAGCAAGGACGGTAGGGTTATAGGACTTCGGTTTTATTCTTTGATTATTATTAATAGATTTATGTAAACTTTCCATATACTAATAAAAAAATTTATATAACAAGGTCGTCTTCAAAGGAAAAATTACATGCATTAATCTCTTTCTTTGAATAAAGCATCCGGAGTATTTAATGAATTCTCTCTTTCCTTAAACAGAAAAAGGAGAGTGGAGTGGTAGACAATGAAAGGCCTGTGGGAAACCCTTAAGTGAATGGAAAAGTTACAGTGTCCGTGAATGGGTTTTCCCTCGGGTGGTCAAGGACTAAACGCACCGATTACCTCTGTCAAAAAAGGCTGCCTCTGACAGGCTGACCACGGCGGGTCCCTTTTACACCTGTCTCTGGCTCATTGTCCCTGAAAATTGGTGAGTCCGGAACCCTTTCCGTCCATAGGAAGCATTTTGACCGCATATCCATTCCCCCATCTCTCCCATCTAACTTTACGTTCTATTTCCTCCCTCATCCGGTCTGGTACGGTCCTTTTACCAGCCTCTCCACTTCCAATAATTTACTAACGTATTTTCAGTTGTCTACGCATGGTTATAATCTGATATTGGATTATTTTATTTCGCATGAAGTATGCTGTAAATGTCTTCTCAAAAATGAAATATTCAGGGACTTCTGTCAATAGTCATCGTAGCTGTATAAGAATTTCTAAACTAAATTCCATCAGTTTTTGCCAGGTAGAAAGTGTTTTAGCAAATATTATTCCTTAATTTTTTATGACCACGAGAATTTGAAATTTGAATAGTAGTATCGGAACACTTCTTCATAAAGTTACGAAATAATAATACTAATTTTACCGTATCAGCTGTTCATGCGATTTATCGAGAAAGACGACATAGCTAATTCTCGTCGGAGTAATTGAAATTGAAAAAAAAACATGAGAGATTAATCTTATATTGAATATGTTAAAATAGTCGAGAGATTAATATTTGGGTCAAGGACTTTCAACAAAGACTAATAATATTATTTTTTTAACTACTGGTACATAAATACCCCGGGATCCATCAAAATGGTGTGTGGCAGGGGATGGAAGTACCAGGTGGGGGGGGGGTAAGGGATGCGGTAGAATAAGGGAGAGGAAGGGACGAGGGAAAAAATATTCACCAAAAACGTCCATATCCAAATATGTACATGCTGGCGAAAAACTTAGTGCAAAACTAATGGCAAATTCACTCGATAAAATAGCTCTTTGTTTTACGAAAAAGAAGGGAATCAAAATTAACCGCTTAATTAATCACTTATACAACACACCTCCATCATAGCAAGACAGTTTATGCAGAACTGGAGAGTAAGAAGGGGTTTTTCTGTTATTTCATGGATGGTTCCCGCCCCAAAACAATACTCCAATTCCCCGTACCCGTTACAACGTTTCCCTAACGCAGGGAATAACGTATTGTAACGGGCACCACATTCAATAAATGACAGTCCCATGCGGTCATACGGAAAGGGGTTTTCCAACAAAACACACACGACTAGCGAAAGTGCATACCATTAAGTAAAACTAATCATTCCCTAGATGCTGAGATTGGCAAGTGAGGTTTTTGCTATTTCTAACCCTAAAACTAACTTTCACTCAGCCTCCAACTTTTGATGACCCTTCTCAAACTAATCGCTATTAAATGCGATGCGTTTTTCAAACTTTTTCCTCATATTTTCTACTCCAAGTCGTCAAATTTGTGGCTTTTCCGTTCGGTTTTTTTTCCAAATTACGGATGGTGCCCTAATAGCCCCCGCCACACGCCCTTGCGGCGGCTTGCGGGGTATTAAGTAGATATAGATGAGAAATAGTCATTCGTGAGATAGTATGGAAAATACGGACACTTAATAAGAGATAAGAAGTTGCTGAAACTGTGGAAAATGAAATTATTAATACATCTATATTGCAGAGTAAGAGAATGTTTTCAGGAGAAATCGGAAAAAAAATCATGGGTTAGAAAACCTGTCCAATGAACCAAATAAAATGAGGGAAATTAAATGTGGATGACTAAAATGGCTGGGAGAATATGGATGATAAGATGCTACTAAAGAAGGCAATGGCTGGCAGACCCAGGGGAAGAAGAAAACGGGGGAGACCAATAAACCGATGCCCGGAAGAGGTGAAGATACCGAAGGAAGTTCGGGGTATATAAGTGAAGGTTGAGGGCAGGGAAGAGCGGAGGAAGTGAAGAGGAAGGGCAGTAAAGAGATGGACCAAGGCCCTTTAAGAGATGTTTGAATCGAAGATGGTATACATACGCCTCGATATCTTTTTCCATAATAGTGTGATTCATTAAGCGTGAATTTCCTGTAGGGCAATGATTATCTCTCAATAAACTTCAATACAAATTTCAAGAAACTGTGTGAGATGCCGGATGCTTTTAACGGAGTCATCCGCTAACATGCATTTCAATGCAACAATTTCAGAGTGTAAAAATCATCCCGGTCAAGGCAAATGATTTTTACACTCTGAAATTGTTGCATTGAAACTTCAATACGATTAAGGAAATCGTGTTAAACGATATTTGAATTTAAGGTGGCTATTGCAGATCTCAATGGATATTTATCTAAAATAAGGTAAAGATTTTAGACGTGGATGTAGAAAAAGTTACAGATTAATCATGACTACATCATAATTAAGTCCAGTTGTAATTCAAATAGCTAAAGTCATTGTTATTTCAAATCGATCCAGAGTAGTTTACCTTGTTTAAAGCTCAGTTGAGTGTGCGAACCCATTTTCAAAATGTTTCAGCCCAAACAAAGCCAAGGTTATTTTAACGGAGTTTAACATGAGATTATGAAATTAAGCCGAATTGACACCTGCTGGAAAGTAATAAGCTGTATTCCACCAAGTTCAGGTAGATTTTTTATAAGTCTGGGCACTACACACTACTCCACTTCCTAATATGTAAATTATATGACCCAAAATATGCTTAAACTTTACACTTCATATCACAGTAACTTATTCTTGAAAACTAAATTCTTTCCACTCCCCTTAATTCTATCCAGAATTCCGGTTCTTTTCCTCCCCCTACCTTGCTTTCTCAGCATTCATCCCCCCAGCATCGCCAGCATACCGTTGCATCTCAATATACAAGTAGTCCCTGGCAACTACTTGCCCTACCTTCTTCCCATTTCTCCCAGCAGCCGTCTCTCCTCCCATACCTCCCAGAACTTCATCGTTTGTTCTCTCTGTCCATTTTATTTTTCTCTTCTTTTCCGCATCCAAGTCTCAAAATTCTCCCATGTTTATTCTCTAGCCCCAACGGCCTAACTTCCAACCCATAAAAAGCTACACTCAATATCAGCTACTGTAATATTTCTCCGGCAAAATTATTCCCGACTTCCCTATTTGAAATCATGAGAGAGCTTTTGGTCGCAATCGGACGTGATCTTTACGGAAAATTCTAAATTATCCCCAATCTTCATCGACATCTACATAATACCCCGCAAGCCGCCGCAAGGGCGTGTGGTGTTAGGTCACCACCCAAAAAAGAAAAACCGCATTCAAAATCAACACATGCATGCAAACCCAAATCCACATTGGTGCATACATTCATAGAAACATTCCATAATTTACACGCACGCAAATACATATCTTCCTATATGTATACCCATACAATTGGCAGAACCATTTCATTGCCAGGCATGAAAATTACACTCTTTGAAGAAAAATTTCCACGTGAAGGAGTTCATAAAGCTATCGAATCAATTGCTCTTCGTGGGTAAATTTTATTTGATTTTCTCGTGATGAGTATCATCTTACTTACCACATCCTTTAATACTCCAAACTATCAACTTTAGGGAAACCGTTGGTGACGAATGCATCCTAGGAGTTCGTCGTGCATTCTTCTATTGGATTGAGCAATGTTATATTCCGTCAACCATAAAATCAGATGTAATTTTCCATTCCTAAATTAAATTTCCTTTACATTAAATGGGTTCACTTATGAGACTGGGATGTATATCATGGAGGAAGTGAAGTATCTAGGGATTTAATCTGCTCTCTTTGAGGATTTTAAAACATTATGTTTGCTGGTACTTCATGTGTAGAGGCGTGAAAGGAGAGGTAGGGTATTTTCTTGGAAGAGGACGTATTTTCATCGAGTCTTCTTCCATGGTGGTTCTTAATTCACAGAGCTTGAAGTGTCATTTCGATGCCACAGGGTGATTAACTCACTATCTCGCCTTCTTCCCTAAATTGTTTGCCGCTTCCTGCACCTACTCCAGGCACGCTTTCCGCTCAGCTGACCTTGTCACAAGGACTCGGAATTGTGACCGCGGTTGCCAGCCAATGGCTCCATTAGAATTTACGAAAGGCGTGCAATCGTCACCCGTGGATCCCTCGGAACACAAGGATGAGTCAATCCAGCCCGTCCCCCGGGAATACATCCTCCTGCCACATTTTACTCTCAACCCCGGGAGAATTTTGGAGGGATAAAGACGGGCGCACGTATTGCCACCTCTCAGCTAACGAGTGAAATACTCACTCAATCGTTCAACTCGCTGTGTAGTGAAACGGTGGAAGCAGGAAGGATTGGTTTCACTTGATGAAGCAAAGGAAAGGTAGGTGCGTATAAGATGTCTTCATCGGTTCAAGAACTTGAAATTGTAATTCGGAATATCTGGCGGAAACATTTTAGCACAATGTAGGAGAGCTCAATTCTTGTTCGATCTAATTCTTGTTCTTCTTCCTTTTCACAGGTTTTACTCGAAAGAGTCGAACATGAGTGTGACTTCACGACTGATTGGAATGATAATTTCGGTGGAATGGATTCTGAGATGACTCCGTGGGATATCGGTGAGTAAATTATGTTCTTAACTATTTTTACGCCTTTATCATTGGTTATGATCCTTAGTGTTGCCCGTGTTCAAGTGTTTAACAAATCTCGGCACGTAGCCTGGGACTAGAAAATGATTAGAGGCAGACTCCTCCTTAAATGCGATTACCATTCCAAAGTACTTTTTCACCCCTTCGATTCCTTTCTCCCTCCTTTTACTAGTGGAGCAATGCCACGCTATCCCTAGCTTTTCCCACAAATCTCATTCTTTGCTTAGACTTTCCTTATTGTTCTCTTTAATCACTGTCGTTCACTTCGAGTATGTGTGTGCAGGTGTATATATGTATGTATGTATGTATATATATATATTCAACTTGTGAAAATATTTATATATATTTTCCTTTTCTCTTCGATGTGCAAATCTGTACATAATGAGCTCTTCGTTGTGACGATTTAGGAGTAGAATTTTACAATTTTCTATTGAACGTTGGAAAATAGAACTTTGTGGAGAACTATGAACATGGTAATACGGTATATTTAGAAAAAATCTCACTTTAATTGTCGGGCGCCTAGCCTCAATTACGGATCCAGCTCCACCTCAAACTTTGAAGGTGCTACCTTAATAATATGGATTTTGACGTAGTTTTTTGGGTGAGATTTCTTATTCATGCATTTTTCCCCGAAATTTCCACTTTCTCTTTGCCGACTATCCTTTCATTAATCAACGATTTCTGCCATTGAAGAACGCGATCGCGAATGACTTCAGCATTATCGCGTTCCCCTCGGCGTACTCTTTTGTGTTAGAAACGGTCGAGTCAACGATGCCGTGTGACTCGTAAGACCTTCGGTTGATATTGTATATAGGAGTGTTCACGTGCGCTGTTGTTTTCCGCCACGAGCCCAACAATGAAAGGGCGTAGATGCTAAAGAGACCGAAATAGGGGTAATGGTGACTTTAGATGGATGTTGTATATTTAATTTCTTGTTTACTTCCCTTCGCACCGTCGCGTGCTGAACCTCCCTCCTTTGCTCGTTCATCTACATTCCTTCCCAAGTAAAGTATGACCCTCTCCTCCCATTTCTCTCTCCAGGAGTATTTTAAATGTTCTTTCGGGTGGAATTTATGCACGTTCAAGCCATGTAGAACGATTTTGATGTGTCAGAATCGAGATAGTCAATGTTGATGGTTCACATAAAAAATAAAAATTAATTGGCTATCATCTAGATATTTTTCTTTGTTTCGCGTAGGTATTAAATGCAGCGTTCATCAGACTGATTCAGCATTAATGAAAACATTGTATAATGTACGAACGTACGTGTAGGAGGGATAGGTGACTTTTCGAAACCTGTTAATTAATCCAATACTTCAACAGGCAGAAAATAATAGAAACGAGATGGTCAGTGAGCAGAGGTGTAAAGTCGGGTTTTCCCATCGCCGCGAGACATTTTTAGCTTATCGAGAACAAAGAAAGTGTTAGACTCCGTGAGGGAAGAAAGGAGATTGTTAAAAGAAATCCAAAGGAGACAGAAAAGACGGATGTACAGCATTTTGATTGGTGATGGGATGTTAAAGGTCCTGTTAGTGTTTAGATTTAGGTTTAGAGAGACCGTCAACGTTAGGCAAGCGAGGTAGGGGTAGGCAAAGAATAGGCATGTTGAACGGAATGAAGGAGGGAAGAAAAAGAACGGAATTGAAGGGTTTAATATTAGCGTCGAATGTCTAGTTGTTAGATGAGACCAAATAATGTTAGATCTATCCAAAACCTACCTTAAACGGTAAAATATATCGAGTTGAACATGAAGTAGAAAACAGGCATAAATTAGAATACGTAGGTTAAGCAACCAAGGCGAAGGAAATGCGTTGTACGAAGATAATCTCAGCGGTGAGAAGAATCGGACGGCAGGTTACAGCTCACGTCTGTGCAATCCGGCGGTTATGACGCGGAATTAGCTCCGCTCACTAGCGACACAAGTTGCCTGAGACCCAATGAGCTGTCTGTGCTTAGCGGATCGTCGAGCTGTGCGCATGGTGCCAGTTTTGTTCGTTTCTGTTGTCCTTGTTTTTACTGTTTGTCGTAAATGAAAATGGAGCAACGAATCAAGGTTAAGTTTGAAAGGGTTGGAGAAATGGAAGACGTTTCGCTCGCAATAAACTCGTCTCTTCCCATTCACCGACCTTCTACATCTACTTAATACCCCGTAAGTCGCCGCAAGGGCGTGTGGCGGGGGGGTGTTAGGGTACCACCCGTAAATTAGGAAAAAACATGCAGAAGCCACAAATTTATAGTGTGAAAACCAAACATGGTAAACATTCATGAAATAACCCTTTCACACACATGCAAAGCCACAAACTACCAACAAACATACACATGCAGAATCTTTGAATTTTTAATATTGTACCGACTTGTAATTTAAATGTTTTTAATATTTCTAAATGGACTTCGGTTTCTTCCTATTATGATTTCTGATTGTTCTGGGGAAGACTGAGTATTTGAATCTATATGTATTGGAATCTTTCTCCCTTATTTTATCTTTGTGGTCTAATCTACCTAAGTAGTGTGGGGCCATTATAATTCCTTTAGTCTCATCGTTAAACTCGCTGGTTCTGAATCTTTCTAAAAGTTTAATTCTCGCTTGTTCTCTTCGTATTTCAAGGGGCTCCCAGCCTAAATCCCCAAAGAGACCTGTTATACTTGTCTTCTTGTCATAAATATTTTTAACGAATCTGGCGGATTTTCTCTGGACTCAGTTTTGCCAGACATTCTCCTAAGGATCCCAAATACTTACGGCATATTCCAAATGTGGTCTAACTAGAGAAAAGTAACACCTCTCTTTAACTTTCTCATTACATTTCCTTTAAAGCGGTTTCTTTAAAGCGGATCCGCACATTGTCCTGATATGTGCTCCCCATGAAAGGCGTGGTGTTAGAACTACCCCCAAATATTTAACTTGTTTGGCCGTAGTTGGTACTGAACCCTCCATTTCGTAGTTTATGTCCTGTTCGCCACTCCCTTTGTTCCAAAATTTCAAAACTGCACAATTGTCTATATTAAGCATTAAAACCCATTCTTGAACCAATCCAAGATTGTATCTAAGTCTCTAGAGAGTAGCTTGCGATCTAGTTGGCTCCTTATTTCCCTGTATACCACAGTGTCATCAGCAAATAACCTGAAATTGCTACTAACCTGTGCGCGTAAGTCAATCATGTATATTAAGAACAGAAGAGGCCCTACTAAACTTCCCTGGTGGACGCCCGAATTTACATCTTTGAGCACAACCCATCGATGACTACTATTCGTTTGCGATTTGTCGAGAAGTCTCTAATCCAATTAATAATTTTCTCATTGATTCCATTGCATCTAAGTTTGTGTAACAATTTATTGTGTGGGACTTAATCAAAGGCTGCTTTTTTGAAATCTAGGAATACTGCGTCGACTTGTGTTGTTTTCTCCCGAACTAAGTATATCTTGAATGAAAAGATCTAATTGTGTATCACAAGATCTAATCTTCCTAAAACCGTGCTGGTTGTGGCTTAGTATCTTCCTACTATCAAGAAACCTCATTATGTTACTGACAATGATGTGTTCTAATATTTTACAAGAGGTCAATGTCAAAGAAATGGTCAGTAATTGTTTGGTTTATCACTATACCCGCCTTTATAAATGGGAGTTATATGGGCCAGCGGCCAGCTTCCAGTCACGAGGAACTGAGCCATCTTCTATCGATTTTAGGAAAACAATTTCTAAAAACGGGGCAATGTCTTCGAATAATTTCTTTAATATTCTAGCAGGTATTTCTTCCGGACCAGGTGATTTGTTTGGTTCGATGCTACGTAGTTGATGTTCTATTCCATTCTTGGTCAGTGTTATGTCGCTCATGCGTTCCCCGGGTGGGTGTGAAGGATCGTTTGGTGGGTTTGGGTCTTTATTGTTGACGCTCTGGAAAAACTTGTTGAAAATGTTTGCTTTTTTCACGCTCTCTGTAATAATTTCTCCGTTTTCCGTCTTCAAAGAATGTACAGTTGGACGTTTACCCTGTATTTCCCTAACATAGGACCAAAATGACTTTGGATTTTCCTCCAGATATTCGCTTAGCATTTTAGATTTAAAAGAGCGTAGGGCTGTGCGCATGATACTTTTAGTTTTACTACGACATTCTTTAAGTTTCTGTTTTGATGTATTCACATAAACAGTATCGTCCTTTTTTAAACTCTCTTTAAATTTTGACTGTAGCCTTCTTTGCCTTCTTAATGCCGATCTTACTTCCCCGTTGTACCATCTCGGTTCTCTACTGTCGCATTTAAGTTTGGATGGGATGTACGTCTTCATTCCTTCGCGCAAAATATTTAAGAAATAACTCCAGCTGTTCTCTGTATCGGTTGTCAGTGTTTTTGTCTTGTATCCTATCAATT
Source organism: Hetaerina titia (assembly GCA_037158775.1). Taxonomy (NCBI): domain Eukaryota; kingdom Metazoa; phylum Arthropoda; class Insecta; order Odonata; family Calopterygidae; genus Hetaerina; species Hetaerina titia. Next base: position 18,844,560 of record CM073778.1, on the reverse strand, counting down.
TCCTTTTTTCAAATATTCTCGTAGTCCGTTCAAATTCGCCTTGTTGAATAGGTATATTTTACGCTTTTCTTTGTTAATTTTCACGAACTTAGTGTTTAACTCCACAAAAATCGCCTTATGGTCGGTCACTGATTCCGTCCATTATTTCAATGTTTGTTACGATTTTGGGGCGTAGAAGTTGCGCAGATATCAAGTATACCGTGGTCCCGTGTGGGCGATTTTAACAATTTGTTCTAAGGAGTGTTTTGTGAATATATGAAGGAGTTCTTGGATCTCTATTGAATCTGTTTTTGGCGAATTTTCCTACGCAGTACTTGTCCCAGTCAATTGACGGTAGATTTGTGTCACCGGCGATTATAATAATACTGCTGTTATGCTTGTTGCTAAGAGAGGATATTTGGTCGTCGAGCTTGTGTAGAATATCTGTACTAGAATCTGGGGGTCTATAAAATGAGCACACGAATAGACTTTTGTCGTTGTAGTCCTTTGTTACACCAAACGCTTTCTATGCTATTTTCGTGGCATTCGTATCTTTGGCCACTGAGATGTGACTTTACAGCTATGAATACTCCCCCACCCAATCTATTAGGTCTGTTCCTTCGTCTCCTAACAATAAGCGACGGGGTGCCACACGCTTTCCTCTTTCCTCTCGTCTCCCTCTTTTTATAATCATTGTTCACACAGCGATTTTACCGAAGGGTGCAATTGAGATCCAACTACATCTTCACAGAGGTTAAAATAAAACAGCGCTCGGCAACCCGAGTTTTATGTAACTCCACGCCAATCCCACCGCAGTTATTTAATCAAACTCCATTTAGATGGCTGAGGTGAACGCATTGTGTTAAATGCAAATATTAAATTTGTTGAAATAGCCTTGCAAATCATTCGGTAGGCTAGTTGGACATTTAGCCGCTCGGTCAAAACACGCCACCGACCTATCATTCTCTATACAGTATGCCGAGGGAGGGGAAGGAATGGTTGCGGCCCCAGCGAAAAGGACTCGATCCCCAGTACGGGCCGATTACATACTCTAGTCCCAGTTTGGACTCAACCGTGGCGTATCAGACTGGCGCGTGTGCAGACGAAAGTCATCGGAATCAGATACATCAGTGTTTGCGATATAGCTACGAGATGAGAAAGGGAGGAGCGCTTTAAGGTTGTCACCTAATAGACATGATCATATGTCATGGGAAAATATTCTTTCGTGCAATATCGAAAGGGAGTATCTATAAAATTGAGCTTGGAATATTTTCTCCAAGGGATAGGGAAGGAGAAAGTTTCCATGAAAATCATTTCAATAGTTAGCAAATATGATGTTTATAAAATAATCAATTTATAATTAGGATAAGCAGAATTTTATTTTATTGATTGATTTAGTTAATTACTGCTAAATGCTAATCCCAAATAAGATCATTCATGTGTTTAACTATTTTACAAATTCGGTGAAGATTAATTAGTTCATCAAATTCTAACCTTAGATAGTGTAAGAAAATAGATGGCCATGATGGTTGATGCATATTTGTAATGGTAAAAATATCAATAGTAAGAAATATTCATTGGTGAACTGCTTAACTTAGCCGATGGGCACGAAGTATGATGCATGTGGCCTTGATGTCAGTTACTTTTTGACTCTAGTTCTAATCACAATGGTGTGACACTAATTTTTCTTTTTTATGCTGTTATTATTGTTCCTCAGTCATCACACACTTCTTTCATTTTATTTTTTCCTCTCTGCTTTCTTCCAATGCTTTTTTCTCCATCTCTCATTCTCGTCATCTCTTCTTTCTTCCATTTCTTCTTTCCACATTCTCTCCTTTCTTCCATCCGCACTTGATGTCTTAAATGCCAAGGTTTAATTAGGTTCCTGTAACATGGGAATGTGAGGATTAATATTTATATTTTATCATTAAGATAAATAGTAAACCGCTGTGCACTAAGGTAGGTGTTTTAAGTCTAAATGACTATTCAATATGGAAAATTAAGAAATCTGAAACCATTGAAAAATAGGCTATTTTTAATCCAAATGAGATGAGGCAACATTAATTTATTAGTTAATAATATGGTTTAAATGAAAGAAGTATTTCTTAAGATGATTATCAGCATAAAGATGTTCAATCTTCAAATCCTGTATTCATCAAGGTTTTCCACATATCAGATTATTAGTTACATTTAAACTTTTATGTTAAATTATAACTATTGTATAAATTTCTAACCTAATTTGGTGTAATGTGATAAATTATTATTCAGTTAAATGCATTTTAATTATCTGAATCATGTTTCAGAGAATTCTGTCACCATGGAACAACTGTTATTCTCTTCCCATTTTATTATATTTCCCTCCATCTTATTTTTTTCATTCTTTTTTCCCGGCATTTTTTTCTGAATCACTTTTTTTCTCCTCTCTACTTTCAAGGAGAGGAGAAACACCCACTTTTACATTTAACATCTTCCACCCTCCTATTCTAATGTCAATAATGATATGGCTTGATTAAGGTCTTTTGTGGATGAGGAATGCCCATTGTAAAGAATGGGTTAATAGGAAACAGTCATTGCAAATCTTCAAAATAGATGGACTGGCATGATATTTTTTTTTAAATCCCTATGCATATGTTATATGATGGAAGTCAGGGGCTACAGGAAAAATTTTGTCTCTGAAGGAACATACTCCCTCCCATAGGGCCTAGGTTATACACATACCTTGCAATTTCACCCATAAAGAAACACTAAATATAAATGTGAAGACCAAAGCCTAGCCTTATCATGATGATGAGAGAGTATGGGTGACCTTACAGAACAAAATCTTAACACTATTGCAGTGATGACCTATGAATGGCACTGACTCCAGGGCCTCTCTTACTTTCCTGTTGTTTCTTCTTTCTTAGGATGGCTTGACGCTCTTAGGGATGAGGTGTACCCTGTGCAGGGAATGGTTTAATATAAAACAGCCTTCCAATTAGGTGAAGTAGTATGATATCATTTTGTTCAAAATCCCTATGCTTACAATAGGATGGGATGGAAGTCAGCAGCTACAGGAGAAATTTTTCCCTGCAGCAAATATCTCCCTCCCATAGGAGCTAGATAATACAATTATCATGCAAATTCACTCAAAACAACACTAAAAAATAAATGTGAATACACCTAGCCTTAATCACAGTGAAGAGAGAGGAAGAGTGACCTTAAGGGTCCAAATCTAAATGCTACAGCAGCGATGACCAACATATGACAGTAACTCCATGGCCTTTCTTATTTTCCCTTTAGTTCTTCTTTCTTTAGATGACTTGGCGCTCTTCATAAGATATTTTCAGTACTTAAAAATATTCTGAAACTAGTTTCAATAATGTGAATTTGCACAATAGATTCTTTTGGTGATAAAGGATGAAAGATTTTCTGCAAAAGCAGTGGTATAAATAGTACAATACTAAACCTTAGATATAAGTAATTCCTCAGAGACCTCTGACCCCAATAAGGAAACTTGGTGAAATGGTGATTGTATGTGCCAGTCCTACCTTTCTCACCCCTAAAAGTCTTAGGTAATTTAAATTTAACCTCTTATTACCTTCAGTGTATGCTGGTCACTTGCATTTTCTCTTGCCTTGAAAAACTATTGCCTTTTTTTATATTTTAATTTAAATACCATTTTAAAACTTTTTGTGCATTTCAACAATGTGACAGTCATAGCTTGTGTGTATTTACTAAGATAAGCAAAGCAAATATAAAGCTAATACCATCGATCATGGCCTGGCATTACACCATACGAACAATGCACTGTTCAATATCAAAACCCATCTAAAATCAAACACTGTTGAACATCACACACTTTCCCAGGCCAACTTTGCACCATCCATATCGCTCATCATTCTCTCTCATGGTGATTTTCAAGTTTTTTATCCAATCCTTTATCCAGCACTGTGGCTGTCTTACTCCTATTCTTAAAACTTTTCATGAGAAGTGCTCAAATAACCCTTCTGGTAACTGGTCCTGTTCAACTTATTCCCATTTGTCTTTTGAGTCCTTATTTTTATTTTGAAACAGTTTTTGTTTTCTTACTAAGAACATAGTTTTTCTATTTCCTTCCTTAAATTTTCACATGCGTAGTCATTTATAACTAGCTGTACATCACCACTAACCTACTCTTCTAACTCTAAACTCTACCTAATGTGCAAACGCTCCCATTTCAGGATATATCTGGCTGGCTTTCTTGCACTTTTCCCATCTTTTTAATATAGCTTTTACTTATGTTAATGTGCATGTTTTTGACAACCAAGACCTCAAGGCAATCAATATCATTTTGGTCATTTACTTACTCTATCCATCTGTAGATAATGCAGTCATTACTTACAAGATATTACTTTAGAATTTAAACTATCCGCTAGATCATTTATGTATTTTTTCCCCATTCAGCGAGTTCAGTTAAACTAGTTATCATTTGAAATTTGCTCTGATATCGAAAAGATGCATTATTGAAAAGTATATCAAACATAGATTCACACTTAAGATATTGATGTAATAAGTACCACCTGATAAAACTGGAGTGGTGCTAGCTGCTGGCGGATGCTCAAACCTATGTTTCCACATAAAATCATGATCAAATATAAATTACTCAAATAATAAGTCAACACACGGCATTACTAAAACATTTCTTTGATTCCAACATATTTGGATGCAATTTACTCTTTCCTGGGAACATTTTCTGGGTTGCACAATGTCATTAGAGGACATAGTGTCAATCAGATAACTAGATTCCTCTCAGAAGAGTACCAATTATTTACATTTTTATCTCAGCAGTACATGAAAATTCTATTCTCCGAGTCTAGCAATGGCTCATTTATATATTATTCTAATTTTATTAAAATTTTATGGCCAAATTAATATTCTTATGATTTAAGATGACATTTGATATGATCAGTACAAAATGATGAATGTTGAAGTTGTTACTTTCTCTATTGATTTGTATCATTTTTAATCATTTTTATGTTGTTTATATATGTGTATATATGTTTTAGTTATTGTTTTTCATATGTTTTGTTACATTTTTTTTCTCATATGCATTGATTGTGATACAGGATGTTGAAATGTTATCACCCTTAGTTCACCTATGGCATGCATAAACTGCTCCAACTTTTCTGGTTACATAGAACATCTCATTCACCATTCACCAAACTGTCATTGTGGTATATTACCCTAGTGTGCATAGTTGCATTGAATTAAAATGACTTATTCATTCCATATAATAAAGGATCATTTTTTGATGCTGAATCTACAGTAATAGATGCTAGCCTATTTTTATTTGGGACATTGTGTGTACCAGAAGAACACAGCTCTTCATAGCATCTAATTATTCGACTTCCTCTTCATTAGCTCACCAATTATACAGTCAATTTCAATTGCCATTTAATTTCATTCCTTTATTAAGGTTTTGACTTATTTCATTCTTACAACATTCATAATATTCCTGAGAAAGGAAATATTGTGAGTATGTCTCTTAGTCTTTCTCTATAAGTATGCCTCTTGTTTTCGCCATATTTCACGGACTAATTTCATCCTCGTGCCCTTGAAGTTTCATCCTTGAGAATCCTTGTTTTGAATGGGCCACCATCTTGAATCACATTTTTCTTTATAACACAAGTTCCATGATTTCAAATTCCTATCTTTCATTAAAGTTGCACATTCATCACACAGACATAGCCAGGCCTCAACTTATAAAAGTATTTATAACACCTGTCCCTCCCATGGACTACAACCTTGACCTGGTGGAAGAGCTTGTGCGTTCCTATGACCGCTAGAGTTGTGCTGGCAGGAGTAATAATAATGGCTCCTGGTAGGGTCACCCATGCCTGACAGCTTGAAGGTTAGGAGCCATATGAAAGGTAGTCCATGCAGCATCTGTTCCTCAGTGAGGCAGCTGCAAAGAAAGAAAAGGCTACACTATATTTGAAAATAGGAGGGGAAAAAATAGAGCAGGTAGAACAGTTTACGTATCTCGAAAGTGTTTTGGACCAATACGATCAAAGTAGTAGGGACGTAAGGAGATGAATTGCGCTAGGCAATGAGGCTTTCTTGAGGAGGAGGAGGAGGAGGAGGCTGATGACGGGGATGTTGAGTAGGGAGGTAAAGAAAAGTCTCTTGATGTGGAGACTAGCCATGTACAGTGAGGAAATGTGGTCACTGAAGCAGGAGAATAGACTTGGATTGGAGGCTTTGAAATGTGAGCGTGGAGAAGATGGAGAAGGTGAAATGGACCGAAAGAAAAACAAATGAGGAAGTACTAGAGATGGTGGGCGAAGAGAGGGGTTTGTTGGGAAATATCCTATGGAGGCAGGAAAAATGGATGAAGGGCATATTGAGTGGCAGTGGGATGTTAAAGATGGTAAAGAGGGGATAATGAAAGGCAAACGAGGGAAGGGCAGGGACAGGATAGGGATGTTGGACGGGATGAAGGGAGGAAAGAAGTACACAGAGATGAAGAGGGACCTGATGTAGAGTAGGTTGCTGGAATGAGTTTTGTTAGGAGTCTCAAAATATTTAATTGGTGGTTGTGTCCATCCAAAAACCTACCTTAACCGGTTGATTACCTTATAATGATAACACGTGTTCTGGTTCATGTCACTTATTATTGTTTATGTTCAAAATATCAGTTTTTGTCTTCCTAATGAGAGTATTGAGAAATAGTACATTGTATTTATTTAAATATTAGAATTCACTTATTTTTATCATGTTGGTTTTGTAATATACACAACTTCAAGTCATCATTAAAAGTTTAGTTTAGATTCAGTTATTATGCAAAAATTGAACTGTCAAATTCGTCAAACATTCCTTTTATTTTCTGTAATTCATGGGACCTGTAGTTCACACTAAATGAAATTATTATTGTACTTTCATAAAAGCTTCGGATTTATGAGTGTCCATTTTAAGGCGGGGACTATTTGGTAGACTTAAGATGAATTTAGAAAGTTTGTGCGGTCGAATTAAAAAAAAAAGCATTGCTTAGAATTGATGAGTCAGAATTATTGAAATTACTGGAAATAGTAGAAATGGTTGTTAATTTCATTTTGAACAGGTATAAAAATAATATATCTTGATTATTATATTTACAGTTGAAGTTCTTAAGTTTTAAAACTCTTGTATGTTTCAAGGACTGTTCATATCGCTTCATTTTGCTGGGAAGATATATTTTCAAGCTAATGCACAATTGTTTCTAAATTTAAACCCAAGAGCCATTGATCGTGTGCACTGGTGAGGAATTGGAATGATATAGTCACATTTTGACAGAGTTTATTTACCTCTAGGAAAAAATTACTTTGCTTCATGAGAATGTTCGTCAATTTACTTTCAAAGTGGCTCAAAACCTGAGAAACATTGATCATATCTACATTTTTCTCCATAATTAATTTCTAAGGTCATCAGATATCTTGCACTTACATTGGGAGACTTACTCCCTCTTCATTATTTTGCTGTATTCAACATTGCCCCCTTCGTAAGTACTTATTCATATGTTACACAGCATTTTCACCGATAGATCTATTTCATCAAACTGTCACAATGTATTTTACCTTTTCATGTATCACAGGAGAGAGAGTTTCCATGTTACACCAGACACTTATGAGTACAGCTTGAGGAAAATGTGCCATTTCCATTATTTGCCACATACTAGGTTATAATTTGCATCAATTTCCTTCATTTTAAATTCACTTCACGAGGACCATGTGCACTTTCATACTCTTCCTACCATAGCAGTCATTCTTCTAAGTTGTTGCAATCGCCAGCGCAGAGGATTAATTCAATATCCACCATTTTACAATATCGTATCTTATGAATTGGGATGTTAAATGGAGTTTCTGGGTCTTCCCAAAAATCCTCAACTAATCACAGAAGATTGACTACAATTTAAGGGTGATGGCATTTCTCATTTAACAAACAAAGCCTTTTAAAAAATGAGGCATCATAGTTGTCTCATCTTTCCACAATGTTTCTCTTTTTTTTGGTATGTGTTCATCTCATGGTGGTGGTATATGTGGTGTAGTGTGTATTACTATACATAATAATGTTGTCACATGATTCAATTGAAGATCAATTTAATGAAGTTATTCAGCATGATCAGTCCTGTGTGATGTCAACTAGAGCTGGCAGGATAACAAGTCCTGTAAAAAAGAAAAAAATCATTAACAAAAAATGTATGCCTTGGGTTCTAATTCATGTTTTTTTAGCTATGTCTTTAATTGGCTATGGGATGGAATGTTGGACTTAGTTCTTCTTTCTCTATGTTAAGGTTTTCATTGTTCTGATATTTTCAACTAACCATCTGTCATAATTGAATGCCAAAATGAATGATCAAACTGCATAGCATACCCACTAAGATATTTACCACTAATCGCATTCAACATTAAGTGTTCTCTGATGAACTTTCGTCTCGATGTAAAAAATATAAATGCCATTAATTAAACAGCTAAGTTTAAATCCTATTAATTTTCTATGTACATAGCACTAAACAATGCTGTGACCAGTGTCACAAACTACCAATATAGCTGGATGAGCACTTGTATCAAAACTTGCTCCCATAGTGAAGATTTAAAGATGTCACTAATTAATAGTCCCAATAACACCTGGGCTTAAAGCATATTAGAATATCCAGTGTGAATGAGTTTGTATGCATGTGTGAGTGTTATGCTGTATGGTTTGTTGCTTCATGTATGAATGGTATGGTAGATGTAAATGCTGATTTTAGATAAAGTTTTAGAATTTATCAACTAATCTGAATGAAAGAATGTACTATTTTTTTTGATTTGGAATATCTGAACCCTACAGAAAACACCATGAAATTTATTTATTTGACATTTGTCCGAAAACAGCACTTCGATATTTACATTGGACTTTGAACATTTACATAGCAATTTGACAATTACAAACATCCAAGCCCTAGGAGGAGGAAAAACCACCTTGGAGGAATTTGAACCCGCGACCTCTGGGTTGGCAGACGAGGACGTTACCCCGTTGCCACCGGGGCAGACAAATTACACCAATGCAAAACTACAAGCAATTTGTAGAAGGAATTTCTATTCAGCTTGGTATATATCTGGTAGGAGTAACTTCAAGTTAGCTTTTTACATATTTGGTAGGAGGTCACATGAATGTGGGAGACACTAAATTGTCTGCCACACTTAGGTAGACATGAACAAAGGTAATATGCATACCAATTATGAAAATATACATGTCACATTTTAGAAAAATAAGCTTCGTAAATTTAAATGTTATAAAATATCAACATAGTTTTAAAATCAAAACTTAAGGTGGCTTGTGAAGTTTTTTATGAGTTTCCCTTCACTTCAGGCAAATGCGAGGTCACACGACACTCCCTTGCAGAAGATACTGTTGAAATAATAAAGAAATTTTCAAGTTAACTTTTCATTATACTCTTATTATTATTGAAGGTGGATATATATTTTGTCATGCTGATAATGGGCAGCATTTTCTGTTCCTTATACAGCCCATGACACAATGCTGCTCTCAATGTCTCTCCTTTACATTGGTTGTTGAGCTCTCCATTCCCAAATGGAAGACTACTCCTGGTAATGAAACCAAAGACGAAAATGTAAAAATTGAAGTCTGTAGTAGCTTTAGTGTTCATCTTGAGCTGGCTTTACTGAGCAGCCATATAATAAAAAGCAAAAAATATTAACTAAATATTAGTTAATCCAATGAGACACAGGTGAAACACATTTTCTCCATAAATAACTGTTAAAGCTATTCTTGGTGCTTTTCGAGTAAAGTGAGGCATGTAACGACAATTTTGTACAAATACTGATATGGTGATTCACCAGCTAGACTCGTCTACTAGTAGGAATAGTGTCAACCACATCAAGTGCATATCATGCTTGTCACTTATGCAGCAATGACACTGGCCAATCTCACTGACTCTTGATTGACTCTGGATAATTGGTTTTTACATATAATAATCTTTTATACATAATGTGTGCAATACTACAAATTCATCTGGCTGGTTATGATGGCCAGCTTGTCAAAAATAGTAAAATAGTTTCTTGGAATTTGTCAAAGGTACAACACCCCTAGTGTTAAAAGTTGGCTTTAACCTCAAGGAATGTTTTCGCCGCTCATGACTATGAATATCTGTGACCTGGTATGAATGGTATTTCACTACAACATCTTCTTCCTTTAAAGCTGCCAAACTCTCGTAATGTGAGAGGTTGCCTTGGTAGCTCAACTGGCTGAAGCACTAGGGTGGATGATGATGAAAGAAGACACTTTGCTTTTCCACATAGAATTTTTTTTATTACAACCTAGGTTTCATTACAGTGATACATCTTCAGGTTCCTAAATACGCTATACTGTAACAAAACCTAGGTCACAATAAAAATATTCTATATGGGAAAGCGAAGTCTCTTCTATCATCATGAAGGATTTCCACCATTTTATGCCTGACTCTGTATCACTAGGGTAGATATGGAAGGTATCGTGTTCAAATCCTGGTCAAGGTGAAGATTTTATGCTCTGAAATTGTTGCATTGTAATGCACATTTAGTAGATGATTCCGTTAGAAGTTACTGTTCCGGCATCTCACAAATACATCTCCTGCAGTTTCTTGGAATGCAACTGACTCTGTTTTTGTGTCAAAATTCTATTAAGGAATTGAGTTAGTAGGGATTAGTAGTGGATTAGTTTCTGTGCTTGAGTGGTAGTGGTACATTGGTATTCCAGGTGCACCTACTGCCATGTCAACACATTATGAAAGCATCTCAGAATATAGAGTACATTGAATGTGATTTCAACCTACAACATTCAACTTATTCGTGGGTACTTAAACTGTGGAGACCACTAGAACTGTTAGACCATACAAGTCATTATAAGATCATTGCGGCTATAAAACAGAACAAAAAGGTTGGTAAAAGCATAGTTTAGCTGGTGCAAGCAATGGATAGAATATTACTAAAAGAAGTAGACCTGACAAATTTGGTTACTATTCAGGTATATATGCCACCAAGCAATCATGACGAGGAAGAAGTTGATAGGGTATATGATCAGTTAGAGGACATAATAAGGTTAGTTCCTGCAAGGAAACATTTGTTAATGATGGGAGATTGGAATACAATGGTAGGCAAAGGAAAGAGATGATGATGAATTGGAGGACTAGTGTCCTTTTCTCCCAGCTAACTGAAGTGACAGTGTATATTGAAATGTTTTGCTACCAATAATTTGCAACTTCTGGACAGGAATGATGTCATTTATTGATGAAGGGATGGGCAAACCATGTAAAAGTAGCAGGATTTTTTGTCATTGGAATAATATGTTGTGATTCAGTATAGTACGGCATTGCTGTGGTAAGGTATTTTTGACACTTCCCAGAAATCTCCCTAAATTTACAAAAATTGTAATAAATTTTAAATACATTTATTTTGATAAATGAATGAAAACTCTCCCAGGATTAATTTTAGCTATAACAATGATTCATTCAAGACAATTTTATGAAGAGGAATAGCAGGGTTAAAGAAGTGTAAGAGTATATTTAGGTAGTAAGTCTCCAACCTCTGATTTGCAAATCATTATTAGGGCATGAATACTAGTAATGATAATCAGCTATGCCATACTATTAGTTTTCTAGTGGGGCTATAATTGGACGACTTGGAATGATTTGAAAATGAGAAAATTATTATTTGGATTAGAGACTTCTTCTCAAATTGTAAACAAATAGTAGTCTTCGATGGGTTGTGCTCAACAGATATAGATGTAACTTCGGGCATTCCCCAGGGTAGTTTAATAGGGCCTCTTCTGTTCTTAATATACATTAATGACTTAAGCGCACAGGTTAGTAGCAATTTCAGGTTATTTTCTGATGACACTGTGGTATACAGGGAACTAAGGAGCCAACTAGATCGCGAGCTACTCTCTAAAGACTTAGATACAATCTTGGATTGGTTCAAGAATGGGTTTTAATGCTTAATATAGACAATTGTGCAGTTTTGAAATTTTGGAACAAAGGGAGTGGCGAACAGGACATAAACTACGAAATGGAGGGTTCAGTACCAACTATGGCCAAACAAGTTAAATATTTGGGGGTAGTTCTAACACCACGTCTTTCATGCGGAGCACACATCAGGACAATATGCGGATCCGTTGTAAAGAAACTGGGCTTCATTAAACAGGTGGTGGGGAAATGTAATGAGAAAGGTAAGAGAGGTGTTATTTTGCTCTAGTTAGACTACATTTAGAATATGCTTAGTATTTGGGAGCCTTGGGAGAAAATCTGCCAAAAATAATTAGATGAAGTCCAGAGAAAATCTGCTAGATTTGTTAAAAATTGTTACAATAAGAAGACAAGTGTGACAGGTCTTAGAGGGGATTTAGGCTGGGAGCCACTTGGAATACAAAGAGAACAAGCAAAACTTATACTTTTAGAAAGATTCAGAACCAACAAGTTTAACGATGGCACTAAAGGAATTATAATGGCCCCACACTAACGCGGTAGATTAGACCACAAAGATAAAATAAGGGAGACAGATTCAAATATAGATTGATTCTAATACTCATTCTTTCCCAGAACAATCAGGAATCCTAATAGTAAGACACCAAAGTCTCTTTAGATTTATTAAAAACATTAATTTACAAAACAACATTGATAATTAACAAAATTCAACATTGAAAAGTTATTAGGTGTATCTGTAGTTTCATTTGTATGTTAGTTGGCAGTTTGTGTGTTTGCATATGTGTGAGATGAAAGGGTTTTTGCATGAATGTATACCATGTTTTGTTTGTGGACTGTATAAATTTCTGGCTTTTGCATGCATTTTTTTCTTAATTATGGGTGGTGCCCTAAAATCCCCCACTGCATGCCCTTTGGCAGCTTGCAGGGTACTAAGTAGATGTAGATGAAACTGTAATTGCCTACCTCAACAAATTTATAAGAGGGAGAACTTAAATGCCATGAAGGATTATATTAGGAAAATATCATCATCATCTGCAGCTCTACAGCCTTGGCTTCCTCTATGATATGCCTCCATTCAGTTCTTGTTCTTGCTTTTTCCTTCCATCTTGTAACTCCTATTGCCTTCAAGTCATCCTCCACATCCTGTAGCCATCTCTTCCTTGGTCTACCTTTTCTTCTGACACCTTCCATCTTGCTATTCAGAATCAGTTTGGGCATTCTGTCGTTTTCCATCCTTTCTACATGCCCCAACCACGCCAGCCGCTGTGACTTGGCAAATCTAACTATGCCCTTCCCTTCTAGTAATTCATTTATCTCCATGTTCATCCTAATTCTCCAGCTCTCCCTTCTCTAATTGGGCCATAGATTCTCCTTAACATTTTTCTTTCAAATTCTCAAAGTGTTTCCTTATCCTGACTTGTTAATGTCCATGTTTCAGCTCCATAAGTTACCATGGGTCTAATAAGCGTTTTATAGATCTTTATTTTTGTGTTCCTTGATAGTAACAATAATTTGAGGATTGTTACATTTGCAAAGTATGCCCTGTTACCTTCCCTTACCCTTTGGTTGATCTCCGTGGATATCTTATTTTCATTTTTAAGTCTGACTTCTTGATAGGTAAATTCCTTGGCACCCTCAAACTCATAATTCCCAATTATTATGTTTTGTAGGGGCCGCTTGTTCTGATAAGCTGACATTTTCAAGTATTTGGTCTTCTCTTCACTAACCTTCAGCCCCACTTCTTTACCAGTGTTTTCTAAAATGTTAAACATTTCTTTTAGGTCATTCACATTTCATGCAATTAGTGCTATATCATCGGCATATGCGAATCCTTGCTGGGATTTATGCACTATGGTCCCTCTTAGTTTCAATTCTTTCATTGCATTATGTAGGGCCAGGTTGAATAACGTGGCTGAGAGAGCATCTCCTTGTCTTACCCCTGAGGTCATCTTAAATGCTCTGCTTGCCCTACCCCTAATAAAGGCTTTACATTGTGATTCATGCCATGTCAATTGAACCAGTCTAATCAGTTTCCTTGGAATATCATAATCTATCAACACACGTATTTATCTCTTTCCTGTTCACACTGTCGAAGGCTTGATTGAAGTCAATAAAGAGTATATGCAAGTCAACATTATATTCATAGCATTTCTCCATTGTTTGTCTTACCGAGAATATCTGGTCAATGGTACTTCTACCAGCTCTAAAGTCACACTGATATTCTTCCAGTATATCTTCAACAAAGGTGCTTATGCATTTTAGGAGAAAACTGGTGAAAATTTTAAATGCTACATTCAGTAATGTAATGCCCCTATAGTTTTTGCAATCATATTAGTCACCTTTTTTATATCTTGGACAAATCAAACCTGTCTTCCACTCTTCTGGGAACTCTTCCAACTTCCAAATACTACAAATTAGCTGATGTAATGCTCTATTTAAATCTTGACCTCCATTTTTAATCAATTCAGATATTATACCATTGTCTCCTGGTGCTGCATCATTCCTCTGTCTTCCAATACTTTCAATTACCTCTTCTATTGTTGGAATGAGCACTTCCTGATCTTCTGTGTGAATTTGTTCATGCTCTTCAGCCCCTGTAGTTAATTCCTTATTGTACAGGTCATTAAAATATTCAGCCCATCTTTCTAGTATCTCATTTTCCTCCCCAATGATTTGACCATTTTTATTTCTATAGGAGTGTGCTTTTGGTTGATAACCTTTAGTCATGTATTTTACTGCTTGGTAGAACTTTTTGCTTACTTTAACATTATTCAGCTCTTCTACAGCCTTCAACTGATTTTTTAAATACTCCTTTGTCTTTCTTTTCAGCAATTTATCAACTTCTTTCTTGCTCTGCCTATACTTCTCTCTTGTTAATCTAGTCTCCCTTTGTAACATATTGTATCTATTCTTATTCTTTTCCTCTATTGCAAGTTTACACTCATTATCAAACCAGTCTGCATTCCTTTTTATTTTTGCTTTACCTATTATGTCCTTTGCAGTTGATAGAACAGATTGTTTAATTCTTGTCCATTGATATTCCACAGAATATTGCTCTGTCACTTCTTCCCCATTCCTTGTTAACTTTCTACTTATTTCATCTTTGTACCTCAAAGCTTGCACAGGATCTCTTAAAATTGTACTATTCTATTTAACCCCTCTTGGCCTATTGATCCTATCCAAGAGGGCCAGTCGTTCTCTAAAATTTACTTTCACTAGATAGTGATCAGAGTCACAATTTGGTCCTCGTGCAGACCTTATGTCTAATATAGAAGATGAGTGTCTCCTAGATACCAGCACATGATCTATTTGATTCACAATTCCTGTCCCAGGCATTTTCCAGGTACCTTCATGAATATTTTTATGTTCAAAGCATGTGCTCTTTATGATCATGTTGAGCGACAGAGCAACCTGGCAGAGAAGCCTTCCGTTTTCATTTGTCACATCATGCAGTGAGTACTTTCCTGCTACAGAATTTAAGAAGTCTTCTTTACCGATTTTTGCATTTAAATCTCCAAGAATGATAACTGTTTGATATTTTGGTATTTTTTGGCATTCTCTTTCCAGTTTATCATAAAATTCCTGCTTTTCTTCTTCTGTTTTATCTTCAGTAGGGGGAAGGGTATAAGGCTGATGTTATGGAATTTTCCTTTCAAGGCGATTTTACATAGTCTGTCCCCTAATGGCTCAAAATTCATCAAACTGTTTCTTATCCTTGTATTAATCATGAAAGCAGTTCCATGTAATCCAGTTCTATGGCTGGGTCCACTGTATAGTACTGTAAAATTCTTTTTATCAATTCTACCATTTCCTACCCATCTCACTTCCTGTAGGGCTATAATATCTAAACCATATTTCAGCATTTGATTATCAACTTCAATCATTCTACTCGGTTTCAACAATGTTCTTACATTCCATGTTGCTAATTTCCATGTACTCGTTGTCCTTGTCTGTTTGCCAGGTCGATATCTTAAAAATCCATCCTTATCTATCCGAGGCACATTTAGAGGTTTCGTAGCAAGTGAATTTTTTAAAGGGTAGGGTTGCTAGCCCTATGCCTAACCCCCAACTTGGAGGGCCAGGATTTATATTCAGGGTTTATTCCCTTAGAAAGGCTTGTTTCTCTACACATAAAGAGCCCTCTCAATGCTATCATGTGAGGCACACTTAGTCTGGCAGTTCAGTCAAGACCTGTCCAGCAAGGGAGGCCCTACCAATTGCTACGCTACCGCCGGCATAGCTCTTGACATCCTTACCGCACACAATCCTCCCCGCTGAAGGTGCCTTCAAAAAGGCGGTGCCTCAGAGGGAGGTTGAGGCAAATATAAAAGCTGGTTTTTTGGGGTGAAATTTTTTCAGGTACCAGTGCAATTTTTTTTTATGCAATCTATAATTTCCAATTTGGTTAAATGTAACTAAACAAATGAGATTTTCACTCAAAATTGAAACACCCTCAAGGCAAACTACACCTACCAACAATACATTGACCTGAATAGAACACAGTCTAAAATCTAGTGTTTACTTCGCCCAGTAACCCTGTAAATCACATCAGTGATGTGTCGGAAAGTAATGTGATGCTGACAGATGACTGTGAAAATCTACTCGTCTCCCAATAGAGTCCTGCCATGGTACTCCAACTCTGACCATGTGACCTTCAAATTGCTGAATCATGAGTCTCTTTGAAACATTTCTATGGGGAGAAGGGTTGCTCACTACTAATATGGCTGCAAGATAGTTGGAACTGTCCTTAGAGTTTCCCTCATTCCTTGCCTTTTGGGAATACATTTTGATCGACCAAGTTTGTGATAATTACTCACATTTTCAATTTGTACATGGATCCTAAAGAATCTTTTTTTTAATTCATTTGCTCAATGCCAATTTTCACCAGGGGGGGTAAATGAATAGAGCATATTTATAAATGGGTGCATTGGGTTTTTAATTATCACTTGATACATTATATAAAGAAAGTTAGACATACCCTGCAATACTTTATCTGAAAAGGAAGTTTATTCTATGGTACAGGTAAACCACTGAATCAACATTTTCTTTTCTGAATAGATATTGTGACTAGAAAACACAAGAGGAATATAATGCTGTAGGTAGTTCTCCATTGATCATCACTCCAGGGATCTGTTGTTGAAGGACATTCATAATTGCCTGTTAACCCTAAATATTACAACAAGGTGCAGGCAAGAATCTACCTGCTTCTCCCACCACTTTCACAATGTGATAATTAGTATGTTTAAGATATCATTAGCGAAACTTTTACCATCAGGCAGGTCAGTTACCATCTAAATACATTTTACAGTGTTATAACTAGTCAATGTTTGCAAGGATCTTAAATCTTCTGAAATAATAACTACTACCATTCTGATAACCATTTCCTCCTTTGACTAAAATAATTTGCATCAACTTATTTATATTTTTTAACTTAAAATGAGGCATGATGATCTTTTGTAGTGTCTCACGCAATTGCAGTTGGCTCGCAGCAACACTGACTTGTTCTTTATTCTGAGAGTACACCACCATTTGAAAACTTTCCATCTGAAAAATTTCTCAAACCTCAAACTGCCATTTTTTATCTAATTAATGACTCTCTATTAACTTCTTTTATGTTCCCCATACCAGTACATGACCAAAATGACTTCAAAATGTAAAGCCACTATAATTGATTGTATTCGACGTAACTTTGTGAAATCGATTCATATTGGAAATGAAAGGATGATAACTTTGTAATTTCACAGAAATTTCTATGAAATTACAAAGTTATCATCCTTTCATCTCCAAGTAAAGCCACTATCTAAATTTAAGTATACTATCTTTGTAATTTTGCTACTATCTTATGCTGTAAGTTACCATGGTTTCTTGAAGGAAGGAATGTTGAGTCGGCTGCAGGTCAGGTGATAAACTGAATTTGGGAAGTTAAAGTTTTTGCAGGCTATGTTTCTTACTGTTATGATCTTGAGTAGTGTGAGGAAAAAGGATTGTTCATATCAATTGTGTCTGCATCCAATTTATCTTATCTGCCCACTATGATCTAAGAGTAGGCAATTAGTCCTGTACCAAATCAGCTAAATAAAGTTTAGACATGACTATCATGGAGTTCAATTTTATGGTAATTCAACCAGGAACAGCTAACAATTTGTCTAACATTTTCAAGGAATATACAGAAACACAGTATGGTAAAGAACTTACGCGGACAAGGTTATACATAGAAAAGAAACATGACATAGAAGAAGATAGCTTGGGTCCAGGCATACTCGACGATGAAATAGAAAGGGCATTAAAGGAGGTGAAAGCAAATAAGGCCGTGGGGGTAGACAACAATCCTGTAGAACTGTTGAAATGTATAGGAAAATGCAGGAAGAAGGCCCTATATGGACTGATTTGTAGTATCTATGAGGAAGGAATCTGGCTGGAAGATTTTGTGAGATCTGTGTTAGTTCCTATTCCAAAAAAGACAAAGGCTACATCATGTGAGGATTACAGAACAATAAGTTTGATATCCCACGCAGCTAAAGTTATTCTCAGGATCATCAACAAAAGGATAGAGAGTAAGGCAAATGATTACTTAGGGGATGATCAGTTTGGGTTTGGGAAAGGAAGAGGTACGCGTGATGCCATTGCAGTAATGAGATCACTAATTGAGAGGAATATAGAATGCAATCAGGATGTATTTGCCTGTTTAGTAGGTTTCGAAAAAGCGTTTCATCGAGTGAATTGGGAAGAATTCATGCGTGTATTGCAGAAAATAGGAATGGACTGGAGGGACAGGAGACTGATCCGCAACCTGTACATGTCTCAGACTGCTCAGGTGCGAGTGGGGAACGGAGAGTCCGGATGGGCAGTGTTAGGAAGAGGTGTAAGGCAGGGTTACCCATGGTCACCGGTGCTGTTCAACGTATATGTGGAGGAAATGATTAAAGAGGCATGGGAAGAACTGGAGGTAGGAATGAAAGTCGGAGGGGAAATGGTAAAATCGGTTAGGTTTGCTGATGACCAAGCATTAGTTGCTCAGTCAGCCAAGGGGTTGCAAGCATTGCTGAGTGAATTGGAGGTTCAGTGCGATAAATATGGGATGAGAATCAATATTAATAAAACAAAGGTTATGCGATTTTCCAAAAAGAAAAAGGCTAAGCTAAATATTAAAATAGGCGGGGAAAAAATAGAGCAGGTAGAACAGTTTAAGTATCTCGGAAGTGTTTTGGACCAATACGGTCAAAGTAGTAGGGACGTAAGGAGAAGAATTGCACTAGGCAAGGAGGCTTTCTCAAGGAAGAGGGAGTTGATGACGGGGACGTTGAGTAGGGATGTTAAGACAAGACTCATAAAAACTCTGATATGGAGCGTAGCTATGTACGTCGTGGAAACGTGGTCGCTGAAGCAGGAGGATAGACATAGATCGGAGACTTTTGAAATGTGGGTGTGGAGAAGAATGGAGAATGTGAAATGGACCGAAATGAAAACAAATGAGGAAGTACTGGAGATGGTGGGTGAGGAGAGGGGTTTGTTGAGAGAAATCCTATGGAGGCAGGAAAAATGGATGAAAGGCGTATTGAGCGGTAGTGGAATGTTGAAGAAGGTAATAGAGAGGAGAATGTTGGGCAAACGAGGTAAGGGCAGGAACAGGATAGGGATGTTGGACGGGATGAAGGGAGGAAAGAAGTACACAGAGATGAAGAGGGACCTCATATTGATTAGGTTGCTAGGTGGGGAGTTACAAAATGTTTATTGGATATTTGTGTCCATCCAAAAACCTACCTTAACCGGTAGATTACCTAATTATAATAATAATAATAAAGTGTTTTTCCGGAACGGAAAAAATCGTCGATTCGAGGCAGTTTATTGTACTATGTCATAAATAACCGCACCTGCTGCTTTTCAATTGCAAGGAACTATCATTTCATCCACTGGTATTGATTGAAAGATTTTTTTTCTTTTATCAACCTGCATTAGGCATTTGACTCTTCCCTAATTCTTCCATGATATCAGAAATGGCATCGGACGTTACAGATGCCGTTTGCCGATGCCAATGCGAGCGGCTTTTACGGAATAACTAGCGATGCCATTTGAATAATAGCATCGGGCGGCTTGCGAATTATGCTTTAACCCCCGAAGTTCAGTTGAGTTAATTCTTGAAGGCCTGAGGCACGGCCTTCAGTTATCCAAATGACAATGCATGTGCAACACTGGATAAAGGAATGGATCTAAACGCACAAGAAGACAATTAAGTATGTGGTCTGATTGTAGGCAATTCCATCATTTAATGGTGTAGTCAATCGGAAACGCAAGCAATTACGACCTTGGCATTGGAAGTATTTCATCAGATTAACCGTGAGCCACAAGACTTCATTCGATCCGCTTCCATTGCTTACTGATTTATTATTCTTCTCCTTATCTTTCCTGAGTGTAGGTTACATACCTTGACAGAAGTATCTCCAGGAGAAAGCATGAAACCTATTGAATGCGTCACCAGGCAGACCAAGGTTTTTCGCAAGGAGATAGGGCTGTACTTTTCTAGATGAACACTCCGTGAGTTATTGTTATCATCGCTAAAGGTCGTGGCTTCGATTTATATCTTGTGCAAAAAGAGGCTGTTTCGTCTTACATTTCGCGCGTCAGCGAGTAATTGCGATGGGGAAAGCCAAGTTACGTCTGGGCCCAATAATGGAGGTCCATGTACGTCTCAATGGAGCCAGAAGGCCAGGTGAACGTGATGCAATGCCCTCATGATGGAGGGATTATAACATCCGTGGAATATGTAACAAAAACATCGTTTAAGGCTTGACTTTGCGGAAACATTCCATACTAAAATGAACCGTCACTTCAATTGTTTTCCGTCAAAAACACTTCACGCGTGTTAAAAGGGCGTATAACAAAATCACGTCTATGCCGTCTGTAGCTTTTACAATGTTGTATTATTGATTTTGAGTCTGGATTTATCAATTGCAATAGTAATATACTATTAAAGGTGAAAATCTTTATTCTTTCGGAAACTAATTTATACTCTTTATCGCACACCTTCGTGAATATTATGCGAAAATATTAATGTTATCACCAAATTTTTCTATCTCAGGAATCCGGCATGACTTAATAATGTCCCATACACATACGTACACACCCACAAAACTGTCAACTATTTATATTCGAGATGTATCGTTTTAAATAAACGATACATTTAAAAATATGAATTTATTTCTTAACGAATTGAAAAAAATTGTTAAGGAAAGGTCTGCTTGAAGTTGATATGTTGATTTTGAATTTAGAAAAAGCCCAATTTATTTGTTTCATCGTTTTAATTAAAATATTAACTCGACACATACAAGTACTTCGTGCGGAAGTAGTTTTGGGCGGAAAGATACGATAAATGACGCCCTCGCTCCCAAGTTCTTTCCACGTCTCCCCTTTTCAGCCGCTCAATGGCAGTTGTTGGCAAATTATTGAGGGAAGTCCGGTTGGGGAACATTGTGCAGTAGTGTTTTCTTGTGGGTTCTTGGCGATTGGGTCATGGAAAGAGGGGTTTGGGGCTGCTGGTCTGAAGACGTTAGATTGACAGCACTAGGGACGTGATTAGTTAAATATCGAGCCGTATTGTTGCGAAGGAAATGATTAGGACATTGTTCTTCGTGCCTTTTGGCCTTTGGGTTGTGTGTGTTCGGGTTTTTGGGGGAGTTTGTCATGGATTCGGTTGAATTGAGTATATATGGATGGTTGAATTGTTTGCTCTGTGTGTGTGATTTAGAGATAGCGGTTTTATGGTTGCAGTAAAGTTAGGCCGAAGAAAGTGTGGTCAGTGGTAGGTGGATGGGTAGGGGTGGTTGATTCTGAAGTGGTTTACTATTTTTTGGGTATTTGCAGATGGATTTGTGGGCGTTTTGGCTGAGAAATAGGGGAATGAGGGTGGAAGGGTGAGGGTGACATGTTTTGTGGGGCGGTTGGCTTGATTTCTGTTAGTTGGGGAGGTATGGTTGAGGAAGATCGAAGGGTATTGAGTACCATTCCATAGGTTTGGGAGAAATATGTGCGGAAGGTCTTAATACGTGGCTGTTTGGGTTGTTCTCGGCCATTAGTTGGCGATTCGTGTTGTACAGGTTGGCCCGGTTGGGTTCACAGACCTTCAGTGGAGAGCAGTTAGGTTAACTGAGGAGAATTGGGTAGTTTTTTATTTTATTTATGTGTACCCTGCAAGCCATCACCAGGGTGTGTGGCAGGAAAAAATGTAAATAAAATGTGAAAAATAATATTAGCGGAAGAAGCTATGAGTTTTGCAGTGGAGGAACTCGGCTTGTGAGCACTCCAATTACTGGAGAATACGCCTATCTTCTTAAACGTCCACGGTATCGTTTCGAGAACGGTAATAATGAACGTCTAAGTAGCTACTCTCAATTGGTGTGACGCGTCGTCGAGCCGTTCTTGCCAAGGTATACGATATACGAGCATGTTGTCAACAGTTACCAGTTAATTTACTCAAAAATGATAAAGACGAAAGGGTTACCAGTAGTTAAAAAAGGCCAGTTTATTAAATTCCTTCTTTCAAAGCGTCCTCACCATTATCTCATCGAACGTATGCGATAGCATACCAAATCGAGCTGGTCAACCGATGCCCAAAATTGAAACCTCATACATATCATAGAAGAGAACGTTTGCTGTAAAATATTAAGCCCAATAAATCCTCCCGATGAAATAGCCGCTCGTATATAAAAGGATTTAGCGTCGGAAATAGTACCGTATCTAGAAATCATATTTAAGAAGTCGTTCGTAGATCACAAGGTTGCCAGATATTGGAAAACGGAGACTGGGAAGAACCGAGCAATTACAGACCTATTTCCCTCACATCCATTTCGTGCCAGACTGTACAAGAAACCCAGAAAAACAGTACTCGAAATTCAAGTATTTCGTGTAAGGATACGATGAAATCACGAATTCTCAGATTCGATAGGAATCCACCGAATACTAGAATCCTTATTCGATACCAATTTAACTTAGTAACCGGTGTAACGCACGAAAACAACGGTACGATACGTAATGTATATGTGGATCGAGGTGATTTTCAGTTTTTGTTTAATGTGCATTTTTTTACTTTTTCGCGAAATCTCAACAGTTGTATTTTTTTAAATGTTTTTTTTCTTGACCAACCAAGGTTTTTAATAAGCGTAGCAAGGTCATTCCAACGACCTCGTCCTATTGCGGAACTGTGTTATTTGTTGCCTTGTTTCAGCTCATTAAAGGACCCGCCCATCTCCCGACGCCCATGAGGCAGATTTAAAACAATCCTTGTCGCAGAAGCGACATTGGAAAATCCACTAGACATGCCAAGGCCTCGTGATGTAATTCTTGTGATTATCTACCCAATAAGTTGAGAAAATTCACACTTTGACAAATGTAACGTAATCATAACTTTAATAAATGTAACAATCGTAAGAGGTTAGAATGCTGACATTGTTTTATCTTCGCTGAGAAAGGTGTTTGTTTCATTTCCGTGATTTTCAGTGATTTTTTAAAAATTAATACCAAGGAGACAATAATACGGCAATTCAGTAAATAAATGACTAGGTTATTTTGCATAGCGAATTATTTCATCTTTCTTCGTAAAGTTTTGGTTAGCTGTCACAGAGAAATTAAAGTAGTAAACAGAGGAGAATAACGAAGGGATAATAGTTCATATGAAGGAGAAACTTCAGTTATTGTAGTAATGATTAGGGTAGGTGATCTATATCAGAGGGAATTTGCGCCAGAAGAGATAGGTGGGTATTACGGCAGGGGTAGGATATGCAGGGCGGCGGACGGCGGGAGACGGACGGCGTACTCACCTAAAGTGCTCTCCACATAGCGTCCCAATTAGGCATCGGGATATCACTGAAAAATCTGGCCACCATCAGGATCCGAACCAGGCCTTCGGGGTAGGAAGCCAGTAAATTAGCCACCATACCATCCCAATACCCAGGAAAACTTAACCGCGATATTCGGAAACCGCTTTTTGCTGCAAATGCACTCATCCCGTCGAAGAGAAATTCACCCTATTGTGGTATTTGTATTTTTATGTCGCTGCGCCAACCTTCTTGGGGGAGTTCCTGGCCAGGCACGAGCAGAATAATTAATTGCATGAGAGACGATGATGGATAAAACGAACGTAGAAGACATATCAAGGCTCTTACGATTCCTAACTCGGGGGAAAAATACGAGAATGCGGGCAAAACAATAATACGCGTTTAAAGCAAGGGGATAAATCGATGTGTGGCAATCGATTATGGACCAATTGCCAATTTACCATCAATATACTTCTCAATATACAAAGTTTTACTGAAATAATAATATAGTTTCATCAATCAATGACAAATTAATATTTAAAATGGTCAAATAATTTAAGTTCAATTCGCTTTTTCGAGCCGAGTAACTGTAACAGAACATAGTTAAAGAAATTAGGTATCTCTTAGAATATTCCCAAATATTGATCTTTTACAAATAATATGGCGTGTTTCTAATTGCCATGACTGATTACGAAAATATTAACAAAATACTCAAAAGTTTTAATACCTATGTCGTATAAGTCTATAAATCAAGTCTATTTTATGTCCCTTAGTTTCATCAGGTCTATTTTTTATAATTCTTTGATTAATCATGTTCACTTATCATACCATGTTATTTTAAACTATTCTGTTAAATCAGCACGCATTACCTGTGCGTAAACTACATTGTGAAGTCCCCACCCGAATATGGCCTTCATCAGGACGAACCAGGAGATCATACGCTACACCCACAGCCCTAGCACTTCCAAACAGTCTTTCAACGATTCTTCCACCCATTCTCTATACTGTTGGCTCCTTTCACAATAGTACGCGATGCGCTGACCCCTATCGTTCATTAAATCTTGAATAAGATCATCGGGATCACACCTTATCTCGCTGCTGAGACAAATCTCCAGTATCTTGGGAATATACGCGGAGGAAATTAGGGGTCCCACTGCTTTCAGGTCTTCGTAACTCTCTAACAATGATTCGAATGGGAAAACGCTGTCGCGAAGATCTGGCGGCATGCAGCAGCACAATTCGCCGTGGTAGCATTCCAAGAGCTTCATCATGTTCTGGTCCCTGAATGATCTCCTGGTGCTCACGTGAAGGAAGAAAATCACATCGTAGACGGGAGGCAAGTACTGAACGATCTGCATGTCGACCAGCATTGCCTCGACAGGCGCCCCGCTCCCGTCCGCTCCTCCTTCGTAAGAGAACATGAAATTGTTGCCCCACGCATCTCCATGGATGAAGGCCTTGACGTGGTTCTTGCTCGAGCGGGCCTCCGCGTGGAACTTCGCCCAGGCCCCGTTCAGAGAAGCCAGGATCCCGTCGCGTCGGCCACCGAATCTCTGCGGCCAGAGCGCGCACACCGCAGTGGCCGTGCTCTCGGCGGACCTCGTCACGAAGGCCTTCTCCCGATCCAGGTTCCACAGGTCGTCCGAGAAGGAGGTAACCCCATCCAAGGGGTCCCGTCCGGATCGCCCGCGGACCTCCAGCAGAATGGAGGCGGCGTGGAACCGGGCCAGCGCCTTCATCACTGCCGCGCAGTGTGGGAGGTCCATGGTGTGAAACTTGCCGCCGACGAAGCCTCGATGTGTCAGGTCTTCCAGAATGATTAGCTCTTCCTCTGAGGATCCCGGGACCGGGACGAATTCAGGTTGAACAGAGTCACGGGTGAAGGCGCACCTGAGTGTAGAGATTCGAAATCTAAGTACAGCGTAGAAGAGCTAGATTTGTAAACCATTGTTGTGATAAACTTAGTAACGTATCCAAAAATATTAAAGCAGCTAGGCTGGGAATCACTTCCGGAGCGAAGGTTAATTTACAGATTGAATCTCCTGTATAAATTGGGAGGAAGTCTCTTTAGCAGTGACGTTGAAAATGTAGTATTATCCCCAATGTACTACGATAGGAGAGATCATGTCAGTACAGTTAGAGAGATTAATTGCAGGGCAGATAGATTTTAGATCCCAGTTTTTTCACGAACGATAAGGGATCATAATAAAATAACGTTTGTCCGACCGTGCAGGGAGGGAAAGGTATTTTGGGTCAAGAATAGTCTGGTGTGTACTCACCCCCTGCCAAAAACTCGAGTAGTGGCTCTTAGGGTACTGAATAAACTAAACTGAACTAAAACTAATATTTAGAGACTAGGAATATCACAAGTTCTATGTGGAGATGAGCGCATATGAAGATGGAATGTGGTAGAGTTGAAGAAATGTAGAAGGATAGGGCAGTATGGAAGAAACCCACTAATGGGAGTATGTTCCTTGAAATGACTCAAAATAAGCTTCCTTGAATCACTCAATCCCGAAGGGAAACGGCGTTAAGGACTCATGCGTATGGAACAACTAATTGAAACGTGCTGTTTCTCATGTTCCTACCTGGGTAAAGGCAGCACCACGCCGGGAGGAAGGCTGGCAATCATTTTCGGCACCAAATACTTGAAGAAGACGAGTTCTCTGTGGAAGTACTTGAAGTCAACGACAAAAACTCTCTGGGATTTCAAGATTGGAGGAGTTTTTGCGAAGAAATGAATTTTCTTCACTCGCCCATCGACACGGACCGTAGTAGATATTTTATAATATCTGCCGGTTAATCCAGAAATGTCGGAGGTCCTCACGTTATACTCTTCCAGAACAAAGTCATTGCGACGAATGAAACTTTTTACGGCTTCGATGCAATCTTCTCTCCGAATCGTTAGCGTCATTTTGGGAGTGAGGTTCGAACTATTGCTGAAATATGCTCAATTGTGTTTATTCCGATTTATTTTTCCAATATGGAAGGAAAAATGATCGAAAATCTTCTACTTCTGAGCTCGGAAATTTGATTGAGGTGAGAGGTTCCTTTCAAATAACCTCCCAATTATTCTGGTTCCGAAATTTGGAACTTATAAGCCTGAAGAAGTAAGTTCAGTCTCGACAATTTCGTTACCTTGCCACCTCGAATGACTTATTCAATAACCATGAAAATGTGCAGCTTGTGCTCATGATGCGGAATTACTAATGGGCAACAAATGCCACCTTCAATGCTTCAGGCTGTTTCATACATTGAACAATGGCATTGGCTGCTCATTTTGTGTTTCCTAGTGAGTGGCACCCGATGTTCAGGTCGGAAATCAGGAGCAGTTGAGAGATGGGAAGATTTGCCTCAGACCCTAAATCATTAATGGTCGTAAAATATGTTGAACTTCGCCTGGCGAATTCCGTTGCCCCGGTTATTTATGACTAGAGTATGCTATCAACTGCCATGTTTATCTCGGAAATTCTACGATTCAATGCAACGGATATAGCAACATAAAACATTGTCTCGGTCGTACGCAGTAAATAAGATATTCTGCATGAGTGAATGATGTCGCGGAAAAGAGAAAATTCAGCAAATCAGTGTTTTATATCACTAATCGGTATAAGTGAAATGAGTCAGTTTATCCAGACAATGCAGGCAATATTGTATTTCAAACAAATCCTTCGAAATTTTACATCAAATGGACATGTGGTCTTCCTATTCGAATATATCAGGGGGAACGTTTTTTTACAGAATTATTAATGTGGAAAAATACATTTTAATTCGTCTTTCAGAAGTTTGAAGTACAACATTTCAACAGAAGCCATTTAAAAAATTAAGTATTTTTTTAGGAGCTCTGCTCAAACTCTTGATATTTAATCCAGAAACTCACGTATTGTTATGGTAATTATTTTGTTTGTCTAGATTAGTTCTTTTTTCGGTTAATAATTGTTGACAGAACTAGGGAAATCCATTTCTATAATCGATATCATTAAGCGCTTACAAAAATGTTTCTGGCCATTCTTTAAGGATATGTACCATGCCGTAGCACAAAATAAATGTGACATGCACTATTGACTTTCAACTAAGCACTAATTTAATTCACGTTAACAGCAAATTCAGTAAAAATTAATCCAATTATTTAAGACATTATTGAGTCATCCAGATTAGAACGGACTACCGTCAGTCAGCTCTCCAGCGTGAAGCAGGACCGTTTAGGCAAATGCAGCACCACCACAGGCGAAAAGTCGGAGAAACTCGGGAGTGGACCTTTTTTAACATCCTTTCATTGTCACTACTGTTTTATTTAGATATTTGATATTTTAATACCCTGCAAGACACCGCCAGAATGTGTGGCAGGGGATGATTACACACCAGAATAATTTGGCCCTGAACATGACCCTACCGCGATCGGATAATGTTATTCTGATACTTACTCGTTCGTGGAAAAAATGACATCTTAAATTTATCTGTCCCACACTTAATCTCTCTAATTTTATTAGCATTATCTCTCCTACCGTAGTATGATGGGGGTAATAATACATTTTCAACATCACTGCTAAAGAAACGCCCTTCCAATTTATGCAAGAGATCTCATCTGTAATATAACCTTCGCTCCGTGAGTGATTCCCAGCGTAGCTCCTCTAATATTTTGGATACCATAATATCATAACAACGTTTTACAAATCTAGCTCCTCTACGCTGTACGCGATCCAATTCGGCACTTAATCCAACTTCGTGAGGATCCCATATACTTACAGCATACGAGTATCGTATCTTTTTCTAAATGAGGCCTAACCAGCGAAAAATAACATTTAATTTCGACCTTTTCATCACATTTACCCAGTACTTTTCTAATAAATCCTATTTTTTTATTTTGGCCACAAATCCCGCTTATGTGTTTCACCCAGGAGAAGTCGTGAGTGAGGACCTAAGTATTTAACCGAGTCCACACATTCCATTTCGGTTTTCCCGATGCAGTAAGCGTTCAGGAGGGAATGGCTCTTTTTTCAAAAAATCATTACTGCGCACTTGGTTAGTTTAATTCTAACGGCCAAGTGTTGCACCAGCGTTGTAGAGCATTAAGGTCATCTGATAAAGCTGCTGTGTCCTCGGGATCTCGGATATCACGGTGAATCACTGCATCGTCGGCGGATAAACGTATTTCACTGGTAACTACGGAGTCAATGTCGTTAACGTGAAGTAGGAATTAGAGAGAGCCGATAGCACTTCTCTGGAGAACACCTGAAGTAACTTCTACTGCATTTGAGCTAACCCTATCTACGACTACTCTGTGTCCGACCATTCAAAAACTCTTTAATCCAACCCAGGATATGTTTATCTACGCCATATGCCTTTAGGCTCGTGAGTAGTTTACTATGAGGTACTTTGTCGAAGATCCTTCATTTCAATCTGTACTGCTATCATTACCGCCCAAAATTCATTTTCTCTCACTCCTGATTATCTTTTTACTCATGCGGTTTTAAACATTATCGATTAATCCTAATTATACGACCCCTTCTTTCGACTTCTCCGAATATCTCCGGCTGGATTCTTCTCATTACGCCCTATCTAATGATTCTTCTTTTAACGTCCTCTCCAACACCATCGTACTCTGTTCAACTTCCTACAAGCCCAAAACGTCTCCACATTGTTCACCCCTTATCTTTCCTCAAGGACAAAATTTATGGGCCTTGCTGCGTCACACACCACTTTTAAGCCCACCGTTGACTTTTCTTTACAACTCTAGCTTGCATTCACGGCCATCACCCCCCTTTCTCTCCAGGCGCCTCTCTTACGAACACAGTTACATTCCCAAAACTATTACTTGCATCCTTTGAGTACAGAATATCTGTTCCTATCGGTCTTTCCTGTCTATCTCAACAAATTTTGAAATCCTGGTGCGTCATTATATTTTTTCCATCCACTTTTCTTTGATTTCTCACAAAAACTTTCTCCCTTCCCTATTCATACCCAGCAAATGCCCATTCGTTCTCAGTTCTATCCGGATTGCCGTTTTTATCCTAAATAGTATGTACTTTGAATTTTCCCAAAGCAAGAGATTGAGAGCACAAATACCCTCCTACAAGTTTCTGAACAGAGCCTTGCTCTATCAGGTCTCGGGATCATCAGAGTTTAAATCACGATATTTATATTCCTCAATCCGTATATTGCGCTTGTTTCCTGAATCACGATATCTTCAGGAAAAAAACACCAGAGGAAATTCGAATGCTAAAGGATTCAAGGGAATGCTACCTGTTCTGTGTCGGCTGAAAAAGCAGCGCGGGGCCCCTGAGGCGCGCGTCTCAATGAAACTCGGAAAGTCTGAATTTGAAATTAAACTGTGGAAACGGAATTAAAGTAGCACTTTCCTTCCTGAATTAATTGAAATTTCGAGTATTTTGACTGCGGAGCAACAATTTCAGAGTGTAAAAAACATTCGCCTTCATCGGGATTCGAACCCGGATCCCGAGTGCTTCACCAGTTGACCTACCGAAGTGTCCTCGTACAATCAGAATGTTATCCTCGTTTTAGTTTAGTTTTTATTCTAATAATTTGAATGTTTAAAATATTTTTGTTGTTCATTTTCTCCATAACATTTTTTTGTCAGATTTAGATAAATTATTATTATTGGCAATCTACCGGTTAAGGTAGGTTTTTGGATGGACACAAATATCAAATAAACATTTTGTAACTCAAAACAATCAATCTAGCAACCTAATCTACATCAGGTCCCTCTTCATCTCTGTGTACTTCTTTCCTCCCTTCATCCCGTCCAACATCCCTATCCTGTTCCTGCCCTTTCCTCGTTTTCCTAACATTCTCCCCTCTATTACCTTCTTGAACATCCCACTACCGCTCAATACGCCTTTCATCCATTTTTCCTGCCTCCATAGGATTTCTCTCAAAATACCCCTCTCCTCACCTACCATCTCCAGTACTTCCTCATTTGTTTTCCTTTCGGTCCATTTCACCTTCTCCATTCTTCTCCACACCCACATTTCAAAAGCCTCCAAATCTACGTCTATCCTCCTGCTTCAGTGACCACGTTTCCGCACCATACATAGCTACGCTCGATATCAGAGTTTTGACGAGTCTTTTCTTAACCTCCCTACTCAACGTCTCCGTCATCAACTCCCTCCTCCTTGAGAAAGCCTCCTTTCCTAGCGCAAATCTTCTCCTTACGTCCCTAC
The DNA here is from genome assembly GCA_037158775.1 of Hetaerina titia. Taxonomy (NCBI): domain Eukaryota; kingdom Metazoa; phylum Arthropoda; class Insecta; order Odonata; family Calopterygidae; genus Hetaerina; species Hetaerina titia. The sequence continues at coordinate 18,813,640 of CM073778.1, read as the reverse complement.
CTCTTTGACCGTATTGGTCCAAAACACTTCCGAGATACGTAAACTGTTCTACCTGCTCTATTTTTTCCCTCATATTTTGTTTATCTTAGCCTTCTTTTTCCTGTAAAATCGCAAAACCTTTGTTTTATTAATATAGTATTAATTCTCATCCCATATCTATCGCACTGAATTTTTCTGTTACGCTGGTCTGCGAATCTTGTTTTCAGCCTTGGCCATGGAATTTTCCAGGATCTTTTAGTTGCGCTACGAAAACCATAATGTCCAGGTACAAGGACAATATCCAGCCCTTCTTGCCTGTTTTCTTGTCCTACTCGTTGGCATTCAGCTTCGCTCGGTGGAGAGTGATCCACTCGAACATACGAAATCGTTAGACCGTGTCACCATTCTCAATGGATTCTATCAATGAGTCAAACCTTCGCAACATCACCTGCCGTTTCTTGCAATTTTCCTTATGACTTGTTCTCTGATAATTTGTTATTTTTCAATTGATGCAACAAGAATATTCCTCTGATGAAGGGTATATTCTTGAATCATGATTTCCTGCGCATTGTTCCCATTAAACGCTTTCTTTCTTACACAATGTAGATACGCGCCCGGATCTCTGGCATTTAAAAAATCTTGCAGCCATCATATAGTTTTTGATGTTGTGAAAGCGAATCCAATAATCTTCTTGCCAATTAGCAGGTGTTTCCTTAAAACTGATACATTTCGATAGCCAATTCCATGTTTTGTTAACTTTTTTCCTGAAACGGAGGAGGGATTGGTAAGCGTTTCTTTATTACTGCTGTTATGTCCTCATCAATAAAAGTAGATTTCATTCCATAGATTCCTACTCCCGGCTTAATTTTTTCTTTCATATTGATGAGTAATTACCTCTTTCCTAGGCCTTCAACGGACTTGTTTATAGTTTCTTTTGTTGAGTTTGGCACTCACAAGATTTATTATTTACTGCTTTATTGGTTGTTTGATAGATCTTATCCATAGAGAAATCATATTCTTAAGGTTTTCATTAAAAGAAAAAAACTATTCATCACATTGTTATTTCAAGTTTAAGTTTTGTTTACTTCAGGCCTTCATTCTCCTCTAATTAATTCCCTCAACCCGAGAGAGCTTCTCAATTATACGTCCTTGATTTGTCTAATATACGTGTACTTTTCTATTGGTTTTCATTGCGGAATCTTTCCTTCGACTTTCTCTTATATGATATGTACGAATTTCTAACTAATCCACTGTGCCTCAAGTCTTGTCCAAATCCATCTAATTCTTATTCTCCGCCGTAGAGTTCTTCTTCATATGGTATTCTGCTCTTCTATATACTTTCTCGTTCCTCACTTTGTCCGTCTATTGAACCTTCTTCATCCTCTTCCAGCACAATGTTTTAGGGAATTTCATTATTCGCCGGTCCACTTTTCTAATGTTCCATGCTTATGGTCCGTAGCGTACCATACTCCTTTCGAACGCTTTGACGAAATACTTTCCTGCCTTGCCACCTCAGATTCTTTGAAAATAGTGGTCGCCTCATTTTCATGAACGCCTTCTAAGCTTTAGATACTCTTCGCTTGATGTCGGCAAAAATTTATCCACTCCAAGTTTACAGTGACTCAGGTAGATGAAGGATTGATTCCACTTGCTCTAGTTCTTGACTCTGTATGTTATGCTAAACAAACGTAGTGTTTTTTAATTCCGGTGGACCGAACACTGCTTCTGGATTTGAATTTAAAATCACCAGTTTTAGCCGCCCAATTTTCGGCCTGCATCTACCCATTTGGATGGATCTGCATCCGTTTTGTATGCATAGAGACATTAGGAAACGTGTGCTGGGTCGAACAGGAAGGAAGAAGCATATCTTTCGATTCTGTTAAGCTCGCGGCCGTGAAATAAAAAAATCAGGAACCTGACATTATCGATTCTAAAGACACATTTCATAGAGCTATTGCGGAAGATTCAACATCTCTGGCCGGTCTCGAGGTTGTCACTTGATGGTTCTCAGAAATGGCCGCAGTCCGAGGTCGAGTGACCGCCTGACGACTCTTCTCCAACGTCGTCGCCCGGAGTGAATCGAATGGCTTCGCTGGTTTGGTCATGTTGACAAAGTGGATGGGAGACGAATCATCAAATAGACACGAAGGAAGAGTGGAATGGTTTGAGAGAGGAAGGGACTTATATCGAGGAAGTCATGCGTGAATGTAGTCGAGGATACAACCGAGACAAGGAATGCTAGGAGCCTCAAGAATAGGGGAGTCTGTATATGAAACAACATATGAATGCGTGATGGAGTTGAAAGAAGTACGCAAGGGCAGGACAGTGTGGAATAAATATCTTAAAATAATTTAAAATCAGGCTTTTTCATTTAACCTAGCATGAAAGTAAATGGATGGAATGATATATACCTATTTCATTCAAGTATTTGCTCGAGATGATTCGGTAAAAAAAGATTGAAAATGGGTACTTAACGATTTGTAATAATGAACTTATGCGCAGAATGAGAGGAAGATTACTGGTGTACTGACATTAGTAGTGTAGTTTTCATGCTTATTCGTACGTTTTCTATCACGAAAACTCAGTAAATTTGAAGTGCATTTGTCTTCCTCACATGATCTCTAATTATCATCAGTATCCAAGAAACTTACGTCGCAGGATATTTAAATTATGCAAAATAGACATATTCGCTTCTGGACAACTGTCTGATGCTGGGGTTAATACAGGAAAGTAGTGGATTCTTCAATTTGATTCCTTTCTTTGCTTTCTTCAGAGGAACATAGTAGTCGGAAGAGAGAGAAACCGCTTCCCCAACACAAATAAAAATACATCCACCATAGAAAACAGTACATTTATTTCATTAATAAGCGAAAGGAATAGCTAAAACTTGCAAGCCTGCGACAGAGCTCTACTACAGAAGAATTGATAAGGCGGTATCATGAAAAAGGCTCATGAGCCCACTAATTAATGACTCCCACACACTCGCATTCTCATTGTGAAACTGTGAATGAAACTCATGTTAAGTCAATTTTTACTCAAGATTAACGTAAGCACAGGGATATTTATCAATCAATCACAAAGCAGTGATTTTTCATAAAGAAGCTGTACAAATAATTAAATAGATCTTGGCGGGAATGTTCCACGGTAAGAATTAATTAATTAATACTGGAATACTTCCAATTGCAATTACCCTGCAAGGAATTTGCAACCCTAGAAGAAAACATGACTCTCCTGCAGGGAATTAATAAACCCAACTTATGTCATTTTCAGTTTCATGATTTCAATATAAAAGAAATTAATGATTATGGACAAATCTCCATTCCCGTAACCAAATTTGCATGAAGCACCAACGTAGACCGCCCTTGAATACAACCCGAAATACTGATATTTTCCAATTGCATCCTTCAACTGAAACTTTTGACATAAAAAAGTATCTGATGAAACACGAGGTTTCCTCTTTCATAGAAATTTATCGTCACGTTCCTAACTCTTCTGTCTCCCATCGTTTCTTGAATTTTGAGTGGAGGAGAAAATAAACATAACTACACGTAGAAACGTGTCGTCTTCGTGAGTTTTGATGGCGTCATCACGTGAGGTCCGTTGGCCTTCCAACGCGCGGTGTCCACAGGAGGCCTGACCACGCGAAGGGCACGAAGATCTATCCACGCACAGTCAACCAAGGCGAAGGCCTCTCACACACTCTCCGGCTCTCAAATGGCGCTCCCTCCTTATCTGCATCCTCCATCGACCTGCGTCGCCTCCGCTCTTCCGCCTCGCCTCGACCTCCGAACAAGAGAAGAGGGACACGGGGAGGAAGATGCACCGGCATCGGACTTTCATTGCCGCTTGCCCAAGAACAGAACGGTACAGCTGTCTTGTCCATGAGGGACACGATTGTCTCTTGCGCAACGACTTCCGTACTATCGGACAAAGCCCTCTGTCGATTGTGCGCGGGAACGATTTAGCCTGCTATCTGGCGAATAAACTAAGGCATGGCGTTCGGTTTGATTTTTACCTATAAACGGTTGTACAGTGGGATACTCACGGAACTAACCAAAGGCCATCTGCACAATCATTCGTTGCGTAGCGATGGATTGAGCCCACTGGATGTAATGAATTTTATGAAGGTGTCATATCCAAGCCATCAGGGAAATTGAAACTTCAGAATCGATATTTTGGGGACCATTCACAAAGTTATTTGAGTGAAGTCTTTAGAGGTCTTGGGAAGAGGTCAACGCAAAAAGCAATGACCAATTTTAAATCTTATAGGTTCCATTTACTGGGGTATTGGAATTTTAATCCTGTTGACATTGACTGCACACTTGACTGCACTGTTAGGAGCGATACTGTATATATTACTTTAGATTAACACAAAGCCTAAAGGTAAAGACCGCGGACTAGTTGCCTGGTTATCTATTTTGACTTTCCACGTATTTTAGTGATGTCATCATATTAAAATTTCACAGCTGCTGTTCACTAGGGGAAATTAATGGGATCTGATATCGTTTGATTGTGTACCATCACGAAAATAATGGAACTTGAAATATAGCAACGAAAAATAATCAAATTTCTCGAAAAAATACGAAGAAAATTGAGGTGAAAATAAGAAAATAATAGGAATCATGTATATGGATGACTGATGGAGAGAGTATTTCTAAGAGGGTGTCCTAATTTCTTTTAAATTTGCTTTCCTGCGCTCCTTCCACGTAGCATTCTACCGTTCTACATGTCATAGAATTCCAACGTCACTATCCCCGTATCCTTTATTCACTATATTCACCACTTCGTGTTTTGCAGAAACTCCTTATTGATCAAGCGTCTAACCGATTCCAATAGCAATTGAAACAAAATATCGCTCTTTGAATCTATTCTCCTCATAGACACCTTTCACCTCCTTGAAAAGTCAACTAGGTAATTAAAACTTCGTATTTTGTTTTCCATCCTAGGCATAATAAAGGGACGGGTAGACACAGTTAAAAGGAAAAGGACAAGGAAATAAGCGATTACTGACGAGATTATTAGGATAACAGATGAGAGAAGGAAGCGGAAGAATATAAACACAGAATAACGTAGAAGGAAGTTCAAGGAGGTACATAGTAATGTGAGGCGAGAAAGTAATTGGGCGAAAGGGGAGTGGTCGTGGACGCGGTGGATATGCATGGAAAGTTTAAGAAGGAATAATGAATTGTGCCCACCGGACAGAAAGGACAGTGATATATCGGGAAGTTAAAAGGAAAAGTCCGTTAACACGACTAGAAAATTATTAATGTTACCAGGAAAGGTTCGAGAGAGATGGAAAGAAGACATGGAAGATCTCTACAGGGAAAACATTATGACAGCAAGTTTATACATACAAAGAGAAAATGACATAGATAGGAATGGATTAGGTTCAAGCACACTTGATTGCGAGATGGGAAGAGGATTGAGAATTGAAATGCAATAAGGTTGTTGGGAGAGATAGCATTCTTGCGGAAATACTTTACGGTTTAGAAAAAACGGGAAAGGAAGAGTTTTTATGGGCTGATTCGTAGCATTTATTAGGAAGGCATTTGTGGGAAAGATAACTTCAGATCAATATTAGTTCCCATCCCAAAAAAGGGAAATGTAGGTGAGGACTGCAGAACGATAAGTTTGATATCTCACTCAGCAAAAGTAGTACTTGCGATCATCAGTAAGACGATGAAAAGGAGGCCTAATAATTACTCAGAGGATGATCAGTTTGGGTTCAGGAATGGAGGTAGGCGTGATTCCATGGCAGTAATAAAACCACATAAGAAAGGAAAATGGAGTATAATCGCAATATCTTTGTTTGATTCGTAGAGGCTTCAGAGGATTAGTTTCGTAAAAATCCAAGAGGATTTCGAGAAGGCATTAGAGGAGATAGAATTAAATTTGATGGGATATTCTTAAAATAAATTAGGTTTGAGGTAATTAAGCTCTATATAGCCATTCAGCGAAACTATTAGGATTCTATCTTCAATTTCAGATTTAGTCCACATCCATATTAATTAAAATTTCTGAATGTAGTTTCACTTTGTAGTTTTGGATTTCAGTCAAATAGGAATATAGTATCCATATTTTTACAGAGCATCAGCATACAATGGTAGGTACATGTATTTATAATTTTTAAGGATCACGAATTTGGATTTAGGATTTAGTTAGGATGTAATTGGTGGATATTAATATGCCCGAGTAATTGGAGGGACGCTTAATAATAACCGAGCGAAATTTGCGGAATACGTTAATGTTAATTTTTTGGTCAGTAAAAATGGAGAAAAGGTCTTTCAGAGAATGTCTGAGGGACTGAATTCCTGGGAAATATGTTGTACAAATGAAGAGGGTGTGCGAGTTAGTGTCTTTGGTGGATTTGGGAGGGTGAAGTGTCGGAGGATTTTTTTATTGAAAGGGGACTCAGGGTAACCGCTGCGATGGGTAACAGATGGTGCAGTGAAGGTATTTTGCATGTCACTATTCTTGGCATGCAAAATTTAGTGAGCGAAATGTGAGGGCATAATAGTCGAGACACCGGCTGAAGCTATTTAGCAGCAGCAAGCAGCCTCGATTTCATGGATTCAATGAGGGCGGAGATTTTTTCTGTCAGAACTATAAATACTCGGAAATCTGACCTACATGGTTTCACAATTATTATTGATTTTGAAAGTAAAACACGTGTGATTTTACTTCATTTTTCCTCTTTTATTTGATTACATTTTCCTACCTCAGGAAACATATCAAATGTAAAAACAAATACAAGCGAATGCTCCCTAAAAATGTTCAAGTGCCCTAAATTGAGCCATTTTAAACGCATTCTTTAAGTTTTGCCGGCAATATACTTAATTATTTTCTCTTACAATGCGATATTTTCGAATGAACTGGGGACTTCGTCTCGCTTCTCGTTAGGACACAATCATCAAACGATAAAGGGTGACGATTTTAATTGATTCGATTAAATCCATTTCACAGATGAAAACACACTAATTGGAAGGATGTCTCTTTAGCAATTATGTTGAAAATGTACTATTAATCTCATCGTTCTACGGTAGGTGAGATCACGTCAATAAAATGTGAGAGATTGAGTGTAGAACAGATAGATTTAAGATTTTATATTTTCCACGTACGATAAGGGATCAGGTTGACGTTGTCGGGTCGCGTCAGTAGGGAAAAGTATTTTGGGACAAAAACAGTCTGATTTGCAACCTGCCACTCACCCTAGTGAGGGCTTGCAGAGTAGTACGTAAATAAATAACTAAAAATATTAAATGTACACATCAAAACATAATGATATTAAGAAATAAATTCCTTTGTAAAAATATCTGGTTTATAATTTTTAAACTGCCTGCAGGAACAATGCGTAATTATTGTAAAAGGAGATAAAATTTCTTTCTCAATCAGCCAGTAAATGATATTATCCGAATAGTGGTTGTGAACTCCGTGAGCACATTAACCGAAAAAACCAAATGAAAGGATAAAAATTTTTAACGGCTCCTTAAATTGTATGATTATTCTTGCATACTTTTGACAAATTATCTCCCTGAGAGCTGCACCGAGGGAGGGAAACTCAAATTTTGGCTTCCGCATCTTCGTGAACCAAATCAGTCGAAATCATCCTCTATCGTAGAAATGCGTGAGTCTCGCCCGTCTTAGTGCTTAGCACGAGGTGATCGGGACCCTCATACGATACATCGAAACCAACCATTTGGTTGACTATTGTAAATTTGTTTCATGCGCACAAACACACGGATCTGTACTTTTCTGGCTAAGCCTCTCGCGTCATGGAAAATAACAAGACGAAAGGAAAAGTGTAGCACGGGGGAATCAACGCCCAAGGTGACATTGCTGCACAACCACATTATTAATATTACGCAAATGTGTATTATATATCTCTTCATTGTGCGCCACAATGACATAAAGTTCACGATGTCAAGGCCAATGGGATTTTCTCTCCTTCTAATCCATCGTCAGTGGAGGTCATTTTCAAGAGGAGATTACGTGGGAAGTAGTCCTTGTTTACGTGAAGAAGCCAGCTGTGACATTGAGGCTAGGTTATTTCTCTGCGATTTTGATTATCTCTCAAGAGGTAGGACAAAGTCGTATCACGTTCAGGCTGTCAATCTGAGCTAAAGTTCAGGGTGTGGAGCAAAAAAAAAAGCTTGTCTAAACATTTTCAGCATACTATTATAAATATTGTGAATTATCCCCGGTGCCTTATTCTCACCGAAAACTACTCACCGGTCACCGAAAATATACTTTTACCCTTTTTTCCGTGTAGCAACTCATAACGGACACACATACTGTATATCTCTACTTGAATTAGAGTACTTGGTAAATGTGATGAAAAGGTCAAAGAGAAATGTTATCTTTCGCTAGTTATGCCTCTTTTAGATTATGCTGCTAGTATATGGAATTTTCACGAAGTTGGATTAAGTGCCAAATTGGATCGCGTGCAGCGTAGAGGAGCTAGATTTGTAAAACGTTGTTATGATAAACTTAATAGCGTATCCAAAACATTAGAGCAACTATACTCAGAATCACTCACGAAGCCAAGGTTAAATTACAGACTGAAGCTCTTGCATGAATTGGAAGGACGTCTGATTAGCAGTGATGTTGAATGCATATTATTATCCACATTGTACTACGGTGGGAGAGACCATGCTAATAACATTAGAGAAACTAAGTCCAGGACAAATAGATTTAAGATGTCATTTTTTCCACGAAAGATAGGGGATCATAATAACACTGTTCGACCGTGGTAGGGTCATGATCGGGTAAAATTATTCTGGTGTGTATTCATCCCCTGCCACATACCCTAGCGGTGACTAGTAGGGGATATATACAAATAGAGTAAAAAGTATTAAAATCTACCGTCAAATCCTTATATTATACCTAGTTGTAGAAATGAGAAAATTAAAATAATTACTGGTTTTCATTAAAATTAGTTTAAGGAGGGAGCTTGACTGCCTTGGCCTGAGACGTTTTTCTTGACTTCCAATGAGATTTAATAATCAGAGAAACCATAATTGCAGAGATAGCAAGTAGGGTAACATTGGCGGGGTAATTATTTTAAGGAAATACACCAAACCAATCAGGATTGGTGTCCAGCGATGATGATGATATCACGAATAACGATCCACAAGTTTCTTTGACCTGAATCGGACTGCGGATTTCTGAACGCACTGTCAATGCAGTCATTTTTCATAATAGGCAATTACTTTCCCATTACAGCCTCTAAAAGCCCTAAGCAAGTTTTTTTAATATAACTACCTCCTTTGACCCCCTTGCATCAATGCACTCGCTAGCCAAACGAAAATGCGAGGTACTTGCATAAGATGGCAAATGGACTTCCATAGTGATACATTCAGACACGGAAATTAAAAAAACAATTCCAAATTTCCATGTCATTAGATATGATTGAATACTGACGTCAGAGCAAGTTCATCTACTACAGCCTGTCGCCATGCGGAGAATAATACGCACGTGGAATCATGATACCACAGTGAAAAGTTGACGGAGCAGGACTCTTAAGTTAAAAGTAGGTCCTTCAGATGGAGGCGTTGATAATAGTGAATGTTATTCAAAGATTACACACGACCATTTCCCGTTGCCCTGAAATTTTTGGGCTATCAAAAAAGTAGTTGTAATAACTATGAAAACTTTCTTGTGAATAAAAATTGGGTTAGGCCTCGGAAGTACCTGCTTTCAATGATTAAAAACATCAAATTTTCGCCCTTACCTCTGACTGGGGTGTTAAAAAATATATTAGTGTATTTTTAATAAACTATATCAATTTGATCTTGGAGCGAAAAATCATTACTTTTACCAAGAGCATTTTAACTATGACTTATCCATTATAAAGCATGTCGTTTGTTTGCTAGAAGACCTATAGTAATTTGAAAGTGCGCAATTTTGTTTAAAAAATATCTGAAAAATGAATTCTGTAGATTAAAGCGAGTATAAAAATGGGATCCACTGTGAAATTTTTCAAGGATGCTATTTGCAGATATTAAGAATGGCAGAATGAAGAAATGTACATTTATACTCTCAATCAAGAATAATGAGTGCGCTCACATTGAAATTCGATCTGACTTTACCTTAAAAGGATGCTCGCTTAAAGTATAATTCCCATGATTTGAGCGTTCGCTCAAATAAACGTGTAATGGAATATAGACTTTGTAATTAATATAACTCATAATTTATTGAAAGTCATCATTGCATCATCGGTCACAGCATTGTGGCAAATGCAACGACAATTTCTACAAGAAAAGTTCAGTACGATTCTTTACACAAAGTTCGTTCACAGTTGGATTTTGCCCGCCATGCATCGGAAAATTTCCCCTTTTTTTCATTTTCAAAGATATAAATTAAACAAGAAGAGTGCACCTTAAGATTCGCCATTCGACCCTCTCCTGGCTTTGATTTTGGGCTAATGTGAAAGAAGTTAAATTCATAGTTATTTTTTTTATAATTTTACACCGACAACTAACGCGTGACGTTTAATGCGAATGAACATCAGTACTTAAATTAAAAATTTATTTTTAATCAACAAATTAAATGCCCAAAATGGGAGCCCGCAACAGTAATTGATGTTCGGTAATTATTATTAGGTAATCTACCGGTTAAGGTAGATTTTCGGATGGACACAACTATCAAATAAACATTTTGTGACTCCTAAGAAAACCTATTCTACATCAGGTCCCTCTTCATCTCTGTGTACTTCCTTCCTCCCTTCATCGCGTTCAACATCCCTATCCTGTTCCCACCCTTACCACGTTTGCCTAACATTCTCCCCTCCAAAGACTTCTGCATGTCCGGGTTTTCACCGCGTTGTCGGCATCAAACAACAACGCGGTGAAAACCCGGACATGCAGAATTCTTCAAGCCACCGCCGCGAAAATCTACGCAGCCATTCTCCCCTCTATTACATTCTTCAACATTTCAATACCGCACAATACGTCTTTCATCCATTTTTCCACAATCAATCTAGCAACCTAATCTACATCAGGTCCCTCTTCATCTCTGTGTACTTCTTTCCTCCCTTCATCCCGTCCAACATCCCTATCCTGTTCCTGCCCTTTCCTCGTTTTCCTAACATTCTCCCCTCTATTACCTTCTTGAACATCCCACTACCGCTCAATACGCCTTTCATCCATTTTTCCTGCCTCCATAGGATTTCTCTCAAAATACCCCTCTCCTCACCCACCATCTCCAGTACTTCCTCATTTGTTTTCCTTTCGGTCCATTTCACCTTCTCCATTCTTCTCCACGCCCACATTTCAAAAGTCTCCAATCTATGTCTATCCTCCTGCTTCAGCGACCACGTTTCCGTGCCGTACATAGCTACGCTCCATATCAGAGTTTTTATGAGTCTTGTCTTAACATCCCTACTCAACGTCCCCGTCATCAACTCCCTCTTCCTTGAGAAAGCCTCCTTGCCTAGCGAAATTCTTCTCCTTACGTCCCTACTACTTTGACCGTATTGGTCCAAAACACTTCCGAGGTATGTAAACTGTTCTACGTGCTCTATTTTTTCCCCTCTTGTTTTAATGTTTAGCTTAGACTTTTACTTTCTGGAAAATCGCATAACCTTTGTTTTATTAATATTGATTCTCATTCCATATCTATCGCACTGAACCTCCAATTCACTCAGAAATGCTTGCAACCCCTTGGCTGACTGAGCAACTAATGCTTGGTCATCAGCAAACCTAACCGATTTTACCAATTCCCCTCCGACTTTCATTCCTACCTCCAGTTCTTCCCATACCTCTTTAATCATTTCCTCTACATACACGTTGAACAGTACGGGTGACAATGGGCAACCCTGCCTTACACCTCTTCCTAACACTGCCCATCCGGAATCTCCGTTCCCCACTCGCACCTGAGCAGTCTGAGACATGTACAGGTTGCGGATCAGTCTCCTGTCCCTCCAATCCATTCCTATTTTCTGCAATACACGCATTAATTTTTCCCAATTCACTATATCAAACGCTTTTTTCGAAATCTACGAAACAGGCAAATACATCGTGATTGTATTCTATATTCCTCTCGATTAGTGATCTCATTACTGCAATGGCATCACGCGTACCTCTTCCTGTCCTAAACCCAAACTGATCATCCCCTAAATAATAATTTGCCTTACTCTCTATCCTTTTGTTGATGATCCTTAGAATAACTTTAGCTGCGTGGGATATCAAACTTATTGTTCTGTAATCCTCACATGATTTAGCCTTTACCTTTTTCGGAATAGGAACTAACACTGATCTCACTAAATCTTCCGGCCAGATTCCTTCCTCATAGATACTACGAATCAGTTCATATGGAGTCTCCTTCCCACATTTTCCTAAGCATTTCAACAGTTCCACAGGAATATTGTCTACCCCCACGGCCTTATTTGCTTTCATATCCTTGAATGCCCTTTCTATTTCATCGTCGAGTATGCCTGGACCTAAGCTATCTTCTTCTACGTCTTGTTCCTTTTCTATTTCTAACCTTGTTGGCCTAAGTTCTATACCGTAGAGTGATTCTATATATCACTTCCATCTCTCTTTGAGTTTTCCTGGTTCAACTATTATCTTACCCCAGTTATCTTTAACTGTTGGCACAGATCTTGCCTTCTTACTTCCCGATAATAACTTAACCTTGATGTATAGAGCACCAATTTCCCCCTTCTTCTGTAAACTTTCCATTTCTTCGCATTGCGTTTTCCACCATTCTTCCTTTGCTTTATTTGTGGCGCTTTTCAATTTATTGTTTAAGGCCATTTTCAATTTGTTTAACTCTTTGTACTTCATTTTTCCTAACTCTGTGTTTACATTTTTCCATCTTCTTCTCTCATCCATCTTTGCAATCATCTCATCCGTTACCCATGGTTTCCATATCCTTTTCCCGTTAACGGTTCCTATAGTGTCTTTTGCGGCTTCCGATATCCCTTTCTTGATACATTCCCATTTTTCTTCGATAGTACTCAGTTCTTTACCGTCATCCATCATTTTCTCTACAACCTGCTGATACTCCTTCCTCGTTAATCCATTTAATGCTTCTAAAGTCCATCTCCCAACCCGCCGCCCTTGCTTTATCTTCTTGAAACGGACGTTACTTTTCATAACTGCTAAATTGTGGTCAGAGTCCGCATCCGCTCCTGGGAAACTGTGCCTAAATTCCTCGTGCCTAACCCATAGTCCCCCACCTCACCACCATCTCTTCCTTCGCCTACCATCGCATTCCAATTCCCAGCACAATCAAATGTTTCCCTCCAAGAACAGACGTGATTATATCCTAATAAGACTGAAACTATGGATGTGATTATATCCTCTAACTCATCGTATATCCTATCGACTTCTTCCTCCTTATGGTTGCTCACTGGCATGTATACCTGCACAATGACCAAGTTCGTCGGCTCTGCTTTGATCTCTACGAGTAAGATTCTATCAGTTGCTTGCTTTATGTTGACTATGTTTCTTCCTACCTTTTTATTTAATATTACGGCAACCCCTCGTTGGCTCTCGTCCCCGCTGCTCTATATTATTCTATAATTATCACTCTAGTAATCCCCGCTATCCTTCCATCTCACCTCACATAGACCTAAAACATCTATATTACCTCTTTCCATCTCTCGCTTAATATTCTCTAATGATGTTCGGTAAATGAATATGTTAATGCGCCACAATAGATGATTTTCACAGTTCGTCCTGGAAGAGGGTTTCATTGTATTAATCTAAAATGCGACGATTCCATAGAAATCCAATGCATCTTTCGCATGGATTTAATAGTTTTGTAATCGGAGGCATATTCAAGGAGTGTCCTCCGAGTCATTGGAAACCACACAAGTGATTAATTACAAATCCTCACCGTACCAAATTTCAATTTCATGTTCTTAAGAATAATAATTGTTATAATAGGTTATCTACCGATTAAGACAGGTTTTGGATGGACAGAATCTTCCAAACGGTACAGTGACAATCCCCTTGACTCACCTAGCAAACGCAAACTAATATCCTATTCTACATTAAGCCCCTTTTCGACTCCGTCGTAAGTAATATTCAAAACACCGATAGTGTATTTTCTTCTATCACTATCTACCATGATCTTTGTATCTAAGAAAATATTGACAATTACAATAGTTCGATACTTAGAATGCAATTTTTATTGAGGGTAGAGCTCACCCAATGCTAACCCACGTGAAGCGTGTGAAATTCAAGCACCAGGGTATGGCCAGGGGCCAGCTCCTTTCCATGTACCGCCTGTGGTTTAGCACGAAGATCTGGTACCCAGTGCGGGTGACGTGCCTCTAGGCGCCCTCAGCTTTACCCGCAATCGAACCAGACCCATTCAGCTAGTAATTCAGCGTTCTACCACCTTGAAGGGTAGAAACTAGTTTTTCGAAATACTACTACTTCGACAAATGTACTGCATGTAACTTTGAACGCTACACATTGACGTGTGGAATTCATAGATTCACAATTCTAGTTCAGTTCCTCCGCCAATCCACCTCGAAATTCGAACACTGGACCGTTTCTCATTTCAAGTCAGTTCAAAAGTCCTCCAAAAGCAATCGTATATGCAATTTGGAACTTTCTGAAACACAAGTCCCGTGCAATATAGACGTGATAAGTGTTCAGAAGGAGTAAACGTAATTAGTTTTTCTCCGGTTGAACAAACTGCAAGAATTTTTAAATTTTCTCCTAGCTTAGATGTAGCTTTAACAATTTTTTGCCTTTAGTTCACGAACAAATTTGGACACAATACCTATATACTATCGATGATTATACGAGTATATGAAATTACATGAATAAGGTACCAGATTCTCAGATTTTCCTAAGTAGGAATGAGAGAATCAATCAAAAAATTAGATGACTGCCAAGCACTCACAATTGGGGCGTGTTACCTCAGTGGGTAGAGTGCTGGACTGTGACCGGGGTGCCTGGGTTCGACTCCCGGGGATGCTAATGGGCACCTTCAGCTTTTCCACCCAATCTGTGTGATTTTTCGGATAACAGATCTTCGTGGGAAACCATAGCGGCATAGGAAAAGGAACTGGTATAGGGATTAGTATTAGGGAAGTCTATCCTAGAATTGTGTTTTTTAACTCACAATAAAAATTCTAGCCAATTTAAGAAATGAAACCCTACGTGGAAGGTACTCCTAAACATTACTCAGGTTGTAATTAGGAACCCCCAGGTTCGCCATTAAGCTATATACTCAGACTTCAGGTATTATCTTAACTTTCTGAGACTGGGAGCATGTCGGCAGGAGACTACTTGTTACTTATGTTCGTACCCTGCAAGCCCCCGCTAGGGTAAGTGGCAGGGAGTCAATACACACAAGACTAATTTTGACCCGAATGTGACCCTACCGCGGTCGGACAATGTTATTCTGATCCATTATCGTCCGTGGAAAAAATGACATCTTAAATCTATCTGTTCTGCACTTACGTAATCTCTCTAATTTTATTGACATGATCTCTCCTACTGTAGAGCGATGGGGGTATTAATACATTTTCCACATTACTGCTAAAGAGACGTCCTTTCAATTTATGATTTATGCAAGAGCTTCAGTCTATAATTTAACCTTCGTGATTCCCAGCCTAGCTGCTCTAATTTTTTGGATGCGCTAATAAGGGAAAAGAGTAATTCCCTCCCTTATAGTTACAAATTGAAACAAACCAATATCGCGAGGGTAGATTCCTTTAAATACTTGGGTGTAACAATTACTCACGATCTGTCCTGGGGAAAACACATACGAGAAATATGCGGTCATGCTAATAAAAAATCGGGATTTGTGAAAAGAGTGCTAGGTAAATGCGATGAAAAAGTGAAAGAACGATGTTTCCTTGCCTTGGTCAGGCCCCACCTAGAGTATGCTGCCAATATATGGGATCCTCATAACATAAAATTGGTTTCGGAATTAGATCGAGTTCAGCGGAGGGAGGCTAGATTTGTCAAACATTGTTATGACCAACTCAGCAGCGTATCCACTTTGCTAGACAATTTAGGTTGGGATTCTCTTACACAGCCGCGTTTCCAATATAGATTAAACTTATTAAAAACATTTAAAGATGGGCCCTTTTCCGATGACATCAAGGATATAATACGAACCCCAACGTATTACGGTCGAAGGGATCACGAATATAAGACTAGAGAGACAGACTGCAAGACTGACAGGTTTAAAATGTCATTTTTTCCAAGAACGATAAGGGACCAGAATGCTTGTAGCCGAAATTCCCCAGGACCTAGTTCATTGCAATAAGTATTAACGTACAGGTTAGGGACTTCGCGAGGATGTGTATACATGTGTGTATGTATATATATATATTTTTTTTTCTTACAGGTTCCCCCCACCTTTCCTCACCTAACCCCCAACCCCCTCAACCCTTACCCTTCCCTCATGGTGCTACACCCCCTGCCACACACCTTTTTGGTGGCTCGCAGGGTATTTATGTAGATGTAGATAAGTTTATCATAACAAATCTAGCGCCTCTACGCTGCACGCTATCCGATTCGGCAATCAATCCAACTTCGTGAGGATCCCAATGTACTTGTAGCATATTCTAAATGAGGTCTAAACAGCGAAAGATGGCATATCTCTTTAACCATTTCATCACATTTACCCTGCAATCTTCTAATAAATCCTAATTTTTTACTTTGGCCACATATTCCCCTAGCTAACATGTGTGTTTCACCGAGGAGAGGTGGTGAGTGAGGGTCCAAAATTTTCTAATTCATTAATGCGTTAATTACTTTGAATAACTTGGATCTGGACTTTGGTTTTGGATTTGGATATGTGGTGTAAGCAGAGGAGACGTCAAAATAAAGGAAGCACAAAGACAGGATAGCTTTTATCATTCTTTATGCTTAATGAGTTCACTGATAAGACAATGAGTGAGGTCAAGTTGTGAGTATTCGATAAAACAAATGTGTTGCTTCTGCAATTTGCGGACGACATGCTTAGATTTTCAAAGAAGAAAAATACGTAAAAGCAATTTTAGCTTCATGGAGATTGGAATGGAAAAATGGAGCCCTATAATTAAAACTAATAAGCTCAATGCAATGGTCTACAGCCTTACTGACGAAGAACAAATTAAAAAGTTGTGCAATTAAGGCAGCAAGTTCACTAGCGAGCGAAGAACCAGGAGAAAAATAAGAGTGCAGTACTGATATATGAGCTGATTCCTGAGACAAGCAGTAACTATTAAAAATAAATAACATTTGCGGTCTAAAAAAAACATAAGATTTACTGGACTCTTCATTTGGTTGAAAAACCTGAATGGATGGTAGAGTTGCAGAAAAAAGAAGATAGAGAGTGATTTGTGAATCCATCTAGGAACGAATGATGAAAGTATGTGGACTGCCAGAGAAACTAATAAAGAAGCATTCCGAAGGACAAGAGAGGAGAGAAGCACATCGAGGTCACTGACAAGAAGAGAGAAACCATTTGGACACATTCCGAGGCACGATACGGAGTAGTTGGCAAGTCAAGGATTAATTGGAGTTTTTACCAAGGCCAAGGACGAAATATTTCATTCATTACAATACCCACGGTAGATTTATCCTTCTAAATCATTGATCACGCCATATAGTACCATTTACTAGTGTTTGGATCCGAAATAAGTGCTAACAAAAGGGGAATGCCTGGCGGTACCTCGATCCGTATTTCGATGTAGGGAACTCTCAGCATACGTCCCATGTTTAGAAGTTCAAGCCTGCATTTGGATCGCCCCTTTAAGAATTCCTCAAAAGGTGGGCTCCTAAGTCATTTTAATTATGACGCTAAAGTAGGACATTCGGAGCGGTTACAATAGGGTTTCATTTTTTGTTACAACTTTTGGATTTTTTTGGGCGTTCTGTGAGTGACTTTATTTGGGCGTGTGAAGTATCGGTATGCTTGTCTCGATGCCATTTCCTTGTTGTATTGTGCGTATTAATCCGGCTGTGGTGAGAAATAACACGGAGGGAGTTTGTTATTGATAGTGGAGTTGGCCGTAGGAAAATAAATAAACGGGTCAAATGCTACATGTGTCTAAACGTGTCAAGGATGTATGGGCTGCAACTTATATTTTCACGAGAGGAAACTTATTCAAAGATTGAATAATTTTGCTCGGTGGATTTAGTTTTTCGTCAATTTAAAAAGCCGATCAGTCATTGACGAGCGGATTCGGATTTGATTTTAGTTTATAGAGTCAAAACTGCGGACTTCCAGAAGGAGACGAACGAAAATGGGCGAAGTACAGAGCACTGGTTAAGTTATCTATTTCTGTGAAACCATTCGGCCCTTGAAATAGAACGAAGGGTAAAGTTTTGTTGGGCCTGTAATCGGGTGATTTGAGAGAGATTCGGAAAGGAGAACCAAGTTTGACCAGGGTAAATGACGGCAGGAGGGATGATGGAAATGCACAGCAGTATTTTTAAGTTCGGTGATGAGAGTGCTTTTCCTGAATAATAATGTATCAAGAGCTCCCCTTGCTGCTTTTAATTTAATTGATAAACTACTGGATTGAAGGTTAAATTTTAGCTTTTTATCTAAGTTGACACCGAAAAATTTTATGGGAGGGACTATGAGAGTAGAATCGATGTTAAGGGTGACGCTTTTAATGCGAGGCTTTTGTTTTGTGCGCCAAAATTTCTTCACATTCGCGGGATTAGATTTCATTTTTCGCATGCGTGTCCATTTGGCGAAGAGATTTAAATGTTTCTGTACTTGAGCCAAATGTGAGAGTAGGTTATAGTAACATCTTCGGTACACATAGGTCATTCAGTGGACTCGATGTTTGTAATTTGTTCATGAAGAAACATACCTATTGTTCAGGGTCAGTGATAATACTGCCTCCCATGGGAAACCAGCTAGGATTGGGAATATTTGGGAGCAGGGAAGGTTTTTGCAAAAACTCTGTTGCTGCAAAAACATTTGAGAGAAAAAAAGTCATTTTTATTAAGAAAAGCGGATTAGTGGCTGAGAAAATTTTGAAAAGAAGACAATCGTACCACATCTTATCAAAGACTTTTTCTACTTCCAGAGATTCGGTAGAGTTACGACGACCGTTTGGAGTGCCACGCTAAGTATATTTTCTATAATGTTTCAATATCGACACTAGGAATCAATAAATAATCTTACGCAAACTTATTTAATTAAAAAAATTAAACTTACAATAAATGAACACAGTTTTTTGAAGTTTTTCTCCCAAACTATTTTCTGTGCTTGCAATAACGAGATGGGCCATTTTTACTTTCTCTTCGCATTTATTTTGGGAAAGCATTGTATTCACAGTCCCAGATGTGTAAATATAAACTTCGAGAGCTTCATTCAAAAGACAGCAAAAAAATCAACGATCGAGACGGTTTTACTTTCTTTATGCATAATTAAGTTGGGAGAAAGTATTGAAATGACGAAAAAAAACGATTTATGCATTTTTAAAGGATGTTGTTTGAATAGTTGGAACACGTTATGTTGACGTCTCCCTCGTACGACTCGTTTTCACTATTTCCTCGAAGATTTCTATTGTCTCTGTGGACAAGTAATCAAGTGTGTGGTCGGGACTAAAAAACTTTCAAACTAGCTAAAAAACTATTCAATCTAAACTTTACTCTGCCAGTCAGCATGATGGCGTATGGCAGATAGTGGTGAGATGATCACCATTCAATAAGAAAATAAGTGATTTCAGCATTCCGTATCATTTCACTTTACAGAAATGCGATTTGGCGAAAGTTTATTTTTTTTCAACTGCTACGATCGCGAATTTGACCAGTTAGTCTTTTCCATGTCGGACAAATCGAATGAGTCTCTGTATTGATTGACTGAACAGAAAATCTGTCTTAACTTGATAAATAAGAGCAAAACAACTGATTCGATATTGGCCAAACTCAACCGGCATGAGGTGTCACTTCACTGTAGATCATTTTATGCAATTCACTCGGATGAAAATTCTAAGTTTTTAAAAACCGCAGTAATCAATCCGGAAGGTGGTTGGACAGGTTAGGATAGAGCTTACTAAATATAGTACGTAGAATGCGCGTGGGATTCACACATTCAGCACAGAGGATGCAGTTTCATTCATTACGTAACCTACGGTTACCCAGAAAATGTGGTACTAGAAAAATTTTATTATTTAGGCAAAGCCAGAAACGCTTAAAGAAAATCAAAATGGGAGGGGGGGTCATGAGGGCCGCGTTCTAGTGGGGGACATATTTGACTTTGATAAATTTCAAAATTATTATTTTTTTCCCGACGCTGTTTTTCAATGCCTGCTGTTCCGAGAGAATTAAATCATCTGCTGTAAGGTTAGTTTTGGTCTCTTATATGATATAATGATTAAATCCAAATTAATTTTGAATACACATAATTTCAAATTAAAGTTTAGGAAAAATTATGATAAAACTACTTTCGACCACGTAAAAATCTTCCTTCCCAACTGAGATGTTTTCTAAATCCGCCACTGGTTTACCCGGAATCAAAACTATTGCCCTCCGGTCAGCACCTCAGCGTTCTGCTTACTTGACCTCACCTAGCTTCATATTAACATTTAAATTAAAAAATCCTGGATACGAATATTTTCATATATCATTGCTAGCATTCTTGCCTAAAACCAAAAAAATTGAGGAGTAATTTCATTCGGATTATATCAAAACGCAGTTTTCAACCCAAAATCTCCATTATTAAGTGCCTCTATCTCGAAGAACAACTGATGAGACGTAGCTACTTTTTCCCAAATATACGAGAGGTTATCGTAAACTTTAAATTATTACAAGAAAATGATCGAGATAGATAAGTAATTTTATTTGTTATTCTTAAGAATTCTCTACATAGTCACCATGCAGAGTTTTACATTTCTTCCAGCGTTTCTTGACCTTTTTGAAGGCCGTCATTGTACGAGAACTCAGCAGATAGTGCCGAAAACCGTAGTTCCACCTCTCGAATGACGTCATTTGCGCTGTCAAATCTCCGACCACGCAATGGCGTCTTAATGAATGGGAAGGAGACAAAGTCGCTTGGGGCGAGATCGGGAGGATAGGTTCCGACACCACGCCACTGATTGCTGGTCGCACCGTGGTCGCGATTGCAGGTCGCACCGTGGTCGCGATTGCAGGTCGCACCGTGTTTACTTCTGAAGTCGTGGAACCCAGCAAGCTGACACATTAGACATGTTCAGTACGTCGTGAATAATTTTCCACGCATTGCACGTACATCACTTATCACAAACCGTTCAGAAAAATAGACTTTCCAGCGTAAGTAGAAGAGGTGGTAGTAGGTCATTAGGGTCTCGTTGAGTGGGGCAATGATGGCAATCTTTCCAGTTCCAGCACCTTCCGCCTCTGAATGCTGGAGGAAAAGGTAAATGTGACCAACATCAAGGACCTGAACGATAGTCCAGCGGGACATGACGTGGTAGACGAGTGGCTCCTTAGGCCATTTTAATCTTTGGAAATGCGATATTTATGGGCGAAGTATGGATTAGGTAGAAGTGTGATTTTTGCGTAATTTTTGCTGGGATTGTACTCTTACGCACATTTGTGATAGCCTACGAGATTTCTCTGTTGATATTCGTATATAGAATGTTTTTGTATTCTTCATGGAAACGACTTAGGATGTGGATTCTGACTGATTGATATACAGCATGGGCCGAGGGGAAGTTCCCTGCAAGCCACCGCTAGGCTGTGTAACAGAGGTTGATGACCTAAAACACCTTTCCCTTCAAACACAGTTGGACAAACATTGTTTTGTCCTTATCCCTTATCGTTCGTGGAAAAAAATGACATCTTAAATCTATCAATTCTACACTTAATCTCTCTCGTATTATTTACATGATCTTCCCTACGATTGAGGTAGTAATACGTTTTCAACATCACTGCTAAAGAGACATTCTTCCGATTTATGCAAGAAATTTAATCGATAATTTAACCTTCGCTCCGTGAGTGATTCCCAGGCTAGCTCCTCTAATATTTTTGATACGCTACTCAGTTTATCATAACAGCGTTTTACAAATCTACCTCCTCTGCACTCGATCCAATTCGGTAATTAATCTAACTTCATGGGGATCCCATGCACTAGCAGCATATTCTAAATGAGGCCTAACCACCGAAAGGTAACATTTATCTTAAACGTTTTCGTCTCATTTCCCTAAATCTCTCCCAATAAATCCTGATTATTTTGTTACCTTATCCACATGTCCCCGAATATGTTTTACCCAAGAGAGATCGTGAAGGGGGATAACGCCTATATATTTAAAATTGTTAAAAACTGGCTACTTGGTCAAAATTGACAGTAGAACTTATTATTGCTCCACCGAAGTTTACCCTGGAGTGCACATTTAAACTTCACGTCCCCAAGTTTTTTTCTATTCTTTTTTTCTTTCGTACTTTCTTAAAATTACATTTACTACTATTATTTACTTAAGATATTCCATGAGTGCACCCTAACCCTCAATTATATACACTCACTGACGCAAGCATACACAGACAACCTGGTAATACAGGTATAACACACAAGCATTTCGCAACTTCAGTTGTTGTGAAGTATTCCTTCAGTAAGCTGAGGAGGGTTACTTTTTTTGCCGAAATCCGTCTATTTGTTGCAACACCTTCGCGTTTCGTGACCTTTGGCTTCTGCTGGCGCTTTTATTTCCAACTTGTCTCTTGAGTCCGCGTTTGTGATTGTGTGGGTCAGGGACTGAGTGTCGGTGCAAACATGGGAATTGGCCCCAAACGCCAGGGATAATTTTCCTCATTACCCACTTCGAGGGAAGTATTGCATCTAAACCTTTTTGTGAGAATGTCCAAACGGTAAGTTGGTATTTATCATTTGAGTCATTTCCTCTCGAAACAGACGGGGTTAATACGAGGTCTGTCCAATAAATAAGCGAACTAAGGCCATAAAAACTTTATTTTGCAAAATTTAGTCTGCATCGATTTTGTTCCCTTCAAAGTACTCTCCATTCGTTGTTATTCCATTATTCCACCTTCTCTTCCACTGTGATGCATCAGCCGTCTTTAAAACGCTTAATCCACTTGAAAACGGATGTTTTCTTCGGAGCATTGTCACCGTAAAAAGCTGTCAACATTTCTTGATAACCTTTTACCGCACTTCAACAAAAACTTCATGTTAATTCGTTGCTCCTTGATTTCGTCAATTTCCATATTTGACAAACCGTAAAAACAAGGACAACAGATACTAACAGAACTGGCATCATGCACAAATCTCGATGATCCGCCAAGCACAAGACGGCTCATTCGGTCTCGGGCAACTAGCACAGCTTAGTCGGCGGGGTTATAGTCCGCGTCATTGCGACCAGATTGGACCAGTTCGCGTATTTATTGGACGTACCTCGTAAGACCTGGGTGTGTCCTTCCATGGCGACGTCCTCCATCGATCCCGTTAGGGAGACACTTTGGTGGGAGTCTACAAGTGTACCTGCCATGGATTTTGTTCTCCAGTAAACAATTACAGATCCCTTGTCTTTGGTTATATGCTTGCGCAAGTGTTACTACACGACGGAGGTTTATTCCCAGAAAACCATCACGCTTATTTTTTATATTTTATGTTTGAGTGTCGCGCACGTTCATATATATTGTGTGTCGGAGCCCTGGAGTGGGACAAAATCTCACCTAACTCTGGACGAAGAGTCGTGGATATAAATCATTTCAGCGCGTTTTTTGCTCCGTCATGTCCCATTACGGCCATTGGCGTTCTTTGACTTACGTTGCATAGGAAGAAAATGTTGCGCCCAGCCAGAAAAATTCTTTTTATTAGTAATACTTTTATCATTGGTGATAAATCGTTAATTGTTGACATTTCTGAATTAATTTTCAGAGCCGAGTGTGCGTTTGGTAAGCGAGAATCTTACTCTTCTGTATTTACCCCAGGAAAAACGTTCTTACGCGATTACAAACCTGTGTGTCACACAATAACATAAAAAATGATTACATGGGGCTCCATCCATTGTTAAAAACACATTATCTTTCCTGAAAAGGCACATGAAGGTAAATAACAATCCAAAGAACGCTTTACTGTACTCGAGTCGATTATTAATTTCATAAATGGATTTTTTCCACAGATTTTTAGGTGCCTAAAAACATAATATTAAAAATCTACCACCGCGGCAAATAAAAACTCCGCCTTAGGTTCAGGACGGCGTACCGCACAAGGCACTACGATAATCCCCTTATTCTTGTCTTTCAAATAGAGCTTCTGATTTATTGAACCCACCAACGTAAAACCTTCATGAGATCGCTAACTGGATTATTGATCATTATCACTCAGCAAGTTGTTAATGGTGGAATGAAAGCTTAAAGAACTTCTACAGCGTATATTTCGCTGTCTGCGATGTCATCTGTTAACCAACTTTCAGTTCCTATAATGATATCAGACTCTGTGCTATGAATGAGATGGTGAAATTCCTGTATTTTATTTTTTTTAAACTTCGGCAGTTAACTACTACTACGGAAATTATATCCTCGTCTAAAACCTTCTTTGCGGTCTGCTTTCTGGCGATGTTATTTAGTCTTTTTGGTGTCTTAATATTCACTTGGCCTATATTTTGATAATTTATTCTTTCTTTTGTCCCATTAGCAGTGTAAGTACTTGAAAAAATCTCTTTTGGCAACCTAGTATTGTTAGACCCACTAATTGACCTAGACCTTATAAAATCGTTATTAGGGCAATCTACTCCACTACCTAACCTACGCATTTGCCTAAAAAATATCTACAGTGCTCGAAGATCCTATGAGCCACCCGAACCGACGCCTCAGGGGTGTAGTGGACCCCGGAACGGTTCAAGGGAGCGGGACACAACCCGAGCACCGGTCTCAAGTCCAAAAACTCGGCCCCTATGTCCCGACAGAATTTCCACAGTCTTCCGTTCAGAGACTCAATACGACTCCTATCGTAAGCACCGCAGTCAGTCCGCGGGACAATGCTACATATGGACAACCGTAAGTCCACACCAGATACCTCCCGCACACGATCCACTTCGGATTTTAGGTCCCCAAAGTTTATTAGGGTAAAATTATTCTGGTGTGTATTCATTCCCTGCCCTACCCCAGCGGTGGCTAGCAGGGTATATATAAATAGAATAAAAAGTGTTTAAAATTCGACCGTCAAGTCCTTATATTATACCCAGTTGTAGAAATGAGAAAATTAAAATAATTACAGGTTTTCATTAAAATTATTTTAAGAAGAGAACTTGACTGTCAATGATATTTAATGATCAGAGAAACCATAATTGCAGAGATCGCAAGTGGGGTAACATTGGCGGGGTAATCATTTAAAGAAATACACCAAACCAATCAGGATTGGTGACCAGCGATGATGATGATATCACGAATAACGATCCACAAGTTTCTTTGACCTGAATCTGACTGCGGATTTCTGAACGCACTGTCAATGCAGTCATTTTTCATAATAGGCAATTACTTTCCCATTACAGCCTCTAAAAGCCCTAAGCAAGTTTTTTTTAATATAACTACCTCCTTTGACTCGCTTGCATCAATGCACTCGCTTGCTAAACGAAAACGCGAGGTACTTGCATAAGATGGCAAATGGACTTCCGTAGTGATACATTCAGACACGGAAATTAAAAAAACAATTCCAAATTTCCATGTCATTAGATATGATTGAATACTGACGTCAGAGCAAGTTCATCTACTACAGCCTGTCGCCATGCGGAGAATAGTACGCACGTGGAATCATGATACCACAGTGAAAAGTTGACGGAGCAGGACTCTTAAGTTAAAAGTAGGTCCTTCAGATGGAGGCGTTGATAATAGTGAATGTTATTCAAAGATTACACTCGGCCATTTTCCGTTGCCCTGAAATTTTTGGGCTATCAAAAAAGTAGTTGTAAAAACTATGAAAACTTTCTTGTGAATAAAAATTGGGTTAGGCCTCAGAAGTACCTGCTTTCAATGATTAAAAACATCAAATTTTCGCCCCTACCTCTGACTGGGGTGTTAAAAAATATATGCGAGTGTATTTGTGATAAATCATATCAATTTAGTCTTGGAGCGAAAAATCATTACTTTTACCAAGAGCATTTTAACTATGACTTATCCATTATAAAGCATGTCGTTTGTTTGCTAGAAGACCTATAGTAATTTGAAAGTGCGCAATTTTGTTTAAAAAATATCTGAAAAATGAATTCTGTAGATTAAAGCGAGTATAAAAATGGGATCCACTGTGAAATTTTTCAAGGATGCTATATGCAAATATTGAGAATGGCAGAATGAAGTAATGTATATTTATACTCTCAATCAAGAATAACACAGGCCTACAAAAAAAATTTTTTTTGGTGCCGGGAATCTTTGTGCTGATTTTAACTATATTTGTAGAGCTGAATCCAAATATGAAATCCGTTTTTATTTAACAGCTCTACTTTTTTAGATATGGCACATCTTACGATTAGTTGTTTTAAAATTTGATATATTCCGGAAAATAATTTTCAAAGTTAAATAAATCTATAAGTATACTAATTTATAACCACTCTGCGGTGTTCCTTTTATTTTCAATAAACTGTCAATAAGTTTTATGTATATTTCTATATTGTAGGCCAATGAGATTAAAAAACAAGAATACGGTACCGGTACAAAAATACGGTACGGTACCGGTACAAAAATAAGTTTTTATCGCGCAAGGGAAAAGGATATGCTACTCTTCTTTACTCAAGAAGACAATCTTACATTTTGTTTAGACGTTAAGGGTCTTTTGGAAAAAATGAGACTACTATCACAATATGATGCTAGTGATTGGCGTTTGTTTATTGATAGCTCCAAGCGTAGTTTAAAAGGTGTACTTCTTCACAATGGTAACAGGTTTGGCGCAATACCAATCGCTCATTCAACTAAAATGAAGAAGTATACGATACAATAGCATTGGTCTTACAGAAGATAAAATGCCAGGAACATCGCTGGGTGATTTGTGTAGATTTAAAAATGGTGAACTTTCTTCTTGGGCAGCAAAGTGGCTACACAAAATATCCTTGTTTCTTGTGCCTCTGGGATAGCAGGGACAGACAAAACCACTGGATTAAGGAGTGGCCTAAGAGAGAAAACTTGGTTGTTGGGAAAGAAAACATCATTGCTGAATCTTTAGTTGAAAGAGAGAAAATCATCTTACCGCCTCTACATATTAAACCAAGCCTAATGAAGCAATTTGTAAAGGCGTTTGGCAAGGATGGACCATACTTCGGCTACTTAAGACTAAAGATGCCCCATATAAGTATTGAAAAACTTAAAGCTGGTATTTTTGAGGGGCCACAAATCAGACAACTTACAAAGGATCCTGCTTTTGTCGAGTCAATGAATGAGATTGAAAAAATTAGTTGGATGTCATTTGTTGAGGTCATAAAAAATTTTCTAGGAAATCACAAAAGTGAAAATTATATTGAGCTGGTAAACATTATGCTCAGTAACATCAAATCACTTGGATGTAATATGAGCACAAAAGTTCACTACCTACACAGCCACTTAGACAATTTTCTTGGAATTTAGGAGACACAAGTGAAGAACAAGGTGAAAGATTTCACCAGGATATAAAAACAATGGAAGCTCGCTACCAAGGAAGATGGGATAACCATATGATGGCAGATTACTGCTGGTGCTTAAACGAGACTGTTTGAACAAAGTGCACTCAAGAAAATCGCGCAAAAGAAGCTTCCGATGTGTTGAGTGATGTTTTTATGTATTTTTTTCTTTTCAATTTGTTTTATTACAGTAAAAAAATTTAGTATTTGTGTTCAATTGTATTGTAAAATTCTGTTGTGTTTGTGGGTGATTTAACAGCCCTAGAAATAAATCAAGTCTTTATATTTAGTGGGTTTTATTATTAATATAATATTCCCATATCATCATGTAGAAGATTTTTTCACGTAAGTAACAACATATCTATATCTTGAAAACTATAGCTGATAGGAAAAAAACTAGTGTCATAATTAGATTCAGCACCCCAATTGTTCTTTAAATCATCATTAAAAGCTCCGGCACCAAAACCACTGCTGGCCTGTGTAATCAGTTCCCTATTGTGATCTTAGATCCCTTAGATCTAAGTTAAATTAAGCGTGGTGTTTGACCTAATTTTACTAAAATTTTGATAATAGTCAGGGCCTGCACGGAAGATGGCCTACGGCAAGCACGAACCGATCTCATAAGTAAGGAGACTTCTTGTTGAAAACTCCCGATTTACATATCATGTACGCGATTCATGCGTGAACCGCCAGATATTTTTAATAAATGGCCCTTTCCTCCTTTTTTCTCAAAGATTAGCAGAAATTAAATAATTCCCGAATTTTTCAATTCCATGATAATCTTAAATTAATTCGTTTCGTTGAAATTCGTTTGGATTCCTTAATAATTTCATAATTATGAGGAAAAAACTGCGGCAAATTATTGATGAAAGATAATCAGATGGAATGGGGACGCCTTTTTTGTTTCGTTTATTGAGAAACAAACTAATTTAAAAGTCCTTAACATCTGTAACTTATCTACATCACTGCTAACAAAAGAAGCATCCATGAGTACTTTAAATTAAATGAAATCAACAAATTTACAAGACAGGTAAATTAAGACAAATTACTTGGTCACATATTCATCCAATGTTTTCAACTATTGATATGGATTCATAGGTCGAAACCTACTTCGCGAAATACGAAATTCTAACAGACCTAAGTGAATTCTTTCTGTCCCATAAAAATTAAGTATCGCGTGATTGACCTGAAGCAGCATCGTGATTGGTGGCATTCGCAATCTTCGAGGCGGGCGGAAATTAATTTTAGGCCTATGAAATTAATCCTTAGGGTCAGAGATACGCGTAATAGTCACATTTACATGCCCTAATTTGTCATATTCGTTAATCAAAGTTTTTTAATGGAATTAAGTTGTCCGAGCGCAAAATTATTTCTACATTATAAACTGTACTTCATGCAGGTTAAATATTCATAGGATTCTCTAATTCACATTTACGATTGGGACAATAGGACTTTTAAGACAAATGGACTATTTAGGATAACTGGACTTATAAATGTCATCGTTGGTCTAAGCAAAGGGAGGACTGCGCATCTTAATTTTGACTTGAGGAAAGGGAAGTTACGTTATTCCTTCCGCGTCCAAAAATCAGGAACCATCTCCTACACCAAAATTACCAGGGCCAGGTTGCAGAAGGCCAGCACCATTGGCATTTCTACGGATGCCTAAATAGAATACAAACAACATAACTTTCGAGGCCACCGGTGAAGGAAAGTGAATTGGAGATTATCTGGACGCAAGGAACGAGATGTATCGCGTCGTGGCAGAGTTAAGTCTCGACACGACGACGAGGGAGTAAGAGTGGAATGGGGCTGTGGCTCTCCAACGGTAATGAGAAGTCGGGTGGACGGGGGTGGCGGTCAGGCACGGTAGGGGAAGGGGAAGGACACAAGAAAAGGGGAGTTCTGATTGGCCGACACTCGACTCGCTTTCCTCGCTAGCCCGAGCAGAGAGATCCCCACAACCTGTTCTCAGAGTGCCAGTCTAACGCAGGCGTTGAAGTCACTCAGGACGACCACCAGCTCCGAGCGAAACATCGTTCAGTGCGTGCAAGGAACCCGTTAGCTATCGACTTCCTCACATCAATTTGCTTCCAGCCTAACGTTCCTCGAGGGCTGCGTCAAAATGAAGACCGCGATCGTCGCGTTGTGCCTGCTCGCTATTGCCGAGGCCACCCAAGTCAGATCCTGCACCAATGGTAAGAGCCCTTTTCCCCCCACAATGAACTGATTAATGAATAGTCTGCGATCTTTCTCTGAAGGTTATCAGCCAGGTGGTGCCTCTTCCGCGGGAAAACGAACGGAGTTGAACGCATACAAATCCCTAAAACTTGGAAGAAGTCTGAGAGAGATCACTTGATTCTCACGGGAGGATGTCGACCCTTTTAGACCGTGTTGGAGTGTCCAGGGCGTTTTCTAGAGTAATTCGAACTGGAAGACGAGGGGATCGAGGGCCGCCTTTCCACTGGCAGGAATATATACGAGTGTTTCGTATTACAGTGTAGGGTTGAGTTTCAGCGGGCTTACGCAAAACAGCGGCATGCATTGGGAGTTAATTCTCGCGTGCAAAACGGACGTGGATCGTATTTTTCGATAATTCATAGAAGTATTTGCCCTTTATTGAAGTGAAATATTACTTACAATTGTTTATTTCTGAGCAAACAAATCTTCAATAGATTTTATACCATAACCTATCGCTAGATTCTCAATATTCCTGTCATCCGCAAGCATTTGTTTACTTTTTGAGTCGTTAGCATAAGTTGATCATAACATGATTTCAGTCATAGATGTAGGATAATCGAATAACAAAATAGAATAAAATGCTATTCCGTCATTTACTTCCTAGAATTTCGTTTAGGAATCCCTAAAATTGAAGTTTTTAAAATGATACTCAGTTTTTCTTGATTGAAATACCAAAGTTACAATTGCCTTTATATGGCTTTATTTTTTAATTGAATCTTTCAGGAATATATACTTAAAAATCGAGTGACGCTAGCATACCGTAAATGTATGCAATGACTGAGTTTTTTTAACTGACGTGTAAGTTTGAAAGTGACCATTAGAAAATGGATAGTATACAATTGTTTTAGAGTGGATAATATATATAATTTATTATGTTAATATTATATCAATCTCGTGGCGACTAGGCCATTATCCTAGTGGCAACGGTCAAGTCTGGTCAACGGCCAATCTTACAATGCACATACATACACACACAAGAAAAACAGATATGAAACCAAATGCTCTTTATACAATGACACTTTTAAAATTACCAACCGTACATTTACCATCACACAAGGGTTAGGTTCACACCATACCTGCAATGCTCCGTCCATCGCCGCACTCCGTCCATAATCACGCACTCTTCAATTTCATATACCGTTCAAAATCACGCACCGTCTACACATCATTCACTTTTATAATACAACTTCTCACGCTGTCCACATCACGGGCACAAACATTAGTTTAACAAGCACAATAGTTTAATAATCATTGATCAATGAAGTTTATCACCCAGTGGCTGTTTTACACTAATTCTTAAAACTCCTAAAATTGTACGGAAAGGACTCAAACAAACCTCCAGGCAGCTGGTTCCATTATAATAAAATACGATGAAGTAATAGCAAAAATGTGGCTTGTTGCCTCCACACACTCTTTGTGCCGCCGAAGAACCTAAAAATTTTAGTATTACGTATTAGTTAAGATCTTTGTGGAACCACTTGAGCG
This sequence comes from Hetaerina titia, assembly GCA_037158775.1. NCBI lineage: Eukaryota > Metazoa > Arthropoda > Insecta > Odonata > Calopterygidae > Hetaerina > Hetaerina titia. The sequence continues at coordinate 18,782,442 of CM073778.1, read as the reverse complement.
TAATTAATTCTATCCTCAAATTTTCACTTCAATTCGCGACACCTTTCAGGTTTCGGTTATCAAATATTTCCAGCGTTGCCTTATTTCTAAAAGTCGCCTTTAATAGCCACTGTCGGCGGGCGGTGCTTATTATGTTTCGTCACCCGCGTGTAACGCCGAAGTTTTTTGTCCGGCGTTGCCTCACGTCCCGTCGCAGACATGCAACCCCATTCCGGACGATGCTGTCTCCACGGCAGCAACACCCACGGCTTCTCCAACCATTTCAATCGACTCCTCATCTCGGCATTCACGACTGGCTGCATATAATTGTAGTCTCACATCTTAAATGGTCTTGGCCACTCTCATCTTAGGCCCACTTCAAATAGAGTTTTGAGAGATATTTTCATAAGTGTGAAATTAAAATGAACATGCAAATAATCCCAAAAAGTATGATAAACTCATGTGAAGACGCAGAACTCTGACCGGCTCACCATGTAGCCATCAATGCTGGTCTCTCGTATTCGGCAGGGGAAATATTCCGAAGTTGTGAACACATTTTCGTGGAGGTTATATCACTGTGTCCCATTACCACATCAAAAAATATTCTATTAGAAAGGACGGATATTCTCTCGTAGAAAAAGGTTACTGAGCCCTAAAAATAACTATAAACTTTTTTGACCTTCGTCGTGTCAGAGGGCTGTGGCTTGGTAACATATGTTGGGAACTAAAAAAATCCTCGTGTGCTCCAAAGGTGTCCAAGTGATTCAACAAGAAAACATCTTAACGTTATTTCCGAGATTACTAGATAAGTAAGCCACGGCACAGAGCTCTTGGGATGGAGATATTGCGGCGATTAGTGACACTCGATGGAAAATAGTCCGAACTCAGCTCTCATAAAACTACTGCTTAGTTGCTCCCCTCAAAATTTTACAAAAACAAAATTAACTATTCAAATTATTTATCTGCTTTCGTTCCTTATCAATCATCGTAAGTTTAAAACCGGCGGCTTGATGGTAATGTTGTTTCTCCATCCCTCTGACGGAGTACTAAAAGCGTCGTTCAGCGCTTACTCATTGTCCTCGTAACATTTTTCTAAAGAAGGCAGTGGGGGCTCTAGGCGTTGATAGAAGCCCAGTACTTACACCACGGTGTGAACACTGCTTGCACTTCTTGCTCTATTATCCGTGACGTCTCGCAGGAACGCTATAATAGATTAACCCACTTACACTCACTACTTTCCCCGCACGCATGATAGGGGAAAGTTTTGTGTTCATGAAAAAATCGATCGAGGAGCTTTAGCGGATACCCACGTAATGAACATTTTCCCGACCACACCTGGCAGTATAATAATGTCGTGCTATCAATGGGGAGTGCCTGGGTGAACGAAGCACGTGTTTAGTGGCGACGACGACCCAACAAATATTTTCGACGATTTTGCATTCTAAAATGAACGGTTTAATGGAAAGTAGAATCACGGAATAGGTAGAGTTCGTCTGCCGGAAGAACCACTTATCTTATGGTACCTAATTTCTGTGTGCAATTTATTTTTGAACTTCAACATCTGGATTAATTACATCTGGGTGATATTTTATGAAAGTAGTTACACACTCAATAAAATTACCTACTAGTCTCTTACAGACAAATATTTGAGAAAGCTTGGCTCCTTTCAAAGTTTATACAGATAGCACGGTGTGTAAAAATGGTGGCATAATTTTAAGACATGAGCCGCATAAATGATAATTCATAAAACAGCAATTGATAACAATGATTATGAACGCCTCATTAAGTAATAAAATTGTAGTGAGACTAAATTCCTTCAGTGGTGTCCCCCAATTCAACAATTTTCACAATAATAATTTGTCATAATCATTGTTTCTTTTTTTATCAGTTGAAAGAACCGACTTAAGAGTCAAACAACTGAAGTGCAATCTCAATATATTCTCGCGAAAATTGACTTTTGAATTTGTTATAATAAATACAATGGTAGTCGATCATTCAAGACCGTAATTTAAATTATATTTATTAACTGATAAAAATTTTACAATTTATAACATCATATCGTGTGTAAAAGAGGAGATAAAATTACGGATACATCTTCGTTTACTTACATTTAGCTGAGAGAATTAAGAATGAGTTAGTGGAAAGAGTTTCGATAAACAAAGATTTTTAGCGAAAAGGGACAAATCTTTTCTTAATAGATGCGATATGAAAGTGTCATTTATTATGTTCGAATAAAAATCAGCAGTATCAGATTGGACTTAATGAAATTCCATTTTGAAGATTCTAGAAAAATGATTTCATGACAACAATAACATCTGTCCATATTAAGAGTATGTAATTTTCCACAGACTTCAGAATATTAATGAAAAGGAGAAACAATATTAATTAATTTTCAGAAAATTCACAAACTAAGCGTGATAGATGTATTTTTAACGAGGATTGATCTGAAATAGTGAGAGCACAGTTACAATGAAAATAACTAATGCACCGAATTGATTTTTCCTATTGGTTGGTTTTGGAAGATCCTCAGGAATATTTACTTTTTAAAATATCGATTCTCAATATCTATGCATTTTATTCAATAATACTCTTACATTTTTCTGATTCTCATCGTTCCCAACCACTCAATATCTTCTGAAATATCCATCTTTCTCTCTCTACTCCTCTAGATTAATTTTAAACTTACTTCGACAGCGAGCAACAGCCTTCTGTATCAAAGCATGTCCTGCATCCAATTCTTCTTTCTTATCAAAATTTTCTCTAGTAAATGTATTTCATCCTAAACTCTATCTAGCACCTTTTTTTGCCTCCCTCACATTCGGTTCAGACTCCAATCGTTTTAAGTTTTTTTATCAAATGTATAATCCAAAAAATATTAACTGATTTTGGGAAAATATATCCTGCTTTGTCGAGACTACTCAATGCGCGTCCATATGCGATTAAAATTAATAGAAGCAGTCGTAAACACAATTTTTGGTTTTCACAGGCGATGGCAGAGATCCTCACATGTAAAAAACGAATTGAAAAGTTAGCAAGTTTAGGTTTTTAAGAAGGCTAGATCCTGTGTTGCCTGTTGTTTCCCAGAAAGCCTCGGCCTTAAAAATCAAACAACTGGTGTTCATAAGAGTGTGTCACCGGCTCTCAGGTCGGTCGCCCAACGGTACAACTCGCACGCAAGCGAGCACTTGATAATCTGAAATAAAGGTCGTATCAGACATATGGCAATGAAATCAGTCCAGACATTAAGCCCACCAAAAGTGCCTCGTGAACGACCGTTGAACCACCTGAAATTAAACGGCGGATGAATGGGATTTTTCTGTGTCTCAATCGGAATTCTCTTTCGGTCTTGAACCTCTCGCAATTCTCGTACATTTCTCGAGCAGGTGGATATACGTCTTGACAGAGAGAAACGGTGTCACGGAACAGGTGTCAGAGTAGCGTTGTCAGTTTGACCCCATAGTCATTGTCAAAATTCTGCTCTTTCAAAAATGTGTTCACGGAAGAAAGGGCGTTGAGAAAACCATGGACAGTATCAATGTGCCATTGGAAGCGCCCCTCCAAATAAGCCTCCTCCCAAAGCAATTCTCCCAAAAACATTAAGACATGCATAACAAAAGGGCAAACCTATAAACCCAAAAGGCCATGTTTTTTATCTCAGAGATGCTTTCGGTGGGGTTGCCGTCAAGAATGAAGGTTTACTGTTAATTCGGACGTTTTGGACTCATGACTTTGTGGAATAATTAGCAGAAAAATATTATTTATTAAGAAAAAGGTACTGGATAAATATGATTAGAATTGGGTTTAACCTGTAAAGCCCCAAAATAGTATGTCCCTATGCAATTCAAATGAGGTGGTATGGGAGTAGTAGTTTGGTATCAAATAATTTAAGAAATTACCGCGGCAATTGATAGCAGAACGATGGCTAAAATATGGGGTTCATATCTTTTTCAACTGAAATCACATGGTTTTCCCAAAGACGATAAAAATTTACTTGAAACTCCCTAAAACTACGGTACTTCAAATAATTGATGTGAGATTAGAGAAATAGAATGAAGATGGTAAAAGTCTCATTCGTCATTTTTTTTACATTTCGCTAGGCATTAGTAATCGATTACGGGTATGTCTATGCATATGTAGACATGGCTACGTAGGTATTCTAGTCAGTTTTTTTCATTTTCCAATTGTATTATAATAACTAATGCCACTTTTTTACTATTTCTACTAAATTCTTCGAAACTTAGTGGTTTCATATTATCATTACAGTTCACGACAGATTCAAAAGTCATAATGATTATCTCCTCGGAGTTAAGCGTTTGAATAATAGTCGATAAATCATTCGGCAAACCTTTACATATCTTAATAAAGTCCGTCGTAAAGTTTTGTGTCGAGCTGAGAAAGGAAATCTCCTCAAAAACACGCACTTTGGTCCGTGAAATTCACGATTCCGGGGATAGCGTGCCAGTTTATTTCCCCGTCCCTCTTCCCGTTCCGCACGAATTCTTAATGACCGGAAAATTAGCAAATTATTTAGCACAATTGTCGGAAGAAATGATTGGTGAATTAAATTAGGGACTCTCCAATCACGATCTACTCACTTGGCTCCCACAACCAAGTAGTTAGAGGTGTAGGGAGTTTCTTTAATTTTTGTAGAAATTAGGATAGGTACTGGCACAATCACCAAGAGAAGAAACGTAAGTAACTCAAATTAAGGATATCACGTAAGTAGAGTGGGCCAGAAATCGAATCGAACAAAGAACAGTGATCTCATACGTATCAGGTGAATAGCATAAGATAATGACCCACGATTGTAATGATCGAGAATCATGTAAAAGAAAAACGAGTATTCATACTAATCTATCGACATCAGAATCTTTTTTATGTAATGATTCTCGGTAATTAAAAAAACCAAATTATATGACAACCTAAACGCCTGAACAATGAAGACGCATGAATGTAGTTGCATTTGCATTTTATTGTTAGACGATGAGATAAATTCCAGAACTTGATAGTACAATTACGCTGTCCATACACACTCTGTTACACAACCACGCTGCTGCTTCCAGTAAAATGAGGAGATGCAGTTGTCAATTGGCGGACGCCTCCCATAGTGACTGTCATGCAAGTAAGGACTTCGAAAGCAATAGTGTGCCAGTATGCATATCACTGCCGCTAATTCTGAGTAGACTCCTGTTTCTCGCACGCTTTCATTTCAAACCGCTTGCTAACTCGCCGAATCTGACCTGGTTACCTCGTGCTGACGACCATAGTCCAAGTTGCGAGATGGGAGCGAGCTATCAGTCATAAGTAATTTCAGCTTCCCATCGCTCGCCTAAATTCCATGATATTTGGCCTTTTTTAGGTTTCTGTTGGTGGATGTCCATGGTTTTAAACCTCAGTGGGAATTTGCCAGTAATTTCTTTGATATTTTACCGGAAACAATGAGCAGTTTTGGCAACGCCTGCCTCACGTCACCTTCAGATGAATAATTACCTGAAATGAAAATTAAAAACGGCAATTTTTTTAATACAGATTTATGAGTAAGGCAATTAATAAATACAATCACAAGGCCGGCAAAAGAGGTGAAGGATGGATGAATAAAACAATTTCTTAGTGGTTATATGGGAAAAAATTAAGAGGCTATTGAAAGACTGCTGTTTTCCCTTGATTTTTCTTCGCGCCCCACCAAAACAAGACGGCAGCGGAAGAAAGATAACCTGAGAGAAATTGGTCGAGACTACACATTTTCGACTCTCTGCTTTCATCGCCAAGGTTTCCTCCCTTTCACCTTGAGCAAATAACAAGCGAGGTGGCTCGGTGCTGTTGGGAGCATTCCGGTGAATTAAGTGCACGCCACTAAATCTGTCTGAGCACAATAGTACCAACATCCAGAATTTCTCGTGGGTCATCATATTCACTTTTATTTTCTTATTTCTCCCCATTCCAATTCTCCTCAATTCATGTATTTATGCAGCATTTAAAATTCTCCAAGTTAAGTACAAAAGTTTTTATCGCGATACCGGAACCAGTCTTGGATAATCATCCAAGAAGCGAAGCTTAACCAAAAAAACTCTTCTCCTGTCCTGAATGTCCTCCGAAGGACATGATTTCTGCAGCAAACTTGAACATTAATTGCGATGAAATTTGTATTTTAAAATTTAATGTTTTCCTTTTTATGCTCATTAAGGTTATTCTCTGTCTGGATTATATATTTCCGATTATGTCGATTCCCTTCTGTTTTTTACGAAACACGCTTTGAGCCTTGCAAACTTGTAACAAAGAAAGGAACTCTACTCATTTTTTTCATGTATGAACTTATGATATTTTACAATCACGATTTTCAGCAGCCATGAGTAATGGAGGAAAAAGGGAATCCTGTTTAGTGCATTGAACTCTGAATGAGTTTCCTAAAATCCTTTCTACAACATGCCCGAACAGATATATATCATACATGTATAATAGGTGTATACCATAAGCTCATAAAATTCGGTAATTCGTAAGGTTCTTTTGGAACAACTTGCTTAAATAGTGTTCTGCATTTTTAGCTATTATTGTAGAATTAGCGGTCTTTCTATTTATTTACGATGTCATTAATCTTGAGGAAGAGTTCATCCTGTGTCATCAAGGCTGTATCTACAACTTCTAGTCAACCGCTGGGGAATCTTTCGACTGAGTTTTGGAACGAAAGTTTCTCTTAAAAAAATAGCTTTTGGTGACTATCAACGGCAGCCCTGTCGCATCGCCAGAATATTGTTGGTTGAAAACGTGAACACACAGATGCATATTTAACCCCTCACATGAAAACACCTTTTCCATCTAACATTCTCTGGGGTTCTTCAGGGTTTAGCAGGTTTCTGTTATATAATATGACACAGTAATCACCCAGAAGCTTGGTTTTGAAGGTCGAGCATCGAGTAGGTGAAACTGAGGATGCCAATGGTCGGTTGGTATTCCACCACCGTACCCAATAGGCCATTTTAGCCACTGTACATTTGTTCAATTTCATTTCAAGGTATTCACTTATTTTAAGGTAGGTTTTCGGCGGTTTGCAATGCTTATTACTTCGAAGTATCATAAGAAATTGCTCTTTCTTGTTCAACATTATTTCCTTCCTCATTTATTCGCAATTTCTACCAGCCTTCATATTGTTTAAGAAGCCAAATCTCTTCCTTCGTCTCCACCACTTATCCAAAGTTGTGCCTTCCATCATCCCTGAACAAACTTTCATCATTTTCTCCATTTATTGTCTCTTCATTTTTCAGATTTCACACCATTGACTCTCTTTCTTCGATGACCCTATTTAAAAGCATAGTGGCTGTCTTCCTCTTTGTCCAACTTATTTTCTTCTTTCTCCAACAAATCCACATATCAAAAGCCTCCAATCTACGCTCACCTTCTTGCCTCGAATATCAGTCCTCACATCCATAAGGCAGTCCGCTCCATCTATTCGCAGTTATGCACCTTCTCTTCGTTTATTCTCACGGGCTAAAACTTAACAACTATTTAAATTAGTTTTTATACTTCTCTAGTGTGTCATAACTTTTTTCTTGTGATTAATTCTCATCCTATGCCTTCTACATTGCTCCTGTAAAGCACTAAGCGATAACTGCTATCCCTTGGCTGTCTCATCCGCTTTTTCTTGATCATCTGCAAACCTAGCTGGATAGATAACATGCAGCCCGCTCTTATTTCCACCGCAAACCCTTCCCATGCTATACTTAGCAGTTCCTCAGCGCCTATGTTGGAAAACTGGTTTGCCAGCCTCACTTCCCTGCCAATCGCTACCCATCCTGAGTCTCCTAATGCTCTGTCGTGTGATTGATACCCAATTTTCCATTCCAGTACACTCCGATATTCCGCAATACCTTCATGAACTGTGCCGAAGCTACAAGGTCGAACGTCTGCTCTTAATCTACAGAACACACAAAGATCCGCAGTTGCGTCACCTATTCCTCTCCCCCTTCTAAAACCAAAACTAATCTTCGCATAGTTTTATAATCTTCTATTGATAATTTTCAAAAATGGCTTTGCTCTATTTGGAATTCAATCTGTAGTCCTATAGTCCTCATACACAGCCACTTTGTTTTTTCGGGATAAAAATAGAATCAATAAAATCTAGTGCGTATAATTGCCCTGAAACAATGAGAAGTCAAACCGTTAATGAGTCCCTCTGTCATATTACTAAGGGAATAAGTATAGTAAATAAATATTAATATTACCAAAAAACATTTAAGTTGACTGAAATAAGCCGCATCGAAGTTGAAGAGGGAGTACCAAATGCATACCTATACATATTAAATACATTTTCGACGACTAATGGTTAAATTTACGTATTAGAAACTTTTTTCAATTCTAATTCCGTAATGTATTTGAGCTCTAATAAAAATAGCATTTGACAAATAGTTTTGATTGTATGGAGACATAGATAATGTTAATCGTTGTTTATATGAGATGGAAACTTCAAATTCAAAACTTTCTTATGCTACATTAGCCCTCGTCAAGCCCTACATTGCGTCATGTTATAAATTTGTGTTATAACATAAAAATGCATTATTAACAAGCACTATTTCCCGAAAATTGGTCCATGATCAATTATAAGCGGAAGTGAATCCATAGTCTATAAAATAAATCAAGTAAATATCAAAATGTTTACTAAATGTTGCTCCAAGGAAAACTAGATTTTTTGTCATTATGATAACATTTTGTTCGATTTTTGCATTGAAAAAATCTTAAATTCGAAAGATATATTCCCCCAAAAACATTTAAAATATATGAATATGAAATTACTCTTCCGACATCCGTCAAACTTGTAAATCAGTTATCATTGAAATGTCGCTCGCTTTCTTAATACAAGCTCCACTGGCAATAATTATAACTCAATCTTTCCCCAAATGGATGTACTAGCTCAGTAACACGCATGTCGGTTTATGACTTGGTTCAATTAGTTCGGTGTTATCAGAGTCACCTGCTAACTAGAGTAGAGCTGCGTCTGTTTTCAGTGCAGGGCGAAACACCACACGGTTCCAGGGAAACATGATAGCCAGCGAAAAGGTGCTTACCAGACTCCTGATGACACGTGTATCAAAACATACGCAAAGATGAAAATGTATATTTATCCCGAAACATGTAATTTATCAAAGTTCGTACCATTTAATCCAAAATATTTCCCCCGAGTTCATTACTTCCATTAGTACGGATGTATTATATGCCTTTTAATTATTGACCTATTCATACCTTGTATAATGGTGTCAGGTCAAAAGGCTCTTATCTGGAATCCTCATTGAGTAGGTACCAGATCCTTTCGCGAGGAGAAAAATACTTCTTCTAATATTTTTAAGAGAACATGGTAGTATAGGGTTTAGAGCGTTGAACTACTTATCAGAGGGTCCGGGTTCGATTCTCGGGCATACCTCTGGGCACCCACAGCTTTACCCAAGCTGTGTGATTTAGAGGGTACCAGAACTTTTTGGGAAACCATGGTCAGTATAGGGAAAGAAAATAGCTTCCCTATAAACCTGGCATGTACTAGGTGAGCTCTATCCTCACCTATCAAACCATCCCTCGGGTTGATCATTGTGGTTGGTTGTTTTAATATACCATTCTATTTATTGTACAGATAAAAGAAACACAGCAGTTCACAATTCATATTTATTGACGACCATAGTTTTGCCACTGTGTGGCATCATCAGGTGAAGATAAACCTTAAGGCGAGGTATATGTACAAGAATTACACTTGAGGAAGAGAGGGCGGGCAGAGGAGTGAATTGCTGTGTTTCTGTTATCTAAACAAAAAAGAAATTCCACCTACTGACGGTGAAAATAGTGCCAATCATTTTGTTGAAAATATTATAAATTTACGCTCATTTATAATTAACAAATAAGTGGCATATAACCACGAGTATTGAACCTGAATGAGGCACCCCAATGAGTATGTCAAAGACATAATTTTTGAAGTGATTATATTATGATAACGTTGAATAAGGTGCTCAGGTGAATCTCCATAATTATCCTGACCTAAAAGACAGTTGGCTATCAGAAGTCTTCATAAAGGAAGAAGTAACTATTCAGCCAGACATATATTATCAAATATTTTGCCAATCAGCACCCAAGTATTTTCCTAAGTGAAGCAGTTAATTATTTAGGTAAAAGACAATGGGGTAGTATTTTTAAAATCTTAACCACCTATAGGAAGAAAGCGAAAATGTTTCTCAAATATCACTTCTAAAGAAAGAATATCTCCTCGTTTTTAAAGACTAGTGTTATCAGTGTGACCCAACGAAAGAAGGTTGGTAAGTTTGTGTTGACCAGCAGCAATACCTCCGCGGTGAAGATAGTATTAGGACTTCGTTGCGTGAGGTTAGTTGACAAGAACAAAAGGGAATCAGCGTCAAGAAATAATGTGCAATGAAAAGGATAATGCAATGCCATCATGGAATCTCCTCAAATGACCGTAACCACGAATGCATTTTACTCGTACATTTTTCTCATGATTACGAAACACATACAGTAACTTTATTCTTGTTTTTAAAATTCCAGAGTGAGGCATACAGGAACATGAATCAACTAACATACTCATCGTTATTCATAGTACTGTTGTTGTTGAAAATCGAACTAGAGCAACACAGAATCATATATACATATAGAAAAATTAACCCTGTAATGATCTCACCGGCAGAGCGAACTTCCTCATTAAGGGAAATCCATCAATTTTCAATTAATCAATTGATTGAATTGAATTGATCAATGATTAATCATCAATTAATTATACCGTATACCGTAATTATACCGTATCTACCCCCCACTACCTACAAGCTAACTTCTCCAAAACCTCCAAAAAATATTGTTTTTTAGTGCGTACTTGTTGAAAGAGGTTTATGAATGAATGTTGCTTCCGCGTTTAGTTTAGTATTTTAGTGCCCTGGAGGCTACTGGAGTATGTGGTAGCGGGTGATAACACGCCAGACTAATTTTCACCCAAATGTTTGTATGCGTTATTTCTGCCCTAATCCACAGCGTAAAGCACAGATAATTATCTGAGATTCGAAAGGGTTAATGGGACCTGGAGGACAAATGACGAGACATGGCCAAACATCCGTATCTGGATGTTAAAACACATTATGAAAGCAGAAGGCGGCTGGCTCCCTTCTGAAAAAATATCAATGTTTTAAACTTATTTTGGACTACGCTCGAACATGCTAGAGTGAAAATTCGTTCCCCCCTTAACAAATCCGCCAGCATGTTCCGGTTGAAGTCGAAAGCCTGCGTGGGAATGGTTAAATGCTAAGGCGAGAATGACGAGGGCAAATGGATTCCGAGAAGCAATCGAGGATGCGATCGCTCCCATCACTGGCCGCTATCGTGCGCCCCTGATTGGCGCGAAGATTCGTCGCGATCGAAGGTGTGGAGTTTGCGGCGTGGTCCCAGTGCCGTGCCGGTGTAAATGGCAGGGTGGAGGCCGGAGTGAGGGAATGAGCCGATTCCGGAAACGAGCAAATTGGCCGGACACGCGGTGACGAAGGGGAAATGACGAGAGGCGTAGGCTGATGAACGTCCCGATTGTTGTACGGGCCGTCGAAGCGAGCGCCCTTGGGGTCTTTCAAAACGGAGTCCGCGGAAGTGGTTAAAAGGTTGATGGGTGGCCTCTCAAGGGCGTGGAGGAGGCGAAGCTTAGCGTCCCCTAATATTTCGCAATACGACTCCTGATAAGAAAACTATGTATCGCACGTGCAATCGTTACATTTCTTAGAAAAAGAATGTAGCCTATTTGTCACAACTTAGTCAGCAGCGTAATTCATGCAACGGGTGGTTAACGGAGCAAATACGACCTTCCTCCCTCCTCCTAGAATTTACGAATACTCAATTACCATTAAAATGTTGTCCCTCGCCTTAAGGATCTTGATTTTATTAGGTACATTTCATGAATCATTTAATATATGTATCAATACTCGGTTGATGTTATCCCGTAAAATTATGCCAAGGTAAATTACGCCATTAGGGGTAGGGGTAATTTGGGACTTGTAGAATTTTTGGAGTTGCACCGAGGGTGGAGAAACCTAGCGTCGCCACGAGCTAAATATTAGCTCAAGGGGCAAAGGAGTACATAGTAGCCGACAGATTGGACTCGTGCGAAGTACGTTGAAAAAATGAGCTGTAACGTATTATTTTTCACCCTTCCGATTTTTTCATTGCTACCATATTCAACAATAGGAACGCAGAAAGACATTGATAATTATCAATTATAATTTCTCAAAGCCATAGTTCGGTTTTTGCACTCTAAGAACGAAATAATTATTATTTAAAGCATATGTAATTACAATTTTGTTGGGTTTGAATTAAAATAAAACGGTGAATTTTGCGGTTTTATTTTAAATTATTCGTTTCCGGTAGACTTTCAAACATATTTTGGAAATTGAAATGTAAAAGAACCTCTTGAATACAATTTACAAGAGAGTATTTCCTCTTTATCTCTGAAGTAATTGCAATTGAATATTCTGAGCGACCACTATCGGATACTTGAGGAATGGGTGATAATATCCCAGCCCCATTTTCAGACCGAATGACCTGCGGAGTAATATTTCGATTAATACTGCAAGTTTCGAGCGAAAAGATATCTTCAACAAAGTTAATACCTCATCGTCGTTGACTTGAGGGCTTTACGGTGGAAATATGACAGTAATGGATGGCATTTCACACGATATCAACCATATAGAGGCACTAGAACCGAGGTTTTAATTTGTTAATGGATGTCTGGGTTCAAATGAGACTAAAGAAATTGATGTAATTTAATGAGTACTCAAATATAACGAAATATTTCTCTGCTATGCCTTCTGCGTCCCATTTCAATGAAAATAACATTATTTTATGATAATATAATATGTTATCAAGGTTATTCGTATCGTTAAATATTTACTACTGGAAAACACAAAGGTGGCATTTATGATAGCATTTGAGAGAAACGATTAGCACAATTGCCAAATTTTCACTGAAAACAAAGCGTCTCTCATAGTCTTGCGGTGGGGAATTTTGGTCACAACGGATGTCTTTTCACTTGAAACGTATCCCAAGTCCCAAGTTTGCCTTGGCAGGTAAATCAAGTAAATGTCGAGTAATCGAAATGAATAATATGATATACGAAGGGGTAAATAATAATGCTCTCATCTTGACCGTACCAGACTACATAAAATTCACTTAATGATGCTGTTAAGTAGGTCAACCATCTTGCATAGATTTTTGTGTACGAGAATATAAAAATTTTCTGTTTTCCATCAAAAGCATCAAATAATTAGATATTAACATCGGAGACATGTGGCAGCATAAGCCAATGTGGTTAGAGGGGAAGAGAAAAGTCAATCAACAGTATCGAAGCGAGACCGGCGCCTTTGTACGTGACGCCAAGTGATCACACCCAAGGTCTTCGCCAAGGTTAAGGTTGGAATCTGTGTCTTTCAAATGACCCATGTCTTTAACAAGCTCAGCCACCAAGCTCGGACTCCTAACCCTATTTTTATTAAGTATACTTCTCTTTAATTTTGCGACCCCTTTATTTTCAATTGGACCTAATTTTTAGCAGAAATGAACATGAACTAACTTACTGATTATAAGAAAATGTAGCTAGGAAGGATATTACCTTATTAGGTTGTTAGCTCACGTGAAGTTTGAAATAAACCAGCGCTTACGTTTTTCTAGCATCCAAGTCGACCTATAACGTAAAGAAATGGAGATCTTTAATGTCATAATCCAGCCGCCTTCGACTACGCTTAATGTACAAACGGTGTCGGAAAGTCAAAAAGACTACTCGCATTTCCTGTTCTTCTTCGATAGTATTGTTCGTTTTGCAGCGCAGGTAGGCATCGGCTGATCGGAGGTGCTAATAGCCGCCATGATGACGCGACAACGAACTAGTTAGCACCAATGAAGTAATGGGTTTACCGGCTCCCATTCATTCTTCCCCCAGTCCTGCCCTGATATCTTTAGAATAGATAGTATAAGCAGATGGAATTAACATCGATGCTACAGTTGTCGTTTTCAACTACTTAGATTGAAGATTGAATAAAATGTCAAAGGCACTTTCGCGGCATACATACGCGTTCGGCGTCAGGACTGATATAAAAATGCTGTCTTTAAAAGCCTTAATTAGTAAAGCAAAATTGCCTGAGCAACCAACTGGTGATACCGAGCCGGTTGACGGAGGAAAAATGAATAACGGTAACCGCCAAGAGAGTCGGAAAATACATCGGTTCGATCTTCGCCTGCCTAGTCGGCCTACCTTGTGAACCGCCATCGGAAAGTAGGTTAGTAGGAACCAGACCAGTGACGCTAAAATGTCCCTTGGTTTCATACCTGGGGAAATGGTTAAAAACGATTGCATGCCAAAAATGCGAAACAGAACGTTGATGGTGATCATTTATCGGTGGACATTGTTCCGCCTATGCTTATCAACACATCCAATTAATGTGCTGCGCCTCTTCACTTGGTTTCCTACTCATATGTTCTCTTTATTTGTTCGTAAGGTCCTAAATGTATATCTCTCGTCATCCTAAATGTCTTGATTCACTCCCCTGCTTCGCTATTTCCCTCCAACTCTTAACTTACCTCATAGGTTACATTTCATCAATTACCTAATGCACATTGATATGATTGGCTGCGTAGGTTTTCGCGGCGGTCCATTCTCTGGTTTCACCGTGTTGTTGTTAAATGCTTATGTTGATAAATGCTTAAATAGTTACGCCGGTGTTACATTCCTAGGAGACGGTAGGTCAAAGTTCCATTTTATTTTATTGAATTTTATTTACCAAATAGAAATTTGATACATTATATAATTTCATATATTTTGTTTATGACAGACACTTGTGATAAGCCGAAGCCTTTTCCGGTCGGTAGAAAAAGCAAAATAAGTTAAGTCAAGATAAATCATATTCAAATAAACAATCTTGCAGTTTGATGTGACAGATTCCTTGTGATCTTCTCTTTGTTAAATCCTCATTCTTGCTGGCAGTCTGCATTGCTTCTTTCTAGTGTCCCTCGGTGGAAATCTTTTTGTATGTTGATCCCGAGAGCACTCCTTTCTCCCTAAAAAAGAAAAGGGCGAAAAATTAATTGAATTAAAACTTTAAAAATTAACAGAGTGGAGGGAAGGTAAAATTATTGAGGGCCTTCTTCTGGCGTCACAATCGGGAGGACGTGGATCATTCAGGAAGAATGGTTTACCACGGGGAACTATTGGGGTTTTAAGGTGTGCTCAAATGCAGTACAAAGGATGAATTGATCACTGAGTAGGGCGAAGTTAATTAGGTTACGTTCAAGAGAAAATAGTTATGTGGATCTAGCGAAGATTGAGGGAAGACGCTGGACTTTCCTGCCACTTGGAGCAAAGGTTGGCGAACGTGGAGTCCCGGTAATCAACATGTTTCTTCGGGAGTAGCGGCAGGTTCCCAATTACTTCAGTGATAACGATCCGGTAGAGTCGTAAACGGCTTGCTCCCTGAATTACCTACTCTTCGCCTGTTGCGTGCTTGTGCCTCTCTCATCCTGCTTATAAAGTGTTGGTCAGCACGTATGCAGGAAGCTAAATGAGTCGGAATGCTCTACCGTTGACGTTAAAGATCATGAGCGTAGATGCAAGCCGCGATTGTTTCCAATCTGGCAGAACCAATCGGTGTAAACCACGTAAAAATCACCCGTGGCTATAGGAAGAATAACGAACTCTTCCGCGCGAAGTAGCATGTGCGGAATGTTGTATCTTGATCATTGTTCAGAAATATGCTCTCCGTAAAAGTAGGGCACTCCTATTGACTCGGAGGATTTTATAACTCCGAGACGAGTCATTAAAACAATTTAGCCTTTAAAGAGAACAACAATTCAAAGCCTTCCCCCTCAAGGTCAGGCATCAGACGCCCGTTTATAACTTGTAGCGATGCGTCTCTCAAGCGAGCCCGAACATCAGCTGAGCCGTTCGTGAATCCCACGAACAACTCCTTCTCCGTCCTGGCCCCCAAGACTAGCTCTTCGGTTGCAGTACCAATAGAAGAGAAGGAAGAACAGTCCTTGTCAGTACCAAAAGAGAAAACTACTTCAGGCGCGGTCTCAGTTCCTCGCCCGAATTCCTTCCGCGTCCTCCTCCTCTCGTCGTTTACGACGTCGAGGATGTAAACGCCTTCCGAACACTGATCCGGTCCGTAGTATCGGATTCACCGTTTCCTACGGTGAGACGTCCGCCCGGGTTTAAACTCGGAACATGGAGGATTTCACGTCCCTGCGAGCGGCCCTGGTTTCCGGTGACGCCCAGGAGGGGAAGACGACATCATTCATCTTCCGTGGACTGTCCCCACGTCACCGCATTGAAGACCTTCTCGAAGATTTTCGTGCGGTCGGAATCAGCCAACTTACGTCCCAGGGGTAGCCGATAGGCAAGAACCCGGCTACTTCACCACCGGCCGCCCAAACGCCTACATCAACCCTTGGGCGACGTTTTGCGCGGACCCGCTTTGCAAGGTCCTGCACCACGACTGTGCCTTGGCATCCAGTTCGCTCCGTTGCCGTAACTGTCCCATACAACCACGGAGACGGCCGCCTCGATGCTCATTCCCTTGCGAGAGCGACAACGTCTCTAACAATCATCGGCTCACTCGTCGGCCCTTCAGGGGACTACGACTACTCCTGCAGCCGCTCAAGCGACCGAAGCCAACGGAAGCGACGTGCTCATGAGCGCTCTCGAAACGCTCGCCACGGTGACTGCTGCTTTGCAGACGCAGATACTTTCGGCGACGCTGCAGCAGTTGCCGACGCTCCTAGCATCCCATCATGGATAGTCTTTCTCAGAGACGTCGTAACATTACCATCGTGTCCTGGAATGCAGGAGTTGCCATGACGAGAAAGCCGCCAAAGCTCCTCGCTCATTTACAAGAAACGCACCTGAAGCAATCAGATCGCTGGACGGTTCCTGGTTATCAGGTTTTCTGGGACGATAGGGCGTGCCGCGGAGGAGGAACGGTTATTCTCGTGGCAAGCCACCTGAGAGGCCAGCGCTTCAACGGAAGCAAGAGCCATAGACCTGGAAGACGAGGTATCCTTTCGCCTCGCCTCGCATCGGTCTACATAGCCCCAAACGTGAAGCTTCGCCCCGATGAACAAAATCTTCGTGGGATCCGTTCCCACGATAGGCGCGGGGGATTTGAATGCGAAGCATCCGGACTGGCATTCCAGAATCGGCAATCAGCGGGGATCGTGATTGCGGCATTGGACATCGGCTGAACGTCTTACAGTTATCGGTCCACGTACGCCGATTGCGCAACGCGCAACCTGCGGAACGAGGGACGTACTGGACATTGCGGTGCATGCCACTCTCGGTGATTTCTGAGTGATTCGCCCGGAAATGAAACCACCTGCCATTCCCACTCTCCATCCGGGAAATGATCAGGGATAAAAACCGCTTTAGTCGGAGCTGTTGCCGGGAGGTGGTGTTTGATCCTTCTCAAAGAAATGCAGCAGATGAAGATCCTCTTCAAACGCCTGTAACGCTGCCGAGGTCACCGAACATCGTTCGCGATGGTGAGGTATCATCGCCGATCATCGGGAAGGAGGACATTTCGGGAACCATCAGGAAACTGAAGCGTCGAAAGGCGCTCGGACCTGACGGCATTGTCAACGTTGTCCTGTATCGGATGCCGCTGCAATGTAGTGTTGCTGTAATGCATACCGTACGTAGGGCAGTCGCCAACACCGGCGCATTTTCGCCCATTTTCCTTGTTGAACGACGGCATGGGGAAATTATTTGAGAGGGGAATTGAGAGGGGAATTATTGGGGAAATCATCATCTCATCGCGATCGTCGAGGAGTTAAACATCTTCCCGAAACATTAATTCGGCTTCCGCAGCGAGCTCTTCACGGCACATCAGATCACACGCCTGCTATGATTCATTCCGCTACACCGTCGGTACCTTTTTCGACGCCAGTAAGGCGTCCGATCGAGTGTGGCATGGGGGTTTGCTGCGGAATCCTTCGGATTTTCCTCGACGGTGGTCGGCGATTACATAGTCTTGGCTACAAGGGTTGTTCCTTGGGGACGTACCGGGTCGCTTGGGGACAGGCGATATCGGAGAAACGGACCATTCGTGCAGGCGGGCTGCAGGGGAGTCTGCTCTCACCTTTCCTCTTTAACGTCTTCTCCGCAGACATCCCGGCGAGTCATCGCTACCTATGCGGACGAAACGGCGGTCCTGGCAAGAGTGTACCGTAGACAGTTCGCTACCTACAATATGCAGTCGAAGAGCTGACGGAGCGACGGAAGTCTCTTGGAAAGAGTCGGTGATGTATCTGGGCGGAAATCTAGATTAACCTCACGCCCGAGGAATTTCAGGAATTGTTGCCCGGTGAAATTGTTGCCTTTGTCCGGTGCTGATCTACGCAGCGCCTGCGTGGTGCGGCATCATAGGTGCGGACGCAAGGCCCGCACTTAACACCACGGACAGGAAAAAGCTGCTTCGCGCTTCGTCTCGGATGGACTCTTGCCAACGAACCACTCTGGGAGATCGCCAAGATCCCCCCTTGGGACGACGTTCTTCGCGGGCGAACTTCCAGCTTCCGACGCCGCGCCGCTTCCTCATCCTAAGGAGAGATATGCGGCTTCTCCTATGTCACAGCCCTGCCGTGGGATAAACATCCTCGTCCGCGAGCAGGCACCGGTCTCGAGGAAGATCAACCGGCGTCGAAGAGACGAAAAATTGTGTAACGGCCTTTCGGGGCCATATGCCCCGAAATGTTACGACACGGACGGGGTCGTTCCGGATCATCGTCCAAGCCGCCCGAGTGACTGGACAGCGAAGAGTGTCGGCGCCTTCGGCGCCGCACTTGTTTTTAATTTACCAATCATTTTTCATTCGGTTTCACCCGTTTGTTTAACAATATCTATTCTTTTGCGTCATGCTTACCCACAAATTTCAATTAGGATAATTCCTCCTCTTGGTCTCCTTCCACTTTTGGAACTAACCGAACTGTTACAGATTAAAAGCTACTGTAAAGATCTTTGATCTTTAATAGCTGTGAAACGTTAAAAAAAAACAATGTGCACCTCATGTGCACATTGTTGCATACTTACTTACCTTATTTTGGTTCCGTATGTTATTCCCCGATTGCCCAGAAGTTGTTCGTTCAAGTACTCAGGCAAGTAAACAGGGAAAAATGTTGAGTGAGACAAATGCCGAATGAGTAGGTAAAATCCACTGTACAGAAGCTCAAATCATCGAGTTGATCAGGATATGTCCAGAGGCATCTGCAGGGTAAATTATCACAGATTTGGGACCTAGTAACGTCGATATTTTGTCCGAATGAAGAAAATTATGATACATGGTGTTGACAGTTAACTATCTAGAATTTTTTGGCCCGCAATTAGACACAAGAAAAGCGGAACTGGATGTTACTAGGAAGCCACAGATACAGAAGCTACAAATAGCACTGAGGGCTAAGGTCATATTCAACCCCTATCTCGTTTTCATAATATACTTAGCATGGGGCAACGACTATCTAACCTTAAACGACATGACAACTAACTTCCTTCACCTCGGCCAGAGTGCCAGTTTACCAGGTGTCCAACGTAAGCAATGTGTCCTTGTTTGTTATACAGCCACAAGCCATTCAACGAGTTAAAGAATATCTTTGTTTTGAACGTAATCTTTTTAAAATTTATGCTACACAAATTGACTTTATGTGCAATACTTTCGGTCAGTTTTCAAGCATGGTGCTCGCATTCATCTTCTCTCGCATCTCGCATTTCAGGATACATGCAGAACGTGTTTACAAATTTGATAAAGTCACGAAATGAGGAAGTATGTGAGGAAATATTTCGCAAGCTTTAATGTTGGTCATTTGAGGTTCATTTTCTCTCTTAAGAGTGGGTCAAACGTTTTTTTTTATCTTATTCTCATTGTTTAAGCAACGCGGCTGATAGTTTTCCTTTCACAGCTGGCTAACCAAACTTGATTCAATATTAGATTAGAGCGGTTGATTTTTTAATTGTCCACTAACGAAACCTGCTATGGAAAATTACTTCAAATTTGAAAGGAAGACAAACACGATAACGACATAGCTGTGACGAAACAATGACATTTTATATTTAAAGCACTTTGGGAATCTTCCGTAAAAAGTTTTTCACTTGATTTTGAAGTTAAAAGTTTCTAGCATACAGTCTTCCCTTTCAGCGATCTAATCGGATAGTCTACTCGAACAGCTGAGGAATTTGTAAAGAAGGGGAATGCATATTCACAGTAAGCACTTCGAAAAGTCAGACAAATACTGCAATGTTACTTATACCGCGAGTTTGTCAGACAAACCGTTATGTTTGTACTCGTAGCAATTAACACCTCCTAATAACAAGTATTATCTAATTGCAGCCATGGGTCGTATAGATATTAACCTTTCTCAAGAATATGGTGATGCGAAGGAATGATATCGTTAGATCTTTAATGATTTCCAGAGGGGCCTGGAAAGCCAAAATTTTGATGAAATGTTTTGGCAATACTTGTCTTTAATTTGCAGGAGAACTGCAGTCTTTAATTTCAATTGACCAATTTTAGTAACTGTGAAAGTTATCAATTATCATTTGTCACAGCAAGCAAAAATTTGATGGAAAACAAGTGTATGCAAAAGTATCTTCACCTCTTATTCGATGGCATACGGTCGAATGAAATATGTCGCAGCCACAGAACCATTAGGTTTTTGCTGTTGAAACATGGTTCAAAATTATCTATTTCAGGGGCAAATGTCAGAGTTTCTCAGTGAGCTCATGCATAATTAAAGAGCTCAGAGTGGAGGTGAAGAAATCAAATGCACGAAATGGACTGATAGTACTTGCGTGCAGTAAAGTATTGTAATCAATTGAAAGATGTCATGGAATCTGGAGAGACGAGATTTCCATTTAACTTGCAATTACCTTTGTCGTGAGTGAGCAAAAACCATGCGTAAGATGGAATCACGCGACTTTTTCTCCCAAGATATAAAATTTCATCTGAGCGACGACGTCTACATGTATGCAAGGTCTACTGGTATTTCTATTGAAAGTATTTCGCTCAGCCAGAATGACCGCTAAATTATATCACACGCGAACAGCTACAATACGCAACCGGGAACTTAATTCCTTACAAAATCAGTTAATGCTATGACGATGTGCAGTTTATGTTACAATGTCAGAGGTGCGGGTAACTGTAAACTTTGGGCAATAAGACAGGAAGGAGCGGGGATTAGGAGTTATGACTGGAAAAAAAATGCTCGTATTGATTTTTTTCGTCGTTTCGCTATTACGAAGTAGAATATGGTTTTCATCCGTTTTAATCCGATGAATAGAATTATAAACTACTTTTTGCCAGCTGCAGCGGTTCGCTACCCGCCCTAGTATGATTGTCTGGTAACTAGGGTGCCTAGAATAGGTTGTTAAATGCTGTCACCAATTTACCAACGATTAGTCCCACGGACTCAATTCGCTGGTTTACCATTTCACAAAATAAACTGGGTGAATGTAGCAACCTCAAAGCTGCACATACGTGTTGCAGGAGAATGTTCACCACATCCACATGCCACGAGGAATGTTTCTGAAGGTCATTTTCTTTGTGGTCTACAAGCATGTGTGCAATAGTGTTCAGTAACTGTGGTAGCGTGGTGATGTAGGGTCTTAAACGGTTTTGTGTTGCTGAAGTTGCCGGTAGCTAGGGCTACTTGTTTGAGTATGATCTGCGCTCGATTTGCTCGCTAAAGCAAACTTGTACATGACGGAAAGGATTACTTGACGAACTAAAACTATTTCTAATATAAATAAATGCACGCAATACAATGAATGACGTTTAAGAAAAGGGAATTTATAAGCTGGTTAGTCGAACGAGATGTGGAGCTGCGAGAGTTAAACTCATCCCAAACTAAGGAGTACTGAGGCGGGTGAATATCACACATTTACAGGGAAGGGTGGACAGTTCTGTTCTCTGCGACACGTTTCAATTTCGCAAGAAATCTGTTTACCAGGAAAAACCTTGGACCAGAAAAAAAATTGGATCAAACAGATGAAGTTTCCTAAAGGTATCACCCGTGATTTGAACCAGGACACCTCCGGCCAGTAACAAGGTCAAAACTCTTATCTGAATAGGCTACCCCATCGTATAGTAGTGGAGACAAATTCAAAACACTCGAAAATGCTCTTCCATGCCTCGGAGGCTATCAGTAAGGTGCACGCGCAACTGCTCTTGACCAGCTCCCGACAAGTGAAAACCTCCAGGCAGGTGTGCGAGTGGGGCGGGGGCGGATGCGGAGAAAGTCCAGCAGAAGGCCGCTGTGCCCTGAGTGTTGGTATTCAAAACTAACTCCGGTGCTTCCGTATCGGAATGGAAGGGTCACACCCCCGGGGGAAGAGTGTGCTTGGGGAAAGGAGTGTCCTCATCGGGAATGCGACCTTTTATCATCCCGCGAGCGATGCCCTCGTGCAAGTGCCAACGAGGACCTGGACAATGTACAAAAGAGACTATTCCAAAGTTGCTGTTTCGCAAGGGGCGAATGTTTTCGTGTTGCTATCCATTCCGTGGAGGATGCGACCATTTCGGCGTGGAATTCCTTTGCGATCTCTTCCCTTCATTGGCACGTTCCCTTGATTGAACTCCGGAGGGAAACCGGAATCAACTCATCCGGAGGGACCGGATGAGTTGAGTCTTTATGTCGTTGTCATTCAGGAATTTAATTATACGACGGAGTGCACTGATGAGTTGTTTTCACGATATTACACTTATAATTTCACGAAATTTAGTTAATGAAGTGGCTTTTCTTCAAAGTCTTTGATGGAATATCTCTATCTTTTTTTGGGAATCCCTAAAACAATCAAACGAAAAAATGTAAACCGCTGCGAAAACCTTCCCCTCCCCATGATCTGTTTATTTTCCACATTTCAAAGCATAATCTTTGTACCCAATTAAAAAAGGGGCCGGGAAAATATATGTTGCCATACCCGATGTAGGTGAAAGCTCAAATATCGTGACATTAAGTAAACGGCCCGCCAGCCCTCTTTAAATTATTGTCACGTGTTGAACTGGATATTCTCTCTAAAATGTTGTATACTTCGAAAAGGGCTCTTGATGGTGCCTGCAGTTTCTTCTCTCGAAGCTTTTACTCATTTATTTCTTTTCTACATTCTTTTTCAGACCAAGTGTTGGAGGACACGGATTTCATCCAAATTAGCGGTTGTACCGTTCCGCCCTGCAAGCTGAAGAAGAGTACGAAAATCGTGGTGCAGTTCAAATTTAAACCCGGTAGGTTACAACAGATTGTTCAGTAGGGGGATTGGAGAAGAGCGCCGTAAATATAAAGTATATATAAAATACTCCGATTTTATGACTTAAATATTAAGTCCCTCTACATGGCGAATAACCCTTCTCTCTCTGCCTTGATTATTTTATTGCCCCTCAGTAACTTTATACATCCAACTAATGTATTGATTTCTCTTCATAAATGTTGTTTACTTTTAGGTTCACGAACTACAGTTTTTTTACTCTATATTTTATAAAGGGTTAAATTTGTCGGTGAAATTTGAAACAAAGGGAATTAATGTACGCTCCAATTCATTTCATTTTCATGGATTAATACTAATATAGCAACAGCTATTAATTTAAATACGGATTCGCCCGTTCTAATAAAGTTTGAAAAAAACTCTTATGCCATGTGATGTAATGAAACACACATTACCACACCCTGCAGAAACAAGTGAACATGTGCAGAATTAATAAAATGTGAGAGAAAATTCCCAACCCATTGGTATCGATTGAAAATTGAATCCTATTGGTATGAAAGTGGTCTCTTTCCCACTATAATTGTAGTTGGACTTTAATTGTTTCCATTGCCAATGGTACCATGTAATACCATGTAATAAAATCTGTGGAAAAGTGTAAGTCTTTCTTTTTAGTATGGATATTAAATATTTACACGAAGTGACGACTGAAATTGTCTCGCCTACTTTTATGCGTTATGAATTACTCACTCAAGGATAATGTAAAGTTTCAGGTAACAATCGCTCATAGTTGTTCATTATTTTTCCTCATCATTATTTCTTTAATAAGTATGACGTAACTTCTTTGGCATTGAGAAAACGGCAATTTAGAGATAAAACGGAATATCTGTTAGTTGCTATCTTCCATCTTAAACTCCATTATGGCAACTTATACGACATTAGGTAAAAGGCACGACGAAGGTAAAAGCTGACATAGCGACTAGTCATTACGCAGATGTATTTGCTAACAGGTAACCATAGGGAGGGAGAAATAAACGGAGTAAATTAAGATCTGGATGATATATCTGCTTGATGATGCTTTCTCTTGTCTCCATCGTCCTCAGGGTAGATCGTCTACTGTGAGGACGATGCACAAGTCGAGCATCGAAACGTCAGCCAATATAGGAGCCCCTGAACCGGTGTAAGACCCGATAAAACTTAATCAAGTAAACAGAGTTTACGATCAAATAGAGGAAACATTTGATGGCGATGGGGCATTGAAACGTGATAGTAGAAGAAGGAAGAGAGGCTAGTGAGGAATAGGACTACGGTTTAGGATCAAGGAATGACCGTGGGGAGATAGCGGGAGGGTTCTACAAGTGACAGGACTTGATTATAACGAGCACATGGTTTTAGTACCATAATAGGCGTAGATATACATAAAAGTGCCCAAGAAGTCGGAAACATATCGGTTAGACTGTATTATGGATAGGCAAAGATTTAGGAACAGCGTAATTCAAAACATTTCCACGAGGGTGGATACAGTTTAAGGTCATAATTTAGTAATAATGAAGATAAAGAAGAGAAAGAAATAGGGACGACGGTAGAAGAAATTGAAAGTAGCAGCATTGACCGGGTTTATCAGAAGAGATTATCAGGAGGCAGTAGGGAAGAGTAAGGAGAGCAAGACGTGTAAAATAGAATAGGGATGTGTCAGCAAATAGATATCTAAAGTTGTTAACGATACTAGAGGAACAAAATAGGGAAATTGCCAGAAAAATATCCTTTATAGATTAGCAAGAAAGAGAAGTTAAGGAAATTAAAGAGTATGAGTAAAAAACTAAAAATAAGTAACTATAAATGGTTCAATAATTCAAACCCAAAGCTTCAAATAATTCAACCATAAAAATTCAATAAACTAAGAGACAAAATAAATAGGCGGAAGACGCGTCCTACAGGAAGGTGAAAGCAATACCTGGAAATAAGGGAAATTCGGTGCACACTATTAAAGGTAAATGGAGAAAGTTATAAATTGACCCGGAAAGCAGAACTATTTAATGGTCTAAAAAAACGCGGAAGAAATGAATTTCATGGGCTATTGTAAATAGGAGGAAGGACATTGGGGATGATCATTTAGTATCTAGTTGGGGATAGGTATGCGTGATTTCAGTAATAAGATTATGTATAGAAAGGAAGATAACAATGGAACAGTACAATCAGATTGTATTTGTTTTTAGGGATAGGTTGGATTTATTCCCAACCTATTTATACCTCATTACTCAGGTGTGTATGTTAGGTGGAAAGTTGGGGACTGGGCTGCTTTGTATGATCTGTTATTTTCACTTAATATTCGGCGGTATGGTAGGTAAGGAGTCATGGGAATGTCTGGAGGTAGGAGTGAAAGAAGGGGGTGGATCCATTAAAACAATTAGTTTTGTGGATGATCAAGATTTACGTTTAGTAAGGCAGCCATTCTGGGGTATAAATTCACTGCTTAAGGCTTGAGAAATTCAGTGTGGTAGGTATGAGATGAAGATCTAAGGCAAAACAAAGGTTATGAGATTTTCGAGAAAAAGAAAGGTCAAGTTAAGTATTAAATTTAAAGAATAAAAGTAGATCAGTTTAGGAGGCATTTACGAAAAGTAATCTTCCTCTTAAGAAGAAGAAATATGTCAGCTAAAGAAGCTTTGAAGGAGGAGAAAATTGATGACTGGTACGTTGGGTAAGGTGCGTTGGGTAAGGAGCTTGTCAATACTTTGATGTGGAGTACCGCGTGGAAATATGAACATTGAAGCATTTTGATAAGCGTAGATTGGACGCTTTTACGATAAGAGTGTGGAGAAAGATGAAATGAACAGAAAGGAAAACAACCGTGTAAGTGCTAGTCATGGTCGGAGAGAAGTTCAGAGAGGGCAGGATAGTTAGATGCTGATAATTTTAGTATAACGGTTGGATTGCTGAATAATTGGATAGAGAGGAGGCTTTGGGCAGAGTAAGAGGGAGGAAAGAGGCCGACATGTTGGACGGAATGAAGTGAGGTAGAATGTATGGGGAATTGTTTTAGTTTTGGGTTATGGTGTGTTTGGGCGAGATTAAAAAGTTTATTTGAAAATTTTAAGTGTATGACCATAAGAATCCTACCTTCATTGGTAGATAACTACATATTAATGCCTTGAGGAAGCAATGAAGGGTTAACTTAAGAAATACATGTCTTGCATTAGTTGGAAGAGAGTCTTTTCAGAAATGGTGTTGAAAGTGCATTATTGTCACCTTTGCTTTATGGAAGGAGGGATCATGAACATTAGATTAGAGGGATTAAGCGTAGAGCAGATAAGGGATCAGAAAAACTGCAAACGAGTGCGCTGTGGGGAAATTATATTTAAGTTATTAGTAACCTTTTTTTCAATCAATCAATCAAAGCCATCCCTGTTATTTTCTTATGCATTCCCCAGGGAT
Organism: Hetaerina titia; assembly: GCA_037158775.1. Taxonomy (NCBI): domain Eukaryota; kingdom Metazoa; phylum Arthropoda; class Insecta; order Odonata; family Calopterygidae; genus Hetaerina; species Hetaerina titia. The sequence continues at coordinate 18,755,783 of CM073778.1, read as the reverse complement.
ATCAACCAAAACAATTTTACGGGCTTTATAATATGCTCAATTTAATTTATTCGTGTTGCTTTTCAAATTAATTTTCTAGTACACTCGTCTAAATATTTCAGAAACCGACGTGGAAAAGCTGGAAAACAGCGTGTTTGCTTACGTCCTGGGCATCCCACTGCCTTTCGTGGGCGTCGACTCGACCAGTGCCTGTGACACGATTTTCGAGGAATCCACTGGAAAGCCTGGCTGCCCACTCAAAGCTGGAACCACTTACGATTTTAAGAGCTCATTCGACGTCCTAGAAGTTTATCCCAAGGTGAGTGGTTTCGAGTGTGATGGAAGTTCCACACCTCGTTTACAGGTGTATGTGGGGTTACAATGAATTGTTCGAAATAATGCTTGTGACTAATGGTCTGTAGTATTAACACTAATGTCACTTTATTCTGCCATACGAGGCTAAGCATCGAAATGGTGGAGCTTTCGTTACGACATAAATTGAAAGTATACGTGGTTTACCAAGACTCATTGCACGCACAATGATCTATGAGCCTTGTTTCTACTTACATACGTAAACCGTACGCTAATGAGGTGTAAACTTAATGTCAAGAGGGTATTTCAATTGTTCAAATTGTTCAATAGATTCATTATTTTGCATGGATTACGTGTTCAATTCTGTGATCTTAAATTAGCTACTTTAGTTACTTCATCAAATTTGACTTTGACTTAAATTCTGAAATAATTAATTTGGAAAAATACTAGATTATTAACAGGAAAACTAGAGAGATGAGATTTGCATGGAGTAGGAACAGAACCTAATTTAGATGGGACTAATGTTGAGCAGGTGGAAAAAATTTACTCATTCGCGGAATCAACAGAAAAATTAAGTGAGCTAAAAAATTAATCATAGAGGAAAGGATTGAGGATAATTGCATCACGTAAAAAATATCCTTAAAGACTCTGCCTCGTATTGTGGAAGACTTTACGGGTCAGAAATGTGGTCTTATAGTAAAAAGAGTGAACCTAGAATGTGCACATGGATAGAGTGAAAGAGATTAAGTTATGAATGTGCATATATGGTGGAAGGGTTATGAAATTTGCTAGTGGAAATTGGATTGTGGCAGGAAAAGTGGATGGAAGAGATAAAGAAGAGATTTCCTACTCCATGCTACACTCCTAGTGGTAGTTGGGTGATGAGGGTCCTGCTAGAAGGGTAAATGGAGAGGGGAGGGAAAGGGGAAGGAGAGGAAACGGTGGGTTAATTTCGGCTGTTTGAAGGTTTTTTACAAATTTATGCTGAATAGGGTAATGTACGAAAAATTTACATTGAGTTCCGAATCCCGCCCAATCACCCTAAATTGGAAAATTGCCTAATAAAATGATCAAATTTACATTGCACTACATTAACGAAATTATATTTTTTTCAGATCAAGACCACCGTGCAATGGTCTCTCCGAGACCCTGGCGGCAAGGATCAGCTCTGCTTCAAGGTTGACTCCAGGATCATTTGAACAAACTTGCCCCCCTATAGATTCACGCGGAAGAGACTTACGGGACATGGGCCGCTCATGGCTACAAACCCACTTCGCAATGCGTGTGAAATCTGTGATCCACGGCCCGTTTAGGTACACTGTCCTCTCAAATCGAGTGACAGTGTGCGCATGTGTGCTCGTGTCCATGACCATCCGGCCAATCACCAAAATACTTATCACTGATTCCTGTCTCTAAAATAACAATGGAAATAATTTTCATTCGTGGAAAGTGAAGAAAATGAATCGTCTTTCGTGTATCGCGGAGTCACAACCAAACTGTGTTAACGAGTATGAGTGTAATGTTTTGTTTGTACCAATTTTTTTAATTATCTCTTTTAGATTGTGTTATTGAATTCTTTGGCACATAATTAATGTGAATAAAAATACTTAGTTTCATAGAATGGAATGTTGAATTACCTCACTATTATTATATTCTATTATTACATTTTATTTTAAGATGTTTAACCCTTTTCCGGCTTAGTCCTCGTATGCAACGCAGCGCAACGAAAATCTAAAGTCAATTTCAACGAAATTCAAAGTCCTTCACCTACACTTCTTTCATTAGTGTTTGGAGGATATATCTCCTGCTCCTCTCTTTTCTCAAGAAGTGTGATTAGCTGACAAAGAGCCTCACTGAGAAATGGCGTGGGTTCTAATTGCTTCAGTTTTGAAAACTTACATAGTATAAATATTAATAAATGACCTACGATAAATTTGTAGATCTGATGCTGAATCAAAAGTTATGATTCCTGATTGAAATCCCTTTGGGAATTAAAATAAAACCTTCATGATGAGGTGACCACAAAAGAATAAACTAGAGCTTATGATAAAGAAACGGTGACTCGAATATTAAGAAGTAGTAATTTTGAATATGGTTTACGGACGCAGTGTTGAAATCGCTCAGCAATTTGGAGAATTCGAAGCTCGTGGTAAGAATGTATGTCATTGCTTTCTCCCCAAACTATGAATTCAGAAAGATTCACTAGAAACACAATCATTAAAATTGCTTATTATGCAAGGCTAAATTGGTCAAGGTGAGGTTAAATTGCAGCGAAATTGTAGTATTCTCAAGCAAAAATTGGTATTCCACAACCGCTGCCATGACATGTTCTGCTAAATGAATTATTAACCACCAAGTCGTAACCCTTCCTGAATGATTGTGTTCGAATCAATTAATTGTACATCATCAGTGCTTTTCCCCTTATACCATTTGAACTCTCATCAGACATTTCTAATAGTATTGAAGATATTACTCATTATAATGACAAGATCCTCTTATGTTACATGTCATAAGGAGTAACAGAAAAACACAGTGTCTTGAATGGTGGTGAGAAGCGGTATGAGTTAATTAGGTTAACTGTGGGGGGCTACTGTCATCTCGTAGGGAAGAGTCAGAAGGGTACAGCACATCTTGAGAAAAAAATGTGAGCTTTAAAAGAAATCATATGGAATCGTTCCTCATGTATCGCGGGATTGATTTGCAATTTAATCCAATTGGAAGGAACAAGACGCAAGAGAAGGCCTAGGTGAACTTCATGATGGAATGCTGCCATTTTGGAGTGAGGACGTTCGGGCTTACGGCCGGATTATTCGGGTTAATCCATCAATTAATGAATTAGGTTGTCTACGATTTTTCATTAACTGACACATCATAATGTTAACCTTCATTTAAATTGGAAATGAAAGAATAGTAACTTCGTGATTCCACAGAAAATTTATTACTATAATACTATCAACGTCATATTCAGAGTCAATCAACGTCACCTGAAGATGTTGACCTTTTTAATTAATTAAGTTACTTTTCTTTCATTTCCAATATGAATCTATTCCATAACGTTACGCCAGAAACCAGCAATTACTTAATTTCAATAGCCATTTCTTCCCCTCAATCTCCCATTAATTCAGTTTGATGAATGATATGGAGAGACAATGGTTTTTCGCGAAATATGATAAAAGGGAAACAAGAAAAGGTTAATACAAAGGAGAAGACTAGTTCACAGCCCATATAAACAGGCAGTTAAGAAAGAAGAGTTACAAGGGCATAATTAAACACTGAATAAGGGAGAATGGAGGGCTGCAATTAGGCGGTCGTTAGGTCGAGGCTGATGGATAAATCGTTTTATATGTGGCTAACTTCGAATTCACGACACTGAAGCTGCCTTATATTTTGACCCCCATATTCTCCTTTTCCTTGCTGCAAAGGGTAATCTAATAGACAAATTCCGTAAACGATATTGTAAAGCTTCCTACGTAGAATATTGGCACAGGAAATAACTCCTCTTAAAAAACAACCTGCACTTATGCCGTTAGTTCTTCTGCGAATAGTCTCAAAAGAACAAACATCCCAAAAGAGAAAAAATCAGTTTTTCTACTGAAAAACTGGTAACATGAAACTCAAATGTTTTACATTACATAGTACTGTTGAATTAAAATCGCCCAGAATTTTTCTGATATACAAGGTCGGTCATTGTAGTAGACCGGATCGATTTAAAAAAATTATTACCAGAATTGAAACATTCACTTGTCTTCGAAGGAGCACCCTTGTGCGTTCACACACCGCCGCCAGCGGGTTCGCCACGCCTTCTGGAGGCTGTGCCCGGAATTCTGTAAAAGTCCCTCGTCAATGGCCTCTGTAAAGCTTCCACTGAGCCGTGCTGACGTCCTTTCAGCACTGATTTGAGGCGTTGGAAGAGGAAGAAGTCTGGTGGAGTAACGTTAAGGCTGTAGGGTGGCTGAGGCAGGTTGAGGTAGATCCTCTTGGTAGATCCGTGTGCGAGTTTCCTTTTGTTCGTCCGAGAGCACTCGCGGCTGCAACTTTGCACACACCTTTCTCATGCCCATATTTTCGGTTGCAAGTCGATGCACATCACCATGAGGAATGTCAAGTTCATCAGAAATCATGTGTACACTTTAACTGCGATCTCTGTCCTACAAAGCCTTCACTGTGCATTTTCGGCACTTTTTGAGGTCTTCAACATCTTCCCTTACCTCCAGAAACAACTTCCGCCACTCAAAAATACCCCATCTATCCATGGCGTTAATCACTATTAGCTACCTCAAGCACATCATGAGTTTATTTCCCGGTTTTGTGCAGTTTAATTAGCAAATTTAGCAAAATTTGATGGCGTAGAGCTGTTTCAATAACGGGTTCATGCGGGAGCGAGTTGACGATACGATTATAGTTATATAATCATTTATATTTAGTGGCTTATAGAAATGATAAATTTAATATCACGAAGCAGTTAAATGTTCGAGTAAACCTGTATCCATTCTGTTTAAGACAAATCAAATATGGAATGATTACATTACTCATTCGCATGTGTGTAACAGTAGGGAAGAGGGAGATTATCATCTTTATACATGATTACAAAAGATGAATAAATCAATAAACATCATTAATTAATTCATTTGGATGTATTTTATGAGCATTTTTATGAACATAAAATGGTATATGCAACAGTACAGTGGACTCAATATGCACGTATCCTAATTAGCGTGGTCCAATAACTCCTTTCCTCCACTTTTTCTATCATAGTTTTGATTTAATTCGCTTCTTGAATCTGAATTTCGTTGAGGCGACAATGGGGGCTGGCTCTAGGTATCAAAGATGCATCATGCCAAAACTGACCCATTAATCTAAATCCTAGCTGATAGAGCGCGAAACTATCAACTGTCAAATTGATTTCTAACGGAATCAACTTCAAAAAAACCGCTGAAGGACATAAGATACCTTGAAGACTAAAAGTCTATCAGGAAGTCGCACAGCAAAATAAATGGAGAAAAAGAGCGTATAGGAGGCTCCGCCACCATTCCAGCAGGCCCTGAAACCTCACATTCTTTTGCGTGTTTTCAGTCTAAATTTAATGATGCCAGTTATTTGCAGGCTGGTTCATAATGTGTTTTCGAGATATGCTCTATGATCTTCCCCGGTTTTCTGACATTTCAAGTTGTGCAAAACAAGCGGACCGCCTTTACGGCTGTTCAACGCCTCATCAGCGTTGCGAAAGCAGACCGCAGTGGGGTGAGACAGTCGTAATCTTGTTTCCTTAGAGAACTTATCTAAAAGTGGAATTATGAGAAGATATAGCTCAAACTGATACCGATAACCTGGTGGAGACCATGATTCAGGGGACCCCCTGATCCCCCTTCAGTCCACACGCAGGTGAGTCGAGACGGACTTTTCTACGATGCTCGGCGATTATTTTCGACCACACCAACGAGAGTCATGTGATACGCAAACGCCTGTACGTTCTCAGTTTTGGAGCTAAGATTAGCCGAATTCGAGACGAGGAAGGCTTGCGAATTAACCTCAAGGTTGTATATTTTCCGAATATTTGAACCAAACGCGGTTATTAATACGTCATATATGATATAAATTGAAAACTTGCCTCGATGCAGTGTAGTGGCCTATTGAGACGTGTTTGTTTACCGACTTGAAAGTTCTATGTTCAGTCTCCGGAGAGATGCATCACCAGCTGGACTCAAGTCTCCGTACTGGATCTCGAGGAAACCACGGAGTGAAAGTAATCGATCTTTCACCTGACATTGCGGGCTTTTCAAGCCTTTTATGGGATAAATTTGAAGCGTACATTGTTTTCACCAGTGAAACCGATCTTTAGGTTTATGACCGTGGTGTGTCGTAGTGAAGTAGAAGTGAATGAATTAACTGATATTTCTACTGATGAGAAATCGCAGGAGCAGACACATTGCGAGGAAATTATCGTGAGCAGATACGAGTGCAGAGCGAAAGGAGAAATTAAAGGGGTGTCACGGTGTCAAGGAGGTAGAACTTACTCTGATTACTCTGGCACATCGGTGAATTACTCGAGATTGGTGTCCGTTCTGAGTTGCGTGAATGTTAGCCGAAAAAACTCTCGGTGGACAGTGCGTGAGATGCGGCTGGTGATGCATCCATGTCCCTCCTGTGCGAACAGGGGCGAGGACTTCTGGAGCGTGGTGCTCACGCTGCTGCTTTCCACGTCGCTTGGTTCTATAGTGTCGGCTGTACCACCCGAGCGGAGGGTGAGTGTCGGCCCTGGCGGTGGCTACGAGGGAGTGACGGTGGCCATTGCCGAAGGATTAGACCTCGAAAGAATCGATTCGTTACTGGATCATCTCAAGGTGAGTTGAATAGGAGGGAACAGCATTACTCGGCATAGATCGTGCCAATGACCGCAGGGAAGTTTCAATAATGACAACAGAAAAGCCCTTCCTGCTTGAATACAGGAGATCATCTGAAACAATACGAAATAAATAATCTTCCTTGACCCTTACCATGAACGATTTTTTTCCTCAAAATGAGTGGAGACAAATTTAAAAATTTGGCATAACTGTATCATATTTGACCTTAATATGAATATTCTCAGACACTATATTCTAAGTGAAAACAACGGCAATTATCTTGGCTGCTTGGAGAACAAGTGGCACAGTTAATGGTAATATGCACCCTAAATCTCACTACATGGAATACATTATCTGTTTTACCTATTTGTTATACTTAAAGCTAGGCGAGTCTCTCTAATATAAAATAAAAATTATCCCCCTTCGAAAGACAAGATATTATAACGTTCATCTATAATTTTAGGACGTTTTCTAAAGAATTCCACCAACATCATGCATATTCATAACATTTTAAGTTTTGGTCGAAATTCTATTTTACGTTGCCAAAACCAAAACAAGTATAGCAAGTAAAAATGTACCAAGTATGCTTTATACTTTGTTAAAAATCTAAACTTTAATGTCTTTAAGAAATTTCAAGAAACTGTAAATGAATTTAGTTTTCACTGCCATGTTCGTGAGTTTTCTCTAGCTTTGTTTGGAAACGATAAAGATTAATTCATCTGAACCATTAAAGTATAGATTACTTTAACAGATGAAATAAGGTAATCATGAGATGAGGAATACGTTCATCTTTAATCTAGATGATGATGCCATTCAGGCCACTTCCTCAAAATATTCACATGAAAGGTGCATTTATGCTTATCAATTGTCACTTAAAATGCCTGTAATCTTTCTATCATGGGATTGGTTTACCAAATTTTAAAAGAAATTGATAAAATGGTTTTAGTTTGATATTGAGCCTTACGGCATTCTGATGTGATAATATAAAAATTAAAAATATATTAAGTTATGTGTATGAGGCGAACGGTAACTACGGCCGTATGAAATAATGGGAAGAGTTGACCCCAGCCGTACTCTTTCTGAACTCTCTCTCTCATTCCTTCTCTGAAGAGGACTGCCTTGCAGTCGAAACACGGTGTCAGCGTGATTAATTTTTATTTATTAGAACAACTTGTTATTTAATCATTAGACACGCGGTTGTTTTGACCGTTTGCGGTATCTATTTAATTAATTTAGTTTTAGTATCTTTTATTATAATTATTCCGCTAACTTATGTCTTTCCTAACTCCCCTTCCAATCCACTGCCCATTTATAAGAGTACGGCTGGGGTCAACTCTTCCCATTATTAAGTTATGTGTTTCGCCTCATACATAAAATTCCTTAAGCATCTAATGACGAGGAAAAATTTGTTATGCTTCAAATTAACTCGTGGTTTCATATATTTCTATTCAATAATGAAACGTAAAAGAAAAGAATTATATCTATTCGATTACCTGTCCCACTGAACTGGCATTCGTAAAAAAATGAACTTCTCTTTTGTTATAACACTCTTAAAGAAGGCATACCCAAACTGCGTCGAAATAATGAGGCTACCTAGCATGGCCATAGTTTAACATCCTTATGCATTATTAAAGACATATGTGTTGACCCATAGTTTAACATCCTTATGCATTATTAAAGACATATGCCCTCACTTGCAGAATACGTTAAGAAAAAGTAGAAAACTATTATTATATTCTTCCCCAGCTATTAATTCCACGTGATCTACCTTAATTTTCGTTTTACTCGATCAGATAGATTACCTTGAGAATAATTCCCAAATCTTAAAATCGCGGCATATCCTATTTAAAAGGGACCTTTTACGCTTGTCATAATTCCTCTGTGGCTAACACCCAAAACTTGCGGAGGAAAGCTTACGAAAATTCAACCATTCTCGGTACTACTCGTAACTTTCAAAACGAGCGCCAACCAAACCGAGAAATTTAGACTAGCTGTCGAGTGCAATGAACTATTTCAGTGATTAAAGAAGTAATACCGTTTTGGAACTAATTCAAATGATGAATCGGCTATGGTCTTGGCGTGAAAGCGTTATACGAACTTGAGGATATCCGTTGATTCTAATGCTAGCATGTCCTTTTTTTGACTGGATGTTTCACCCTTGGACTACCTTCTGGAAAGAGTAATTTCTATGCCAAATCTTCACGAACTTCAGATGAAATAGCCTTCCTTTGTACTCTCACTGAACGCTTACTAAATTTATCCCGCACTCATTTCTATTGCCCATTCAAATTCACTCCAATACCCATAAATAGTTCGAATGCACCGAGATTAAATTAATTACTGTTTAATTACTTTAACTGCTGTTGTATTGGCCAAATACAAAACATGCATTTCCTACGGGAGGACTTTTAAGTCTTACACAAATGCGCCAAGTGTGACTGTGTGACTCGCATTGCTCTCTTGCAAAATAATTGGCCACTAGGGAGATATGGTTGCCTTGGAGAGATTTGTGGATTCCTTTATCCATATCTCGACTTCACCGCCTTTTCTCGTCTCACTCCATATTTGGTTAGATATTATCACTTCTGAAATACAATATACGTGGGAGAAAACGATAAGGCCACTGGCTACCCAGATGTACAAGCCATCGTATTAAGCCAATAATGAAATACCTGTAAGTGCCAATCATTCAAAATTGAATAGTTTTCCTGTTTCATTTATTGAATAATAATCACACTTGCTTGAATATTACTTTTTTATATTTATATAATAAGCCTAGAAGCTTTAACTCAAGAAAGACCGCGAGGGAAAGTATAAAATATTATTTTAGACTGTGCATTAACGAAACCGATGTCTGCAACGTTACTGGATACAATTTTAACTCTGAATTAAAAAACAGAAATTTCGCTAATACATACACGACTCTGATGTGAAATAACGAAGTTAGTGCGTTTTAGTTCATAGTATATCAAAGTGACAAAATATTATTTAGCCATATTTTTGCCATTTCATATGTAACTTATATTTTTTTTCAATGGACCCATAACCAGCCCGGGAATAATTGACATAATTAAATAATTGACGATCTTTCGAATTGCCCCACGCCAAAACTATTAACTATCGTGAAATGTACTCGCTTAATTGGGAACCGATAAAATTGGAAAACATTTGCATTAAAAACCATAATATTATCATTATTTCATTAAATTATTCTTTGGCTGATGAAATACCGATTATATTGTATCTCTAAGATGGAAGTGACCGAAAACGCAATTTTGCAATTAATATTACCGGAATTTTAGGCTTCGACATTATTCTACATTGTTCTATACTAATACAAGTAGTGCCATGAGAATTGCATTGCAATTACTGTAATCATAGTAAACAATCCAATTAAGGATAAATATTCATATCAATCGAACATCCAAACAATAATTCTCTTCACGTGTTCTTGCAGATCATAAAAAAAGATGACACTTGGCTTCTCTGCTTGACTATGATTCGTTAAAAAAGACAAACAGAATAAATAAAGGAAAATTTTATTTCTTCGATGGTCAGATAGTAGGATGTTTCAAGGTGACGCCTATTAATCACACCAAACGCGCACGAAAGGGAGATAAGTCAAACGAGGATATCGCCACATTTGAGATAGCGAAAGTAGGAAATGCTTTCTGAAAACAGATAAAATATTTCAGCACAAGAAAAATTATTTATGACCAGCTCATTGGATACGGTGAGATTTTTGACTTTTAAGGGCCTACAAAGCCATTAATTTGACTTTCAAGTCGAAGTTGACATTGAAGTGAGCTGCCATTTATCAATGAATGTCAGGGAGGTACTAAGGCAACGCTGGACACGGTATTCCGCGTGTTATTGTATGAACGTTAAAGTGAATATATCAACGGAAATCAAGCCGGTCGTTAAAATAACATTCAGGAGCTAATATTAAAAGATGAGTGAGAATTTTTGAATCTCATTAAGCCAGGCATCAAATGCCTACTGTTTATCCAGGTTTTTAATGCTCTTGGCAAGAAAGTCATGCCATCCGCAGCATGGCTATACAATGTTTGCTGCGCTCTCGACAATTTCTCCCTCACCTAATCCAAGCAAAGGTTCACGAAGAGTTTGAAATAGCTTACAACAGATCATAATATATGCATTGATAAGGACGAATTTCCACAAATGTTTCGCGTTTCAGATTTTTTGGGTGGGCCCTTGAAACAATTTTCTTTCGTATTTGACACACATCTTTTCCAATCGGTTTAATGTAGTCAACTTGTCATTCCACTTCAAATTAATTCTTGCAAAGGTGTTTCATTTCTCAAGTAATGTCATGTACCTTTGGTCACCGCATTTATTCTCCTCTGCCAATCTTATGATTTCCTCATAGTCCCCAAACTTCATAACAATCTTGAGTTCTTCAAAGTATGATTTTTTTAGGGCTCTCTATCTCTCGTTCCCAGCATTTTTTCTTCAAAAATACTGGAGAGGAGCTTATCCTACCTCAACAGATGACCTACGAGTTTTAGCTTTCTTCTTTTCATCTCTTAAATGAGTGTATATTTTTCCTAAACTTCTTCTGAAGTTAGCAAGTTCGATTTCCTACTCGTCGAGCTCATTCTTGGTGATCTTCCTCCCTAATTCACTTCTCCACACCTTTCCTCTAGCCAAGCTCTTTATCTTCCAAACTTTCCAGCTTTCATACCCACACACCTATACAAAGACCTTGCAAACTAACGACATTGCAAAAGTCTTCTTCGTCTCAATGCTAATATACCTACCAGCCCATATGACCAGATGATTTGCAATATAATATGTTAGTTAAAATTATTTCAGGAATACGTTTTCAGCTAAAGATAATGGAAAATTCTGGACACAAAGATATTTCGGCACACTAACAAATTAATCCGTCACTTACATAGTCAAAATTGAGCGTAAAATTGAGGTTAACCGTCATGAAATTCAGCTCAAATACGGATTTTTTCCTCATTTCACCTAAACCATTCCAAGGAATAAAGTGAGTTTTGATCTGTAACGAGAACTCAGTCATCGGAAATCCAATGAGACAAGTGCCTCAGTCCTCTTTCGTAAATTTTATTTCATAAACAGTTCAGCCAAAATGATCAAAATCTGAGTGTGAAGTGCTAGCAGGATATATTCAACAGATTCAGGCGAGATGTAGTGGAAGTTCGTCATTATGAGAAAAACAATATTTGTACCTGGACTTGTACCTGAAGATGGTTCGGTGAACTGAAACGCGTTGTATGTGACAAATAAATCTGTGGAAAAGTGCAAATTTTATTCTGCTCATGCTAACAAAATGGCATTGAGTAATCAATATAAAACCTGAAACAAACAACCAAGTCACAGTTCTTTGCCTGTTCTCTGTCTTAGAACCACGTATACCATCACTAATGTGTCTCGATGTACATTACGGCGAGCAGCAAAATTGTTTTTTCTGCGCAATTTGTGGGAGTGCTTAGCAGTTTAGATTTGCCCTCAAGCTAACCTGTGGAGAATTTGCGTTAGATCGGGTAACTTCTTCCTTCGCCTACTCCGGGCCTTATTTGGCGAGTTCAAGCTAGCATGAAAAATTGCAATGTTTCGATGTGTCGGTGCGATTGATCACATTAGGTGTCGCAAATAGTGCTTCAATTAAGTTTCATTATTTAGTTTAAGGTAATCTACCGGTTAAGGTAGGTTTTTGATGGACACAACTACGAAATAAATATTTTGTGACTCCTAACAAGACAAACCAGCAACCTACTCTACATCAGGTCTCTATTCATCTCTGTGTACTTCCCTCCTCCCTTCATCTGTTTACATGTTCATGTCTTTACATTCTTTCATCTTCTTTTCTCATCCATTTTTGTAATTATTTCACCCGTGACCCATGGTTTCCTTATCATGTTCCCGTTGACGGTTCCTTTAGCGTCTTTTGCGGCTTTCGATATCCCTTTCTTGGTACATTCCCATTTTCAATTAAGTTTAAGTAGCATTGTTTCATACTAATTTGAATTTCTAGAATACAATGTTTTCCGTCGAAAAATAAGTTATTCTAGTTTAAGTATTCTACCCGTAAGGGAAAGAAAGTACAAGGGTTAGACAACATAACTGGAAGCGAAAAATAAAATTCGGAAAAAAAGATTGCGATTCGGCTAAACAACCGAGTAACTGAACGTAATGTGAGATATACTTTCTTGAGAGAGATATACCTCTTGCAAAACTAGCATCTTCTCGCCCCTTTGCTAAAAATTAATGGCAAGTGAATACGAAAATTTCGCAATAACCATTCTGACGACCCATAAGTTGAATATTGTGGCAAGAGTACCAAATCATAGATAAGAGAACAATGAGGACGCGTATATAAGTGAGCTTCAATTTGAATGTCGAACTAGTTGAGGAACAGGGGAATCTATTCTCGCGATCAGACCCCTCGGAGAAAAAGAGTATTCAGAAAAATCAACTGGCCTGCATGGCTTTCCTCGATCTGGGGAAAGCCTTTGACAAACGTGAACTGGAGTATGGTGCTAGGAGGTGTACTAAAGGAAACTGGAATGAACCACAACGCCATGATATTCATACACACTTTATATAGAAGTCAGGCAGCAGTGATGAAATGTAGTGAAAGCAGGGAAGAAGTTGAATATTGAGAGGAGTAAGGCCGCTCATTGGAAGGCATTGATATTTTTAATGCTTGTCTTGATTAACGAGTTCAATGAAACAATAAAAAGTGGACACAAATTCAAAGAGAAAGGATATGTGCTTCGATTTGCAGGTGACGTTGTTATGCCGGCAAAGAATTAAGGATACCAACGAAATGCGGAGAAGGGGATGCGAAAGTACTACTTAGGGATAAGCACTGCCCCTGATCACTCTCCATCCGCCAATCGCACCTGATCAGTCTGAGGCATGCAGAGTTCGCGGATGAGAAAGCCGTCCCTTTAGTCTACTACTATTTTATTTAATGCTTCATTTCTAGTCAATTATCCATGCGGTTAATATTTCATAAAATTAGTTACCCCTATTTATGTTATTTTCTTTGTATGATAGAGCAATGTTTGAGTTACATTAGACGTTTCATTTATTTACGTTACGCAATCGCTCCTTTCCTTTTTCATTTCGTCTTCATGCAAATGCTGTCGAGACTTATTTTTGAAAAAAATTACATACAATATGAAATCATATCATGGTATCCAGTCTATTAGCCATTAAATGGCTCACTCACTGAAAGCCCAATTACTCTGTTCTCCAATTGGTACTCTACAGTTGAAGTATCGAATGCAAGGAACACATTTTGACTATCTTCCTTCGAACCTTTTTCCAAAAAAAAGGTCAATTTAATGGACCCATGAGAAACGTAAACATATAACGTATAATTTGCGATCGACTCAGTTCTTCATATCAAGAAAAAGTTACGTCATGTCTCCTTCATGTACATTTTGCCATTTCAAAACAAAACGTACGCACAAAAACCAAACTATGGTTCTAAGAGAAGTATTGGGCGCGACTCCTTTTGGCGATGGAAGAAAAAGGATATCAGTGATCATAATCTATTTCACAAAAATGATCTCATTAAGGTTCGAATGCATTTTGAGTTCATCAAAGAAGTGAAGGGAAACTTTAAAAGACTTATTGCAATCAACCTGTCAATAGGCACCACCTATTTACTCAGCATTCCGTTTTCTTTGTACCCTGTTGCACAGGCAAACGCCGCAGGGAGTAAAATTTATTCCAAGTGTAATAATTTTCCTAAATGATCAGAAAATAAATAGAGGGGAGAAAAGGGAAAGATATTTTCAAAATATTTTTCTAGCTAGATAAAATTGCGGTAATGGAGAATCATTATTTCTTGCAAGTTAACATGCGTTTACGAAAGATATTTGTAAGGTTTATTTTCTCCCCTATGGAACTTTTTCTTCCAGTCACGGCCACCCCACATTCGTGTGGAAGTCATTTGCACAGATGATTTCGACACTTCCTGTGAGCCTGAAAAGACAACCCTCGTGATTTCCCAACGTGATGAATGAGATGTCGTTTTCATAATTTTCCAGTGAAATACAGAATTTGTTAATTTTCTGATGTTTTACATGAGTAATACTATGACCATATCATTTAAAACTTCCATATTTACATGTACAGATCTTACCCAATATTTTATTGAATTCTCAATTTCGGAGCCACAGAATGACTTGTGAGTTAATGTTGCATATCATCGATACGAATCAAGAAAACAGGTTTCAATTTTTGAAATTTCTTACGGCTATTGATTTAAACTTGTGTAATTCGCTTTAATTGCTCAAAAACTTAATGATTTTAATTTTTATGAGGCTAACTTTACAGCATTAACTGATTAATTGTTCCTCCATTAATTAATGTTCCTTTATGGGTAAATGTGGGCCTCACTTCCCCTCAACCCTGTGATTCTCAGCGTAGATCTTTTATCGTTTCAACTCCTCACCTTATTATCACGCGACTATGCAAACAGTCTCTTATTTCAATTTTAGGACTAAGGAGTCAACGAGGACTAACTTTTTAACTAACAGTTTTCATGTGTACTCTATGTAGAATCTTTACGAGTTTATTCATAATATTAAGTAAAATTATTAGAGATAAATATACGAAACCTTTAAAATTGTCTAAATCCAACACGATATTGGGAAGAAAATTAAAAGTGTTTCATAGTTATCCATCCGCACTTCACAGCAGGCTCTCCCTTCACCAAAATAGAAACTTCAAATTGATAGTAGTTCGTAAGGTAACTCTACTGGAAATTTACCGAAAAAAATTATCGGATTTACGGCGCGTGGCGTCGTTATGGGAAAACCATTCCCCCTGGTACGATATAGTGACAATATAGTGATATTATCCTAAAATTTTAATGCGGTATTTCTATTTGTCTCTAAGTTTAATAATTTTAAAAGTTTGCAAAGCGGCACAATGCATTTTTATCCGCAGGCGTTGCTGAGAAGGACGTCCGATTTGCTCTACGAAGCAACGGGAGGGAAAATATTTTTCGCAGAGGTGGCAATTCTCATCCCGATGTCGTACAATGGAATAACAGATGCGGTTTACATCGGAAAGTAAGTTCAAAAAATTTGAAAAATAGAAATTTTTGCCTGGAGAACGTAAGCTTACAGTTCTCCGTTTTCGTCACAGTTTTCGTCACAACGAGACGTAAAGAAACAGCGAGAGTAAAATAAAACATTTAAACTCACTCGCTGTAATGGTCGCGAAGCATGAAAAATATCTGAGATACAAAGAGAGAACAAGATATTGTTCAAATTAACGCTTTAACAATTCAAATTCTTTTAAGTAGTACGGAATGTTCAATCCGCTAAACTTCTGGAAAGTACACACACCGGTTGATCATAAGCAATAGTGTTATTCTAGCGTACACGTGTCCATGTTACATGCAAGGTTTGTATAAAAACTATTGGCAACAATTTTGTCCTGACGTGTGCGTGAAATGCTGAGTTCAGGCTGTCGGTTAAGTGTGCGCAATATCGCAGATCGTATTGGCATTGAGAAGTGACAGTGCACATAATTATCACCGAAAATTTGGCTTTGCGAAAGATCTGCGCTAAATTCGTCTCGAAGGTCTTGACGAACGACCAAGCGCAGAGTCGAGTGCCTGCTTGTGAAGACCTGCAAAAGCAACGCGACGATTCCTCAACCCCCTTACAGACCTTGCCACCAGCAGACTATTCTTCCCAAATGTGAAATCCTCCCTTGAAGTACATCACTATGAGACCCTAAGGGCTCATGAAACGTGTCAATGAAGCTTGCAAGTGTGCCCTTAAAGACTTTCCGGAATCCATCCATCCGCCTTCGAGTCGTCGAAATGCCGCAGACAAAAGTGTATCGATGGTCAAGTACTTAGAAGAATTTTAAAGCATTTTAGTAATATCTGAAGTAAACCTATTTTTCCAAAACCTATCCCGATACTTTTTACACAAACTATGTACTTGTATTTTGTGGCGATATTGCCATTCAAATAACCCAGCAGTCGTTCGCTCATCCTCCTCCTGACTTAGCCTTGGCAACAGGCATAGCCAAGTGATAGCGTGCTGATTCACGCATTGATTACTTAATTCTAGCTTACATAAAAAAAGTTTGATTGAAGAATAAAAATTATCATTTGTGACTGTGCAAGATGTTTCATTGAAATAATGACCGACAACCTTCACGACTAATGTCAATCATGATACAATTTACTTTCAATGAAAATAGCAAAAGCTTTTCAATGACAAAAAACTATTATTGTTTATAATAATTTAGAGATATATTGTAACATCTGAACAGAAGTTGAAATAAATTGAAGAAGATCACTGTTATTTTTGTCTCTGGAACATAATATTCATATTGTAGAGTGGGGTTTAAGACACAGTTAAATGTATTTACGGGTAAACATTGAAAGATAAAAACAGTTCAATATTATTAAAATTGAATTTTTCTTCTGTAAATTAGTCCTTCTAACATTCTTGCTGAATCCATGTGGTATATAATTCGACGAGGAATGATATTAACTTTCATTATATGTTATACATTTTCGCTATTTCCTGATGACGAAGAGCAAAACATTATATTAACATGCTCCGCCACGGAACCGTTCGGTGAAGGAAGCAATTGGTATCCATAGAGATTTCAAGAAATTAAATGAAAATCATAAATAATTCACGTTATAATGATATTTCACAAACTCGATTGAGATACAAAAAAGGAATGAAATGAATAGGAAATGTTAATCTAATATCTGAATTTTCGTTTAAGGTCTATCATTATGGAGCCATCATTTTATATTTTAATGAGAGAATGAATATTTATAAACACAGAAAATTTCATTTTCCCATTATATGCCATTAAAAAAAAGAAACGTTTTTGGATTCGATCTCGGCCAATGAACTAAAATGTAATATACTTAAATATCGTAGGAAGTTCCCACATACCTAAGCATGTAGTTAATTTTTCATTCAATCTGTGCATAATCTTAATTTTATATAGTAAGATTGAAACGAAGTTATTAGACTTTCAAATTTAAATATTTGTGATTATTATTAGAACATCCTTTGTAATGCCATTTGTCAGATATGTATTTCTAAAATTGCAAGGATTTTCAAAAGTAAGAGATCTAATTTTATTTGGAAAAGTTTAAAAATGATGCATGAATAAAATTATAGCTTTTTGGTCCTTATGTATGCACAACAACTTTATTTTAAATGTAGTACTTAAGCGTACGAATATTTTGCCGTGGAAACAAAGAGGATAGGCGTAGATTGAAAGTTTTATTGGAAATGGGTGTGGAGTAGGATAAAAAAAGTGAATGGGATGGAAACTCAAAGAAAAAAGACAATACTTAAATGCATAAAACATTTACATTTAAAGCACGGGAGAGGAACGGTCCATCGTTCCCTGATGAAACATTTCCACGCGCCTTAACGTTTAGATATAAGTTGAGCTTTACCCTGAAATCAACCTTCGGATGGATTAATGTCGTTAATCTGTTCGACACAAAAGATTAATTTATTTCATATTATAACCTATTTAATTTCAAAGTTTATCCGGCCGTCACGAGATGAGCTGATAGCAAAGTATGAAGCCACAATCACCAAATGATTATAATTATCTTTCATATCATTGATGCGAGAAGAATTGCGCTAGGCAAGGAGGCTTTCTCAAGGAGGAGGGAGTTGATGACGGGGGCGTTGAGTAGGGAGGTTAAGAAAAGACTCGTAAAAACTCTCATATGGGGCGTAGCTATGTCACGTGGTCTCTGAAGCAGGAGGATAGACGTAGATTGGAGGCTTTTGAAATTTGGGTGTGAAGAAGAATGGAGAAGGTGAAATGGAACGAAAGGAAAACAAATGATGAAGTACTAGGGATGGTGGGTGAAGAGAGGGGTTTGTTGAGAGAAATCCTATGGAGGTAGGAAAAATGGATGAAGGGCGTATTGAGCGGTAGTGGGATGTTAAAGAAGGTAATAGAGGGGAGAATGTTAGGCAAATGAGGAAAGGGCAGGAACAGGATTAGGATGTTGGACGGGATGAAGAGAGGAAGGAAGTACACAGAGATGAAGAGGGACCTGATGTAGATTAGGTTGCTAGATTGATTGTTTTGAGTTAGAAAATATTTACTTCATAGTTGTGTCCATCCAAAAACCTACCTTAACCGGTAGATTACCTAATAATATATGTATGTATGTAGTCTCAACCTCAGGCCAATAAAGTCGATAAATAAATAAATAAACTCAAGGGTGTTATCCCTATCTTCGGCCATATTTTAGAACATACCGATCGCATTCACCCCGCATCACGTCACACTTCAAAAAAGCTGCCTAAATGCTGTAAAATTTAGAATATGAGTGTCGACTTTGAGAGGATTCAACATAAAATACGTAGTTTATTTTCTTTTTCAATTCTGTATTCGCATAGAAAAACGGTCTTACATTTTAATTATTAGGATTTTAGATCTCATATAAATATGAATTATTATGAGATTCATGTGCATAAATGGGCTGAGTTTCCTTTGTCTTCCACTTTTTACTAAGGCCATTAAAATAAGGCAATATCTATTATAAAACGAAACATTTCTGACCAATGAGAATTTGTAAGTCCTTTATATTCATAGCCTTCACTCAGCAGAAATCTTTTACTTTTTTCTGGCAGGTCGCAAAATGCCATTCTACTTAGTCTTTTGAAAGCCACCGCACTTTTTTTAGTATGAAAATTAGCAGCTAGCCCCTCACATTAATTCAAGGAATCGGTTTTTCAATTTTTTTTATCCATTGTTGAGTATTTGTATTACTATTTAATTATATCTGTAATTTAAAGGCGAGTGAAAATGTGCACTTCGTGCAGCTTTGTGGATTATGCAGTGAAACGACATCACGTTATCATTGACAGTATTCTGAAAAAGTGAAACGAAGCCTTATCTTTTTCATATTCACTGTCCCGAGAGATGATAATGAGATTATTTTTATGCGTATTTTTTTAACATTCAGCAACAGGTGATGTAATGTCTTCTCCCATTGTTTGACCTCTGAAGAGCGATAGCTAAATAATCTCCCCGTTGGAGTCCTTTGGAATTAGCACATCTCAACATAAGGTCCACTTGTGCTATGTCATCGATATCGCAAGACTTGCCACAAGAAAGAGAGAATCCTGTTAAAGACAATGTCAATGCCCTGTCGGTTACAGATTAATGAAAATGTTCATACGTGTACTTTTACATCTCAGTGTCTTTGCTAACAACGGGAAATGGATAATCCCTAAACCTATTGAAATATTTCCAGTTTTTCCTAAAAAAGAATATCTTCTCCGATATTTTTAGAAAGCCTTTTTAAAACAAATTCGGCAATTTTAAATGGCTTACCTCGTTTTACTACCTTATACGGTATTGCCGGTAATTTTAGTACATGGTGACTTCATACATTTGGAGAGGAGGATCTCACGTACTTTGACACCCACATTTCTGCAAATGGTCGAATACTTTCTTTCATTAATTGCTAACAAAAACTTTTTCAGAAAAATTAAGGTGTTTGATAAAATTTCTCGGAAAATTGCTTCTTTTGTTGTTGATGAGTGTTACAGAGCAAATTAATCGCATTGGTAAATCATCTCGCCTCGTAATAAATGCGTAGGCTTCTATCCATTTACCTTCAAACTTTCTGTTTCCGTCTTTAATTTACTCGTCTTTCCATGCATTGCAATTACAAAATTTAAGTGAATATTTTAGTTTACTTCAAATTAGTCTAATCAGTTTAACAAATAATCAATCTACTTCATAAATATAATTAACAATTGTATTAAATGAATTAAATTTTAATAGAGTATTTTTGTTATCCATATATAATGTTGAGGAAGATTGTCGAGACTGTCTCGTTTGCTTATCATTCCGCAGCCCTCCACGTCAATACTAGTCTGTGGCACGCACCAAATTCATTTAACAATTCTCCAACGGTCTCTATTCCAAAGGATCTCATCATTGTTCCATTCCCATGCCATCATATTTATCTGCCCTTGAACTCTTCCCTCCGCAGAATCTTCATCTTCCTCCTGAAACGCCACTCACGAGACTAATGTTTTCCCCTTGTGTTCAATGCCTCATGGCTACTTTCTGCGCCAATTTCTCCATTTATAATTTTCATATGATTTGTTCATGATCATTGCTTATAAGGAACTTGATTCAGAAGCCCTTTTAGTTATTTTTGGTATCCTAATTTGTAAATTAACTTATACCTGCACAATACCAACAACCGGAGTAATCGTCTTGATATTTTGGTTGGATTCGGATGGTGCAGCTCACCCTGAAGTTGGCACTACGGCGGATTTGTTGTTATGGTTTAGAATGGGGGTTCACAAGCCTCTCCCCTTTCCGTTTTACCTCAAAAGGTCTTTCCTAATATCCGAAAAAGGAGAAAGCTTGGGATGAGCTGAAGAGTCCAAAAACGTCGTCGGTGTATGAACTCACGACCCTCACGCAGTCAAACGTCCTTGTCGGCCTACACTGGATGTTATAAGTTTTCATATCTGATAGTTGATTCAAAAGTATAAAGTTGGAATCATAATTTTTAAGATTGTAAAGAGCCAGTGAAGACGGATATAAGTGGCGGACCTGAATTAATTGATGAGATTCGTATAGAACACGAAAAAACCCTGGTAGTAGTAATAGTACTAGCTGTTAGTTGAGTAATCCGACAACTGCGCTCATCTACGCCATTAAGGACAGCTGGATGAGGTTGAGTTAGGCAAAATGGATTAGAAGAATGATGATACAGATATACGTCCTATTAACGGGCTGCATGCAAGTGCTGCCAATAGGGAATGGAATTTACTTTAAAAGTTTCCAATGGAAAAATTCTAAATTGGAAACCCGGGATGAAAAGATAATTGTCTCAACAAGAAAATCAAAGAAGAGACAGGTGTGATATGGTGAAAATAAAAAATAATGATAAATAAAGAATATATTTAACCACATGATAAAATCTTTTAATTGTCTCTCCTAATTACGAAAGTTACATCATCATCAGGTTTTATATCTACCGTTGATTAATATATAAAAATAAGGATAGTAATCAAATGATTTACCCTATGGGCAAAATGATTTTTCGGTTGCTCATCCATAGCTTCAAATGAAATTTAGTGCTCCGAATCAGATTGAACTAACGTATTTGGCAATTATTAAGTATTCTGCCCACCAGGTAGCAGTATGGGTTAAATGACAATTTAAACAACCAAATGAGCAATGAAAGTCCAAATTCTCGTGTTTATAGAACTTCAGCTGCCTGTTAAAACTAGTCTAAGAAGTAATTCATTAGCTCTAGAATATATGTGGTTAACTCCTCTGATTTTTCCGTGGAATAAAGTCATTTAATTCCCGAACTAAAAGTTTAATTTAAACTGCAGTGGGGATTTGGTTCCCAGTAACATTTTTTATTTCCAGAATTGAGAAAAACATTCACGACGAACGAAGAGGTCATCGCCAACAAAGATGCATATTTTGAGGACCTCCCGGATTCCCAATTATTATGGCGCTTCAAAAAGTCGAAGAAACGCTGGGAAGAATGTATCCAACGAAAAGGAAATTGTGTTGAAAATTTAAAAATTGTCTGTTTTTTCTTAAGGGCTTATGAAACGACCCACGAATTTGAATATACCATTGTTCTTTCAATCAAAATATCATATTTTTCACAGATTAGATGACGCGACGATACGGATCGATCGGCCCAACCCCAATTACGGCCACCTCCCGTATGCCCAAGCAGCGGGCACATGCGGGAAAGGTGGGCAGTATATCCACCTCACTCCGGAGGCGGTGTCCGGGGAAACGCCGGCGAACGAAACCGTCGGGGACGTGGGTGAGTACAGGCCTGATCTTGGCCCAGTCATTGCCACTGGGCGAGTCTCCTCGGGAGAACAACGGAGAGGGGTTGCTATAGCATGTTTAGCTCATCATCGGGGACCGATAATTCGTCAACTTAACCAATCGGAACTGACCTGTGTGCGAATCACTTCGACTGCCCATCCTCTCTTCCTCCTTTGAGGACACTTTCCCCCTCCATTCGACGCCGGCCAAGAGTGCATGAAATTATAACCAAGCTACGACACAAATTAGCACCGATGCTGTTTAAGATCTCCCTATTCAATCTTTCCCTTATCTCATCAGATTTATTTGAATAGGTGAACTCATGCCTAGAAGATCTAAAATTAGATTAAAGCAATCTTATCAAGGTGTGTACTGACGGAGCGCCATCGGTGATAGATAAAGGTAATGTCGCTACAGCTTTAATTGAACGATTTTTAGAACGCCCCATACTGAATTACACACCAAGAGGCAGTGTGTGGGAGAACTTAAAATATGCAGCACATTATGTTGTCAGTGCATATGTGAATACAATTAGAGCAAGAGCATTAAACAGAAGAGAATTTAGAGAATGTGAATTGTTATATTTGGAATGTGGTGAACTTATCCTACATTGTGAAGTGCGCTGGCTTTCTAGAATTCAGGTTCTGAGTAGATTTTGGAAATTGAAAAATGCTGTTTCTAAATTTTGGAACAGAAAAATGAACTACTTGATCAAGGAACCCAATCCAATAACTGGATATTTGATTTGGCATTTTTAATCGATGTTACTGGCCATCTTAATGATCTAAATTTTAAACTACAAGGGAAGAATAAATTATCTCTTAACTTAGTAAATAGCATCAGTTCATTTAAAATGAGATTAAAACTGTTCATCTCCCAGTTTGGAAATAAGAATTTAAGTTACTCTCCACGTTTGAAAGAGTTGAGTGAATGTGCTGCGGATAATAGCAGTTTGAATAAAAATAGTGACATATCAAGATGTTTCAAGAGTCATTTGATAAACGTTTTCATGATTTTACTAAAGAAAAAGACAATGCTCGCATTTATAAACCCATCTTAACTTCACTTTCCACAAATTCATTTTGAAAATCAAATTTGATTAACTTTTTCCAGATCAAAATGCTTCTGATATAATTAATTTCTGGCATTCATTACCCAGTGGACATTTCTCAGAGCTGAGAAAATATGCAAAAGATTATGCATGTCGCTTTGGAACATGTGATGAAAATGAAAATACAGATGTGAACAAGCATTTTCATCCATGAAAGTGATTAACAGCAAAACAAGGTCGCGAATAGCTTACCCAAATTTGAAGAACTCTCTCCTGCTTTCAGTGACAAATTTAACCTGTTAGAGACCCCAAGGGAGAAATTTCTCAGGTAATTCTCACCTTTTTTGATACCTAAAATACAATAACTATTCTGAAATAATGTTATTATAATCTTTCAATAACAGCATGAGAGCACCGAGTGTGCGATAAGCATAAACAGCTTAATGGTTGGAAGAAGGGAATTAAGAGTTCTTGCCGTCAGAACAAATAGAGAGAGATCTCTTTTGCCATTTTAGCTATCGGGTCTGGATTATATTCCTATCTTTTGACTGTTTTCAGCGAGGGCGCTGGTAAACGTCTGGGCTCGCTACAGGTGGGGCATTTTTGAAGAGTATGGACGCCCAGAAGACGCACTGTACCCGTATTTCCGCGAAGTGTCCACCGGCCGTTGGGAGCCAACCGGTTGTTCACCCGGATACAACGGAATTTTACGGACAACGTAAGTCTCATTTATAAAAAAAAACTGCCAAGAGACTCCTATTCCGCTAGCTTCTTCTCGAGATGAATGAATCCTTATATTTCGTAAGGTTTTGGCGTGATGCGGGCAGTAATACAAAAGGTGATAAGTGCTGTTTGTGTGTTTGCGCAGGAAACCTTAAAGACGAGAATGAAGTCTCAGCATTGTAGTAAATGTTTGGCGAACGGATTATGCACATGCTCAACGTCGTAAAAAGTGATCAAAAAAGCGATAAGTCTTTTGGATGAAAAATAAGTCCGCCAGTTAAATTTGAAGGCCGTTGTCGAAAGGCCACTTTCACCTCACCAAACGAATGGCACATGAACGAGTAATGCCCTCGACCATTGGGTTGGGAAAATATTTCTCTGCGGTTCACGTAATAAAACACTCAAAATCCTTAATCCGTGATTAGGAAAACCTAAATACCTCCAGCAGCAGACAAAACTCTCAAAAGAAACCGGTTTCCATAAGATACATAAAAAATGCATTGGATAACTTCTTTCTTCCGCACTTTCTCTCCAATTTAGAACTAAAGATTACGGAGAACGAAAGAAACCTGTTCCTCGGACGTGGGCTCACGTAATCGCTGTTATTTGATTAGATCCCGAGAAGCGTTTTTCTATTATGCAACAGGAAATAGATTATATCTCGTGGACCATGTAATTTTGTGAAATAACGGAAGGTGCCTTCGTCACATGATCCCAATTTCATAACGAACAGAGTGTGTCCCCAACGCTTAGTTACTACGATGATTCTTTGTGCTGAAAACTCT
The DNA here is from genome assembly GCA_037158775.1 of Hetaerina titia. Classification (NCBI taxonomy): domain Eukaryota; kingdom Metazoa; phylum Arthropoda; class Insecta; order Odonata; family Calopterygidae; genus Hetaerina; species Hetaerina titia. The sequence continues at coordinate 18,730,728 of CM073778.1, read as the reverse complement.
TATTTCATACCATTCAACTCTGTTTTCCCACACGAAGAGCATCATTCCTGCAGGATTCTGCATTCCTGCAATGCACAGTCCTGCGTATGTCATCTTATTGTGAGAAAAGACGACGATTCGCTCAGAGATCCGTCTCTCTAAGCTCCAAATAAGTAGTCCCGGAACACAACCACAAATACAACCGCAAATGTAACCGCCGCTTGAAAACCGAAGCGATGAAAACGGCTGAAATAAAGGTGGTATCATTAGAAAATACTATTTCCGCTTAATTCACATTTTATTTCTTGTGTTGAACGAGCAAAAAAATTATGAGGGTCTAGAAGAAAGCGCAAGATAAATTTCTATTATTTGGCAAACATGAACCACATACGTTGCCTGTGTAATAAATGCGAGGACTGGTGTAATCCGGCGGTTATGACGCGGACTATAGCCCATTAGCGGCGCTAGTTGCCTGATACCCAATGAGCCGTCTCTGCTTGGCGGATCGTCGAGCTGTGCGTCTGGTGCCAGTTATGTTAGTTTCTGTTGCCCTTGTTTTTACTATTTGTCGAAAATGGAAATTGATTGAAATTGAAAATCACGGAGCAACGAATCAACATCAAGTTTTCCGGTAAAGTGCGGGAAAGTTATGAAGAAATCACTGAAATGTTGACAGCTGTCTACGGTGATAATGCTCTAAAGAAAACATCCGTTTTCAAGTGGATTAATGGTTTTAAAGATGGTCGACAAGACGCCACGGACGATGCAAGGCCGAGACGACCTTCAACCACCTGTGTTGACGACAACATTGATCGTGTGCGGTTCCTTGTCCTTACTGCTCGTTGAAAAACTTTCCGAATGATAGCTGATAAACTGAATTTAGGAAAATCAACAATGCACACTGTTTTCATCGAAAATTTGTGTTTTAAAAAAATGTGTGCAAAAATCGTGCTCAAGCTTCTGACGCCAGATCAAAAGTTGAAAAGAGTTGAAAGTTTTAACTGACTGGAAAAATTCACTCGAAAACGATGCTCGGTTTCTCAATAGGGTAATCACTGGTGACGAATCGTGGTTTTACGATCGTGACATTGAACTAAAATCGCGAAGCAAGGGTGAACGAAAGATTTAAGCAAAAGATGAACCTCGAACCAAAAAAATCAAGAAAAATCTGATCGAAAATCAAAGTCATGCTTCTGGTTTTCGTTGATGTAAAAGGTTTTGTCCATCATAAATTAATTCCTGAAGGACAAACAGTATGCTGAGTTTTACCTTACAGTTCTCGAGCGTTTGAGAGATCGCGTGCGTCGTGTGCAACCAAATTTGACTCAAGGCGGTGGATGGATCTTTCACCATGACAATGTATCTGCACATTCAGCATTGATTGTTCGCCAGTTTCTGGCAAAAAATTGAATCACCATCCTTAATCATCCTGCTTATTCGCCAGATCTCATGCCCTGCGACTTGTGATGTGATTAGGGGACATCATTGGGAAATTGTGGATACAATGAAGCATGAAACGACGAGAAAACTAAAAAGCCTAAATGCCGAGGACTTCCGAGAGTGCTTTAAATACTGGAAAATAAGATGAATTAAGTGCAGAGCAACGAATAGAGAGTACTTTGAAGGGGAAAAAATCGATGTAGACCAAATTTTGCAAACTAAAGTTTTTAATGGCCTCAGTTTGCGTATTTGTTGGACAGACCTCGTATATCAACACATGAATTCCCCAATTTCATAGAAAATGATATCAACGAAAACTGAAATGAAATAAAGTCGATGCAAATATAAATCTGAACATTTTCATATGTATATCGTGGCAGGGCTGAGAAAAATTAACGCTGCTTTAACCTAAACACAATAGAATTGAGAATGGTTCAAGAGATTTGGGAGAGCTATGTTAGGAGTTGAATATTTATGTCCTATTTGTTTATATTTCTTAACGTAATGACGAAAACTGAGAGAAATGTTTTCGTGTGGGAAATCCTTAAGGTGTGGAACACGAACAATAGAACTGTCCTAGCCTTACTATCTTTCTATATGTTTGCCGTGGTATTGATATTCATCAAGGTTGAAGGGACTTTTCAAACAAAAGTTGCTAACGGAAATTTTATAGCAGTAACATCAATATTGATGCAATGCAGGAGGCATACTAACAGTCACTTTTTGGGTTTGAAGGTCCGGGCGAGAATGCCTCAAGGGAGACGACGGCAGACCCGAGCCAGAATGCAGATTTCATCCGGACGAGCGTGGAGCCTCTCAGGAAGCTTGCATTATGTACCAACACAATCTGAAATCCGTAAGTCATTGCCATTTATTTGAAGCCAACTGGGAATTTTTACGCAATTGCTTATTGAGATGTGTGAAATAATATATCACGAAAAACATTACTTTAAAGCTATAAGATAACAACTCGCGTAAAAAATTCTAAGCACTGCAATACACCCTACATATGAAATATGACAATAATATTTTCCCGTTGTTTATTAAGTTTATACAGTATTTATTATTAACTGTTATCTCATGTGTAAATTTATTTTAAGAAAATTGCGCGCCCTAACAGATTCAAAATATAGACATATATTCTTTGACTATTGTTTATTTTCTAACACAAACAGCTTTCGTTTTTATATTTACTTAACAAATTGTTTACGTTTTAAAAATTTGGTTTTGCATTTTGTTTGTTAAAATAATTTTGGGGAAGAAAATGTTTCACTTCAAAATATTGTTTTTAAATAATTGGAAACAAGTTTTAAAAGGGTATTTTTTATACGGGAAAAATCATGCTACGTCCAAGATTAAATCAAATTAAAGAAATCAATGTCGAAGGTCCATGAAATGAATCCAGTAAGATGAAAATACCCAAATATTTTGCAGAGTGTTTCATCTTGTTAAATCAAAACTTTTAGCTTTTTCAACCATTATTTTGGGCCTTTATCCGAAGTGAAGTTGTATATTTGATGAAATAGGTATTAATATATTTAAAATTATTCTCTTTCCCTGGAACACATTGTCATTACAATGAATTTTTTGAAGCTTTTTGAATTGCATTTGGGAATATGATGATAATGACGCGCTCGATGATGACCTACTTACACTTAGAGGACAATATTTGTCATATAGAATGATAAGGTGAAAAGAGTCGCCAGCAAAATGGTGAAAGAGGGGTGAATTGCGAGGACATGTTTTCAAGGGCATATCTCACACTCTCCCTGCACAGATCACATCGCTTCAGGTCACTTAAGTAGGTCATTTTTCTCCTGAATACATTTTGCAATAATAAAGCAAGCGAATGGTTTCTATATTAAATGCCAATAACCTGTACGCGCACTGCGAACACTTCAAATTTCTCCGATTCGGAATGAAAATAAGCCATTCTCGCAACATAAATATCACGAAATTTTCTCGACCACAAGGAAATTCCAATGACAAGGTTTATTAAAATATTTATTCGACATACCAACCAGTTATCATAATTATAAACAATTTTCAATTGAAGTATCAGATATTTCACGTTTTAAGTACGGATCGAATTGAAAAAGCATTAAAAATATAATAGAAAGAAAAGTGGAAATAAATTGCAGTCAATGTACAGTATACCATTACAATAATATAATGGAACCCATAAAGATAAATGATTCTTTTCGCAGTAAATTCCATTCCAAATCATTGTCATACCAATATTTTGATGCAATTCAGGTGGCGCAGACCATTTGGTTGTTGATTCGAGGGTCCCTAGTTGAAATCCCGAGAGATTACTTAGATTATTCCCTGCTAAAATCCAACCGGTGCAATGTTTCAGTCATAAGAGTAAAATCGGTTTGCTTGGGAAAAGGAACTGGCACGCCTACTCGGGATGTTTTAATTCAAACGATAGGGGTGACCCCGGCCTTTATGTATCAGAACTAACCTTCGGGATAAATACTTTGAAAAATGTCTCTAAATTGAATTTCCATCTCAATAACGTGACATGGAGTTGCGATAGAACCTCCTCATTCAATATTAGCATTAACGTTTCATTTTTCTAAGGTCATCATATCAATTTGTTGAGTAATCTGCCTTGAAAGCCTTATCATTCCAATTTGACTGTTACGAGTAAAATAGAGTAAAGGTCATGAATCCGGGACAGTAAACAAATCTGTCTTCATTCATTAAACAAAAAGTTTACCGAGATAAAAATACTTCAGAGTATCGATTCTGTGTTCTAACTCTGCGTCGTCAGGCACCCAGGTTCTGCTCTGATGGGACCCACGACCGACTGGCCCCGAACAGGCAGAATAACCTTTGCAACCATCGGAGCTCATGGTCCGTAATGCGGGAGCACGAGGACTTCAGGACTACGCTACTAGATAGGCCAACGAAGTGCGATACACACTTCCATCTCGCCACGTTTTCTGGGGACTCCCCAGTGAACGTCTTAATACTGCTGGATGTGGCCAAAGAAAACCAAACGCGAGAGGTAAGTGTGAGCGGCAGTGGTGGCTGGCGAGAACACTTCATAATCCTGAGAAGCCGGCAACTGATTGCTTATTAATTCGAGTGACAATATCATTATGTGCACCAATGTTCAAGCCCATGCACGCATAACATACTGATGGAATGGTCCACTGGGGGAGGGCCGATGTGAGTTTTTCCAAGAGTGCTGCTAGAAATTATTCATATAACAAAGTTTGCAATGACAGTTTTCTACCTTAAAGTGAAATCATAATTTTTATATTCCGGTTTACATATTTTAGTATATATTTACAATTTGAATATTAGTTCATTCATAAAATATTTAATATATCACTTTTGAATCTGGAAACAGTGCCATAAACACTGGAATAGTGTCCATTAATCCGACAATGGTAGAAAACATTCTGAATAGCATTTTACCGCTCGCCACCAATTAAGTGACCCTTGTTAGCTCGACCTAGACGATTTCTCTCAGCGTAAGTTCTGCACGCAAATGAAATATCTTCTTAAGATAAATTCCATGTAGATTCGCAGTGAGAAAATGGCTGTCCTTGACCGGAATTCGAACAAGTATCCCCTGGGTTCCGCCGAGTGCTTCTGCCAAGTAGCAACTCTATTGCCCACTTTGATTGCATTAGTGAGCACGTGACTACACTGAAACATTATTAGTATGGTAATGTATATATAGTAAATTATAGTGTATATATTAGTATAGTAGTATTCCGTGCATTTTCTTTAACAAATTGTTATAAATGTTGGTTCCATTTTTATTTTAATTTTTCAATGGATTTCCTAAAATAGCCAACTGGTTTGAACATGTCATTCAAGGTGTTTAAGACAAGACAATGTCACCAAGATATTATATTCCACATCCAAGACATATATTTGAACAAATTTTGCCTCCGTCATGTCGTTTCGCCAGATTCAGTGAACAACCGATGATGATCAACTTTGTCAAAATATTGTCTGTGAATTTGGAATAAAATTTCCAGGTGGAACTCTCTTCCTTTATTCTTCGGTTGGGGAAATTCCACAAAGTAAAGCCTGGCATCGTACCTCTTATTATCATTGAGCTCAACATTTTTCTGAGAATTTCTTCGATGAGTGGTAACCGTCAAGCGATTTTATCCTCTTACTTTTAATTAATTTGTACTTACCGGTGTAAAACCTAATATCACTCTTGCGTTCAGAATTTCTTAACATAACAGTTTCAGGCTTCACTTTGTGGAATTCCTTCATTATGAGTGTAGAAAAGGAAACTTTTCACTTCCACATAAAGATTCATTGCTTCATACGACCATGGTTTCGATGCCATGCACCATCTTCAGGTGATATATAACCCGATGATGATGCGCAGCATCGAAACCATGGTCGATTGAAGTATTAAATCTTTATGTGGAAGGGTAAAGTTTCTTTTTCTACACTCATTAAAAATTTCTATCTACCAACTATAGCGTTAACAGGTAAATAGATGAAAACAAAGGCGCTAAAGGTCATAGCATACAGTCTAATCTACCACTAAGTATATTTTTCTTTCTCTTAGAATGTATTTAATTGCCTCTGATACCCTGATATGCCACTCTGGCTTGCCATCAGATGTCCCAAGGGAGTTGATCACCCGAATTGATCAAGCCCGCGATTTGTGAATTAGCAGACGGGTGCCTTACCAACTTGACTAAACCAGCTGTCTCCAACACCGTTTATATGGACGGCGTCTAAGAGGAAGCGAATAGGCATTAATAGTGTGGAGGTAGGACGCCAATTGACGTGATGATTTTTTTGGCAATGTTTCAGCAGCTCTGGAAATACCTGAGGTTTGGGCTGAAGTTCCTAGTAAACGGTCTACCGTACGGATCTGCCATAGGAATCGCTACGTACGAGGGAACAGGAGACAAATACAGATTCAAGGTGAAGGCACCAATGACACCCCTGCTTTCGACTGCCGGAATAGAGTCCCTCAACGATGTCATCGGTTCCATCAAAGGGGGAAACGTGGAGGGCAGGGAGGCGGCTCAGGCCCTCGAAGACGCCGCCCGAATGGTCGATAACGGGACCCACAGAGGCCCTGTCTTCTTGGTATTCACGCAGACGGGACAGGGGAGCGGACGAATCTCGGAGACGACCAAAATCCCTATGTTGCAAGAAAGGAGGATCAGGGTAATGGGACTCGGGTTTGTGGACCCCCAGAGCGCGCCCGGCATACCCGAGCTTTGCCTCAAGACCGGTGGGCGCTGGGTGACATCCCTCAAGGGTGAGGTGACCCTCTGGAACGACATCAAGGAGCTTATGGCGTTCGTGTTGAGTTCGCAGTCGGTTGACAATCGCCTATACCAGGTAAGTCGCACGCACGCTCCAGAAAACAAAACAAAGTCGCCAAATGCGGGCATCGATTTATCTCGTGAGAGGAAAAACGTGTGAAAGAGGCAGGCACAGGAAAAGTCTCAAAGTTTTGGGGTGCATGTGCCCGCAGCGAATCACGTGTATTTGAGGTAGGGGGCGCTAAAGTCGTTTTCTCCAGTGGGGCTGGCTCGGATGGGCCATCTGCGTGGCTCTTCTGATGGCGGGAGATTTGGACCGGGTTTCCCTAGCGTGCTCGAACTGACATACCGAAACCTTACCGGAATGGTGTCGAACGCTCTCCAGTAGTAAATCATATACCAGGGTGAATACAACATTTAATGATAAGAACGTGAAGTTTAATTTTTTATATCTTAATATCAGTTACCATTTGGCTGAGAAAAATTCGTCTCATTGTTTGAATCGAGTATCGAGTTAGCGATACTGAGCAAATATATAGTATATTTAGATTTTTCAATACTCGAAGTCAAGAGAAATCGTTCAAAAGACCACAACCAAAAAAAAATTTCGCACCGCTCGCCTTCCTATCAAGCGAAACTAAACTAAACCGAGTCCGCCTCTGGGGCCGCCCATTCGAGTTGTGTTTTCGCGTCGTTCATGTATTCAATAATTTTCCTTAATAAGGTCTGCTTAAAATTTGTGAGTTTTTCATCATTAGGTCCTAGAAAAAAACATATTTATTTAGTTTTCAATCGAGGACATATAGCATTTTGTATACTTGAATTCAGCTTTGCATGCATGTATTTCTGAAGAGTTTATTTTTGCTCCGTGGTTTTAATGTTGACTGGAATTCTTTAATGCAAAATTTTCACATAATTTAGGATCGACAATTATTGCACTAAATAAAATAAAAAATGCCCATACGGGAATTGTATGTCCGTAATTGTATTTTATGTATGCATGCTTAGGGGTTTGGTGGAAGAAGAGACTATGAATCTTAATCTCGCCCCAACAAAGTCGTTAAATATATAAATTTACAGAAAGCAACATATTTAAATACACGATAAATTGAAAGAAAATTAAGAAAGATAGTTTAAATGGTTAAATCTCCCGTACTTCAAAATGCGGTTACATGCTTAAAACTCACTAATTTAAAATTAATAAAAACATTCAACATATGAATCAACATCCATTCCCTTGAGAAAAATTGCACCTGTAAAAAAAATTGTTCTTGGGCACTGTTTCATTCTTTATATCCGTATGTTCTTTTAGCACAATATCTTCCTCTTCATCATGTACCAATTATTAGTCTTAGCCATTTAGCACATGTAATCCGTAGAAATCTTTCCACACCATATTGTGCTGCCTCTGAGGGAAGCGAAAAATCCACTTGTTCTAGTTTCTACGAGTATAGTTCGTATCCCTCATTGCGCAGATTCCTTCGGATATTAATCGCAACCAATTCATATCCCATCGTCCACTTGACTTTTATTGAGATGTCATACATAGATTGTGGCACGACCAGGTTCCGCACGGCTCACTGATCCGGGCAGCCTCGTATATGCCTAGTAATTTGAAATCAATAACTTCGATTGGTATAATATCTTTCTCCAAATTCGACAGATGTCAGCCGGCATACTACAGCTGGGGACCGAAGAAACAAGTGAATTGATCGTCTTCGTTGAGAAGGGCTTGGGACGACGACCATATTTTTCCATTGAGTCTGCAGAAGGCGTCATGACGACACTGATGAGCCCAGACAGGAAGACTATCGATGTATCGACGGACCCACGGTGCAGACGGGTCAGGGGACAACATCACTGTTCATTTCATTCCGCTGAGGTTGGTAATCATCTGTGACGGATCCGAAGGGATACCGACCATTATTTCCATGTTACTTTTCGTTCACTCATCTGAACATATACATCTAATCATTATCCCCAAACCGTCGCTAGGGCGGGTGGTAGGGAGTGGTGGATCGTACTCTACATATATTCCCTCTATTTCCTCATACATCTGGCACCCCGCGATTCACCAGAAACCGCGTGGAAAGGGGGCGACCGAACATAAAATTATGCAACATGCCTAGGCATATTACAAGTATTACATTGTTAGCAGCTACTCCTATGCCTACACAAAGAGGACATGAAAAAATATTAAAAAAGGTCATACGAGGTGTGCTCAAAACATTACGAGAATTTTTTCATTTCGCGGGCTTGGAGAGTCCGATTATCAAACTTTTTTTTTTATTATGTTGGTATACATGCCTCTGAAGTATGATAAAACTTTCAGCTGTTTTCATTATGGACTTTCTGTGACAGCCACGAAGGTGCTTTATGAGCTTGGCGATTTTCGTTTGTTTAAAGAAATGGATCAAAACATTTGTATCAAATGTTGCGTGAAAAAGGAATTAAAGTGTAAAAAAGTGTGTGAAATGTTAACAAAGGCCTATGGTGACTCTGCTATGAGCAAATCAAGAGTTTACGAGTGGTATAAGCGTTTCCAAGAAGGCCGTGAAGACCTTGAAGATGACGAACGCCCTGAACGCCCCAGCACATTAGCAATCGATGAAAACGTGGAAAAAGTGAAAGAAATGGTTATGAGCGATCGCCAAATCACAATTAAAGAGGTCGCTGATGATGTTGGCGTATCGATTGGATCATATCATATGACATTTTTTCCAATTTTTTGGGTATGAAACGCGTGGCAGCAAAATTCGTTCCAAAATTGTTGAATTTCGAACAAAAACAGCGGCGAATGGAAGTTGCTCAGGAGTCACTAAATGAAGTAAACAACGATGCAGAATTACTGAAACGTATTATAACAGGTGAAGAAACATGGCTATGACGTTGAAACTAAGGCTCAATCATCTCAGTGTAGGCATTTTGGCCCGCCAAGACCGAAAAAGGCTCGATAAGTGCGGCCGAACATGAAGGTTATGCTCACTGTGTTCTCCGATTTTAATGGCATAGTGTATCATGAATTCCTGCCGCCAGGTCAAACGGTTAATAAGAAGTACTACCTACAAGTTCAACGCCGTTTGCGTGAAGCAATCCGAAAAAAAACGCCCGGATCTGCGGAAAAACAATTCATGGCTTTTGCATCACGATAATGCATCAGCTCACATCACACCAGCTCATTGCCTGTTCGTGAATTTTTGGCCAAAAACGATACTGTAACGATGCCCCAGCCTCCATATTCGCCAGATATGGCTCCGGGTGACTTTTTCCTATTTTCAAAAATAAAGAAAACCTTGAAGGGCTATTTTGAAGGTGACAACATCAATGTATAAGAATAAATAAATAAAAATATTGCCCGAAAAAATAAAATTCTCATTAGTTTTTAACACACCTCGTATGTGTCATTTATCGAAGAGTTTGGAACGGTTTTTTGTCATTTAGTGGATCCTACTATGAGGGAAAGGGAGTATATTCCACATATCTAACGAAATTCATACTGTGACACTCTTCTTTTCCCCTAATGTATGAGGGGTAAAAAACAACGGAGGAAATATGAGACCAATCAGCTAGTAAGGAGGGATGATATGGTATCCTATCACTGGAATTACTCATGTCACTAATATGGACCGCTAGTCGCATGGAAGATACAAAGTTGCTGATGAATTACGTTTCTCTTAATGAAGGGCATAATTCAGGTGATCAAATCGTTTAAAAATACTTTAAAGTTATTCATAACGCTGTATTTTACATTATGGATTCTAAGATATTAGGAAATGCGACATTCTGAATGAAATTCATAAATAATATTTTTACACTACTGGTCAAATGAAAACATTACGCCATTATTTCTCGCCATTTCCCGCAGTAAATATTTTCAAACAAGGCAAATCGTATCATAGAGATCAAGAGTGACGCGTTAATGCCACACCAATGACAGATTTATATCCAGTTGTTGAATTGACCGTTCCAGCAAGTTCTGAATGCATTAAGGGAAAACATCCGCTTTATCCACGCGCAGTAGGCTTGCACAATAACATCAACGACAGCTTTCCGCATTTCACCTTAAGTTGACAGAGTTCTGCCTCATTTAAATTGGATTTTCCAATGGAACGCGGATGCATTATTTTTTTCCATTAGGTCTCAAGAATATGCAAATTGAGGGTAAGAAGGGAAGATAAATAATGAGAAAACTAGGAATAGTCATAGACATATCAGGTTTCTCTGTAAAAGCTATGAAATTAGAACCTTGCACATTAACATATTCCTCTTCCTCTTTCAAGGACAATAATTTACCTTTGAACGACAGCTACGACGATCTAAACATCTCAATTCCTGGGAAATGAGTCAAATAATCCCACATTTCTCTATGAGATAACTCTCGCTATGGAGAGAGATCTCCATAACTATGCAATGAGATGGTGATTTAAGAGACATGTAGTTCCTTCGACAAAAAAGATTGCACGGCGAAGGAGAAGGAAATATTTTATCGTGTTTGTATTGTCTTCAACAGCTCTTAGGTCATTAAAATATCCCCAATCGGAAGATTATTTTGCTTTGGTCTAGCATCATAAGGCAATAATGTTAAATGTTGAATCCCGAGTAACCTCTCACGAGTGGGGTAAGGGCATTGCAGGAATCAATACCTGATGAGATGCCTGATGCCCAAACGAGAGTTCGGTGAGAAGACCGTCGCTTCATTACCCTAATTCCCTTTCGTTCTGGTGGCGAAATTCACGTCACTATTTCTGGCAGTTAATAATGCTAGTACCTGCAATTTTTCTACGCTTGTAGTCGGAGACAAATCTGAATAAGTGGATTTAATTAAATACAATAAATATTTCTTTAGATTAGATTGGTACGGTATAGAAGCATATAAAATCTATCTTAAACAACTCGACCCACATTATAGTCCATGAATATTATTGTCGGGAAGCTAAAATACGTAAATATGAGGGGGAGAACTGAAAAACGAAAGAGACTATGTAATACACTTTAGGTTGTTCATTAGTTGTAACAGGTTAACATAAACTGTAGTTTTTTATCAGTAATGTTGTAATCTTCGGAATCATCATTACAAACTCACGAACAAGATCTTTTCAACGAGATTTCTACAATTTAAAATCAACGGTGTCCCATCTTCTTCTTCTTTCTAAAATTTTGGAAATGTATTAACAAATATATCGGACAAAAAAAATTGTCTGGGTGGGAATTAAAAAAAAATATTGAAAAAGGATTAATACATGTAGATTTTGATGAAAGATCCCTAATTACGATTACAACATTTTATTTTTCTCAAAATATTTTAATACAGATTTTTTAATCATTCTAAAGCATATTTATGGAAATTATTTCGTGTTTAAGAGCGCTTAAAAAACGAAAACCTGAAAAGTGAGGCTTTAAGAATTCAATAGACTATATTAAAAGGAGATGAAGTGTACTTAAATGTCGTATATTATACGTCCTACTTTTAGCAACAAGACAATGCTCAGGAAAAGTAATTATATTCATTTAAATTATAAAAAAGCATCTATACCACTATGGTTAAATATCTCCAAATGGCGGTACCAATTCATCTCAGTTTCTCAGTATACCTCTCGCGCACTCCTCATGTTTTTACTCCGTCTTTCGCTTCATTGCTTAACAAAAAACAGTGTTCGTCCTATCATTCATTTCGCTTATACGATTAAAAAAAAGCTTGGAATAAAAATGAGTAGTAAAAGGTTATTGTGGCACTGATTTATCTTTTCCCCCACTTTTATTAAACTTATTCCGTCCGCCGCAACACGCTGAAAGAAGTAATTTACTCCCCACATTAGAATATTCTTTTTCTTCACCCCTTCCACCCCTCTATGGCGATCCAATTTAATAGTCACTAAAGTAATAATCAGATATTAACATTCAAGAAAAAATCTGTGAGTGCAACTCAGGTGACTTGACATGACTTGTACACGCAATCGAAAATTGCACGTTAAAGGGATGTCTTTGGCGGGGAACAATAAACGATCTCTCTTAGGAAATAATGGGTTCATGGAAATTTCTAACACTTCGTGCAGCGCAGAAAAAATAAAAAAACCTCATTCTTCCACTTGCTCTTTCCCTTAAGAAAAGATAAACAAACGACCGTCTCCTTGGGTTTTACCAGCATGCGTCAATGGATCTAGTCAGCTCTGATGCTAGAGAATGGATGGGTTTCATACTCAATTATTTTCATAGTTAAGAGTAAACCTCCATTACCCTTGTATATACATGCACGTGTATAAATGAGCGTTCATATAGTACGCCCTTTTATGAAGACTTCACGCAACGGGACCATATGAGGTTTTCATCGTACATGTATATCAAATAATAAATGACCAATAATCAAATTCCATGAAATTGCGGGAGATGCCGCGACCGTGTACTTTCAACGGATTCAACCACTAAATGTGCATCACAATACATCAATTCGGTAGTTAAACTGGCTAAAGCACTCGGCCGAACATAGAGGGATCCGAGTTCGAATCCCGGTGATGGCGAATGATTTGTACACACTGAACTGCAAGACCCATGATCAATTTGTTACGTTCTAGTGGCTTAGATAAATAAGAGTAAAACTAAGTTCTTCAGAATTTGAGGAGCTCAAATTTTTCCAAATAATACATCTTAAATATTGGGTTATAGAGTAATACCTTTTCGTAAGTACCCAAGTGATTACAATAAACATATTGCTGACAACATGCACACACATTTTGTCCGTATGAATGAAAGCGTCTGATCCATTTTCATTCTAGATGCTTTTATGCTATTTGTTACGACATGAAAGAACTGTCTCGGGAGATGGATATCACCCCAACCAGATGCACAGAGTGGATATGTGTATTCTAGGGTTGTATGCGATCATACCAGCTGGATGAGGCAAATGAGAAACTTAAGGAAACATACTATTAGTTAAATCAGCTAAGATAATTAATTAAAAAGACAAATTTAGAGAGCCTTTCATGGAAGAATAACAGGATTTATTACCTATCCCGCTGGAGATAATAACTTATGAATAATCTTCACTGTGTATGATTCTGGTGGATTTTTCAAACGCATGGTAACCGTAGTTTTGACAAAAACTTGAATTTGAAAGGAAAGACCTGAAAATAACTGGCAAAATGTTTAGGATCTAAATTAACTTCTTTGTTCTCATTTATTGAAATATTCGCTAATGTTTTCTATGAAGAACGCAGATCCACTGATTCTAATATTTTATCTGAAATATTTAACAAAAGAGAAATCTCGTCGGCAAATTTTGAATAAATTTTTACATAAGTGTAATTTTTGAAAGAGCGAATTTTCCGTTGTCAGTCTCCAAGGTTTTAAATATTTTTTAAAATTTCAATTTCCACATGGTTAACTTCACCATCGTTCTCCGGGCAGTTTCTTTTTGCAAAACTTTTCTTGAAATCTAACGCACATATGTATATTATTTAAAATACTTGGTAATTTACAACTTCAGTTCCAAAGACAGAGAAATTGTATCGTTGTGATTTTCAATTAATAAGATCTCTGGTTAGTCATTATTCCAAAGTTGGAAATAAAATTACTGATATGGTGATGGTAGAAGAGAGAAGGTTCGTGACATTTCTAACGCTGTATGCATCTCCATTGGACGGTACATAATATTTTGCATCAACATTTGGATATGAGAAAGCTATCCTCGACATGGGTGAGCAATTGGCCACGGTTGGCAGAAAAAGAAATCTTGTGCCATGCTCCAATGCTTGTGCCATGCTGTCGGTTTGCAGCATTTTCAGAGAAATCCGCGGAATCTAAAGTGTCCTTTCGCCAATGTGGGCGAAACAGATAGATGTACCAACGTATTCACGCCTGAAACCAAGGAACAGTCCAAGCAATGGGTTTCCAGCAACAAAGAAGGCGAAGTACGTTCCACAAGCTTGAAAGGCCATAGTGGCTGTTTTTTTGGTATTCTCAAGGCATGATCTTCATTGACTATTTGGAGAAGGTTCAAACGATTACCGATGCATACTTCGGATCGTTATAAGACCACATTGAAGTCCTATTCCATCAAGACAGCTCACCAGCTTGCTCGTCAGCAATTGTGGTCGTTACGTTGATGGAGTTAAGGATTGGTATGAAACTCCTAGGTCGTAATCTTTGGGTGGTAAGAGTACAGGGACGTAAAAAAAAAAGAGAAAATAGGGATGGTTAGAGTAAAGAGTTACGGCCAACATTCGCAAACACATCCCTACTCGGATTTGCGTCTAACACTCTCGTGAGTCGCAATTACATACACACAAGAGCTTGCATGAAGGCACTCGACAGTTTTAAATTTGAGTGTGATTGATGGGTTACTACCACAGTAGTTTTTCCTAGTAAACCATGAGTGGTAGACTGTGACTGCAACTCACGGGGGTCTCTCTGGTCCCGATTGTTGGTTAGACTGTGTAAATAACTAATTCCATAATGAAAATACCTAGTACTAATTGTTTGACGTCATACGAGCGTACACTTACGTATCTAATCAATAAACCGTACCCGCGTCTTTAAGTAACTCGTCAAAATATGCCGGAAACCACTCTCCGCTATCTACGATACGCTAAGATACCTTGAAGGTTGGCGTAAAGAAACTGGAACACAAGAACTCAAGACAAAATACACCATTTCGGTAATTAGCCTTGGTGGAAACCTAGAGCACGTGGAGACAATTCTCAAGGAATCATAAAAAGAGTTTTCAAGTCTGATATTCTATACCTAGCACGGGAATGTAATCCGGTCCTTTGAACATGAGAGTGGAATAGCATCATCCAAATAATTTAAAAGGCTAATATGAAAAGGATAAACCTGATATAATTGCATTCGTAAGTCAGACGTTAGTTCAGTAGTCAGTCATTCGTAGTTCGTGACATTCAGTAGTTATAGTCAATACAGACTACT
Organism: Hetaerina titia; assembly: GCA_037158775.1. Lineage (NCBI taxonomy): Eukaryota > Metazoa > Arthropoda > Insecta > Odonata > Calopterygidae > Hetaerina > Hetaerina titia. The sequence goes on along the minus strand of CM073778.1, from coordinate 18,715,120 downwards.
GAGGAAATATTTACCTCTAAATGAAACAAATCTCACTAACTTTGAATCTGCATAAGCACCTTGCTTGATATAATCTTTTGTACTCGATACCTGATAGCCCATGAAATGAATTACTGCAATAACCTTGCTACAACTTTGCTATAGCTTCATTAGTTTATACACCGTGTATTTTTGACTGTATATTCCAAGGGGTAAACGAAATAGGAACAAAGGCATCCAGCGTTGCCAAATCGAATTCACTGGCTCGGAAACGTTCATGAAACAACATCAACTTACTTGTCTTAGTGTTAATGGGCCTTAGGAAGTAGTTGATCGACCACCACATTGATCGAATGTCAATTATTCTAAATCATAGTGGAGGAGCTTTTAGTGCTTTCATGGGTGATAATTCTTTCGCCATTAAAATACACATCACTTTTTTTGTAATTAATTAATGATATATCTTAAGCATGCTCCTTCCGATATAATTATTTACATGAGCGTTTAACAAGAACCATGTTGTCACACAAGGAAATACATTTATTAGCTTCCGAAGACAATTTCATATTATATCAAATTCCACAGGGAAATTTGTCTGCAGAAACATTTCTCCTTATCAATAAGCTACTGCTGAAAACTTTTACTCGTCACAGAACAAATTAAACATAGGAAAGGCAAAATAGAGAAAAGCATCTGGAAGTCGCACTAAACTTGATTTATTTATAGGAACAAACTTCAAAGTCAAAGGAAAAATGGGATGATCCGATAAAGAGCCAATAAAACAGTATGGTAAATAGTATCCTCATTGGCTAACGTTAAGTGCATTAAAGGGTTTTAGATTTAAAGCCTTTTGTTTAAGTAGAAAAAAACCGTGGTCTACACAGAAAAGGAATTTCTTATCTGTATGCTTTTGAGTGGTCATTTCAATTCCAGAATGAATAATTGATTTTATACGGATTACGAAGAATGAGAAAACAAACAGCAACCAAAAAACAACTTGTGAATAATACAATTAAACATTAAAAAGAGGTACACCGAGTTTGAATTTCAAGTAAAACGCCGCTACCGTTTGGAAGCTGCAAAACAATAGTTTGTGATATTGCTGCATCAGCGCAATCCCCATACGGCCATTATATAACATCATCTTTTAGGCTATTTTAGGTGATTATTTATCTCTATAATTGGCCACATGCCCATGAAATAAATGCATAACTAGTGATGTCGAAACAAGTTTAATTCGCGTCTCATAGTGCAATTCTACTGAATCTTTCTTTATTCATACCAACACTGGCTGACGAAACAGCCTTGTTTTTCTTCTAACACCATGGTCACACTTCTCTTTAGATTCGTGTCAACGTAATACATCCTACGATTCGGTTCAATGGTTTTGATTGAACGCCATGTAGAGAGTTAATGAATGACTAACGATTATTCACATAATGGAGTTTCCACGTGTTCATTAAAACTTCTGAGAAGTATTTGGCTACCTTTCTCAAGTAGGTTTCAAGTAGAATATACATATGAAACCGCTGGATCTCGAAATTCGAATCATTTTAGTGGCAATGAGTCAAAAGGAACGGTAACTACGGCCGTATGAATATTATGGGAAGGATTAAGTTTAGACTAGCAAGGATCAATGCTATCTAGTACATCCAAGCTGGAGAGTGCGTGATTAATTTGCATTTATCTCATTACGTGTGACTGGTGGGTCGCTGGCACAGGGAGAAATCTCTCGCAAACCCTGTCTGGGTGATACTTGATAACGGCGAGGGTCAGTGCTATCTAGTAAACCTTATCCAGAGAATTTTTGTTATATTATGGTTTAATCGTTTTTTCTCTTCTAACCCCCCAGTATAATTTACTTTTTATTTAAGTTTGATATTTTAATTATTTATTTATTTTCTTCTCTTTTCCTCACCATGTCCTTTGCCCACTATAGAGTGCAGCTGGGGTTGATACTTCCCATAACTATAGCGACAGTTTCCTCCAGGTGAATTCTTGCAAATTAGGCATCTGTTACAGTTGACCATGAATGCGTTGGTACAAGAATATAACACTATAAAGAGTGATGTCATAGCTTATCTATTCAACTATTTACGTACTTAAGTACACATGCATATTACAATAGTGAATACTAATAACTCCCTCTAATAAACTCTTGTATGAAATGAAACCAGTCACGTCGCATTAAAGTCGCGCCAAACTCACATTTGTGAGCCAAAATCACACGTGTGACTTAATCGCGTCAAGTGTTGTTGTATTAGCCAGCCCTATTCCAAATGTAGAATCAAGACGAAAATATGAATGAAACGATACTATTGATTAAAGGGCTCTGGTCGCCTAGTCACCTAGAACTGTAAAACTAGAGAAGTGAAAGGAACGGGCGTAGGTCATGTGATGTAGTTCTTATAAAATCAATATTCGTTTAAAGACTGCTTGGCTGGGTTGGTTCAAAATTGGAGAGTCGAAAAAACTGAACGTGTTCAGTCTAGCCTATGTGAGGCTTTTAAACGTGGCGGGGATCGGCAACCCCATGATGCTTTATCGAAAAAGAAAGACTAGAAAACTAAAGTTAATATTTTCTAAAGGCTGGTTTCAACTTTCATTGCAAAATGTAAACAGTAGCGTCTAAATCTGGCTTATTTATTGTTTGTTTTCCATTTTAAAATGCTGAAAAATTTATCTATTTAATATTTTCCCTGAAATCGACTTTTAGTCAAAAAGAGAAACTTAAATTTGGTATTCACGCCAAAAATGCAACTGTTATCTCTGAAATCAATTAAATTATATCAAAGAACCATTACCATCTCCGACTTTGGTACTTAGGTATATTTTGCAATGCTATAAAGGTCACTGAAGAAGATTTTTGTGAACAGTTATGTGGACGTTTTAGATCAAATATCTATTCATAGGTGTATATACCTCCGTTTAATTCCATTTCCCTTTCACAGTCTGGAAACTGGACGATTAATGCAACGTGTTTGAGAAGCTCCTGCAGTTCACAAACAACGGTGGGTTTTGAAGCTTATTCGCATGAGAGATTGGTATCCGAGGTTCGAGAGCAGCCCACTGTCAGCTTCTGGACCAGTGGGACCGATGATGACCTCATTGACTGTTCTAAGGAGGACTTCTTTGTATACGCTCACATACGGATTGGTTACACTCAAGTAGTTGGCCTCGATGTTACCGTGACGGCTGAAAGCTTAAATAATTCGCGCAATACTTATTCTACGAACCTGTCTGACGACGGACTGGGTAAGTTACCTAACATTACGAGGTCATTACTCAAGTTAATCTTCTTTTAACACCAAGATAAATGCTAAATTTTAGGTCCAATGCCACTAATCGTTAAAAAATTTAAATTCACCACACTTAATGGCCTACAATAAAGCAATTGATCCGAATATTATATATAGCGGATCATCATGCGAATCTTTTATAATTAATTTAAATACTTGATTTTATATTTTGTCAATTTTTTAAACCACATTTTCGTCTATTGTTTAATATTTTCGAGATTAACGCATATGAACAGTCAAAAGAACAATAAGCAAGCACAAAAAACCGAAGTAATTTTATTTTTCTCATATCAAATGGAAATCACGTTGGGCAAATAAATATTTGTTCTTGGTTTACAATTTTTCCAACAGTTGGAAAGAAAAATACGAATTCATTGGCCATACCAAAGAGCATCACCATGGAGATGCCATTTTAACATTAATCACCATCAACATTGAACTATGATATTTTTGCAATGAATTTCATATGCCCTCTCAGTAATTAAAGCATTTCAAACAAATGTTTTAAAACAAATTATCAACTTGGTATGCATTCTTTAAATTAATAGGAATTTTGAGGTGTACAATAACAAACATACAAGTAGAAAATTAGTAGTGTAGCCCATGACCCCCACGAGTCAATGCACTTAATGAATTCCCAGGACTACAACAGCTTCGGCGATTCTCAACCTGAAAATACTGGCATTAATTCCTTCAAAGTGCGGAGAAAAGAACTTGAATCCTAACTCTTTACTGTTTATCGCCCATCGCGGGCCTCGTTTTTCACACTGAATTTAATGCTACTTTTTAGCGAATGGCTGATGCTGGTTGGGTCATTAAAGTTTGAACCGCTACTTGCCATCCACCGACATTACTTCATGAATTATTAAGATTTCAAGTACAACGGCCATGAGAGTACCTACTCAAAACCGCAGCTCCCATTGGTGCTCGTTGTCTTGGTATTCAAGCATCGTAAGCATCCCTTACAGGGGAATACGTATATGGGAAACTTCCCTAAACAAATTCCAATGTCTGCGGTGGAGCCATCAGTCCCTCTAACTCAATATTATTTAATTTCAGCTTAATTATTAGTTTTCATCAATTAGTATAAACTCTTCAACTTTAATTGAATTATTATTTATTAATTTAGACCCGGACATTACACCCGGCGATGGAGTTTATACCGGAGTGATATTTCCAGAGACCTCTGAAACACTGTTACTGAGTATCTCTATCAAAGGAACGGGAAGGACTTCCCTTTTTCAAGACAAAGATAGAAGGTGGTCCGTTTTGCCATTAGATCAAGGTTTGCCTCTCTTATATACTTTCTTATCTTAGAAAAAATACTTACACCCAAGACGAAGCTAGCTGGCTTTTTATACCTCGTTTTGGAAGAATAATTGCAGGAACTTAAAAAGTCAAAAACTTATTTTTTGAACTCTAGTTTTCAGTATGCCTGTAACCCTACGCATGGATGTGAATGCTGGTAAACCGTTCATACAACCTTAATGGCTGTTGCTCGATAAATCGAACTAGCAGTACTAATAATAAGTTTTTGCTGGGTTTGAAACAGACTAATTTAATTGAATATAGAAAGTAAATAAAAAAATAAACTTTAATAATATTATATGAAAAATTACAACAATGTAACGTGAATAAATATCCACAGTGAAATTTTCTGTTTATAACGTTATCTTCAAAGAAGTGCGAACATTAAATAATTAAGGTAACATGGTGCCTAATTTATATGAGGGTCATTGAAAGTATTTAATGATCCGAATTAAAATAAAGTCTAATCTATCAAATATAAAGTTCTACTCTTTCGCTCATATCTTGTGTAAATGCACGTGTACACACTCGATCTAAATTATCTACACATGGCTATATTTCCACAGTAATGTTTAATCTACGCAATCTAAAGATATGCAGCATAATCGTTTGCATGGCAACACGAATGTAGTCACCCATCAAAAAATCACCATGTTCCTATCCAGAGCAATCTAGCACACTGGGCTATTTCGGTGCCAGCATGGCCAGAGTAGCACAGAGTGGGGTGAGAATCTATTACTGTAAGCTTAATGCTATGTCAATAACTGTAGTTGGACAGTAACGCGAAGATCCCATTACAGAATTCATTTTATTTACCCAAAATCCATACAATAGAGTTTTCGCGCTACAAATACATAGAGTTATTGCTTAGTTGAAATCATACGTAATTACTATCAAGGTTCTGCCTCCGAAAAGCTGTGTCAAGTTATGTTGTTTTTAATGTAATGATATCCTTTTCTATGTCAGCGAATTGAGTCTCAGCTAAATTATGTTTCTCATTTCAAAGCGCTTATTACCAGAGGAAGAGTTGAATCACAGGTTTCACCCATCTTAATGCAAGATGTTTACCCGGTAGAATTGCTAATCAAGTGAATTACGGACCAAATGCTAATGCCCCATTAACAGAAGTCTCAGCAGAATCATAAACCACTAAAGGGCTAATGATAATGAACAATTAGTAAAGCTTTTCCACTGGATATAGATTTATTAATAAATAATAATATTATATAGTAATAACTCGGTATCTAGTGGAAAAGTGCTACTATTTGTTCATTTTTATGTTCGAATTCCACTATATCATACCGGTAACTACGTAGTTTGTTCGAAAGGACTTTTTTGAGTAATCATAGAATATTTTTTATTGACTACTTTAATAATTTACCACGACATTTCATAAGGTCTCTACATTCCATTCCCGAAGAGCCTTATTTGATAAACTATTCAGACTGAATATCCGCTTGTTTAGATTCTAGGCCTTGAAATTCTGCCTATAACTTAACTAGAACTTTAATAATTAGTTTGAATTTGGCTATCGATAGGAAGTATCAATGTACACATTTCTATTTGTTTCACTTACATATATATGAAAAATCTCCTTTAATGGTCATTAAAACATGAATAAATAAAGCAAGTCTCAACCAAGTACCAAAAGGTGTATATTTGGTAGTCAATATGAAAAAGTACGACATATTTTTTCCTCCCGGGTTTTCCTGTGGGTCGCCCGACTTAATATTGACCCCGAACAATTCTTTCACCTGTAACACCTATAACGAGCATCCTAATACACAGGTAATATTAAAAATAAGTCCCGAATAAACACAAAATAACATAGTATTCAGCTCATGTGAATCTACCTCCAACTCCGTCCAATGTGCTTCGTAAAATAGATCCCCGAATTATTCATGTGCGTGTTTACATTCGCAAACTCTGATATGCTTTCCACCACTAAAGGTTGTGTCCCATAAATGATAACTCACCTATCTGAACGAATTAGGAATGAAAATTGGTTGATATTACTTTAGGAAAGAGAAAACGGAAAAACCCTCGCCATTGAGCACGATAAATGCCAGACCTGGCTTTCGTGACTCCGTTCGTATGCATTGGACGTCATAGCGAGCAACTTACCTCGAATAATATATGATCCCACCATTTATCCCAGGAGCGGTCGCCTCTGGATCGAATTTTGATGAAGCGGCCTCTCCCGAACGTGAATACGTGATGCAGAGGACACTGGTGAAGTTCACGACCGTCAAAGTCACGGGAGTCACCGGATGCAAGGTGAGGCGAGGAGAAATTCGGCCCCAGTCGACACATCCGCTTTATTCTTCCATCTCCCCCCGCCCACCTCGACCCCCTCCCCCTCGCTACTACAACGCACGCACGCCCGTGGATGCTCTCTGGCCCCAAAGGGCCCCACGTGAAACTTCCGCGTCGCCTAAAATATGACCAAAGCAATCCGCCATGGAAAAAACGAACGCGTTCTGTAAACTAATAACCCTATCAAAAGGTTGGAGAAATCCTTCCCAATTCAATTGGAAACCATTTTCATTGGAATTCAAGCACCCCTATTATTTTATTTATTCATTGGTTTTCAGGCACACTTTCATTTTAAACATACTGCAAAAAAGATAAATGTAGTTACACGTAAAAATATGCCAAACGTGAGGCGTTGGAAACTTAAGTCATCACATGAATCACGTCTGAAATAAATTATTTTATTTTTTATGGATAAGTTATTTTCTGTAACTCTTCATTTTTATCATATTTAAGTATTCAAACTTTTGCAATTTAATTAGACGCCTTATAAAAATCTATAACATGCAGGACGAAATAACGTCATCACTAAAACTGCAAAATTAAACAAGATTTACCTTCTTAACATTTTTACCAAGAATGGAGGTTGGGACTAAAACTCAAAAGCTTATTGCATCTTTTGAGAGCAAACGTTTTCTTTATCAATCTCTATGATTTAGATGTAACCCCTAGTCACTTGAATACAAAAATCACTACTACTACCACATCCACTACAGGCTATTTTTTTAATAGAAGCAATATCAATTTCGTGTATGATGTTTGGTGCCACATCTTCTATCCATCAAATACAATTCATTTCGAAAAAGCAAAAATGTTCCATAAAACTTATTCCCCATTCCCACACTGCAAGATTTATTCTGCTATATTAGATCCGCGTAACAACTTCTACACTAGATCGATATTATCAGCGTTTAATTTTGGCAATGTACTATCACTTTTAAATCATTTCAGGGTCATCAGCCATTAAAAAAAATTTGCATAGTCTACGCCTTGCAAAATTCTTCTGAATTTTTTACTATCCGAAAATTTGAAATCGATTTCCGATTAAATGGTATGTTAAAAAAGTCGCGGTTTTTTTAGTTGCCGCAAACGTAATAATGTGGATATTTTTTATCACTCTGCGATAATACTTTGTAAAAAATAATGAATCATGAAATATGGGGAAAGAAGACAACTCATTCTGTCCGTCACTTGAGTCATTGCTAGAAATTGATTTATCCGTGCAATTGCGTGATTCTGTAGCTGCTACGAGTGTATGAGTTGTGTTCAAAGAACTTCAGACGTAAGCGGAAGGACTTGCGAAGCATTTGATTTACATTTGGCAGAAAAAGTTAGTACAAAAAAACAACAGTTCATTCTCTTTGTATCTGAACTATTTGAGTAATCAATATGGAAAAGGAATTGGATGCAATAGAAAACTGGCACAAATTTAAGGCTTAGCATTTCAAAGATAGCTACTCTTCGTTCATCGAATAAAATTCAAATGTAACTTAAATGACACGATCTCAATAATACTTTTGAATTGAACTGTTGCACTCCCTCTCGTACCCCATCGTATTTCCTTTCCGTCCTAACAACATCTTTCTGACGTTTACATTCCACCCAAATTCCTAGTTGCTCTCTCTCCCTGCGATGGCTTATTTCCACGCTCAAACTGATAGAAAAATACCTATAATCTAACTACTGATATAGGGTGGTAGAACGCATTTCTGTGGCTGCAGTTATCAAAATTCCGCACCGAAAATAAAAAGGAAGTTAGGATGGTCATTTTAGGAACTTCACAAAATTTTCCATTTCCTAAGTGTTAATATTTTTTTTTAATCTAACAGATGATTGAAAGTAAGTGAATTGTATATGAAACGTCGTCAATTTTTAAAAGATTTTTTTTAGTTTCCCAAATTTGAAGGAATGTGAGTAGCAGTGGTTTAGTGAATTATGTTCCTCGTTATCATGGAAACTAACGTTTGGTTGGGTCATTGATGATGTTAATGATGAGTATTTAAAGAGAACGGAGATTTAAATCTGATCATAAAAAACACCTCCCCTTCATATTGAAGAGAATCCTCTCGGGTGAAGCCAAGACAAAACTAATATTCCGTGCGAATATACACACTTGCATTGTCCCAATCGTTTTTAAATATCATTATCGAAGGTAAGAAACAGCATAACAACGAGGACTTACACGGTGTTTTAGGAGCGTAGGGAAGAGTTTGATTGATGAAACTAGAGAATGAGCACCGAGGAAGGAGGAGGAGAGAAGGGTAGCAAGGAATGTCAGTTTTAGAGCGGCCGTGCTTAAATGAACGTGCAGACGACCTGACGGAGAGTATGCGTGCAAATCTGTATTTTATCCATATTGATCGGTGGCTATTGTGGCTCAGAATATGTGCAGAAGCTTCGAGTTTAGGACAACCCCCTGGGCCTTTTGTAAAAGTGAAAGGCTACCCATACACTGTCCTAGCATTTACACTTGTCATATTTATGCTGTCGTGAGGCACACGCCACACTAAAAATCCTTACCGAAAATTCTCCTTTCCATCGTTATTTCCCGTATTTGACCACTTCTCAATGCTTCCTCTTTCAACATTTTCTGCCTATTTCAAAATTCATTAAATACAGTACAAAGTTGCTCGTTTTCAAATCTCAATTCTTTACCACCGTTTCTCCGGTTGCAGTTCAACTGTAACGTTTATGCCGCAAGATATGTTTATGTCTACAGAATTGAATTGGACGATTCATCATGTTGCTTCTGAGTTACCACTCTTCTGCTTTTGTCTCATCAAAGAAAAACGCGCGTTTACACATTTTACCATCGCTTCAGAATGTAAAATCTTTCTAGTTTGTTCTTCCTTTCAACTTATCGCAATTTATGGTCACAAATCTATGAGACGCCTCTCGAAATCAGAGTTACGCATACTCGTACGTGCATTGTTGAAACATTTAAGAAAATAATAGGGTCAACTTTATCCGTACTTTGAATTGTGAATGTCGAACACCGAAAGATTTATGATGGAGTTATCGTCATTTTGTTTCCCCTTTCGAGTACTTCGTTATTTTCATTTGCTTCCTTGCGTATTACTGTGCTTCTTTACTCTGGTGTGATTCTGAGGTGGAATTTAAAAGGAACTGAAATGCAGAAACGTATCGTGAGGTCACTGCTAAGCTTTGTTACACGTGATGGGAAGAAATAAGAATGATCCGAAATATTTTTGTTCTTAATCACCAACGATAGGAATTTTACACGGCAAGGTATGCTAACAAGTTCCAATTAATTTACAGTTCGCAACTTCTTCTCCACAGGCGAGGCCACAGCTGATCAGCGACTTGAGAGTGGTATCGCATGTGAAGTACGACTCCGGCGCGGCGTTTGTAGCTCTGCGTTGGACGTCGCCAAAACCACGAGACGGCACCGACAAAGGTATTTCAAAACATACCACGCAAAAGCTCAAACGAAAGTTTGAAGGACTTACTGTTGTTTGAAACGACGTTCGGATGCGCCAACTGCCCCTGAAATCACTCTGTCTGATGCAAATGATCTAAGGTTGCTACTGACGTGGGAGCTTGGGTTGCTAATTTACTTGTATATTATTATTATTTCAACCTCTTTGCAATTAGGCATTTTTCCTGGTGGCAACGGTCCAGTCGGCTCACTAGTCACTCTTACAATGTACATACATCAACATCTACATAATACCCCGCAAGCCGCCGCAAGGGCGTGTGGCGGGGGGTGTTAGGTCACCACCCAAAAAAAGGAAAAAAGAAAAACCGCATTCAAAACTAACACATACATGCAAACCCAAATCCACAGTAGTGCATACATTCATAGAAACATCCTATCATTTTACACGCATGCAAATACGCATCTATGATGCGTATTTGCATGCGTGTAAAATGCGTCACACTTCACTCCACAAGCACGCAAGTACATATACTTAAAAAAACAAATAATTGTCCCTTAGGATGCAGCAAGAAATTTATCCAAGAACATGCAAGCTAGATTTTAGCAAGTAGCAAGGCGAAATTCCACCACCACAAGAACGTGCAACGTAAAACGCTCTCCTGAACAATACAACGTGCAACATACACGCACATACACAAGAAGAACAGATACACAGAGACAAAATGCTCTTATACACAATGACACTTTTAATTACCAACAGCTCCTTTATCATCACACAAGGGTTAGGTTTACACCATACGAGTGCATACTACGCACCGTCCATCGCCACACGTCGTCCTCTTCAATTTCATATGCCGTTCAAAATCACGCACCGTTGACTCATTTACTTTTGCAATACAATTCCTCACTCCGCCCACACAATATTTTAATAAGTATAATAGTATAATAATCACTGATCAATGAAGTTTATCGCCCAACTTTACACTTATTCTTAGAAATCCTGAAATTGGATGGAAAGGGCGCAAACAAACCTCCAGGCAGCTGGTTCCAGTCAACAATAGTTCTGTTTAAAAAGGAGTATTTTTTCTTATTTGTCTTTTTCCTTCTTATTTTAAAACTGTGGTCATTTTTTCCTCTTAAAGTTTGGTTTTTCTACATCCGGAATAGTGTGGGCCCTATAACATTTCCCTACGATCATCCTGGAGTTATCTTAGCCTCTACTGAAAAATACCCATCGACAACTTCTTTTTTTTGGAGTTAGATAAGAATTCCCTAACCCAATTGATCATTTTCGCGTTAATATCATAATATCTTAGTTTGGTTATCAGTTACTCCTTAAGGCTTTCGTCTAAGGCTCTCGTAAAATACAGTACATGTACTCTCATCCCCCGAATGCGGGACTTAATGACAGAAAAAACGCAATCGTGTTGCGCATGATCTGCTTTTCCTACACTTGTACCGGTTACGGCAGGGTATGTTTCTACTGTTGAGAAAGGTCATTGCATTGATGACAGTTATGGGATCTAAGACTGCAGAATATTGATGCTAAAGAAGTCGGTCTGTATTTACTGGAATTCACTTTATAACCACCATAGCAGAAAGGAGGGAGGTTACGATAGTCCAGTTCCAGTCACGTGGTAATAACCCAATTCAATCAAATCGTAAAGAACAATAATATATGAGGAGCGATGTCCTCGGTAAGTTCCTTCATTGTACTAGCGGGGATTAGTTCCGTACATTGAGCTTCGTTTGATTTTATATTTCGGAGCTGTTTCCCTTCCGATATCTCTTATGGCATGTCATACGGAACAATAGTATATAAGTAGATAATGAAATTTACATACTTTTTAAACTGGATATCGTTGCACTGCAGTCCAAGTTTAAGTGATGAATCTACCGAAAGGATTCGATTATAAACATTACGACGCACTAACCTCATGATTTTAATCGAGGTCAAAGATCCGAGCCAAGTCTTGTTCCTCACTTGAATGTCATCTCAAAAAGTGTACACGTAATCCTATTGTTCTTGCCTCTCCCTCAGTCTAACGCCGCAGTCGGCAAAAAAATCATTCATGTCTCGCTTACTTCCAGCATTGCATACTCGCATTGCATTGTCGCATTTTAATATGTCACGTACGTGCACTCTCGGAGTGATTCTTCCGAGGTTCTTGTGGGAGACTTTCATTCATTAAGGTAGGTATGTCATCCTTCCAAAACGTATACACATCTATATACATTAATACTCGTAAATATACCACAAAATATTCTGCCATTCAATTAAATTTGCTTGCAATTTGGCACGCATGCGTTATTAATTATCTAGCGTTTCGTGTAAGTGTTCCAGTTGGTTCTCAAATTTCTTAATTCCATGATCGTAATTTTTAGTTCGGATTTTGGCGTAAAAAAATACTAATATTAACAGAATAAATTCAGGGGAAACAAATAATGAACGATGAAAACCCATTTCAAAGGCATAAAACCATACACACAGTAATCAACCCGAAGGTCGGTTTAGTAGGTGATGGTAGAGCTCACCCATGTACCTAGCCCGACGGCGTGTGTTCATATTCACACATCAGGGTAGGTGGGCCAGTTCCTTTCCCTGTGCCGGTTATGGTTTCCCAGTAAATCTGGTACCCGAAAAATCAACTAGCTTGGGTGGAGCTGCAGGTTCTCACCCGGGAATCGAACCCGGGACCCTCCGGCCACTAGTCCAACGCTCTACCCACTAGACCACCGCGACCCGCTTCAAAGGTATCACTTAAATTTTGTAATCAGAGCTCACTTCTTGCCAAAAAACCACCGTTTCCTTTGTCAATATCCATCGTCTATTGTACAATATAAATTTCAAGCCCTTGATTCGTCTTCCTTGTTGCCTTCTTTTGTGCAGCACGTCAGGATATGATGAGTGTGGTGTGGTGCGAGGTGGGATATATGGATACTATTTCGTACGAGTCTTTAGATATGCGAATTGGCCGGTCTTACTAATTGAAAATGGAACTTCTCCATCCTCAGTAAAGCAGTACCATCTGCACTTCTCCTATGACCTGAGCGCCATTCTCGGCGTCGACCCTGCAAAGAACGCTTCGACACTCCGGGACGAAGACATCTTTCCAAAGGGTGGGTTGGCCCCCCTGACAGCTGGCGAGGAGCAGACCGTCATAACGCTGGTCCAACTGAAACGCAACATAACTACGGCTTACTTCCGTATTCAGTCGGTCAACAGGCTGGGATCTAAGGTGAGAAGGACGACATGCAAATGCACCCACCCGGCGATTAATCAATTGGCAACGCTCCAAGGTCTACGGCTTGGTTCGTCAGATCGGACCCTGAGTCGTTGCAAAGATTGATTGCGAGATGCTATTACTAATTAGCTGTTTGTGCTTTGATTTCTCCTTCCTTCAAGAGGGATTGTTTCTATGTAGTCGAGAATGCGCAAAAGGAAATATCTGCGCTGTCTCAGAAATTACGAAAGGAAATGACTGATTGAATCTGGCACAAAGGCTAAGACGAGTAATGAGTTTACTGCACTCACGTAAATTGCATCATAAATCATTGTATCCACCCTTCATTGAAATCAAAAGCAATGGACAATGGAGATAATTATCAAGGTCTTCAGCAATAACTGAATGACTGCCTATTTTCGTATCTTACTTGCTCCAATGTTAAAAAGTTGTTTAGTCCATGAAGAAACTCTAATTGAAATATGTTGTGTAATATGTTATTCCATATTCCAAGAAACTGCAGGAGATGCCGCTACAGTAACTTTTGAATGGAGTCATCTGCAATGTACGCATTACAATGCAAAAATTCAGAGTGTAAATGATTTTAACTCTCTGAAATTGTTGAATGTTATTTCATATTAAATTTTTTGAACATTTTATGCGCCATTCATTTAAAACTCATGTAAGCCATCACAATCCGCATCCATATTTACAATACGTACGGTGTCTATCTAATTTGCTGGTCATTCAACTTGACCATTTACCTTCGCTCTAAAAAGATAGGTAATTAAATTACTTTGATATTATATTATTAAGCAATAATATTTTTATTAATTTTATTTCGTATGAAAACATTTTTTTTGAGTACGACTATCAAATAGCCGACATAATATTAATTTCTTGTCATCGTTTTCACAAAATACACTTTAGTATCTTCCTTGACTCATTGCATCTTTTACATCGTTTAGCCCCGATTCCATTTTTGTTATTTTGCTATAATTTTGAATATAAATCGATAATGACTTGATTGGTGTGACGTCGACGAACGTCTTGTTCTGTAACAGGGAAGGTCTGGACCAAAGTCATGAGATGAGGTGTTAGTGTGAAACCGTATTTTATTTAATTGAAAATAATCAATGCATATAAAGGTCTCAAAAACTGATGTGTTATGTTTTATTATATTGAAGTAAACATAAAATAAATATGCGGAAAAAGCAACATAAAGCTAGGCTTAATTAAACAGATATTGGAAAATGAGAAGAAATGGTGACGGGGTGTTTTTATTCTCTTTTTTAAGTCTCTGGTATAGTATAAGATTCTTATACGATAATATTGATGATGAAATTAAATCGTGAACAGCAATAAGCAGCTAGGTTTGTATACGTACATTTGTTAGGATAAAGTCTGTGGAGAGACCAAATTTGTAGAGCAGTTAAATAGAGAATCACTTTTAGAACAAAAGCTAAACCTTAATTACTTAAATTTGAGACCCATTACTTCTCCCAAGATGTGAAAAACATTACTAATGCCTTCGTACAACTCAAGGTTGGATCAAAAATATTAGGTCAGAGAGATACCTTGAACATAGTTTTAAAATATTTTTTCTTCCGTGTATACTTATGAATCATAAGGGATGTAATTAAAGTCGACACAGAGAAAATTAGTTTGGATATTATTCAAAATGAAACAGTTTCTGGCGTAACTTGGTGGAAAATCTTCATACTGACTTTTAATAATCAAACCACTTTACTTTTCCACATAAACTTTTTAATTTTTACAACCCAGGTTTCGTTATAGCATAACATCATCAGGTGATGATTTGATTGTTAAAAGTCAGTGGATATTTTTCGTTTAGAGTAAACATTCAGTAATCGAGCTACTATACTCAATGTACTGTACACAATGCTACACCTACAGAAACATTTCAATGACTCTACCGAAACGATGTTATGGTAAAAAGTTTAGTCAGCAGTTTTCCAGGACGGTCTGCAACCTGAAAATTCAGACAGCTTTAGTGGATTGGCAACCCAGATTTGAACCCGGGTTCCGTGGTTAGCAGACGACCGCTCTACTCGCCGGACTATAGCACACCCTCTTTGAATATAATTTCCATAATTCAACGAATTTAATAGCTTTGGAATCCCACGGACAATAATTTACGACCCGAGCATGTTTTTGAAGAATTTTTGTATACTTTTCAGGGTAAATTTTACGAAACTCCTATAATCAAAATAAGAAGGTTGATTAGAGAACACACACGTGTCAAGTTCTCTATTTATTCTCAAAAATATATTCTCCTGAAATAAATGACGTCCATTTGCTTTCAATGCGTTATGATGACCGAGAAAATTATTTGTCCAAATACGATACCTAATTTTATGAGAAACCAAGGAAATTATTAAAACCGCTCGAATTATAAGAGTTGGCTACCTAAAATATTTAAAAATTTGCAAATTGAAAATACCAATTTTAAACTAATGATAAGCACTATTTTCTTGAATTATTTGGAATTACCATAATTGTTGGTTATTGAAATGTTAAATCAGAAAGTTATACAAGTACATCTGTGAATAATAAAACACCTCATCATGCATGCATAGAATAAGTGCAATGTTTAATCCATTTGAAATTTTATGCTAATTTTTCTCTTTTTAATATTTTTTTCAGTCAAAACTTTCACGAGTGGTTCCAGTGTACCTTAAGGGAACTGAAGGCAACTCAACGACTAATCTCAAGGACGATGATGTTATAACCCCATCAACTAGAGACTATTTCCACGCTAAGATCGGAGTTCCAAGTACTGAGGGAGGTATCCCAAGGGAAGCAAAGGTAGACCTCTTGGACCAATCGATTGTTCTCAGGTCCAATTTTAGCACAGGTAGGAACTGTCAAAAATTTGACAAAATAGTCATATTATTGACATATTCATACTCGTTCATCAGTCAGCCATATTACATTGACAAAATAGTTTATTTGAAATTTAATTTTCGGAATAAGAAGTGCATTCAACTACATCCAGAGCATTTATGATTAAAAAAGTGAGGGAATAATGTTGCACAGAGAGATTAGTTTTTAGGGGAGGCGATATCGACAGCTGAGGTTATTTGTGCCATTAGAGGTTAGAAAGGAAAGTATGATGGGTGGAGAGAAATCCGGCGTCGACATTAGCCTGCTCTTAACGGAAGGCGCCGGCGGCTTAACGTCCTATCCAACAGACGGCGTACTCACTCAAAGTTCTCTTCTCAAAGCACCTGAAGTAAGGATCGAGCACCACTGAAAAATATACGTCACCGCCGGGATTCAAACCCGGGCTCTCTGGGTGGGAAGCCAGTACGTAAGCTACTGCACCATCCTTATCCCAACGACTGAAATCGAGACAAACGCGTCTTCATACCCGACGTCGGTATGATAAGTTATAAAATTAAATCCTTCAAATATAATTGCACGGAATGCCCATAATTACGAATTACTCAAAATACTATAGTCTGGTGAACACACAAACACGCCCTGCCGTACGCCTACGTGGTGGCTTCAAGGGTAAGATATACTACACGTCAGCTGCGTCCAAACTGGATAGGCATTAATCATTTTTCATCAGGCGCCTTACATTGAAGCACCTGATGAAAAGGTAGCTGGAGTTTGGACACCCGACGACGCAGCAGAAGCGCCACCTATGAATAAGGAAATGACAGACGATGTACAAACATAAATATTTTGAAAATTGAGATCGCCTGTGCAAATATTTTGTGTGTAGTTGCAAAAACTACGTTATGGCTTTTGCCAAATGATGAGTTCACTTCACAATTCATTTTGTAGTTTTCTATCAAAATTTTCATTTATTTTTTTTACTGTAGTTTCTTAGGCGATTTTTGGGACTATTTTTGCATTCACTTCTTTTTATCGGACTATATTTACTCTTTATAGGGTATTGTTTTTTTAGATATTGCTTTATTTAATTAGTTCAGATAGTATTTATTTAAGATAAACATAGTATTTTGTGTTTTCATTTGTATTTAGACGTACTTTTATAACAAAAGATTTCATATTTTTTAAGTTTAGCTTAGTGTTAATTCGCAAAATATCATATAATAAGTTTTTCCGCACTTTTTAATTTTTCTTGGTTTTATTACTTATAGGTTTTTTCAAAGCAGTGAAATGTTGCCTCCCTTTACTAAAGTTTAGCCTACGACTACCCAGTTGCATGAGGGTAGATAATCATTTTTACTAACGCTATTACTAAATGCTTACACTAACTAAACAACATTACGTTTGAAAGTTATTTTCCGTTATGTTTAGATACCAAAATAAGGCTTAACAAGTACACAATCGAGGAATGGATACATTCAAAAGGGTAACCCTGAAAAACATATGCGAATAGGAGTAAACAGAATAACTGAAAAAGGACGATGTTCTTCGCCTTGAAATGAAGCACCAAATCAAGAAATATTACACATAAAATAACTGGATTCAATAACGTGATAAAATAAAGTCATTGCGAGGATTAAAACTACATTCATGTGGAGGACGCCTAATTTCTCTTGCCTGAGAAAAAACCTTAGCCTTTTCCCAACTCGCGCTAATGAAACCCTCCCGTTTTTCCAGCGCTCCCTTAGTAATAAGAAGTGTACTGTCTCAAGGAAAAGAAAACAATTTTATTGTGACCAACATATGTTGGTGTTTATTCTTCTGCTGGTTGCCACGCTTCCAGCACTTGAAATTATGGGATCACAATATGGTATGCATAGGATAAATTCCTTGTATCCTAAATCCAGGGTTCGAAATTGGTGTTTAAATTTGAGAAAATTGTGGATGAACAAAACATAACACTGTTCTAGGGTTTTTAGGTAATCCCAAAGTGAAAGAGGACGAAACATGAGCCTTCCCAACCGATAAGCAATGCATATATCTCAGTAAAACACAACCTCCTCTCACTGCAGGGAATCACTCTTCAGCATCTCGTGTGACCCCGGTGACCAAGCAGCCCTGGTTCATCCCCGTTGTCGTCGCAGTGTGCGCCATTGTCGCGTTGCTCGCCGCGGGGGCCGCCGCACTACTAATTCGGTCGAGGAACCGGGGTCGAACCAACAGTCTAAAGGAGGCCATGCTGGCGTGGTCCTGCATCAAGGGGGGCGGGGGCGTGATTCAGAAGGTTGGCGAGGATGGAGAAGGGGCAGGCAAGGCCGACGGGGGCAACTGGGGCTGGAACTGCATGTCGCAGGGATACCCGTCGACGAGGCAGCTGGTGGCCAGGGTGGGCTGGGTGGAAGCGAACCGGTGGGAGGCGACGACGGGGAGCCCGGGGGTTGGGGGCGACCCGACCGAGGGGCCCAGGGGGCAAGGAGATGGAGACGAGGCTGGCCCAGAGTGCGCGGGGCCCTACAAAGAAGTATTCTTGCGACACCCTGGCGACATCACCACTGAGCTGTGAGCCCCCGTTGAGCATGCCGTTGGCGGAGCGTGCCTAACGTCGCCTGTAGACGCGATGGGGGAGCCACTATCGCCCTTGTGATCCCTACATCTACACTATGTCCCGCAAACCGTCGCAAAGAAGTGTGGCGGGGGTGTTAGGTCACCAGCCATACTACATCTACAGCAATCTACCATTATATTACAACACTACATCTATCACTTACACAAACTCATGGCATCCCGTGAGCCACCGAAAGAGCACTTGGAATGGAGAGACCGAACATAATTCATGCTACATACTGGTCATTAAACCACCATCAAAAACCACTGTACCATCCAACACCTATTAAAAGCATCTGCTGTGAAATTTCGTGCTAATAAGACCAATATGTTTTGTACTATTGAGCTTCCCATGTCCCAAAAACTCACATGCACGCAAACGGAAGGAGACTTCGTTGCAGTAATGCAAGAAAGATTCTTAGTAACCTTTTAAAGGTTTATTTCCGATGAAAGCCTGCAGTAGACGTGCAGTCGGATGTATCATGGACGGCTCATTCAAAATATTAATTTTTGTGGAAAGACGACCACGTTTCCGGTCCAAATGACGCCAATACATGCTCATATCTTAGATACAAATGGAACAGGGAATGAAGCATCATTTCTTAAGTCATTAATTCTGAGAGATTTGACAAACAGCCCCTTAAAAGGTACCATTAGACTCCATTTTACGATAGCATATATTAAAACTGCTTGGTTATTTTTGCGAAGTTCCCGGTTCCAATGCATCGCGATAAACCTACGATTTCTAAATGCTACAAATTAAACATTTCCATAGTGATATATTGGGTGCAACGTGTTTCAATGCCAATGCATCATCAGATACAAGATTAAGGCTTTTTTAAGTAAGTAATAGCACATGTAATGCCCAAGGTGGTGGTCGTTTGAGAGCATGAGGAGGAAGGAGTTTGGTGAAAGAAAGAGCGTGGTGTGAGTAAAAAGATGTGGAATTATACCTTTGCGGAGTTTTTGGTCAGAATGCGGATGAATAGAAGGGACGTGCCAAGAGAGGAGAATTATATAAAAATACATACATATATATATATATACATATATACATACATATATATATATATATGTATGTATATATGTATGTATATATATATATATATATATTTATATATATATATATATGTTTATATAAATAAATATGTATATATATATATATGTATGTATGTATTTTTATATATTTTTTTCCGGGTTGAAAAAAAATCCTGCAATGTGAAACTGACGTTGATGTGCGTGGCACGCAATAAATCGCTATGGAAATTTACTATTTATATAAATTAGGAATATTTTCAAATCTCACAAATGAAAGAGTTAAGCCAAAGTTACTGACACTGCAGAATATTTGTGTCCCATTCTTCCAATCGACGAACGAGAAGTAATTGCGGTGTCCAGAGGGTTATTTTGTAAGCCAACGAGTGTCAAATATTTCATTCTGCTTCATAAGCGCGTGTCGTGCTTTCAGACAAAATAATCGATGGGTAATCCTTTAATAATTGAACTGAGAAATCCTCGCACCGATCGAAGTAAACTTGACGCCAAGCCCTCGCTCTCCTTCAGGCTCAACGACCACTCCCGTAGTACCATCCTAAGTGAAAGTTTGTGTACTTGCTCGTTTGACCGGGTGTTATCTAATCATGGCAACTTTTAAGGGATACCGTTGCTCAGTAAAACATGAAACGATCGAGAAAATATTTTCTCAACTTTCACAGCAACCAACGAGACGCTGTGAATGTGAATTCGTGATCAGTGATGAAAGGAAACATCTTTTTTCGAGAGCTCACAGGTGGTGTTTGGGTAGTGACGTTAGCGCGCGCTTTAGTGTTTCAAATATAACCTAACCAATCACATGTGCCAAACGCAACACTAAAGTGCCTGAGGCCAAGTCTTGCTTCTCAGCTTGACCGTACTGCACATGCAATATTTGCCTAGTCATTTCCGCTAACGTAAGTTTGTGTTCGTGATCCATTCGACTAAATGGATGGCTGTTATTATTTTGGTCAAGTGTTTGAAGTGATATCAACCTGGATGCGAGTTCGCAATACTCTTTCATTTCAACTGAATCGATTTCATCGCCTGTGTCCAAACTTCATTGAAAGATATTGTGTAACGTGAACATGTGATATTAACTTTAAAAGTACATTACCGCTATTTGTAACTCATGACGTAGACTTTAACTGCGGATTATTGTTAATGATTACCAACGTTGTGTCGTCACGCCCGCAGCCAGAAGTAAATTGGGACGTTATTTCTTATCTAAGGGAATGTACAAGTGTAGGGAGACGATGAAAAACTCCGAAGAGTGAACTGTATCCATCGTACAACATAAGATAGAGCGTACAGTGCTCCATTGAACAGCTGAAGCAGCGAAAAAGGCCTGAATCTCCTTGAAAAAGCTTTATAATTTCGTTCCAAATGGACTTCGACAGACTTGCTCACAAAAAAATCCACGTCAATTACTCCAATGCGTCCTGTGTTAACACGATAAACAATACGTTTGCAATAAGGAATATGGTTCCAAGGAGAGGTTCTTAGTACAAACCAACATCGCATCCTTTACAGTTTCACGCTTGACTGGTTTGTCGAAGGTATCCTGGCTCCATTACAAAAATGTTATGTTATTTTCATCCTAAATATGCTAAGCTCTCTTTTAGTATGTTAATATCTATGTTTCAATACATATTTTATTTATATTTTTATGTATTTCATTTGTTAAGACATAACTTGAGGTACAAACTCCTGTGAATAATATGTAATGTATTGGTTTCACTATTTCCTATGAATACATTCAGTTCGATTAGCATAAAGATTTTATGCATTATGATATTAAAGAAAGGGTATGAAAGGGTTCTATGAACATAGTAAGAATTGATGATTTAATAAATATCGACTAGGAAAGGCAGAGTTGAATTTAAAGGAGAAAGTTCCACCAGGCACGATTGTTGACAATTCCAGGCACAATCGAAGACAATTGAGTCCTGTGAAGTACGGAAAATTCTAGTTACAATAAGTGCTACTGAGCAAAAACAAGAATGAGAAACTCGACTCCAGCAATTGCAGACGTGAAAGCGAAGAAAGAAAATGAAACCATGAAAACGCAATCTGATACGTGGAGTGAGTGATAGTTGTGTCCAACTGATTCCAGGATGGATGATCAAGCATAATGAACGAAAATGAACTATTACGTATGTGTTAAGGATAAACGATCCCTTTCTCTGAGAAGAGCGAATGTTTCCTCTCAGCTTTAAATAATTAAATTACCATTATGGGAAAATCTAATAACTTCCTTGGTGAGTGAGAGGGAAAATATATAAACCATCATAATACCCAAAGCCACGTGGGCAGGAACTCTTTCAATATTGGCCTGAATTGTTCATTTAATTGGTAATCATTCCATATGTTTTCACAGTCAACAGTGTAAATACGTAAGATAGAACACATCTACATAAACGCACTGCGACTCACCAAAAAGGTGTGTGGCAGGGGGTGCAACCACCAGGTGGAATGGGTAAGGAATCAAGCGGAGGAATGGCATTGAAAGGAGAAGGAAAAGTGCAAAACATTCCCTAAAAATCCCCGAAAAGGCGTGCAAATCCCTATTAGTTCCTAAGATGTGTTAATTCCACTCACTCAAAAAGTTCTCGGGTATACTATAATAATAACATGAGGGTTAGCCCTGCTTAAATTATCAGTATAAAAGCATATCGGATGGTATTATCAATCACATGCAAATTTGATTACATTAAATAATAAAGATAGGGTTAAACACAAGAGTTGGCTCTAGAGAGTCTATTTGGGAAGTTTGCTGTAACTTGCACCACATTACGGTCATCGTCGCACAGGTCACGATCAGTAATGAGGCAACTATGCATCAGTTGTTGAGATAAGGCCAGTAAAACACTTGCATCTGTGAAACTGCCTATGTGAACCTTTTGATAGTTTATATTGGTAAGTACAAATCGAGCTATTAAGGAAGTATTGATCGAGCTTTGCCAGATATAAAGTGGGGGTGAATATTTAAAAAAAAATGTATTTACTTCTTATAAAAAATTAAATTGACTCTTACTTATGAAGAGTTTAATGCTACGTCTAAACTATCAACATTGGCAGTTAAAAACGAATCGGAAGAAATTTAAAATGGTAAAAATGAATAATCACAGTTATGCTGCTTGTATCAGCGCATGAATCTTTGAAACACGGTATAATGATTTGCATAAACAAACAACTAAACAAAACTATTTTAAGAGTTTCCAAAAAAATAAACGTTTTTTTACACAAAAAACGGAGCGATTTTTTCAGTGAATTCAAATAGCTTCAATCAAAGATCTTTTTCAATTCGATACAGAATTAAATTTCTTTCTCGTACCTCAGCTGGATAGATTGATCCATCTCAACAAAATTCTTGGGTTCGTTTTCAATATATACTTACGAGAATCCTCTTTTCATAGGATGAATAATCAAACATTCCTTTTACTTTTCTTTTTACTTGACGGAAAGCATCATTCTGGTTTGATCAAAACATTTTCTGATATAATTCAAACCTAACCTGGATGTAAACATTTTAAATTTCACCGAATTTCATAAAAATTCACAACGTTCTCTTCTTACACTTTTTTGTGCATTTTTGATGGAATACTTACTCATACAATAAAACTGGAAAAGGAAAATCTCGAGGAAAGTAATTGTAAGCACACGGACGGAAATTAAGCGAAGCGACCCGAAGTTCTGTTTTCGTGAAGATGATGCATTTGTATATGTATTTTTGGAATATTTTTGGCCCACCGATGTAAGTTTTCAGCAATGAGATGGATCTCGATGATTTTCTCATGCCCACACTACAAATGGTAGAGATACGAATTTTCACGAAAATCTACACATTAAATTACTGTTCTGCAAGCTAAATGAACTTTTCCTAAGATGAGGCCTAGCTAAATGTACTTTTCAAACCCAAAAACCTGGAGATACGAAGTTCTATAAAAATCTTAATTGTCATCTTTAAGAAAAAATTGTACACGAAAAACTATTCCTCGGGTTAGAATAAAGGCAAAGGTCTCAATACTCGATATTTCATTCAAATAAATCGCATTCAGCAGCAAAATTGTTTTGATAAGCTCGCAATTTATTTAATTAGGTAAAATGTGAGTGAAATGAGAAGTATTTCAGTATTATTTTACTGTTATGTTTAATATTATTGAAATTTATTATTCCACACGGAAGCCTCAATAAATATTTCTTTATTTGTGGATGCTTCGAGGAATGAATTGATTCATGCATTAATAGTGAAATTATGAGAAATTTGCAAATTATTAAGGTAAGCACGCTTGAATTAGCTTATATCTCACCTAATCCAAACACTTGCTACCCTCAGAATCAAAATTGCGGACGGTCAAAAACGAAACGTGCTTCATTATTTTGGTGTCCTTTTTATGCATTCGTCAGTCCATTCGCTCATAGTATTCATTCGCATGCCTGCTGCCTTTGTTCAAATAGGTATTGGTATGAATAACAAACCTGCTGATAGACATAAGAAACGAGATTGATGAGAGTTAAGGTAGATGGAAATTGATGTTTTACATTGTAAATACCAGATAAATTTGCATTTTTTGCATCAAGATTAATTGAATATTTTGCCTCATTCTTCTAAGTTGTACGCAATGATACGCTACACAGGAATAACTTTGAATAGTTGAAGTAAATGGGTGTAGGTTTAAAGTGGAGGAATATGATACGTAGATTGGTGATCTAACTCCAAGAAACTGCGTGAGATGCCGCAACAGTAACTTTTAACGAGTCACCTGCTAATATGCATTCCAATGCAACAATCAGAGTTTAATCTAAATCAAATTTCAGAGTTTCACAGAACGCCTCGATAAAATATTGGCACACGTCTTGCGCTATAGAATGACGGCTCTTGCCGACATCGTCCTCTCTCCATCCCAGTACGCCGTGTCGAAAACGCGAAACATTTTCGATGCCGCACTTCTAATTCGCGACGTTATTTTTTCCTCACCTCGTATGGCGATAGTTTTATAGCATGGCATTGCTTGGAATTGACCTTACGAAAGCGTTTGATCTGGTCCGGATCGAATGGATCATAACCGTGCTCAAGACGATGGCCTTCCCCGAGCACTTCATACGTGTCGTCTCAACGATGTACACCGGTACAGCTTCTAGAATTAGGATAAGAATGCCACCTCACCGCCCATTCCCGTCTTTAACTCCGTCCCGCTGTCAATGCCACTGTTTGCTTTTGCCATAGACCCACTACTCAAAACGACTTCAGAGCAGTGGAACGGGATACGCCGTCACGGCGCCGTCTGCCTGGGCGTCGCATACGCTGATGACATAACCCTTTTTATAGACGACCCGTCCCACATGGCTCTCGCCCACGACATGTTAAAGTCATATGAGCATAGTGGTCTCTTCCTCAACAACCGGAAATCCAGGTTTCTCCTACTGAAGGGAGGCCCACGCCCTCCCTCAAAATCTTAGGGTTCTGGTGGGAGGAGGAGTGAGCGGAACTGGGGAATTGTAGACCACCACATAAAATGGAGCGTTGGGAAATTTTCACTACCTTCCCTCCCGATTGTGACCCGCGTCCGCCTCCTGAATCAGATTTTCTTGCCGAGGCTATGGTATGTGGCCCATTTGTGGCCCTTACCCCCAAAATATAATGCACACTTTATTAAAGCAACCAACCAAATGATCTGGAAAGGCTACGTAAAGAAAGTGTCCCGCAACCAGCTCCATGGCCCGTTTGAGCTGGGTGGTCTCAATTTAACGGATGCAGCTCTAAAGGCAAAGGTGGTCTACGCGAAGCTCGGCCTGCGCATCCTTGGGGGTGACGACGCGTGGCGAAAAGCACTCCTCAGGGACGCGTGGCAGGCACTCGCTCACGAAGAATGCCACCGGAGGGCATTTGGTCGAACGAAAAGGTCGCCTCACTCCTGAGAGATGGAGAAACAATTAAGGTCAAGACCCTGTATCTCAGAGCGCTCGCCAAGCAGGGAAAAATGACATCCAAAACGACATTATCTTGGAAAAACTGGGCGACCAGCAGAGCGAACGATGAGGCACACAGTCAAATGTTCAACCTAATCGCGAACACGGTCCTGTCGAGGGAAGTGAGGCACCACCTGGTTAGCTGATTCGCCCCTTTGTCCGTCATGCGGTCGAACAGACAACGTCACGCATCTGATTCTTGGCTGCGGCGAAAAACTCAGAATGGGAAGCCCTGAAAAAGATATATAAAACCTGTGACGTGTTCGGCGGTGGTGCCATTACAGGCATAAATCTGATTACCCTGCACTTTCCGAGCTTCAAAACTCTATTAATGGCAACTTTAATCGTAGAGTTCATGAAATTAAGAACAGCGAAAAAAAATTCCGTAAAAGGTTTGAAAGCATTGGCAGAACGGATGTGACTGCCCCCGCTGCCGGACTCACTTCGCCAGTGGTTGAAGAGTTGCTTCACAGAATGTGATTCAAACTAATCGATAGCCCTCACCATATATAATATATATCTTGTGAACCTTGCCTCACCATTTCCTTTAACAGTATTGCATATGGTCAATTATATATGCAGATATATGAATGTATGTCTACATATGTACGTGTGTATATGCTTTATGTTTATGTGTATATATGTGTATGAATATATTTATACATTCGGAAAAAAATATGCTGTAACCAAAATCTATAAGCTAATATTATGTACAATGTAAACACTTGCTGTGTAATGTATGGACTGGACCGAATAAAAATTAATTGAATCCTAGCTTGATGGGCTAAAGCACTCGGCCGAACATAGAGGTATCCGGGTTCGTATTCCGGTCAAGGGGAATAGTTTTTACACTCTGAAATTGTTACATAGTAATCTAACAATTAGAATGAAAATACGTCATGGAAAATAAGTTGCGGTCAAGTAATTTTTACCGATATGAAGCGTGTTTCGAGTGAGCTGATATGCAGCACTTATTAAGAATTTTTACAGACTCAAAAGACTTATAAAATTAAATGGCAGCAATATTTTTTCAACCTTGACATTTAATGACCGTAAATATGCCCGTTAAATAAAACCAAAATACTTTAAAATAGTAAATTCACATCAAAACACAGGGAAAACATCACTGGATTGTTTGGTATACACTGATTTGATACAATATTCTATTTCAAGAATATTTTTAAATCTTAAATCGCTGACAAAGCTGGTATTCTTTGTGCCTATGTAATGTTCGTTACTCAAGTTTTATGAATAACCGGACTTCGCTTTACTATGACGGTTACCGTTAAGTATGTGCTCGGTTTCAGTGACAAATGATACGCCTACAGACAGAGTTTTGTTTGCATGATGACTCTGCTTAATGTGCAAGAGGTTGCGAAGTATATTCGGATTACTGATTGACGCAATTAAAGCTTTGTAATACGTGGTAAGCATTGGCTTACTTTAACTAGAGATATTGAAGATGGGCGTTCCTTTTTCTGTGCTACTACAATTTCACTCGTTTCTTGTGTACGTCCACAAAATCGAAGACCATAGGTTTGGGAGAAAGCATGTTCTTCCTGCAAGGAATTCTGGTAAAAAATAAATTAGGCTCATCCGATGTAGTTTTCATTCACGCAAATATCCATACCAAATATCTTAGGCATATTTCATTTATTTCTGTCTTAGATGAATAGCCAAAAAAAATGTTTTCGACCATTAAAACTAGCTTTTCAGTAGATATTATGTTTATTAGTGTTACAAAATATTCAGAAAAAAGCAATACACTTAAGAATCCCACTTCTAGATCAATGATGTCGATTTGATGCTTCTCGACGCACGATTTCAGTGAAGTAATCCAATGGGCCAACATTGAAGCATCATAAATAAACCATTATTTATGACGCTTCAGTTTTGAACAACAGAGCAGTGAAAGTGATATCCAGGGCAGTTAATGCTGGCTGCCCTCAATTGTAAATTCTTTATTCTCTGCCCAATGATAACCGGCAAGCATCCTTTAACAGAAAAAGCTTTTACCGCGTAAATTCTAGCATTTGACTGAAGTATTTTTCAACGTCATAATAAAATCACTTTTTTTGTGCAGTGAAAATTTTCAAATACAGATTTTCACTCCCTGGACCCTTCCTTCATACTTCGCTCCAGTTATTTTAATCCTTGTCTGGGTTTTGAGCACAAACTTGAACGAAGACTAAATAAGAACTACAGTATCACGATATACCGTTTCCGGGGTAGAAGATGAAAGTACGCTTTGCTCTTCCAGGCAACTTCGGCATTGATGGCAATGATGACGCGGAGAGACTTAAATAAATGAATTTATAGGTACGTAGCTAGAAAATAATACTTCACGGATGGTGACGACTCTGCGGGATCATCATCAGTAAATTTTCCTTTGATCCGCTTGAGACAAATCTGTTATTTAATCCAATAGTACTGAAAAGAATGTAAAAAACCGGGATAAGCTGATGATCTCGTTGTTGACACCGAGAAATATCCTTTCTCCGACTCCCCGACGCAATAAGACACACGCCTCTCCTCTAAGTGAACTTCTGCAAAGGCTTTTTTATTGTCTGATTCGCAGACTTGCGATTCTTTGCCTTGCTCTTGTCACGTGCATTTTCGCAACTTACCGGTTCTGCATTACAAAAAGGGATTTATTTATATCTCCAAGATGCCCTCAAATCGATAACATACGAATGGATTGATCACAATCTTTGTAAACATAGTAGATATTAATTTGATACCCAATAGTAGATCGAAAGGAAAGGATTAACTTGGACAATGGGGAGGCGAGTGTGCTGCGCCAATACTTATGTCTTGATGTGCGAGCAGAACAGATCCCATACAAATCCCAAATCTAATTGCACACGAAACTTGTATCAACTTTTCTTCAATTTTACAGTGAATTTATTATGCAACAGTTGATATTTTACAACTGATTATTGGAAGCTGCAGCCCTTAACCCTTCCCGAATGATGTATACGTTATCTTTCCAAAAAAATAGAGAGAGGATTTCAAATTACGTATGTGCTTTTTAGTTAACATTTGTATAATAATGAGGTAGAGAAAATCATCACAATGCATTGATGAGAAATATATTATTAGCATTTGATTTTCTTCAGATTAAGGCGAGTTTTGAATGGACGAAGACTGAAAAACGATGGACTCCTTTAACACACAACCTTGCGTCCGATACTACGATAAACCCTTCTTCAATGCCGCATACTTCCTCCCTCTACGAATCCCCATGAAATGTTAAAATTATAAATATTCAATTAAGTTTAAATGTTAGAATTGTGTCGCCTTAATTTGATTTCCTTCAATCACTGCGACCCCTCGGCTGACTGACTTACTAAATTTTGATCATCCGTAAACATAACTGGTTTATGAATTCTTCACCGATAAAATCTCTTTCTCCGGTTCTTCCCATGTCTTTTCTTAGCCATTTTCTCCATATATGCATTGAAGAGCACTGGTTATAATGGACATCGCTACTTAATCCTTCTCCTTAACACCGCCCATTCCGACTCTGTCCGGGACTTACAGATGAGCAGTCTGTGATATGTACAGGGACATAATTAATTATATTATTATTATTATTATTATTATTATTATTATTATTATTATTAGGTAATCTACCGGTTAAGGTAGGTTTTTGGTTGGACACAACTATCAAATAAATATTTCGTAACTCCAAACAAAACCCAATCCAGCAACCTACTCTACATCAGTTCCATCTTCATTTCTGTGTACTTCTTTCCTCCCTTCATCCCGTCTAACATCCCTATCCTGTTCCTGCCCTTAAATTATATATATTAATTAATGAAATAATTTGGCCCACGTTCCACCTCCCCTCCCTCTTCCCCCATTTTCCACTACCCTCCCCTTACTCGCTTTTCAGCATATATAGTCGAAAATGAGAAATTACTGTTGCCAGAAGATGTAGTTACATCGAAACCGGTCGTATTCATAAAATTTTATTTTGTGAAAAATTGCCAATTTTAATTAATCATGATATTCCACCAGATCATGGCTGAAACGTCTCTTTTTATGAGGTACGTGTAAGTCTCCCATCCCGGCAGTTTACTCCTATTTACTGTAATACACTCATCCATTCCATCCAAGTCAATCTATTAAATACGAAATCTTCAAAATATCCCATAAATACGACGTAATTGTAACCTATTATCTCTATTGGTGACCCTTGTCTCTCTATTGGTGACTTCATTACTGCTATGCGTGAATCTTCCATTTCTCAACCCCTGTACTACTTCAGATGCGTGCGAAATCAAATTTATTTTTTATAGTTCTCACAAACTCTTTCCCTTTGTCAGGTTGGGAGCCAACACTGATCTGATGAAATCTCTCGACCGCATTCCTCCCTCATAAATACTATGATTTAATCCATAAAAATTAACATACATGAATGACTACAAAAATTAATATACTAAAAAATAAACAGCAACAAATCCTGGTGAAAATGTCCGAGGCTAGATGAAAAAATTCAAATATTTTAAACGGAAGAAATATCTTTCAACAATTAGGAATTCTGCCAATAGACAGGCTGTATGGATATGCCATCATAATAGGAAAATTTTCCCATTTTCATCCATTGCGCTATTGCCTATATTTCACGAAGATCCGAAAACCTCATAAAATATAACATCACGAATTACCATTCTTCTGAATATTATGCAGAAATGCCTACCCAAGATTCCTGAAGATTTCACTTTTGTGAGGAAATCGGTCGTACTACAATAAAGTTTGGTGAAATATGCAACCGTTTTCTATTTCCTCCAGATAAAATTTCATATGGTGAAGCCTAGTACTATTGAAATTAATTAATTTTCAACCATTTCAGAGAGTAAAAATCATTCGCCTTGACCGGGATTCGAACCCGGATCCCCGGATATCCGGAGAGTGCTTTAACCAGTTAAGCTATCGAGACGTCCTCTTACACAATGAAATTTTGGGGGCTTTTAAAGGAACAAGATGTTATGACGAAATACCTTAAATACAATGTCACAGGCATTCGTAGTCGTGCGCGACGCGCCACAGTCCATGATGTTAATAAAGCCAATTTCAAACACTTAGGCTATTCATACCTTAGACAAATTTCAAGAAACTGTAACAGTAACTTTAACGGAGTCACCCGCTATGTGTGCATTATAATGCAACCATTTCAGAGAGTAAAAATCATTCGCCTTGACCGGGATTCGAACCCGGATCCCTCGATATCCGGCCGAGTGAAATGGTTGCATTATAATGCACACATAGTGGGTGACTCCGTTAAAGTTACTGTTACAGTTTCTTGAAATTTAATTAATTTTCGTTGAAAAAACTTTCTCACAAGTTATGCTCAAATTCCGTTATTTATGCTTGTAATATAACGAGATTTAGCTTTCAGAAATTGGTCCATGAACGCCTCGGTTTCCGAATGCTGGAACGGAGTTTCCTATTCACTCCATGACAAGAGAGAATTGAAGCATAATATATTTTACAAATGTTCCGTACTCTATCCATTTTATCATAATATCATATCACAAAGCCTGGAATCGTCGATTTTGGCCAAATTTTGAGAGCTCGCGCGACCGCTGCCACTTGGCAGATAAACCGCCTTCCACCTCCCCTTCCCAGCTAATTATGCCCAGCTACAACTTTCATTTTGACAGCATGAAATTTGAATAAAAACTCGCCAAGTAAATCATGAGTTCTAAGGCTAAAATCCCATTGAAATAGATATTTTTTCACACCTTAACTTCATCTAAGAAGAATTAACGTCCAAATTTCCTGGAGGAAACCTAAAAACCAAATTCCATGGAGAAGTCCGCCGAAGCAACTAGCCGTTGTCTAATAATCTACTCGCTGGCGTCATTGCTTCATCATTCTTCCCCTGTTAATAGAAACGCAAATAGTAACATTAATCTTTATATCAAGATTTTACAGTCTGAAGTAAGCTAGAAATACCGAAGTGACTGCTGTGCTCTGTGAAATCCAAAGAGAGCTTGTGTACAATTGTATGCTCTTGAGATAAGAGGTCCTTGCTGATACACGCGCTCACCGTGGAAATATAATCAGCCATCATTCAAAGATTGCTCTAAAAATAATCGCATCGAACATTTTATTCGCACATATCTCGCATCATTGATACAGAATTGGACTCTAGGTTACTTTATCTGTCAGTGGAGTGCGTTAAGGATAAACAATTTCACTTACGGAAGCGACGAGAATAGAATTTTCCCGCGTAAACAACCCTTCAGATTTAAGAATGGAGATAGAGGGCATTAAGTAAAAAGAATGAAAGGGGAGGCATTATGGTTCTTACAAACTGAGTAGTCGTACTCGAAATCGATTCTCGTCGGGATTAAATTTCATCATTGAGCAACGAATCAACTCTAAAAATTATGTTCAATCTGGTGAAATATGTGGTGCTTTTGGAAAATTTAAAATTTAACTAACTCCTTGCCAAGACCCACATTACTGAATAAGCAGCTCATCAGAGACGTGGTGACCAAGGCGTAGTATAAAGGACCATTCATCAAAGGGAAACTACTGACGTGAAGAGGCAAAGTTGCATTGATTTGATGCACAGATGCTGTAGTAATTATTTGGAACTTAAGGAAAACTCAATATAAATGGAATAATGTTAAAGCATGGAACACGTTCAATTTATAAATAAAACCATTCCAAAGATGTAAGGCAAACAGTCTACTGGTGTAAATGTTTCCCAAATAAAGTAAGTCAACCACATGAAAACATAAATATAATTTATGACTAGGAATTTATAGAAAGAATTAGGAAACATCTCGCTACAGAGAGAGAATGAATACAAGTTTGGATCCTGTCTCTTTGGATTTTCTTCAAGAATCAAGGGGCTTGCTTCAAAATTTGTATTTGTGCGTGGATTGTGTGCGCGTCCATTTCATATGCTTTCATATTTGTTTTTGTTATTATGGAGCCGAAAAATTCAATTTTACTCTTTAAAACCTGGATGTTGAAAAGTCAGAATATAGAGCATTATAACGACTTTTTTCATCACATTATAGGATTTATGTTGCTAAAGAAAAGCAACGCATATTTCTAATCGCTAACTAAATTGCTTTTCCCCGTCGAGATCTCGAACAGTGATCGAGAAAAAAGGACGCCATATCCAATAAAAGAGGTTCCCATCCAGGTTTGCCACTAAGTGAGAGAGGAGTTCTGTTTGCATCCTTAATCATTTTCTAACACACCCGATGGCTGACCTTAATATGCTGTTAATTGAAGAGAATAGTTCTTTCTACGATGGGTACTGAAAATGATGTTAATTCTATCTCATATATTTGAAACTTACAACCTTTCAACATATGTGAGCGAAGAGCTTTATTTTTTTAAGAATTTATAAAGAAGAGAAATATTTAATTAGACGCCACACCACTTAAATGATAAAACCAATCAAAAATAATTTAATTCCGAACGTCTCGCATGCACTTCGAAGAGTTTTCCGTAAGATTGAATCCGATGGCGGCAGATCTAGGAAGTTTTCCTCGTTCTGATGCATTATCTTCGACATCCCATTTCACGAAGGATTAAGTCGACCAAGTTAACATAGATGCCTATCTTCTATAGTCAAGTAGTGAATAACTGTATTGAGGAAATCCTGTTGAAATGGATTCACCAGGAAAACAGATTATGGAAAGCCATTCTTTGATTAGAACTCCCATCATCAGTCTTGATAAGTTAAACCAATACTTTAAAATTAACAGTTATTAAATGGACTGAGCGATTAAGAATGGTCATAATTGTTTTTGCAGCTTAGCTTAACTCATCGCACAAGTTCTGATGCTTCTTCTCCAAGCAGTCTCAACTGAATGCAATGCGCTTGCCCCACCTATTTCTCCAGTCTCCGAAGACATACTAGAATCTATTTTATGATGGGTTATTCGAGTCTTAGCCCCTGCTTCTGATGGTGATCTCGTATTATTTCCACGGTGTATTATAATATGAAGGGACAGGAAAAATTCACGTGGGGACAATTCTGGACCATAGGAGGATGGGAAACACACTTTGCTGTGATTTTCGCGAGATATTCAGCAACGACATTAGCGATGTGCGATCATGCAAAATTATCGCGATGAAGGATTCAGATTGTCGCTTGGAAATGCGGTCTTTTGTTATCGTTTAGACCTTTGAGAATTTTCTGTATCTCCATATAATACGTACGCCCCTCCTAAAATGAATTGTGTATGCTGGTTCGACATGTCGATACATAACTCACTGATGATCGAAATATGATTAGAGCATAATTTACCAGCAGAAGTAATTACTTTGACTTTTCAAATCTTTAAACTTCAATGTTTGCTCTTAGGATCAAAATGACATAGCCAAGTTTCATCTACAGTGATAATCATCCAAATAAACGTTCTAATTTTCTATAAGATGAAATTACACTGCAAACAAACACACGCGAACGTCTTTTTGTTTGGGTATGAGCAATGAAACAATTTTAGAGTCTAAAAATTATTCGTATGAGCAGACAGCAAGTAATTCACGTCTTGTGTAAATCTTCTGCTACCAACATGTCGATGATACCAAATAAAACCTTCAATATTTATCTGGAGCTCCTGATTCACTTCCGTTTTAAATCTGTCGTCTCTCCTTTTTAAGCATTTGAAAACATCTGGTTGAGCTAATGAAAGGAGCGGACTCAGATAATAAGCCTCCCGTAACATTACATGAATCTAGGCTGACCCTTTGTTCGGACGAAAGGCAAATTTAAAAGGAGCGCCATGTGTTTTCCCCATCCGTTGCCGTTGGTGAAATGAACATGTTTCAATTGTCAGCGGTTACCGCTGATTTAATATTGAAGCCAACTCAATGATACTTATATCACATGTACGATAGCAGCTTTACGCCGTTTGCATTCTTAAAGGTCAACCACGTACGTGCAGTTTTCTTTACTTGTTACGAATCCCGCGAATCCATCACATGACTCTCAGAATTTTTCAACAATTAAACAACAGAATTAAAATTCAGATTCTACACTGCAAGGAGGCTGACAGACGCATTTTATTTTCAACTAATTTATTAGCAAATTACGTCTACTGCTCATAAAAAGGGTGTAAAAACTGCGGCAGAAGTTAGACCGGCAGGAAGCAGCACAATTCAGCATTCAGGAGAACAAAATGAGAGCCAGAAATAAACAATGGAGAGAGAATATCAGCCATCGCGGATCACATTATTTACGAGCCGGGACAAAAAATTGCCAATTCATAAATGAGAAGCTTTTGAGAAAGAATTCCATATCCCACGGCTAATTCGTTCTGTCGACGAAAGTGACGAAACGGGCGAGAAATGTCATGTATGGGGACGGGTTCCGCATACCTTTCACACGTGGAAAAGCCGCCTCCTCCACGAAGAGGAAGTTTACGACGGACACCGCTACAGATGAGGCCGACGGCGGAAAGGTGAAAGTGTACAACGACGAAAAGGCAAGCGTAAACAACAGCGGTCGACAATCGGAAAGAGAATGAGGTCGGAAGGGGCAGAGAAGACAGGACGAGGGAACTAGCGGCAAGAAATGGCTCACTCCTGAAGGCGCTCGCTTCAGCGCCTCAAAGAAACGCTGAGCCACATAATTGAGCCAAGAGTACGCAGCAATACTCATAAGTCACCTGAACATTAGCAAATAGCTGCGAAAGCCTCCACTGTGATATGCGTATTAAAACGATTACGTTCATGACACTAATAATGGGGCGGAGGGTGCAATTGTTCAGAAGTAACCTTGTCCTCGTCTCCATCAATATGCAGGTAAGATGGTAACATTCAATTACATACTTTACTGATTCGATGGACGCACTTCAGCACTTAACCCCATAAAACCAGACGTACCAATATGACGAAGAGTTCACAAAAAACCACAAAACATCTAAAAATACTTGTGCTATTCACGCGTGACCGTGACATCAATTTTCCTGAAAATCGTTTTGCTTCTCAAGAATTGAATTCGCAATTACGGTGAAGGGTGACCTATCCCAGCCCATTTTCAAATGCTCCGCATATAATGATTAAGGTTTTAGACAATTTATGCTTACGTTATATGCGAACAATGGTAAAGAAAAGGTAATTTCGAATTTCCTCTATCGGCATGCATAAATTCATATTTGCACGCCCATGACCAATGAAAATTCTCATCGGAGAAAATAAGTACGTAGCAAGACGTTGTTACCAAAAAAGATTTATACTTTATCATGATTTTCGTAATGTGATAAGAGAATATATTTTTTTAACCAGACATTTAAATAGATAAGGAGTGAATATCATACCATTATTAATAGGGCGTTGTGCCACAGCTACGACAAATATCTCCTCTCTTGTTCCACGAATATTACGTGCCCCTTATCCATTCATCTAAGTACATATTCCAACAGATATGAGATAAAAACATGATGATACCTAGTCAATACGAGATACACGGCCGTAATATTCATTATTCAAAAAAAGGCTGCAGGAGAGTTTCAAAATAATCTATTCATTTCTAATTTTCCCTGCCCTTTCCGCACTGTTTTATGTGCACATTTCATTCGAAAATTCTTTTACGGAGAACTAAATTGGATAGTCTTAGTCGTCGTCATTTTTGACTTAAATGGAGTTGGACGGTTTAATATTAATCCAATTCCACGCTCCCTTTCTCGATAATATGTATCGATTCTCAAATCGGTAGGTTTCTAACCGAAGCTAATGGTCGCAAAACGTGCATCGCGTTTAATTTTCGAAATGGTAAGTTTGACGTTTTCAGCTCCCACTAATGAGGAATTGATAAAAATTAACACAAATGGCGGCTAACTGGGACGGGTGGGCAACAGGCAGTGACATCGGCCTGCGAGCAATTCCGTCTCTAATGCGTGTGTGGAGTAGTCCCTTGCACGCCCCATTGGTATAAACCGGAACGTCACCGTCAAGTCAGATTTTCCTATCGGTTAGGCATCAAACGCGGGGTTCCGATTCTGATTTTTTAGGCAAATATCCTGAAATCGGGGTTGTCTCTTTCGCAAAGAGCATCAGGGCTTCTTAGCCTTTCAATTCTCGCCAGAGAAATGCTCCTCGTCTCCGACCCCACTCTCTCGTCCAGCATTTCTCTCTTCATATTTTCATCGGAACACGTCGATTCTGTGGTGTAACTAAAGGCTATTTCAATCACAATTCGTCGCGGATTGTACTTGCTTATTTCTCGGTGCTTCAATGATGGTGTTCCGTTTTTCCATTCCCTCGTTTACTTTCGAACTCCACGAAAATAAGAAAAATCGGTCTTCCGTAGTCAAATTTTCCCAGTTGAAAAACCAAGAAATAACTAATCTCATAAAGATTCCTTGATCACGCGAAAGCCTCGTCAATGTAGTAAATCCAGATTTCAAATTCGGAACTCAAATTCTATACTTTTATCCCCGATATCTTGTTAATTGATCCAACTTTAACTGTACTGTATTCGAGACTATATTTGGTAATGACAGGAATTAATTTGAATCTATCAAATATATTTCATGAATGCATTATTCTTCTGCAGAGTTCCTAACCCATTTATTTGGAGTGTTTTCGTTTTCCCCCTTCTTGTCCTAAATAGATATTTTGCATGCAAATTTACTTGCATCTTGGTTAAAATCATAGAAACTATTATCTCAACTTTAAAGTAATTTTTCATACAAACTAGAAGATTTTTCAGTAGCTACTGATTAGAATCCATCTCTAAGCATTTGCATTTCTTTATCATCTTTAATCTTATTCTGATTGATTTCTGAACGGACTATTTCTATTCTCGGTACCTATCCTCTGATAACCAAGCTCAGGAGTCGCTCCTTCAGGTTTCTCCCACAGCCCCGCGTCAATTTCACCCAAAAGCCTTCGCCTTATCAGTCCATTCCCTCCCTCTATATATAGCCAGCGAGACTGCCCCTCCGCGACGATTGATCATCGACACCCGCATACGAGACGCTGATCAACTTGACGATTCCTTTAAACTTAAAAGTTTAACCACCACCACCATCATCATATTCATCCCAAGATGAAGTTTCTTGTGGTCGGAGTTCTCCTTCTGATGTCTGGTGCCGGCTGCAGTGTCATGTTCGAGGACTGTAGTAAGTCACATTAACCAGCGTAATTAAGAAATATTGGATTAAAACCAGTTATCAGACCACACAGTCTACTTATGGTAAAATGCTTCAGGTATCTTAACGTAATAATTTTGCAAAACATCTGTATAAATGTTTCCAGTGCGAGGAATAGATTATTAAGTCATCAACTATTATACTCTACGGTCTCAGGATTGATCACTTACTAGTAGACTTACTTTTAAGATGCCTGAGGTACCTGATGATGCCGCAAGTCGGTGAAATACGTAACTTTAAATAAATTTTGTGAAAAAATACTTTTTAAATCTGGATAAGCCGTTAACTGTTTACTTATCTACATTTCTTGGTAAGGTACATGTTTTGAAAAAGGTTCCTTGAATAATTGTCATAATATGAGGTCAAACTTTACGCATCACGCCAACTCTAGATTCACTTCCCCTTACTTCATTATTTTTAGGCACATGAATACTGCTCAAGTATCGATAAAACTTTGAGACAAGGGCAAGGGGTAAAGTTGATCTATCCATATAAAGGAGTAATTCATGCTCCGATTTTACGTTTAAATGCGTGGAAAAGGCTATAATTCGTCATGGATTTTCAGTTCAGAAAGACATCAAATGCCACACAACCGTCTCTTGACGTCATACAATTACATGACTCAATATCTCGAGGATATTTTGAGTGTAGTAAATATTGTTAAGTAGGGATAGTCCAAGCAAAGGATTAGAAACTAACAAATTGTTCCAAATTTGTTCAAATCCCGAAATTAATTTTCAGGATAAAAACATTTCTGCTAAGAAACACCATGACAACTAGGAGGCAACGTTTATTCTACAAGTGCACACGTGATCTCTAGAGGAAATCATGTACCCACGTACTTCAAATCTTCTAACTTATTAGTATTTTCCACACCTTTAAAACTTTAAATTACGAGTTCGATCGTTTAAGTCTCGTAGAATTCCTTGGTTAGCAATAAAAAATCACGAAACAATACATAAAACTTTACGTTAAATTAATTCGTGGAAAAAAGGAACTGAAACGCAAAGGTCTTTTGAAAACTATATCCGATTATATTCAACAGATTCAGGTGAGATGTAGTGGAAGTGACTTTATGAGTAAAACAAAATTTTCAATTTTGTTTTAAATTTAAAATTTACTTTTTCAAAAATTTAAATCTGTGGAAAAGTGCAAATTTTGTTTTTCTCTTAGTATATCCGATTGTTAAGGATTTGGAAGGAGGTTATTTTTCGCATGGGATTGCGAAAAGAGACTGGTAACTGACCCGAAAGCATTAAAATGGAATTCATTAAGATATTCTGGGTAAATTCAAGGTGGTTCTGAATTAAGCGAGGAAGTCCTCGAGACAATCGTTTGTAAAACACTTTTGACCAGGTGAGCATTGAACTAAGCGCAAATGATAGTGATTTATCTTATGGCGTTCCTAGTAACTCTCAGAGTCTCTCAAAAGCTCCGTCTATTGATAAGAGGTTCACGAGCACTGATTTAGCAGAAAAAAGCTTATAAACCGGTAGAGTGAAAAGCAATATGTCAATTCTTGACGTTCACCTTGATGGGATCGGTGCGAGTGTCACAAGTACTCATTTCGGAAATGAATCCCTTACCCAATTGAATCGAAAACTAGGTGCCTTAGCAAGAATCCTAAAACGTAATGGCTACTTCAAATGAATTAGAGTTCGTAATGGGCATATATATATATGCTAGTAAAAGGGAAGATAAATTGAAATACTGAAATGAGATGCGGAAAATTATTCGCTGTTCTGTTGATGATCAAGGTTGTCTTTAAAATACACAAATGAAGTAATTTTTTTAAACTAATGGCAACCAATGATGACATTTTATTTAAAGAAAATCATCAATCGACACATTACTACACAACTTCACTCCGAGTCATGAGAACTAAATTGAACGTATATAATTTGTGGACGGATGAATAAGTTTATGATGTGATGAAGCAAAAGTATTACTGAAACTATAGCTCTAAACGCAGGAGTCAGTTTAAATATGAATAGGAAATTTAAGATGTCCACCAAAGATAAAAATGCTCAGTCTTCCGGTAAAAAGAAAGCTTACCTGGTGCTGCAATGTTGATGATTAGAATTGAATACACATCTGCTAACGTTTCATGATCTTGAAACTATTAATGAAGATATATGGCATAAGATATTTAGTAATAGTGGAGGTCATCGAGGGTGTCTGAAACGAGGGTGACTAAAACGTATATGCTTATTAAAAGTAGGCACGTATATAAATAAGAGATGTGTAAAATCCTAAATGATCGATTATCCCCCTACATTATCCCACGTTTTTTTATTTCTCCACAAGATATTAATGCTAACGACAAGATCCGCTCACCCTGTGCCCGAAGCAAAGAGAAAGCGGTTTAAAAAGTGAATAGTAATAAACGAAGCCGTGACGCACGGCGGAAGTTGATCGCCGAAACCGGTCAAAAATATATATCGATCGCACTTATTCCGATTCTATCTTAATGGGAGCCAATTCCTAGTTTTCACAACATATCCGTATTAGCAATTCAAGATAAGGTAGGTCTCATAAACCCGGCATTCTCTGAACCAAGAAGGGAAAAGTATTTTTTTTAATCCCGGATTTTTTCATTTGATCGACATTTCATACCTTCTCAGGGCCAGAGTACGAAAATGTGCACAGTGAAGTTAAATTAGGAGCGTAGAATTAGTATGTCCGTAGGTCGCAAAGGAATAGTAGTAGCAATTAACTTATTTCAAAAATTAAAAATGCGTACGGTACCAAGTAAAGAGTTGTCTCAAGATCAAGGATGGACTACATGGACTACAGATCACTCAAAATTCCATGTAAATAAACGTATACCTTGATAATCTTTAACTAAATGAGTACCCCCTCAGTAAAATAAACTATTCACGCCTCCTTTGTTCTGCGTATTACGATTGAATAAATTTATTTTTTATTACTAAAATTTCAGAGTACTTTAATTCAAATGGTACATTAAATATTGTATTTAACCTTTGATAGAAAAGAATTATGCATCCATGCTTTGGACGCTACAATTAAAAAAACCAAACCTTAAAAAAATTAAAAAGAATTGTTTGAAATATTTTCACTCTACTTTTTAAAATGCCTAACCGTTGTATCAATATGATGTAGTATATGAGTATCTACTGATCATATATAACTTTGACAGCTTGACAAGTATGTAGAAGACTCAGCGATTTGTTGTTTCTATTAGACTTCGTTAACATTGAAGGAAATCAATTATTTTCAAATAGTATTGATTTCTATCATCTCAAATGTCAATTTAGTATCAAAAGTTTCGCTCTATTTAAATAGGGTGAAGAGATAATATACTAAAAACTCACCGCTCTACAGAATTCTTAACGCTTATACGTAACATGAATTGCTGCTTGCTTGATTTGTTTATAAAACGATCCACTTTTCAAAATAACTATGTGGAATTGGTAGTACTTAGCTTTCTTATCGGTGTAATTCATATTGAGTTCATTATTTCTATGTTCTATTTCTTCTAGTTTATGCCGCCCTACTCAACTGATCATCTCTTTCTCGACAGACTATGTTTTCTTGTAATTGATTCTCACCCCATTTCAATCTAAATGATTCTAACAGTTTCAGGCTTAACTTTGTGGAATTCCTTCATGGTGAGGGTGAAAGAAAGAGAAAAGAAAACTTTGCACTTCCACACACTTTTAATATAACACGAAAATGGTTTCGATGCGGCGCATCATCATCAGGTGAATCAGGTTCTTTTCTCTTTCTTTCACCCTAACCTAAATGATTCTGCTGTGCCCCCAGTAATGACAAATCTCTTTGTAGATCTGATAATGTGATCGTCCGTAAATCTGACTTGACCAGTTGCCCACCTATTTTCATTCCTACCTCAAGTCCTTCCCATGACTCGCTTACCATTTCCTCCGCGCATACGTTGTAAAGCACGGCTGACGATTGGCAACCCTCTCCAACCGCACCGCCATTCCTCATTCTCCATGCCTTAGTCTCGGTTGCATAGATTGAGAAATTCACAGGTTTCGGACAAGTCGTCTGTCCAGTTAGTCTAAGCTAAAGAAAAAATCGAATAAACTGGTATTCATATAAAAGTAATGTTTCGGATTCAATCTAAATCCGGTTAAAATGTTATTTCGTAAGTTTAGCAACGAGTGACTCCCTCGGTGCGATTTAGTTCCATTGACATTAGTGACGACCACGATATGTAGAGAAAGAAAGAGAGAGTGAATATGGAGCACTGGGCTCACCTGGCTGATTCTCTGCTCATGACCTTTACTAAACTTATTTAAATTCCGTACACTAGGATATAAAAGAATTTCAGTTGAACTCAAATATGGTGATTGATGAAGTTTAAGCCATGCATAGTTCTCTCTCATTTACGTTAATTATATTTGTGATGAAAAAATGGGTTTTTTCCTCAACTGCCTAATTGGCATCATCCTAAGCGAAAATTTCATAGTTTCCTTTCCTGACATTAATTTTTATTTTTAGTCAAAACAAAAATTTATTTCGTTTTGATTGCAACCTCCTATTTTATTCTCTTTATCTCGATAGTTATCGCCCTCTATAGTTTCCCAGTCTTATTTAGTCACTGGGCTCGCCAGTCTTTAATATTATCAAAACACTGTGTATTTCCTTCAAGAAGATCGTTTTGGAAACCCAAAACCTAAATTCACTCTGAATGGCTGAAAAGTTCTGTTAATAGAGGTAATTAGAGATTAACTATAATTTCAGGGGAATATGGTCTTACATTACACATTTTTTGCATTAAATAATACTCGATAGGCCTAGGTTTTAAACATTTGTACATTCAAATGTCTTAAAACATAATATAAATTTCAAAATAAATGATTCTTGGAGAAAAATGGAGGATCAGGGAGGATAATTATGTAGATCGAAATAATTTGATGCAGTTTCAATACGTAATGAAATTAGCTGTGTTAACCTTTCGTGTTGGTTCGACAGAAAACTGCGACAATTCGAAATTAAAACCCGTACTTTAACCCTTTTGAATTTGCCATTGGATTTGGTTAAATGTTTTACGAGCAGCATGGTCTAGGGAGAAATAAAAAAATCTAAGAGACAATGAATGCATTGTGCAAATCCAATAAGGTTGCAAAACTAATTTTCTTTTCGTATTTGAAAAATGAACCTTCACTCCAGCCATCACTAGAAAACCATGAGCGAAATTGAAATAGCACCCGGGCTTAAAGTCGGGCCTAGCTGCTTAATTTCTAGCCTCACCACTGCCGGCCACGCACTGCGAACTCATTTGCTCAATCCTCGTCCACACGTGTCAGTCTTTCCATCACGGCTGGTGTACCTTAGGGATCACGTGATGTGGCTATTAGAAGGACGAACGAAATTGCTTTGAATCCTAAGATTAGTTAACTGCAGCCGTTCATTTTTTCCATTCAGTTTTAATCCAATCACCCCCCTGGTAGCTTCTGTGTTCTACTTCCTTCTTAATTTCTCCACTGTACTTATCTCTTGGTCTTCCTCGCGTAATGATCCGTTCAATTTTCCCTCCTATTATGCTTCTAACTAATCCTTCGTGCCTCTAAGTGTGTCCAGCTCATCTAGATCTTTTTCTTGGCGTAGTCACTCATTCATGTCGTAATCAATTTTCAACAGGTGGCCGAGGTGAAGTCTACGAGGTTGACATCAATGACTGCCCTAAGGAAATGTGTACAGTTGGAGTTGGAACGACTATCAACATCACCATGCAGTTCTCAACGAGTGAGTATGGCCTGCCCGTGTCGCGTTTCTAATGGGTTCTAATATTCGATTATTTTAAAAGTTTTAACGAAAATGATAATCAACCACAGGGAAATCTGTTTCTCAAAGCTACATGTTAATTTGCAATTTCTGGTAGTTTACTATTGCGGGGTATTTTGATGGCAATATATACGTCCAACACAACTATACTCTATGGTTTCAGGCTTTGCTTCTTGGAAGTATTTGATATCATGCAAATAGATTTCTTGTACTT
Source organism: Hetaerina titia (assembly GCA_037158775.1). Classification (NCBI taxonomy): domain Eukaryota; kingdom Metazoa; phylum Arthropoda; class Insecta; order Odonata; family Calopterygidae; genus Hetaerina; species Hetaerina titia. The sequence goes on along the minus strand of CM073778.1, from coordinate 18,670,997 downwards.
TTCCACAGACTTTTTTTTAGATACAACGCGTTTCACCAACTTGCTGCATCGACAGGTAGAAAAGTGCAAAAAATCTTTTGATATCGTTACTTCATGGCTACTTTTCAGAAAATTCGTGCCGCAGAATTCTTCATATTACATTTACAATTTGTTTTAGAAGATTGGTTAATTGATATCCAGCCCTGAGCAACGGGTTTCAGGAGTATTGCTTGTGTTCTTTTTCACCGCTCTTTACAGATCACAGGATTACGAATCATTAAAGAGTCTCCTTGCCATTACTTACATCCTAAAAGGCACTTCAATTAGTCTTTTTTGTCAGAGCTATTTGCAAAGGTTCTCCATTTATGAACCTCCTCGCCACTTAAAAGATATCCCTCAGTATCTTAAAGGGTATATGATAAGTACGATTCTTGCCCGATGCTCATTGGAAACCTCGTCCAAACCTTACGACTTAATTGAAGGAATTTTTTGAAAGATGATAAATGAGTTTGTCACAAGTTTTTATAGAACCGCAATGAAGTACGATTTGATTTCTAAATCAAAAATACCTGCCATTGAAAATGATTTTACTTAAAATAGACTTAGATAAATGTACAATTAAATATATATGTTTTATAATTTTTCGGAGAAAGTCGTATTTAAAATATAATATTCAATCCAACTGTAACTAAATTTGTCATGGACAGTTATTAGGAAGTGTTCCTGGTTTTTCTATAAATAAAAGAAGCCGGAAAAGACATAAAAACGTGATTTACGTCAGAAAGAGTTAAGTGTTGCATCATTAATAGGCTAGCTTATAGCGTCCCTTTAGTGTTGAAAGAGCCGTTTCAACCGTAACATCAAAAAGCATTTCTAATGCGTTAACTTGCATAGCCTTTCTCTCGAATATCAGCGATTCTTCTTCACTAATGCAGGAATGCAGCACCCATTGATTTTTATTGGTGTTATAAAGATTAGGGGCGTAATCAACGCGGGGTTATGATTCGCGCTTACTAAGAATTTCTCGTTCATGGGAAACAATTGCATGCCCCAATCCCTAACACGAAGGAGGTTCAGCGGGTTACCCAGGTCTTTCGGCCAGGGAGGACACTCCGATTCCTTCAGAGTAGTGCGCGTGCATATAGCAAGTACTTTTAAATTCGAAGAATGGCGAGTAAATGAATTCTAATTCATGAATTCGAATTCAAAAAAAATCTTGTTCCACCTGAATTAAGAAATTCAAGAAAAATTAATTTTAACAACTTAGGTCAAATTGTAATTCTATAAAATAAAGGTGGGAAAGGGAGGACGGAAAAGATTTAAGAAACTACTAACAATAAGCTTGCGAGGAAAAAACGTTTGAAAAGAGTGTAAAAAGGAGTCTCAGTTCCTTTGATTTCCCCGAAGTAAGCCCAACTGTAGGGTTCGGCATCTCTTACATGCATATCTTATCTGCTGCATACATGGTGTGCCTGCTCTAGCTAGGAGAGTTCTCTGTTGCGATCCCGAAAACATTCAGACGCATCTAACAAAATATCATCTGCACACCTTTCTGCTTATTCTGGTGACCTACAATCTGCCCTCCAATAGAACTAATGACTCTTCCATTTTTTTCTAAGTTGACCAATCTCTCCAAAAATTAATTTATGTTGCTTCGTGTTGAAAGATAGACAGCTGCCCGCGAAAACAGGAAACCAAAATTTTAAATGCATCTGTTGGTATGGAGAACTAAGTTCCATCATTCAAAAAACCAATTCATATTTTCGTCGTTAATATCTCTTGGAATATATGTGTGTGTATATATATACGTGTATATATAATATAATTATATAATTCAACAGAATCGCAGAGAAAATCTGTAGCCAGATTTATCAACCAAGCCCTGCTCAAAGACGTTTTGCTTTCTTCTCTGGAATTCCCTAGCAGTCCAGAGTCAAAACTTCGTGCACACGTCACGGAAGGAACGTGGGACGGGGTTAATGCTCTATTATGACAGCGTTGATCCTAAGATAAGAGCTAATAATTGAAAATTGTCGAGAATCGGTGTTTTCAACGTTTAATTCCCATTGGTTAATGGAAAATCCCAGAGATAAATACGTAAGAATCGATCTAATGCCTACGACCAACAAAGGCAAGGGTCTAAGATAAGCAGGCTCTTGGGGATTTAATATCAAGGTTAACAAAAACTGACCATGAGATATTGTTGTAATTAGCTGGTTGGTCACACTTATGCTAAACATCTACTAAGTAAACTGATTTTAAAAAAGGGTACCAATATTCTTCAACAGAATTAACTTCTTTGGGCCGTGGTAATTTGGAGTCAGGAGTTAAACGAGCACTGATGAGTTTTATGGAGAACACGTTTCATTGTTAATAGGTGCACGAATAGTTTTTATAGATATGAAAAAAAACATTCCATACACTGAATCACAATATACCGTTTGAAAACCGTATCGAATAGGATTTAGTGGCAGACAATTCCTAATTAAAATGTATTATCTTTTAAACAAAATTCTAAGTCTCATACTCTTTGGGTATGTGTATGTTGGGTAGGTTTTATGGGGTAAAGCACATGCGTCCGCCATTAAATTTTTATGCAGCTACAAAAAAGAATAATATGAGCTGTCAAATAAAAAAAATCGTTATCGCCAACCTTCCATTCTTCTGCCATTTATATACTCTTCCGTTGGGTTACTTATTGTTGTACAAAAGTTTTACAAAATTTTTCGTGAAAAGCAGTAATTTAGTGGGAAAATTTCACCTATATTGCCAGGACAATATTGTTGAACTTTTCGTACTAACTTATATCTTCAACCCCCTAGCGCCTGCGTCATCAAGTTTCAAATATCCTTTAATTACCTCGCCCTCAACTACCCGTACATGTAAATAAGGAAAAAAGCTATTGTGTTATTAAAGAAAGCATATATTCATTATTTGATTATTATCATACTGAAATTCAATTTGACCATTTATATGGACATTTTCCCCTTGTGAAAACTAGTTACTACTTCATATGCCATTGCCACTCTACGGCAGTAACAACACTGATGCATGATTTCCAATGCCGTGTTAAGAAATAATATGCATATGGTCACCCCAGGACCCAGGAATCTCAAGGTATTGAACTGAGAACATTTTTATGTGCTCCTAAATATACGATGTGAAATTGATGTAATGAGGTAGGGATTAAGTACATTGTGGGACACTCGTACGTGTATGAACAATTTTAAGCTACTTTTAATGCTGATATACATATTTATGGTTGGCAAGACGTACAACTTGATACGATGCATCCTGAGGTGGAAGTGTAGACAAAATTCCAATTTATCATTTTAAACGAATAGTTAGAAAAACTTATTTTTGGCCTTTAAAAATTAATAAGCAAAAATTCAAGTATCAGAACCCAATTTTTTTTTCTTAAAATCTCCTCTCAGATTTTCGAATAAATATACTATCAACTGAAATCCGAACGTCTCTAACCGAAGTACTCATAAACCCGCAAATAGATTAGATTAGAGGGTTCATACAAATTACATATCAGCGGAATTTCCATTGATTTTAAACATCTTTATTTACTCCTTTAAATCGCAAGATGTGCCGGCCGATGTAATCAGTGAGATGGTTTTCCTGGTAATCAACGAGGTGGAGCACGACGTGATCGCCAGACCCGAGCCTTGCAATGCCTTCGATGAACCCGGTTGTCCGCTGAAGACGGGCGACGTCCGAGTGTACAGAGCACAAGCAACCATCACCAAAGACACCCCGCCTGTGAGTATCACTTGTGTTCGTTCGAAATTCCTGGAGTCTGCATCAAATAATGTCATTCGCGCCAGGTTCTCTTTTGCAGGGTAGCGATCAGGGTGGAGACGTGCGTATGGACAATGGGTAGGGTTTAAAAAAAGAATGAAAAACGAACGAAGAGGTAAATTCAGTAGTTTGACAGTGACACAGCTTTTAAACGGTACGTACGCGGAACAGAGTAGTTCTTCGACGCGTTACAGGATTCATGCGCGGTGCTTCCTCGCGGCGCGGTCCTCGAATGAAGATTGAAACCTATGAAATTCCCAAGAATTAGACAAATTTCAAGCTAAACACTTTAAGTACCTGGCATTATTTGAGGCGACAATTGGCTAATCGTAAGAGTAGGGTATCATTAGTAGAAGACATACTATTTACAAAGAGATTTGAATATTACCACTAATCAAAGAAGTGGAAAGAACAAGAGCAAACAAGAGTAAAGTGAAGAACTCCACAGTTGTCGAGGTTTGACTAATACTAGTAGAATTCCAATTTTAACCATAAGAAGGGTTTCGCTAATGCCGAAATTACATTACTTTTTAAATTGCAGTTTCATTTCCAAACGAAAATCTCATTTCCATATTTTATTACTTTTTACATATTTTTATTATTTCCAATTATATTACTTCTTAATTGCAGCTTCACTTCAAAACGAAAATCCCATTTCCATAAGGTATTCCTGGTTTACTAACTTTTTGTGTATTATTGCACTCTATACTAACCCGAACCATGTCACAAAAAAGAAATCCAATTGATGATGATGAATCAAACGAATCTTATTTCTCAAATTTCGTCACAGAACTGTATTATGACAAATGGCTACAAACTAAATTCTCCATGGTTTTGTTGAAAGTATATGATTGTAAAATCCTTCGCCGATATTAACAAGCATTGAATGATAATGCAACCATTTCAGAGAGTAAAAATCATTCGCCTTGACCGGGATTCGAACCCGGATCCCTCGATATCCGCCCGAGTGCTTTAACCAATTAAGCTACCGATCCGGGTTCGAATACCGGTCAAGGCGAATGATTTTTACTCTCTGAAATGGTTGCATTATAATGCACACATAGCGGGTGACTCCGTTAAAGTTACTGTTACAGTTTCTTGAAAGTATTGAATGAGTTATTTGTTTCAAAGTCCGCTCTCAATCAATTCCAGGTAATGGACGACGAGTCCTAAAACCACTCTCATTTCAAGGTCCATCATTTCGTTCGTGTCAAATTCCAACTACCGCTCCCTGTCAACGCTTCCATCAAACTTCCACTCAAAAGGATTAAAACATAGCAAAGGGTGACGCACGAAATTAATTACCAATTGTTGTCGGAAATCTGGTTCTTATTTTGATTGAAAAAGAAATCGTTTCAAAGTCCAATCGCGAATTGAGCGATTAGGACGAGTGTTTACGAATCCCGGCGCAGACGAGAGCGATGGGTGAATGTATTCTGGCGGAGCAGAGGACGATACTTGGGATTAAAACGACATCGGAAAAGAATGAACTACGCACATCACCACTCTTTCCAAGTCAACACTCAAAACAGATTTTCAAACCGCGCCAGAGATTTTCAATCAGTGGATCATTGGAGAGAATTAATAATGGAGAAAGGTACAAAAGTGAACATTTCATCACCGAGATATCTTATCGAACATACACACGCCAGCACCACCTTATAAGTCACGATAGGAAGGCGATTCAAAAGTCATTGAAAGGGATGTCCTGTTAGTAAAAACAAACGCATATATCAATCACTCTATCGTTAATCTCGCTTCTAAAGCAATGCTTCTTAGACGAATTGTGATACTTACGTGTCGACCCTCTCAAATGGCTGTCAAGCGAGTGACATTATCGTTATGGAATATTATATCGTAAACTCATTACCTTACTCCTAATCTGAAGGAGAATTCATTGAAACGCCAATATCTAAAATAGAAACGGTTCCTGGCTTCGGCAAGATAGGTCATCTAGGGAAGGCGACAAAATTAAAGCCTAACACATCATTCAATAAGTCCCGGGACTTATTGGACAAAATATATTTTGGTATACGCAAGATATAATTTACATCGACTACTTTGAAAAGGGAAAATCTACCAATAGCGACTAATATATTGAGTCATTGCTGCTTTTGTGGGAGGAAATCGCAAAAAATGACCGCACATGAAGAAAAAATTCATCTTTCATCAGGACAATGCCCCGTGCCACAAATCAATGAAAACAATGGCCAAATTGAACGAGTCGGGCTTCAATCGGCTTCCCCACCCACCATACTCTCCATATCTAGTCCGCATTTACCCCTGGCTGTTTACTAATCTCAAAAGGATGCTCCAGGGAAAAAGATTTGTCTCGAATGAGGAAGTCATCGCTGAAACTGAAGCTTATTTGAGGACAGGGGCAAATCGCTTCACAGCATGGTATCGAAAGGATAGAAAAGCGTTGGAACGATTGTATAGTCCTTGAAGGTGATTATGTTGGCAAATAAAAATTCATTTTGTGAAAAAAATGTTTCCTTAGTTAGTCCCGGAACTTGTTGAACGATATGTTATTGCCCGTTGAGACTATATGACACTCCAAAACATTAATTCGCATAGAAGATCCAAGTACCCAGGCCCAGTGTTGCTTAAAATATGTAAAGAACATCTTCTCGACCAGTCTTTATAATTTTAATAAAACATTATTGTAGTCATCCGAATTGTGCAAAGAGGCTTTCACAAGTAGGAGGGAGTTTATGGAAGAGACGTTGAGGAAGGATGTTAACAAAAGACTCGTCAAAACTTTGATATAGAGCGTAGCTATGTACGGCGCGGAAAGATGGTCGTTGAAGCAAGGTGATAGCTGTAGATTGGAGGTTTTTGAAATGTTGGTGTGGAGAAGGGTGGAGAAGATGAAATGGACTGAAAGGAAAAAAAATGAGGAAGTACTAGGTATGGTGGGTGAGGAGAGGGGTTTGTTGAGAGAAATCCTATGGAGGCAGGAAAAATGGATGATGGGCGTATTGAGCGGCAGTGGGATGTTGAAGAAGGTAATAGAGGGGAGAATGTTAGGCAAACGAGGAAAGGGCAGGGACAGGATAGGGATTTTGGACGGGATGAAGGGAGGAAGGAAATATACAGAGATGAAGATGGACCTGGTATAGAGTAGGTTGCTGAATTGTGTTTTGTTAGGAGTCAGAAAATATTTATTTGGTAGTTGTGTCCATCCAAAAATCTACCTAGATTACCGAAAATAATGTAGTCATCATTACTTCCTCTCACGCAATAAGCAATAACCTGTTCCGATAAGGTGACTGCCATTATATCGGTAATGCCATGAGTCAGTGCAAATGATATGTTAAATCATGAAGCACTCCATAAAAATCATTTTCTATTTCTTGGGATATGATTGGTTATTATCGAATAAAAGTGTTGAAAGTGGCTGTGACCTGTATACGTTTAAACCTCTAGGATGTTTTATTCCCCACGGGGACTAATTTGTATATTTATGAAATTCGCACCTTGAAGTTCCCTTTGAAAGACAAGGGGGAGAGAGATAGATGACACCACGTACGCGTAGAGAGTATCACGCCGCAGGGAATCTCGTAATTGGTTCACGAGAAGTGATGAAATCATTTGTGTAATGTCCATTCATCGTGACAGTTTTAAGTGGCAATGCTGTTGGTTAAATGCATTTGCGTGTGAAGTCTTCACGGGTGTTTCAGCAGGTTTAGTATGGAAAAGTCTGCCATCGAAGCATCGGCTGCAGAGTAACTAACCGGCGAGCACCACTCCGTCACTTAACAGGAAGTCCCAAATCCTTCGTTAATTTTGCCTGAAGAGTATATATACTTCATTCATTAACCAAGGACTATTAATTAATTTTTAATTAGTTATTAATTTTTGACTGAAAAAGGTTTAGAAATAAGGATATGACAATTTTGGAAATATGCAGTTTTTGACCAAATCACAATTAAAAAGTGATTTTCACGAATATTTACGCATTTACTTTTCAGGTGAAGGCGGATCTGGTCTGGATTCTGAAGAATCAGAAAGAGGACGTGTTCGCTTGCTTTGCCACACGCATCCACCTCGTCAACGTCGAACGCACGGTGGGACACCCGCGCCAGAGGGCCTTTCGCTCTTGGACTGAGTTAATTACACCGATCAAGGCAATTAATCAAGACAAGCTCTGAAGTGAATCTAAGCAAGCAGCGTTACCGAATTTGACAACAATTTCGGAAACACTGTTTTCAACCTTTCTCTAAGTATGAACTTTGGAAAATGTAGTTTTTGAGCGCAATACAAAACAATGCAAAGGGTGGATAACTGTGGCAAAAAGACTTGATTTTTCCACACGACTCCTTGCCCTAAGGGAGTTATGTTTCTCTCGATCAGTGCTCTTAGAGTTCCTACTTTTCATATCAGGAGGCCGCGGTGTATTCATGCTCGACATATATAATCTTCGCACGTAAACCTCCCATCGACCCTGGTGCAAAAAAAACCCGAATTAACGCCTGCAAGAAGAACAAAAATGCTTCGTCAAGACGAAAATGTAAGCGTAAAGATCTTTTTTTATGAATTAATAAGAAAATGAACCCCCCAAATAGTATAGTCTCGCATAAAGGCCCGATTACAGTGAAACACTTCCAATAGCAGACGGGATAACCACATCTCTCCAAGCTTTGCTCTAAATGAAAAAAATGATAATAAATGAGAATTAAAATGAATACCTCAATTTTTAAACACAGCCAATGCAACGACACTGTTTGCTTGCTTTCCCATCAGGTCAGTGCAATAGAAAATTGTCTTTCCTGGCGCGATCAATTGACATTTTCGTGGCGTTAATGCCACGCATTTTCTTTCCATGTTACATTAATTCTTTCACTTTAAATTTCAAAATATGTCGACGATTTTAGCTTCGGTTAGAGCAAATAACTTATTTACGCCTCTGAACTATCTGTTTAGCTTTCACCGGTCGCAAGAATAACAGCTCAAGGGCATAGATCAAATCCCCCGCAGCATCGCAGGGACAGATGGGAAGTTTACAGAGAGCTGGAGAGAAACCAAATGAGATTATATATCACAGAGTCAAAAACGCAAATTATCCATTCAAACCTACACTGATATTTATCGGTGGTGCGTGCTTAGTATCAGTTTGTAATGTTCTACGCCTCGCCAAAAAATCATAGCCAAAATTTTTTTATTCGCTGTCCACCATTTCGAGAGATTTTATGACCGCTCATCTCGTACTCAAAAATGAATTCTCTCGTCTTTGGTCCCCATTCCTGACTAAGGAATACCAAAAGTGATGCATCAATGTTCTTCTAAATTGTAGTTCAAATTTTGCATATGCACTTCGAAAGCAAAATAGTCTTTTTGCAAAAGAACTAAGTGCACATTTGGCATATTTCTCGTCTACAGATATTTCACTTAAAATTCCTTAAATTTCTCGATCATTTTGACGCAATGCCTTGCTGGGTACAACACATTAGTTACGTAGGCATTTGGATACATTTGGCATCAATACATCCTTGTCTTGATATGAAATATTTTCTTGAAGACCTGCAATTGTACTAGGGTAAAGATTGAATGTGTTCGAGAAAGGGTTAGCTTTTAAATTCAAGTTTGTTCGGTCAAACAAATTTGCATATTCAAATGCTATCGGGTGAGATCAGTACAAAAAGCTTTATCTTCCTCTTGTTTACCCAATCCATTACCTCGGGCGCTATTTCGACTAGCCAAGTTCAGTTTTTTGTATAAATGCGCACCAAAAATGTCCAATTGTCAAATCTTTCCTAATAGAAATCCAATGACAGCTTGATAAAAATTGTCCCTTTCTATGGTGTTGCACAGAAATAAGAGATGCCTCAATGACTGTCTTTTCCACATGATTACTCGGCGACTTCGAAAGAAAGTGAAAAACTTGGACATACTCAGTGAAATTACCATGGAGATAATCATACCCTTAAATAATTTTGGTAATAAATATGAGGAGAAAACTATTTCCGGACAAAAAAATATTTTTTTTACAAACAATTAACTAGTTCTTCAATTTTGAGCCATTAACATTATCCCAGTCCTATCAAACGGCATGGTTTTCAAGGCATGAAAAATGTGTATTGGCTAGCACGAATGTAAATGTGTTTGTGTGTTCTTACTATTTATGTTTATACGGAGAGTACGTACTTTGTATTTTTTAAATAAATATTTATTGAATTTCTTTCCAAAAGTTTCGTTCGTATCATAGTTCTTTATCAGTGCGATAAATACTGTTTTTGAAAGGATAACCAAGTTGAAATCTCCTGGTGAGTTAATTGGTTGTCAGCGATAAGCTATTTTGAACGTAGAACGAGATACAATGACACAATCTTTCTCTTACCTGCAAAGCCTTTGCCAAGGGCACCTTATTGGCAATGAAAACTTACCGAGAATGTTTGAACAGTAACAGTTTTAACAGTTTAGTTATAACCGCTTATTGAAAGAGAAATGATAAAATATGTTTACCAATTATTTAACTGTCTTTGAAATATAAATATTTAAAGTGCAGAAAATGTTAAAAAAAACATTACCTTCACCACAAGTATGGACGAATTTTAAATTATTAAGTAAATTACTCTCAACAGAGGCCTTAACACAGTATGTTCCTCTAAAAATATCAAAATTGCTCCTATGATTTTTCACTGAATTCAGTACAATAAGATTTCAGTGGACAATATTTTTCAAATAGGTAAGTATATGTGGTGACTACAGATAAAACCCAAACTGAATGGTAGGTTGTCAGACTGGAGTCCACCAATTATAACACAATCGTATAGCGAGTAGCGTCTGAAATCCACACACCCATGGTGAATTCCTTCCTTTGTTTCCCCTGCGGTTTCCAATAAATCCTCCCAAAAACAGACAGTCGGGATTAATAAGTAAGAAGAGTGAAGAAGTGAAGAGAAGCCTGTATTTGAAGGCTAGAACCTCCGGTCATCGGCTGAACGCTCTGCTCGCATATTTACCACGTCACTATCCATGTGTTATAAGAAAAAAATGAAGGACCGAATGTAACCGTATAGCACAAGAAAATTGAATCTCAATAAATGGCTTCTTCACTAACGCAGTCAATGACCTACAAAAATGATTGGAAAAGAATCAGATACCTCTGAATAGCTGTAAATTTTCTCTTTCTTGAAAATACTTGGAATGAATGAATGAATAATGAATGTGCCCTCCATTTGTTGAAAACTTCAATCACTTTGCAATATAAAAAACCGCTTTTTCGACTCTATGGAAAATAAATGTCTTGCCTATTATTAGTTGCTAGGAATCGGATTTAACATGTTAAAAATAATGATGTTTTTATAAATCAAACCACTTTGCTTTTCCACATAAACTTTTTAATTTTCACGACCCAGGTTTCGTTATAGCATAACATCATCATGTCGTGAAAATTAAAAAGTTTATGTGGAAAAGCAAAGTGGTTTGATTTATAAAAACATCATTATGAAGATTTTCCACCAAGTTACGCCAGAAACTGTTTTATTTATGTTAAAAATAAGTTCACCTCCTAAATAACACAGTAGATATTTTAATTAATTTTTCGACGTCAAGCCGCTATTTCATGCTGGGAGGCCAATTGCATCTAATACAGAAATCTATTGACAACATAAATTGCCGGTACCGATTAAAAAGTCATTACCTAGTATTTTTCCTCCCCTCCCTTTTTTGAGAGCCACGCGATGAGACATCAGTGATAACTGATTTTTAAATCCGATGGCTTTTAAAACCCGTTTTATTTTGATATGGCAAGTTATTTTTAGTATCTGATGCTTTCAAAATTTATAATCCAGTAATAAACTTAAAAACTATTTAATATGATAATTATCCAGAAGCGATTTTTCCCACAGCAGAATTTTACTTATTTCACGAGACTTGTGGAAATCATTCGAATTTGAACTCAGTACAACAGTACAAATACAATCGCTGTCCATTCCGACAAGGTGCCTAATAATGGAGAGTTTCTTCAAATATCTTGATCCATTACATTTACCACAAATTCAAATATTTCATAACTTCCGAAACCAAATTTATAGTTTCGAATAAAATTTCCGATATTTCAGAAAAATTTTACTCCTCGGCTCACGGTATTTCCTGAAATAGGATGGGTAGAGAGAAAATGATAGTAATCGCCAACTAACCAATAGTCCTTTTGAATTAATAAAGAACTTTAAATATTAAGAATACATTCGACGCGATTCTGCATAGAACCATTACCGGATTCTACCGAATCATAAAATCGGGCAGCAAAAGGTTCAAGTCTAAATTATGGGTCATCTCCCGGTTCAGGTAATTTTTAGCAAATAATCGAAAGTTTTATTTGATACTGGTAATCACAACCATTGACAGAATTATATCTTCGTCGTGATTATTGCCGCAAAACTTTTCTCGATCATTTAGAAGTGACTAATTAAAAATACCATCGCCCTTCTATTTTGTTATTCCACCGAAAGAATCTTTAACTCGCAAATATTTCAACATGGACCTTGTAGTACGTGGTACACACCCAAATCAGTTCCAATATTCCATTTGCTACCGAGTATTATGCCTAGGCGAAATCATTATCTAAGCTCACCGGAAAGAGGGATGGATAGCGGCTTAACTGCGTTATTGCGACCTTGCAAGATATCTGAATAGAATAGTTGGAAGGATGCAATTTCACTGATAACAGTCACAAGGATACCTAATGAATACAAAGTCCAAGTAAGTGACAAACTCAAAGTGGGATAAAGTGTGAATGGTGATACATTGGCAGTGTGAACGTCAAGTCCATTACGTATATCAGTGCGACAAGTGTGAAAAGATCCTATCAGGGGATAAGAAAATGCTCTCGACCTGGTTTTTCCAATCCGCCGTTTCGGGATGTTGAAGTAATGGGAATTTACCGATTACACTTTGGAAATGTGCTCCAGAAGTTTTACTAAGACCGTTGGAGATATCTTAATTATAAACTGCGGATTCCCACTGCGCAGATGACATGAAAGTGGTATTGTTTCATATTGCGAAACCTTAGAACTTCTACAGTCTCACTCTAAAGATTACTAACTCCGCCGAAAAAAAACTACAATTCTCTTTGCGGAAAGGGAAACTTTGTAACCTAAATGAAAATGCAGTGGACTACGTGTATTATATGTTATATTTATTTTCTAAAACGACACTCATTCACAATATGAGCACCAATACTTCTTATATTTGCAATTTTTCAGCTTCTCGCTACTCGTCATTATTCATCTCGTCCAAATTGCCTATTTTCTCCCTTTGCCTCCTACGATTATGATGATTTCATGTCCGTCTTGCCTCTCCCATCTCACGTTACACTGCTTCCGAGGCATAATGTGAAAGATCCCATTTGCCCCTGTTTCTCATTTCTTAGCACAATAACTGTCTTCAGCTTCATCCTTTTTCATTTAAAAAAATTAAATTTCCTTCGCAATGATTGATATGCTCGTCTGAGTTACTCACTAGATATCACTTAGCCTTCTACATTCTCTCCTATAATTGTGATATCATCAACGCGAGGGAAACTGTGCATTTTAAGAATGACTCTGTATCCAAATGATTTTCTTCTTCCTTCCACATGACCTTATCTCCAAAGCTTCCAATGTATAATCGCCTTCTTTCCTCGATTATCAGAAATATGAATACCGAAATGCTACGTTCCGTATAATTTCGGTATTCAGATTTCTGATCTTCCATTCCGTCGTCTATTGTTTTTTCGATCCCGCTCTAAGTAACGAGCACCAATTCCGTCCTTTTGTGTATATTGATTTTGCTAAAAGAATTATTCGCTCTATTTTACCACTCTATATTCCGAACAAAATACCTTTTCTTTTCATCATTACACCGCATAGTATTTTCAACGTAATTATCACTCCGATATGACATGTTTTATTCAATGATTGGTACAATAACGCAACCAGCTCATTATAGAACGCAATAAAAGCTTGAGACCGGGAAAAATTGCTGCGAAAGTGGTTCTATTTCACCAGTATATATATTTATGCCAATATCCTTTGAAGTATTAAACTAACTCGGTTATAGGCATTATGAAGTCACTTTATGGATCCTTTTTGCAATTTGTAGTTTCTTAAAGGCTTGTGGCAATATTAGTTTCTTAAAGGCCAAGCAATATTAATAAGCCTTCATATAACAACAGTGAATCAAAGCATATTCCACTCCTGGAATAACTTTTTGTTCCAAGTCATTCTTGGTGCTTTTTTGACGCTAGTTTAACTTGTGACTCTCAAAATAATAATTGTCCATCTATCCGATTAACGTTCAAATGGCGAATGTTATCGCTAATGCCTCTGACACCACCCCCACACGTTGGAAGGTGACCTTACTTTTTGCCATGAGCCGGTATGCTAATTTCAAAATGCTGAATGGCTGCATAACTTAGCCTACCAATTGACTTCGCATGTTTTAAAAAGCACATACATTTTCTAGTAGCCTATAGGAATGTCTCCCATAGTCCTTTGAGTAATAACTATCTGCCGTCCGAATCATTTTTCTCCCGGGAAACGATCAATGACCATCTCTTTGCTCATGTACCAATACAATGCATCAGGTATCATAGCCATACCTTTGTTTTAATCTGTTTGTATTTAATCTTGGCTAAATGCCTTCCAAGGGACTCATGGCCATGCAAAGGTCCCACTCCCTACTCGCCATTCCTATTGTGAAATTCGCCAATATTATGCCATTTGCTATTTACGGAGGGCGGAAATGCCATCGGGGGCCATATGTCGACGGACATCCACGAGGTGATAGGTCACACAGAAGTAGTTTGGTGACTCGGGGGCAGAGAATTTCCTTTTTCTCCCCGCGTGAATGATCTTGCTCCTCTATTTCTATTTACGGCTCTCCTTCTCTCACACTGTGGACATTTCAATTTCCTTCAAAATGGACTTTGATGAAATTTTCCCTAATGATCCGTCAGAGAGAGTCGCATTCGCGAGTCGGCCGGCGATCGGTGCTGGCAGTTTCTTGAGAAGCAAGGTGTTTCTCATTGGCCGAATCGAGTCGCCGATGAAAGAGAGGGCATGGCCGGAATGGATAAGGGACTCGCTGCCTTGGCACTCATTCTCTGCTTTTGGTTCGCTTCGTCAGAAACTAAGTTCAAGGATTGCGGTGAGTAGAGTATTTTTTTACGGGTTAAAATCGTATTAAACGTAATTCTGGTAGAGTAGGGGAGGAGTGTCTCTTAACTCCGCGCCAACAGTATGAATGTTACGGCTACCATGCACACGGAAACAGGGAAAAATGTGACAAATGTATACGAAGAATTGGAAAATGTTCAGTGTTTAATACCTTTAGGACAACGACCGAAACGATTGGTTGTAAACTGAAATTTATTCAAAATCTTTGAGTCAATGAAATGTGAAATAGAAGGTAAAAATCAATATCCTTCATTGACTGTAAAGGGGTAGAGCCAACCTTCCGAGATAGACGTGATAATGATAGACGGCTGGAGAGTAATATAGCCTTTAGATACAAATTAAAAGGAAGGGACAACTCACCATGGCCTATCTTTTAAAAAAATAATGAAACAATAATTGCGAAACTGTCGATTTTTAGCGAAATGCAAAAAAAAAATAGTTTCTCACGAAGAGTAATAAATAACGTATGCTACATCAGGAGGTCAGTGTGGTACAACCAATTTTGAACGGGAGTAGAAACAACCGCTCATTTTCATATCATGAAAAATCCTCAAAACTTAAATAAAACCTGTTTTTTTTCAATGAAAGTTTCTGGTCACTTAGAATCAATCAACGTGCACCAATTTATTGGCTAATCTCGGTCTGGAACTCATATTTTTATCGGGTATTTTAAATACGATTGAAACTGAATTCGCGATCAAAAATCGAAATAATTTAAATGACTGCAATACTTCGACTACCAGTCTAAAAGATTTGTCACCCAAAAATTCGATGTAATTAGCCTTCGGCCTACTTTCCATTCATGGTTGTACCATTAGCATGGTTTCCTACCCCATCGTATTTCCCTTTCCTCTGCGTGTAACTTAAAAGTTACAAATTACAAGGGATAAACATTGTCTTCAAGTGTCACATCCCGATTCTCCTTCCGATGCAGAATAGATTACGGCAACAGGCCACCTGATCTGGATTTTTTCCTTATTGTCCACTAATCTTATATAGATTGAACACCCTAAGCAGAACATCGCGTGCATCTCAGAATAACCACCATTACACTGACCGGATTTCTACCCACGGCCTTGGGTCGACCAAAAGAAATCAAAGGTTATACAGATACTGAACATTCTGAATATTTCACGCATTCCTGCAAGCCAACGGAAAACTTCTTTGGATTTTTATATGACTTCCCAGAAGGAGTGTAATGTTTTCAGGGGTCATGTGATTTGTTTCATTACATCGTAGCAGTCGAATGGCTGAACCGATTTTTGAGTATCAGGTATCGATAGGATCATTAGATTATCTCACTAATTGTGGCACAGAATAATTTTTATGGAAAATAAATATAAAAATATGTAATATTTATGAATTTAGAGGTCTAATTTTTTTGTTATTTTAGCTCGTTTTTTCGCGCCGTCTTTTTTTATTCCTTCTATTATATTCTTCTTCTGAGGTCAACATTTGGAGTTTTGGAATATAGCTTTACTGTGTACCATATAGAAAGACTCCTTTTCCCCATTACTTTGGGAGTAATGAACCAAGAGCGGTACCATGGTTTCACTGTTCTCAAGTTGTCAAGGCAACTCATCGCGATTGTTCTTTGAACCCGTAGGTAATTATTCAAAATAACTTGGTAATGCATATGTCAGCAAATAAACACACAAATCGTATGTATAATTCAATGTGAAAATAAATTAAGTAATTCAATAGAACAAAATGAGAAAAAATAATTATTCTGAGTTTTCGCTCGTCCAGGAGGTCAAATGTCATGTGTCAAAGCTTGTAGAGTTGCAAAAAGAAGAAAGATCAGCTTCACATTAATTACCTCGAAAATTAAAATTCGTTCTTCTCTACCTTTCACTATTATTGCCGTCAAAAGTTCCATCTGCCTTTATAGAAAACTTAAGTAAAATATTTATGGATAACGTGAAAATACCCCCATTTTCAACTAAACGCCATTATTCACGTACGTCATTGCGGATAAGTCAGACTTTTCACCTATAGATGGAACTAGGATTTGAAGAATTTTGAAGACTTGAATTTGATAGTATTTCCATTCCTAGATTTACCAAGCCTTACTTTTAACTAAATCACGGTCTCGACTCTTATAAAAATAACAAGGCTTGTAATGAGTAACGATCACTCCCATCACTGTGGCACACTCATGGTAACGAGCTAGTTTATCCAATAAAAATACGATGAAAAAAACGCACAATCATACCGTGCCAAAACCATTGAATGCAATGTAATAAAAATAGTAATACACTCACCAAGGATGGATGGTTCAGTAGTTGTCGACGCCTCGTGGATGAGTCGACGGGACGCGACGTTTTCGTAACTGCATTCAGGAACTTGTCATGCCTCGTACAATACGTGTGTCAGCAATGCACAGGTGGCCAAAGATTTCAATCCTTCCAGCAAAGTGACGAACGATGTCCTCTTGAATGTATGTGGAGCATAACTAAGTTTTTTCAATTGTTATAACATGATTACAGGGCATGTGGCCTGCCAACACTTCAGGATTTGATAGAGCGGCCTGAGATAGAGAAGGTTACCGAACTCTGCCTTTCATCCAATGTCTTAGGAGGCGCTTTCCTACTTTTTAATGCTGTCAATGAGAGTTTTTCATTTGTGATCCTCCAACCAATACGCATCGATCAAACCTCGTGTCCGTTCTCTACTTCGAGATTTAGAGAAAAAAATGCTCCACTAGTGCCGGTTACTGCTACCGTAGTTGCACGGTCATGCCGTACCCCAAGAACCTTTAGAAAATCACTAATTTAAATCTTATTATTTCGCAAATCCTTTGCTTTCTGGGGGATTTTAACGACAATAATTTAGACATGCACATGGCACGGAATATTCCGTCAACAAGACGGTGGCCTCTTGCACAATGATGATGCACGAATGTACGTATGCTCACATGCACATCGATGATGCACAGACCCGCGCCGATCACGAATGAGTCACCAACGGCGCTGAGACAGTCCTCGTCCCCGAACGCCGGCGGGTGGTCTGGGGTCCTGGTGAAAAAGTAAATTTCCTCATTAAGCAGGTGCGGACACCATAAAAAACAGAAGTGTACAAAAATTCACATACACACAATAGTTCAAAATTACTTGAGAAACCCAAGCCCCAAGAATTACACTTACTCTCACGATAGCTATTACCAAGGAAACATCATTGCGTACGTCCTTGCATAGTTAACTTTAAGGTTAATTTAAGTCGTATATAATGCAGCATATTTGAAATACAAAAAAATGAACAAGGTTCAGGCATAGCAAGGGAAGAGGAGATGGTTGGACTTGATGGTAGAAACTAAAAAAAGGCAGGAAAATTAGATGCAGAGGATTTTGACTGTCCGAATGAAACGTTGAAGACTAAGAAATAAATATACAGAGCTGATAATGTCGATTTAACATAACAAAAGCCTCTATGGGTGCAATCTACATCTTTCCCTCATTACTAATCCTCATCTTTTATGATTTTCATAATCAAACTCTTATGTATGTTCTAGGAATAATAGTTTATCATAATATGTGAAACAAAAATATGCATCAAAATTCTCAAAATATATTTTTGGACAACTCATTATCAACTAAGAATAGGCACTTGATTCTCAATATTTTAAATTATACCTTAAGTAGTGCTGGCAACAGAATCACAGCAGTTCCAATATTAATATTTGTTCATTGTGAAATTGCTATGCTTCTGTTAGCAGTCATAAATAAACAAATAACTGAACTGCTAAAATACTAGGAATTTATATTGATACAAAGCTTAACTGGGAGACCCACATCAGTTAGATCTGTAGTAAACTGGGCACAGCTGTTTATATGTTAAGGAATCCCAACTTTCTCATCTCAAATGAATATTGCTTCACACTTTACCATGTCTTCTTTCAATGTCATTTGAATTATGGTGCTGAGTTATGGGGTCATTCCCCACGTTTCAAACAAACAACCACAAAAGAGAGTTATTGCTCTCTTGCTAATATACCACTACATGATTTCTACAAGCCTTTTTTATTAGGTATGGAATCATGACTATTTAGTTTATGTAGCTTTAAAGCTCTAATGTGTGTGAAAGTCAACCTAGAAACTTACCAATTGAGATCTCACATCCATGAATACACCACAAGGGGTAAAGTGAATCTAAATACTACTTATTGTGGGCTGCCCTCAACTTACAACTCGCTTCATAACATGAAAATTTGACTGTAACTGTCTGCCTATTCAGTTGAAATCAGGCTATCCTGAATTTCAAGAATAGGGTGTACGAGGTGTCGTGTACCTGGTTACTTGCTGACCCACTTCACTCAAATTCTTTTGTGACAATCCTCATCACATTTAAGAACTTATGTGAAAATTAAGTAATATTTATATTGACAACATACACTATGGTTGTACCATTTATCAAAATGGATAAAGTATTATTATACCTCTGTAGTATATACAAGAATGAACCTAAAGACTTTCCCTACTAATACTGATGTTCACAATTACAGTACTCGCAATATAAACAATCTACATGTATATTTTGTGTGGTCAATATGCACCTACCAAGGGCCCAAGAACATGGGACTTATTTTGTGCAATTAACTTCCTTCTTTTCTGAAATCTAATATGTGGGGGATCAGGATGATGCAGAGGCTAACACACAGGCTTTCCAGCGTGAAGGCCCAGGTTTGATTGACTATTTCATCAAATTCATTATTGAACCATTTATATTGGTTTTTATTTCTGGAACTCATCCCATTCACTCTTATTCTTGCC
Organism: Hetaerina titia; assembly: GCA_037158775.1. Taxonomy (NCBI): domain Eukaryota; kingdom Metazoa; phylum Arthropoda; class Insecta; order Odonata; family Calopterygidae; genus Hetaerina; species Hetaerina titia. The sequence continues at coordinate 18,651,280 of CM073778.1, read as the reverse complement.
ATAATATTTCAGCTGTTTTTGTATCTATCAATAGCTCATTCTTGCATATTATTTCAAGCACTTCCATAACTACGAGGGTCATCCGGAAAGTAGTACCCGTTCGTGCCGCATGAAGTGCTGACGACGCGAGTAGCCGCTGGACGAGGTCAGATAGCTTCAGTGGCTTGTCTGCCTTGTCTGAGCCAAGTTGCGTGACGCTAGCATTGCATGTGTTGTTTCTGTGATTGTTTACAATGTTTAAAAAAATTGAGAACGCCGCCAGTTGTGAAGTGAGGGCAGTGATTAAATTCCTCAATGCAAGAAACGTTCGCCCATGTGATATTCATCGCCAATTAAAGGAGGTGTATGGAGACAATGTAATGGACGAGTCGTCTGTTCGGCGGTGGTGTCGCAACTTCAACATGGGGAGGGGGAACACACACGACGATGAGCGTTCGGGGAGACCGTCTGTCATTACAGACCAACTGGTGAGCTCAGTTGACGAATTCGTGAGGAACGATCGGCGCGTCACAATTGATGACATCTGTGAGCATTTTCCCAATGTTTCTCGAACAATTGTTCATGAAATTGTTAAACACCATCTGCATTATGCAAAAATTTGTGCAAGATGGGTCCCTCGCATGCTTACAGATGAGCACAAAACCAAGCGTATGGCTGCAGCACTGACGTTTTTGGGACGTTATTCTGATGAAGGAGACTCTTTCTTGACTCGCATAATTACTGGTGACGAAACATGGGTTTGTTATGCATCACCTGAGAGTAAACGACAGTCAATGGAGTGGCATCATGCTCATTCACCAAACAAACCAAAAAAATTCAAGACAGTTCTGTCCACCAGGAAACTCATGGCAACCATTTTCTGGGATCGACGAGGTGTATTGCTTATTGATTTTATGGCCCGTGGAGACACTATTAATGCCAATGCGTATTGTGAAACATTAAAGAAATTACGGCGGGCAATACAAAATCGGCGGCGAGGTCTATTGTCTACTGGTGTCATTCTCGTTCATGACAATGCCAGGCCTCATGCAGCTGGGATAACACAAAAACTTTTGCAGCAATTCAAATGGGAAACTTTCGACCATCCACCGTATAGCCCGGACTTGGCCCCTTCAGATTTTCATCTCTTTACAAAGCTTAAAGACTTTTTGGCAGGAAAAAGATTTGACAGCGATGAAGAACTTAAAGAAGGAGTGACCCTGTATCTCAATGAGCTGACGGCGAAGGACTATGCAGCAGGAATACAGAAACTTGTCACACGTTATGACAAATGCCTTAATTTGCTTGGAGATTATGTTGAGAAGTAGTTTAAAGTATCCTCTTTCAAATAAAATTTTTTATGTTTGTTAATATTTACTTTTGTGTCTTTATTTCACGAACGGGTACTACTTTCCGGATGACCCTCTTACTTTTACCTTACTGTGTGCCCTTTCAAAATCAAAAAATCACCTTCCTTTCCTTCCTTTAAACATCCATGAATAATGATAATCTTTACTCATCAAAAATAATCACGCACCACTTTTGATGTACTCATTATAAACTCATTGTAAATGAAGAACTGCATTTCAGTGGCATCCTGCTTTGCAAAAATTGACAATCCTCAACTATAAATAGATTTAGTCCTTTCTTAGTGTCAATCTCAAGTTTTTTTTTTTTAATGACTAGCATTATGGTGTGATGCTAGAATCTCACTATGGTATATGAGTTTAAGTTTACTTTATTATTTTAATTTTGTTTTTAATTGCATTCTCAAAAATCCAACTACTAACTACTAAAGGATCATCTGGAGAAGTCATCAGACTTAAAGTGCTGGATTGTAAGGACCCACCTTGCTATTTCCAACAGAAGATGAATGTGACAGCCCTCTTACATTTTAGGACAAGCAAAGATGGTAAGACATATCATAATCCTGACTTCAGTACCCATATTTGGCTCAGGATTCAGTATATAGTAGTACCTACACAATTAGGTATTGTACTGGGGACTGTTACAATTGCTTACACCCACTAACTATAGGCAGCCTTGATATTACCCTTTTTGAATACTTAATCCCCATTCCATTTATTGCCCAATTATTTATAACTTCAAATAAAAGTAATTTTATAATGCTGAATTATTTATAACAATATTCATTCCAATGTACCATATAACACACAGACAAATAATAACAGGTATACCCCAGAATTTAGAGCACAGCACATCCACAATGTAACCTATTACCATATGTTTTTTTTTAATAACAGTGTTCAACTCTTATTTTCTTAACCTCACAGAATTCATGAAAATCACTAACTGTCCAATAAAACAATCAGCACATAACTTTACACTCACTACTCAATCATTTTTCTTATGATGACTGCAGTTGGCTAATCACTTAAATAGGTAAAAAAGTAGGTACCACGCACAAATTTTGCAGAAGTTATTTAGAAGAACAGTCAAAGATAATACTAAAAAAAACAGTTTCAATTATTAAACCCAAACATAATAAATAAACTCCATTCTTTTCTCTACGTTAAATGCGGAGATATTACCAACCAATTTAATGGCTATTCAATTTTAAGTACTATTTAAATATTTTAAATTCTATTCACCATAAATTAAGTCAAATCTTGTAAAAACATCTGGTCATTGTGCTGGTGTCAGACTATAAAATAATTTTGTTTATGTTTCATAAAAGTTTGCTTCCCATGTAAATATTTCCAACAAGTTTTCTGCCAAATAATATCACATTATTACTTCTTGAATATATGAGTCTATATTTTTCAAGCACAGGTGAAGTAAAATAATTATTAAAATTTGGCCTCGATGAATACAGATGCAAGGTTTCTAAAGCAGATCCATCTTTGTGGTTACCTTTAAAACCTAGTCATGTGCAGTGAATTTGTATGTGATTCTAATAACTGTAGCGATTTTCACAAAGTTCAATTGATTTGTTCATACAGTACTTCATGTGCTCAATCCATGATTTATAGTAAAAAATCTACATTGGTGCTTCACCAGAGCCAACAGTTAGTTGCTGATAAAATGTCCTCCAGCTCTTCTGCTAATTCCTTCATGTCACACTGACTTCAATAATAACTAGATTTGATTTTATATGCACTTGGCTCCATAAACATTCCACAGATTTCATTGTTAATTTACATTTCCTCGATAGCTCAAGGGGTTAGAGCATTATTTAATAATAATCCTACTACAGTCACTCCCACATCCGCCACCCTAATTGATTATGCTGTGACCAACCTCAACCAAGAAAAAGTAGCAACAACAGTTAGTGACGTAGGTATATCAGACCAAAGTATGGTGACAATAAGTGTTCATGTTAACCAACCAATGGCGAGCTTAAATGATAAAACTTACCTAAGGTGGTCCTTTACTCATGGAAATATGCAGTATTTTCTGCTCCTCCTACAGTCCCAAAACTGGGACAATGTCTATGACCTTAAGTCAGTAGACGAAGGTTTCAATTACTTTTATTCAATATTCAGATAATTTTAAATTGTGTTTCCCAGTAATACAGCAGAAAATATTTCAAATGACAAAATGTAAGCCATGGCTAGCTGATGAGGTCCATTTCTACTCAACTATCCTTAAAAAACTTGCTATCTCTAGTAAAAGTTTTAACAATCATGAGCACAAGTTACTCTATAAGGAATTTCAAAAGTATTACCATAAGCCGATTTCTACTCCGAAAAGAACTTATAATGACAATAAGTTACTTAATTCCAATGATAATTCCAAAACTACATGGAAAATAATTAATGATTGTAGAGGTAAGAAAAATCCACAACTTGCTCTCCCCAAACTTTGCAACCCTGAAAATAACATTGCCATAAGCTATTCATTTTTAGCTAATAAATTTAACAAACATTACGCATCAGCTCCTTGACCAACTACTTCTCAAGCTAATGTGCTTTTTACAAATGCAGCACCATCAGCATCATCATCAATGTTTGCTAGGCTCTGTTCTGAAATCAATCTAAAAACCATTGTCTCCTCACTCTGAAACAAATGCAGTACTGGTCCTGATGAAATTCCTGGTAAAGTTGTTCATCATTGTTTTGAAGCCATAAAAACACCCCTTTTATTTTGAATTAATGAATCTTTGACACAAGGGATATTCCCATCCCAATTAAAAGAATCAAAATCAGTGCCCATGTATAAAAACCATGGTTGTGTGAATGATTTAGACAACTAAAGACCAATAGCGATCCAAAATATATTTGCTAAAAGATTTGAAAAAGCCATGTATATGCAAATAGCATCCTATCTAGAAAAATACCTCAATGGGTTCCCCTTCATGGGGATTGAATATTCAATCATATTGGAGGGAAAAAAGTGAATATTAAGAACACCCTGTATTATGCATGCATATGAATTTCAACAATAAATATGGGATTGATAGCTTAGCAGTCAAAATTTTTGCATCAAATTCACTAAAATGAATTTTTAAGACATGCTCCTTTCTCATTTGCTGGAGCTTTAAGTTAATGATGATTAACCGTATATGTATCACCATCTACAATACCATACTTATTTTGTATTTTAGCAATAGTATACAGGTTTAGGGTAGGTTAATAATGGATTCTGAGACTACTCACTACTGAACTCCTTAGACTTTGCAAATATTACACAAAATATCCTTAGAAGACATATTGAAATAATTTATTCTTCACCCCTACATACTTTGTCTTGCTCAATTTTATCAATATTCTCTTCCTCCCTCTACCTCACTATACCACCTTCAGCATCCCATTGTCTCTCAGTATCTCCTGCCTATACTGGCCCTACTTTCAAATTCCTGCCAAAACTTTCTTCCTCCCCCTACCATGCCTATAACTTCATTATTTGTTTTCCTTTCCGCTAATTTTATTTTTGCCATTATTCTTTGCACCCACATCTTAAAGATCTCCAATCTATGTTGAGCCTCCTGCCTCAATCATCACGTTTCAGAACCATATAAAACTGAGATATTTTTAAGGTTTCACTTTTTATTCCCTTTACTTCTACTTAGGGTTGTAGTCATCAACTCCCTCCTCTTCATAAATGTATATTCACCTAATGCCATGTCTTTACCTAATGCACTTCTTTTTACATCCCCAACATACTGCACACCATCTTCCAAAATGCTTCCTAAATATGTGAACTCTTTTAGTTCTTCTCGTTCCCCTAAGTCCTCCTACTTAAACGTTCTTCTTACCCTTCCTATTTCTTAATTTAATTTCATTTACTTCATTTCCTTATGATCAATAATCATCTCCTTTCCATTACACTGATTCTGCAATGTGCTAAGTAAAAATTGTAACCTTTTGGCTGACAAGCTAACTAACACTGTAACATCTACAAGTGATTTGAAGAGTTTTCCACCTGCTTTCTCCCCAGCCTCTACCCCTTCCCATGCCTCTCTTACCTTTTTTTCTCAATATATATTGAAAAGAAAGGTGACAGAAGCCATGATTGTCTTTCTCCCCTGCCTAGCCCTGTCCATCCTGCCTCTCCATTTACTTTGAACACCTCTAAAGTTATACAACATGATGAATTGTAATCTGAGAAACCTGATTGATTCCAGCGGAAGTCATAAATAGCCTGACATCATCTTTTGTGGCTGTCCTCACTCCTGAACTAGAAATCCCATTTCCATACAAGAGGACAGATGTCTGTTCGAGGCTGCAAAATGCACCAAAAGAGGATTTCTGTGAATCTGCTGCCAAGGAATGCCCAATAGGTCCTGGATCAGAAGTAATCTACTACACTGTATTACCACTTGAAGATGAATACCCCATGGTAAGCATAATTAATGCTACAAGGTTGTTATAATATGTAGATTATTGTCCAAGCCTAGCTAATTCAATGGAATGCAGCGATCAAAGGAAAGAACCGAGTGGCAATCATGCTGTCTGCTGGAATTATCATGAAAATACCATTAAAAATATCACTAACATCACAATAGTATCACTAAAAGATATTTGAAAGTAACGTGAATTGACCTCTCCTAAGAAATTCCAAGTTCAGATAATATGGAAATTAAAGGATCTTTGAGAACTGTAGAAGTAACAAGTGGCTTCCAGCACATACTTGTAATAATCTGAATACATATGCATACACACCTACAGAAAGGAAATTAACAGAAGTAGAATATAATCAAAATTCCCACAAGGCTTAATGCTAGGCATTTTAGAATTTCTTTGTTTTGGTTAAGGGTTAAATTAATTCCAGACTAATTTATTAGAAGCAGTTTATATGATTTTGCAAGATCTTTTGTAGTGAGAACACCTCCTTCCCTCCTAGTAGCTCACAGAAATAGTAATGAAACATCTGGTAGTAAAATAAAGAGCTCCAAAAATATTTAAAATGTTAATGGTTTTTGTATAAAATCTAAGAAATGCAAAACTTGAGTATCACTAAATATAATTAGGTAGAAGACATTTTACATATGTTTAAGCAGTAAAAAGAAGAAAGGAATTAGAGGGCTTTGAGAATTCGAAGCAAATGATGCTAATGCAGTGATGAGAACATCACAGAAAATAATATAGAATGCATTAATAAGGATTTCCTTATTTGGTTCGTAGATTTCTAGATGGCATTCAACAGATGCAGTGTACGACACTGACACACACGTTGTGGAATGTTAAAGTAGACTGGAGATGAAGGTGACTTATTCAAAACCTATACATTAATGAAATAGCTCTTAGATAAGGGTAGAAGGAGGAGAGCCAGGATAGGCATGTGAATAGGACAGAATTGTTCATTATTGCTAGTACTTTTCAACTCATGAGAAGAGGGAATGTTCAAGAATGGTATGGGTTTGAGCTAGGAATAAAACTGGGCTACTACATACAACCAGGCTATAATTTCTCTAACTGATAATACAAATTTTTTCCTTCCTCTCAGTGACTGCTTGTTGGCATGTAAACCTAGGTTACTAGGACTGTAATAATGTCTACCAATAGAATTCTCTTACCTGCTCTATATTTACTATCTTTGTCCTAGGTTTACTATGGCCACTCTACATTGATTCTGTTCCCCTACTATAAGTAGCTTTGAAACTATTACTCCAGTTAACCATGCTGTCTCTCTCCATTTCACTTCATACAAACTCAGCATATCTATACCTTTTTTTAGTTTTTTAACTGAGCTGTGCCACATTTTGCATGATGATAGCTGCAAAGACATTGCTTCTATTAGTATTTCATTTGGCTTCTACTCTTTGAGCTACAATTATCTAACCTAAATGGGTCTTTTAGAAAAATTTACTTGTAGAAATTATCATTACTACTGCCATGGGGTCAGGATATGCACAGCCTTCTATCACATCAAGGTCATAGCCCATGGTAAAGGTGGGCATATCAATGAGTAAAAAATTGTGCATTTTTCATTCCACAGAAACTTCTGTACTTTAATCAAAATTCCACCTGTATCTCCCAAGATGCTTTTAAAAGAGAGTATGTCCAGAAAACTAGGAATCTAGTGACCCCAGCTGATGTTGCATTATACCACTTAATCCGGAATGTCTTGAGTGTTTTGACAGTTTTTGAGCTACATAATTGGTTTAAAAAGAGTTCCTCATATTTTTTGAAAAATGAGGAAAAGTGTAATTGATATAAGAGGGATGCAAAGACTATTCCATCAGAGGGTCCAAAACTCTTTCTACTTTCCCTGGCATCTATGAGTACCATTTGATGAACTAATTTTTGAAACTTAGGTTCAGAATTAATTGTGAAATATGATTGCAACTATTTTTTTAATTAATAACCCACAAGGTGGAATCACTTGCTAAAAAATCATTGAATGGAATTAAGTACAATTATTTTCTGTTCTTTTCAGATAAGGGCAACAATAAGATGGAGTATCTCTGACCAAAATAACAGCACAATAGCATGTGTTGAAGTCCCATGTGAGCTGAAGTAGTGGTTTTCCTCCATAAACTGGAGATTCAGTGCGATTCATTCCTAGTTGAGGAAATAGACACAGCACTCTAAAGAGTGTGATTTAAATGGCAGTTAGATAAATTATGGAGAGGTGTCTATGACACCTTATTGATTGAACAGTTTTGATCCAGCCATATCTGAGAATCGACTACCTGTTAATTTAATCATCATGTTCAAAATATGTATTCACATTTATTATTATGAATGACTGTACATTATATTTATACGTAAAAGAAATAAGTGGAAGTAATTTCAGGAAACTGCAGAAGATGCCGCAACAGTAACTTTTAACAGAATCATCCACTAACATGCATTTCATTACAACAATTTCAGAGTGTAAAAATCATTCTCAACTGGGATTGAGGGATCCGGGTTCAAATCCCGATCAAGGCGAATGATTTTTACACTCTGAAATTGTTGCAATGAAGTGGAAGTAATATCTTCAATCACATAAAATCTTAAAGAGGTTTCTAAATGAATTGCATTAAATTATGAAGTGCTACAGAGGGAGGTTGGCAATATGCAAAGGATGAAAATTTTTAGTATAAATTCAATTTTAAGTTTTATTCAATATTCCTTACTTTGAAATGCTGAATATTAAAACAAATAATTTATGATAAAATAAGAGTGGGATAACTATACCCACACACATTTTAACCAATCCATTTTAAAAAGTTCTTGCATATGTTGCATACATTCCTTCATTTCTATTTGAATTGTCAAGTAAAAATACGTGAAATACATTTGCTTCCAGATTGGTGTTGTAACTATGAATTAACTGTTTTAAAAAAATATAAACCGATAGTAAAAATGTATTTTATTGAGAAAATTGTTTATTTATTATTTTTGTAGAATTCATTAAAATTACAGCTGAGCCCTAGCTTTTGAAGTACAAAGTGGGAGAAAAAGGTAAAGTGATGTGCCATAGTTGGACAACTACTAAGCCAAACAAGTGTTATGGTAAGCCCATTTTGAGGAAAATGAGGCAATGACAGATCTTATCAGGGTGAAAAAATCTTGGTAACATGTATGAAAGTTTGATGGTAGAATCACTGAGAATGAAGTTGAAGGTTATCTTCAAAAGAAATTTCCCCCATGATAATTCAGCTTTGAGTAAATTAAAATCTAAAAGTGTTGATGCCAGCTTTCTCATTAGTGTGCTGTTTCATCTCTGAGATGAAGTCAAATCCATTAATAAGTGGCTCTGTGACTCGCCCATTTTTTATTTCCCTGATAGTCAGGTGTTGACCTATTAAATTAATAATTCGGGAATGCACAAGAAAATATTCAAAGTAATGCCAAAAAAATGTGTTGTCAAGTTAAATAATTTCAAAATTTAGCTGTTCATCTCTGTATTTTGTCCAAAAATCTCCAAGCCCACCCCATACAATTATGCTGGATTCAAAAGGCATTTGTTGAATGTGAAATTATATGTGGAAATTTTCATAATCCATTGTTCTATTATCCGTTGATGCCAATGAGTTAGGACTGAAATACTGGCAAAACACAGCATATAATTATTAAATGCACCACCCCTACATGCCAGAGCCATGCTGAACAATGAAATAGGTGCACAATAAATTGAAAATGCATTCTGTGAGTAAATTGGGGCACAAATTTTGAAGGTGGTTATTATAATCTTGCAGTATTAGTCACAAGAGATGTAGGTGTTCATGATGTAACTCATGCAACAAAGAATGCATCCTCAACATGTACCCCCTGCACCTGTGCTTCATTTCAGCATGGCATACTATCAGGTCCACCGTAGGGACTGTCTATGTGCTCTCTTTATGGATGTTCTATTTCTTCAGCCACTCCCAATGATTCTTGGGCCAGACCCCCATCTGAGAAGGACATGCCATGGATGGGCTTATCTGAATTCAATTTAGGAACCAGATTTTGTTGCATGTCAGGTGGTTAGCTCAATGTTAACTGGCTTGAGTGCTTACCAATCGTGATATAAGAAGGCTGATGGTCTAACTTTCAATCCATATTATAATTCAGTTGAACTCCTAAGTTTTACTGAATGTAATTTGATGACAATATTTTCATCATTCATTATATGCATTAAGCCCTATAAGAGTTTTACTGTGAACTGAAATCGGCAAAGTGAAGTTCTATTAAAATATTTTAATTTAAGTGATATGGTTCCATTCTAAGATCAGGAGTGGTTACTCCAATCAATCCTGAAATTCACATTTGATAACTTCAATAAAGGTTGAACTAATTATACTCTCAAATTGATCAATTGCTAAGTAGAGATAGAAATGATTCCAATATAAGGTAAAAAATAATCTTGAAAAAAATCATTCATTTGAGGACCAAAATTAAAGAGATTCTTAAAGTTTTTTCAAATACTTAGAACAATATATTTATACATTAGATGCAAAACTGAATAAAGGCATTGGTTACCGACTATTGCAGTGATATTCACAAAGTAATTTATAGCAGGGGAGATGAGTATCAATATGGAATAGCCATAGTACTGAAAAGAAAATTGGGGAGAAGAGCAGTGAATAAACAGCAGATGAGCAATATAATTTTATCGGTAGCGATTAAATCTACCCAGCCAATCAAGAGGTAATCCAGGTGTGCATGATGATAAGTAGCCACTGGTAGGAAGAATGAGGATTTTATTTATGATCAGTTAAAAGAAATAATCAGATATGTGCCAGGAAGTAAGGATTTAGTAGTGGTGGGGGATTGGAACACAGATTCAGACAAAGGAAGGTAAGTAGGAGAAAATGGCTCAGAAATAAGGAATGATTGTAGAAAGAAACCAATCAAATTTTGCAGGAAAAATAGTTTGATGATTTATAACACCTGGTTCAAATGTCATCACTGGTATAGAAAACATGGAAATAGATAGTATTGCTAGAGATTTTACCCTATGAGTGCCAATGTCACTGTGACCAGTGCTGGCAAATATTCCTAAGAATGCCAGTATTGCTCCAGATGACTATAAATATAAACAATTAAATAATACTTATAAATAATACATATTTTGGCTTTTAAAGAGGTCTCCCAATAGTTTAGACACCTGGTGCTAAACATACACATCCATGCTGGAGCATCCATCATCCAAATCATAGAACATCCCACAAATTCAAAAAATTAAAATGTACAGCTAGACTGCAGATATTTATTTTTAATGAATAAAAATAATAGCAAACAGCTTTTGGATCAATGGACGAATGCATTCTATGTTACGCCAAAACTGCTGGTATCCTAAATCAGCAAAACAAAAAGGACTTATATTTGGTAATATTGGTAAAGATTTTCATTCCCATAAACCATTACTGAAGGTATTTTATTATTACAAGCAAATATGCTTAAAGTAATTTGAAAACTCAATAAAATTTTACTGACAAACGTGACTTTATTATTAAATCCATTTTTACCAAAGAGTTTAGTAGAATTTTGTGACTTAGTAACATTCATAGAGAGAATTCATGTGCTAACATAATTATTGATTAAGTTGATTTATCTATTGCATCCATGTAGAGTATAAGATCCAACACCCTGTTTGAGTAGCCAAACTCATTATCATACCAAGCAATAAGTTTCATGAAGTTGCCATTTAGACAAATGCCTGCATTAGCATCAAAAATGCAAGAATGTTGATTCCCGTTGATATCAGATGAGACTATTTCTTCATCTGTATAATCCATGATGCCTCTCATCTGGCACTTGCATGCATCCTTGACCACTTTGCATAGGTCCTCATATGTTGTTTCATGCTCCAGACGAACTGTTAAGTCAACAACAGATACATTATGTACAGGAACCCGAAATGCCATTCCCGTCAATTTCCCTTCAAGTGAGGGAATGACTTTGGTTACAGCTTTTGCAGCTCCTGTGGCAGCAGGGATAATATTTTGGGCAGCACCACGACCATCTCGCCAGAGCTTCCCCGAAGGTCCGTCAACTACTTTTTGAGTTGCTGTCATTGCATGAATTGTGGTCATCAAACCCTCAACAACCCCATATCGATCATTTATAATTTTCACTAGGGGTGCCAAGCAATTTGTTGTGCAGGATGCATTAGAAACAACAGTCATGGTGGAGTTATATGCCTTATGATTCACACCAACCACAAATGTTGGTGCATCTGCACTTGGTGCTGATATAATTACTTTTTTGGCACCACCTTTTAGATGATCTGAAGCCTTTTCAGTAGTTGTGTTTATACCTGTGGCTTCAACTATGTAGTTTGCTCCTGCATCCTTCCAGGGAATACTAGAAGCTTCTTTTTCATTGAAAATGCATATCACTTGGCCATTGATTATCAAATTATCATCTTCAACTACGGCATCACCCTTGAACTTTCCATGTGTCGAGTCATGGATAAACAAATACACCATGTACTCTGCAGTTAAAAATGGGTCATTCACAGCAACAACACGAATGTTCCTTTTGATGGCTGCTCTCAATACAAGGCGCCCTATTCGGCCAAAGCCATTTATGCCAATTGTAACCATTTTCAGTTATTTCATACACACATGAAGCGTTGCTATCATTTGCACAAAAGGATCAACTTCACAGCTAAAAGAGGAAAGCATACAGAATTAAATTGGAGACAAATTTTAATAGAATATGAAATATAAAAATCGTGTAGTGAGGAACTTATTATGCTGATTAATACAAACAGCCTATGGGTTTGAAGTCTCATGCATGGGTATGCATTCTTTCTTTCAGTAAAAAGGTTTCAAATTCTGGCTCATCCATAAATAGCAGATTACAGATAGTAAAAATGAAGCACCCAGGGCTTTATTACCAAAAATATATCAGTATTAAAAGATTGATAATGTGTTTCTTCAAGACAGGCCCTGACAAGGCACAGAGGAGTTTGGATGTCACAAAAGTCTTCGCATTGATGGTTGGAATCAGAGGTGTAACCATGGTGTTAGGGTTGAGCGAAAAAATATGGATGTTGTGCAACCGACAAATTATGCATATCTCATCAAAAGTTTCCTATAGCCTCTTAGAATTCATTACAGACATGTTAGAGTCATTAATTATTCAAATGGCATTTTTTGGAGTGGTTCCATATAATTCCTTAAGCTTAAATAAGTGAAGCATAATTTAAATGATAAATAATTAACTACTACTATTTTTTTTCATTACAATTTCCAGAATGAAACTAAAAAATTAAAAATTATGCGAAAACATTAGGGTGTAGGGTAGTATAGTGGGTAGTTTTACTGCCTGGAGGGCCTGGGTTCGGGTCCCAGGGAGGCTTCTGGGCACTCTTAGCTTCGCCTAAGCTGTGTGATATTTTGGGTACTAGAAATTTATTTGAAACCATAGACGGTACAGAGAAATAACTGGCCTCCCTTAATACCCTGATGCATAAATTCCACATGCTGTAGGGCTTAGTACTAGGTGAGCTTTATCCTCACCTATCAAACCAATCTTTGGGTTGATAACTATGATTTGGATTGGTGATAATAAGAATATTTAATTGGTGACAGTAAAAATCAGTGAAATTAAATATAGTATTTCTTTAATATTTCTTGATCAAACCCCACATTCTCTTATTTCTTCCTGTACAGGGCTAAAAAATTAGAGTTTGTTCATACAAAAATATAAAGCAGTCCATTATTCATTAGACTACATTTTAAGATATATGATATATCAATTTTATCAGCAAATAAAGCCTAATTATATGGAATAGTATTAGATAGTTTTTTGTAGTAAGTGTATGGGTTATGCATCAATTTCCTCAGTATAAGTACAACAGAATTGTGACATGAAATTTAAGCCATCAAGTTTTCATCACATAAAATCATATACATTATTTAGTATACTATACATTTGGAGAATGACAAAATGTTTATGGCACAGATCTATAAAGTGGCTTTTGTAGGAGAGAAGGCCTGTGGATAGGGAGGGGGTCGAATGGTAAATGAGAAGAAAGGAGAGACTGTGTGCTGACTACAGAAAGTAATACAGATGATAGAAGCCCAGTGGAGTTCAGTACTAGAGAAAAAGACATTATACCTTGTGAATTAGGGAAATAATTATATCAGAAATTTCCGGTTTGTAAATTTTGTCACCTGAGCCTTTGTAGTCTGCATAAACAAAGAGGATTAGAGTTGCATTCCAATCAACCTTCACACCCTGAATAGGCCAAGATATCTCCTCCACAACCGAAAACTATTATTGCAAAACTCATTGATTCTCAGTGATACATATGGGGGGAAATGGCTTCCCTTCACCACCTCCTCCCCATGCATATCCTAGTGGTTGGGATATGTTTCCTCACCTGCATATTTATAGTTATATTCACTATGTGATTTTAATAACAAGATATCGAATTAAAGTATGTTTGGGAAATGCTCTCAAAAAAGCAGTGCAATCATGTGGATACTTTTAAAGAAGCTGAAGCTGTTCCGAAATGTTAAATGTTAGATGAGTATTGTCATAATTTTTATTCAAATTGATCTTTTCGTAATAGACAATTTTGTAACCTCATGAAAAGAATTAGACATCTTGTATGGAAGACTACCAAAATAAAAATAGTTCAACGCTTGAAATTAGGGAATAGGTTATGTAACACTGATAACTGGAACATTATCCTAGAAAGTGTTTTGACTTCCAATGAAGAAAGCCCAGACTCAAATTCAATAATGTCTAAGGTCAAAACAAGACCATTGTGGGATTTATTATTGTTTTGATTTGAATATTATGATAAACCATTGGAAAAATGTAAGCATCTTCATTAGATGAAGAAAAACATCAGCGTCACTAACGTTGAAACCATGTTCAGTAATCAACCGATGATCGCTTAGATTGAATTTTTTAGAAAGCAAGAGTCACCACAGTAGCTCATCTCGCACTCTGGAGGTCGCTTGGCCACTCGTGCCTTCCTCTCGTGCCCCGTACCCCGTGTGCACGCTAATGGAGAGTAATCATGACATTGGATTGGGAAAAAGGAAGGAAATGGGAGAAGAATAGATGACCACAATCACCATACTTCAGATTGAGAAACTAACGACCGAATGACCTCCAGGTCTTGTTCGCATGCAATGAGGACCGGAAGGGTCAACATTTCCTCATTTCACGCCGCACGGGGCGATCCGAACCACGGAGAATGCTCTCACGCAATTGAGGTCCGTCCCCGTGTTGAATGCACATTTCCCACAGTCATCTGCCCGTGCCAAATGGTAGGATGAAACGAGGATCAAGCGAGCCCGGAATATTGGCAGGAGGAATAATGGTCATGTTGATCTGAAATCAATGCTCCCGGTGGCCGCAAGATGATCGCCGTATTATCAGTTTGTAAATAAGAAAATTATGATATCTCTTTGAAGGAAGTAAGTGGAGAGTATGATAAGCAGGGGACTTTGTTCCTCGATATCAATTTACCGGTGCCAATGCTCCAAGCGAATTTCATTAACTGCGAATAACTCGGACAAGCTTGTGAAATTCTTTAAGAGTTTCATTAGACAATGTCGATATTTAAATACTTACTACGCATGAGTATGGACAATATCTCATAAGGTTTTGTTTAATTCAGCCGAGAATTGGGGATGAAAAAGGATATATTATTGGGTTAATTTATTTCTTAAATTTACTGTTCGCTGAAATTAACTTTTCAATGGATTTTATTTTATTTTTTAACTTGAGCATATATATTTTAAACCAGTTAATTTATCTGAGTTTCAATAGTAAATCTGTTCCTCTCGTTTTGAAATTTCTCCAAAATTGAAGGAATATAAAATTGACTATTACAAAAAAAGATAAATCCCGTTAATGCTTTTTGAGTATATTTGCGAGGCACATATCCAGTATCTAATTAATTTCTAATATGATACTCTTCTTCGTAAAAATGCAATGAAATGGATTTTTCATCAACGCGAAAATTATGATTGGCTTAGCTGGTAAACGCCATTGATTTTCGCCCGATCAACGACGAAGCCAAATTATTGCTTTCATTTTTTGCAATTAATTGAAATGATGGAATGTAATGAATTCAAGTAGAGTGTAATGGGTTAGTAAACTTATAATAAATATATGCAAGAGCACATCTTTTCAACCCATTAAAGTGGATTGATCCGGTATTTATGGTAAGGTAAAATATGCTCATTAGAACTAAAACGGAATCTATTACTTTTGGACGAGATTGGTTTTTCGGAGTGGGGGTTAATGTGAACCTTGTCTCTACCATATCTTTGAAAATATATTAAAATGCATACTATGCATCAAGTTCTTTGTAGCATCTTTTAGGCATCTGTAATTATGTGTGCAGCAATATGAGTAGCACCGCAAAGTACCCTAGAGAGACGCCAAGCAATTTCACCACAATTTTAAACTAGGAGAATTTTTGAACTCGGGGAATACATCGAATCATAGATCCCGAAAAACGAATAATTACTCCTTATCTAACACACCCAATTGGTAAACTATTTATGGAGGATAAGTGTTTATTTTTGTTTCCAGGTGATATCTTATTACTCAAATAACATTCTTTCAAGCTGCATATGTCTTACTAGAGGAATTTTGGAGCCTTCCGTTATGACTAATCACTTATGCAAATTGTATAGGCTCCGGTCTATTTTTTAATATTCATGGCCTTGGCATGGAACCCTTCAGCGAGAGGTCTCCGTGTTTATTTCAAGAACGTTTACTACATGTTATACAAACGATGTATTAATATCTAAACAGATAAAATTAAAGAAACCTGAATGTAACTCACCAGTATTTCGTGTAACCAAAAACTTCTCGCGGATCGAAATCAGAATTCATCAGTTTTACATGACTGTGCCGACTAGCAATCCAGGCCAATTAGCCAAACATCGACAATGGTTGCCGTATTTGGTTATGTAACTTCGTGAGTAAACAAAGCCATGCTCATTGTTGAGCAGGAAATTTAATTTATTTCAGTGAATGCAGTGTCACAATTGATTAATAAAAGCCACGGTTAGTTAAATGGCATTAATTAACGCGGTGCAGCTTAACTGCTAATTTCACTTCATAATGTGGTTCCCAGTTTTTCATGCCAGCGTATATTATTATACAACAAAATAAAATTGCATACATTTAATGGACTTTGGTATTCCTAGTCCCTACGCGATCATTAGCATATCATGTAAGTATTCTTCGCGTGACCACGAGGAATTTGGCGTCATAACAGACCGTGAAACATATATGCAAACACTAAATGATGCAAATTCGCGGGAGAAGAGATAAAGAACCGCATCGGGAAATTTATTAAGCTCTGGAAGTGAAATAGATTGCTTGTTTCCTATATTTTTGCAGGGCGGGTAATTCGCACCAAACATTGGTAACAATTTGGTAGTGGTAGAATTATATTCTCATACAGTTTTCGAAAAAATCAATTATCCCTCAAGCCCACTCATATACTCGGTAGTATTCAATTAAATTTGTCCACTTAGTTGAAAGTCTAATCTAGATTAACAGAAACAACAGTACCAATCATCATCACGGGTTATCAATCCGAGGATTGGCTTGGAGTAGCTCTTCAAACTCGCCTGCTCCAACCTGCCAATCTCTTCACTTTCTCATAGATCCCTGAACCAATATTTTTCATTACCTGCTTCTTAAGTATCTTAGTCTTCCTCTGTAATTCTTCAACTCTATTTTTATTCCACTTAATGGTCTTCCGTAATCAATCGTGCCTCGGGATGTGTCCAATTAGTTTCCTCCTCCTTTTAAGTGTTCTCAATAGGCTTCCCCCTTCACCCACTCTTCGAAGTACATACTTCTTCGTTTGTTACTCTGCCCATCCCAACACCAGTTAGTTGCAAAGGTGAAACATGTTCTGTTCACCTACGCCTGCCTATGATGATAATAACGGTCCCCACAGAACAGAAAAAATCACATGTGGCTTGCCCTTTTGAGATAATGCACTTTGCACTATAGAGATAATGAGAAACAAACCGTTCATATTAACTTTTGCGAAATAATCACAATTTTTTAGGGGTGTTGCGGAATTAAATTTTTGCACAATAAATTATACGAATAAAAAATGATGATCACTTTCTATTAAGCAGTCATTGTTTACGTCTTACGATATGGTTGGCAAAAAGTCCCAAGTTTAATTTTGCTTTTGAATTAATAGTGATAACATTAATGTCATTTATAAGAGGAAAGGTAAAGGTCCAATTACTTCTCTCTTAGGGACACCAGGACATTATTTGTACGCAATTGAAACTCTGTCATCCACCACCACTCTCTACTTGGGGTAGGAGAAAAACCAAACAATTTTATCTTGCTTTCATTTGGTCTACACCCTAGACTCTGTAGATAATAATAGGGCCAATGGCATCAATCAAAAGCTTTCTTAAAATCAAACAACATCACATCAAAATTGTTTCCTTCTTTCCCGTGATTTTCGAATGTCGTGTATAAAAATGCCCCACTATGTTTCATGAGACTCCATTATTTCTGAGGCCGCGTCGGGGGCTATAAAAAAATAAAAATTTATTTATAATTTATAAAAATAAAATAGAAAATAAAAAAATTACTTTCCAGAGAAGCCAAAACGTTTCTTAGAATGTTTTTTTAAACTTAAAAGACAGGGAGGCTAACGTGACTGCTGTGTAACTATGATGGTCTAAATTATTTCCACCCTTGAAAATTGGGGTAACAGCAGTCATCTTCCAGTTCGTTAGATATGTAAAAGTTGGACTACGAGTAATTAAGTCAATCTCCAATATGAAATCTCCCGATCTATCTTTCCATGAATCGAATCCAAGAGTTGAGTCTTCTATTAACTGATGGACTCCAACCCGTACCTCTTAAGCACTAAGGGATACTTTCCATCCGAGAACGACAGGTAGTAGTATTGTTGGGGAGGCGACCGACAGCTCAGGTCATTTGAGCCATTAGGGATGACAGGAAAGGATGAAGGGTGGAGAGAAACCCGGCGTCGGCATTAGCCTGCTCTTAACGAAAGGCGCCAAGGGGTCCGCAGCTTAACGTCCCATCCGACGGACGACGTACTCACTCAAAGTGGCCTCCACAAAGCACCTCAAGTAGGGATCGGGATACCAGTTAAAAATATCTGTCGCCGCCCGGATTCGAACCCGGGCCCTCTCGGTGGGAAGCCCGTACGTTAGCCACCGCACCAACCCGATCCCCGAGCACGACAGGTTTACTGCGATTCGGGTTCACCTTCACGTTAAAACATCTCGGAACCGAATCATATCTCGTGCAGCGTAAAGAACTTAGATTTGTAAAACGTTGCTATGATAAACTGAGTCAAAATGAATAGAAGAGCCAGATTGTGAATCACTTACACACCTAAGGTTAAATTATAGGTTAAATCTCTTGCATACTCTTTGGCGATGATGTTGAAAGGGCATTGTCGACCCTAACGTGATAGGGTGGAAGAGATCATGGGAACTTGGAAAGATTAGGTGTAGAACGGATAGATTTGGGATGCCATTTTTTCCATGAACAATGGGGGATTGCAATGGCGTTGTCCGACCGCCACCCTAGGGGGAAAAGTATTTTGAGTCAAAAATTGTCTGCGGATAATCACCCCCTGCCGCGCACCCTTGCGGTAGCTTGAAGGGTATCACACATGATGCAGGGTACCATCAATGAATAGATACAATGCCGTGAACGGACATTTCCTCAACTAGATGAACTGAATGCGCACTTGAAATGGGCTCTAACGAAAGCAGGAAAGCAGTTTTATGTTTAAAACTGTTTATAAGAGGAAGGCTGATAGCGCAGTAGAAGTTATCAAGTCATACGAACCAAACAATTACGGAGTTACTTCAACGTTCATGTGGGCATGCATGATAACCTACCCTCAGTTTATGATACCCTGTATCATTAACTATTTAATATTATCATCGACTTATCTATCTCGATATTATCTATCGTATCTATCTATCATATCTATCATCGATTATTATTATAATATTTTCGCCCTCTTTGAATAATTTCGCTAAGTTACTCAACCAGCCCTCGGTCACTTTAGTATTTGGTAAGACTTCGTCATTCAGAAATGAATCCAATTCTTCAATCACATTCTCAACAAGTACTTTAACGATATTCCTCTTTGCCTTTGAGGTATCCTTTATTAACCATCCATCTAAATTAGCCACCGCGCTAGTTTTTGGTTGGACCGTTTCGAGCGCCCGGTCACGCCTATCATCCTCGCTCCCCGAGCGGGCGTCCCAAGCGAACCGAGGCGTGAAACCGACCAAATACGCGATTCGCGCGTGAAACGGAGTGCGCGCCTAATTTTTGAGATCGAGGGACTAAGGCTGCAGCCAACGATTTTCATTATGAAAATGCACCCATTAAAGGTAGGATTGATTCATGAAAAGAGGTTCGCGGACACGCTGGACCCTCCCTAATACCAGCATGAGGCATACGTATTCACGGCGGGGGATCGCGATGGTGTGGTGGTTGACGTACTGACTTCCCACCGAGAAGGCCCGGGTTCGAATCCTGGTCCAATATTTTTCAGTGGTATCCCAATCCCTACTTAAGGTTCTTTTTGGAGAGCACTTTGAGTGTGTACGCCGTCCATTGGACGGGACGTTAAACTGCGGACCCCTTGGCGCCTTTCGACAAGAGTAGACTAATGCCGAAGTTACCCATCCATCCCTAATGGCGAAAATGACCTTAGCTGTCAGTCGCCTCCCCTAAAATTACTACTCTTACCTATGTACTTTGAACTAAATACCTCCAACCACCTAACCCGCCACAAACCGCCCTACTCCAGCCGGTAAGGTTAGACATAGAAAAAGGAACATGACCTAGAGGAAGACAGCTTAGGTTCAGACATACTCGACTGTGAGATAGAAAGGGCATTAAGGGAGATGAAACCAAATACGGCCGTGGAGGTAGACAACATTCCTGCGGAACTAATGAAATGTTTAGGAAAATGTGGGAAGAAGACTCTATGGACTGATTCGTAGTATCTATGAGGAAGGAATCTGGCCGGAAGATTGTGAAATCGGTGTAAGTTCCTATTTCGAAAAAGGTAAAGGCTACATCATGTGAGGATTACAGAACAAGCTTGATGTCCCACACAGCTTAAGTTTTTCTCAGGATAATCAACAAAACGATAGAGAGTAAGACAAATGATTACTAGAGGGTGATCAGTTTGAATTTAGGAAGGGGAGAGGTACGTGCGATGCCATTGCAGTACTGAGATCACTAATTGAGAGAAATATGAAATACAGTCAGGACTTATTTGAGTGTTCCGTAGATTTAGAAAAAGCGTTTAATAGAGTGAATTAGGAAAAACTAATGAGAATATTGCAGAAAATAGGAATAGATTGGATGGACAGGAGGCTAATCCGCAACATGTACATGTCTCAGACTGCTCAGGTGCGGGTGGGGAACGGAGAGTCCGGATGGGCGGTGTTAGGAAGAGGTGTATGGCAGGGTTGCCCATTATCACCGGTGCTGTTCAACGTATACGTGGAGGAAATGATTCAAGAGGTAGGGGAAGAATTGGAGGTAGGCTTGCTGATGTCCAAGCTTTAGTTTGTCAGTCAGCCAAGGGGTTGCAAGCATTGCCGAGTGAATTGGAGGTTCCGTGCGATAGATATGGGATAAGAATCAATATTAATAAAACAATAGTTATGCCGTTTTCCAAAAAGTAAAAGGTTAAGCTAAAAATTTAAATAGGAGGGGAAAAAAGAGAGCAGTTAGAATAGTTGACGTATCTTGGAAGTGTTTTGGACCAACACGGTCAAAGTGGTAGGGACGTCAGGAGAAGAATTGCGCTAGTCAAAGAGGCTTCCACAAGGAGGGAGTTGATGACAGGGACGTTGAATAAGGATATTAACAAAAGACTCTTGAAAACCTTGATAAGTAGAGTAGTTCTGTACGGCGCCGAAACAAGATCGCTGAAGCAGGAGGATAGAAGTAGATTAGAGGCTTTTGAAATGTGGGTGTGGAGAAGGATGGAGAAGGTGAAATGGACGGAAAGGGAAACAAATAAAGTTTGGTTGACGAGAAGAGGGGATTTTTGGGAGCAATTATAAGGCAGGAAACGTGGATGAAGAGCGTATTGGTGGAAGTGGGATGTTGAAGACTGTGATAGAGGGTAGAATTTTATGCACACGAGGAAAAGGTAGGAATAGGATAAAGATGTACGGGATGAAGGAAGTACGCAGAAATGAAGAGGGACCTGATGTAGAGTAGAATGTTGGGGTGTGTTTTGTTAAGGGAAAAGAAATATTTATTTAGTAGTTGTGTCTATCCAAAACCTACCTTAAGTGGTAAATAATCTAATAAAATAAGGTTAACACTAGTTACGGATATTAATATTGGAATTGGTAGTTATATTTTTTAGGTTCTCATGAAATCACCACAGATTTTTCGCTATAAAGTGTTTTGCACAGGCATGTATTTAAGATTACGTTGAAAGTATATCTTACTTATGATGTCGCCAGGCAAAACCCAAAACCAGCGACATGACATGAGGTGGGCGCCAGCCAGCGCTATCAAGCATTCGTCACCCGGCCTTTTCAATCAACTCCCGCCGCACCCTAGCCTACTTTGTCGTTCGGTTAATAACCGAGGCGGCCCTTTGTACCCGGGCCAGGCCTTTTAAGCTCGAGGGTCGGTGTGCCGGCACCTTTTACTTCCCTTGCATTGCCCGCGCTCTCTCCGGTCTCCCTCGTAGGAGACCCGAAGCGCCAAACCCACCCTGTTCACCCCTTCACTTCTCCGCGTCCTCGCCGTGTCTTTAGGAGTCCAGGGTACGTGCCCCCGTGCCTATCCTACCTGCGTTCCGACCTCAACGACACCGGCCCGCTCAATTATTAAGTTACCCTTGTAATCCAATTGTTAGCAATAAATGATTGACCTCTCAACCACTGGTGTATTCACTCAGGGGCACTGAACTCTGTGTCGTCCACCCCAACGACAATGAACAACGGAATTTTCAAAAAGTACTTGTGAACGGTAACTATTCCCTTTGAAAGTACTGTTGTCCCTTCGTGATGGGAAAATGCGATGACACGTTTAAACGGTTTGGTTCATTTTTAATGTCGTCATTCATTCAACGAGTTACTTAAGTATGTACTATTAGCTTACATGCCTATGTTCTAATCGGATAGACAAGTAAGGTAATTTTAAAACTTCGGACAGTTAATTCTTACTATGCTTATGTGGTGGTTTCAAAATTTAAAAGGAAACACTCACCTTAACTGCATGGGAAGTAGCTGCATGAAGTAGTCCTCGGTTTTAACTAGGCGGTAAATTGCCATCGACCACGCAAACTCCCCCGGACACACCAGAGCAGAGACTGACATGACAAACCAGAGAGAGAGAGAGAGAGCTCGGGGGGATTGTGGGACGGAAGCATGGCTAGAGAGGCATGCTGGGAACAATTGACAGTGAGGAGATGGTTGTTATTGGAGTCGGTCAGGCGCATCAGAATTTAAGTTACCAATTCGAATGAGAAATCTTTGGCTGGATTACGAGAAACCAGTATAATTTCAATGGAGACTATGCGTCCCGAATGTTAAATGGGAATTTTGAATTGATTTCTGTCTGCGAAGCAAATGTACGCTATCTAACTTTTGGAGCGCCTTGGCGCATAGCTTGAGGGCATAGAGCTCAAAGCGAATTTTGAAAACTCGGGCGAACAAACATGCAGGATAAGTCCGGTCTTAGAGGAGACGGCATACGAAAGGTTTCAGTACTCGACAACAACCAAGGACACTGCTTTTAGCCCTATTAAATTGTGAACTGGGACAGATAACTGATGAATACAAATGCAGAGAAATGGATTCGAGCTTCTCAGCATGTAGAGGATAAACGAAATTTCCTAACGAAACGCACTACTTGTATAAAAAGAGACGTTTCAGGCGTGGTATGGTGGAATATCATGATTGATTAAAGATTGGCAATTTTCCCATTTGTGGAAAATTGCCAATATTTAATTAAGCACTACTTGTAGATAGGTATTATTCAATTCTGGATTGACAAGCTATACAACTCCCGCGCGAACGAGTGACGACTACATTTCCAGTTGAATTGTTGGATTCTCAAATTTGAAAAATTGCAATTATATTGAATTCGTAGCTCGTTTTTTCTATAACAGTATCTACTTTGGCCAATAATTGATTTCGGTTTACCATTTATGAGTAATATTAATGTACGATAACATTACTTTATTTGCACACGCCAATTTTAAGATTTCCTTCGTCCTACGGCAATATGTGACGAAGGAATAATCTCGGATACATTTCCTCTTGCAGTAGATATTTAAATACGTAGTTCTCGATAAATATCATTTTCCGGAGAGGAATGGACGAAGCTTTCGCCCTGGAAAGGAGGATGAGTCGCCGCCGACGATGGGGGTCTATGCGGACGACATCCAAAGGGGTTAAGAAACACTAAAATACTGCATGCGAGCGAGGTTACATAAACATTTCGAGCAAGATAGGACAAATGGCGATTAGAATATGAAAATCCAGTACTTTATCCTAATTCAATCCCTACGTTAATGCTCCAATAAAACCAGAAACACAGTAATCAACCCGAAGGTCGGTTTGAAAGGTGATGATAGAGTTCACCCAGTACTAAGCCTGGCAGCGTGTGAAATTCACACATCAGGGTAGGGGGGGCAGTTCCTTTCCCTGTGCCAGTTATGGCTTCCCTGCAAGAACTGGCACCCGAAAAATTACAAGCCTTGGATGGAGCTGAGGGCACCCGAAAAATTACAAGCCTTGGATGGAGCTGAGGGTGCCCAGAGAGACGTGCCCAGGAATCGAACCCGGGTCCTCCAGTCAGTAGTCCAACGCACTACCCCCTGGACTAGCACGACCCACAATGGCCCAATATTCATATTTTTATGAGTAAAAAAAATAGTTACTAAAAATTTGTGCCATTTTTAATTAAAACATTTATTAAATGCCTTGTCGTCATCTCGAAGTCACCACAGAAACGCATTTTAAAAAAATCTGAAGGGGTCACTTCCGGTGGGTGGATGTTGGCCAAGATCAAATAAATTCGTCTACTTTCAACACAGATGTTAAATTTAAATTTTCATGCTACTCGGATATCTTATAAGTAACCGGTTATAATATAATAAGCTTGTGAGTAACCGGTCTCAAAAGAAGCCTATCAAATTCACACAGATGGACATAAATCGGAAAACTGTCAAGGGGTTCTTAGGTAGACTCAAAATATGTATTTCCATTGAAATGTCAAAGTCGAATTTTACTTGAAAATAATACTATTCTTAATATTGCTCACAGAGAAATTAAGGGAAATCAGCGAATTGATTCAAGTTTCAGGGCTAGATTTTCCTCCAATTCTGTGTTTGTTCTGTGTTCAACGTGAATAGACAATAATTTTATTCAAACTTATTAGGAAAAGTTATGGTCCCAAGAAATTCTCGAGGAAGATAACCAATCAGATATAAAACTGTTGAAGACAGCCGCCATTTCATCTTCGTGCAGGATAAATATTTTTAATTAATGTAATACATACCTTTGCAACCCCGTTTAGATTCAAACTACAGTCTCCAACTAGGAATTAGGGAGGAATAGTCAACCGCAGAAGTTAACTAAAAAATAATAGAATATTTGGAGAATAATCCAAACTGTGTAACCAACTATGGATAATCTTTTAATAAACAACCTCATACCTATATGCTGACAGAAAAGACTTAAAGGATGATGGAATCATAGGTAATTGTACACTCGTTTAAAGATGTTTGGATTTAGGGTAAGCAGTAGCAAGAGAGACACCATTCTAATCTTGAGAAAAGCGATTGGATGGGATTACCGAAAATAATAGGGAAAGGAGCAACCTAGGAGGACTAACAGAGATTTACTAGCTGTCTGAAGAACATCGGCATCTTATGAAAGTCTAACAGAAGATAAAAAAACCTGTGGTAGGACGGCAGTGAATGAAAATTGAGGAAATTTGAAATGAATTTGAATTGTCATTTTATGAGGGAACCAGATCTCCGACAACCGGTCACCAAAGACAACACTTAGAAAGGAAATGGGGCGCCTTCTGTATGTATTTCACACGCCGTGGCATATATGTATGCAATGGTAAATAATGAGCCCTACCCTGTCACCTATCAAAGTATCATTCTGGTTGATTACTGTGGTATATCAGTATGTATGGAGTAACAACTCTCATGACCTGTTTGGCCGAATTCATGCTAATATTAGCAATGGACTAAGGAGGATCTTATGGGATTTTGCTATCCAGGATAAAATAATGAAAATGTAATGACTGACGTATACAAAGCCAAGTTCACGAAATAAGAAATCCATTCAAATAGCAACACAAACTGGATTAAGAATTAATTAAGAAATCCAACGCACCCGAGAACTCGGCAATGGAAAAAGAAAGAATTGCCGAGATACATCGAAATATCGAGCAGAAAACTCAGGCAAAGGGGGTAAAATAGGGGGAGAAGTCTATGAAATGAGCAGCTCGGGCACGGATTTTGGACATAGTCTGCGACAAAACAGCTAACTGAACAGTAATATGAAAGCATTCATCCGAAGGACAAACAACAGAGGCAGTTCAAGAATGAATTATGAGAAATATGGGAGGGAATCCATTGGCTAAGGAAGAAGTAAAGTCTTCTATGGAATGGAATAGCTTTAAAACCGCGAATCCTAAGATTGATAACCTTACGGTGACAATATTATGTTTTCATAACAATATGAAATGACAGTCAAAACTCATGATCTTTTACTGAAATCTTCCAGAATTACTAATTGTTGGTAAAATTGGCGGCAGATGGTCCGCTTTCACGTAATTGATTTTCTCCGGAGTTCGGTTTGGGGAGAGGTATGACCCCAACCTAAGGAATATCTTCAAACCCCCATTACCAATATGCCCCAACAACGCCAGTAAAATTCCTACCCTAATCTGCCGAGGACTAACCTCTGTTCTAGTTAGAACTTTGAATATTCAAGCAGGTGCAGTAATAAGTTGGAATCTGAATTGAAAATGAGGGAAAAAGGGACAATACAGCAATACAAATGTTTATGAATTAAATTTTATTGAATTAAATACAAAAAGTGAGCACAGCAGATGCGGCACTTTTACAAAAGGTTACACCATGGCAATCATAAGATAATCATATGACGAAATGAAAAAAAAAACGTTCCTGCACAGGTGGTATCTTTTAAATTGGCGATGCCATAGGCATCATATACATTAAAATCAAAAGAACCATAAAAGAATAAAGGAACAGAGGGGCAGATGGTCAGGAATGGTCCCTCCTCCAGGTTCTTAGAAAGCCAGCTTCTTCATCAGCAGGTACAAATTCTGGTCGACTTCAAAGCCGTGCAGGTTGTTAGCGTCCCCTTGAAGCCGCATCAGAAGACCCCCGTAGGACACGTAGGCAGCCCTGAAAAAGGACAAGTAAGGAAAGAATATGAGAACACTGCCAGGGTCGAGAAATTCGACAGGTAAAGAATGTGGGCAAGTGAATATGTCATCGATTTAATAATTTGCTTCACTCGAGTGACCTTTGAAACATATCAATCAGAAAATTTACCCATACTGCGAAAATATGAATGTTCTGCGTCATTCTAACAGTTGAGTTTACTGGTTTGTTTAAGAGAGAAAACTATTGAAGGGAGTGAAAGTTCACAGAATTAAGACTTTATATAAGAGTTTCAAAAATCACAAACGAAAAGCCGTTAGTTGTATCGTGAGAGAGTAGCATTTATCAAAATGTTTATTAATATAATGATATAAAATTACCATTTTCTATTGATATATGACAATAATTGCAGTGGAAAGGTCTTTTCAATTTTTAAAGGGTAAATAACCACCAAAAAAATTGCCGAAGCGGCTTTAAATATTCATAAACCGCTTCGGGATGCCGTAAAAGGATTTAAGACAGCAAGTTTTGGTTAAAAAATATTTAAATATATTCATTAATTTATAAAATATAATAATAAAATGCCTAAAAGTAATAAAAATGTATTATTTCTCATTAAATACAGATAAATTCTTCCATTATTGTTTTACAAACATTAAATATAACGAGTTTTGTACAAAACAATGTAGAGAGAGTACAAGTAGTAGAGAGTACGCTCCTCCTAATGTTATTTATGGTAATTTTTATTCCAATGAGATCATTACGGATGCCAAATCCAGAACTCTCTACACAACAAGCAGAAACGGACCTGAACAATAAATCTATTTACTTCGAAACATAACGATTTTTCCTTCCGACTGCTCTATCCTAGCACAAGTATGAAATTACAGGGACCGAAAAAGGATGAGGACAGAATGCAAAAAATTAGGTACTCTGTGTAACGACCCTGATAAATTTCAAACATTATGAATATACCCTTGTGATTTAATGGCATAAAAGCTAATATAAATTTGATTATGAGAAATTCATACTTCTCATTTCCCTATGGATTCCTTGTAACCATATACAAATAAATTCCAATTCATATGGTCATTCCACCAGAAATCTTTGTTCTTTTTTAAATCAAGAGTCTTATTGGCTTGTGTAAACATCGTTAAATTACGATATTTTACGTTCCGTTGTCGAGCTATGGGAGTCGTCAAACATTTATGTATATCATTATAAAAAGTACTACGGCAAGATGACGGCCACAGCCATCACAAGAAGCTAAACTGCGTGACCAACATAGTAGTCCCAACATCAGTACCAGGGGCGGGTTTTAGATAAAAAGGTGCTCTTTAAACAAGTCCCTACACATTATTCACATAAATGCACACGTAACTGTAGTATGCTAAAAACCCTTACGGCTTAATGTCACAGGTCGCTTGAAAACAACTAAAACAATTTAATTAGAGTGTAAAGGAGAAGGTTCGTTGTACTAAAACTCGGTACGGAGTTAGACTGAGCTTAACTCATTAAAAGATATTATAGTATTATTTAAACAGAGATTTGAATCACTTATCCATGAAAAAGCAAATAGGAAATGAAATGTTACTAGGAAAAGTCAGGGGTAAGGGCGAAGCAGAGGCTTACGCTACAATGCATAGAAAATGTCTAATAACAAGATCCGCACTATATATTTTGGTGAAATCCTCCGTTTCTCAGACGGGGAGACAACCGTTTCTCACAATTTCAGGCAATCCCACACCAACGGGGCCAACTAAAAAAAATGAACAATTACGCTCGACGACTCTCTTCCGTCGAGTTTGCCTCCATGGAAAAAAATCAAGGGAGGCCTAGGATGGAGCCTTGAGGCACTCTGTAGCGAAATGTCCGCATGAGAGAGAGGACTGGTGAGACGGGTACGACGGGACCACGGACGAAGATGAAAAGCGGGAGGAGAGCGGGAGGGACGGGAGTCCATTAAGACGCCAAAAACTAAAATCTCCAGCGTTGAGGCAGCGACGCGCGGGGGAGGGCAAATAAAACAGTTTCAAATGAGACAAGCGCTCGGTAGCGAATAATGAAAAGACTAGGAGAAAAAAACGTGGCGCCGTTAAGCGCACGGGAGGGAAAAATGGGGAACCTACACGCTGCGAGGCCATAAAACTTTCATGGGGACCTCTGCGAGAACAAAGGGTATAAATGAACGAATAAATCCCCTTTCAGAGCACTGCTAATACTAATTTGATATAAAACCAACATCCTGAAATCATTTAATTACCTTTATGCCAACGGGAGCAAACGTAAATTGTTGCTAATGGAAATTTAAGAGGTTATTCTCGGATATTCTGAAAAGAATACGGCTAGTATTATATGGTAGGCGCTAATACTTCATTACAGTCCCTAAATTGCAATCGCCCGATGGAACTAATATTCTGTAGAAATAAATCATTCTGACACGAATGCAACTGGAAAGTTATCAACATTTTTGAAATAAATTCTTCTGGAGACACGACGCCGCCTAAGGATTCCGAAAAAAGAAGAAAATCGGAATTTAGTTTGGGGAAAATATCTCATTTACCTTATAACGACAATTTAACAAAGTATAATTTAAGGTGAATTCTGCAAATAAAAACGTTTAAAACTAATTCTAAAATACAAATATGCACTCACATCCCATCCACATTTGCATGAAAGAAGGAGAACTACAAGATCTTTCATACACGGACATACAAAAAGGACCAAATGGACCCCAAAGATATATTCTACCTAAACAGCTGACATAACCAAGATATACAGAAATAAGTTTCATAAATCAAGCTTTACAAACACAAATTACAATGTGGACTCGAAAAACAACAGTATATTAGGTATTCATCAAAATTTAGGTCAACTTAATGATCATTACACCAAACTATATTAATTTCACTGGGTTTAAGAAGAAAGTTGCGAATTCTTGACCGAAATTAACCGACACGGGTAATTTAACGGATTATTTAGCAGTTGATGGAGAAATAAAGGATCCGTAGAAATAAACCATGACCCAAATAAACTACCGAGCACCCATTTACCGCAGAGTTCCAGAACAACGGCCCCAAAAATTAAAAATTAAACAATTCCATTTGGATTGCTCAATTCCTTCGCTACTTCCGGAAAGAGGAGGGAAATCGCTTGAAGAAAGGGAGGAAATGAAGGAGGCAAGGAATAAAAATTATTCGAAAGCACTCTTGCACGTTCCTCCATAGTGTACAGAGTTCTGCGGGGGGGGGGGGTAGGAAGAGAGAAAGAGCAAGAACGGAAAGGTAGAGGGAGGAGGCTCAACGCTCAGACGCCGGGGTGCTCCGCAATATATGAGCATAGCACACGTCATCGTGGCAGGGAGCAATAAAAATCTTATTATCTCCCGCAGTAAGGGAAGTCAATAAGAGCTTTCTTTCCTTCTCTGAGCGAAAAGGGGAGGGGGAAGAGGAACGGAGAGGAAGAGTGGGGGTGGGTTGAGGGGGGAGGAGAGGAGCGTGGGTGGGGGAGGTGGTGTGGAATGGTACTGGAGGCGGAAGACACGGCGGTGTCCTGGGATTGGGGCAGGGAGGGAGGGGACGGGAGCGGTGGGGGCGGGAAGAAGGGGGGGGGAGGAATGACGAAAAGTGTAACCGGGCTGCCAGCCGCTTTATATTTAGAATCCCCGTGCTCCATTTGTACCACCGGGGGGAGGGGGCGGGAGGGAGGCTGAGGGGGTGGACCGGGAGAGAGACACATCACCGCCGCCCCTCCTCCGCTCACCACCGCACAAAGAACACGAACAAGAAAAGGAAGAGGCAGTTTTTTACTCGAGGAAGAAAAAAAAATTGGGTGATTAGTGGCCCCCGGAATCGACCCCATTATCGCAACGCTCGAATTATTCGCGGAGACAGGTGCGACGTCGGAATTTTCACATTCCGGTTCGGTGCGTGAATTGCGCATCGCGAGAGTGCCGCTTCAAAATGAGCGACGTCGCATTTTAACTTCAGGGTATTCGGCAAGTGGAGAGGCTCTCTTGAGAGGGGAAGCTTAGGGTGCAGGGGTGAGAAGAGGGGGAAAAAGGGGACGGGGTATGTAACAGGAGCTCCGAATGACGCGTCACTCCTCAGAGGCCACTCATCTCTTGCCCCCTACCAATACAAGATACGCTCTGCCACCAGAATTAACCTATGATTTAAAGTAATCAATAATTTACAAACATTAGTTTCATTATATTTATTCCATTTCGGACACCATCAGAATACGATACAAATGAGAAATAAAAACGTGGCATCAAGAAACCTTGAAAATGGGTTAATTATGTCAAAGAAGAAGCATTGTTGGCTAAGGTGTCCATTCATTCAATGTTCATTTCCTTCTAAAAAATCGGAACCATCCAGTTCTATGTTCCTTGTATGTTATCAAAATCATTAACAGCATACATTGCAGACGACATATCATTCAATACCAAACAGTCCAACTTGGGGGTCGCTGAAAGGGGACGTTGGTCGTGATTCCTTTAACAGGAGGGGTTTGAATTTGAATTTATTAATGTACCCCGCAAGCCACCGCTAGGGTGCGTGGCAGGGTGTGGAAACACACTAGAATAATTTTTACCCCAACATGACCCTACCGCGGTCGGACAATGTTATTATGACCCCCTATCGTTCGTGGAAATAACATCCTGACATCTTAAATCTATCTATTCTACACTTAAACTCTCTAATGTTATTAACATGATCTCTCCTACCGAAGTACAACGGAGTTAATAATACGCTTTCAACATCACTAAAGCTTACATCACGGTTAGCGGCCGCGAAGGAAAAAAAGTGAGGAGCGAAAAGCGACACTTCAGAACATCTCCAAGCCTCGGGCACGCGCCACGGCGAGGCGCTGGGATCATCGTTGCATCAACCCGTCCGAAAGGTTTGGATCCGAAAGGTCATCGACAAAGGCTCCACGCCCGGATGCCTTCGGAAATTTTGGCGGTGCCGCCGGGCACACGCGAGGAGCACTCACGACATTCCCAAATGGTGCCATCCACTCGCTACTTTTAGAGAACTGGCGAGGGAAGCCGAGCGACGACGACGCAGCCTTAGGTAGAAATTTTCCGCGACTTCGAATCGAGTCGAGCCAATGTTGCGAAATTCAAAGGACTCGAGCATATTCATTTCATTCACAACTCTTCCAAATGTACACCGAGTCCCGAAAAAATTAAAAATCTCTCTCCCGGGATTAGGAGCAAATTTTAAAAGTTATTTGTTAATTCACAATTCAATATAAAAGCGGATACACATATTTTAGAAAGGGTGGAATGAGACCTGAAACCTTTTTCCAGCCACTTTCCTTTTCAGGGTGGAAAATAATTTAATCAATTAAAAAATTCAACATACATAAGATATAGCTTTGCAAGTGTGACTATGCGGCTAATACACACGCCACACACACACCCTGACGGTGGCTTGCAGGGTACTAAAATTATTTTGAATAATACACACATTACCCTTCTTGGTATAGTCCAATATGCGTATTACCTTCATATATTTATCACTTTTTTCACCTTTAATCATTCGATAAAATATCTCTATAAAACATAAGTACAGTCAAACCAGTGAGTTGGATAAGGAAAAACGTATGTACGAGTAATTCTACAGCGATAAAACATCCCACTGAAGTAGTTCCGAGCAGGTATTACAGGTATATAAATGAGACGTTAAAAAGGAAATATATTTATCAAATGTAAGATTTGAGTCAAGTGCTTTGCATATTAAATATGAGCAAGCTCAAGGTTGAATTTGAGGTTGGCGTAGTACGATTCGATGGTCTGAATTCATTTGAAAACCGTTCGGAAATGCAATGCAATCAAACTTCATGAAGTTCTGTGGGCATTTGAAAGGGCTCGGATAACTTCGTAAGAGGCGCTTAAACATTATCCTTTGGTAGAGTGTCGACCGGAAAAATTCTAATTATTTTGCTTATATTCAAATACAAATCCATTACAAATTCCATTCAACATTCAATAAACACAAGCAATGATCATGATGAATATATACACGAAAACTCACCACCAATAACAACATACAGACATTTACATGAACACCAGAAAAATTTACAAGTAGATTATGAATGAGATAAACTAACATGAAAACCATTGAAACGTAGACATATCATAAAATTTGAAAGTCAAGTTCTATATACGAGGGGTAAAAGGATTAAAGATTTAAAACTTAACAACGGAATGAAAGTATTTATAATTTTCTTCGATGAAAATCTATTTTAATTTGCCTCAGATTGGCGCGTTTCATTCTAAGAGACACGAGACTGATTGATTTTCTTCCTCTCTCGGAGATGTAGTGTGTGGAACTGCTTTTCATATCAAAAAACCAGATAAGTTTTCAGCTCTACACTAAAATATTATCTAACCTTTCGTATTTTCAGAGCCCAAAATTTTTAATCCTAAAATTCTAGCAAAGTCAATTAAACAAGGTGAACATTTGGCAGACCAATGGAGTATAAAACAGTGGTAGCAAAAATACAGCTACAAAATCAGATATATAGTATTATTTTGCAGTGGAATAATGCCTTATTTTTTAATTCCAGCGGTCACAATTTGGAATCAAAAACACATGCATATACTTTTATAAGATTTTACTTCAGAAAAACTTAGTCACTTGCGCGAATTTCCCTATCCCGGACGGCGCTACATTAATTGCCCCCAACTACTCTCAGTCTTCCAGATTATCCTGTTCTGAGGCAGCCAACAAGAGGCGGCTGGGCTCAGTGATTCACCAGGTTCCACTGTCTAGGTTTCCGGAAAATCTTGATTCCGGGCGGTGGGGCTCCGGGTGCATTGCTGGTACGACCACCCTCGCTGAGGCAGTGCAATTAGAGGTCGTGTTCTGTAAACAGGGATCATGCCCACACAACCAGCTAACCACACTGCCACAGCGCGAATGGAAAGTCAGGAAGCTGGTGATAGAGCAGGTCCTCTCCTGGTGCCCGGGCTCGTGTGAGGAAGTCCAGGTGTTCTTCTACAGGCAGACGAGTAGTGTATAGTCGAACGAACCACCACTCTAACAAAACCCTATACCAAAACACAATCGTTCAGTATTGACGGAAGACGCAACCAACCTGGAAAAACTTCGAGGAGGATATACGTAAGGGTACTGTAAAGGTCAAAGGGAGTAAAGCAGGATAGTACATCAGCAGTACACCACTTTGCTAAGAGGGGGATCACTTGCCACACTAGAACACTTAGGTTTTTACTATCACAATCGTATTAACTGAATTCAAACAACAATCAAAACGTTACTGCCATTGCCGAGACTTGAGACCCCACTGTGCCGGCGGAAGACGAAAAGATTAATGTTTACCAGTCCCTGAATGAAACGCACCTGGAACTCTTGACTAATAAATCCAACGGCTACACTGTTTACGTAATAACTGCTAAACTTAGACATTTCACGTTGAGCCGCAGCTGAAGAAGACACAACGCAATTAGCAAATTGATGTAATTATTCAAAACCCGTCTCACACAAAGTAGCTAACGTAGGACAATGTTGATTTGCGGACATGAGATGAATCAACTAGCATACCTATCGAATAACAACCGCATCACGCTTGCCAGGATTAATTCGGAAAGCACTGAGAGAAAATCTTAATCCTTGGCGTTCCAACACAAAAATAAGCGTTGCTGACGCTCACGAACGGCAGAAAAATGTCAAAATGTTACGACAAAAGGAAACTTTTGGCAAAGTACAAAATTATCGAAATTTCTATGTACAAGCGCATAAAGAAACGCGAAAATTTCAATTACCAGACGACTATCAAAATATTTTTCATGTCTAACTAATCAAAAGCAAATTTATTCATTATTAGTTGTCCTAACGGGATTAGTTTGTCCCATGTGGCACCGGATTTTGGGAAAAATGATAAGAAAAGAGAAAATTGCGATAGATATATAATGATTTTCACTCCGCCAGAAAAGTAAAAGCAACTCGATTAAATCAAACACGACAATGGGCATGAAGCATCAGAAGAGACGACATTCGGTCGATGCTTCACTGACAGAGGGTCGTCTCTTCTGTCGTCTCGTCCCAAGATAAAATTCTTTCTACGAAGAGTTTCTCTCGATCCTGACAGAACGCGTTCAACTCGAATAAAATTCAAATTTTAAAAGAAATTGCATACAACAGTTCTAAGGAAAAATGAGCACTATCACATCCAACTGACTTTCCGTCTGCG
Source organism: Hetaerina titia (assembly GCA_037158775.1). Classification (NCBI taxonomy): domain Eukaryota; kingdom Metazoa; phylum Arthropoda; class Insecta; order Odonata; family Calopterygidae; genus Hetaerina; species Hetaerina titia. The sequence goes on along the minus strand of CM073778.1, from coordinate 18,615,814 downwards.
AGAATCACCACGCAAAAATACCCAAGTTTCGCAAATGTCGAGCATTTGAATGGAAATGGCGTAGTTATTGCCATGAATAGCATCCGCTCGTCTCGATCATTCACGCAGATATCGATCCACCGTCGGAATTACATTTTTATCATCTCTTGGGCATGACCTATCGGGTTCAATATCGCGCGGATTATATCATGCGAGGAGCATAAGAAAAAAGACAAATGTGCCCGAGAGAGCTCGGTGCCAGACACAATGGAGAGGCCCTTTCAAACGAGTCACGAAAGGGAAGAAGGAGGGATCGAGTTATTTGGCTCGCGGCCTGATGTAAGGGTCCTAATAATTTGAGCGCTTTGGCGCCGGTCCACGCGACAAATGGCCCCCCGGCAGTTCAGCCTTTTATAAATACAAGAGACGCCGGCCAGGAGAAGGGACTCGCACAGGTACCTTCCTCGAGGTGAGGCGGCTGGGTGCTTGATGCGCCGGCCGGGGGCGGCGTTCGGCCCCGCTGAGAGGAAGACGCAAAAGACTCGGCAGCGCACAAGTAACGGGGCTCCAGAACTAACTACGAAGAACGATATCGTGCGAATTCGGAAACTGTAACAAAAAGTACGGGCGATTTGGGAGGGGGGGGGTAGAAACCGGATTCTGGATTCGTATATTCAATATAAATTGACTGTTTTCGTGACTTTCGTTCTTCATGGGAGGATTTAAATATTTAGATAGTTTAATACCTTGTAAGCCACCGCTAGGGGGTGTGGCGGGGGGTGAATACACATCTGAATAATTTTTGCCGGAATATTTTTACCCCAACCGCGGTCGGACAATGTTATTCTGATCCCTTATCATTCGTGGAAAAAATGACATTTTAAATCCATCTATTCTACACTTAATCTCACAAATTACATTGACATGAACTCGCCTACCGTAGTACGATGGGGGTAATAATACATTTTCAACATCACTCTTAAACAGACATCCTTCCAATTTATGCAAGAGATTTAATCTGTAAGTTAACCTTCGCTCCGCGAGTGATTCCCAGGCTAGCTGCTCTATGATTTTTGATACGCCACTCCGTTTCTCATTACAACGCTTCACAAATCTAATCGTAGCTCTTCTACGCTATGCGCGGTCCAAATCGGAAACCAATCCAAATTCATGACGATCCCACTAGCAGAATATTCTAATTGAAGCCTAACCAGCGTAAGATAACATTTCTCTTTGACCTTTTCATCACATTTACCCTAAAGCCTAATTTTTTTTTAACTTGTCCACATATTCCCCGTATGTATTTCACCCAGAAGAGCTCATGAGTGAGGGTAACGCCTAGGTATTTAATTGAGTCTACAAAGTCCATTTCTGAGTTCCAAATGCAGTAGGCGTTTGGGTGGGAATTGCTCTTTTTCCAAAAATTCATCAATAAGCATTATTTTAAGTTTATTTTTAATCACCAAGCGTCGCACCAGCGTTGTATAACATTCAGGTCACCTGATAAAGCTCCATGTCCTCAGGATTCCGATATTACGGTAATCCACTGCATCATTGGCAAACAAACGTGGCTTACTAGCGACTATGGAGTCAATGTCGTTAACGTAAAGAAGGAATAAGAGAGGTCCGATAACACTTCCTTGGGGAACACCTGAAGTAACTTCTACTGCATTTGAGCTACTTCAACTATCTATGACAACTCTTTGTACCCGATCATTCAAAATGTCTTGAATCCAACCCCGGATATTTTTATCTATGCCATATTCTTCTAGTTTTGCGAGTAATTTACTATGAGGTATTTTGTCGAAGGCTTTCTTAAAATCTTGTAAAATCGCGTCCACTGGAACATTGCACTTTCCCGAAATAAGAATATCATGAACAAAAAGCGCAAGTCGTGTCTCGCAGGATCTACCTTTTCGGAAACCGTGCTGATTTTTCATCAATAAATCCTGATTATCGAGGTGCCTCACGATCGACCTAGCAACTATATGTTCGACGACCTTGCACGAAGTGTATGCAAGGGAAATAGGTCTGTAATTGCTCGGTTCCTCCTCGTCTCCGTTTTTTAATATTGGTGAAGGATTGAACGTGCTCCTCTGGGCTTGGACTTTAAAAGATGCTCCGACAACGGAAGAGATCAAATCCCACCGACAATTAAAGTGACGAAAATCAATTAGTCCCTCATTGGAATTTCAATTCAAAGCTTGGATGAGTGGAGCTCAGCCGTCTGTAATTGCAACTCCCTTATAGTACCCGACAGCTCTTCTGTCTTGTCTTTGATTTGTCCTACGAATAAAATCTGCTTCATCATGGCCTACCCTCGGGGTTCCTCCTTACGTTGCGTTCCCAGTAAAAACCATCATGCCTCGAGGTGAACCAAATCCTCGGTTAGTTTTTCAATTGCCCTACCAAATTTCGGAAGGCCAAACGGCACCTGAACCTATAATTAATTACTATGATTCATAAATAAGTGGGATAGCCGTGGATGACTAACAGTTTCATTCCGGTCGAATTTGATTGAACATCATGAAATGGTTTGAATTTCCCACACGAAACCACTTAGTAGTTAATAACCACAGAACGAATGAAGTAAGGAGAAATGTTACCTTTAAGGGACATATTTCTTCGTGAAACTAGGTGGAAATGTGTCATTGCATTCCTACATATAAATTCTAATTACAATGATTGATTTTAATTGCAAATTTCACCTCTATGAATTGTGTAACAGCAGAGTAATAAGCCCAATTCTCAAAACAAAGTTAACTTTCAGGCCCTTTACTAACAATTCAACTTTTAAGGCATTCACCACATGATACTGAATTCAGGTCGGTGAATGATTTCAGTAATAGGCATATGGTCAATATGAGGCTCGGTGGAGAAAACTCCAATGATTGGCAAAACAATATGTAAACGTGTGTAGCTCAGAAAAACGGCCCCGCAGAGTCATGTGGGCTAATAAGCAGCCCCGAATGCCAGTTACTACCGTGAGATTTGATTTATCCAGATAGCTTTTTCGGAGACAGAAACGATTCACTGCAGTCTCCAGTTATCTTCCAGGGTCCCAAATTGAATTGCAGGAAATAAATCTGGACCTCAGATGCGGTTTCTAATTTTTCAGAAGAGGAAGAAAATATTAATTTTTCGAATCTTCACATTACTCGTGCGAGCATATCACAAAAACCTAAATAATTTTAATACGATCGAAAGACTTGGCCGCCATTTTATGGCAGTTACGATTATAGGGGAAAATGAATTTCGCATTCATTTATTGCAAGATATTATTGTCCTGACCAATTCAATATAACCTTGAAACAGAAATTTGCAATAAGTTTTTATTGGAAATTCATAAAAGTGAATTGTATCCAATACTATTTTCACCATAGTTCTCATTATTTAGCATCGGAGTGAAAATATTACGCAGCACATAGAGAAGTTTGTTAAACCCGAAAGGAATGGGTAATAAGTTGAATTCCGTCACACTGCCACTTTGATCATAAAATAAATCTTCCTTCGAATCTCACATTCCGATCTGCCAACATCTAAATTAAATTAAATCAAATGCCTTGCTAAGGTGGCACTCATGAAACTGCCAGAAAATCCACGGAGAAGGGTTCTCTAAATTGCCAATGAAAAGGTTCTTGTAAGTTTCGCAGATCTATCGCTCCGCCCTTTAATCCTAACGACTGTGCGAGCCGGAGATGGTTTGAAGGCCGCGGTTGCCACACGCCCCCGCACCTGTCGGAGGCAAAAGAGGGCAAGCCGATAGCGGGGGCGACCTTCTCAAGGCAACATGGGAAGCCCATCGCTTCGAGGCGGAGGAAGCGCCTCTTTTCCTGCTTGGATATCACCATGCGTGTTCCCAACAGCTCAGGAAATGGCGACCATGCGTCAAGTGAGTCATACACCCGATTATCCAGATTTTAAGGGATTAAGCACACTCCTTCTATCAGAACTTGGAACACTTCTATCAGAAAAGTGTCTTAGCACGTATATTTGAGTACTCAAGGTATTGACTGAAAATTCATATTCGGTAAGCTCATATTCTAGATCGAAAATGAGTTATAATTCCTGAATCAGGGCGATCATCAATAAAAAACTTCACATGGAAATGTGAACATGATTTTTTTTCAATCGCGTTGGCATACATGTCCGTGGGCCCTTTCTTGGGAATGGACCACCTCCATCTGATTTCCCTAGCGCCAAATATACTCGGTACTCCCCTTTCCCAAAATACTGAATAAGCGCATGGATAACGTATATTACATGTGAGTGCAAATTATTTCAAACGGACTTCCAGATACGAGTATACTGAAGTTTAGACTAAATTTTTTTAATCTGAGGATCCACAAAAGAAATAATTATGCTATAAATTAATCCACCTTACGAAGAAGCTTTGAATCCGGAAAAAGTTTACATTTTCACTGAAGCTACACCGCTTGAAAAGTCGACACTGTTTTAATTGAAGGCACAAGAATTAGCGAAGTAACAGGAGAAGAGAACATCTGTCTCCCTAGAGAGTGTTAAAAATGTTATTAGTATATAGACATATATGCTTAACAACGATCTACCTTGAACATTTCCCGGCAATTTTTGTCAAAAAAATTCACAGAAATCGGAGACTTGGTTACATGGTTATATTTTCGCATATTCCCTGGGAAACCCATGGTACACCATGGATTTCGAAAATACTGGCATGGTATCTTTCGCGAAAACAAACTTTATGTAAGCCGTTTTTCATACACGCCACCCGGTTGCGTCGTTTCTTGTTTGTTTCTATTGAACGACTAATTGTCCATTATAAGAGGAAGAAATATAAAGAGAAATTAAAGTGATTATCCCCAAGGATTTTCCTTTTCACAGCCTTTTTCTAGTTAGAACTCCTATCGTGTCGGTATCGGACATGTGATACAATTTTTCCACAAGATCTAATAACTGCCTCCATTCCGAGTAGCATCGGACGTATCGAATTTATAGCAGTGGTATTTCCCTCTACTAAGGAGCTGGGAAGAGCAATGCGATCGTAGGGGAAACGGATGAAATGTGGGATTTGTGGCGAGTTGAACAGTGAAGGAATTGGTGATGGAGAGAGTTTTAAGGGAAGCGATGAAGAGCACGTGTATTATGATAGGAAAGACCAAGAATTGACTAAGATAAAAATGATTGGTACAACATGCTTTCTAATTTGAAATTTTCCCGATTGTGTTCCGCTGAATCCTAGGATTTCCAGATCCTTCTCGAACCTCTTCATCAACAGTGGTGTGACCTGGTCGTGGGAGTCAGGGTCTATCCTGTTAATAAGGCAGGGGTTTTACTCGTATTACATTTGTACTCTGATAGATGACTGATGAATACAGACGGGATACAACATGCTTCTAAGCTCATAATGCGTCCTGTATGTAATTAAAGCTTTCTGGCGAAACCTGCACTAGCTACAGGCTGTATAATTGAATGCCGGAGCGGTCCTAGACGGGATTGCTAAACTGGCACCCCTTCCCCCAAGTTAAAGCAGATCTGATCAGTCGGAATGCCATCACCCGTGGATTGAAGAGGGTGTCGTACCTTCACCAATTAACCAGTGTCACCTTATTTCATGTATTGATGACGAAGAATGAAGTTCGTAAACACATATTATGCGAAGTTTTTAAGTACTTCGAGGTTATCGTTAATTTCTAAAACGTGCTCTAAAATTTATTTGGGCTAGTTCTTAGGCGCCAAAATTCGAAACAATGCAAGTTTGGCTGTTTTTCCTATTTTCTATAAATTAATTAATATCATTAAGACTAAGACGTGTAAGTGCTGTTATTAGCATACGTATAGTTATTAGTATACGTAATACATCAGCGAGGAATAGAAGCCTTTGAAACATGGTGCTGGAGAAGGATGCTCTAGATTAAATGGACAGACAAAGTAAGGAATGGAGAACTCTACAGCAAAGAAGAAATAGATGGATTGGACACACATTGAGGCAAAATGGATTGATTAGGAATATAATAGAAGGAAAAAAAGAAGGAAAGATCACAAGAGAAAGACCAAGAGACCTGCACATAGGGCAAATCAAGAAGGAGGTAAAACAGAGAGGGTATCAAGGATTGGGGGAATTAACATTGAATAAAACAGAATGGAGGGCTGCAGTGAACCAATCCTAGGATTGAAATACTGATGCCATATATATATATATATATATATATATATATATATATATATATATTTGTAAATGACATATACCTGACATTTCTATACAGCCTCCTTCGGTTTCGTGAAAGAGATATTTCCACAAACTGTTTCCGTGGTTCAATAAAGTTCGAGAAAGCACACCTTAGAAAACCGCAATTTGGAACACTGTGCAGGAATTGGCGCAGAATTCATGTGAGAATGGAGGAAACTCGTCCTCCGTGAATGGACCACGCTCGAAGGCGAAGTTTGAAGGGGAGCGAACCGAGGAGGCCGGAACCTCAATACGCAACCGTCAGGGAATATCGCAGCCATTACCCAACCACACGGCAAACTGTTGCTACTCCGCCCACCCGCGTGATGGAGTAGGTTGCCACGGGCGGCCCTGGCTAGATAGCAGCTGCGAATGCGAGAGAACAACCCTCTTCTCGGACTGCATATTTCCAAGCGGGTAGCCGCAGGGGCGTACGGCAGTGGGTGCTCAACACCGGAGGGAAATTTTGGATTTTAATTTTGCAACAAGGAAGACGTATGTGGAGCTACCTTTCTACACTTAGCTAAGCCATAATTGAATATTAAGCACTGGATTCGGGGTTGCATTGAAACTGTTGGAAGTTAATGGAGGTGAAAAAGGAAATTTATCCAGTACGAGTAAAATGGGGGATCGGGATGGTGCGGAGGTTAACGTACAGGTTTCCCACCGCGAAGGCCCGGGTTCCAATCCTGGAGACAACAAATATTTTCCAGTGGTATCCCAATCCCTACTTGAGGTGCTTTGTGGAGATCACTTGGAATGAGTAGGCCGTCCGTCGGATGGGACGTTTAACTGCGGACCCCTTGGCGCCTTTCTACAAGAGTAGACTAATGCCGACGCTGGGTTCCTCTCCACCCTTCCTTTCGCACCCGTCCCTAATGGCGCAAATAACCTTGGCTATCGGTCGCCTCCCCAACAAAACCACTACTAATACGAGTAAGATGTACAGAGCACATTTTCATAAGGCTTGATTTTTTCCAATATCACAGTAAAACATACACACCAATTTAGCCACGATTTGAAAAAATATCGATTACAAAATATGGATTCACTAACTTTCGCTCCACATATTAGTAGTATTAGTTCAATTTCCGCATAGTTGGAATAGGCCTGTTTAAATTTTTAAGGAAGTTCCGAAGCAATGTGGAGTCAAATATCACTCTCTCTGTGCTCGCGTAAGAATCGTACGATTCGCATTATTTTCAATGGAATATGCATCGCGTGTGACTGCGTTCTATTCCAGCACATGCTATCCGATGATCTCAATACACGTTAGACTCTTTCAGTACTCTTTTTAGTAATTTTAATCGAATCGAACAGCTCTGCCTTACATTTGTTTGATCTCAAATTAAATATTTCGCCCGATGAGCCCCAAAGACAAGAGGGCAAGTCATGCCGACCTCTAACCAATCCAAAGTAACATCTAAACTATTTCACTTGAATATTTATCCACCATTCGTCTGAAGCCTTCGCGTTTCTTTAGTGCAGCTCTGTAGATAAATTGAACCTGTTCTGCCCTTGTGGGCCCCGAAACTACACGAATTATTTTCTCCAGATGGTTTAAATATCGCAACCCCCATCTTCTATGACCGACTTGACAAACATATTGCATTGGCTGGCGGTCAACCCAGTAAAATATAAAGCAACTAATTAAAATTATGACCGTAAAACCCCACTAAACAGTAAGAACTTTAACGTGAAGTGAAGAAAAAGAATATCAGAGATTTGGGGCAAAATTTCTTGCGAATCAAACAAAAATTTAAGCTTATTTTATGAAATAGGAATTTTAAATGGTTTATTTTTCTATTTGGGAGAGGATAATTGGATGCCAGAACATAGATTATTGATCTACAGCGACGACGCAACGCTCCTGGGACGCGAAAGCTTTGAACTACCCGATGCATCTACATGACCTACATTTACATGCCGTCATCCCTCCCACCACCACCCTCCTCAGCCTCCCATCCCACTGCAGCGACGCCCCGGTTCTCAAGAGGCAGAGGGTGACTGCGTACTCCTCCCGCTAGTGTGGACTCTTTTGTTGCGGCCTCCATTGTTAGCGCTAATTTGCACTCGCAATTTGAATGGCAGGGACCCTAAGAGGGCGTCGCGAACCACGGTCGAAGAGCGAACGGGCGCCTGGTTAACGCCACGATTTGAAAATGGAGGGACTTTGTTGAGAAAGGTAAACACTCCTTCGCGATCGGAGTGCACCGCGAGCCGGGGCTGCGCGGCCCTCATCGACGCCGCGAGGCTCGTTCGATCGGGGCGCCAAATTTGCAAATGTAAATGAACATCGACTATCCTACAACGCTCCAGATATCACGTTCCCAGGAATAGCTCGTCGAATGACGGTGTTAGCTTTTCATTAACGTAAAATGTTGAATATTCCTCAAAGGATATTGATTACGATCGATCTCAGCAACGGATATAACTTAAAGAGCTCACCACATTTATCGCAGGTACTCATTTTCTTAGAAGAGAATCCCAAGGAAGGAGTCGCACTTAATGAAAAGGTAGCTAATGGAATTTTATTAATGACTCTATTCGGCTCAGTCTTGTCGAAATTTCCTACGCAAGCGTCATGAGAGTGGATCGCAAGAAAAAGATCATGCCGGAAGATTAGACTGCCTGTGGAAGGTAGGACAGTTTAAGGTTAGACGATAGTGAAGGACAAGGATTATGCTCATTCCAAAATATAAAAATGCCGGCGTGGAGTTCATGAATTCCCACGTCAATTTACTAACATCGTGGAACGCTAGACCTCAGAACAACTTAAAAACCCAAACGAAGGGAAGACGAGATTCTTTTTTGCCGGAACCGGACCAGAAGAGCAAATGATAAATATGGACCAAACGAAGTCGCTTTCTCGGTGAATACCAAGTGGTATTCACAGAGAAAGATATGGTGTGTGATAGGATCCTGTTTTGGAAGAAAGGCCTTCTTCATGATTCGCTCATTACTGCACTCAAAAATGACCAGGCAAGGAGACAAAGCGATTTACGGGGCATGAACTCGGCATGGCTAAACGGCTCTCAGGGTAAATCAATATCTAATTTGTCATTATTAAAATTGCACTTCGGTAAGAACGAACAAAATCAATGCGATAAAGAGTCGCCTCAACACGGTAGAGCTTCATCCTAAAATTAAGCGTTCACGATTGAGGAGTATCACCGCCACCCAGCTGACGCATCGCGAAAATTTGCCAATTCAGCTCGATGGGAGGGATTACGAAAAAATGCAACAAAACAATTTCTATCCTTTGGGGAGGCGATCAGTGAGAGATTTTCCGGAGGAGGAAAAGAGAAAAACATGGGTATTTATTACTGGATAATCCATCAAGCGATAGCCGAAAAACGTCAATGTGCGGATGAGTCCCACGAGTTCAAACCGCAAGTCACGCTAAAAGCACCCACTCGCGGTCGCATGCTGGGCCCGAAAATCACGCCTGCAAGTCAACTGCGATTCAGGTCGAGGCCAGGGAGTGATTGATCACTTAGAGAGCGTCACTTCCACCAACGACTATCATTGAACCAATATTCAGGCAGAATCGAATTAAATGGAAGGGAAACCTCATGTCGAAAAGCCACTCGAACGCAAAAATGAAACGTACGACCGCGAGTTTTGGAAGTAGTCGACGCAGTAATCCGCAAAAAAAACTTCACGTTCGAACGATCAAGATTGATGTCGGCGACATTGCAGCACTGAACTTTTCCAGAAAAGTGACAGATGAAATTAAGTCAACCTTACCAAAATGAGGCATACTACTGCAGAACTGCATGAAAGATATTGATACTGAAGTGATTCAGGATAAAAATTAAGATTTCAAACATATTTCATGAGATCTAGGAAATACACCAGGCAACAATATTCGGCCAAATACGCTCCTAATTTTAAGCACATGATAACGCAGCTCAATAACATGGCGCATTTGCTAAGATACTCGTACGTTTTTTGTATTTGATGAATTTCACTGCAGATTCACTCGGGACATAACAAGAGGAAAAGAGTTCCCATATTCGAGTAATGACCTCGAGATAGCGATTGATATCAGCCAGGTCTGGCACTCGGAAGGAATGAATTTTGTGATCGCGACCAATAGATGAATTCATGCCCGGTATGCAAGTGCTCACAGCTGTCAGAGACTGACCAGAGGGCTTCAATTTCACGTGAGAACAATGTTCCTGGATAACAATGTTCTTCATTTTAAAAATTCGAGCAATTAAGGTTTTAGGGTTTTACAAATATCACAGCGAGGAGGGAGACCGCTTGTGGGACAGTGAATCAATTGCATTGCCATGAATGCGCAAATTTCAGGAAACTCAAAGCTTGACACGATGTAAGATTTTCATTCAACTGCCACAGTCAAACTTCAGATTGACCACTTCAGTTACATCAACTACCTCATTTCGACAGAGATTATATCCACGAGGGTACGCACATATCTATCATATATACGACACTAATTGTTCCATCTTACGCCACGGAAACGAAAAACCCTTACCAGACATGTATTCTATGGTTTAAGGCTCAAATATGTGGAAGTTTATGTTCGCTGAATCAGTGCTTTTCCACAAATTTCTTTTTCCCAGGGACAAATAGTATGGGCACACAGACACGTTAAGACTAGTTGTACGTGAAACATTAATGGAATAACGCCTAGCGCTCCTCATCCAGCAAACCCTTACCAAGTCGAGGTCACGATAGATTTCTCCCGATGCAGTCTCAACTCTTCTAAAACGCCCTACTGATGGGGACGCAACCAGAACTCCTCCACAAACATGAGTAATAAATTAAGGGCATCCGATGACCTCCGCGTGCGAGCTCAAGACAAGGGACTCTAACTCCAAACCCACCCACTCCGCTCGGGGTCCGAGCACTGGTGGGGGGAGCGGGGTTCGCTGACACTGACACACTCTTGGTATCGGGGGGGGGGGGGTGGCGAATGAAAGGCGGGCGGGAGGGGAAAGGGGAGGGAAGGCGGATGGTGCACACGGAACGTCCCACAGGTTTCGTCCGCTGGGATGAACCTGGGGTCGGGAACAAGGGGTTCGCGCTTCCGTCCGCGAGGGGGCGTGACCTCTCCAGCTCAATTTTTCACGAGTCTACCGAAAAGGCCCAAACCATGATGATGAAATGGGGTCCGGCCAAGCGTCGACGCTGCTTATTGAGAATCCCCGCAGGTCGAGCCGCTCTTCACCGGCGAGGGCGACTGCAATGTAAACACCAAAATCACCAAGGCGGGGGACGGAAGGAATAGAAGCACTTCACCGGGAGGGAGTAATAAGAGAAAATAAAGCTAGCGACGATCCGTACACCGACCGACTTTCCAACGAAGTCAAAGGTCACCAGGTTACAGTGAAGTCAAGGCACACGGCAAGGCATTTCCACACGGGCTGCCAATTACACCTCTCGGGAATAAATATTCTGAGACGATTAGAAGTGACTGATGCAATATGTACGTATGAACCTTACTGTTTACATTAGCGACGCCCACTGCAGAGAAACAGGCACGCAATAGCCATGTAGTATATCTTCGGACGGAAATTTCATCTCCACCGATTCCTCACACTCACCAAACTATTTCGACCGCCCCCTCAACTCCACGGTTAGGATCGAGGATGTGAAAAGGGTTAAGGGGACGGCCGAAGGTTTCAGGGGAAAGGAGAGGCGGAGGAGGGGAGGGAGTGGAGTGGGTGGGTGGGCAGGAGGAGGTGCAGGCGAGCGCATTCACGCCATACCGCCAAGTATGGGAGTCGATAGCCCTTTATGCAACCGAGAGGGGAGTCCCATAGGGTGGGAGTGTGGGGGGAGTGGGGGAGGAGAGGGGGAGGGAGTCGAGGATGGGCAGCACGTGGGAGGAACCCTGAGGGAACGCGGGGGGGGGTAGGGACGTGGGAGTGGAGGGGGAGGAGAAAAGCGGTGCGGCGGCTAGGTGAAAACTGCGCCGCGGGCGATCCCAGCGCCGGTGCAACGGCGGCGGCGTCCGGGAGAGTCGCGGCGATGCGCGCGCGGGGGTTGAACGGGGGCGAACGAGCGGAGGGTGGGCGCCACCGGGACGGGGGTTGGGTGGGCGGAGGATCAGTGCTGCCACAGTTTCCGATTCGTGGACTCTCGTTTCATGATTCCCATTTATTCCCATACTGCCATGATTTTTTCTCCAGGACCGGGCATAGGACTCCAGTTGAAAGAGCACCGAGTTGGTGCTCTGCAACCAGAAGGAATTATTAGGACAGTTAAGAAGTATAAGACACATAATTTATAGTAGGCATACGGTTGTCTTCTATTTTTCAATATTAATCTTATAAATTCACACACACATTTCGTGTGAGTAAGTAAAGGATTTATATTTACTCATAAAACAAAGAGCACCTTAATAGATTTCATTGATAGTAATGCAAACGCATTTAATTGTAGCATATTTTTATGTATATATACATACATACACGTATTTTTGTTTGGAGTTACAAAATATTTATTTGATAGTTGTGTCCATCCAAAAACCTACTTTAACCGGTAGATTACCTAATATATACTCGTATATATATGATATAAACATATTCAAGTTTATTCATTTATTTCAACAGAAGCCTAAAATCAAACTTACATTACTTGCTAACATCATTGCAAAAGAGTAATTACAAAAGTCAACGTTCGCCTAGAAATATATGCCGATGCATCGAGATGCCATTACTCACATAGCTGGTTTACAAATGTGAATCAGTAATTGAATGCTAACATCGGTTACCACCGAGGTACACAATGTAGCTCTTTTCATACGCATAAGTAATTTGCAATGCATGTAACTCTTCATTGATTCAACTCTAGGATATTAAACCTGCAAATAGCGATCTTCAGCGTACTTATTTACGATTTTTACCCATGCTTGCTCATTTTTACTCCGATGGACTCTTACTGATTCTTAAAGATTTTAATGAATTCCCCGGAGTCTCCGGGCAGTCCAACATTTCCAATTTGATGTCAATCCTGGAATCGCAGAATGCGATGGGTTGGAAATCCCAGTCGAGGATGTTTTCGGGGCTACAACTTTTACATCTTGAAAAAGAGGGCCGAGGTCGCTTCCGGATCGGCAGATTATTGTAGTTTGTTGTAAGCAGGAGCGGGTATAAAAATAGATTAGCGCTTATATAAATAAGCGGTCTTTTTCTAGTGGGAATTTTTATGTCAATAATATAATTGATCAGGTACTAGGGCGGGAAAAAGCTGCAAGTAGGCGGGCAATGGGAGAATCCGTAAGATCGTTTTTTCCAAATCCCGAAAAGTATATCGAAGCCTATTGAAAACTATCAGAACGGATGGGTCGATGATAGGTGGGATTTGCGCATCGCTGTATGAAGGTTCCATTGAATTTTCCTTCATGTAGTTATGGGAAAAAATGGAATTTTCCGATAAAACTCGTCTTTAACGATCGTCCGTCAACCACGAGAATCGAACGAAATCACCCTGTTTTATAAAAAAAGCAATAACGCGTTCCATTCTCTAGAATAGCCTAACACCGCCTCGTTTCGTACCTCATTGATTTCAAATGCGGTCGCAATTGAAGTCCATGATTACCGCCAAAGTTTGCCTAACTGGGAGATTTTGCCATCTCGTTACTCTCATACATCTTCAGCGATATAATCCGCCGCAGTTGTTAACTCGAAAGGCATCAGTTAACTCTTGGTTGTTTAGCTTCATTACAAATTACTAGCGAAATAGCCAATTTTATACGAACACATGGTCCCACAAAATGCACTTTGGCATGTAATTTATCCTTTGACCTCGATTTCCAACCGAGAAAATTATCGACATATTTTCAATTGCTGATTTTTAGAATCCTAATGTTTGCAAAGGGTCTAAGTATTTTCTAATCATTGCAGTGGATGGTTCTTTAATGAAGCATAAACCTGACGGAATCAAGGACACGAGGCCGTGACATCACACACATGCAATTAAATGTGATCACACCTATGATGGTAATTCATTTTATCTGATTTACTTTCGAACATTCTCTTTAAATTTTTACACTTGTATCGGCTGAGTAATGCATATTTTTTGACAATAGACAAACTGACTAAACTAACAGAGCTACTGAAAGACACATAAATAAAAGATGTTTTAACTTATCGAAAAGTAGATAACTACTCGAGCCGTTATTTTATTGTACAAGAGCTTTATGAAGACTAACCCAAATAAAATAGACTAATTCGTGGAATGCAAACTGAAAATAACGCATCAGCTAATACAGTTGTAAGGTATCAGATGCTTAATTGATCACATTAAACAGAAAATATATTAGCATGAGATTAGATCTTAGGATATTTAACATTTTTCATAAGCTTCCCACACTTATAACACGACAAGATCCCACTCTTCCGAAGCTCTCAATTACGCTCAATTAAATATATCCGATAAAATGAAACGAGCTTGTCTCTCGAACGCTGGAAGTAAGTAAAAAATGCTTGTAAGATACACTTTTCATTGTTTCTCTTTATTCACATAAACTTAAAAATCTCCGTTTTCCATCTTTTTCTCTTAAAATAAATATCTCCATCTTTCATTACGTTATCTCCAATTTTCGCAGGAGCCACGGTATAGCGTGGACAGTGAATTTTTCTCAAAGATTTGTAATTCGATCCCGAAATATATTTTCCACGTTTAGGGGTCACCAACGGCGGAACGATCAAATCGTTTTTTCGAGACGCTAAGGAAAAGAGTCTGCCGATGAAGGAAAAAAACGCCCTCGTCAAGGAAGGTGAAGGATCCCTGTCTCGGACACGCGTGTAAAAAATATCGAGGATCCGGTGATCCCTTCCATCCGCGATCGAACGAATCGGGTTCGGCCGGAAATCCTAGCGGCGAGGGTGAATCCCCGAGATGACGGATCGTGACCCAGGATCCTACAAACGGCAATTTGGCGGACGCCAAATAAGAAGAGGCCTACGCCGTGAGGGGGTGGCAGAGAAATTCTCTTCTTCAGAGCGACCGATCCATTATGGACGCAGTATCCTTTTTCGGGATGCAAGGCTAATGGATGTAATCGGAAACTTTCCGATGATCTAATTGGATGAAGGCAGGCTCCGTGCATGGCCCTTAATTGCCGCCAGTAGCATGTCACGGAAGGTCCACCAAAGCTCCCATTGCAGAAAAACTCTCAGCAGCTCGACACCGAGGCCTTTCGGTCACAAGACAGAAAGCACTTCCGCCCTTTCAGTTGAAAACCACGTCGTTACATTTAAAATCCCAATCTTCTAAGCCAAAAAAAAAATGTTAGAAGCTATCGGAGATAGCATCGAACAAGAATGACTAATTTTGCGTTAAACTATTTATCATTCATCCGGATATTGAAGCAATTCAGGCCGCAATGATTTTTCTTTTCTTCACTAGGAAAAACCACCGTTTCTCACTTTCGAAAATAAACATTTAAAAATCCATTAGTCTCCTCTATGAATTCTCAAAAAGGTTAATTTTTGTGCTGATTCGAAAGAAAAACCAAAATTAAGTACCATTTTATTTGCATGTGAGGGATCGATCTATCAATATTCAAATATTTCATAGTCCAAATGAAAAACAAAGACAATATTCGCATTTTTTAGTTACCGAGTCTGAATTGTTCACGATAAACATTTCAAGCATCACAAAAAATCCTAAAATGCAAAAGACTGTTTTTTGCCTTTAAAAATTTGAAAATCAATGACTGCCATTCGTTTGCCAAGATTACGACACGGCGACAAAATTCATCATTCCAACGAACGGTACAATTACTAATTGAAGGCGTCCGAAAAGTTTTCATTACGACCATCAATCTCGTTTCGGAGCACTTGCTAACAAATCCCAAACCTGAAAGCCACTAAAAATTACGGGAGAGACTCTCTGCTGGTGCAAACACTCCTCGAATTCGGAGAAACGTCAGTAAAATGCATCCGCGTTTTCAAATACAATCGAAAAATAAGAGTGGCTTGGTCACGCTTCACCCCTTCCTCATCCACATGACATTCGCCAAACTAGAGGCAAACCCCAAAACGATTGCTTTGCAATTATTTCAGCAGAAAATGGGCCTTAAAATTCTACACTACCGCAAAGGTACCTACATACGAAAATAATTGAGCTAAAAAAGTAAAGGAAGATTATCAATAGAAGTTAACAAGCTGGTGAAAGATTCGAATGAATATGAGTCCTGGAGCTTCGAAGTGAATCCAATATGTGAATTAAAAGAAACACTTTAATAACGAAAGACGCAATTCGCCATCTCTGAAGCCTCATGTAAAAAACTGGAAGGATAAGAAAAGTGTGAGTGGGGATATTAAAATACAAGACATATCAAATTGAATGCTAATCACATTAAATGAATTCGCCTTTGGCATAATTACGAAATGTATTCGCGGAAGCAGAAACGTTTAATGGGATAAAGGATGGCAAGTAATATTCCTTGTTATTTAGGCAACCACAACTCTCATCTTTCTAAAATTACACTAACTTTCTTGCTATTGGAAAATTTTTCCCATTGTGTTCACATTCTTTTCAAATGGAACTATGAATTAACAGTAGTATAAAATACTTAATTCATAAGTCACTTCCAACCTAAGACAAATCATAGGACGACAGACGAAAACACATGGAGGTTTGAAAACGAAAAAAAAGGAACGGCGCATTTATAGAGAAATTACACTCAGATAAGTTGAATAATAAGAGAAGGAAACAAGAACAGTCACAAGAACAGCCATTCCGCCTGACGCTCGACAAAGAGCAGATGAGGCGCAAGGTGCAATGGCGAGATAAGAGAGGGATTAGGACGAGAGAGAAGGGTGAAGATCCCAAACAAGAGTGGCTCAGCACGGAGACTACAACATCTTTCTCAAACGGACTTGCCACCATGTCCATATAGTCCACTTTCAAAATGACAACAGAAATTGGGTAAAAAAGGGTCCCAAATATTTTTTAAATGCTTGGTAAACCGATTTTCTAGACTCAGAAAGTACCTGGTAATATCGTTTGATGGGAAAACAGTAATTGCATTTGGAATTTAAAAACATATTTAGTGTTGCTATCTAAATTTAACGTCAGTTACCGCTTCAAGTGCACCCGAGTATCATCCCATAGTTTACCGTTGTTATTCCTGGATGTGAATCAGGTGTCTGCGTCACTGCGATGTGCCCACTAACATTTTCCATATTCATATGATTACGAATTCCTAGGATGAGCAGCGAGAAATGCAAATAATCACGTGGTGATGCAAATACGATGCGGTCATGAAATTTACGATACTCCGTTTCAAATGGCGACTCTAGATATTTATAAAAAGGTGTCAAGGGCATGGGTGATGTTAAATGGAGACGTAAAAGTGTTTATCAAGCGACACGAGATTGTGACACGATGAAACATAATTTTTTTGCAATTGTGCCAGTTTAGCAGTTGAGAAATACTCTTATTTACCGACCAGAGCAACATTTTGATAAAGAGATAATAAAGAGTATCCAATAATTGCGGCCCATGCTTATCTTTTCAAGTTGAAAAACCTTACGGATCGTGAGCTTTTTCAGATTGGCGGAAAACGAAAGAACGCAAAGTTCGGTCGAATGTGAAAGTTTTGCTCATAGTTTTCTTCCATTGCAGGGTCGTGGTGCATCATGAGTTCTTGCCACAGGTTAGAAAGGTAAATAAGGAATATTACCGGCAAGTTATGCGTAATTTGCGCGCAGCAATCCGCCACAAACGCCCGGATTATTGGAAGTAGAAAAATTGGCTTTTTCACCATGACAACGCCCCTGCTCACACATAGTTACTTGCGCGCGGATTTTTGGCCAAAAACAACACACTAATCATGCCGCAGCCACCGTATTCCCCAGT
This sequence comes from Hetaerina titia, assembly GCA_037158775.1. Taxonomy (NCBI): domain Eukaryota; kingdom Metazoa; phylum Arthropoda; class Insecta; order Odonata; family Calopterygidae; genus Hetaerina; species Hetaerina titia. Next base: position 18,597,783 of record CM073778.1, on the reverse strand, counting down.
GACTTTTTCTTGTTCCCGAAACTGAAGAGGTTCATCAAAGGACGACGTTACGCTACGATTGACGAGATGAAGACTTCATCGAAGGAGGAGCTGAACATGATCACAAAAAGTAATTTTTTTAAGTGCTTCGAGGACTGGAAAAAACGTTGGCACAAAAAGGGACTTCAAACAACCAACCATGGAATAAATGGATGGCATAAACTAATAAATGCGTGATGCTTTCATGAATCAGTGCATACTTGTGATTTTGCAGTCGTCACGACTCATTTTAGCGATAATCGAATCCCGGAATCGGAGCCTGGGATATAGCGTGCCTCTCATATTTAGAGACTTCTCCCATATGCGGATATACATGTATTTCCTCCGTACCGCGAGTACGATCGCATGACTGACATAGACTGCAATAGGTTTCATACTATATCATCGAGCCTCCCGAGTCTCCCACCCCATATTTTGCAACACACAACGGTGTGAACCTATGTCCTTTCGAGGAAGTTCATCACGACTGCAGAGGCACGTTCGATGCATTTCCGAATTCCGGAATCCATGTTCTCCAAAGAGTGTCCCGAATGCTCGCAGCATATTCGAGCAGATAATCGCACGTCCACAACCAGCGAGAGAAATATGTAGTTACGCCCGGGAGAGAGGGGCCGGGAGAGGAAGTCCACCCACGGCCATCATCCTGAGGGAAACTGGGCCAAGCAGACGGAAGGTGGAGCGGAAATGGTGCACGAAACACATCCACACCACAAAAATGGTGGAAGGAGGTGTGGTTCCGGCGTGTGAGAAAGGGTAGGGCGTGACAGAGGGTTGGAGGGAGTGAGGAAGTGGCCCAGGACTGGGATGCTGCGAGCTACGAAAAGCCTTCGGATCCCAGAGAGGCATACTCGCCAACCCACCGCTTAGTAAACGGAGAAATCTACCCTCACCTAAAAAAAACCAACCTTCATGTGGACTTCTTTGTCACCGGATGTGTATCATTATTGATTAAATGATTTATAATTGTGTGAATATTGATTATAATATGATCTCGGGTGGAAACCTCAAGAGGCTCGAATAATATCTGATATATGGAACCAATCATTAAGCTAGGTCAATTGTACAATTTTACTTGGGATACAAAGGAAATAATCCGTTATATACGTGATATAAATGATTCGTCACGATTTCTTAACTTCGGTGATTTTGTATGCCACACTTGTCCCCATTGATCCTTCAAAATTTCAACCAGAAGAGGGAAAGGGTACCCAGTTATACACATTTCCTGTTTATAGGAATCTCAACTTTTTTTCATGATCGATGGTCAAAAGGTACCCGTCACAAGATCTTACGAGTTTGCGGAATATCATATTATTATTAAAACTCACATGTGCAGATAGACAATGTCAGATGGCACACAAGTCCCAAGTATTACAATCAAACTTGCCTTGGAAAAATAGCATGACATCTCAAATCCAATCAATATCACAAAAGATAATAAATCAAATCACCCAGAAAAAAACAATACACTTAAAGGAAACTGCCAAACACCAATATTTAACACAAAAAAAGAAAATCACCATCTCATTAATATCAGTTTCCCAAATTAACAAGAAAAAAATCAAACTGTTCTGTTGTTCTGCTAAACTGTTCCAATCAACAATTGTTTCATTAAGAAATGAATTTTTTTTATTTTTTCTTTGTGCGCGGAATTTTACCTGGATGTATAAATGATGATAGGACTACATTTTAAAATTAATTTACTGCGATGATAAAGGAGGTCAGCTGAGGATTTGTCTAATATTAGATGCCTCATTTTTTTCAAAATAAATTCAACGCAGACCCAGTTTGGAAGTTTTAAGGTTCCGAAAAAAAAAGATTTGATTACGAGTAAATAGGGTACGTATGTGGAGATGAACACACTTTGTACCTCCCTTAAAAAATCGACATGGAAAGAAAGAAAAAAAACAATCGAGAGCATGTGAGGGATGGAGAGGAGAACGGGATCATTAATCAGGAGGGCAAAATGAGGACCAGCACGGAATGAAGGGTGGAGGTGCGGGGCGGGAAGAGGGTGAGAATGGATGAAGGGCAACGGTTGGGTAGATGGGGGTGAAGGGATGAAATGCGGTGGCATGCGAGTACCCAAGGGGGGAAGGGGAATACCTCCTACAGTTTTTCGCCGATCAATTGAGAAGAGGACGGCGGTGAAAAACATCTCGGCGTCGGAGAGCCCTGAAGGCCGGCCCCGAACGAGGTCCGGTTCCACGACTTGCTCGTCGCAGAGCAGTATCCCCACCCGCCGAACGCCGCAGCCGGCCGGGGTAGGTCGGGGAAGGGGGTCCAGGGGATCGAGCACCAACTGGGGGCGGAAGGGTTTCCCCCCTTCTTGGGTGGGAAGAAGAAAAACCTCCAGGTCTCCCGAGGGGGGATGAGCTTCAACATTCAACACTACAGGAAGGAGTTGAAGTCCGTTACACTGCACTGATTAGACGCATTACTCGCGTGTCGTATTTTCGACTGAATTTTCGGTCAATTACTCCACTAAGGGGAATAGACCTCATTAGTGATGGATCATAACCTTTTTACTCTTTCAGATTCAGAGAGTCATTTCCCAATTAGAACACACATCTCTTTTCAAAAAACAGCTTTACACAGAGAAAGACACCTTGATCATGACACTGAACGAAAATAAGAAAACAATGTAGAAGTATCAAATGCGGAACAATAGCACTTATTGCACTATCCATAATGGGCAGGACGAAGTGAAGGTCGGCAGAAATCAATTATACCGATACTCAGGGAAATTCGTTTTCTGGCTAACATTATCGCCACTTTTTAATTGGTGTCTACTTAAAATGAAACTGACCGTTAAATGGAATACTTTAGGGTGTGCCGATCGCCAAATGTACGAGACGATCCTATTACAGTTAGATATAAATAAGAGAAGAAATTTTCATCTTGGATACTTTCTTGAAATTAGTCATTTTAGTCAAAGAGAATAAAACAATGGTTATTCCATATAAATTTATTTGTGACCATCATACTCCTACCATATGAGGCGATACGTTATACAACTGATAATACTATTCGATGATATCTATGGCTCATTGAGAAATTTATCCTAGCAATTGATAAGAATGATTAACTTAGTACTAAGTTAAAGTAATGAAAACTCTTGATTTTTGCCATCATTAAAAGAGAAACAACATTATCCGTTTACATATTTACGTGCAGTTCCGGAAAATTCCCCCACCCCTAACTTTGTTAGGGGTGGGGGAATTAAATTGGGGGGTTAAATTACCTACTTCCAATCAAGCACTTTCCCCTAATTTATTCCTCAAGACTTGCTGGAGTGACGAATCAAATTTACACGAGAGAGAGAGAGAGGGGGGGAGAATTACTTTTAAAGGAATTACAGCAGAAATACAGTGTAATGATTATAATGAAAAAATTGATTTGTAAGAAAAGGAATGTAAAACCTTAAGGAATTCGGAACATAAGCCAAAATCTGAAAAGAAAGCAACTCATTAGGACCCCTGAAATATCAATAACTATAAAATATATTGAAACTTTATTGTAAAGGAAGAACAATTCAAAATTTATGAATTAATTATGTTCTGTAACCCTGCGTCATTTCTCGAAATCCCGTCAATGGACCCAAGTTTTATATTGTTCGGTCACCTTTCCTCCAAGCAGAATGTCTAATTGCAGCTGCATAGTTTACCCGCGAAACTGCCCACAGAAATAGATAAATCCACAAGAATTTCAGGCACAAACTACCTGATACTTGTGTTAACTTAAATTCTGGAATTAAATATGACATCATTACCGACAAAAAAATTACGACTCACAAGTTTCATCTAAATATGAAAGAGCAGAAAAATGGGTTATTCATTCAAACAAAACCGGGGAATATGGGAATGGTCTAGAGGCGAGATGAGGGTAAGTGGGAGATGAATGTCACACACATGCAACACTGTAAGGGCAATGTGGGTCACGGGTCCCCCGCACCCGGTCAAGGAACTTCTCACGGCATAATAAATCTACACCAATACATCATGACTCGCTATGGAACCATGGGCCTCCCGACTGAACGATTACGCTACTCCATTCGGGCACCCTCTTTATTTTCGGCCATATGTTGTACGATCGATTCGATAACTACTGTTTGCAAACTACATGATTCTTGTCAGAAAAAACCACATACATGCACACGTATGGATGCGTTTATTCATTTATAAAAAGAACCTGGCACCTTCGTTCCTCGCTGCCGGCAGTACAGCAAAAGTGACCGTGACACCGTAGAAATAAATTCGGAAATTTGAAAATCGAGAACGGAGTGCTGGTTTCCGTCAGATGCCACCATTATCCACCCCGCGCCCCACCGCGTCCCCCGGAGCCTCTCGGAACGAGGACATTAAAACACCAAAGTAAAAAAATTTACCGCCCTCCCACTAAAGCCGCCACCCTTTCTATAATTTCTACTAATCTTATTTTTTTTAGCGACTGGGACCTAACAAAAACCAAGCATTTGTAAGTGCATGTAAGTATTTTCAATTTCAATTTCAGAATTTCAGGAACTCTGCACTAACCAATGATTAATCCGGTAAAAATTTCTACTTAAAGAATCTAATTCCTTTATTAGGATATATATATATATATATATATATATATATATATACCTTATAGTCATATATATACCTTATAGTCATATCTTATCTTCCGAAGAAGACGGAGCTCGAGTCCGTCGAAATTATCAAGATACTATATTATTGTGAGTGTTCTTTTTATGTGTTCTCGTGCTGTGTATTACTGTCTGAGTTTTATATATATATATATATATATATATATATATATATAAAACTTCAAGGAAATATATATATATATATATATATATATATCCTTGAAATTGACGCTTTCCGGCGACGCAGACACACACAAACACTGGGATAATAAAAATTCCACACACAGAAACATAAAGGAAGGACACAGTAGATATTGACGTTTCGACAGCACCGCCGTCGTCATCAGATTATATGTACATTATATATAACATTTGGATAGCACAATGAAATAGAAAAATAAAACAGAAAACACGTAATAGAACACTCATATTATATAGATATACATACATACACATGTACAAGTATATATACATAAAAGCATGTAAATAACTACGGAGACAAAATATGGCGCAGAACCTCACATCATCAGATTTGCCAATTTAACCCTAAACAAATTTGAGACGCGACTCAAAATCCTATTCACCCCGGATCCCTAAAGGAACCAACAAATATGTAGGTACCTTGAGGCCTCGTGCCCCAATTCTAAGGGGTCAATATACTGCCGCGACCTGCGAGAGCATCCCGACGACCTGGTAGGGTCGCGACCTCGTGGCTTAGAAACAATGTTCTACAGGCATATGGGCAATGCGGCACATGAATATATCGGAAGCTTTACAGAAGAGAACATGTTTCAAATTCAAGAAAGACTACACGAGCTATTTAAATGTGAGCATATCGCCACGCTTTCGTAACGCCACCTCGCAAAGTCATTCATTTTTATGTCAGTCAAAGATTAACTTTTTTCGGTCGGGAGTAAGTACCTTATTCCACATTTAAGCTTTTATCAGCGCTGGTAAGTTTAAACACCAAAAAAATCCCTTCACGACGCAATGTACTACGAAACTACGAAACAATAGGCAAAGGACAGTTTGACTGATGGTATGTTTTCATCCCTAGTAAATGCTCAAGTTTTTTAACAGTATGAATTCATGAATTCTTTATGAATTTTATAAAAAGTCCCTATCGTCACTCGTAAGATATTAAATATTGATTTTTCTGTACCTAATTCTGTTGATAACACATTTCAGTCAGTGTCGATTACAGCAAAACGGGGAATCGCTATCATTTCATAGCTACTGATATTACAGTGAGTTTCCTTCAAGAGTTCAATATTTTAGTATCCTCACGATCTGTCA